>CM062813.1:601245369-602571619 GCA_031772625.1 Pinus tabuliformis | reverse complement strand
TTCTCTATTAGGATTTCCATCCTCTTTGGGTACATTTGCTGCAGGTCTCAACAGCTGGAAGGTAGCTCCCACCTTTGAATAATTATGGACCACCTGTAGTCAATAAGAACTAAGGATCTCAATGGTTACCAATCCTAAAGTAGTATCAAATGCTTACATTTCTCATCATAAATGAAAGAGATCGAAGGGACCAAGGAAGAAAGTTGACATGTCTAAGATAGAGTGATATCGATGTCATAATAAGGGTCACTACAAGAGTGATTGTCCCAAAAATCCAAAGAATAAGAAGAAAGGACAGGATCAAGCCAAATTTTTTGAAGAAGGAGACTAAAAGAAATCCAAGCCCAAAGAACCCAGAATTAGGGACTTACATCACTAAGTCCTTTGCTTGTAGCTCTATATATCTTGTTTTATATGTTTTAGAATTTATAGGTTTTTAACTTATTTTGGAAAAGACATTTTTGTATTGTTTTTATAAGTTTGTAGGTATCCCTCAAGATTTGGAAGGAGCCCCCAACAACTACCTAAGATAAGTATCTCATGCCTTTTCAGTTTTTGTGTTCGTGTATTCATTTAGTTTTGATTATGTTAAATGTTAATAACCTTTCTCCCTCTATTATCTTGATTAGGGAAAACATCTGCATGAAGGAGGATCTCTCAAGACAAGGGAAAACATATGCAAGGAGGATCTCTTTGAATACAAGGTTAGTCAAGAAACAAAGGTATGCTTTAACACATTGATTGAAAGGATTATTCATTTGATAATCTATTACTAACTTTGTTATGACTAGTTGTATTGAATCTTAGTGATTCTTGCTTTGGGTAATTCATCACTTGATAAATCTACCCACCCCACTCATATTCTTGACAGATTATGTAGAACCCTATATAGGTTCTAGAAAACTCTAACTGAAGGGTATGCTTATGTGAATGTTTGAACCCATAAGTTGATTAGAGATATTGTGAAATCCTGTTTGAAGTATGATGATGTCATGTTTGGGATTTTGGTATGATCAGGAAAACCTATCTTGTTAGGATGAATGATAAGTTCTAAAATCCCAAACCTTTGAAGTTTTGGTAATGTTGGGTTTGCTATGTTTCTAGAGTAAAAACCTAGCTCATTAGGATTTGGTGGATTGTGTGAGTAAGACCCTTATATTGTCTTACAAATGATTTCTTTGGTATGTGTGTGTTTGTCTGATCAAACACTAGTGTAATCAAGATTTTTGTGTGCCTAACTCTTATTGATTATCGTGAAGTTGGGTTTGACTAACACATGATATGAAATGTCTTTGGATGATGATGAAATATAGGCATATATAGATATGTCCTTTTGGTTGAAACCCTAGCTTGGTCTAGGTCAGATATATTTATGTTGTCGGACATATTACATGCTTATGACTGATCATGAATTCTTAGATGTGTGTTTTGACCTGTTTATTAATGGTCACAAGTTTTAGTTTTTCATGGAAGTCCTTGTCTGAGATTCTAGGATGTTGATATTTGGAAATCTGGGGTTTTGTAGCTAAACCCTAGTAGTAAAATTGTTGTTAGAAAAATATTATATATGACAGAGAAATGAAAGACATATAATATGCGGAAAAACACAAACACATAAAACCAAAGAGACACAGATATACGTGGTTCACCCAGTTTGGGCTACGTCCACCCTGAACAGCCAGTCCTTCCTTTCTATTATCCAGCAAAATGAAGAGACACAACCTACAGCAGATCCGTTGTAATATCCTCTGTTTTCTCTCACAGTCTCACCTCTTTGTTTCTTGCTCGAAGAATACACATCTATTACACAGCCTCAATACAATACCCTCATACAAAGAGAGGGTTTGCTTTCTAGGGAAAAAAAACCCTAAACTAAACATAAATTCTACCGTCAGATCATCCGCCTAATGAACGACCCAGATTGACTAGAAATTACTATACTTTTACAAGGCAATTTTACATTTGTTTTTAGGGACCAATTGCCCCCGGACCCCCCAGCCAGGGGGATTAGCCCCCCTGGACCCTCGCGGGGGGGACAAGTCCCCCCTGCACCCCCCCACATGGAGGGGTGTACAATCTTCCTGGGGTATACATCCGGTTGAAACAAAGACCTCTAAATAATCATGCTTCGCACCCAACAATCTCCCACTTGGAGAATGATTGTAGCAACTCCACCGCTGCTTCATTTGTTGGACAATGACTCCTCTTTGGACCTGGTTGTTTCTCATCTTCATCGTCATCCTTGAAGACCAATTGAAACTAAGCATATTCTCAGTTTCTCCCTGGTTACAACTTTTGTTAGCATATCTGCAAGATTCTGGCTAGTGTGTATCTTTTCCGGCTTCAACTCTCCATCTTCCAACACTAATCGTATGAAATGGTACTTGATCTGTATGTGTTTAGTCCTGGAATGAAATGTTGAGTTCTTTGCAAGATGAATGGCACTTTGGCTATCACTGTATAACGTGCCCATATCATGCTTCTTACCCAATTCATCCATAAACCTTTGTAACCAAATCATTTCTTTACTAGCCTCTGTAGCAGCAACATACTTTGCTTCCGTTGTTGAAAGTGAAACAACATTTTGGATTTTTGAAACCCAACTGACAGTTGTTCCACCTACAGTAAATACATATCTTATAGTGCTCCTCCTGTTATCTCTATCACCTGCCATATCTGCATCAACATATCCCTGTAGAGAAATGTTTGAACCACCAAAGTATAATGCTTGATTTGTGGTACCTCTCAAATATCTGAGAATCCATTTCACTGCCATCCAATGTTCTTTTCCTGGATTGTTCATGTACCTGCTTACAACTCCCACTGCATGTGCAATATCAAGCCTTGTGCAGACCATTGCATACATTAAGCTTCCAATTGTTGATGCATATGGAACTTTAGACATATAATCCATGTCTTCATGGGTCTTTGGGCACATCTCCTTGCTAAGTTTGAAATGGCTAGCAAAAGGTGTACTAACTAGTTTTGCATTGTTCATATTAAATCTTTTGAACACCTTTTGTATGTACTCATTCTCAGACAATGTTAATTTGTGATTTTTCCTGTCTCTAGTTATTCTCATACCAAGGATTTGTTTTGTAGCTCCCAAATCCTTCATTGCAAATGAATTTGCCAATTTTATTTTGAGCACATTTATTTCCCGCATGTTAGAACCTGCAACAAGCATGTCATCTACATACAATAACAATATAATATAGCTGCCATAATTTTTCTTTTTTAGATAAACACAATGATCAAAGTGACATCTAGTATAACCTTGTTCAGACATAAACTTGTCAAATTTTAGATACCGCTGCCTTGGAGCCTGTTTTAAGCCATACAAGCTCTTCTTCAACCTGCACACTAGTTTCTCCTTCCCTTTTACCTCATATCCTTGTGGTTGTTTCATATATATCTCTTCCTCCAAATCCCCATGGAGAAAGGGTGTCTTTACATCTAACTGCTCAAGATGCAAATCTTCAACTGCTACTAGACTTAAAATAGTTTTGATTGAATTCATTTTAACAACAGGAGAAAATATTTCATCAAAATCAATACCTTTCTTCTATGCAAACCCCTTCACCACAAGTCTAGCTTTGTACCTCTGTTTTCCTCCATCTTCTTCCTTCAGCCTGTAAACCCATTTATTTTGCAATGTAGTTTTACCTGCAAGAAACCTGACTAAGTCCGAAGTCTGGTTATGCATTAAGGAGTCCATATCTTCTTCCATGGCTAGCTCCCACTTCTTCCTGCTTTCAACCTGCATTGCTTCTTCATAACATTCGGGTTCACCAGAATCAGTCAACAATAAATAATATAGTGAAGGAGAGTATCGTTCAGGGGGTATACTTATCCTGGTAGATCTTCTAACACCACTTTCAAGTGTTTGGGGTGCCTGTTGCTGTTGTGGTGGTTGTTATTGTTGTGGTTGTTGATTATTATTATTTTCAGACACCTTTACTTTTTCAGTGATCCCATCAAGAACTGTGTATTCCTTGTTTTCTTTTTCCTGTTTCTTTTCTGCAACTGATTCTTATACAAGACCTTTTCATTGAATATTACATTTATGCTCCTAATGATTTTGTGATTTTCATAATCATATAAGCGATAACCAAAATCATTAACACCATATCCAATAAAGGTACATTTCTTTGATTTTGCCTCAAGCTTTGTTCTATTTTCTTTATTAATATGGGCAAAGGCCTCACAACCAAAAGGCTTTAAAAAAGAGTAGTTTACCTTTTTACCTGTCCATGCTTCCTCTGGAACACCACCATCCAAGGAACTTGAAGGCCCTCTGTTTATTAGATAAATAGCAGTATCTATAGCATCTGCCCAAAATTGTAAAGGCAATCCTGCATGCAATCTCATGCACCTTGCATGCTCCATGATTGTTTTGTTCATCCTTTCAGACACACCATTTTCTTGTGGTGTTCTTGAAACTGTCTTCTCTCTGCGAATTCCATGCTCTGAACAGTACCTATCAAACTCTTTGCTGCAATATTCACCTCTATTGTCTGATCTGAGACACTTCAATTTCTTTCATGTCTCAATCTCAACCAAAGATTTCCATTTCTTGAAAGTATCAAATACATCAGATTTATTCTAAATATAATAAATCCAATGTTCTCTAGTTGCATCATTAATAAAAGTAACATAATAACGAGAGCCACTGAGAGATGATACCTGAGTAGGTCCCCATACATCTGTATGCACAAGCTCTAATTTTTCACTCTTCTTTTCTTTCCCAACTTTGAGAAATATGACTCTCTTCTATTTTCCATAAATGCAATTCTCACAGAAGTCCAAATCAACATTCTTCAAACCCGGCAACAAATTCCTTGAGTGAAGAATCTTCATCCCCTTCTCACTCATGTGTCCAAGCCCATGATTCCATAATGTGCTCCTTTGGAAGTTAAAGCATTAATAGAGTTAGAAATACCATTGCATAAATACAATGTACCAACCTTTTCATCTTTTGCTATTACAAGGGCTCCTTTGGTGACCTTCCAAGCTTTATCTATGAAAGTTATCACACAACCTTCACCACCTAACTGCCCTGTTGAAATCAGATTTTTCTTCAGATCTGGAACATGCCTTACCTCCTTTAGTAGCCATTGGTTTCCATTCTGCTATTTTAAAAGAACCTTACCTATTCCAACAATTTTACAGGGTTTATCATCACCCAAACGGACTTGTCCAAAATCTCCTTGAACATAGTCATGAAAATATTTCTTATCAGGTGTGGCAGGGAATGAGGCCCCTGAATCTACCACCCAGGAATAAGTAATATTTTCAAAAGAAAGAATAAAGAATCTTGTAACACCTCACCTGTCACATTTGCTTCATGATTGTTTTCTTGTTGTGCATCTCCTTCTTTTCCCTTCCGAGATCTACAGTCTTTCTTTAGGTGTCCTTTCTTTCCACATTTCCAGCACACTATCCCCGATTTGGACTTGGATCTGCCTTTCCTTGATTTACTGCGATATCCTGAGCTCTTTCCTCTTTCCATTCTTCTTCCCCTAGACTCTGCACTCAAAGCATTACCCGATGTCTCACCGGAGCTTTTCCGTCGCATTTCCTCGCTAAGGATAGCACCGACAACATCATCAAACTTTAAAGTACTAGATCCAGAAACAGAGTTACTAATGGCCATTACTAAACCATTCCAACTTTCTGGCAATGAGCACAAGAATAACAGAGCTCTAACTTCATCATCAAAGTTTACCCCTACAGAACTTAACTAACTTGTAACTGTATTAAAATCATTTAAATGGTCTACAACAGATCCACCTTCTGACATATTCATATTAAATAACTGTTTCATAAGAAATACCTTGTTTGAGGCTAAGGGTTTTTCATATAGTTTCGCCAACGCCTGAATCAAACCCTTTGTCATTGTTTCCTTCGAAATGTTGAAGGCGATCGATGCTACGAGGCACAACTGTACTGTTCCGAGTGCCTTTCTATCAAGAATGTTCCATTCTGCATCTATCATAGCCGTCGGCTTCTTTGCTTTTCCACTCAATGGTAGGTATAGATCTTTCTTATACAAATAATCTTCCATCTGCATCTTCCACAACAGGAAGTTTTGGCTGTTAAATTTCTCGACCCTAAAATTACCATCTTCTGCCATTTCTCCCACTCGAACGAGGAACCCTTCTTTCTTGTGAGTTTATCAGCCAAATAGACCTTCGGCTCTGATACCAGTTGTTAGAAAAATATTATATATGACAAAGAAATGCAAGACATATAATATGCGGAAAAACACAAACACATAAAACCAGAGAGACACAGATATACGTGGTTCACCCAGTTTGGGCTACGTCCACCCCGAACAACCAGTCCTTCCTTTCTATTATCCATCAAAATGAAGAGACACAACCTACAGCAGATCCGCTGTAATATCCTTTGTTTTCTCTCACAATCTCACCTCTATGTTTCTTGCTCGGAGAATACACATCTATTACATAACCTCAATACAATACCCTCATACAAAGAGAGGGGTTGCCTTCTAAGGCAAAAAACCCTAAACTAAAGATAAATTCTACCGTCAGATCATCTGCCTAATGAATGGCCCAGATTGACTAGAAATTACTATACTTTTACAAGGCAATTTTACATCAATTTTTAGCTTCAGGGGCGTTGCCCCCGAAACCCCCGCCAGGGGACCGCTGGTCCCCGGACCCCCCAGCCGGGGGGGATTAGCCCCCTCGCATGGAGGGGTGTACAATCTTCCTTGGGTATACATCCGGCTAAAACAAAAACCTCTAAATAATCATGCTCCACACCCAACAATTATCTAGTGTGTGTGATATAACAATTTGAAATCTATGAAATGATTGTTGAAAATGAAAATCTATGGTTTTGCAGTTAAATCCTAGTAGTAACATTGTCTAGTATGAATTATAACAATCTGAGATCAATGTATTTAAGATTGTTGAGATTGTGAAAAATGGATTCTAGGGTTTTGGAGATGAACCTTACTCAAAGTAAAATCTCTGAAATATGATGATTTGAGATTTATGTAAGATTTTTGAAATTGTGAAAAATGAATTCTAGGGTTTTTGAGTTGAACCTTAGTCAAAGTAGAAATATATTATGAATGTTGACAATACGGTAATTTGAGATTTGTGAAAGGATTGTTGAAATTTGATTTTTGGATGGATTTGATAATTGATCAGAAATCTAGGGTTTGCAACTAACCCTAATGGAAGTTGGTCAAGTTAATGACTAAGTTGTGATTGACTTTGATTTTTGTATGAAATCTAGGATTTGTATGAATCCCTAGTGAGAAGTCTAACATATGAATTTTGAAAGGTTGTTAGATGCCTTGAAAATCTATATTTGTGGGAACTATTTCTAGGGTTTGCTATATGTTGAAGTAAGGTATGTCATACCATTGGTAGGAACATTTAAACCCTATATGGAATGAAAATTATTATGAAGTAATATAGGGTTTATGATAAAGTCCCTAGTAAGATGTTGAAGAGTATATGTCCCTTGTTTGTAATTAAGTTTGGGTATCTAATATGTATAAAGATGAAATTCTTTCGTAATTATGATATGGATAACATCCTGCTTCTGTAGATTTGGTTGTAATTATTATTTAAGTTGTGAGGTACTACAATATTCAATATGGTGAAGATTCTCTTTGATGTGATAAGCATGATGGGGATGATGATAACTCTGATATGGTTGGAAGCCATGAAATATTATCCAATGACAAAAAGAAGAAGTTGATCTCCCTAATAAATCATGAAGAGAAGAGAACTTCCTAAGATTAAGAGGGAGTCTGGATAAAGAGATGATTTTTGGTTGACAAGGAGGGCATAGCTTGATGTTAAATTAAGAACAAATTTAGGAGGATATGTTGTTGCATGGGAAGTAGGAAAGAAAACATATGATTAAGGAATATTTTGTTAAATATTTGGTTGATAATCCTACTATGGAAAGTTAAGAAGCAGCATCAAGTTGTCTGAAAGATCCCGAAGGTTTGTATTTGATTATGTACATGTGAAAGTATATTATTGATTGGGGTTATGTTTGTACAGATAAATATATCGAAGGTTTTGATAGCATGTTGGTAACCAATCAGGTTGATTGGGAGAGATTGGTCATTCTTGATCTTCTGGATCAATGGGTATTGAGGCTTTGTAAGTGAATCATTTTCTGGGAAGACATATGACTGACACTTTGTGTTGATGTCTGAGTCCTCGAAGTTGGAAATATGGTGTTGGTTATTGAGCTTTGTTTTGGACACACGCCTGTATTTTTGGGTTGATGGTTAGCAAGTAAGCTTGAGGGTACCTAAAGGGGCTAAAAGCTTGATTCCATCTTAGTCCCGCTTGGATAGATTTTCTTGGTCAGGAATCTAGTCCATGACATTGTGATGCCTAAATTGTTGAGTGACTATTTGGATAGATTTCCTTGGTCAAGGATCTAGCCCATGGAATTGTGGTGCCTAAAGTTATTCATGGTTCATATAGTTTGATGTCTTCCATTGTATTTGTACATTATGAATACCTCCCTAGTTAAGAGGAAGTGTTGGAAAATGTAACTATGTTCGGTATTCATTAATGTACTTGAGTCATCATGTACTGTACTTTTCAAAAGAATAAAGAAAAAAAATATTATTATTATTGTGACTTATTAAAGCATGGGTTTCATGCTTTGGTCACCATATTTTAGGTCAGAGTCCCGATTGATTATTTCTAGCATTTATTCTGAGTCTATAGAGTTATTGTACATTTAAAGAGACCCTTCTTAGTCTTTTGAATCATGTAAAGAGATTAATTATTGATTCAAATATTAATTTTGTAACCTCCACACCATGTCATCTTAAGGACCCTATTCAACCCCACATGAATCCTATAAAAGGAAGCTCATCGAATTCATTTGCAGCGTCATTATCTCACACAAGTTCAAATTCTCTTGTAGCTGGGAAAAAGTTTGAAATTCTCTTGTAGCTAGAAAGAAGTGTGAAGTTTCCTTATAGATGGGAAAAGGTGTGAAGTTTGTTTCCAGGGAGCCGAAGTGAATGTGAGTTTGGGGAAGTCTAAGGAGAAAGGAAAAAACAAAATTTTGGTGCCTCTCTCTCTCTATTTCGGGTCCTGGATTGGGAGATCGAAGTCTTCCAAGTTTTCACAGTTGTCAGAAGCTGTCAGTTGTCATAATCTGCTACCTATTCGAAGTTTTTGGAAGGGGTTGAAGATCTGGGAGGCTGACTTGGTGTGGAGGGAAAGTTTGGTCTTGGTCTAGGGTGAAGAATCACAAAGAATACTATCGAAAGGAATAATTATCTTAACTGGTTTTTCCCCTCGGGGGGGTTTTTCCCGAGCATGTGCCTACATCTGGTGTCTATTGTTTTATGTGTTGTTGTTTTTGGTAATTGCTTAATGAACTAAATAAAGAAGATATAAAGAATCATAATAATAAGAAACATCGCAAGTAATTATCAAGAACAAGAAAATCTTTCTGCCTTTCTGATTTTCTAACAGGGGGGGTCCCTAATTGTTCATGCACTAGGATTACCCTTTAGATCTGCATAATGGCTTAAAATATTACCAAAATGTAGGCATGATAAAACCTATAAAGTGTTGTACAAAGTGTAGAAATTCCTTGTAGATTCAAATTGCTTATGTGATTTGCTAAAACAAAATACTTGAATCTACTCTTCTCATCAATAGAAACAATTAATCAATCGAGAAATCACGAAGCATACAAGATCAATCAACACATTACACAATGATTTCCTAGGGAAAGCCATAGCTAAAAACCCCTACTATCTATATATTTCATTAGTCATAAAATATGAGAAGATTAAAATGCTTTGCTCAAGCCCGAGCAACCTTTGCACTATCTCTATCTGTCTCATGACTTCCTAGACAATCCTAGGCCAATACTTAACCAATTTTATGTTTTCTCAAGTCCCTATTTCCTTAGGAATTAGCCCCTATTAATTAGTGAAATTCCTCAATTGGAATTTCACAATCATCATAGGCCTTCCTTTGACTACATGCACCACATGTACAATTTGGATGATTATACAACTGATAGTACAATTCCCTTGAACTCCAATCTCAACTGGGTAACTCTCAAATCTGACATGCATGAGTTATTTATGATTGAATCATCAGTTAATTGGTTGAACACATGAAGCAACACCCCATTGTTAGACCTCATGCTAGTTCCTCTATCAACCTTAACTAGTTTAACTGACTTTAACTCAGTTAGACTAAATTAATTCATTACAACTCAAAAGAAACTCAACCAGGGCTCTTACAAAGTAGGAGACACCCTATATGACTCAAGTTAGACCCTCAACTTGAATTAACTGAGCTAACTAAGCAAAATTAATTTAGTTAACTCATACAAGTTATCTTGTGATGTGGAATTACAATTTTTCTCCTAATTTGATTCAAGGGAAAATTAAATCAGGATTTTTCTTCTTGCATTTTCAACGCTCCCTCTCAACAAGAAATGGATTATCAGATACTCCAATCCTGCCTCTATGGAACTCGAATTTTCCACTTGATAGTGCCTTAACCAGGATGTCTTCATCATGTTCCTCTGTTGGAATGTACTCCAACAACATGATTCTCCTCTGCACACAATCTCATAGATGGTGATATCGAATGTCAATATGCTTGGATAGATCATGAAAAACTGGATTCTCAGAGAGTTTGACACAACTTTGATTGTCACTATAAATCATTGTAGGATCCATCTACTGACCAAATAACCCAACAAGGATCTTCCTCATCCAGATAGCCTCACAAGTTGCTTGACTATCATCCATGTACTTTGCTTCTATTGAACTGAGTGCAACTGATCTCTACTTCTTGTTGTACCAAGAAATTGTTGTTGACCCAATACTGAAGATTCCCCCTGATGTCCTCTTCTTGACTAATGGACTCCCCCGTCCAATCTACATTTGTGAAGCCTTGCAACTTCACTCCCTCTGTCCGTCTGTACCAAAGACCAAACTAAGTGGTGCCTCTGAGGTATCTCAACACATGTTTAGCTACCTTACAATAGAGTTTGGTTGGCTTAACCATTGCTTGACTAAGCTGGTTAACTACAAAACACATGTTTAGTCATGTTTTCACCAAATACATAAGTGAACCCACAAGTTTCCTATAAATGGTAGCCTCTACCACTTCACCTAAAGTAGCATCTTCCTTCCTCCAATTCCCTACTAGAGGAGTCTCCATGGGTTTTCTACTCTCCATGTGGAACTTCTTCAGTATCTCGTTGGCATACTTTCCCTCAAAGACAAGCAGTTCCCCATCTCCTTGTAATACTTCCATACCAAGTAAATAATGCATGAGGCCCAGTTCCTTCATCTCGAATTCTCTTGTAAGATTTTACCAGCTTCTCATCACCTGTTAGAATTAAATCATCGACATATAATACTATAATCAATAATTTACCTTCAACCACAATATGGTAAAAGTTTGTATATGCTTCACTTTTGGTGAAACCCAACCTGGTGAAATAGTTGTCAATCTTGGTGTACCAAGCACATGGTTCTTGTTTCAATCCATACAGTGCTCGCTTGAGTATGCACACATGTGACTCTCTATTGAAGGTCTCAAATCCCTTTGGCTGCTCAATGTACACCTCTTCCTCAATCACTCCATTGAGGCATGTTGTCTTCACATCCATCTGATGTATATTGCATCCCATTTGCATTGAAAGTGCTAGAATAGATCTTATTGAAGAGTACCTTGCTACTTTAGCAAAGGTCTCCTCGTAATCAATTCCCTTCCCCTGAGAGAACCCCTTGGCTACAAATCTGGCCTTATGATTATCGACACTCCCATCTGTTGTTTGCTTCACCTTGTAGATCCACCTGGAACCTACCACTGACTTGTCCTCTGGACTTGGGAAAAATTCCCAAGCATTGTTCCTAATAATAGAGTCATACTCCTCTACCATGGAATCAACCCATACTAATTTTTGCACTTCTTCCTCGAATAAGGATGGCTAAGTCTCTACACTCTCACTCATCAGAGCCATGTATCGATCTGGTGGCTTCCTCTGCCTGCACTATGATGTGGGTACTCCCACATTCTCTCTAGCATCATGCATCAATCTGTCAACTTCTTTGGTGCACTTTATTCCATTTATGGGTGTCTCTGCATGAGTGGGTGCTTCCACTCTCTACTCCTCTCATGTGGCTTCTCCACATCATCCTGAGGTTCTTCCTTTGGAGCTAAAATCTCCTCATTTGCATGTAACTGAAGCTCCCTCTTAAGGGAACATCTTATGGCCTTCTCTTCATATAACTTCACATATCTATGAACAATTGTCATCATGTGATATGGAAGGTACACCCGATAGTTGTGAGGTGTATCAATGTACCCCACAAATATGCCCAACTCAACAGTCGACTATAGCTTTTTCCTTGCATCCTTGGTAACATGACAGTAAACTAATGAACCAAAGATCCTGAAGTGTGACACATTTGATTTCTTTCCTGAAAAAAAATTGTTCTTGTGTACTCATCCCGAGAATCCAATGAGGACTCTTAATCTGCACATATACAGTTGTGTTGCATGCTTCATCCCACAAGTACAACGGTAGGCCCTGATCATGTAACACCCCATAGCCAACCCATTTTGTTGTGGGTTATGGGGTGTTATTAACTCCCGTCGAATGCCTTATGATGCACAAAAGTTCTTGAATTCATTTGACACATATTCTCCACCGTTATTGCTCCTGAGAGCCTTCACTTTCCTACCAGTGTATTTCTCAACAAGTGCTTTAAATTCACAAAATTTAGAGAATGTCTGATCTTTCTTCTGCATGAATAAAATCCAACACTTACGTGAGAAATCATCTACAAATATCACATAATCACTGTGCTTGGTCGTGTTGGTTGTTGAGAATGGTCCACACACATCTAAATGAACTTTCAAAGATCACTTACACTCGAATGTCCTTATCATGAAAGGTGGCTTTGGTGTACTTCTCCAATGTACACCCTTTGCATGTATATCACTTCTCTAGTTCACCCTTGAGAAGTCTTGTTCGAATGTCCTTATCATGAAATGTGGCTTTGGTGTACTTCTCCAATGTACACCCTTTGCATGTATCTCGCTTCTCTAGTTCACCCTTGAGAAGTCTTGTATAAATCTGGTGCATGATCTTCAAGGCTCCATGGTGCAAATGTCCAAATCTCTTATGCCATAATTCACCAATGTCTCAGATCTACACCTTCTATGCTTTTGTGCTCAATGTTGCACAATATTCTACATCTAATTTGTAGAGGTTCTTGAACCGAACCCCGATCCGCTTTACTTGTCCTGTGGCTATGTGACTAAGGAAATCCTTCCCTTTTCTAAATATCACATCATAGCCACGGTCCTCCAACATAGAAACTAAAACTAAATTCTTCTTCAAATTCTTCTTCAACCCTGAAACATACATGACATCTTTTAATGTGATAGGAGAACGAGACTCCCTCTAAAAAGTAACAGTACCGATAATGGTTGTGCTATAATTTCCATCATCTCCCATCTCGATGTGCATCTATAGGTCCTTCTCCTCCAAGTCACTAAAAATTTATTTGTTGCCTGTCATATGAAATGAGGCTCCATTATCCAAATACCACACACTACCCATCATCGATGTCACCATTCATGCAATGAGGGTGAAATCCAACTCAAATTGTGAAGCAATAGCTTCACATGCTGCTCCTTCTTATGGATTCTTATTGGCCTTCTTGTGCAGACACTTTGTGGCATAGTGTCCCAGCTCATGATAGTGAAAACATTTAATCTTCGAAAAGTCCTTCTTTCTGCCCTGACTGGAATCCCCTTTGGATTGGGATTTCTTCCCTTTCCTTTTATTTACCTTTCCATCCAAGGCATAGTTATCCTCATTATCACGCTTAGATGAGGTTCCATCTCTAGTGCTTCGCCTTATCTCTTCTTGCACCAAGTCGAACCACAAACACTCCCACTTTGTTAGATGCTCCCTCCCATTTACAGAATCCTGGTAGTTGTGCCAGCTCTTGGGAAGGCCTAAAATTGCTAGGCTGGACAGATCATCTTCAGTAACTGTAATACCAATTCTCCCAAGATCATCCCATCATTTCGTGAACCTGCTCAAGTATTTTGGTATTATGTCGTCCTTCTCCATCTTGATCTTCTGAAGCTTGTCCTTCAGTGCCAGCTTCATGTGTATCCTTCTCGTGGATATTCGAGACAATATGATATCGAACTCTTTCTAGTATGATCCTCCACGCCTTTTCCACACATTTCGTCCACTCTTCTAGATCTTGAGCATCGATTGTTGGAGGTTTAGGAATATCATTGTCTATGAATTCCTTCAGTCTGTTGTATTCCAACACTAACTCCATCCTGTCCTTCCAAGTAATATAATTCGAACTACCCTCAAGGGCATATTCATGTCTCAATCCATAGAATGACATCCTGCTAGATCTAAAGAATGATCTTGCAAATTCGATTTCAATGCAATTTCAGCTCTGATACCATGTAGAAATTCCTTGTAGATTCAAACTACTTATGTGATTTGCTAAAAAAAAAAAAAAATACTTGAATCTACTCTACTCATCGGTGGAAACAATTAATCAATCGAGAAATCATGAAGCATATAAGAGAAAGAATTCAATCAACACATTACACAATGATTTCCTGGGGAAAGCCACAGCTAAAAACCCCTATTATCTATTAATTTCATTAGTTAGAAAAAATAAGAAGATAACAATGTTTTTCTCAAGCTTAAGCAACCTCTGCACTATCTCTATCTGTCTCACAGCTTCCTAGACAAGCCTAGGCTAATACTTAACCAATTTTCTACTTGCCCAAGTCCCTATTTCCTTGTGTTGTTTCCTTGGGAATTAGCCCCTATTAATTAGGGAAATTCCTCAATTGGAATTGTGTAATCATCATAGCCCTTCCTCTAACTGCATGCACCACCTGTACAATTTGGATGATTATACAACTAATAGTACACTGCCCTTGAACTCCAATCTCAACTGGGTAACTCTCAGATCTGACATGCATGAGTTATTTATGATTGAATCATCAGTTAACTGGTTGAACACATGAAGCAACACCCTACTGTTAGACCTCCTACTAGTTCCTCCATCAATTGGAACTAGTTTAACTGACTTTAACTTAGTTGGACTGAATTAATTAATTACAACTCAAAATAAACTCGACCAGGGCTCCTATAAAGTAGGAGACACTCTACATGACTCAAGTTAGACCCTCAACTCAAATTAACCAAGCCAACTAAGTCAAATTAACTTATTTAACTCATACAAGTTATCTTGTGAAGTGGTATTGCAATTTTTCTCCTAGTTTAATTCAATGGAAAATTAAATCGGGATTTTCTTGTTGCATTTTCAACACAAAGAACCACAAAGCACCAGTTTCAACATTTGCAGAAAAAGTCATTGTCAAACTTTATTTTGCATTAGCCAATAGGTTGAAAACACCATAGACACAAATACAAGATTGGTCCAATGATATCCCTTGCACAATTAGTATAGAAGATAAAATAGAAGAAGAATTATGCAAGAGAAATTTCGTTGCTCTAAATAAATTCCAAGTCCTAACCCATAGCACCTTCCTCTTAGCAACTCTCTAATGCACACTATCCATGCATAGAGTCTCCCTTAGCTCATGTGCATTGATGAGTTGAATGTGGTGAAGTGGTCATGCCTTGGCCTCAAGTGGAGACACTTGTTATTCAACTAATGACAAAGTATAGTGAAGTATACATGCATTCTACTCCAATTGTAGTCTTATCCCCATACACCTTGATGAACTTGATGATAAGCTAAGGTGAACTGAAGCATGTTCTTTAGTCCTCTATATATGCACTTAGTTGATCGGAAGACAAAGAGTAGTGACGTAGATATGTGCTCTAGTGTTAGTATAGTCTTTTTACCTATACACCATTTTCAGGTGGACTCTTTCCCCCATGCACGCAATGGAGGAGTGGACTGGAGATGGCCACACACTTTAGTCCATTGCAAACACCCTTAATTCACCGATGATGAACTAGGGTGAAGTGTCCCCACTCTTATCCACTGGATAAGGCACCTTAGTTTTCTCTTTACTACTCTCAAGTGGCTTTGTAGTTAACTCAAGCATGCACCTAGTTAACTCAAAGAAACTTCCTGACATGTCTCCTTAATACATGTCTTAGACAACTAAAGAAGTTACTTAGTCAACTAAAAACTAATCCTCAATTAACTCCTCCATGCACCACCTCACTTTCAAACCAATGAATTCATCCTAGTTGTCTCCAATTTAAGCCATGCACGTGCCTAGTTGACTCAAGAGTACACCCATTCAATGTCTCTCCAATACCATGCATGTGCACTACTCTTATTGTCACATGTCACACCCAGAAGTTGCCACATGTCATCACTAGAAGTGGCCATGTCACTCTACATGGTTGATTGCTAAAAGTAGAAAATGATTACATGTCAATGAAATCAGGGTCATCAAACTTGATTTTCTGGGAGGAATCTAAGTATGTAGTAAAAATTAACATGTGAGCCTTTGAACTAGAACTATTAAAAATAAAAAGTGCCATGCATGTCATTTAGAAAAATCTCGTTGGAACCACGAACTCGCAAGGACTATAACTATGTGATCACTACTACCATGCGGACCTTCGAACTTTGCCTTCTAAAATGTAGGAGAACTGATAAAAATAACAATCCTATCCAAAATTGATGAAAGACTTGTGCAATGTCTCTAACTTTGAACTAGAATCATATCACTAAACAATCCTACATCTAAACTTTTTCGGAACCACATTTGGATTGTGCAACGTTGTCTCTAGAAATAACTACAAACACTAGTTTGATGATGTATGTTGGCCTTTAACCCTCCAGTTAGCAAAGGAGAAAACCTAGGGGTTAACAATGGGGAAACCAACTTTATATGGTTTGGAGATTAAGTGTACTTTGGTATTTGGGAAAGCTATGTAATTCAATCCTAATATTACTAGGAACAAGAATGACTTAACAATTGGGCAATGGATATCTTTGTTGATAATAAGTTAATTAAGTTTGAGGCTCAAATTATGTTGAGACATTTTGATAATGGATCAATTCCAAATGTCAAAGACCACTACCATGATGTCACAGGAGTTTAGGATAATCCTTCTCACCTTGAGAAAAGTTATCCCAAATCATAACCTTCCAAACATACAAATATGTCCAAGATTTCAAATAAGTTGAAAGTCAAAAGAAAAGAAAATGAAGAATGAAAAATGTGAGAACTTGCACATTTCAAATGATATGAACCCAAGGTTCAACGAAAAGGTTGGCTAAGAAATTTTTTTAACTTAAAAACATGTATTTTTCAATGTACTATCTAAAGTATACTAATGATGTTGTCACATAATGCACACCTTTGGGTTACGTGGAAGAAATCTTTAATCCACCAAATGTGGCCTTGGGGGAAGTCTTGAATCGAGTTATTGTCACTCAATCTTGACTCCATCCAAGCTAACTCCTGGTAAAGCCAATAGGGGTAGTCCCTAAAAACAATTGACGTTAATTAAGTTATTGTAAAACAAGAAATTAAAGGAGTTAATTAGATTACACAAGAGTACATTAAACCAAAAACATACAATCTATATGAATGACAAGCATATAATCAAAACACATAAATTAAATAACAAGATAGACTAGTGCCAAAAGCAAATACTTGTTGCTCAAAAATAAATGTGTCGAATGAAATTGCAGCCCAATGTTGTATGTTGTAGAAATGTTTTGGAGAGTGCTCTTGGTAAATCTTATTAAATTGATTTCAGTTGGATTTATTAGTTAAGTGAGTGTGAAATGGAGAGGTATGACCTGTGTGATCGCAAGAAAATAAATCTGATCTTATGTGTGTTTCCTCTCTCACATTTATCCTTAGAATTGGGGTTCAGAAGGTTGCAAGGAGATCCAATGGGAGGAAGCTTTATGGACTCAACCATGGTTTTGGGCATGATGGTTTTTTCCCGTGGCATTTTGTAGATCTGGTTAAGGGAACTACAGTTATGTTATAACCTAGTTAATGGATTTGGGTTTATGAATTCGTCGACATGTGTATATGTATTGTAATATCGAATCAATTTGGTTTTCCCAATTTAGGTTCTAGGAGAAAATCTCTATGTATATTTTATGTTCTCGTCATTGTTTATTTTTTTGTTTTAAGAATTCGTTTGTAGGTAATTTATGTACAAAGTTAAAATCTACAGCTTCAATGAGTACTCCCCTAATTTCACAAGTCAACAATTTATTTTCCCCCAAACTTACAATAAATGGTTTTAGAGGTTTTCCCTAGTTGAACTATGCCACCAACGATGTCCTCACTAAATCATGCACAAGAGTCAAGCTTCACTTGCAATGGTCGAGAGCATATCAGGATTTGGAGGGGGATTTGGAGGGGGAATATGTGTTACTTTTGAAAAAAATGAAATCTAATCTAAAACATAAAGAAATTTTGACGCTTTAGTTCATTCCTTTTATTTTTAGTTATTCAATTTAATTTATTCTTTTTTTTGTATTTATATTCATCCATTTAACTTTGGTAATTTATAATATATTCTATGAATTCTTATTAATTAAGCTATGTAATAAAAATAATATTTCAACGTTATTCATAACATTTTTAATACTATACCTCGTATATTTGATCATAAAAGAAGAATCCAAGACCTCTTATTATGGATTGGGTAAAAAAATTATCATAATTCCAAGATTATATATATATCTGCATACATACATATATATATATATATATATATATATATATATATATAATTAGTTATTTATTTATATTTTTAATTTAAAAAGAAAATTTTTTTTTTCTTAACTTTTGGTCCAATCAAAAGTAACTTACATTTTAGCAATTGGAATGATCTGTCTCTCCTTCCAGTTTCTCTATTTAACCTATTGCCATGACCAGATTCTTCATCTTGTCTTGACAATGAACCACACTGGTTGGTTCGAAACGTGTCGACAAATGAATTTTGATGTGATTATCTCCAAAAAAATAAATAAATAAAAATAAAAATCTAAGAAATTTAATCTACTTAAATGAAATTAAAGTAATCTATTTGTTTTGCGGTGCAAGGTTAATTTTAATCCATTTAAAATCACAACATGAAAATAACAGAAAGACACAAAATTCCGCACCCGTCCCCCCCGGCGCCGGGTAGGGAGGAATGGGATGCCTAGGAGACTCCCTTAGTTCCATGAAGATCGCAATACTTATATGGTGATGGGTATCCCTTGTGAAAAAAGTGAGTAGTTTTTAATCAAATTTTACAGAGGTGATAGTTATTGGTTTCTTCAGCTGCTTGAATGGCCCAATTTTACGAAACTCGGGCATCAACTCCCCTTCTATTTTGTGGACCTGCAAAAAATCAGCAAGTAAAAATAGTGAATGATGCCTAAAAATGCTTTTGGAACATCCATAATTGTTAGTAGAAAAAATATGAAAAAAATCTAAATAAAAATTTTTAGAAAAAGATGTAAATTTCTACTCTAAAACCACTAAGAAATCCAAGGTGAATCAATCTCTCTTAGCTGATTTTTTACTGTTGTTAGTACAGCAGCTAATTTAGCCTTCAAAATGCTAGATTTGACAATAATAATTCATAAAATATAACCAAGAATTTTATGGAATGAGAATAAGAAGAGAAGAAAGAAGCTAATTTAGCCTTCCAAATGCTAGAGTTGACAATAATAATTCATAAAATATAACTAAGAATTTTATGGAATGAGAATAAGAAGAGAAGAAAGAGATATTGGAGGAATCTATTAGCAAATAGAGTCTAGACTTGGTGCTTGGTGGGAATGTAGTTTCATAAGAGTGTTGAAGGTGGATACTTCATCTAAGTAAACTTTGAAACGGGAATTGATACTGTTACCCGTTTTGTAGAGATAGCAAAAAAGTGACCCGATTTTGAAAATGGGTGATGCAAAGCACACATTTTTTTAGAGCATAGTTTTTGGCACTTTAATTTTCTTTATGTACATTGCGTTTTAGAATGGTAGTGATTTTCATGCTGATTTAAAAAATTGGTTATTATGCATCATACATATTTTTTAAAAGACCTATTTTTTGACTTTAAATTGTCTAATGTATGAAATGTAAATAATTATTTCGTAAATTTAATAATTTGGAAGTGGTTTTCTTCTTCATATTTTCTAATTTTTATTTTTATTTTTATTTTTTTTGTAGTGGGATTTTTATTGATTTGCATATTTAAAGAAAAAAGTCGATATTTTGCATTTTCGATATTCTACATATTTATACATCATTAATTAAATTTTCAATCCACATGAAATAATTGTCTCAAAAAAAAAACCATAAAAGAAATTTGAAAAAATAATATATATATATATATATATATATATATAAAAGTAAGTAAATATTGAGAAATTAAAATATAAAATAAAAAGTTAGCAAAAATTAAGAAAAAAAATAAATGAAATTAAATTAAAATTAAAAACAAACTAGTTTAAAATATTAAAAAAAAAAAAAAATAAGTAAAATTAATATTTAAAAAAAAAAAAAATTATCTCAAAAACCATAAAAGAATTTAGAAAAACAAAAAAAAAACAAAATTAATATATATATATATATATATGTAAGTTAAAAAAAAATAATAATAATAATAATAATTAGCTAAAAGGGGCCAAAAAAAAAAAAAAAATTTAAAAATTGGTTTAAAAAAAAATGCAATTATTTTTTATTAAACATACATATTTTATTTAAAAATAAATAAATAACTAAATAATTTTTTTTTCTTTAAACAATCTTTTTTTTTTATTAAAAAAAGTTTCATTTTTTTTTAACAATTTTTATTATTATTTTTTTAATTTAAAAATACAAATTATTAAACCTACATTTTATATTTAAAAATAAATAAATAAATTTACATATTTTTATTTAAAGAATCTTTTTTTATTAAAAAAAATTATTATAATTTTTTTGTAAACAATTTATTTATTTATTTAAAAATACAAATCATAAAAAATATTTTAATTTTCTTAAAACAAATTTAATTTTTTAATTTTAAATTTTAAAAATTATTAACAAAAAAATTGGTGTCCCTCTGCCCAAATTAAACAATTTTAATTTTTAATTATAAATATGTTTATTAAAAATGTTTTTATTAAATATTTATTAATAATTTAAAAAAAAAATTATTAAACAATTTTTTTATTAGACGAAAACTTTTTTTTAATTTGAAAAAAAAAATATATATATATATATATATTAAACAGGTCTAGTAAAAGTTATTAAATTTTAATAAAAATTAAATTTTAAACCATTTTAATAAAAATTAAATTATTAAAAAAATTTATTAAACCATTAAAAAAAAAAATTGTTTTTATTAAAAAAAAAAAGAAGTTTGGCCCCCGGCCGCGCCACCACCGGGCGTCGGGCGGGCCGTGGGGCGATTCTCGAAATTGCCCCACGGCCCTCCCGCCACCCAGTGGTGGCGGGGCCAAGGGCCGAGGGTTTGCACGCAGCCCTCGGCCCCTGGCCATGCCACTACCGGGCGGCGGGAGGGCGGTGGGGCGATTCCGGGAATCGCCCCATGGCCCTCCCGCCGCCCGGTGGTGGCGCAGCTGAGGGCCAGATTTTATTTATTTATTTATTTATTTTTATTAAAAAAGAAAGTTAATTTTTATTAAAATTGTTTAATGAATTTTTTTTTTTAAATCGTAAAAAAATCGTTTAAAAAAAAATAATAATAATTATATTTAAATTTTTTTTTTTTTAGTGAATAATGAAAATTTAATTAAAAAAAAATTATTTGTTTTTTTTAAATCAAAAACACAAATTTTTTTGTAAGTTTAATATGTTTTTAAATTTTTAATT
Source organism: Pinus tabuliformis (assembly GCA_031772625.1). Taxonomy (NCBI): domain Eukaryota; kingdom Viridiplantae; phylum Streptophyta; class Pinopsida; order Pinales; family Pinaceae; genus Pinus; species Pinus tabuliformis. The sequence goes on along the minus strand of CM062813.1, from coordinate 602,549,732 downwards.
TTTTTAATTGGAAAAGACGTATATTTTTAAAATTTTGATATTTTTTTTTTAATTTAAGCTTATTTTTTTCTTTTTAGTTTTTTTTAAATGTTTTTAATATTAATTTTACTAGTTTTTAATTTATTTATTTTTTGTTAATTTTCTATTTTTGTTTAATCTAGTTTGTTTTTATTTTTATTATTTTATTTTTTTTGCTAGTTTTTGTTAATGATTTTTTAATCTTTCTATTTTTACTTACTTAATTTTATATATATATAAAAAAAAAAATTATTTTATTTTTATTTTTTCCAAATTCTTTCATGGTTTATGAAACAATTTTTTTTTTACCATTTTTTATTTATTTTTTGTCATATATATGTATATGTATATGTATATGTATAAATATAGATATACATATACATATACATTTATTTTTTAAGTAATCATCATTTTAATCTTAATTTCACTAGTTTTTAATTTATTTTTTTTGTTAATTTTCCACTTTTTTTTTTAAATCTAGTTTGTTTTTAATTTTCAAAAAAAATTTAGTTTTTTGTTAATGTTTTTTTAATTTTTCTATTTTTACCTACTTAATTTTATAGTTTTTTTTAATGTGTGTTTTTTTTCTTTTCCCAAATTTTTTTATGGTTTACATATTTTTTTTTCCATTTTTTTAAAATATGTATTTTTTAATATTTATTTATAATTTATAATTTTTTTCTAGTTTTTTTATTCTTATTTTTATAGGTTTTTTTTTTTTAACATTTTTATGATTGATTTTTATTTTTGATGTTTGATTTTTTTTGTTTTTTATTTTTATTTTATGTTTTGTTTTTAGTATATATATATATATATATATATATATAGATATATATTCATTGTTTTAATTTTATTCTATTTTTTTTTAAATTTTAATGTTTTTCGAGGTCATGATAAAATATTTTACGCTATTATTTCGAAATGTTGAAATTCTACCCTGTAAAAAAAAAAAAAAAAAAAAAAAAGTGTTATTCGTTTTTAGCACTGTTTTTTATGTTTTTTCGGGGTTTTTTGGCCAGAGTTCCCGTTTTGAGTTTATAGTTCCCGTTTCAAAGTTTACATAGATCTTCAACCAAAGAGATTCCAAGTCTTCAAACTTAAGGCACCTACAACTTCTTAAGATCTTGCAAAGAGATTAGTTAAGATAGGTGAAGTGACACAGGAGGTTGATCAAACTAAAGTGGTAGTCTTACTTTTTAGATCGCATTCAGTCTAGTAGTGCTTATCACATATCGCATGCGAGAGGAGTCTTAGGAATGCGATGAAAAGTCACATGTTTGTGCGATCTGTGATATTTCGAAGGATTTCTACAAAGGGAACTTCAGCCATAGGAACGAGATCGTTGCACTATGATCAACGGCGGATAGCGAGATCGGGCAAGCTACTTGCGCAATGTTTAACCGCCCTTACGGAGCCAATAAGGAATATAATTCCTTGATCTATAAAATTTCTAGTCCGGTTTTGGAATTAAAGTTTGAGCACTTGATGACCCGATATCCGTTGGATAACAGAGGCCATCAATATTACGGCTTGCGGGTCTTCAACTAGCACACAGGTTAAAAACAGGCCTAACCCCCGCAGTTGACTAAGACCTAAAAGTTTGACATTGAGATCGACGGCTAGGAGTGAGTACAGGACTTCAGCGACAATCAAGAAAAGTCGTACTCTCCTACCCCTGCAGGTGCTGATTACCATCGATCTAACAGATCTATTGATCTGACGATCCAGATCTATTCCTCTGCCATTAATACTACCACAATTAACACATAAACACTGAGATTTACAATTAAAGTGTGAAAATAGAGAAAATACCCGATTAAGTTTCAGAACGCAGATTCACAAAGGTAAACGAGAGTCTTCATCAGGATTAACACACAGTTGCACACTAAATCAATTTCTTCAATATAATAATAGTTGCAGAGTTTGGCCCTCTCGGCTCAATTACAGTAATTGATCTGACCTCTGTCTCAATCTCAAAACCCTATCTATCACTCAACTCTCGCCTCTCACTCAATTCTCAATCATCTTAGCTAATCCCTTTCCATTACATTTTCTTCTCTTTTATGAGTCAAATCCTATTCTAACTGTACTAACAACTCGATCTCTATTTTAATCAATCTAACAATCAAATCTCTCTTTTTAAGCTCTATTACACACCTATGCTAACAACTTATCCCTTAGTCTAAAATAAGACAATTTTCTAATTATTACAATAATGAAGTAAAGATCATTTTCGAGAGATCCAACCCTCTCTACCAAAACTGACTTTTGACCACTCAGGTCAATGAAATTCAACTCATTTAGCCACAACATGTGAACAAACCATCACATTGCTGGCTAAGTCCAGATGCTCCTGCATCAGACTCCCGGGGAAGAAAAGAATCATCCCTCAGACTTTCAGGGTTTACTCCATACTTCTGCAACTCTGTTGTTGTCAACCAACTAGCATCCTCCACTGGTTGTCCTTTCCATTTGACTAGATATTGAAAATAAACTTGTCCTCTAGTTCTTTTGGATACTCTTTTCTCCAAAATAGCTTCCACCTCTTTCTTAACTGTCTTTGGCATTTTTTCTTCCCAGTTCAAAGTTTGAACTTCATCTTCTGTAGTTTCCTCCTGTAGCTCTGTCTCTGTCTCTTTGTATGGATACAAATCTGCAACATTGAAGATAGGTGATATTCCAATCCCTTCTGGCAATTCAATTTCATAAGCATTAGTTGAAAACTTTCTTACAATTCTACATGGTCCTATCTTTTTCATTTTTAGTTTATTGTAAGTCTTAGCAAGAAATCTTTATTTTCTCAAATACACCATCACTAAATCTCCCACTTGGAATTCTTTCTCTCTTCTTTTCATATCTACTCTTTGTTTGTATTTTCCACTGCTTTCCTGCAATCTGCCTTTGACATCTTCTTGTAGTCTCTACATCTGCTCTACAAACTCTTCAGCTTTTGCACTTCTTGTCTCCTGTTTACCCAAATTTTTGAGCTCATACACACCCCTTGGATTCATCCCAAAAACAATCTGAAATGGACTCATTCCAGTACTTCGGTTTGGAGTGTCATTATAAGAACTCAGCCTGAGCTAGTGCTAAATCCCACTGCTTAGGATTTTGATACACTAAACTTCTCAAGATGTTTCCCAAGCTTTTGTTTACCACTTCGTTCTATCCATATGTTTGAGGATGGTATGCTAAACTGAAATTGAGGTTAGCACCTAGTTTCTTCCAAAGAGTTCTCCATAAATTCCCTACAAACTTTGTATCTCTATCAGACACAATACTTACAGGCAATCCATGTAATCTTACAATTTCTGAATAAAAAAAAAAAAAAAGAAGAAGAAGAAGAAGAAGAAAAGAAAATAAAAGAAAAGAAAAAAGAAGAAGAAGAAAGAAATAAAAAGAAAAAGAAGAAGAAGAAAGAAAGAAAGAAAAAAAGAGATTAGCAATATGTGTTGCATCACTAGTCTTCTTACATGCAATGAAATGTGCCATCTTGGAAAATCTATCTATCACAACATAAATGGAATCATTCCCCCTTTGAGTTTTAGGTAACCCCAAAACAAAATCCATGCTAACTGCATCCCATGGTCGGTCTGGTATTAACAATGGCTGGTAAAATCCTGTATTCTAGCTTCTCCCTTTAGCATGCTGACATATCCTGCACTTCTCAACAAATCTCTTAACATTAGTCTACATCTTTAGCCAATAGTAAAAAGTATTTACCTGAGCAAAGGTTTTGTCTTGTCCAAAGTGACCAGATAATCCTCCATTGTGTTTCTCCTTTATTATGTTTTCCCTCATAGAACATTTGGAAATGCACAACTTGTTGCCTTTAAACAATAAACCTCCTTGGATAAGATAATCTAACCACTGACTTCTGTTATGAACTATTGGATTTTGTACTGTTGTATAAATATCTTTGAAATCTACATCATCTTTATACATTTCAACCATTTCTTCAAATCCTACAACACCAACTTTTAATTCTTGCACAATGAAATTTACCCTGCTTAAAGCATCAGCAACTTTGTTCAACTTACCACTTGTGTGTTTTATCACAAAAGTAAAGCTCTTCAAAAACACTACCCACTTGGCATGCTTCTCTTTCAATTTTGGTTGGTTGTTTATGAACTGTAATGCATGATTGTCATAATACAATATAAACTCCTTTGGTAGCAAATAATGTCTCAATTTTTTTAAGGCTTGTACATTAGCATAAAATTCTTTATCATAAGAACAATACTTCTTCTTAGCTTCATTTAATTTCTCACTGAAGTATGCTATTGGTCTCTGTTCCTGAGTCAAAACTGCTCCAATTGCAACTCCACTAGCATCTGTTTCAACTTCGAATACTTTTTCAAAATCAGGTAAAGCTAAAATTGGTTTCTCTGTGATTTTCCTCTTCGGTAACTTAAAATTCATGTCTGTTGCTTCTGTCTGCTTGAATGGTTGATTAGTCTCCTTGATTGTTTCAAGAATTGGTGCACAAATCTGACTAAAACCTCTGATAAATTTCCTATAAAAACTTGCAAGACCATGAAAACTTCTTACCTCAAATATATTCTTTGGGATAGGCCAGTTCCAAATTGCTTGGACTTTCTCTGGATCCATTTTCAACCCTTCTTTAGAAACTACAAATCCCAAGTAAAATAATTCTTCTTTCATGAAACTACATTTCTTCAGATTTATCAGTAATTTCTCTTTCTGCAGAGTTCTTAAAACCAATTTAATATGCTCTAGATGTTCTTCTTTACTTCTACTAAAAACTAGAATATCATCAAGATAAACAATAACAAACTTGCCTACATATTCCTTCAAGACTTCATTCATCAATCTCATGAACGTGCTAGGTGCATTAGTGAGTCCAAAAGGCATCACTAACCACTCATACAACCCACTGTTTGTTTTAAATGCAGTCTTCCATTCATCTCCTTCTCTAATTCTTATTTGATAATCTCCACTCTTCAGATCTATTTTAGTAAAATACTTTGACCCACTCAAACAATCCATCAAATCATCCATGCGTGGTAAAGGAAACCTATACCTGATAGTGATCTTGTTTATGGCTTTGGAATCTGTACACATACACCATTCACCTCCTTTATTTGGACTGAGTAATGTTGATACAACACATGGACTAAGACTCTCTCTGATTAGTCCCTTATCCATTAGTTCTTGCACTTGTTTTCCAACTTCTGCATTCTCTTGAGGAGTTAATCTGTATGCTGCTTTGTTTGGCAAACTTGCTCCTGGTATTAGATCAATATGATGACTAATACTCTTGATTGGTGGAAATGCGTTTGGCAACTCATCCACAATAATATCAGCAAAATCATTTAACAGATTTTTTATTTCTTCAGGTAAATCATCTAAGTTTGTGGAAGTCAAAATTACCTTAGGTCTCCCTATAACAGCAAAATGCATTTCTTCACCTTTTCCAACCTCTTGCAACAACTCCTTTCCACTCATCAGCATAACATTGTTTCCAAGTGCTCCTTTGTCAGCTTCATCCTTCAATGGCAGCAGTGTATGTTTATTTCCATCCTTCTCCAGAGTATAAGTATTTTTCCTCCCATCATGAATAGCTTTCCAATCAAACTGCCAAGGTCTTCCCAGCAATACATGGCATACATCCATTGGCATTACATCACACAATATCACATCTTTATAAGTACCAATCTGTATCTCTACCTTGCATTGTTATGTCGCAATAATCTGATATCCTTTCTGTAACCATGAAACTTTGTAAGGAGTAGGGTGTATTGTCTTCACTAATCCTAGCTTGTCCACCATCTCTATAGAAACAAGGTTATTAGTGCTTCCACTATCAATTATCACTTTACAACATTTACCTTTGGATTTTCATGTAGTTCTGAATAAACTCTTCCTCTGAGCTAGTTCTTCAGTCTCTTTCTCTGCCTTAAGCAATGCCCTTTTCAACAACAGGGATTCTCCTACTTCAGGGGATTCTTCCTTTTCTATAATTTGAGGTGTTTCTTGCTTTGCCTCAGCCACATTCACATTCCTCTAACTTGTTGTTCTATTATGAGGATAGTCCCACGATCCATGTCCCCATTCTCCACATGTGTAACATCGAATATCTCTTCCTCGACCTCTTGCTCTGGGTGCAAATATTCCTCTATTAAAATCTTCCCTTTGTGGTGGTCTGCTACTTGAGCTTCCTGCTTCATTCTGATGTTGATGAAACCTTGGTCTGGTAGTTCCCCTACCTCTTACTGAACTTTTCCCTCTATTCCTCTGATTTTGTTTTCTCAACATCTTCTCTTCTGCCTTCAAACCTACTTGATAGGCATCTTCAATGATCTTCAAACTCAGCAAGTTGATCTCATCATGTATGTCATATCGTAAGTCATTGATATATCTGGCTACCTTCTCCATGTCATCCTCTACATGTCCTGCTCTAATACTCAATCTATAAAACTCTTCTGTATATTCTTTAACAGACATTCCTTTTTGCCCTAAATTTTGTAACTGTTTGAAAAGATTTAACTGATAATCTTTTGGCATAAACTTAGCTTTCATTTTACTCACCTTTGTCCCATTGCTTTATCTTGGACTTTCATTTTCTTGTTCTGGATGTTTGTAGTTCATCCCACCAAATAGTTGCATGACCCTTCAATCTTGTAACTGCAAATTTCACCTTCTTTTTGTCATCAACCTCCTCATAGTCAAAATATTTGTTCAATGCACTGATCCAATCCATTAGCTCTTCTGCATTGAGACTCCCTTCATACGCAAGAATTTCCACCTACTTTAGCCAACATCTTGATAACTTTAGTAGTTTTATTTTCCTCCTCTTCTTCTTCCTTAGAAGATTCTTCTGCAGCACTGGCAACTCCTTCATCAGGTGTTCTCCTCTGATCAATCTCCATTGTGTCCATCCTTGTTCGCAGACTCCAGATCTCCTCCAGCAGAACTACATTTGCTTCAAGTCTTCCTCGACCTATGTCAGCTCCCCTCCTCGGAGGCATGTTTACTGCAATCAACTCAATCTTTGTGCTCTAATACAAAAATGACGCAAGAGGTTGATCAAACTAAGGTGGTAGTCTTACTTTTTAGATCGCATTCAGTCCAGTAGTGCTTATCGCGTATCGCATGCAAGAGGAGGAGTCTTAGGAATGTGATGAAAAGTCACATGTTTGTGCGATCTGCGATATTGCGAAGGATTTCCACAAAGGGAACTTCGGCCATAGGAACGAGATCGTTAAACTATGATCAACGGCGGATAGCGATATCGGGCAAGCTACTTGCGCAATGTTTAACCGCCCTTATGGAGCCAATAAGGAATATAATTCCTTGATCTATAAAAGTTCTAGTCCGGTTTTGGAATTAAAGTTTGAGCACTTGATGACCCGATATCCATTGGATAACAGAGGCCATCAATATTATTGCGGGTCTTCAACTAGCACACGGGTTAAAAACAGGCCTAACCCCCGCAGTTGACTAGGACCTAAAAGTTTGACATTGAGATCGACGGCTAGGAGTTAGTGTGAGACTTCAGCCACGATCAAGAAAAATCGTACTCTCCTACCCCCACAGGTGTTGATTACCATCAATCTAACAGCTCTATCAATCTGACGATCTAGATCTATTCCTCCACCATTAATACTAAATGACGGCAATTAACACATAAACACTGAGATTTACAATTAAAGTGTGAAAACAGAGGAAAATACCTGATTAAGTTTCCGAACGCAGATTCACAGAGGTAAACGAGAGTCTTCACCAGGATTAACACACAGTTGCACATTGAATCAATTTCCTCAATATAATAGTAGTTACAGAGTCTTGGCCCTCTTAGCTCAATTACAATAATTGATCTAACCTCTGTCTCAATCTCAAAACCCTATCTATCACTCAACTCTCGCCTCTCACTCAATTCTGAATCATCTCAGCTAATCCCTTTCCAGTACATTTTCTTCTCTTTTATGATTCAAATCATATTTTAACTGTACTAACAAATCGATCTCTATTTTAATCAATCTAATAATCAAATCTCTCTTTTTAAGCTCTATTACACACCTATGCTAACAACTTATCCCTTAGTCTAAAATAAGACAATTTTCTAATTATTACAATAATGAAGTAAAGATCATTTTCGATAGATCCAACCCTCTCTACCAAAACTGACTTTTGACCACTCAGGTCAATGAAATTCAACTCATTTAGCCACAACATCTGAACAAACCATCACATTGCTGGCTAAATCCAGATGCTCCTGCATCATGGAGTCTTGCATATGGAAATTGAATAAACATATCAATAAAACTAGAAGCATGTGTGAATTTCAAATCCAAAATAAAAAACAATCAACAAGGCAAACAAACAATCGAGTTTGTTTTGTCTTCTCCTATGGATAGAAATGCCCCTATCAAGGCCTATAATAACACAATTCAAATCGATGCAATTAAAAAAATACAATGTTACCTCATATAAAATCCAAGCAACCGCACAAATCTATACACCATGTGGCCTCCAAAGCTTTTTTTATTCAAAATAATATAGAGCAATTACAATAGCAGCAGAGCTTCCCCAATCTCTTCCACACTCCTAGACTCTAACAATGGAGGAGGATGTTCAATTTATAGAAAATGAGGGAGGAGATACCAAAGAGGAATTCATGGATGCCAAGGCAATTGAGAATCCCAAGAGAAATGACAATCCCAAGGCAGCAAGTTCGAGTCTCAAGAGGCATGCATAGGCTCAAGGAGGGCATGCGTAGCCTCCATGTGGATGTGTGTAGGCTCAAGGAGAAGCGAAGAGGGATTGAGTAGGCATGAAGGGGAAGTGAACTACCACTCACTCTAGCTAACTCCCCACACACTCACTTAACTTGTCTTCTCAATTTATGAACCCAACTCGGCCTCAAATCAGCATTTATGACATCACTTAACTCGACCTTTTAGAGAGATTAACTCGACCTACAAGACATAAGTTGACTCGGCCTCTAGCTTGGCCTTTTAACTTAGCCTCATTCATGAATTAACTTAGCCTCCAACTCAACGTAACTCAGTTTAACTAGAGACAAGAAAATCATGTTCCCGATGTGTTTTTGTTATTTAATACCTTAATTTTTTTGTCTTTTTCTCACTTATTTGGGTATATTGATTTTCATGAGGAAAAAACAATATTTTCCACCCAAAAATGGGTACTATTGTAATGTTGGTACCTTAAAGATGAAATTGAGTACCTAGATGCCATATGAAACTTCCTAGTACCACTTTTTTATTTGTTACATAAAGTTTAATTAAAAAATTCCTATCTGAATTAAGGCTTATGTGATCCATAAATTAAATAAAAAACTTTAAGTTAAAATCACATCATAAGAGTTATGTCAACGCGTTTCTAACCATCCAATGTGATTCATTGTCAGGGCATAGCTCTTATGATGTGATTTTCACCGAAAGTTTTTTATATAAAAATTCCTATTTTGCAGGAAAAAAAATAAATAAATAAATAAAAATTAATTAATTAATTAATTAATTATTAGAAAATCCTATGTAACGACTAAAATTCATATACGCAGCGGAAATATTAAAATACTTCATGGACAAATACATCCATTGTAAGACAGTAAATGTAAATTGTATATTATATAAAGAATTGATGTAGGATGAGTACAAATGAGAATGAAGGTCTTGTATATATAACTAGGTAAGTACCCTTTCACAAATAGACATGCCTTTTCATTATTAACTAACTAACCATTAGTTAATTTACTTTTATTTATTATTATATTTATATTATTGTGATTATTATTTATTATCTATTTTTATTTATTTTAACATCATTTGTGTTCATAACATTGCCTTCTCCTTCAAAAAGCTTTGTCCTCAAAGCTCACTAATGAAGAATCAAATCTCTTATGTCGTTAGGAATATCTTCTTATATCTGAGCTTTTATCTTTGTTGATACAAGACGATATGATGTTCTGAGCGATAAACAGAATTGTCGTATTGAAAATGGATCGGACCGTCCTAGATTAATCTTCTAGGGAATCTTTTGATCCATGGAGATGTGTGGTGAATAGTTATCGTATGACCAGATTGAGCTCATTTCAATATTCTTCGGAACATAAGTTTTTTTATGTTCTGCGTGATATAGATTTGTAGATTGATTAAGGTGTCTACTCTTGTGATTCGGTTGTAGATAAGGAATTTTTCTTGTTTGAACTTCCTTAAACGTTTTTATGGCAGTTCCTAATTTCCATCAGGAATTGTTGTTGTTGACTTAACTACTAAATCCTCATTTTTTGTCTCCTCTATTTGAATGACAACCTCTGAGTATGTTTTTACTTTAATAGGGTTTAGATTTGCCTAAACTACGAGATTAGTGGTATTGATGTTTATTTCTTCAGTTTGGACTGTTACATCTAAAGATTCTGATGCTTCCTTTGCGACAAGTTCTTTGAACCTATTTTTCAATGATTTATTTTCGTCCTTAAGTTTTTTACTCTGTTTGAGCATATTTGATTATGATTTTTGAGACGTAAGCATTCCTCATTCTCTGAGTCAACTTTATTTTGGCCTTCACGCTTCTCGTCTTTTAAACATTTTATTTCTTTTACTAATGTTTGGTTAAGGTTATTTAAATGTAAAATTTTCTTCTACTTGATCTAATAAATGCTCCTTGAGTTCCTTCTTTGATTCTTGAGTTTTCTTGACTTGTTCGAGTAGTTTTTCTAGGTGAACTCTGAGGCACGAAATTTCTTTCTCTTTGCTGCAAATGACTTCTTCAAACTCTTTTTGCTTCTTTGATATCGTTTTTTTGTTATCTTGAAACATCAAGTCTGAGATATCCTTAAGGTCTTCTAATGAAGATTTTATTGATTTTGATTTACTTGTTATGTCTCAAAACATGACCATCTTCCCTTTATAAGGAAATGTCAAAACTTGTTTTTTTATGTTTAACATGAATGTACCCAAATCCTTAAACCAGGGTTGACCAAGTATGTTGTCAGTGATTTTATCCATATTACAACATGAAATTGAGATATGTAGTCATAATGACCTATTGTCACTTGTAGATCACTAATTTTATACTCGTTTTGGTCAAAAATATTTTTCTTTACACCAATTCTTAGCTCTGGAATTAATAGTTGATTTGCCAAGTTGATGTTGATATAATTTTTATCATTGCTTAGGTTGATGGCAACATTAACTTCTCTTCCTTGGATACTTCCTTTTAATGTAATTACTCTGTGATCTGTAACTGAAAGACCATTATAAGAAAACCTTTCTTCCTTTGTCATTTTAGAATTGAGCTCCATCATTTTTTTCAATGATTGATCCTATTTGTTTTGTCGAGATGACTTATGGTATTATATTTAAAGTTCCTTTGGACTTTGTAGTTCAAACCTCCTTTAAACGTGTCTTTTCAATATATATATATATAATTCTTGAAATCTCCTTTAATCCAAATTCCTATTATCCTTAATATTTCAAAACTCCCTTGTATTCTTTTTATATAATTCTACTTACGTTTTTTTTTCTTTTGTATTTTAAAAAGAATAATTAAATATTATTTCAATTGGCTTCTTTTAAATATCTTATTGTCCTTTGTATTTATTTTTTAAGTTTTTTTTTTCCTTTTGTACTTTAAAAAGAATATTTACATATAGTTTCAATTGGCTTCTTTTAAATATCTTATTGTTCCTTGTATTTATTTTTTAAATTTCATATAACTTGTTAAACTCTAATTCAACTTCACTTTAACATAAACTCTTAATTGATATTTTCTCCTTATGTAACCTTTTGTAATAATACATGCTTTGTACTTATATATTTTTTCAATAATTTTATGTACTTATATATATTTTTAATAATTTTATGACTTGAACTTTTCTTTAAATACCCTTTTATAATATAATACTTTTATTTACATATCTTTTATTTATATATTTTCTTTTTCTTTTTGAAAAGTTACAACCCTAGTGAAATGTCGCTATTCACCTTTGGCGTATAATATAAAATATATGTTCACTTATGTACTTTTGACTTGGTTAATGTTCCCTATGTAAAAAGTAAAACTTACCATTCACATAAAGAGATTTTGTATTCATTTTTATTTTCGTTTACTTTTAAAATGCCACGGGCAATTACCATTGGTTTCTAAAACCACGGGCTTGTAAACCACTCAATGAAGAATCAAAATAATATTATCTACTCTTCACGTAAAAAGTATAATTTACCATTCACATACAGAGATTTTGTATTCCTTTTGTTTTTCTTTTACTTTTAAAATACCATGGGTTTCTAAAACCACGGGCTTCTCCACGTAAAAAGTAAAGCTTACATAAAGAGATTTTGTATTCGTTTTGTTTTTGTTTTACTTTTAAAATACCATGAACAATTACCATGGGTTTCTATAACCACGGGCTTGTAAACCACTTAATGAAGAATTAAGATAATATTATCTATTCTTCCTTCTCTTACTTATCGACTCTTACTTCTCTTACGTATAGTTTTAAATATATTTGGAAAGATTACCTCTTATCTTTATTATGCACATCTACTCTTCCTTCTCTTACTTCTCTTACGTATAGTTTTAAATATATTTGGAAAGATTACCTTTTATTTTTATTATGCACTTTTTATCAATAATGTATAACATTTTTTTATATATAAGAATGTTCTCCTTCAATATAGTTTTAAATATATTTGGAAAGATTACCTTTTATCTTTATTAAGCACTTTTCATCTATAATGTATAACATTTTATATATATATATATATATATGAATGTTCTCCTTCAAAATTTACATCGGACTATATTTATTTATTTATTTTTAAATATTTTTTTTAATCTTTATATGTGCTTTTTTTCTTTTTTTTCTTTTTTCTTTTTTGAATTTGATTTTTTTTAACTTTTTTTGTACTTTTTATTTTCTCTCCACATATATATATATATATATATATATATAGTAAAAAAAATTGAATGGCCAAATGCTTGATAGTGAAACGAAGAAACTCCAAATTCTTGTAGCCAAACGCTTCAACAACAACAATGTTGATGAATTTGGCAGTCAAAGACCTGGATCAAATAACACAACTCTGTGCAGCGGTTGAGCGACCAAAGGATCCTGTAAATAATAAAATACTTCGTAGACAAATACATCCATTGTAGGACAGTTAATGTAAATTGTATATTATATAAAGAATTGATGTAGGATGAGTACAAATGAGAATGAGAGTCCTATATATATATAGCGAGGTAAATACACTTTCACAAATAGGGATATATGTAAAACATGCATTTTCATTATTAACTAACTAACCATTAGTTAATTTTATTTTATTTATTATTATGATTATTACTTATTATCTATTTTTATTTATTTTTACATAATTTATGTTAATAACATCCTACAAAAATTTAATGCAATTCCACAAGACTCAAGATAATGCCTAGCACGGTAATATTGATTGACCCTAGACAAGGTCTACTTATTAAGATGCATTCCAACTTTGGAGGATGTGAGTGAAAAAACTCAGTTAATTATTTATCACTAAAAAGCAAAAATATTTTTTTTGTTTTTCAAGTTGTCTGCGATCCTCTAGGATTGACCTGTGGCTTGAGGAGTTGTGATCTCAAGGCATCTAATCTGTCAAAGGCACCTAGGGATCGCACTTGGCCTGGGCCACACCAGCGCTAAGTTGGCTAGATTTTTTAGCATGTCTCCTCCCCCTAGCACGGGGCACAACCACCCCCCATGAGTTTTGATCCTAGGTCGTCTTGCTAACGAGGTCCATCCTTAACCGGTTATGCTAGTGGGAATTGACTCAAACGCAAAAATAATTAATTACCCAAAAAAAAAACAAACTTTGGAGCAACTTCCTTAATAACCAAGACCCAAAAGGCTAAGTCTTTTACACAAGTTCATCCTGCGAGTAACATTTATTAAATTCCCCTATGGGTATGGAATTTGCATAGAGAAAGAAGAGAGAAGAAAGAGAAGAATTGCCCTGCATGACTTATGAACTTGAAAATTTGATTAGTATCTTGTCCAATTTTGATGTTTCACTTCCCGTATTTGCTAGGTACAATCTGGTAGGTAACACTATATATTACAAGAATAATTGGCATTCCCCAAAATTTCCAAGTAATGAAAAATTATATGTTGGTGTAATTTGTATACATATATGATTGTTGGTTCACACCATGGATAGCAAATAGTACTCCATTATATACAGTACTTTCGGCACAAGTAAACCCAAGCACATCTACAATCAAAAATCTACGCCCTATACAGAGATTTAATCCACCTCTTATCACTGATATATGTGCATCACTTCTCAAATAAAGAGAATATATTGACTAATGGAAGTATATCTTTGGTTATTATGTTGTTTGTCCTTGTATTAAGAATAAATACATTGATTAATGAAAGGGAACCACCATTTGCAAAAGCAATTTTGATTTCAATTATTTTCCCACTTTTATTAACCCAATGGATTAAGGCTTTCACCGTATCCTTGATTCGACCAAATTCGACCACCTAGTTTCAGGTCACCCAAAATAGGAAGTCATGCTAAAGCCACTATTGAAAAATATTTTTTCCGTGGCATTAAAGACACCAAGGTATTCACTAGTACTAATATACGAAGACCATAAGACACCGTAAAATCATCAATTCTTCTTCAAAAATGGTGTAGAAAAAGTTTTGCTTACTACATATTAAACTAAACCCGCATATTTTTATTAATATTGAATCACACTTTAAGCAAGAACATTTATAAGAGAATATAAATCAAATTTGTGGATTTCCATATTGTTTCAAGGTTTCCCACAATAAAAGATGGTGCCTAGTTTCACCCCCTAGGAATCTGTGCTTAAAACACTGAACATTGAGGGGTCAAAGGGCATCCCAAATCGTGAAGATAAATGTTGCTAAGTCAATTACTTTCTCATTTCAATACCCTTTTCAAAATCATTAATTAGAACTTTCTCAAAAGTAGTTTTACTTATTTCTCGATATTGTATTGACATTTTTTAAATGTAGTTTTACTTAGTGTTCCATATTGCAGTAACATCTCCTATTTTTCTTTAAATTAATCATTCATTTATTTGAGGGCAAAACTTTCATATGCGGATAAAGAAAGCCTCTTGTTTAGCAATGTGTATTAAGTCAAAGCTTAAGTAAAAAGCAATAAAATATGCTACATTAGACATTCTTAAAACAAGGTCTGGAATTCCATCAAGCTAAAGAAAACACAAATCTCTAGTGTTACTATATGTTAGAATGGTCTTTTTAAGATAAAAACAAGTCAAAATAGAAAGACCATAATATCCCTTAACAACTAACCAACTCCAAAAATGTAATGTCCCTATAACAAGGTCTGGACTTCTATCAAGCTAAAGAAAACACAAATCTCTAGTGTTACTATATGTTAGAATGGTCTTTTTAAGATAAAAACAAGTCAAAATAGAAAGATCATAATATCCTTTAACAACTAACCAACTCCAAAAATGTTATGTCCATACGTCCCCCACCACACACCACCTAGGTACAAAGTGTAAAAATGGACTACACTAATTCCAAATACTGATACCCTTCAGTGTAACTATTTCCATCAACATATAACAAAGAAAGATGCCACCACGCCCATCTAATTTAGTCAATATTGTTTTGAAACTAAATGACTTGGTACTGCGATTTATTTGAGAAGAGAATGTCTTTCTCAAAAAGAATTCTTAACCTCTCTGCCCATCTAATTTAGTCTATACTGTAATGAGACTAAATGACTTGGTACAGCTATTTATTTGAGAAGAGAATGTCCTCCTCAAAAAAAAAGTTCTTAACCTCTCTATTGGTAATGGCGCTTCCTCGTCCTTTGCTCCAATAATTGGGCATCTCCTCATTTTATAATTGAATGTGAGTTTGATCTATTTTGTAAGTATAAATTAATATGATATTATAACTCATATCCTCAACTAAATATGAAAAATAGTCACAATCTACTATTACAAGTCATTTTTATTTTTATATGCTTGAAATATTAACAATTTGAATCCTCATACAAGATATATAGCTCATCAATGAGTATTTTTATATGCTTATATGCTTGAAATATTAACAATTTGAATCCTCATACAAGATATAGCTCATCAATGAGTAGAAAATCTCAATCAAGCCCAACTATCACAGCAGTATGCTTGTGAAAAAAAAAATTATAAATGCATAGTAACTTCCAAAACCTAACATAAAGACCCAACATAAAAATCAC
The DNA here is from genome assembly GCA_031772625.1 of Pinus tabuliformis. NCBI lineage: Eukaryota > Viridiplantae > Streptophyta > Pinopsida > Pinales > Pinaceae > Pinus > Pinus tabuliformis. The sequence continues at coordinate 602,533,467 of CM062813.1, read as the reverse complement.
TCCAAACTCAACAGTAATTTATGATTTATCTGACCAGACACACTTCCATACTTCATAGGCACGAACAAACTTCAAATGGTATCATGACCATAATAGCAATAGAAGTTCTGCCACCAAGATTATTAAATGCCTCTTTTGGAGAAAGTTTTAAATGAAGATTAATTTCATTTCATATAAAATAGGATCTCCGAAACATGAAATTATATTGAATGGGCTTGGCGGTTAAGAGCGTGTTTCATCCTTGCATCTTATAGGTTCAAATCCACTACACTAAATAGTCACATCACTAAGCGGAAGGAATCCATCCAACAATGGAATCCCATCCCATTCATCAATTTGACATCCATCTAAACTGTGACGTTAAATTAAATTCCCATCAAAGAAATAGATTGGTAACACGTACCTGATTAGAAGCAGTAACATGAGTCTGCAACTTTTTAACTGGTACTCTAATAAATGGACCAATCATAAATTCCTCAGCTAGGCATATAATTGTTATTGCAGTGCACCAGAAATGCTTGTATGTTACGTGGCAAGAGTAGGGACTAATAAGAACCAAGTACTTCCATAAATAGACAACTGAACTGAATGACAGCTGCATAATTTTCATTTTATCTCGATAAATATTTCTATCAGAATTTCCTCAGCTAGGCATATAATTGTTATTGTAGTGCACCAGAAATGCTTGTATGTTACGTGGCAAGAGTAGGGACTATAATAAGAAACAAGTACTTCCATAAATAGACATCTGAACTGAATGACAGCTGCATGATTTTCATTTTATCTCGATAAATATTTCTATCAGACTGAACTTTTTTTATCTTCAAAATCCGTTTCGGATAGATCAATCATCAATTTAACAGCTTGAACAACTAATGTTTGTTTGATCAAAAATTGTATCTAAATGTTTCCCAGCATGGTTATTTTCTAGAATATTAATCAAAGAAGCATCCAGCACTCTACTTCGATCACAAGACTATTGCACTTGCCTGAAGATTGTTGGAAATGTAACTAGTTTCACTCTTCATAATTGTTGTTGTACTCATTCCAATATGTATCTTATGTAACAAACAAGAGAAGAAAATAAAAAGTTATCATTATAAAGCATGGGTTTCATCTGCTCATTATTGATGGTCTTTTAGCTAAAAGCATGCTCTTCATGCTTCTAAGGTTTGTCAGATCATAGGATTTATTTTCATGAGTCAAAGGAGTCAATGTCTTTGTTTATAAGACCCTTCTGGGCGAAATGTAGTTGGAAAAAGAATTATTTTTTAGTCTAGAAAGCCCTAGAAACTCCAAAAGTACAAGTCGGCCTTGGCAGCTTCAAGTCGGCCTGAAGAAGGGCATTCAACCCCTTAGAAAGGCTATATAAAGGAGCAATTCGACCTCATTTGGTATTCACTCACCAACAAGTTTGATCTAAAGAAGGAAGTTTGATCTATAGTTGGGAAGCAAGAGAAAAGGATAGTGAAAGTCTAAAGGAAGAGAGGACGGACAAAAATCTTGTTTTGGGGCTCTCTCTTTCTCACACATGCAAAGGTCTAGAGTTATTGTAGCTACAAAGGAGACCGAAATTGCAGATCCGAGTTGTAGTAGGACAAAGTGCAATCTCTTGTTGTTGGAAGGAAGAATACTCTGTCTTGACCTCGTTGACCTTAGAAAGAGTTGTCTTGCTCAAGGAAGGCCTCAAGAGGAAGCTGGAATAGGGTTTTTGCAGCAGCTACAAGGCCGGAGTTGCAAGTTGAAGTTGCAGTTTGTCGTTGGATGGTACAAGATCAAGGAAAGACTTGTTGGAAGGGCTGACTTGGTACTTGGAGGAGGCCTTGGTCTAGGGTTTGGGTCTTGGTTGTCTCATTTGAAGCAGATTCTATAAGAGGAGTTTTCCAGGTTTTCCCCTTGGAGGGGTTTTTCCCTCGCTGAGAGCCTAATTTTAGTGCCCTCTCTTGTTATTGTTTTTGTTCATGATATTTGTTTGATGAAAATATCTAAATGAAAAACACAAGCAGACTAACTAAGTTCAAAAGCAAATATTAAGGGGAAAATTGATATAATAAGCCACCACTTTGAATTTTCCAACAAAGATGATGCCAAGTGTTATTGATAAAATTCTAGCCATGGCCAGTCCTTGAGAATAGCATTTTGTATAATCCATGTGCACTTGAATTAATATTTGCGAAGCACAACCATTTCAAGGGAAGTACCTCACTGATATGAAAGAACATAACATTTTTTGTGCACCAAGTTCCGGATCGATACTCTCACAATTTCACTCGCTTTGAAGAACAAACAATAACGTCTCTCATGTTCGATTTAAAAGAATAATAAACCCGTTTAATCGGTGATATGAAACAGCATCCTCTTCTCAAATGTAGCGAGAGGAAAATACAGGTTCTTACCTTGGGAAATGCTATGGGTTGTCTATCTTTACTGATTGGTTAGACAGATTTTTATCTTTTTATCTACAGCTAGTAAGGCTGGGGGCTCAAATCAAAGACAACCCCCTTGCATATTAGGGGATGTTTATCACACAATATGTAAATCCGATCTTTGCATCATTTTGGAAAATATGTAAATTTTTAAACCATGAACTGACAGCAACATGCAAGGATAAATGATGAACTCCGTTATCAGTGCATTTAAACATACATCTCATAAAACAAGTCAATCCTTTCACTTGTCTTGAGTAGATTTTCCACATTCATCGCCAAGAGCAAGAATGCAGATAGCAAGAGGTGCATATCTGTGCAGATCTTACAAGATAAAGACATGGCTAAAACTAAACAAAGCCACGTAATGACTTCTGAAACATGGAAATAAAGAGGACCTTTCGGAAGGCCTGTCATTTTGAAACTCCTTAAAGAAACGGTTTCTTCTCCAATAAAAAACTGTCCCATCAGTTGGATCATGTGTTATATTCAAAAGGTTGTGGTGGTTGAGGTTCTCCATCCTCAACAGATACAGCCGATGCAGGTGCTTGGGGGATTGATGAATTTCCAGATGATGCTAATGATGAAGGTGCATCAGTCAAAACAAACACTTCTGGTTCTGATGGCTTGGTGTCCCTTAGCAAAACAAACCCCGAAGGCATTAATTTAGTGGGCACATATCTACTCTCTTCAAAAAACTTAATATACTTTTCCTGCGCTGGAACAACTCGAGCAGGATTTGAGAGAATTTCACAAGATGGCTCAGCTTCAGCTTTCTTTTCAGATGCATTATCCACCTGCAAAAATGAAATTAACCTGAATAAGAATTAAGGCAGAGCTTATGTAGACAGACAAATACAGAAGAAGCCCAAGATCAAAAAGTTAAGCAGCAAAAAGCATTAAATAAGTGTTAAATTGACCCTGATTTTCTCATTACAACCATGACCATAAACAACAGTGGTGTGATACACTACATCCTAGATTTCAACTACAATATCCCCTACAGAACCTTTGTACCCATTTTCACTGGACAAAAAATTCATTACATATAATTAGGTGGCAATAAGACACAGATATCATAGATATGAAATGGGAAATAACCAACAAGTGGTGACAAGACCAAAATAGCTATGATATGAAATTTGACAAATAACCTTCTAAGTTCTAACTATAATAACAGTTCACTGAATGGAAAGAGATGTTGACTTCTGGACTGCCATTTAATAAATACCCATTTACGTTAAGAACTTGTAGAAGTATGGAATCAAGTTGCAGGTGGCAATTACCTGCATTGCTTCCCCCTCCTTATCACTAGATTTTGGGCCTTTCATGGGTCCTGCTTCACCAGAAATGTTTCCCTCATCCATAGCAGTTTTCTGATCTGTTTCTTTCTTTGCTCTAGCTTTAGCCTTTGCTGATGTAGACAAAACAACAGTTGGTAATTTTACTGCAGAAGTTGTTGTTGGAGGTGTTGTAGGACGAGGGTACTCAAATAATGAGGGCTTGGCATGTGAAAGAAACTCAAATTTTGGGACCTTCAGTTCATAATTGAGCCCAATCAAAGCAGTAGGTGCAAAAGAGAGGCTCAGAAAATATACAAGTGGATACCAATACCAAAATTGACTAAATACTGCCATACCAACAACAACAGTAATTCTGTCATGCTTAGTCCTGGATGACAACTTAATTGAGACATTCCGACCACCTGCATCTAAAATACCAGAAGCTAAAATTGCACCCATCTTGCTCATGGTGTCTTCATGCTTGTCAAGAATGATCTTCTCAAGTTGACGCCTGAAGTAAGAAATAAAAACAATGTCAGGCTGATAAAAAGATCTGTTGCAGCAAAACCAGGAGTTTGAATGCAATATAATAGCACCATCAGTCTCTATAGGATATAATTCTACCTTGAAATGCCAAAATTTAGAAGTTATTATTTCAACTGGAAACTTTGCATTAAAAATTGACAATATAAGTGCAACTACAATGGCAACAATGAACATTTGTTTTCTAAATAAAAGCTTACAGCATTGTATAATAGCATACCTGAAGCTACCTACACGAGGTTCACGTGCCTCATTTGTTTGCACAAGAACCATAGCCATGGCTATAAGAGCACCTTGACGAACAAAATCTACCACATCTGATGTTAACGGTTCCAGCAGTGAAATGGCCTCACTTAATGCTGTGCCTGCACAAGAGATACCCACTGCCAAGGCTGCTCCATATCTGACATGTGGATTATATGACTCGGACAACAAAGAAACTATTCGTGGGGTCTGTAAAATTTGCAAAGTTTGATTTAGCACCAGTGTAAAGAATCAAGACAGAATATACTGACCCTTTGATATTATTCTTGAAATATTGAGCCAAATTCAAGATGTAGCACAAAAGTTATAACAAATCAAGTCTAAATTGATCAAATAATAAAAACATGGTACACTGTAGGATAGCGTATAAACCTGCTCAGGTTCAGAGTATAAAACAAATCCAAGTGCCAGCACCGCAGTTCTTCTCACATCATCACTAACATCGGAAACAGCAAAGTGCAACAGATGACGAATGGCTTTGTTATTGGATGTGCCTCTGTATGCGAGGGCCAGAGCATACATCCCACCATAGCATAGAATTGGATCCTGATCACGAGTCATTTGCTCTATAAGTGTATCAGCCTCTTCTTCTCTTCCATAGACAGTTAGTGCGATTCCAAGAGCCAGACCTCTGTACAAAATTATTTACAAATAGACATTAAAATCTGGGGGAAAGTTTAGACTCGAGTAGAATTAGTGAAGGAAAAACAAATCTTCAAATGGTATTTTCACATGAAATACTTCTGAAAAGTTCAAACATAAGTAACCGACAACACCTGATAATCTTTTCATGTTGGGTATCATGTGCATATGCAAGCATCTCACTGGCCTTTTCACTTGCAGTTCCAACCATAAGCAATCCCATACTTATGCCTGCAGCCTCTCCAGCAACTGCACTATCTAAGTAAAGAACATTCTTGACATCCTCATAAATCTCTTCATCAGCAGTTCCCAAAGCAGCCAAACCCAGTCCCAAACATGCACCATGTTGAATTATCTTTTGCAATCACCACAAATTTGTAATAAGTGCTTTGAAAACAAATATTTGATTTGAAAAACACATTTTTCATTAACAGTTCTATACATCAAATGATACCAATAGCTGAAAGTTAGGTGGACACTCACTTCAACATTTGTACTGCGCAAGCTTTCACGAAGAAACTCCTTAATGCCTTCTCCATGGTTTGCATGGATAAGCCCTAAAGCATACAAGGCTCCACCTTCTGAATATGGGCTTCCACCCCCAGATGAACCATTCTGAGGAAGATAAGGAGCCATCAAAGATCGACCTTGTTGAAGGTGACCCCTGTGAATAACACCTAGACCAGCAGTAGCACTGAACTTTGCCCAATTTGTGGCTCTGCTAAGCCATTCCTGGTAAGAGAATGTGCTAAAAGTTAGAATTCTAGCTGATTAAAATAATATCCCAAAAAATGCAATAAGTAGGTGAGCCAAACAGCCTGAAAAAGAAAGGCATATGACCAGATTTTCTCTCAGGAATGTGTCTACAGTGGTTCCAGCATGCATGAGTGCATTTGCATATATGGTAGCACTGTGGCAGACACTGTTCCGCATCTCAACAGATTGCTTTATTGTCTTCAGTATCAGAAGATCTGCCCTGCAACATTAAAAATACTGTTATAAGTCATAATCACTCCGACTGTCAGGTTACTAATTCTGATGGTGTTCAAAGTAGTTGGACAGATCTAAAAATTCATATATAAATGTCGCAATGTTATGTTTGGAATGAAAAGAACATGAGATATTGTTGACTGAATGATCCGATGAATAAATATATAATCTTAGACATTGAAACTAAGCCACAGGATACTCTCCTTGTAGGCCACATGTGCTATGTCCACATGTCCAACACTTGGACACCCAGCACTGCTCACTTAATCATCAGACAATGAGACATTAATGGGATATGTGTCTTGTGCATGTTAAACAATCATGTCACATGTATCGTGACATTGGCCAATGGCCAAATCCTGTGTTATGACTTGCATATCAGACACTCATGGGACACACGTATCGTGCATATTTGACAATCAGGTTACATGTGTCCCCATGTTGGCCAGTGGCTAAGTCCTGTGTTGGCACAGGCCAATTATGTTCAACATACCAATAATTAAATCTTAATGAGCCAGTCCTAGAACTGAACACTTTGGATGATGGTGATCCTCTTCAAGGGTCATCTACCACACCAACAGATGCAGCACTTGCACTGCATACCTAGGAGGGAGGAGAACAACCACAGTTTTAGCAGTAGTGATATTGATGATTTTGATTAGAAGATCGAAGTGGACAAGCTATGAGATTCTTCTACCCTATTTCGTATTTGCAAACAGCTAGACCAATATTCTTGCCCGACAACTCTTTTCTGAGTGATTGCTTTTCTCTCTTGCTTGGACTTTGTCTTCACCTGGGCTCTGAAACCATGTTAAATTTAGTTAACAATGGTATGTTTTATGCTTAGCACAATTACTTCAATGTTTCTTAAGTAGCCCAATAGCAATTTCCAATTTAGATTTTGAGTCGTAATCACATTAACCATTAATCACATTGAAAGTAAAGTAGATAGAACATAAAACAATATGCAAAAGACAAGCCCAGACAAGACGACACTAGATTTGGCAGATGCCAAGGAAAAACCCCAAGATGGGGAAAACCCTTTGATCAATTCTTCATATGATTATTATCAAAATGGTGCGAAAAGAGAGAGAGTACAAAAGTCAAATTGACTTGCCCAATTCAAAGTCAAAACAACCCTGTCAATTTCTGCAGTCAAACTTCAGCCCTAACCAAAAAGTCAACGTTGGTCAAAGCAGCAATAGAATGTTCTCAAAACAGTTCGGTCTTCCCCAGTGAAACTCGGCCTAATCAGGTGGTCAAAGTTAGCCCAAAACAGTGACAAAGTCAACAGTCAAACTTGATCAAACTGTTGTCCTGAAATCTGCAGTCAACCTACAATTTGGTTTGCGGTCAAAGTGCTCAGAAAACCTTGGTTTCTGTGCCAAAAGTTGTGTCCTGCTGAGACAAATATCCCCAAAAGATCGAAGTCAAATGATGCCCAAAAGGTGTTGGTCAACGTTGGTCAAACTGCAGTCAACTCTGTAATTTCGGCCCTGTAATTCAGCTTCTGAAATTCATCCTTCTTGATCCACACGTGTGAGAGAGAAGAATGCCCAATGTAGTACGAACCAATGAGACAAAGAGAATGTGTGAGTGAAGAAGATGCCAAATGAGGTGAAATGTCACTTGTATTTATACAAGTAGTTGAGGGTGAAGTGACACATCCATTGGGCTTTCTGAGCCTACATGATGATGTGGCTGACCTTGACAATTTGCACATGTGTGGGCATAAATTCAAAATCACACTTTTGCTTGTCCAAATGAGATGATCTTTATATCAATTTTGGTCCTCTCAAAAAGAGGAATTTAATGCAATCATCATCTCCATCAAATGAGTTGTCCTAAGGTGGAATTTGGCCCTAGTTGCCAATTTTAACAAAGATCCAATGCTATGGTTGTCAAGAATATGGGCACTACAAGAGAGATTGTCCAAAATTCAAGGACAACAAAAAGAAAGGAGAAGTGGGAGGTGAAGGACCTCCACCATGGCAATCAAGATGAGAAACATTATGATGAGATACATCTTAGTAGGAGATGGCATCATACTAGAAGCATATCGTTGAAGCAAGAGCTCATGATATCATTAGAAAAGCTTGAAAGAATAGCGAAAATAGAAGTCTACATGGATGTAACAAACATCATATAAAGGAAGTAGCTCTTTGTAACTTAGCACAACATTGTGTAAAGCCATATGGCTTAGAAAGTTTCTTGTGAATCTATTCAAAAGAAGGATGGAAGCGACTAACATTTTGTGTGATAATCAAAGTTGCATCAAGCTCTCTGAGAATCCAATTTTTCATGATTAGTCCAAGCACATTGACATCAGGTGTCACTTTATCATAGACTGTGTCCAGCGAGGTGCAGCACAGTTATAGTATGCTCCGACAGGAGAACAGGTGGCAGACATTCTCACCAAGGCTCTAGGAAGAACAGAGTTTGTTTATTTCAAGGAGATGATAGGGATGATTGGGAGAAGATGGGGATGATTGAGAATCCATTTCAGTAGCATAAACGGATAGTGCAATTCTTAAGAGGGAGCTGCAATACAGATGCAGTAGTGATAGTGGCAGTGTCATGGGCAGCAGTACAAGTTGCAGCAGTGCAATGGATGAAGGGCAGTGGGCCGAGCATCAGCACCACAAAGGACCGATGTCGTAGATCAATGTGATACTTATGGTGAGAAGTATTGCTAGAGCACATTCCTCGCTAAGAGGGAGTGTTGATTTTTGGGTAGCATCGTATGTGCTCTAGCTCCAAAATTTTGTGGAGTGGCTAGAACACATGAGATCTCCAAGACCCAAAAATCGTTTGGTGAAATTCCACCCAAATTGTATTTTATTAAAATAATTAATATTTTTAATGGGGTTCTTAAGTCCAAACTTAGGAAAATTAAAATATGAATGGGTATTAATGAAAATATGGGTGAGAAGCTTCTAAGAGACGAGGATCAAGTCTAATTTAATCTTAGTCGTTGATAAGAGATTAGATCACGGCCGTTGATATCTCAACAGGAAAAGTATAAATGAAGACTTGAGAGGGCAAATACTCAGTAACCCGAGGGAAATCGATTTTCAAGAAGTAAGAGTTCGATTTCAGAGGGAGAGTTGCAGGGTGAAGGAAGAGGAGGGTATCAGCATCAGTCGAAGACTGAGGAGGGGATGCAGTGCATCAAAGGAACAGCACAGAGGGGCAGCTCAGAGAGGCAACGCAGCAAGGGACACAGTCCTCACGTAGAGATGATGAAGAGGTGACACAGTGAAGGTTGGAGGGTCTCTTGGGTGTCAGAATTTCTCCAAAGAGTGGAGGAAAATTATCTCGGGTGTTTTCAGAAAGGTTTTTCTATGTACTGCAAATCATTCCTTGTAAAGAGATTGTTGCTGAAGAATAAGATATAAACCTTCATCTTCTGCACCAGTTTTCCCGCATTGGGTTTTTCTAGGGACTATTGTCCAAAAACAACTATGTTGATGTAATTGATTCTTGTGCTCGCATTTCACTGTTCTTTTCTCTATGCTATTATGTGACAACTGCAGTAGAATTTACTTTGATGTTTACTGAGGGGTTTTGTAAATAACTTATTGTGGAAAATAAGTAGGAGAAATAAATCAATTATTGCAGTAGCATTTCATGTTAGAAATTTTCACCCAAAGAATAGATAGTTGCTACTGGAAACAAGTCCCTGGTTAAGAGGGTGCTTGGACAAGTCGCAGGATGAGAGGGAACTTGGGCACATTCCTTTTGTAGGAATGGGTACATTCCTTTATAGGAATGGGTATATCCTCCCTAGTTGAGAGGGAGAGATAGACACATCATTCTTGTCTTCATTTTGGGAAGAAAGAATGGAGGATTGAGTAAGCATCTAACATTTGATACTCTTTGAGGATGTGATAGGGCATCCAAGATATGAGTAGTCTCAGAGGAACGATATTCTTTGAGGACTGGGAATCCAAGGTAAGAATAGTACCGGAAAGATATACCCCGTGAACACCCAAGTGGGGTATTGATCCGTATTTAAACAGGAATGCAACAAATTACAGAGATAACCATAAATACAGAGATGCAGCAGAAATAATACTTCATTTCATTAATGTAAAATACTGAAATATGCTTACAAACAGAAATGGAAATAAACTAGCTCGGGCGATGGTAGCTTATCTCTGAGGAGAGATGTGGCAGCTACATGCCTTTGAACTATCTTACAATGAGGCTCGAAGGCCTATTTATTGTTGAGAAACAATGGAAAACCCTAAACATCCAAAAACTTAACCCTAGGTGATGAAGCGCCAAACTATGGGCCCTGTTTTGGGTAAATTGGTACATCAAATTCTCGGGGTCGTAACTTTGGCATACAATCTTCGTTTGACGCGCACCATACCTCGTTAGAAAGATCTATCCGATGACTACAACTTTGGGATGAGCAACATCGGTCCGTGGAACCATGTTGCTCCCAGTTTTCCCAAAAGTGTCGTTTAGGGCCTCAAAATGGCTCCGGAAGTTCAGGACCAGAAAAACTGCTAAAAATAGTAAATTGTGCTACCATTAAAGAAACTGAAAAACTGAAAGAAACAATGGTGACGGTCCAAGTGGGATTGGCAGGTGGCCACCAATATCCACCTAGATCATTCCTCCCCCCTTAGGAAGCAATGGTCCCCATTGCGTTGAGTTCCTCCATGAGATGAGGAAACTTCTGCTGAACCTGGTCCCTGGTGAGCCACTTGCCCTCGTGAAGGAGTTGGCCTGCTTTGACAACTAAATACAGTTGGATCTTCTTCTGGCGAGTGTGCTTGATCTGCGTGTCCATGATCCGATCAGTTGCAACTTGCAGCTTGTTCCATGCAATCTGGATTTAACTCTGTTGGTGTGAATTGTTCTGCAATGTCGGATGTGTTTAGTAATGGTGGAAAGTATGGCCAAAGGCGGTCCACTTTGAACATTAGGTGCAGACCAAAGAATGGGGGAATGCTGAGCTCAAATGCATTGTCTCCCACAGCCTTAGTAATGGTGTAAGGACCATATCGAAGTGGTCTAAGTTTCTAATAGGCTCTGGTAAGGCATTCCTTTTGCAAATGCAACCAAACTTTGTCGCCCACTTGAAACTTGTGTGGCACCCGATGTTGATCATGTCCCTGCTTGTACTTGGCATTTGATTTCTCCAAAATGTCGTGGACCTGTTGGCGGATATGTTGGATGTGCTCAATGAAGTTGTTTGCCTTATTTGTTTCGGACTGGACATGAGCCAAATCTGCCTGAGTCGCTGCAAATGGCATGGCCACATCAATGGAACATAATGGCTGGAATCCCAAACCCACCTGAAAAGGGTTGTGGCCAATCGAGCTGTGGAGATCTCAGTTATAGATGTGTTGAACATAAGGGAGGTTCTCATCCCATGTGCGTGGATGCTTTGAGTTGTACATGTGCAGAATGTGTACGATCACCTGTTGACAACCTTTGTCAAGCCATTAGTTTGGGGATGGAAGGTTGTGGACTTAGAGAGTTTGGTGTCCAGCATCGACCAAAGACTAGACCAAAATGTACTGAGGAACCTACTGTCCCGATTTGAGATGATAGACTGTGGGATCCCAAACTGTACCCACACTCGTTCAAGAAGAGTTTAGCAGTGGCTTCTGCTGTGATATTCTTCTTGCAAGCCGCCATAATGGCCATCTTCGAGAACCTGTTGACGACCACAAAAACACAGTCATTTCCATGCTTAGTAGAAGGAAGGCCCAACATGTAATCCATGGAGATGGATTCCCAAGGTCGACTAGGGGTAGGCAGCAGAGTATAGAGGCCTTGCTTCTTGATGGTTGGTTTGGCAATGGCGCAGACAGTGCAGGATCTGATGTACTTCCCGACATCCTATCAAAGATTCGGCCAATAGAAATACTTTTGCAGTACTGCCACCATTTTCTCGACCCCGAAATGCCCAGCAGCACGACTGTAGTGTGCTTCCCAAATCATCTTGGCACACTCGCTTGAAGGAACACAAAGGTGACCCAGGTGGCATAACAGGGCATCCTGGAGGTGAAAATCTGGAACATGCTGACTCTCAAGAGTGTTTGGTATGTGTGGCCGAATTCTGGGTCACTTTTGTAGAGAAATGGCCAATCAGAAGTCTCGTGCCCACAAAAGTTGAGCACGGGGGTTAACGCCATGATCGGTGGTCGAATGAGGCAATCTGCAACATTATTGGTGCTACCCTTCTTATACTTGATATTCAAATGGAACTGTTGCAGGTATGTGGACCACTTCTGATGGCGATCATTTTGCAACTTCCCTTGGGTCTATATGAACTGCAAGGGTCGATGGTCTGTGCGGATGACCGTTTCCTTCCCCAAAATGTAATGCTTCCATTGTCGACAGGCCTGCACAATGGAATACATCTCTTTGTCATAAGTGGGATACTTTCGGACTGTGTCTGAAAGTGTCTCACTGTGATATGCCACTGGATGCCCGTGTTGAGTAAGGGTTGCCCCAATAGCATAGTCAAAGGCATCTGTCTCGATCTCAAATGGTTGTTGCAAGTATGGTAATGCGAGCATTGGTGCCGAGCAGAGGCGATGTTTCAACTCTGTGAATGCCTTTTGTTGAGATTCAAACCAAAAGAATTTTGCCTTCGCTCCTCCCTTGGTGACTTGACTCAAGGGCCAAGTGATATGAGAAAATCCCAACACAGACCTACGGTAGAAGTTGGCAAGACCCAGAAAGTTGCGAAGCTATGTCAGAGTGGTTGGAGATGGCCAATCCCGAATGACTTGGATCTTGGCTGGATCCACATGCACCCCCCGTTCATCAATAATGTATCCCAGATACTGAACTTGGGTCATGCCAAAAGTGCATTTCTCCATTGCCGTAGTGTTTGGAGAACCTGTCGGATGTGGTGGAGGTGCTCTTCCCAACTCCGACTGAAAATCAGGATGTCATCCAAGTATACCACTACAAATGAGTTGGTGAATGGCCGCAAGATGTCATCCATTAGCCTCATGAAGGTTACAAGAGCATTCGTCAACCCGAAAGGCATAACCAACCATTCGAAGGCTTGAAGGCAGTCTTCCACACATGGGAGGAGTCGCTTGGTACCTGGTGATATCCTGACTTCAAATCGATCTTGCTGAAATATTTTGCCCCCCTTTAGTTGGTCCAGAAGGTCATCAATCTGTGGGATCGGGTACCTATTCCGGACAGTGATCTTGTTCAGTGCCCCATAGTCAATACAGAGTCTCCAAGTCCCATCCTTCTTCTGTACCAACACGATCAAGCTCCCACAGCGCGATGAACTCGGTCGGATGTGACCTTTCTGCAGCAACTCCTGAATCTGCCTCTTGATTTCATCGTTCTCTAGAACGGAGTGCCGATAGATTGGTCCGTTGGGCAGCGGTGCACCTGGGGTCAGATCAATGGAGTTCTTAACTTGACAATGCAGAGGAACCCCTGCGGGGGAGGTGAAGACTTCCTCGTACTCCTCCACGACCTTGTCCATCTGTAGTTGTCGTGTCGAGGGGCCCTATCTAAAGGTCATGGCCACCATCTTCTTCTTTCCTTGAGGGCGTATCATCAAGAAAACAAATTTCCCGGTTTTGGAAATGAGCTTACTGCATTGTTTTGCAGTCACCAAAGAGATGGTTGTAGGCGGTGCTAACTCTAGTATCCTGTACAACTTATTTCCCAAAGTAATAATAACAGCACGAGGCCTTGACTCATACACAGCATGTCGCTTCCACAAATATGGTTGGCCTAATAATACATCACAAACATCAAGGGGAGCAACGTCACACAATACCTCATCCGTGAAGGGCTTGATGTTGTGTGGAAGGCGACACAACTGGCTCACGCGAAGATCCCGTCCTTGGTGAAGCCACCCGATAGTGTACAGTTGTGGATGTGTTGTGGTCGGTAAGCCCAGCCGCTTCACGACCTCTGTTGAAATGAGGTTCTTTTGGCCCCCGTTGTCGACAATGAACTATAGTAGGAAGCCCTTTACCCACATCTGGGAGTGGAAGAGGTGCTCCTCCTCCTCTGGATCTTCGGGTTCCTCCTTCTAGATCTTCGTGGAGGCAACAGTGGCATTGGGCTCTGCATCGATAATCTGCTTCCCTTTGTCATTCCCCTTATTGAGTTTTGCCTGAAAGTTGAAACATGCATCTGATTCCGAAAACTTTAGCTCGGCCACCAGTGACTGTTTGGCCCAACACTCACTTGTGTTGTGAGTGGAGCTCTTATGGAACTCACACCACTTTTCCGTGTCCTTCTTCGGCTTCGCAGTGTTGTTCTTTGGTCGCCGCTTTGGCGGGTTGTCCTGGGCCACCACGCCTTGGCTTTGTCCGTTGTTTAGCAGTTTGGGACGCCTTTCCCTTGCTTCGGATTGGCAGATCCAAAATCTCGCTTCTTTTGTTTAAACTTCTACTTGATCTTGACAGCATATCAGTACGTTGTGCCGAGAGAGGAAATGTCCAGGAACTCCATCTCGTCCTGGATGTACCTGTGTAGGCAGCCGCGGTATTTGAGTACCAAATGCAGCTCAGAATCCTTTATACCCAACTTTGTGTGAAGAGTATGAAAAATATTGGTAAACTTCGGCACGTCTTGGTCCCTTCCCTGCCGCAGCGTGGTCCACTTTATGTATTTATCCTCATAGCTTCTGACAGGGTAGTATTGCTCCTTGATGGCATTTCGGAATGAATTTCAAGTGGGTGCGGCTGAAAACAGTGAGGTCGTACTTTCATCTTTCTGCTCGCATTATGTTTCCCACCAGTCCTTAACGTGTGGGGCAGCTTTGAGAAGAGCGAAAGTAATCTTTTCCCGGCCGGAAAAATCATGAACAGAAAAATACCCTTCTAGCAGATTTAACCATTTATCTACAGTGTCTGCATCTATCTGACCCTCAAATATGGGAATGTCAAAGTTAACTTGTACCTTAAAGGGTGTGGCACTTCCAGAGTAGCTGTTGGAAGTAGATGTGTCGCCCCTGGGCAGCCGCTGAAGGATCTGGACAAAGTTGTCCATCATTGCGTTCCTTTGTCGCTTGAAAGCCTCTTCGAGCAAGATTTTGATAGGATCTCCCACCCCCTCGTCTTTCTTTTCATCCGCCATGGGAGGCCGTCGAGATTTGCGAGGCTGGTCTTGCAAAGATTCGACCAGTTCAAGCCCCAACTCCTTATATCCCGACCTCGTTGGGGTCATGCAAAGAAAAACAGAGAAAGAGCAGACCGCTTTGATACCACTGATCCGGATTTAAACAGAAATGCAACAAATTACAGAGATAACCATAAATACAAAGATGCAGCAAAAATTATTTTTCATTTCATAAATGTAAAATATTGAAATATGCTTATAAACAAAAATGTAAATAAACTAGCTCAGGTGATGGTAGCTTATCTCTGAGGAGAGATGTGGCGGCTACATGCCTCTACTGTGTTACAATGAGGCTCGAAAGCCTATTTATTGTTGAGAAACAATGGAAAACTCTAGACATCCAAAAACCTAACCCTAGGAAACGAAGCGCCAAACTATGTGCCCCGCTTTGGGTAAATTGGTACATCAACTTCTCGGCCTCGTAAATTTGGCATACGATCTCTGTTTGACGCACACAATACCTCGTTAGAAAGATCTATCCAAGGACTACAACTTTGGGATGAGCAACATCAGTCCATGGACCCATGTTGCTCCTAGTTTTCCCAAAAAGGAGTCATTTAGGGCCTCAAAACGGCTCCGAAAGTTCAAGACCCGAAAAACCGCTAAAAATAGTAAATTGTGCTACACTTAAGGAAATTGAAAAACTGAAAGAAACAATGGTGGGGGTCCAAGTGGAATTGGCAAGCGGCCACCAATATCCACCTGGATCAGGTATGTTCCTTGAGAGACAATGATGGTGGTGTCTATAGATCATTGGTCTCGCCAACATTCTGCTATGATCTTGTGGAGAGATAGAGTTGTTAGTCAAGTCCTTGAAATGTGGCAATGTTAGATGATATGATGCTAAACAGATGGGTTACCAATCCGACTCTTCTTATGAGAATTCTTTAGATTCAGAATGTCCAAGTACCTTGTGTGGATTATGAATACCTCCCTAATTAAGAGGGAGTGTTGAAATATGTAATTAGGTTCGGTCTTCATAAGGACATATGTAATCATGATTTTATCTATTTAATGAAAAAGAGAAATAAAATTATTATTGTTATTCTTGAGGCATGGATTTCATGCTCAAAGGAGATTTATTTTTAGGTCAAGGACCCATTGAGTGCTTTTAGGGCTTGTCATTGAGTTTACAAGTCACTTGAGTCATTGTCATGTATGAGAGACCCGTTTGGGCATGTTACATATTGTAAGGAAAAATTATTTGAGTCAACAAACCCTCCAAGACCTTGTCATGGTGCAAAGATCAATTCGGCCTAAAGATAGTAATTCGTACCCCTCAAAACCCTATAAATAAGAAGAAACTCGATCTCATTTGAAAACACTCTCAAGCAAGTTCGATCTCCACAAGATAGAAGCTAGAAAAGGACGAAAAAGGAGAAGAAGAGCAAGATCAAAGTTTTGGGCCTCTCTATATCTCTCTCTCTCGTGTTAGGCTTTTTACAATTACTGGACAAGACAAAATTTTGAAGTTGCATCAAATTTGTGACGTTGCATCGAAGTTATGAAGTTGCAGCTAGGTCGAAGCATTGAAGTTGTTGGGCCGAAGTCGCTGAAGAATCTGCTAGTCGAAGTTGTAAAAGAATTTGTTGAGGATCGAAATTGCAGAAGTTGTTGGAAAGCAGAAAAGTTTTGACTTGGTCTTGGAGGGTCTTGGTCAAGGATCATAGGTCTTCGAATTCGTCGATTGAAGATCTATAAGAATATAAGAATTTTTGCAGGTTTTCCTCTCAGTTGGAGAGGTTTTGGCCTTGGTTGATTGCCTATATCTTGTGTCCTCTTATCTCATTGTTCTTTATTGTTTAGTAGTTGTTTGATTATAAGAACACTAATTATAATCAAGTGAAAGAAGAAGCTAATCAAGTTAAGTAAAAATACATCACCAGCAGTTATCAAAGTAAGAGAAATCAACTAATCTAGCTGCTCTAGATTTCTCAACACAACTGAGTCACATAGATAGCTTGTTGTTGGCAGTTCAATGGCTCCCCATCTAGATAATACGGGGAAGAGGGGGTGATCATAATGAGCTTTTCCCTGGAGAAAAAAGGGGGGGGAGTATATGTCCCATGACAGCCCCTTCTTGTAGAGTCCTTTAGGGTTACCAATGACCTCTGTGGTTGGAGGTTGATCTGCCATCCATCCAAAAATTCTAAGGAAAAGATTGGGGGGTGGGGGAAGCCAATTCTTTAGAAAGTATGTTCCCATCTCAACTCTAAAGTGACTTAGATTACAAACTACTCATATTGTTTTGTAAAACGATATTAAAAGTGGAATTGTGATTCTGCCATGCTTCTTGATTACCACATTTGTAGAGAATAATAATATAATATTATTTATATCAATCAGTTCAATCCACTTTGACTCTTCCTCTTTAAAAGCACTACCCTCATTGCTCCCTTAGGCTTATCAGTTCTTGAATGCATTCTGCTATGTCCAAGCTCAATCATTGTGTACAGCAACATAGTTGACAAACTACCAAATCAATTGAATTATATGAAATTGACATGTTTTGACTCAACAACCTCTTCATAGATTTTTGTTAAAGTATGCACCAATGTTCCACGGGACGCGTCCCCCGGGGTCGGGTGTGTGCACCCCCTCACACCTTATCGTTGCACAAAGTGTCTAGGCACCGCGACAACGCTTAGATTGAGGGCTGTCACCTTGATCCCCAATCTCTCTGTTTAAGCTGTCTCCCTACAGCAAGCTAAGGGGGGTAGACCCTATGGAAAAAATGGAATGAAGGAGAACTAGCCGGGAACCAACCAGTTCGGAGAGACACCATGAAGTGACCAAGTACTTGATTAAGATTTAGCAAGATTTATAGGATTTGATTATATATTTAAACGATTGATACCAGTGCCTTATGGAGTCAAGGATCTTGCTAGGAAAATGAAGACCAAGTAATCGATTAGCAACTGCTGCTTAGATGAGTGACTATCTTATATGAAATGCAGATCCTAAAACTAATGTGAGATGCAAGAATCTTAGTTAATTTTAATTAAATGCCTATTTAAATGTGAATCTTTCAATCCTTTCTGTGTTGACGTTGATTTCGTAGTAATTAGCAGAGAAAAGATAAGGAGAAGCACACTAAAGTGTGTGATTAACGATACCTCTCCTCAAAATTCTAGCATACCCGGTGCCTCTAACGCTGCAGAGACCTGTGGTTCTGACGACTGCAAGATCACCGTTTTAAGTACTATTAAAACAGGTTTCTCAAGCAAAGATTGATCGATACCTATCTCTCTATCGACCAAGCTTATGCTTGGAAGTAAATTTTATTATGCAAAGTTATGCAATAGATGATGGGATGAAGTTAGACTCGAAGATCAGAAACACTTGTGTCGCAAAGGCTCTCAATCACCAAAATGTTTTGTTCGCTTTATGGATGAAGACGTAAAAGATAAACCCCTGAAGATATTACAATTAAAACACAAGCTTACTTCAAATCTTTCTGATACAATTATAGCTCAAAGAAAACAAAAAAAAACTTCTTTGCAATCAATGTCAACAAACGCTCAAAAAATACTCGGTTTATGAAACAAAAGATATGCATTTTATCACAATTCCATGACAAAATACTTAATTTTCAGAAATTAGTTTTTAGGACAGCAGTAAGAAAAACTTTATGACAGCAGCAATATGACAATGCAAATAGTAAGCTATCAATGATATCTTTATGCCAAAAAATTACCGAAATTTTTCCAAACTTGCCCACATGAATTATCAAAAATTTTCAGCCTGTTATTATGTGATTTCCATAATTATATCAGATCTGATATACTTATTACAGCTAGCAATTAAAACATGAAATAAGTCTAATAATGAATGCCCAACTCAAGAAATTAATTCCTTAATGTATTAGAGAACTTAGAAACTGATTATAGGCTAACCCACATGAAATTTTTCCACTGTTATATTTCAAACTTTAGAAACAGAATTATTTAGAGATAACAGTCACCCAAAATGTAGATCTAGGCCAAAATTTTTATACACATCAAACATAAATGACTTATTAATGTATTTAGCAATTTTTTTAGTTAATTTCAAACTAAGTTGCAAGAAACGTTGGAGAAGGGTCCATTTCCAGCCGGAAACGAGGAAACTCGTACCATACAGCCTAGAAACTCGTTTCCGGCCGACTGGCCCATTTCTCGAGGAGGAAACGTGGTCAGTACGGCCGAAAACGCGTTTCCAGGCCATACGGTGGAGTTTCCTCCTTTAATTTGACTTTTCTTGTATTTTTTTTTTTATTTTTTGGCTTATAATTTTTTATTGGGTGACTAAAATATCTTTTGGATGCTTCTAGATGCCTCTCAAGTTATAAAAAAGAGGACCTTTTGAGTGGGACAGCCTAATGTTCAAGCTTATGGCCCTAGTGTTGATATGCAGTTCATGGTAACATTAAATTCTTAAAGTAAAAGTGACATTCTCCTTTATTTTTCATTTTCATCCTTTTACTTAAATTTTTAACATTACCAAAAAATGACTCAGGATGTTTGAGAGTGGTTTCGCCCTCATTGGATTTCATACGGAGAAAATAGAATTTTAGATCTCACTCAAAATCCAGCAGACTTATCTGTTATTCAAGATTCCAGGATTGGGGGGATTGCAATGTTTCCATTGGATTTTGTCATGTACTAGGGTATGGAATTTGTATTTAATCAAGAGAACCAAGCCCTCTAGACTCCCAATAATCAAGAGCACATAAGGTACTAGGGTATGGAACTTGTATTTAATCAAGAGCATTAAGGTCGTTCGACTATGTAGCAGGAGACTCCCAATCAAGCACGAGACAAAAAATTAGAAATTTCTCGTGGCTAATTTTGGATATTGCTATTTTCATTATGTGATCATTCATGAATAAATGTGATATAAATTTAAAGACTTATAGTTTATGCACTGACAATTGACAATTTAATCATAATGTAATAAATTTGAATGTATCATATATGCTTTATGATTGCACATATTTCTTAAATTTCCTAATATATATATATATATATATATATTGTGTTTCCCCGTTTCCAAAAGTTGGGGGGGTCACGTTTCGTACCCGCGCCCGTTTCGGAAACTCGTACCCATTTCCCCGTTTCATGCAACTTAGATTTCAAACCACTTAGATGTGTTTTTCACCACTATTAGAAAGGTATATAACTGTTGTAGCAAACAGTGAAGAAAAAGATGGTTTAAGATCAAACTCTTAGGCCCTAGGCCTTGAAGATCACTTGCCCAAGTTGCCAAAAAAAATTCAATACCTGAAACACAAATTTTTACCAAATTTTCTGCAAAACCCACCAATGATTAGCTTCAGAAAATTAAATATTCAAATCAGAAATGGAGCAAGAGAAATCTAGGGCCAATGAGAGCTAGCACAGGGTTAAGAAAAGGCAGATCTGGGCTTAGGATCCCCAAAACTTGAAACCCTTGTTTTGAAAATAAATATTTTGCTTAAGATCTTCATATCTATCGCAAAATCTTTAATGGTTGGCCTTGCAAAAATATTTGAGACAAGATATTTCCCTCAAAGGCCTAGATCTGTCTCAAAACCCCCAAATCTGCTTGAAAAAAATCTTAGATCTGAAGATTTACTTGGCTGATTTCCCAGATCTATTCGTGCAAACAGTCTGTGAGCCCAAATCTTGCCCTCCAGGGTCTAGATCTAGCTCAGATCTGAAAATTTTCTTGGTTGATTTCTCAGATCTATTCCTGCAAACAATCTTGGAGCCTAGATCTTGCCCTCCAGGGTCTAAATCTAATTCAGATCTGAAGATTTTCTTCGCTGATTTCTCAGATCTATTCCTTCACAACTGAAAAGAGAGCTAATTTTGGATATTGCTATTTTCATTATGTGATCATTCATGAGTAAATGTGATGTAAATTTAAAGACTTATAGTTTATGCACTGACAATTGACAATTTAATCATAATGTAATAAATTTGAATGTATCATATATGCTTTATGATTGCACATATTTCTTAAATTTCCATATATATATATATATATATATATATATATATATATTGTGTTTCCCCGTTTCCAAAATTTGGGGGGAGGGGGGGGGTCACGTTTCGTACCCGCGCCCGTTTCAGAAACTCGTACCCATTTCCCCGTTTCGTGCAACTTAGATTTCAAACCACTTAGATGTGTTTTTCACCAATATTAGAAAGGTATATAACTGTTGTAGCAAACAGTGAGGAAAAAGATGGTTTAGAGATCAAACCCTTAGACCCTAGGCCTTGAAGATCACTTGCCCAAGTTGCCAAAAAAATTTCAATACCTGAAACACAAATTTTCTCCAAAACCCACCAATGATTAACTTCAGAAAATTAAATATTCAAATCAGAAATTGAGCAAGAGAAATCTAGGGCCAATGAGAGCTAGCACAGGGTTAGGAGAAGGCAGATCTGGGCTTTAGAGCCCCAAAACTTGAAACCCTTGTTTTGAAAAAAATTATTTTGCTTAAGATCTTCATATCTATCGCAAAATCTTTAATGGTTGGCCTTGCAAAAATATTTGGGACAAGATATTTCCCTCCAAGGCCTAGATCTGTCTCAAAACCCCCAAATCTGCTTAAAAAAATCTTAGATCTGAAGATTTACTTCACTGATTTCCCATATCTATTTATGCAAACAATCTGTGAGCCCAAATCTTGCCCTCCAGGGTCTAGATCTAGCTCAGATCTGAAGATTTTCTTGGTTGATTTCTCAGATCTATTCCTGCAAACAATCTTTGAGCCCAGATCTTGCCCTCCAAGGTCTAAATCTAGTTTAGATCTGAAGATTTTCTTCGCTGATTTCTCAGATCTATTCCTGCACAAGTGAAAAGAGAAAAAACCCAATACCCAATATGTACAAAGATAGAGAAAATCCCAAAAACCCAAATGTTAAAATTCAAAATTATGTTACAAAATTTCAAATCTACACTAGTAAATAACAGATCTATACAAATAATTTACCAATCTATCAGATCTAAGGAGTATGAGTCCAACTCCACTCCCAGATCTGATAATCTAAGGCTCTTAATAGCCAAATCTATCAAAATTTCCACAAAATATTTAAAATATTTTGAAATTTTAGAGAGATACTAGCCCAAAAACACTCTACGAAATTAAAAAATTAAAAAAATAAAATAAAATAAAATTATTGTTAGATAAATTGTGAGGCTTATATGAAGTAGGCTCTTTAGAAAATGTGTTGAGAGTTGGCTGGTCCAACCGAAGACTATCCCCAAATGCTCAGTGAGAACCTAAGAGATCTTCTGCAAACACTAGATCAACCATCAAATCAAGTAGAGAAATAAAACAACAATATAATTCTGAAGAAATAGAGATACCTGCTACTTTAATCAAAATTAAAAATGTTACCCTAGATCCAACAAACGGAATAAGATACCTATATTTAGATTATTTTAAAAGAGCTATTGATTGATAGTTTTCACATAATATTAAGCAAAAATTAAAACAATGTTACAATAAATTCATGAAGAGAAACACTACAATACGTTGAAACCCAAAGACTTTTGCATTAATTCAAAAAAGTATACAATAGAGCTTGAGAGCTTAGCACACGATCCAGAGATCAGATGATCCTGACTGAAAAAATGAACTCTTATTTAAAGATAAATCCTCCAACGGCTAGTTCGAGTGATCCACGTCAAAGCAATCTCGACTGTTGATAAGGATCAAAATTTATTTTGATCTCATCCGTCAAAATTTTAAATTCTAGAGGAAATTCGAATTTTCCAATTAAATGAATTTTAATTCATTCAAAAATTAAATTTTTGAATTGATTTCCTCAAGATTTTGACTTTGACTTAACCCCAAGAACCAAGGGCTTAAAATTTAGCACAATAATTAATTTACCTTAGTCCCTAGACCTCTTAAAATTTACTTTTTTAAGGACCAACGAATTTTGCCTTCGGAGAATTTAAGTTTACCTAGGACGATGGATTCAGTAACTCACTTGAATATCTGAAGAGTAATTAGAATTCCTGAATCCTCACACCATCCACCACGGACACGAGAAATACGAGAACACTCACGACTCCTTCGGTCTTCAACTCACTTTACAATCTCGACTTAAGGCGATCTTGGAACAAACTGTCCTCAAACAGGCGGCCCAGCAGGCTTCAGAATTAATTCAAATAATTATGTTACATACCAAGTAATGCCTCAGAGTAAAGCCTTTTGGTCTCTGATCTCTTAAAGCACAGAATACAAACACTCTTTCACGCTTGCACACCCTAAACATCTACACACACTTATTTATAAATCTAAAAGCATATGAGAATTATTGAAGGTCCTGTCAGACATTTCTAGTCCAATGCGCCATAGAACGCTCTATCAGCATGTTTCAAATTTTCAAGTGGGAGTTATTATATATATATATATATATATATATATATATATATATATATATATATATATTTCCTTTTCTTCTTTTCTTTTTAATATATAGCCAGAAGCCCGTTATTTATTTTTCCTTTTCTTCTTTTCTTTTTAAAATATCCAGAAGCCCGTTATTTATTTTTTATGGCCAAGGGCCTAATTTTCTTTTCTTGCTTCATCACAAACATCTACACAGGATAAACTCCGAAAATTTTGAGTGTTGGCTAAAGTCTGACCAATGTTGACATTTGGATAGCTTGAAAGGTGTTTCCGAGTAGAGAAAACCAACAAAAAGGAGTTTCATGGGCAAAGTAGCAAGGTTTAGGGTTTTGGACCCAAAGGGGTGGGCTTGGAACCCAAGGTAATTGATGTTTTAATCTAATTTGTTGTTAGGTGGTTAAGTCAGAGTCTTGAAGGACAAAGAAGACCCCCAAGACACTCACACAAAAGTATAAATAGAAGGCCAAGGAGAGGCTAACCACAAGGATAAGACGAAATTCGTCTAGAGGAGAAAGGAGGCTAATGTGACCTAGCCGCAGCAAGCCTAATGAGGGCCAAGTTTCTCCATGATCTAGTCACCTAAAGGATCATTGCCAAAAGGGAGAAGAAGGCCAAGTTCTATGACTAGTTACGACTTGGATTAGAGGCTGGTATGTGGTAAAAGGAGCTCGAGTTAGGGAAGCCTAGCCACAAGGCAGAGGACTGCAAGCCTAGTCGCAGAGCTGCAAGTTGGCCACAGTTAAAGTAGCAAGGCAAAAGGGAAAGCTAAGAAGGTTGAGGGCCTCAGAAACAAAGAAAGGCTAGCCGAGGGTTATTGCAGGTTGGTTGGATTGGAGGTTGTTGCGACAAACCATCGAGAAAATAGAGCAAACTGAGTTGAAGAGGAGGCAACTCTGAGATCTATTTATGTAATTTGAGGCCTACAGTGATGGATAGTAAGCAAAGGGGTTGTGTATTATGCGATGTAAGTGATATTGGAGCAGTGAACAAGGCATCAAGCCATCCACAGGAAAAATTAAGGGTTATAAGTAGTTGGTCAAAGTTTGTATAAGCAGCAGAAGAAGGTGGTCATGGGTTTGAAGGACCAGTTCGCAACAGAAGAACCTCAAAGATTGCTGACATAGCAGACAGAGGTTGGATAAGTAGGACTGTGGACAAAAGGAGTTTGTAGCATCCAAAGGACATAGGCTACAGCAAGGACAGCAAGTGGTATTGAAGACTGAGACTAAAGGAACAGCAAAGTGAATACCTTATTGGTTGTATTTTGTATTTGTGTTTGGGAAACTGAGGACCTGATGGACTAGGCCTAAACCCTAGTTGTATTGGTCGAAGAGAAGACTTGTTTATTTTGTATTATAGCTTTGTATCAGGGTTTGTAAAGGGCCATGATCCTGGTACAGGAGCCCTATGATTTTCTTATTAATGGACAATTAAGAAACATGATTTTGGGCCAAAATATTGTGTACTATTGTTGATCTCATTGTTGTTATTTTATGTTGTGCAAAGTGCTTAATATTGAGCATCTCTAGTGTGTTTATGTGCTTAGCTAAGTCATAGACCAGACTTAGGGTGCAAGGGAATTTCAACATGGGCTCAAAGCTACTTTGAAGGGCAACTAGATCAGTGTTTGCACAAGGTCAGCTCTAGGACGGAGCTGTTAAATTGTTACAGGAAGTAGCAGTGTTCCCTAGACATGGAGTAGAAGGTTTAGCTAAGAACATGGAGAAGTGGTCTTGATTGGTTTGGTGACGAGGCAATAAGGGAGTCCTATTGGATTGGTGGAGAACTCGATGCACAGCAGTATGTTGTGTGGCAGGTTTCTGACACTCTTGATGGACTTCTGTTTTCTTGTCAAAATAGGCTGAGACAGTTCCAGTGCCTTGGAAAGGAGTGCTTTGGCATGGATGAGGTAGCTCCATGTGGATGCCAGGTTGCTCTTGAGTTAGTATCTTCATTGGGTCGCAAACTTGCACATCCAGCAATGGAGCCATGTGCATATCACGTATTTGACCCAGGAGGATGAGAACACTTACAAAGTTGAGTTGTAGTGGTATAGAGTGGCTAGGCCCAGTGTTCAACCGCAGCTCGAAATTGACCTTGAAAGGACACAAGTTCAGTTGCAGCACTTTCTGGGAGGCAAAGCAAAGTGACCCAAGAGGAGGTTGTGTAAGCTCAGAGGGAGTCTGGCTTTAGAGAGAGACTGCGAAGGAAAGTCAATCGCGCAATGGAAGTCTAACCTTCAGGTTCAAGCAAGAAAGTGGAGTTTTCAGTGCATGCAAGGACAATCATGGTGACGCAAGGAAATTCGAACCATGCAAGGACAATCACATTGGTGCAAGGAAAGTTGTAGACAATGCAAAGATAGTCATGGATCACGCAAGGAAAAGTCATGGTACATGTGAGGATAGTCATGCACCATGCAAGATAAGTCTTGATCAAGCACAAAAAAGACATGGCACATGCAAGGATAGTCATGGCCATGCAAGGGAATGTCATGGTTCATGCAAGGAAGTCATGGGCGTGCAAGGAAAGTCATGGAGATGGAGATTTTGTGCGAGGACATGGAAATACCTTTCTCACTAAGAGGGAGTGTTGAAATTTGGGTAGCTGAAAAGCTATTTCTGAGTAGAAAAACCCACAAAAAAGGGTTTGTTAAGCAAAGTACCAACTTTTGGGTTTTGGAACCAGAGGGGTGGGCTTGGAACCCAAGGTAATTAATATTTTATTCTAATTTGTTGTTGAGTGGTTAAGTGTACTATACTAGGGAAATTTCTGCCTAAGGTTTCTTAACCAACTAGAAAAGTTCATTTATGTTTAGGAAAAAACACAGGTTGTTCAACTATAACTTTCAAAAATTGATACTATTCTTTTATCAACACAGTAAGCCATATAGTTCAGTCATCCAACAATTCACAGTATTAATGTGGTCCAATTCCATCAGTCCAATATAGAGCAACAAATTCCAGAATAGTCCCGAACAATGCAAATCTAATCCAAAACTTGATTTACTGATTAACTCAATTGATCTAAGCTACACTCTACTAGTTTGGGCAGTCCTGACTTCAGTACAAAACCCTTATCCTGCTACAGGATTGCCCACAATGTGATTTTAATCTTATAAAAGCGAGGTGACTAAAAGGATAAACGACTTCTAGTTTGTCCTTAAATTGCTCGGAACTCCTTCACAAATCTATCAACAGGTTTCTTGTATTTGCTTCAAGGACGCAGGCCTGTTCCAAGTCTCGCTCTATCCTTGATGAGGGCTCAGACTAGCCTAAAAGGACTGTTCATACACAAACGCTTGCGGATCATCGCAGAAATGGCTGTCAACAAATTTGTCCACAATTTCAACCTCAGAACTGTCTAGGAGAATTTCAGCCCACTTCAAAAGGGTTTGTCTTCTGCCACAGGGAGACTTCACATGGTTTTGGACCTCAGAAACTTCGATTTGATCAGGAGTTTGCCTCAAGAGTCAAAAATTATCGACCAGCTTCGAGATTCTTCGTTGTCTCAGGTACTTCAAAATTGATCATGAATTAGTCTCATAGGTTCTGCAGCTACCTCAGAAATTTCGGCCGGGTGGCTTCAGAGATTTCGGCTGCCTCAAGTATGTCGTTCCCCTGCTTAAAGGAGTTTCATCCTACCTCAAAGGATCCATCCAGCCTCGGATCTTCCCACCATATAGTTCATTGCTCCTTAGTTAAATAATTTCTTGTTTCTAGAACAAACAAAAATATCAAATCCATTGACCAAACCAGAGTTGTTCCAATACTCTATGCCAGAACAAGAAAGGTGACTAGATAGGGTGGGATCACCTCCACCGAAACTAGTCCAAGGAGAAATGTGATCTTAAAACCCTCAGAGCCTCATGCTCAAAGAAAATAGAGACAAATAATCCAATCCAATAAATATCAAATGAATCTAACTCTCTTGTATTTATCGATTTCCTTAAAAAGATTTTTCTCCTTAATTAATTAAGCGGGATTCACAACAAACCCTAATTTGAGCTTTTTTCCCAATCTGCCCCAAAACTTGCCCTCTGCTGCCCAAACATTGGATATTTTGGTTTTTTCCCCTTTATTAAAGACTATAGCATATAGATAGCCTACTTCGTCTCTTGGGTCAATTAATCCCCTGGAGGCATTACATTAAGCGAGTGTTTCTTGAAGGGCAAAGAAGACACCCAAGACACTCACACAAAAGTATAAATAGAAGGCCAAAGGAGAGGCTAATCACAAGGTTGAGGAGGAATTCGTCTTGTGGAAAACAAAGGCTAATGTGACCTAGCTGCAACCAAGCAAGAGGAGCTGCAGCAAGGCTAAGGTTGGTCTGTGGTGAAAGAAGGCCGAGTTGTGGAAACCTGGCCGCAAGCTTAGCTGCAGGGATGGCCACAACAGGGAAAGCTAGGAAGGTCGAGGGCCACAAGAACAAAGGAAGGTTGGCCAAGGGATATTGCAAGAAGGCTGAGTGCCCTTAAGCTTGAGTGAAGGCTGGTCTGGTTGGATTGGAGGTTGTTGTAGCAGATCCTTGAGAAAACAGAGCAGACCGAGTTGAGGAGGAGGCAGCTCGAAGGTCTTGTTATGTAGGCTGAGGCCTACAGCAATTGACAGTAAGCAAAAAGGTTGTGCATTAAGGGCTACAAGTGATACTGGAGCAGCAAGCAAGGCATCAAGCCATCCGCATAAAGATTAAGGGATGTAAGTAGTTTGTCGAAATCTATATAAGCAGCAGATGAAAGTAGTAGTGGGTCTGAAGGACCAGACCACAGCAGAAGAACCTCATATCTTTGTCCTGAGAATGAGCCACGCTTGCTGGCTCCAAACGTCGACAATAAAAAAAATTCTAAGGTGAGTAATCCAGAAATTCTTAAACATAACCTAAGGGAATGCTGACAGAGCAGACAGAGGCTGGTTGAGTAGGCTTGTGGTCAAAAGAAGTCTGTAGCAGCCAAAGGGCAGGGGCTACAGCAAGGACTGCAAGTGGTACTGAAGACTGGGGGCTAAAGGAATAGCCCAGGTAAGTCAGTATCTTGCTGGTTGTATTTTGTATTTGTGTTTGGACAGAGGAGGACCTGATGGACTAGACCTCAAACCTAGTTGTACTGGTTTTTATGTGTTTGTTTCCAATAGATGAAGGTGCAGTTTTTGGGCTGGTGAGGGCACCACCTTGAAAGATACTTTGATCTGTGTTAACTGTTGAACTTATCCAGCATGAGGGTGCATCATTTGAGATTTGTTTCTGAGATTATCTTCTGCTATTTCGAGGCAAGTTGAGCACCCCATATGCAGAAAACTTGGGTGATTTATTCGGCATTGACAGTTAGAATGAGTGTATTATTCGGCATTTGTGGGAGAATCTTTCATTGTGAAAGGAGCTCCATGCAAAGCAATCAGGATCAGCTATTCTTCAGTCATCATTTTTTCCCACCATT
The DNA here is from genome assembly GCA_031772625.1 of Pinus tabuliformis. NCBI lineage: Eukaryota > Viridiplantae > Streptophyta > Pinopsida > Pinales > Pinaceae > Pinus > Pinus tabuliformis. The sequence goes on along the minus strand of CM062813.1, from coordinate 602,504,361 downwards.
CGCTTCTACTTTCTTCTTTCATATTGAACTCTCTACACAGTATCCTTGTGTACTTGTAGAACAAATCCAAGTAGCATCCTTATGTGATTATACATCAGACTTAGTGTAATTCTACTGCAGACTTCCTTCTTATCTCCAAGAGTTACACAGGACAGGGATGATGCTACTTATCCGGTGAATGGGTTGGGTGTTCGATGCATTTTCTGCTGCATGGAGTCCAAATCACCATTCCTTTTGGTGAGTTTACTTGGCTCAGTTACAATGTCACATCAACCCAGCTGGGCCCACTAACTGTCAACAACTATAAAAGATGTGGCCTTGTGAATCTGCATATTTCTGTCATTTGCACCCATTGAGTCCTAGACAAGTCAGATCTGCAGATTTAATAGCTTTTATTCTGTTTCCAAAGATGTATCACGTCCTCCATTTTAATGGTTGTCGAATCTTACCCAGAAAAGTTAAGACAACCCCAGGTAGTAATAGTCATGTACATTTTAAAGAGTATTTGTCAATTGAGTCTAACCTGGGCAGTTGTGAGTTAAGTCACATGGTTGAAGTGCAAGTTTGGGTTCAGCAACAATTAGGTTCAGTTAGAATTTGAATTTTATGATGAGGTTTGCCATTAGGTTTGTCTATAAAAAAAATTATTATTTTTAAAATGAAATAACATAAAATAGTAAAATATCAACAGCAATAAACATAAAAATTGTGAGCTGTGACATGAGGATACAAGCTTGAGCTGCAGATTGGTCAATGCCAATGAGGTTCGACAAACTTCAACAAAACTCAATTTTTTAGGTTCACTGAATTTCAAACCTCTAAGTCGATGTTCAGCGAACCTTGTGGCATAGGTTGTGAAAAGGAGTGTTATCCTCTCAATCCAGGTTCAATTCATGCTAAGTGACATGTTGAGATCTGAGTGAGCATGTTGTTGTAATGGCCTTCATCCCCCCTGTGTTGAAAGAGCCTTAAGCTTCTGCAGAATCCAGTTTACCCTAGGTACCATCTTCGGAATGAGGGGAAGTGCTCACTGGGTTTCCCCAAAAATAAACAATAAGAGTATTGCTCATTGGGTTCCCCAAAAATAAAAATAAGAGTATGCTTTAAAGAGTAATAGAGAACTCCTTGATGTGCACAGCTCCCCCAGTTTCCCCTGTTGTTTTTCTTTGTTAATATATTTTTTATATTTTTTAATATATACTATTGTTTCAGCGCACAGGGCACAGGTCAATTGTAGATGGCCATGTTATGAAGTATTATGTTAACCATGAGATTCAATGTTCAAATCCCCATGGGTCAAACCAACAAAACACACACACAATTGTTTCTCCCAACTTGTCATTTCCTGGAAAGTTACACAAAACTTCTAGGCATTTCAGGCACTCATACCCATCTTCCAGAAATTTGTGTAACATAGCTTTGAAGGTTTGAGGTTACAAATGTGTCCTTAAGGAGCAACCTTGGATCTGGATACTCACTGAAATGAAATACTGGACAATTCACCATTAAAGAAAAGAGGGTTATTTAAATTTTGGGCTCGCATGTTGAGGTGTACTTTTCTTGGCACGCCCTTCTCCAAATTCCAGTTACTGGCAATACTATGGAAAACTCTAGCCAACCTACAGCATCAGAAAATAAACCACATACTGTCCAAAACAAACTGCATCAAAAGAGTTCTCGAAAACCAAAAGGACATTTCAAGCTTGGTTGTGGGTGGCTGTTAAATCAAAATGTAATCATTCACATAGTGGAAAAGCAGGTGGATCCACTAAATCAAAGTTTTGGTATTGCCCTCATTGCAACCTTAAAATCTAGATTAATGACAAGAGTGAGTTGGCATTTATGCCTGACTGGGAAAATAGAACAAATAAATCCTGTTAAAATTCCCCAAATCAGAAATAGCAACATAAATAAAACATTTCAACAAACATGACAAAATAAGGTATGCTAATTTTCCTAACCAAACTGAAAATGAATTAGACCCAACTAGTACTTGAAGTCAGCCATGCCATCTCTACTATTCCTTCACACCAGTGTTGTGGGGGAGCTCACCCCCCCCTCACTCCCACTCCCAATTCGCGCTCCCTAAAAAAACGCTCCCTGCCTTTTCAGGAGCATTTAGCCTTTTTTGCAAAAAAAAATTTGCAGTAATGTTCCAAATATAATTTTTTTTCAAAGAAAAAAATAAGTTTTGAGTGGGGCAGGCAGCTTAATGATCAAGCCTATGGCCCTAGTATTGATATGCAATTCATGGTAATGTTTTAAGTAAAAGTGACATTCTCCTTAAGCTTCATTTTCATCCTTTTACTTAAATTTTTAACATTACCATGAAATGACTCGGGATGTTTGAGAGTGGTTCCGACCTCATTGGATTTCATATGGAAAAAGTAGAATTTTAGATTTCATTCAAAATCCAACAGACTTATCAGTTTTTCAGGATTTCAGGATTGGGGGATTGCAATGTTTCCATCGAATTTTGTCATGTATTAGGGTATGGAACTCGTATTTAATCAAGAGCACCAATCCCTCTATGTACCTTGATGTTAGTGACATTGGTTGTCCAACACCTCTATCATGACCCTCCTAAAAATGTACGAATCACTCAAACAAAATCTTGACTTGACATGCTATGCTTTTTCTATCTTATGTTAATGCTTAGAGGGTGATATTAATGACAAAGATCCCTATACAGATACAGAGGTAATGACAAAGATACCTCTGGATATTAATGCTTAAAGGGTGATATTAATGACAAAGATCCTGATTTTCCAACAAGACTAAAAATTAGACATTTCTCGCGATGGCAAGATGCCCAAGCATAAGCAATAGATAATAGATTTACTTGTCTTTTCTAGTTTCTAGTAGTTTTTATAACTATTGACTCTTTCATATTTATTATGATATTTTTTTAAACAATATATGACAATTTAAGTTTGAAGTTGTCAATTATAACTCATTATTAATGAATTATGAATATGATGCTTCATGAAAGTTGAAAGTTGTTTCATCCATTTCATTTTATAACATTTCATTTCATGTTAGATATTATTTGTTGTAATGGTTACAGTTAGCTTACAAGTACAATTTTGGTGATCAATGATGATAAATGTTATATATTGAATTTTGAAAGCTTGAAACTTTAAGATTGATGAATCATGAGACTCAATATGTTGTATATTACTATGTTACTAACTTGTGGACATGGTTGATGAAGACTATAACTTCTAGATGATTGTTGTTATATGGTTCAATCTATGTTTTTTAATGTTTTTCATATCTAATTCATCATTCTACATGCTTTTGTTGACATATATGTATCAAAATATAAAAAATATATATATTATATAAAAAAACGCTCCGGGATTTGCTCCCAAACCAGGAGCTTTTGAAAATGTCGCCCCCGCACCCGTTTTCGCTCCCACCCCCCGCTTTCGCTCCCTCTCCCAAGTAACACTGCTTCACCCCAATTGAACACCTACAGAATGCACCAGGTAGGCATAAAATAAATGCATCAGTTGGCACTTTTTCTTTGCAAATGGTGCTTGCATTCAATCAGGTCTCACTACAGGAAGGGGATAGCCAATAGTTCTGTAACCCATGCACCAAAGGACAAACCTCTTTGTTATGAGAAAATGAGAATACTTGTATTATTTGAAGGCCAGCAAAAGTAAGATTGCATCACAACAGAAAAAGATGGAGTGGTTTTGGGGTCTCCATTGTAGCATATGGTTGCACCAGCTTTGCCAAATTGCAGAGCAAACCGGGGAGGAAAAAGTACAGGAGCAGTACTTAGCTAAAAGAATGCCAGGAGAAAATCATTCCAGAGAGTAATCAATATATATGTATATATAAAAGAGGTGTCAGATGCCAAATTAGATGCATTAAACATAGACTTGAGAGCTACTAATAGACAAATACTACATTATTAAGAAGTTAGGAATGTGATCCACAATATATTAGAGCATGAATCATTTGAAACAAGTCTCAAGGCCTTGTAGCCAGCAGTTAACCATTAGAAGTTAACAAATTGAAAATCAGAAAGAGTGAAGTAGAATAGAAAATGAAGTTGAACTAAATAACATCAACCATCTAGCAGTCACAAAGTTGTGAACATCAAGAAGTAAAAGCAATTCTATCAAGCCCAAGGGGTTAGCTCAACCAGTTGTCAATACCAGTGGGCATTTGGCTAGTTCCGTCTCAGAAAGTGCCCAGTTCGAATCCCCTTGCGTGAGGCACACTAGTCTACACTTACCCCATAGATGCCACGCACAAATATGGGGAAGCATCACTTGAGAAAGGAAACAATTCTATGACATGTAAAGAAATTAAAAAAGTGAAGTAACAACCAACTCAACAACCTATTGTGTTTTCTATTGACATGAGCAATTCTCAAAACCCTAATCAGTGATGAATGAAATGAATCAACAACAAATGGAACGAGAAAGGAAGAGGGATTAGACTTTCAATAAGTTCTAAATCGTCTTCCATAAGAGTGGGGCCTATTGGTGCCTTCCCATAGGCCCCATTTAAAAAGAAAACGTTTATTGTGCTCATAAGGGGAATACTCTTGGGAGCATTCTCTTATTCAGAAAAATCAGGAGCAGGTCTTCCTATGTCAAGAAAACAAAAGTTAAGCATTGACCACTTGTTAAAACAATCAGTTTCTATCCTAAGTGAGGTGATGTTATTTTTTTGTGAATCAAAGTTTTTCTATTATTTCAAAAGATTACATCTCCTCATAGCATTTCTCAAAAACCTGTTGGCCTCACTCTTACTAGATTTTTTGGCCAACAGATGCATACCCGGATACATAGCAAATTTCCGAAATTACAACGATTTACATAAACTGTTAGGCAAAAAGTGCCAAAACGCCCATAAGACCAAAAGACAACCAATTATCATTATACATCATCAGAATTTAAAATGCAGGATGATCTAGACCCGAGCCAAGGGATGGCAAGGGCTTGAATTCAAAGAGAACATGCCCCTCCATGTGAGCCAGTCGGGTTTCCAAACGGTCGAGTTGCTCTAGGATGCACCGCTGCCCTGTCCATAGACTGACCATTCTATCATGCATCTCCCACAAGTTTCATTGAATGTAATTCATGAAAGCTGTAACGTCATTGTGATCATCTTGTCGATCTCGATTGAGTTGGTCCAAGGAACTACTCAACTACAGAATAATACTAACGTTGTCTTTTAACGAGGAGGCATTCACCGCTAAGGGAAAAGACTAAGAGAGCAGTGGATCTACAGTTTCTCCATGAACTTACCCACCTTTGACCTTCTTGTCCCAGATAGAAAGTGTCTTTGTTGCACCAACTAGTCCAACTAAACAGTCAGGGATGCCCCTTCTTCACTTTAGGGAGCGCAAACAACCACGTCCCCCAATGAAAATGCCTCTTGCCCAAGAGACGCCCGCAAGCCACCACCCAAACTTACAAAATAATTGCCACTTTGCCACTACCCAACCCGACTCTTGTGTAACTTTTACTTTTGTGGTATCACTCCCCTTAAGACATTTGTGTCTGGGGTCCCATTTTTCACCACAACGTTTGCATCTACCTTCTTTTATTCTTCGCACCTCAATATTAGATTTTCCTCCTTCTTGTAGATGTGGTGGAACATACTTTGTATTATCCATGTGAGAAGTTTGGGGAGACCTTCATTTTGAGTATACTCTTTCAACTTTTGGCAACGATATTCTTTCGAATTATTTTTCTACAACTTTTGCTTTCTTTCTTGCTTCTTCTATAGATGTAACATCATGAAGCTTAAGTTCATTCTGGAGATATGGTTTAAGTCCAGTGATGTATGATTGAATAAGGCGTTTTTTTGATAATCTGGGTACTCGTGTAGCTAGTGTTTCCCATTCTCTAGTATACTCATCCACACTTCCCTTTTGTTGTAGTCTGGTGAGTTCTATGAAGACTATTCTTTCTTGACACCTTGGAACCATTTAAAGAAAGCATCTTTGAATTTACTCCAACTGGTTGCATATGCTGACTTCTTCCACCACATGTACCAGTTATATGCATCACCTTCAAGCTGCATGGACGCATGCTTGATTTTTCATCGTCGTTGTCAATATTGTAAATCTCAAAATACTCCTTTGCCTTATTGAACCATGCTACATTGTGTTTCTCATTACCATCAAATTTCGACAACTCAAGTTTTGCTCTTCGTTGGTATGTGACAATTGGTGGATTGAATGAAGGAATTTGGTTTGAAATCAGCATATTTTGAAAATTCAGTATATTGTTTTGTGGATCAGGTATGGTAGATGAATGTGAAGATTCGAGAATGTGATGTGAACCTAATGGGTTTGACATATTTGAAGAGCCTTGTTGAGTGGTTGCATTATTCTTTGATTGAAAGATCAAGCTCAACATACTCATCACTTGGTGATTACAATCAACCAAGTTTGCAGGTCTGCTTGGTCCTTCTGCATGGAATTATAAATTTGTTGGAGCTAATTCTCTAAACTCTCTATTTTATCCTGGAGCTTCGCAATTTTTTAGTCATTCTAGTTGCATCTCTTCTCAAAATCATCCAAATTTTTACTCAATTCGGTCATCGTCATTGTCGAGTCACTGGTGGTGTATTTTGTTCCAGTTTGACTTGCCCTTTTTTTAAATTAATTAACTTACTTATATAATAATATTAAATAATAATAGTTTTATTTATACATATTTATAAATTATATAAGTATTAATTAAAACTATATAACTATAATTATATAACAAAATTATATATTTATTAATTAACTATATAAATTATAGAATATAATGACTTATATAATTAAACTATGAACGAGAGCGAGCAATCGGTCGTTAGTCGCTCAGTGTGATTTTCAAGGCGTTGATGGCGTTTTGTTAGAATATGTCAGGCGGCAGGAATGGAACTGAGAAGTGTAATGACGTCGATGTAGGGAAATCGAACGGCAGCGGAATATAGAAAAGTGGGAGAGCAAGGTTTGGAACAACACGATTGTCGAAGGTTAGGGAGGCGGTTAATGACAGCGGATTGCAAGGGAGGGCAGTGTTACCACTCAAACTAGCAAAGGACCTAAAGGGGATCCCTAAAGGGCAAATGCTAGGCCAAGTGCAACAAATGGAGACTTAGCAGACGACCTAAAGGGAAAATTCTAGGGCAAGGGAAACAAATGGAGACTTAGCCCACTGTCACCTCAGCTAAGGCTCCCTACTATTTACAGACTTTCACCGATGGAAGGAGACCAAGTATATTATGGAATCACTAATGAAGGATAAATCAATGAGTGGATGTGGATTGACCCAAATGATTCCCTTTCCAGAAGAAGTTGAACGATAGAGCTTGCTTGCTTTCTAAGCAAGGTACAATGTCTTCTAGGAGAGGAATGCGAGACTTTGAGGGTTAGGTTTAGGAGATGTGAGTCGTAAAAGAATTTCCCATTCCCTAAAATCCTTATTGAAATTGGTATCTCGGATGATTCCTGAAGAAATGTCTTTCCAAAGGAACGGGACCACACAAGACCAAGTCGACCCAGTCTAGGTCAAGAGGAAGGGGTTTAGCAACCAATGGTGTCCCTAACCTACACAAGGTAGGGGAAAGGAGCAAAGAAAGAATACTCACTTAAAGGTGTTGAATTGATCCAATAAGGTACTAGGCTTCGGGGATGTTAGGGCAAAGTTTGATCTCGGAGATAGGGCTTGGCTTTTCTCACAACTACACCATCGAAATGGGCTCAAATTTGGCAGAGGTCTAGAGAAAACACCAGTGCAGGAGGGGCTAGGAGATCGACCTTTTTGGAGGGCTAGTTCATCGGGAAAATGATGCCCTAGGTGACACAACTTGGCTAGACTTAGGAAAAGGTGAAAAAGGTATGATTTTAGGTGACCACCTCTTGGTAGATTAGTGCCTTAGTCTTGCGAGAATGGAGTCTATGATGAATATGAGTGAGGACCTTTGGTTCTTGGTCAAGGAGGCCTTCAAGATTACTTAGCTAGCCTTCTAAGTCAAAGAGAAGCAATCTTGTAGCTTTTATACTTCGATGTGCAAAAGGTGATGTCTTATCAAGGTCAATTCGTTAATAGAATTACCCCTAGGAGATTTCGTTCACATTACATGGCCCATACATTAAGAGATGCTATATTAGAGACAAAATTCCACACTTTAAAGCAGTAAGTGCATGCAGCGATTAGCCCTAAAAATAGTGAAAATCCCAATCCAATGTATATGACCAAGTGGACCATGGTCTAAGTCAAGAGGAAGGGGTTTAGCAACCAATGGTGTCCCTAACCTAGACAAGGTAGGGGAAAGGATCAAAGAAAGAATATTCACTTAAAGGTGTTGAATTGATCCAATAAGGCACTAGCTTTTGGGGATGCTAGGGCAAATTTTGATCTTGCAGCTAGGGCTTGGCTTTTCTCACAACTCCACCGCTGTAATGGCCTCAAATTTGGATGAGGTCTAGAGGAAACACTAGCGTAGGAAGGGCTAGGAGATCGAACTTTTTGGATGGCTAGTTCATCAGGGCAATGATGCCCTAGGTGACCCAATTTGGCTAGACTCAGAAAAAGGTGAAAAGGTATGATTTTAAGTGACCACCTCTTGGTAGATCAATGCTTTAGTCTTGGGAGAATGGAGTCTATGATGAATATGAGTGAGGAACTTTGGTTCTTGGTCAAGGAGGCCTTCAAGACTACTTTGCTAGCCTTCTACGTCAAAGAGAAGCAATCTTGCAACTTTTATACTTCGATGTGCAAAAGGTGATGGCTTATCAAGGTCAATTGTTAATAGAATTACCCCTACGAGATTTCGTTCACATTACAAGGCCCATACATTGAGAGATCCTATATTAGAGACAAAATTCCACAATTTAAAGCAGCAAGTGCATACAGCAATTAGCCCTAAAAATAGTGAAAGTCCCAGTGCAGTGTATATGACAAAGTAAAACAAGAATACCATTAAAAGCATCTACTTACATGTAATAGAATATATTCAACCATCCACAATTTGATAAGAGAGAAAAGAGATCCAATCCAAAGTGATGATGAGCAAATGATCATATCACTTGTATTTATACACTAATGAGGAGTTCGATTAGCCTCCTTGGCCTACATAAGCCCCAAAAAAAAAAAAATATTCTAATAATCCAACTTTTGGTGACAAGCCAACCAAGCTAGCTCATAAATGAAAGAATAAGCCTTTCAAAAGGTCAAATAATAATCTATGCATGTCATAGGGGCCTTCTAAGAGGCCTAATGAGATCCACTGGTGCCATAATGAAGAGTAAGACCCTCAAAAGCAGTGGTCAAGGGGGTGGCCCCTTGTAATAACCCATGGTGCTAAAAATGTCATGTGGGGGCACACAAGTGTCCTCATGGGTCTCCAAACAAATCCAAGATGCCTGTAGATCGCCTGCAAGAGCTAGGATGATGGTGTAAGTGATGTCACATTATCATGCAGGTCCTAGATCATCTGCCATGTATGGTGCAAATTTGGGGCCAGTTGGCATGATGGATCAGGTGCATCTTCCTCGTCCAATAAGAGAACCATGAGCAATCCCTGAATGGTTGTGAGGATCCATGAAGTGTTGTCTGCTATTGTGGATGCCCATGGCTCTCAACGCACACCCTGCATGTACCAATGTAGCCCTCTGGAGAATTAGGACCCCATATAGGGAGACCAAACCCAAGATGAAGACCATCTGCAATCCTTCATAAGATCCAATGCATCCCCTAGCCTTCCAGTACAACAAGTCATTAGAGAAATCGAGTAAATGAGCTTACCAATCATGGACCATAGGTGGGGACTTCATAATGGCCTGTCCTTCCATAATGGGCCCCGGGATGGGCCAATGTCTCCTAAACTCCAAATGGGGTTAACCAAGAATCCTATCAAGTGGTTTCTACTTCTAAAGGGGGTAATATATTCAAGGTACATCCTTCCAAAGGTGGTGGCATGTGACAAATAGATGAATGAAGTAGGGGATGAGGAGGGGCAGCCCTGGGTCACATGCTGGGGCACAACAATTGCTAATAAGAGGGAAGCCCACACTGGGATTTATAACGTATAGGAGGGAGCAATCTTGTTACATGAGGTGCCCCAGCCTTGATTTTTCCACCCTTCTTTATATTCCTTTTGCCTTTTTATGATTTTCTTTGATTAACTGCTCAAAGCTCAAGGGGTAAGAGCATGATGTATAAGATATAGTAGTGAATACCCCCTTTTAAGGTAAGGCAGTTCATTGCCCACCAGAGCTTGGGACAATCATGTGTTCCTATATGATGAAGGAGGCTCATAGAATCTGTAGGAACCAGGGTGATGGCCACGACGATGGGGTAGAGCTCATGCATTGCCTTTTGCCCACATGCTAAATGTGTTTGTCTCGGCCATCTTTTGCATTTTGTGGTACATTTTCTTGTTGAATGTGGCCAAATATGCTTTTATATTCTTTTTTAGCTACATCAACCTTCGAGATTCATTCCAGGCCATGGCCCATGGTGTAGGCAAGGGAAAGGGTTAAGCTAACCCTATGTGGACCCAGTGGAGGAATGTGGACTCAAGTGGGAGAAATGATAAATGGGGTAATAATGAGTAGAAAGGGGTTAATATAAGCGGATAAGGGAGCGGGACCACACAACCAAAATCAGAATTTCCCATGAAATACCATCCCTCAAGCCAAATGGTCGATAAAAGAGATCCCACAGGACTAGAATGCAAGGTTAATATCCAGAAGGGGTCTAGGGGACAAAGGCACATACCTAACCCATTCTTTCCTTCGAATCCCCCCATTAATCCATGCCCAAAAGCGTGCCTTCAAATAATCCATGCCCAAAGGATATTAATCCATAGCCTCGGGTGCCTTCACACGAAGGATCGCGATCTTTGATCATGCCCCCTCTGCATAATTCTACATAATTAATATTCATTAATTTTGTATACATAACAAAGAACCTCTAATATTGTGCACTTTGTTACAAGAGTAAAGTCCATTTCACCTCACACATAATGATAATTCACTAGTTCATCAACATGGGGCCAATAGTCAATTGAATATGCACTCATTCCACTTTTCAAACAGAATCAACTTATTTCACAAAAAGCAAAAGATTTGATGTTTGTATGTTTAGATATTCACCTTCTATGCCAACAATAGCAAGAGTATCACGTTAGACCTACTAACTTTGTGGGATTACAATGGCTCCTTAATGATGATAACAATTACCTCCCTTTGCAAGTTTCACAAGAGGGGACGTGGAAAAATTTCTAGGTGACCTCACCCACAATGGTCACAATCAATCTAGTTGCTCTAGCTCAATAAACACACCACTCGCAACAACATAGGTGTAAAATGGCATGGATCATGGTGACTTTAATTACTAGCCTAGACTCTACTATGAGCATATTATCATTGAGTTTGACATATGGCCATCATCACTATCATCTTTTCGTTCAAGGTCTTTGCTAGCCACCAAATTCCTCAATAAGGTATGGTGACCCCAAAAACTATGGGGGTCTTAAGTTGCGGGGGGTGGGGGGTAGGTGAAATAGATAATGCCACTAATCGAGGAAGAGGGGTGGGAAAGTCAGTGTTTGGCTTGTGCCAAATGAGCTTAGTTAATTACTTTAAATACTAGTGTATACTTTGTTATGAGCACATTATCATTGACTTTGTCATATGGCCATCATCACTATAAGTTTTTGATTCGAAGTCTCTGCGTGCCACCAAATTCCTCGATAAAGTATGGTGGCCCCGAAAAATATGGAGTCTTGGGGTCGGTGGGGGATGGGAGGAGGTGAAAACAATATCATGGCTTGACCAAAATAAGCTTAGTTAATTTGTATTACAGGAAAATTGTTATTTCCCAACCCTAGGTACAAATTCCCCCTAAGACATGTTTGCCCCTCATGCACCATCTTGTTCATGCAAGTTAGTCATTTCATGTGGTTCGTGTCATGAGTTAGTCTATAATATCCATAGGGAATTTTTTTCCCTTAGGGTTATAAGAACACAAGATAAATTGTATCGATTTTCACAGTATATCTTTCAATTCGAGACATAGATGATATGGAGTACAAAACAATGTAATCAACAAGTAGATTTCACAATGCGCTAATAGTTCACATCAGGTTTCAATTTTACAACTGCTCCTAGTGCTATTACACCAGCAGGCTTCGTTGTATAGCATCCAAACAGTGGCATCCCCTCTACTATAAGCACTAGCAATTTATATATGATTACAACAACAGTCAAGTACTCCTAACAACAAATTTGACTCATTAACCAACTTAAAGGATTGTTTGTATCCTTGTCTCAGGAGACGGCTTGCAGTGACCTTTACAACTATGCTAGTGAAGTCTTAACAATTCTTTTTATCTTGTTGTTGCTTTCAGTTGCATGCCTGGCTACTCCAAACCTTTGACTGGACGCTCTGGATGGTACTAATCAGGACCTTTGTTACTCCATTGAACTCATTGTTCAAGGGTTGGTGCTATACCCTAAAACTTCTGTGTTGCCTTGGGAGTGTTCTGCTATCCAAACAAGCCTCAAGAGGGAGGCTACAACTCCCTTCAATCCCCCAAAGTCAATCCACTGCTACAGGTGGACTCCTGAAACTCTGCTGCTACAGAAGGGTGTCCTGCTATCCCAATCTACCCTCGAAACCCTGTGTTTCCCCAATGTTAATGCTTGGAAAGTGACATTGTTTCAGATGGTGGACTTGGGAAGGTATTCGCTGCTTCCTAAGACTGGTCCACAGCCCTAGAAGAAGCCTCAGGAATCCTTGCTGCCACAGTTAATCTTGAAGACCTTGCGCTGATACATACAAACCCCAGAAGGGTCTTCGTTGCTCCCAAATTTGCCTCAGCTGCCTCACTGCCCTAGATATTAGCCACAAAAATCACAGAGAGTCTCTTCAAGCTAATAACCCACAAAATTATCCCTTGCCTGCCAAATGCCTCAGAGAATTATGCCAAACAGTTTAGAGAAAGAGAGGGGATTCGCGAGGGTGGGATCTTTCACCACCGAAACCAATCAAAAGAAAAAGGAGTCTTAAAACCCACAGCTCACAAAACAGAAATATCCAACAACCGTGATGAGAATAATGATTCTCTTTTCTCTTATTTATAGACTCCCTTTGGAGTCTCTTCTCCTTATTTTAATTTGAGGGGTTACAACTTCCCTTCGCTAAGCCCCAATTCTAGCTTCCTTCAAAAGTACTGCCCCAATTACCCCAATTTACCTAATGTTGCCCCAAAAGCATTGGATAATGGATTTCTCCCTTTATCATTTACTATAGCCTAAGGAGTTGGATAGGCTACTTCGTCCTCCCTTGGCAATTAATTAGTAGGGGATATTACATAGTCCTAGACGTATATGGCAGAAAAGTACCCCCCCATTCATAGCATCTTAGACAAAGGATTTACTATTAGTTATTAGACGTACTTCATTTCAATAAATCCCCACATAAGGGGTTCCACTTTGTGTTGACCAGGAGCACCTATTAAGAAAATGCACGTAATTGTGAATCTATTTTTTTATATTGTAAAATGGATCGATTGGGTCTTTAAGGAAATGGAATTTTCCTTGCATATGCATAACATGCCATTGTAGGGGATTGCTAATCTCAAAACCCACTAGTCCCTGTTTTTAGTTTAGGTTTCCCACTTTCCATTACAGGTAACATGGGGTATGTCCATAATAGCTATTAGGCAGGAATGATTATCGCTGTACTTGGACAGGATCAGAATCTTAGGCATTCCAACTACCATGCATGATCAAAAAAAATCATTAAACTTGAGCAGTTGTGGAATCAACAAATAAAAGACTTTATAGCTTGATGTCTTAGAAATTATTCATATTATTTTATATATCAATTCCAAAGGCATTTTTGTGAAGAAATCCAAAGTTAAAGTGTGCTTCTTAAGTAACACAACTCAGTTAACTACTATCAGTTAAATCATTTAATTTTCTTTCAGATTTTGAGCAAAATAAAGTAAGCAAGTGCAATGCAATAATTGTGAAATGAAATATTTTGAGAAAGATACGAAGCATAAAAAAAGGGGTGAAAAGGAAAAACAAGAATCATAAAGATACCATTAAAGCAGTAATTTGAGAACTTAGGTCATGCAAGCTCACTTTATTTGATAAAGAGCGACTCTAAGATTTCATACCTGTTGTGACTATACAAAAACTGTAAAGTCAATTGTATGGGTGTTTCTCCAGATAGAATTCTTTTTATCTTTGCTAATCTTTCTGTGTAAGCTGCCTCTTTTATGTCTGTTACATTGGTTTTCCCATTGCTAGTATGAACAGTATCCACCATGCTTTTATCTTCCATGTGGACATCCTCAGATGTGTCCATTGCAACAGAGGTGTCAGAAGAAGCAACGGTACCAATTTCAGGAGCATTTAAGCCATCAGATTCAACATGTGTTGGTAATGATGACTGACTAGAACTTGGGTTATTGGATGACTGAGTTTTGGACTCTGGTAGTTGATCTCTAACTTTCAGAAGGAAAGCCTGATACTCATTCTCAAACAGATCAAAAGCTACTTGAAAAGCCATCAAAGCCCCATCCTGCGAAAAAACATTCTAGGTAAGTGATATCTAAACAAAAGCTACACCATAGGTAAAACTGTTGAAAGAAGTTCAATTGGAGAAATATACCTTATCCTTGGACTCCAACAAGTTTTCCAAAATACTTGCAACACTTCCAGGCTCATCTAAGAACATAAGACACTGGCAGATACTCAGATAGTCAGGCGAAGGCAAACTTTGATAAATTTTAACGAGGAGACGAAGAACCTGCACATAAAAAGCATATCCTCTGTGAGGCTAGATAGAAACAGGTTTTGTTACTTGTATACAGTCGAAACTCTGGAAAGACTAAAATGCAGATGAGAATGCAATCTGAAAACCAAAAGCTCAAAAATTAAAATTCTGGAGTCCAATAAGGAATTAAATATGTAAATTGGCCCAAGGGGCAAAGTAGCCTATTGATCCCCGTAGGCTATAGTCCTTGATAATGGGGAAAACCCCAAAATACCCAATGTTTGGGCATGTTTGGGGCAGCCAGAGCAAGAAAGCCCAAAGTTGGGGTTTGATGTGAACCTCACTCAATTAATTAAGGAGAAAAATCCCCTCAAGGAAATCTATAAATACAAGAGGGTTGGATTCATTTAAATCATCATTGGATTGGATCATTATCTATATTTCTCTTTGAGCCTGAGGCTTTGAGAGTTTTAAGACCCCATTTACTCCTTGGACAAGTTTTGGGGGAAGTGATCCCACCCTACCTAGTCACTCTTCTTTATCTATTCTATTTGTTTCTTTGTTCTGGCCACAGGGACTTAATTATCTGAAGGAGCAGCGAAGTAATTCGAAAAAGATCTGAGGCAAATGCAATATCTAGTCACCCTAGAATTGGACGAGTTTCTCGGAGGGCAATTTCTGGGCAGACAAAAATTTTCTAGCCTTAATCATTGCGGGTTCTCTCTGTGGCAGAAGGAAAAGACCCTCTGAAGCAGGTCTAGACTCCCCTGGAGCTGAAGATCATCTTTCTGAGGCCGGAATTGAAGAACATCCTCAAGGTTAAGCAGTCTTATGACCATCCAAAACTGAACACAGGCTTTTTCTAGCCACCCTGAGTTCCCACTGAGATTAGATAGTGGTCGGGAGAAGACCCGGAGTCCATGAAGCAACACGCACTTCATCTCTTGAGCTCGAACTGTTGTAGACCGAGGTATCTCTGCAGCTAAACATCCACATTAAAGCCCCTTTCTATTTCATCCTGGGACCATTCAGGTCAAGACCCGGATCAATCTGAAGCAAAGTGTGGAAGGGTTTCCTGAGGCCGTTCTGCCATAACAGACTCAAAGATTGTGAGACAAATGGTGCTCCTGTAGCAGAGCTGAGGAGGGGTCATCTGAAGCAGACAGAAGATTGTGTTTCCTGAACTAAGTCAAAGGCTGGGACGAGTTTTCCTGAAGAAACACGGCAGAAGTATCCAGCCTGGGCAAGAAGTCTCCTTCAGTCTGTTAATTAGTCTAGGATAATTCAAACCCTGGCTAGGATACTGTAGATCTGTTAAATTCAGAATCAATCTGGACTGGAACTCTTGAATTTGAATCATACTGGTTTTGTTGGAATTGCTGGTTGGTAGCATTATACTGTATGGCATTTGTGTTAATGAGAAACAATACTGTTTACTGAAGATTTGCATTATTTATTGGTTAAAATGTTTGTCATTTTCTGTTTAAGAAGCAGGAATTTTGCTGAAACCCTAGGGCAAAATTTCCTTGGGTTATTACAAAAATCCTAAAACAACGAAATTGTTAAATATAAAAGCCTAAATGTAATAAATATAAGCAATGATCAATAATCATATTTATTGAACAATTCCACATGAAACATATACTAATACCAGGGTAGGGATGCATCCCTGGTGCAACAATGGCAAATTGCAACAAGTACACCTACAAAAAATTCATTGCAAGAGCCCCTCAATAAACGTGTCAGTTCACCACAACTTATAAATCCCCTAGCAAATTGTTGGAATTTCTAAGTCTAACTGTTAGAAATCCTTCATGTACTTTCTGATTTATTTTTGCCTACTTGTTCCGTTTAATTAACAAGTTATTTACCATGTAAATACTGAAAATAAATACAAGTACATGCTCAACACATTACAGATCATCAACTGAAGGAAAAACAAGAACACAAGTGACGCCGTTATTTTTGGACTAATGTCCCCGAAAAAACCGGTGCAGCTATCTGAGGGTTTTATTATTAAGCAGTTTCAGAATACAATCTAGGTGCCAAACCGGCTCACCCAACAAAGAATGATCTCGGCAGTAGTACCTCTCAGTCGGAGACAGATATTCTGGCTAAAACCCCGGATGAACAATCCCATAGCTCTCAACTCCAATCTGCCCCACGAAATCTCCAGCGTCTACCTCTAGGGACTGCGTCAGCCTCTCTAGCCCAGCATCAGCGTAGCATCACCCCAACTCACCTAGCATCAGCCTCTAGAGCCTCTGTGTCACCCACGCTGGCGCTCTCTAACACTGCGCAACTCTTAGCTGTCTCTGCATGTAAGAATTTACAAGGTAAGTTCCTCAGACAGAACACCAAAGGACACCGCTCACAAATAGATCACAGGTCAATACACCGGTATTCTTGACGTGGTTAAAACCCTCAAAGAGGGAAACAGTCCACGGCCTTGGCCAACGCGGCCACTTCAAGCAATTTATTAATAAAATAATGAAAATTTACATAAGCTTCTCTCATGAACGGTCACCCTACAAATGACCCTCCATGCTCTTTAAATAGAGATCATGAACCAATTGGGTGTTAAGCCATGGATCAAGTGTCAGTAATACTGAGGAGAGAATGAACCGTCGGATCACTTCATGTCTAGAATATATTATGACCGTCGGCTTATAAATTACAAATGTACATAGTAAAGAAACACACTTTACCTAACTCTACACTAGACCAAGTTATACTTAACCATTTCCTATGTGTCGGAATATCCTAACATCCCCCCTTAAGAACAACTTGGGATAGGATTGAAGGATGTACAAATATCACACAATAGGAGAAGGAAGGAGGCATTAGAGCCTATCCCCCCTTTGTGACAACTTCCTAAACTCCAACCATAAATCGAAGTTCAGTAAACTTCGCCTCTATGAGAGCCTTTGTAAAGATGTCTGCAACTTGATCATCAGTTGAACAATAGCGCACTTCAAGAACATGGTCATGAATGAGCTTTCTGATGAAGTGCATGTGTAGTTCAATGTGTTTGCTGCACTGATGTTGGACTGGATCTTTGCATAGTTGAATGGCACTTTGATTATCACACCAAAGTGTAGTTGGATGCTTCTGTTGAAAGCCAAACTCTGACAAGATCTGACGAAGCCACAAGGCTTCCTTACTAGCTTCTACGCCGCCACGATACTCTACTTCTACTGAAGAAAGAGAAATGGCACTTTGTTTCTTACAAACCCATGTAATAGGTCTAGAACCAAAAGTGAAGACATAACCTGCAGTAGACTTCCGATCATCAGGGTCACCAGCTCAATCGGAATCAGTGAAACCAACCAATAGAGGAGATGCTTCATCCCAAACTGAACTATACCTCGAACATAATGAAGTATTCTTTTAGCTGCTTTCCAATGACTTTCATGTGGGTTTTCATAAACCGAGCAATAAGGCCAACAGCAAAGGAAAGGTCAAGACGAGTATGGGTTAGATACAAAAGTTTTCCTACAAGCTAAACGATATAAAGTAGCATCAACTTCAAGGGAAGTACAAGTGATTGAAAGTTTGCCTCCAGACTAAAAGGGAGAAGGGTCTGGCTTACAGTCTTCCATGTGAAAGTGGCGTAGAAGATCACAGGCATACTTGGACTGGGAAAGGGAAATACCTTCCTTGGATTCAAGACTTGAAGACCAAGAAAATAATGCAAGTGTCCTAAGTCTGTCATTTCAAACTTCTTTTTAAGGTTGGACTTCACATGGTTTATAAGGTTGGGATCACTACCAGTAAGGATAAGATCATCAACATAAAGAACAAGAATGATAAGAGACTTGCCCACTTTCTTGGTGTAGAAAGTATTGTCAAAATGACACCTAGAAAGCTAGTATCTAAAAGAAAGCTATCCATTTTGGCATACCAAGCTCGAGGGGCTTGCTTGAGACCATAAAGGGATTTCTAGAGCCGACATACAAGGGTGGAGTTTGTTTGTATAAAGCCAGGAGGTTGTTCCATATAGATTTCTTCATGCAAGTCCCCATGCAAGAAGGCAGATTTAACATCCATTTAATGGACTTCCCATTTGAAAGAGGCAGCAAGGGAAAGAACAAGGCGGATAGAGTTCATTTTGGCAACAGGGGAGAAGGTTTCAGTATAGTCAATGCCTTCAACTTGTGAAAAGCCCTTAGCAACAAGACGAGCTTTATGTTTATCAACTTTTCCATCTGGTCCAAACTTGGTTCTGTAAACCCATTTACATCTAACAAGTTTTCTTCCCTTTGGAAGAGGAACAAGATCCCATGTATCATTTGCCAATAATGAACGATATTCTTCATTCATAGTTGCGTCCCAATCTGGATGGCCTGAAGCTTCTACAAAGGTGTCAGGATCATAATTCGCTAAAGCTTGAGCCAGTAAAGAAGAGGCTCTATCGAACTGAGAACGTGTACGTCGTTGATCTGTAGGATCACCTGCAAGAGAACCTACTGCATCTCGAGTAGCACGGACCCATTTTGGAAGCTGAGGAGCTGAAGGAGGATCCTGAGAAGGAGGGGGAGGATTGTCATCCTCGCTGTCATCATCTGAAGAAGAAATAGAAGGGATAGAGAGAGGTGGCACATCTGCCGAACTAGGCTCGTAGGCCGATATATTTTCAGCAAACTTTACATCTCTTCTAATGATAACATTTTTGGTCTTAGGCGAAAGAAGTCTATATCCTTTGACATCTTCAGAATATCCAACAAAAATACATTTTTCACTCTTAGGTTCTAAATCTTTTTATGTTTCTCATCTGGAATATGGGCCCACGCTTCACTTCCAAAAACACGAAAGTGACTTACATCTGGTTTAATTGAGCTCCATGCTTCTTCTGGAGTGATATTCTTTAAAACCTTAGTAGGAGTGCGATTTACTATGTAATTTGCAGAGTTAATTGCTTCTGCCCAAAAAGTAAGACTAAGTCCTTTAGATTGAAGCATACAATTAGCCATTTCCTTTAAGGTGCGATTCTTCCTTTCAGCTACACCATTTTGTTGTGGAGTATATGGAACAGTATGTTGCATTTGAATTCCATTCTCAGTGCAAAAGTTGATGAATTTCTTGTTAACATTTTCTCTGCCATTATCAGATCTTCGCTTCAGAATTTGATGTCCAGATTGTTTTTCAACAAAGGCCTTAAAGGCCAAGAACATGTTAAATACTTCATTCTTGAGTTTTAAGAAGTATACCCAAGTGCGTATCAGCAAGCCCCACCACAGAAAATCGAATTCTTGATCAACTCGGTGTGTTCTCCAAGTGACCCTCAAGCCTCCTCTTATACTTTTCTCGTTGGCAATTCAACGACCGAGATTAAGTCCCTAATCAATGACTAAGATTAACTCTAGCTTGATCCATGACTTTGGACCCTTTTAACACAGTTTTAGATTTAATTTACATTAATATTTTATTTTCCCTAAGTTTTCCCATTAATATTTTATTTTCCCTAAGTTTAGACTTAGGGACTTCATTAAAAATATTAATTATTTTAATATCTCCCAAACTGTTTAGAATTTGCCCAAACCATTTCTGGGTATTGGAGATCTCATGTGCTTTAGCCTCTCCACCAATTTTTGTGGCTATAGCACATCCGATGCTACCCCAAATCAAGACTCCCTCTTAGCGAGCACTGTGCTCTAGTAATATTCTTCGCTGAGCATCACCCTGATCATCCGACATCGGTCCTGGTGTTGATGCTAAGCCTGTTGCCCAACATCCTCTGTATTGTTGCATCATGTATTGCTACCCATGGCCCTGCCACTGCCACTGTCGCATCCGTACGGCAGCCCCTCTCATCATGCTGGATCGTGGATCCCATAGCACTGCCACTGCTAACTACTGCACTGCAACTCAGTTACTGAGAAGTAAGTAACTGATCTCCCAACTCTAACATCTCTGTCAGGCTAGAGACACCCTCGATGCTGAAACTCCCTCTGTCGCTAACAAGTGCCCCTTCTCTGACCTCTGCGCTACTGCAACAACTCCATGCATCTCGCACTGCTGCCTCATGCTGTCCTGGAAATCCTGCACTGTAGCTCCCTCTGTCACTCCATCTGCATCTGTCTCTACTGACATCCGCTAGTACTGCTACTCCTCTTGGGGGCTCCTGTAGCAAGGTATAATCCAAGAGGTTGGTACCTCCAAGATCCTTCCCCTCATCGCCTGTAGTCCATCTGACTACAGCTCGATGTCTCCCCACCTCTTCTCTTGAGGTGCATGAGCACTCATGGCACAATCATCATCTGTCTCCATTTCTTTCTCCGCCCTTGCTGGCGCAGCCTTGGTCTCAGGAGCCTCTCCATTGCTCTTCTTCCTCATACACTGGCTCGCATAGTGACCCAGTTCCCCAGAGTGGAAGCATTTGACCTTGGAGAGGTCCTTCTTCTTTTGTTTCTCCTGCTTTCCCTCAGATGCTAGGGCAGCATCCTCCTCTTCCTCCTCCTTCACTCTGACCCCCTTGCCATTGCTTCCCGCCTTGGTTAGCCTTCTGATCTCTTCTTGGTGAAGAGTCGCCCACAATTCCTCCCAATCTGGAAGGGTCAACTTGCCCAGTATGCTCTGGACAAACACCTCCCAGTCTTCTGAAACTGCGTTCAGGGTTGTCCTCACCATCAATTCTTGATCCGGCGTGGCCCCTATGGAAGTCAACTGATCCTGGATCTCCTTCAATTGACCGAGGAAGATGTCGATCTGTTCTCCCTTCTGCATCTGGTATGACCGCAGCTGATTTTCTAGTAGCATCTTCCTCTGCATGGAAGTATGTTGATACAATTTCATCAGGGCCTCCCATGTCGCATTTGTCGTTTCCTTTTCGGCAATATGTGGTACTACTACATGGTCCTTGACCCGTCAAGGACGATGCTCTTAGCCCTCGCCATTGCTTCTTCGTACTTATCGTTCTCAACTGGGTCAATTGGGATCGCTATCGTTTTCAAGGCAATGTCCTTGAGACGATTCCTGTCTAAAACGGACAAGATTTTGGCCTTCCAGACTACGAAGTTTGAGGCTCCGTCCAATCTGTCCTGGTCTCTTACCCTGTTCACTGCCATTTCGTTGCTCCTCTACTTCCCTCCTGGAAGTTCTCGGTGTGACTCCCTCTGAGCCTCGATTTCCCTCTTGGAAACCCCTCTGCCAATGTCGAGATGCCCCCACTCCGATCGTTAGTGCAGCTACACCACTGATCTGGATTTCTTGGCTAGAAATCCTGGGTAGCAACTACCTCCTCGGTCTTGCCCTGTTAGGTAATGTTCTGACCACAGTACCCCACCAGCTTCACTCCGCAACTTACCCACAGCCTCCTATGCCTCAACAAACTGAAGGTTAGAGCTTCTAGGCTCTGTGCAATCCCGGCACCAGCAAAATCCGCACCTCTTGGCCACGGGCGTCAATCCTTCCTGACTGAGAAAGATGACTGGGCACTGCGTAGGTCAGGTCTGCTCCCTTCTGCCACTGTGTTGATCCTCCTCCCGGCTCAAACTTGATGACGCAAGCACTGCGTCACCCCTTGCTACTTCTCCGCTAGGAACAGCTTCTGTCACTCGGGACCGTTGTTTCCTTTGTTGTTGCTCTACTCGCCTACTGCCCTCAGTTCTCCTGTGATCTGCAACCTCCCTCTGATACCATGTTAGAATTTCTAAGTCTAACTGTTAGAAATTCTTCATGTACTTTCTAATTTATTTATGCCTACTTGTTCACATGCTCAACACATTATAGATCATCAACTGAAGGAAAAACAAGAACACAAGTGACACTGTTATTTTTCGACTAATGTCCCCGAAAAACCCAATGCGGAAAAACCGGTGCAGCTATCTGAGGGTTTTATTATTAAGCAATTTCATAATACAATCTGGGTGCCAAACCGGCTCACCCAATATAGAATGATCTCGACAGTAGTACCTCTCAGTCGAAGACAGATATTCCGGCTAAAACCCCGAATGAACAATCCCACAACTCTTAGCTCCAATATGCCCCACAAAATCTCTAGCGTCTGTCTCTAGGGACTGTGTCAGCCTCTCTGGCCCAGCGTCACCCCAACTCGCCCTGCATCAACCTCTGGAGGCACTGCGTCATCCTCTAGAGCCTCTGCGTCACCCACGCTGGCTCTCTCTGGCACTGCACAGCTCCTAGTTGCCTCTGCGTGGGCCCTAACTGGCTCTGCGTGGCCTCTAGCTGGCTCTGCGTCCCTCTCTCTCGGCTTCTGCGTTGATGCTCCTGGTACCCTCTCTGTCTCTATGCTTCTGTATTCACTGCCCCTCAGCTGCAACTCTGATCACTCCTTCAACTTCCTCAACAAGCCCTGCCCCAGAAAATTGAATTCTTGATCAACTCGGTGTGTTCTCCAAGTGACCCTCAAGCCTCCTCTTATACTTTTCTCGTTGACAATTCAACAGTCAAGATTAAGTCCCTAACCAACGGCTAAGATTAACTCTGGCTTGATCCATGACTTTTAACCCTTCTAACACAGTTTTATATTAATTCACATTAATACTTTATTTTCCCTAAGTTTAAACTTAGTGACTCCATTAAAAAATATTACTTATTTTAATATCTCCCAAACCGTTTAGAATCTGCCCAAACCATTTATGGGTATTGGAAATCTCATGTGCTTTAGCCTCTCCACCAATTTTCGTGGCTAGAACACATCCGATGCTACCCCAAAACAACACAATGAATCGATTCTAGCCAAACTAGAAACATCTCAATGGAACTCGCAAGAAACATCCCCACAAAAATTTCCAGTCAAAAACATGAATGTTGACAAGAGGTTGGGTACATCCCCCCATACATATCCTAAACGGTTAAAAAATCCCCCATATTAAAGGGATGTTTCCAGGAAAAAAAAAAATCAACGTCCCATAAACAGGAACAAACATCTTTGATGTGAGAGGGATGTCCACAGAAAAACAGGTATATTTCCTGCTGTCCCCCAGCACCTAGGGACAGGAAAACACTAGTTAAGTATCTCCCCTATGGTGGATAATGGAGATACATCCCCAATATTCGTGTACCATACTTTGTTCTGTACTATAAATATTTATTATTATTCAGAGTGAATGTCTATCAAGTGGAATTAAAGCAATCCTTCATGCAAAACTTTTCCCCAAAGAACATTAAGGCTTAAAATTTTTGATTCAAATTACTTTGATAATAAAATTGACCTATCCTGGCTTGAACCCGAGACCACTTTTATAAAAACAATTGCAACCCCTCTACTTACCAATGTTTCCTTATATCCACGGATAATCAAAGGAGCCAATATTTTTTTAATCCATAGCATGCAGCATAGCACATAGAAGTGATTTCAGCAAGACGACAAATATTCAAGACATGAATTCATCTAGCATTGAAGAAAGGTTAAATGAACAAGCAAACAAAACTTTGGTAATTTCCATTTCCTTCACCAAAAATAGGCATCAATTGACAATATCAAAGTATAGAAGAGGTTAGGTGCAAGTCCTGGGGAACTTTGGCAGAATAGATACCCCTCATGACCAAATATTGGCAATGTGATTTTTTCCGAAAATCTTCGTAAATTAATAAGACACCCCTCAATTGTGGCTCTTAACCAAAGGTAGCCTGCTTATAAAGCACAAATAGGATAGATTTTCAAACCTCCTCTAATCAAAAATAACGGTTTGACTACCAAAAAAAGAGCATAAGGCTAAGAAAGAGGAAATATGACCTGTTGATACTTGTTGTCAAAATCAACCCTAAGCTTAAATAATCAAACAAGAACCCAAGAAATGGTTTTATAGAATAGCCTGACATTTCTGTATTAATCTATGTTGCAGAAGTTTCTGGAATCTGGGGGTGTTGGGAGGCCAGATACAATTATCTAGAAAAGGTAAAAGTTTTGCCAAATTTACAGGAAATGGTAGGTTGGCAAGGGCAAGAATATACATTAAAAAATATTCAAAATTTTGAAAAAAAATAATAATATAATATAACAACGATAAACCTTTAGCATTGTTGCACATATAGCGATCATATCGGAATTATCATGATATTATCGCTAAAACCAGACTCGCCGATACTGTCGTGATTATTTGCCCAGACGAAATTGTTTCGATAATTTCAAAATTATCACGAGTCGAATGGATATTATCGCCCACTGCTGGAAAAGGCGATGTAAAGTTCCGATTTGGTTTTTTTTTTTAGTCATTTTCATTTTTCCTTGTGCCGATATTGGGATCTGAGGATTGTGTGAGCCTTGTAACCATTTTTCATCAAACAAACAAGGGAAAATCCATGGTTTTATTTGCCATCAGCTGAGCATTTTTTGAGTGCATATCTACTCCAATATACCATATCCATATTTCCAGGTAAGAAAAAAAAATTGTCTTCCTTTTCTTTGTCTTCCAAGACAAGTATAAATTTAGAGTCTACCTCTTCTTACCCTTTTTTGAATTTCCACATTTTTTTGTGTCATAGGTCCAAAATTTAAAAATTTAATCAGAGCTCCACAAAATGGCAAAGCCATTGGGCCAAATGTGTGAGTTTGGTGAACCATGTGAGGGTGATAATAGAACAAAGCTGAGTTGCAACCCATGTGGAATGGAAATGTTTGGCGGATTCACCCGCTTGAAATACCACCTTGCCAAAATCCCCTAAGGCATGAAGTGGATATTTGCCCTATAGCTGCTTCAGAGTCCAAACACTGTCCTTACTGCAAAGAACTCAATTCTTGATACTGCTAGAAAGAGAGATTAGAGGGAGGAACTAGAAAATTGCTACTGCTAGAAAGAGAGATTAGAGCGAGGAACTAAGGAATTGCATGGAAACCACAAGCTTCTTCTCAAGGGCAAGGGAAACCTAATCCTTGGCCACACCTACTTAGTACATTAAGATTTGACTTTCATCTTACGGATCCATCACATTAAGAATTTTGATGCATCCGAAAGATGAAACTAAAATCAATTCTCATCACAGAAGCCTTAGTTCTGCATTATAATTTATGATTATCAAATTCTTGTTATAGTATCTATATGCCTCATGATGATCATCTCATGAGATACATTTATTTTTGTTTTAATGTGATTTTGTATTATCTTGTCAGAACTTATGACTAAGGACAGAAATCATATTTCAGTAATCTACTACCAATAATTGATGTGCCACTTAACATCTTATACATTTTATATTGTAGTTTTATTTTCATATTTGTGTGACAATGTGTTTGTTTGATGTTGATGTTGCTTTGAAAGAATAAAAACTTGAAAGAAAATGATTATTTATGTACTTTTTAATTTTTCCAATAATTTCCCTGATATTGCTGATAACTTAAATTTATTGTAACATTGATCTTTAGTATAAGCTCTTAAGTTATATATAATTTATATCTCCGAGGGTTAGGTCAAGTGGTTATGGAACAGATGCGAGAGCTCTTATCTCTCCCCCAAAGATGGGGAGGTCTCAGGTTCAACTCTCTTGACCCTCTCGCGGTTAGGCTCCATAATCAGGGCCAACAGTTTACCCAATTTACCATCCATGGATCATGGAAAAGTACTCAATGGATTTTCCACAAGGGTTTCCTGGAGAAACTATAAAAAAGGCTATATCTAGGTTGCACAATAGGGGGAAATAGGTACGAAACGTGACCCCCAAAGATGGGGAGGTCTCAGGTTCAACTCTCTTGACCCTCTCGCGGTTAGGCTCCATAATGAGGGCCGACAGTTTACCCAATTTACCATCCATGGATCATGCAAAAGTACTCAATGGATTTTCCACAAGGGTTTCCTGGAGAAACTATAAAAAAGGCTATATCTAAGTTGCACGATATGGGGAAACAGATACGAAACGTGACCCCCCCCCCCGGGGGAAAATTTTGGAAACAGGGAAACTCGATATATATATATATATATATATTAGGACATTTAAGAAATGTTATGTGCAATCATAAAGCATACATGATACATTATAATTTATTACATTATGATTAAATTGTCCAATGTCAATGCATAAACTATAAGTCTCTATATTTACATCACATTTACTCATTAATGATCACATCATAAAAATATCAATATCCAAAATCAGATTTTATTATATATCCAAATTTCAAAATCAGTGTTTATTATATATATGAGGTTGCAAGTACAATAAAGACTATGAGGCTGCAAGTACTATAAAGACTAAAGACTAATCTCATCATTATAATCTCATCAAAAATAGAAACAGAAGCATGTTCAACAGTGGATGGTGGCGCTGAAGAATATGATTGGCCAATTCCATTTCTAGGCTCCCAGTCCTCAATATTCAGGGCAGCAAAAGAGAGCTCCAAATCAGGCACTTTAACACTGAAACGTGGTCATACAACCTTGAAACGCGTTTCAGGCCGTACTGGGCCACATTTCAACCTCGTGAAGTGTGCCACATTTCAGCCTCGTGAAACGTGCCAGTACGGCCTGAAACACGTTTCAAGGCCCTGCAAAACGCGTTTCAGTGTTTCCGTATGTTTTTTGCTAGAAACGCCCTTTGGCCCAGCATTTCCTGCAACATAGGTTTCTATATAATTTATATATTGATAATATAATGTCTATGGACATGATGTAACATGTACAACATTAAATATGTTAAAATCTGTGTTTCGAAAAGTGGTCCAAGTCAACTTGGACTCAGTCAACTTGACCAAGTTGACTAGGGACTGTTTCTACTTGTCCTTCAGCTCAGTTGGGTGGGCCAGTTTTGGTATCAAATCATCCCTACTCAGCCAAGTCCATGCGTAACTCAACCGAGTGGACCCAGGTACCCCCCTATGCGTCCTCTGCCCTGAAATTTTCAACTTTAAACACTAGAAAATTGTTATAAAGAGAAACCCCCTCCCAACCCTTTTTATTTTCCTCACACCGCTGTCATTGAACGTTTGTGATCATTTGTAATTTTGGAGCAGTGCTAATATCTTGAACAGCAGCTGTAAGGCTTGAGCTTGGAGCTGATTTAGCAACTGTCCCACACCTCACGCCTCTCTTATTGAGCATATTTGAAGTTTTGGAGCAGCCTTTTAGCTCAGTGATCTGTCCCAGCCAAATATACCATGTCTTTAAAGTTTTGTACTTTTAGCAGTTTGAAAGTGTGAACTTTGCATAATAAGAATTTAAGATAAGGTTTTCAATGTTGCATATTTGAAATTGCAGATTGAAATTAAGTAAAGATGCTGCACGGATCCATGTTGATCTTGTTGATAAGCAGATTTATTGCAAATATTGCAAGAAATGCACTTGGGGAGGGAGGGGGGGAGGGGGGCGTTGCTGGATTCATAGGTTGAAAGAACACTTGGCTTGTATAACAGGCCAAGTTGGCCTATGCATAGCCCCATTAAAGGAGATTGGACAGATTAGAATTGGGATTGCAAAATTTGAAGACAACTCTAGGCAAAAGGAGAAGATTGTAGCATATTTTTTAGACTTTACAGCCTACAGCCGATTTGGAGCCTCATTGAATGATAATTATGTATTTTGTTCTTAATATGTATTGCACTTGATGCCATTTTCAAAATTTTCGCATATGGAATATGCATGAGCAGACTTGACATGTTTTGTCTCTAATGGTTTGGAATCTTTAAAATATGAATTTTTAATCAAATGTAAGTATCTTATGTATTTTTAAGTACACCAAGTAATTGAAATCACATCAGTCCAAGTTGCAATCCGAGTTGACCTCAACCAATTCCAAGTCATATTCTGAGTTTAAAAACTACGGTTCAAATATAGCTATAAATCAATATATAATAATAAATTAAACAGATACGTTTAGAAACAAATTAGATGTCATTGTGTCTTTACTGATCATAGATTAGGGGTTTCTAGGTTCCCAATTCCAAGTCTGATTCTGAGTTTAGAAACTATGGTTCAAATATAGCTATAAATCAATATATAATAATAAATTAAACAGATACGTTTAGAAACAAATTAGATGTCATTGTGTCTTTACTGATCATAGATTGGGGGTTTCTATGTTCCCTATGGATTACATCCCTCTCACGGCAGTTGGTTAGGCCCAGAAAATTAAATAGGTAGGCTTAGAAACAAATTAGATGTTATTTAGTATTCATTAATCATAGATTAGGGGATTTTTAGGTTCCCTATGAGTCCCACATCATATATTCTGTAGTGATATAGGGCAATTTTTTGCACTTAGGGTTCTCATGAACTAGGCATCTCTTAAACAGACCACCTTTATTCATCCAATAGTGAAATAAACAGTGCTTTCGTTCATAATAGGATTAATACATGACTGAATAGTCCCACAGTAAATAATGCTGATCAATAAGAACCCCAAACTCAATTTGTCTTCAACAATAGTTCTATCCTTAAGCAACGATCCCAGTCTAAACAAATTTAATTAATTCTGTTGCGCTCTCATTACAGCTGTACTAGTTCTCTGAAGTTACAAAAAACACAGGAAGAGACCCCCACATCTCACTGATCATGAAGATCACCTTGCATACAGTTCCAGCGTTCATATGATTAACAATGTTTTTACTTGCCCTATAAGTCGAGCTGGTGCTTTGTAGTGGACATTGAACTGCCTTCAAACCTCTTCGATCAGTTCTGGACGTCCTCCAAACTCCGCTTCAGGAGCTCGTCCTTCTCTTTAATGCCACGGAGCGGACAGAGAGGAATTAACCCCCTGCGTGAACTCAGAAACCAAACCATATCCACCTCAGCGCTTGATCGAGTTTGCCTCAGATCCGAACTCGTTATCTGTCTTGGTCCTCCTCAACAGTACCACGTGATTCCTCAGAAACCCTTCTTTACTCTGCTACAGGATCTGCACTTCAGCTCTGTAGTACTGACTTCAGAAACCTATTGTTTGTCACAGCAACTGGCCTGATCTACTACAGTGTTGGAAATATGGTAGCCATGGTCAGTATTTTCATCGTGAAAAAATTGGAAATTTTTGAATTTATTTTATGCCTCCCAAAATATTACTCAAGTCAACCTCCCTTTTGTTCAAGTCAGCTGGGCCCCTAAGAGGCGCCCATTTGACCCCCTTTGAAGGAGTAAAGGAGACCGCCTTTCCTGATTCGGCACATCAATTTCTCTCATGATGATATCTCTTGCAGCGCAGAAGAAAGGATGAGGGGGGCCGAAAATCAGAAGAAAGGAAGGAGGTCTTGGCACTTGACCTTGGTTGAAAGGATGAAGGGGGCCGAAAATCAGAAGAAAGGAAGGAGGGCTTGGCACTTTATCTTGGTTACTGGTTTGGTTGTTTTCTTGATGTTGTTACTTCTGATGTATTGATGAACACTGAACTCTCTCTCTCGCATAAGGAAAGATTTTTGGGTTTTCCCCTTGTGGGTTTTGCCCTACCATCGAGCCTAAATCTCTCTGTTTTTTGTCTCCTTGTCTCATGGTTACTTTACCGCTCTTTCATGTTTAAAATTTAAATGGTTGAAATTTTCTTTTGTATAACTGCTTAATGATATTGAATGAATGCTATGTGGAATTAATAGTAACTTATCATTGGAAATAGTTATCTGTTGAAGAAAATTGCTTCTAGTTTGTTTGCCCTAGAATTATCGAAGTACAGGACTCCGCAAAAACAATCACAGAGGAACTCGCTCCACCTCAGTGGGCTCGGATCACCAACCAAGTCACTACAAGAGTCCCAGATTATTACAATGATTCTACAACAATTTCGGTCTATCACAACCTACAGGGACCCTAAATTTGTTCCTCACTTGATCCCAGTATACACGGTCTGCCACAGGAGAAATTACAAAGCAAATTTGTATGCCTCAGTATTAGTTTGTCCCAGAATTTCATTTGACCTCTAGATCAACTCGCATGGGCCACAAACAGTGTTATCGGAACTGGGCCTACAAACCGGAATAGGCCTGTTCAGTTCCGAACCGGAATAGGCCAGTTCAGTTCCGAATCGGAATAGGCCGGTTCAGTACCGAACTGGTCAATTCTGTAACAGAACCGGCCAGTTCAGAACCGGTTCCGTGCAGAAAAATTTTGCCTTTTTTAAGAGTTGGTTGGCCCACTTCTTACTCTCCCCTAGGCTAGCCCAATATTCAAGCTTATGGCCCTCAGCCTAATAATCAAGCCTATGGCCCTAGTATTGCTATGCAATTCATGGTAATGTTAAATTCTTACAGTAAAAGTGTCATTTTCCTTAAATTTTCACTTTCATCATTTTCCTTAAATTTTCATTTTCATCATTTTACTTAAATTTTTAACATTACCATGAAATGACTCAAGATGTTTGAGAGTGGTTCCAACCTCATTGGATTTCATATGGAGAAAGTAGAATTTTATATTTCACTCAAAATCCAACAAACTTAACAATTTTTCAGGATTTTAAGATTGGGGGGATTGCAGCGTTTCCATTGTATTTTGTCATGTACAAGGGTATGGAACTAGCATATAATAAAGAGCACCAAGCCCTCTATGTACTTTGATGTTAGTGACATTGGTTGTTGAACTCCTCTACCATGACTCTAATAAAAATGTACCCATCACTCAAACAAAATCTTGATATGACATGCTACGTTTTTTCTATCTTATTTTAATGCCTAAATGGTTATATTGATGGCGAAGTCCCCATTATAGGCAATGGTTTTGATGATATGTTGGTATTTGTTGTAACATGATTTTTTTTTTATGCTAAAGGCCATCTAGAGCCTATTTGTTGATGTATTTTCGATTCATAGATGTTGCACTTGATGCTATTTCGGTTATGTGCACCCTTACATGCTATGTAAATGAGAACTTTTGCATATTTGTGTATAAATGGTTTTGACTCATATGGGATGCACATGAATATATATGTTCTTCTTTAAAATAGGAATATTTTATTTTTTTTGGTAAACCAGTTTTTCCCCGGTTTTTTACCAGTTCCGACTGGTCCTCAGTCCACAAGGTTTTTCGGTTTGATCACCATTTCGGTTCTGATAACATTGGCCACAAATGTACTTGAATTGTCTTGTTGCTTTGCCTGTCTTGATCAACATCCTCAGACCGGAAACTTCCTTTAATAATCTTACGCCAGAACAAGTCGACAATAGGAAAATAAAGAGTAAATAAGTTTATCAACTAGGGTGGAATCTTTCACCACCGAAATTGATAGGAGAAAAGGGGTCTTAAAACCTTCAAAGCCTCAGGAAAGAAAAACAGAGATAAATGATCCAATCAATGATACCCCAAATGAATTTCAACCCTCTTGTATTTATAGATTTCCTGAGGGGATTTTTTCTGCTTAACTGATTGGGTGAAGTTCACACCAAACCCCAACTTTGGGTTTCTTTGCCCAGCTGCCCCAAAACTTGCTCAAACATGGGTATTTTGGGGTTTTCCCCTTTATTGAGGACAATAGCATAGGGGGTCAATAGGCTACTTCGTCCCTTGGCTAATTAATCCCTTGGGGACTTTACATGTTTTGTTTCTGATGGTTTGGAATCTTTAAAATATGATTTTTTAATAAACTGTAAGTATCTTATGTATTTTCAAGTACACCAAGTCATTGAAATCACGTCAGTCCAAATCAGAATCCGAGCTGACCCTCAACCAATTCTGAGTCTGATTTTGAGTTTAAAAACTATGGTTCAAATATAGCTATAAATCAATATATAATAATAAATTAAATAGTTACGTTTAGAAACAAATTAGATGCCATTGTATCTTTACTGATCATAGATTAGGGGTTTTTAGGTTCCCTATGGATTCCAAGTCTTTCATGGCAGTTGGGTGGGCCCAGAAAATTAAATAGGTAGGCTTAAAAACAAATTATAAGTTATTGTCTAAGTCACAGGACACATCCTCCAAGGTGTCGTGTCCCGTATTTTACGTGTCAGACACGAAAACAGCCCTAAAATGTGCCGAAAACGTTTTTCATCGTGTCCTATAAAATGTAAAACGTATTCGCCGGTTTTCGTCCTGTCCTGCATCTAGAAAACGCGTATTCCGTTGATAGAAAACGTTGCCTGCATAAGCTGCAATTTTTTTTGAAAGAAACAAATAATTTTTGAGTGGGGCAGCTTAATGATCAAGTCTAGGCCCTAGTATTGATATGCTATTCATGGTAATGTTAAATTCTTAAAGTAAAAGTGACATTCTCCTTGATCATCATTTTCATCCTTTTACTTAAATTTTTAACATTACCATGAAATGACTCAGGATGTTTGAGAGTGGTTCCGCCCTCATTGGATTTCATATGGAGAAAGTAGAATTTTAGATTTCATTCAAAATGCAGCAAACTTATCAGTTTTTCAGGATTTCAGGATTGGGAGATTGTAATGTTTCCAGGTGATACCACCTGCCTGGGCTACCCCTGCCACCAGTAGAGGACGTGGTCTACCTCCTATAGCTCCTACTTCTATTTCTTCAGCTTCTAGAGCATAGCAAACTCCACTGCCAACTCCACCAGCACCAACATCTACATCTAGAGGGAAAGGGAAAGCTGTGGCATTTTCTCGCAAGAGGGGCAGAGGAAATCAATAGGATTAGACTTTAGTTATTTTCTTATGTGTTTGTAAGTTGTACATGAACAATGAACATTGAATATTCAAGAATCAAGACCAAGCATATCACATTCTAATTTCTAAATAGTAAATTTTGATTCTATTTATTTTTTTAAAGTGAACTATGAACTTTGAGAAGTAATTATATTTTAATTTGATTAGATAAGCTGCAACTTGCAATTTAATATGGATAAAAAACTATATTTCGGTATATATATATATATATATATATTTTATTAAATATATATAAAACGTCTACCCCGTGTCCTGTTTCTAGGTCGCTATGTTTCGTATTGAATACTCGTATTTACGTGTCCTCCGTGTCTCGTGTCCTCGTGTCATGTGACTTAGGTTATTGTGTATTCATTAATCATAGATTTGGGGGGTTTTAGGTTCCCTATGAGTCCCACATCATATATTCAGTATGGCTCAGGGTGTTGAAATGGCCTGAACCATACTGTACAGCATTTCCAAATTGTGAAATACAGTACAGTACGGCTCAGGGCATTTCTAAGCCATATCACACCTATTTGCCATTTCTGTGTGTATCAGATACTGGAATGCAGCCTTGGTAGGCATTTACTGCGACTTAAATTTGTAGTTACACCCAACATTATTTGTAGTCACAATATAGGCCCCACATAGTTGGGCATTGGTTCATATACCACAAATGCAGAGTCATTTTATACTTTTGACACCTTGATATACTAAGAGTCTACTTTTATCCATTTTCTATGTCCTTAGAAGATTATGTGTTGCTTAAAAGTTACATGTGCCTTGGGAGATTCTTCAGATGACCCTTCACTGGTGCCCTATATGCTGATATGTGTTTCAGTCAAGTTAACCACACTTTTGGTCATTTGCAGACATTAATAAATTTTCAATTTTGATTTTTTCTCTATTTTGATTTTTTCCCTTAAAAGCATTGTCGTCTATTACAGAAACACAATCAACTATGGAACTTCTGGTGACCATCTACTTTATATTTTGGATCGGCGAATTCAGTGGTGTACCAATTATGCTCTTAAACAACCCTGAAAATTATATTAGCTCAAACATATAGTAAAGTTAATGCACAGAAGCAAATACGCAGATGCCTACAACACATCATATATATTACCTCAGATCTGTACTTTCTTCTATGAACAAATGTTTGAGAGACATTGATGCAATAAGACAGCATTCCAGAAACATTATCACTCTTCACAATTGCCTCTTCCAACTTATCAAGCCTTCTGCATTCAAGTGCAATGCCCACCGCCTGCTGAAATTTGCTTTCCAAAATGCATCTGACAATATTATATCCCAAGATGTATCAGATATCAAGATTATTGATGCACTAGGAACACTTCCAGAGAAGTAGATGATATAAAGCTGAAATCATAAGAAATGTGATGATAAGTTAATCATGGGCTTCAATAAGGCATACTTCTCTAGCATTCTTTCTACAATTGTCTCTAGTCTAGGGTCCATCTGAAGTGTCCCTTCATTTGATTCTACTGCTTTGGTTCGGAAAGCTGCATACTCATCTATGGCTTTGGCTGAAAATTCAGACATATAAAAATCAGAGCATGTTAGCTGTAAAGGATCCAACATTGGCATACTGACGCTGATGGATTGCAAAATGAAGCACCCTAGGAATGCTGAATATCTGTAGGTAGCCTCTTCAAGCATCAGTTTCTTAGTATTTACCTATAGAGCATAGGGCTCTTGGTACTTACCAAGTAAAGTGTGCACATAATCTGAATCCTCTGAAACATTGAACAAGCTTCCAGCACCTAATGCATAGGATAAGGAATCATTTAATTCCCCGAGGTAATAGAAAACCTGGATTGGATAGCAAAAACGCATTAAGTTATACCATAACTCAAAAAGGAGGTGACAAAATCAAGTACACATATGCCAAAAGGCCTATGAATCAGGTATCCATAGTATCTAAAATTATGAAATCAAAAACATCGCTGCGAAAGTTATATCTTAAAAGTAAGTCAACTGCACATGCAAAAAGAAAAGTACAAGAATACAGTTTGCAGTTGTTCTCCACCTTTGAAACGACCAATGCAGCAAGTTGCCTTTGATCAAAGGCTTCATCTTCATATAAGCTTTCTCTGCATCATCAGAAATAAGTATAATTCAATACAGCATGGTATGAAGTATCTCTGCTCAAAGCCTCAATTAATAGTTTAACAAATTTTCTAATGTCACTCTGAAACCAAATCTTGGCAGCTTCTAAATATGATACAATTCAGGAAAAAGGCAAAGCAATTTTACAGTAATCAAACTGTAATTCTGCACTTAGCTAAGCACTAAACCCCAAACCCTGCAAAATTAAATATACAAACGCTGCATTCGTAAACGATATAGAATTTTAAAATTTTATCTATTTCATCATATTCCCCTCATGTAAATGGTGGAGAAATGTATTTCGATCAAAACATGGCATAAACTACAAATTTACAAAGAAAAAGATATTCTGAAATCAAAAGTACTAATCAAAATGGCAATCCACACTTTGAGGCTTATCAATAACAAAGAAAGTTGATAGTGTGAAGCTAATACAGGATATGAGATGAAAAACCTCAGATTGAACCCATCTTCCAACAATGCCTTTAGCAAATGAATCTCTCCTCTATTTATACATTTCCTCCCATATACATCCCAAATTAGGGTTTAAAAAGGTGAATGATAATTAGTAACTAAATCCTGTCCTCCTACCTAATGTGCACCCTCCTAGGCCTTCTTCTTAGGTGTTTAGCGCCTCTTTAACACTAGTGTACCTCTCGGAGAGCTCTATGTAGTATGACCCTCTCTTAGGTGATATAATCTTCCAATTGACCTTCCCTTAGCTTGGAGGTTCAAATTTGACATGGGACTTCTTTCCACTTTACGTAGATCCATTTGCCATGGGACTTCTTTCCACTTTACGTAGATCCATTTGCCATTTATCATCCTTCTATTTCTTCGAAGTATGCATTGGTTTTTTGTTTGAGGGGTTGGACCATGTCAACCATACCACATGTCATCTCCTCATGCAAAGAGCTCTCTTCCAAATACATAGAAAATGCTTCAAACAAAGTACCTTTGTCCCAAAACCCTCAAGGAGGAAATATGCCTCCACATATGTGGACTATACCTCAAAAAATATGTAATGCCTATAAATACACTTTTAGCATGCTAATGCTTTCTTGACATCACTCTTAAAAGGGGGTGGATAAGCAACAAAAACATGTTTTTAAAGCTTGGAGTGGATGCTCGTTTTTTTAACAGGAACAGGAATTTATGGAGAATCGGCAACTTCAAAAGATCAGCTGCCACTATCACACTAGATACAACTAATTCATAAATGCCACAAACGGACTGGATACAACATGTCTCTGTAGACTTGAACCCACACAGCTAGGGAAACGAATTGTTCACAAAATCGCTCGAGCTAAGATCCTTTGACTGAGTGGACACTACTCATTAAGTGACCTTTCATTGACCTTAAAAATACCATTAAACACCACACGACACCATTTCAAGCAAGGTGTTCCTCCATTAGCTTCTCCCCTTGCCACTTCTCATACTCCAATCCTTCCCCGAGTTAGGGTGTGTGCTCTCCCTGCCACGTGTCATGCTATGGATCTCTCTACAAGGCAAAGTGTTTCAGTTTCCCCCTGTGCTAGGTGAAGTGTTCGCCCAGTGCTATGTTGAAGCTTTACCTCGCCATAAGTCATCCCTTGAACACCTCTTGAGGTAGGGGCATTCATCATTCAGGTTTTGCTGCTTGCTCACATCCTCCATCTACAAGATCAACGGCACTAGGATCAACCGATAAACAAGGCTCCTCATCAATGATATAACAATAGATAATGTATGCCATGTAGCCATGCCTCCAAATAGGTGTCCAGTGTGCCCAAAGGGAATCTGCAACTGGAATGCATCTATGGACCATCATCTAATAAATCAACGATACTCCTTCCACATCCTTGTTCTTCCCAAGATGATGAAAAGTGCTTGGGCAAGATAGAACAAGATGCATAGCCTCCAAATCTCTCCCTACAACCTGTGGCTACCACTGAACTCCAAGGTACTTCCACCATTGTGCTGGTGACAGAAGAATGCCCAAAAACATGTGGATTAGGACATGCATTTTCAAGCAATTACAGGTCTCAAATCATTAGGCTATTGGCTAAGGATCCAACCATCCCATATTGATCATTGCAAGACCCTGTTCACACCCTTATTCTACAACTTTCTTATCTATCACTTTAGGGGGTGATTGAAGTCAATATTATATAACTCATTTCTGTGCACAGATAATTATCTGCCCAGATGAGAGGGCCTGCTTTCAAGGACCCCCTTACTACCTCTCTTAGGAGGGAGTGGTTGGCCCATGTAGCAACAAATGAAGTTTTCTACTTGGTCAAGCCCACCATAGGAAACAATCAAAATACCAAAGAAATAATTAGCGGGTTGTACCCTGGCTATCTAATGGTATTGTAAAAGTCCCGAGTCTGCAGTTAGGCCCTTCAGCAAGTAAGGCAGATTTGCACTAGAGTTGGGTGGCCATCAAGAATCAGAGAAGACCCACTCTTATAACTAAGGTAGACCATTTGGCATTCAACCTCAGGAGAATACCGTAAAAAACAGCATCACACCACACAGAAGTTGTTGGAATTCTACCAACTTTGCTTGTAAAAGGTTCAGTCAACTATAGGGATCCAGTTTAATTGTCCTAGTCTAATAGTCAGTATTACAGAGTTTGCATGTCTACTGCGGGGTTTTTCTTCTCGTTTGGCACAGCTGTAAACCGCCTATAGGTATGGCTGGGAGATTGTAAAATTTGCTACTTAACATAAATTTTAAAATGAAAAAATAAAATTTAAAATAAGGGACATGGGAAGGAACAAGAACGAAGCGGACATATGCATGAAGCTATTAGACTAGAGCGTATCTGGAGACCAAAAGTAGCTGAAAGAAAAATCAGATAAACTGAAGAGGACTGTCCATTTACAAGTGCATTAACAAGGATACGAGTAAACATTTTCAAGGAAAAGAACATCAAATGGGTATTGGAGAGATCTTAGCTATTTGTTTGAATATTTAATCGTGCTGCAACCTCGTCATATTAGTGTATATGTATGAAATTAATGACAAATTATTACTTAAATGTTAAAGCTTAGGTGGATGGTTCATATCTACCAAGCATGGTAACCAGAACCGGCCAGTGCAGACCAGTTATGGCTGGTTCAAGTATAAAATTATCTAACAGGACAGTTTTGTACTGCCTAGAACGGTGTACTCCAAGTAAAGGCAAGCTTATAATAACTGAAGAGAATCAGAACAGAAGTCACCAGCTTTGAAAATGTTGATTATTTAATTGTGCCGTAAAGCCATTGTATTAGTGTATATGTATGAAACTAAAGACAAATTATTACTTAAATGTTAGAGCATTAATAATGAATTAGTTGGGTAGTTCATTATCTACCAAACATGGTAATCAGAAACAGCCAGTGCAGACCAGTTCTGGCTGGTTCAAGTATAAACTTGTCCAACAGGACAGTTTTCTACTACCCAGACCAGCATACTTTGAGTAATGGAAAGCTTATAATAACTGTCAAAAGAATCAGAACAGAAGTCACCAGGTTTGTAAGTGTTGAATCATTTGGCCAACAAAGCAATTCTTCTGGTCTGTGGCAATTTAGAACCTAAATTGGGAAGCTTTCTACCCCATCACTTAAGCATTAATCCAAAGTTATGAAGCACTTTTGCATGAAAGATAAATTGCATGGTAATTCACATGGGAAGGTTAAATCTGATTCACACTGACCAAGAAACAATCAGTCTGCAGTACCCTCATGCACTCGGAAATTAAAGTGGGAGTAGGCTCATCAGTTGCTCCAGCGATTGAGTTTTATTACAGATGGGATAATGGATTTCATTTCAGGATTGAAGTTTGGGGATTTTTGGTGATTTCTAGGCCTGTAGCTCTTGGTTCTAATCTGTCCTGAATTGAATTGGGGCTCTGGATTGGACTCTAATTCTCTTGGACTGCCTTTGTGGGACACTAGCCCTGGTGGTTCACAGAATTGAGAATTTATGCTCTATTGGCTCTGATCTGAGTGGACCCCTGTGGCTCATTGCTTGGCTTGGGTGCTGTTGGTTTACATGCCTCAGGCCTTGATGAGCAGCGTGGCACAGGTTGTCTTGGCTCTGGTTTGTGTGGCTTGGAATGGTGGTCTGGTTGATCTGATACGTTCTGCTTCATTTCTCTTGTTCGGTGGTATGAAATTTGTCTGCTTACCTGAAAGCCCTATGGTTCCATCTGTGCGTATGTGCAAAAGGATAGTTCTTGGCTTACTGCTCTTCTTTCTCTATCTGAGGAAACTTTGGAGAGCAATCATACTGCAAGGCATTCTAGACTGTTAGCTGTGCATTGGGATAAGGGGTTATTTCA
The DNA here is from genome assembly GCA_031772625.1 of Pinus tabuliformis. Lineage (NCBI taxonomy): Eukaryota > Viridiplantae > Streptophyta > Pinopsida > Pinales > Pinaceae > Pinus > Pinus tabuliformis. The sequence continues at coordinate 602,464,676 of CM062813.1, read as the reverse complement.
GGTGTTATGCAGAGTCTCCAATATCGATCACGGGCATCCTTGGAGATGACCATTGTATGAAACCACAAATATCCACAGAATTTTAAGAAGGAGGAAGAATTATATCACCGACAATAGGAAGTCAATTTCCTCAAGAGGTCAGAAATTCTGAATCTGCCTTCATACTGAAAACCACGCACAATGAAAAGAGACAAATTGAAGAACTACAAGCTCAGTCTGCTGGTCTATACTAGTAGTGGTCATCTAACTTCCTCTTCAAAGGACTGTCTGGTCTCTATAGATAGTAAACAGAAAGTGTTTTCGACAATTATCATATCTTTGTATTATTACATGACTAGTACAGCCGCAGCAACTTTCTAATACAAAATATACCCGTTCTTGTTAAAAATAAAGCAAATGGAAATCATGTCAAGCAAGCTGTGGTCAAGAAGTTAAATCAAAGCAACACTTGCAGTAATCAAACACAGGTCCAAAACCCCACACAGACATGCTGCTGCATTGAAGTAGCCAATAGAGTTACTAAATTGGTGACATGGCGGAAATATCAGCGACTGTGATGACCAATGAATGCTACGTATCTCAATAGGCAAGATCTGGTGCAGGTCTTGGGTAAATTCGGCAGAAGAGATTCCCCTCAATCGCGGCACATAAACCAAAGGTAGAACTCGAGCCAATATTGTTATTGAAAGGCCACTTAACAGGAAAATAAAACAGTAAATGTAGTTCAATTTTTCAAAACGTATTAGGAGATCAATTAAAATATTATAAATTAGGACTTTCAGCATTAGGTTTTCCTGTGTCATTTCAGCAGAGTTTGCCACCACTTTTTGCGGTCGGGTGACTGATTATATCTTTGTAATGTGATCATTATTCTGATCAGCAGAAGCATCATTTTCAAAAAAAATAAAAATTAAGAAATTAAATTATATTAAATAATTCAAATACCCGTAACATTTAGCCCTTGTTAACCTGTTAAACTTCCTGATGTAACAGAAGAGACCGTAACTTCATACCACTGTACTGAACTCCCTGAAACCCCAGGATTGTTCACCACATAAACAAGAGACAAGCAGACTAGCATTGTATTAAAACGCCATAATTCTATAACCCGCAAATGTCAAAATGCAATATAATAAGTTATTCATTTATGACAAAATAACTATAATGTAAACAACGATGGAATTAAGCCCTAGAAACATAACATACATTGTAGGGACGCTGGTAGAAATCTCGGGCCAGAAATTGTCGACGAGCCTGTTGAGATTTGTGAGCGCATGGAGTTTGAGAATAGGATGGTGTTCGTTTAGCATGGCCAGCAGCCCGCTGGCCGAGCTCACTGCAACCGTCGCCATAATCGATTCGAGTCGCTATTAAGCACGCCTGCCTCTTTCTGCGGCTTGATCAAACCCTCGCACTGAAAATTCCCGTACCACTGCAGATCTGAGCCCCCTGCTTGGGTTGCTGTGAAATATCGGAGGAACGATGCACTGAACTAACCTTGGACACTTGTGTCGGATTGTTTATGTTGCCAATCTCTCAGCCGGACGATCGACCGACCGAATGAGAACTAAACCAACGATCCAAGAATAACTTGGCGATGAAATAAAGGCCAAATTTTGAAAGGCGAATAAAGTGGACTTGTAACTTTGAGGGGTTATGAAAATGATGGTAACCCCATGGTGAGGTTTTCTTTCCTTTTTGCTTAATTTTTATTACGAGGGAATAGATTTTATAGTCACAAAGATGGTTTCACAGATAGATATATTTTCTAAAGATGGTTTCATAGATAGATATATTTTCTAGAAATAGAAATAGATTTAGATTATTTTAACGTCTATGAGGTTAAAGATAGTTTATGGGACAGATTGTTTCTTCATGTGCTTAATGTATTCGACCATTTTTCTGTGAAGCTTTAAAATAAATATTCTCAGCTTCTCGACAAACCCCTCACTAAATAGATTAGCCGAAGAGCTAGTTGTGAGCATATTTGCATAACTTTCCTTGTTGTCTTTGAAGGCCTCACATTCTAAAATAAAATGTTTTTCTATTTCCACTTTTCCGGAACAAAAAATGCATACTCTTTCCTCCCACACTTCTTTTGGCCTTTTACAGTGCCCTGTTCCACAACGGAGTTGATGAGAATTAGTCCTTAACTGAGCATTAAGAATTTTGGCTCTGCAAGAGATATTGGCCTCTATGTATGTTTTTGGTTGATGATTATGAGTGGGATTAAACACTTAAATATAGTACTTTTTCTTTCTTCCTAACTCCTTATCCCAAGTACGCTTATGGAACTTTCCCATAACAAAAGTTTTTATCTCTTTGTTGTTTATGGGACATGCGTTCAAGCAAATACCCCATTTACTAAACCATTCATTATTTTGTTGCATCCAAGTTTTTTTTCTCTTGCACAATCTATTATTAAAGACAACCTTAGGCCATCTACCCTCTTCCATTTGCTCAACTTTTTTTTAAATGCCTTATGACTCACACCATAGCAATTGCTTCAATAGGACCAGTCTCTGTTTCACTTAACAAGATAACATAAGGAACTACACTTTTAATCTTGAATTTGTTTGTAATCAAATGTTTCTGAACTTTCTCAATTTGTCTCCACTGCATGTCAAATGTACTGTTGGCCCATAGTTCACAACCATAGAGAATCATCGGAATCACTAGAAGCCCAAAAAGTAAATGGAGAAATAAGGAAACGGAGAAAAGTGAAGTTGAGTGCTAGTCAATTCATAGTTAATGAGTATATATCTAAATTTTTTTCAGATTTATTAAATTTTAAGAGTGAGCAAAAAAAAATTATTGTAAGAGTGTTTTTCATGTAGTTGGGAGGGTTTAATGATAACCTCCTCACCTCAATACAAGTCTTATTGTGACATAATGTTTATTAAGAGCTTTTATATTGATTATCTTGACTATGATGTTTTATTAGGAGTCTTTGTAAGGATTATCTTGGCTAAGTTGACTTTTTCTTGATTCTTGAGAAGAGGAAAAAATATTCAAAAAAAAAAAAAAAAAAGTGACCAAAATTTTTAAGATATAATTTTTTTAATGTAAAACTATAAAAATTAAAGCTTTTATGATGTAAATATTTTTGTTGAGTATAAAATTTTTAAAAAGTTTATATTGGGATAAATTTGATTTATTTAGATCTTTGATGTAGAGTTAATCTATATTAATTCTAAATAATATTATTTATATTTTCCTTGATGGGGGTGTTCATGTGTTTAAAGAGGGGACTTTGGGGGTTGTGCCTGCCACCTTCGGACGTGATGTGCATTAATGAAGGGGAGATACAGCCAACGCCTTAAATGCATTCGCATGCAAAATACCAGATGGTTATGACTCATTATATATATGCCCAAATGAAGTTTCAAGAAGTTGCTTACGATGGTTTGAGTGGAGGCGAGGGTAGGTCCTCGTCCTCCCTATTCAGCTGGTAGTGAAGGGAGCTTTGTGTTCGAGCTTTGGGTTCGTGATTGTGACGGTGAAGATAGAGTTCACTAGCCTGCGAAGGTGTTGGCGGTAGCAGTGGAGTTTCCTTGGAGTTGTGGTTTGTGTCTAGATGCTTGAAACCTTGGTGTAGGGTGGGCTAGTGTGGGTGTCACTTGTAACCCCTTGCGTTGGAACTCATGTTGAATACTTCCTTTGTATATCAATTTGTTTTAAATTTGGTTCTGTGGTAGGGTCTGAGGTGATAGGTCTAATTTCTTTGGGCCTAGGGACTTTGTTTTAGTCTTCTTATTGGGGTCGGGATGGTTTGGCAGCCTATACATTTGGGCTAGTTACTATAGTTTGTGTTAATTATGGTGGTTGTCGTCATACGAAATGTAAGTAGTGGGTTGAAGGGCTCTTATGGGTTGGTTTGCTTGGGTGTCTAAGAGTTTTATGTGATCATGGTTCATTGTTCTATGTGAGTTTGAGTATTTGCTTAATGGTGTTGGGGAATGGGCCCTCTGCAAAGGTTGTTATGACCTATGCTCAACACTTTGGTGCTTCATTCGAGTTTGAGGTATGTGTCCTGAGGTTTGGGGACGATTAAGTGGGTTGGAACTCTAATTTTGTGGTGGATGTGTCTCACTTTATATCTTGTTTTTTCAGAGGCAAAGATATTTGTAGTAATTACTCCAGGTGTGCCCACCCGGTCTCAGTCATGCCACCAAGACAGCGAATGCATTGTAGGCGGGGGGTAGGGGGTAGTGGTCCACAAAGGAAAAGAGGAGTGAGACTCTTCACTCATGACTCGACTGCCACATACTTCAATGTAGTTCCGCCAGAAACAAGAAAGGAGATACAAAAATTTGAGACTCGAGTTGGGGTGGAGTGACAATCCCACTCTAATTCAGAAAGCTTGGAGGATATGTTGACTTGGTTCTTGACCCTAGGCACACCAGAGGAAGGAAGAAGCAATATCTAAATTTTGTGACCTTACATTGGCAAATGAAGACTTTGTTGGGATTGGTCCTGAAAAACAAGCAAGTGGAGTTGTATAACATCTTCCCCTCCCTGAAAGACATAAAAAGGATGCATAGAAATCAATGCTTCTACTTGGACAAGATTGATTCTCGCCTTGTTCATGTGGAGGGGCATATTGCATGTGAATCTAATAGTGGGGATTCGCCAAATCCACTAGGTTTGAGCATATGGATGCCAACAACAATTATGTCCTCAAATAATGATTAAATTTCATATTTATCTATTTTGTAGTTCTATGACCTCAAAGTTTTGGTTTCACCGAGCCATAAGGGTTTTCAAATTTATGATGCATTCAAGCTATAGTAATCTATTGCAGATATGGCGTAGTGCTAGGTTTTGTGAATTTTGTAACCAATGTTATATGGAGAAATGCAAACCTGCTAGTGTTAGGAGTAATGGTTTGAGGAAGATTATAATTCTCATATTGCAATCTAGCAAAATTATGTAATCATATTTCTTTTTGGCATACAAAGTATCAATTTACAACAAATAAATAAATTATTGTTATTTATATTTATATAAATTTCTCACACACACAGACACACATATATATATTTTTAATTCTCGTAATATATATCATTACATATATTTGTGTTTCACAATTTTCTTGCACACATTTTATATCGTTTTTAATTTAATTTTTTAACGTGATATATATATATATAACTTAGAGAAAAAAGTTTGTTGTAAGTATTAAGTGCTTATATACTTATTAATAAATTTCAATATGAAATTTCAAAATGTAATAGTTATGAACATGATCATTATTTTAATTTACATAATAAATGGTTTTTTATATCAAAATTTTTTTACTTTTAATGATATGTTTAGTAATTAAATTTCTTAAATTTTTATGTTTTTTCTTAGGAAAATTTGTAATTTTATTAATGAAAACAAAATTATATGTTGTAGATGCTTGTAAAGCATTCATCAAGCTAGTCAAGACTTGTGATCACATAGCCAAAACAAACAAACTATCTTATTAGAAACAAGTTACCTTTTTCTCCACTTCTTCTTTTCTACTTTATGTCATTCTCCTTTAGATGGAGTGGTTGATACAAGAGCTAGCTGGATCTCTTTGTCCATTTTCGGAATTTCCTTATCTAAATCCGAGCTTTCTGAGATGTGTTGATGTTTGTATCCTCCCATTTCCTTTGACTCAGGTCTCCCCTTCTGGTGTGTTATGGGAACTGGTATTGATGAGGCTTCATGATTTGTTTCCTCCTTTTCTACATTTTCTTGTGGATTATGGACTTCTTCATTAGTAAAGGGACCCATTTCTTCTTCGTCTTGGTCATCTTTGGGCGAATGCTCAGGAAATTGCCATCCTTTGGGTTGTTTTCTGATTTCTTCTTCCTTTATGGCTCTTTCTTGGCCTCGGGACATTTATTTTGTAGATGTCATGTCTATCGGCATATTCAGCATCTAAATGTCGTGTTTTCAAAATCGAGAAATTGTGTCCAACGCTGCTTGTTGTGAGTCAAGAGGAGGCGATCTGGCAATCCTTTGCTGAGATCCACCTCCACACAGATTCTGGTGAAAGTGAAAATTAATTCTTCAACTCTTTCTGTATCTGTCTTTATGTATTGCCCTAAGAGATTCCCAATGTCTTCTAGTATTTTATGATGCCAGAAATGTATGGGAAGATTATGCAGCTTAACCCAAACCGACATTTTTTTGTATTTGTGTCAAATTTTGGGGACCATGGAGTAACAAAAAGTCTCGTAGTTCCCCAAAACCATGGGCCTTCTTGCATAATATATTCTCGTTCCTCCAATGATACAAACTTTACTATGAAGAAGTCTTTGGAGCAGAGGTGGATCTCAAAGTTTATTATCCAATTTGCGAATGTCCATGAAAAAGATTCATTGGTTTTGGAAAAAAATTGTTGAATCTACATATCATGGATTGGGCTTCATATGTTGAGCATAAATCTTTTGTTTCTGATAGATCTACAGTGAATGTTGGGACTTGATTCAGTGGTTCCACTATATAGGGGTTGGGAATATTATGTGTATGTTCTGGATTTGTGGAAGCAATCAGTTTTCCATTTAGAATGTCTTTGAAAGACAAGCCTCCTTGATTCAACGTTGGTCCTTTGGGAAGACTAGATCTAGACTCACCCCTTGCACCCTTTGATTTTCTCGATTCGGAGGATCCTCCCTAAAGTCTCAAATTTAAAAATATGGTGGAGGATGGAGTGACATTATAATCTTGTATCTCCAACTCATCCTGCATTGATTTGCCTTCGCAAATCAGGCTTTGAAGCATTATCGAATAACCTAGGGTATGTAGGATATTTTGCTTCAGATTGTTAACCCTTTCAGAAGCCCGAACCCAAAAAATAATTGATTTTCCAACATGAGTTTTGATAAATACTTGGAATGATGTATGTGATTCCAGATCCAAAGTCCTTTCTTGACAATCATGTGTGTCAATATCTCGATTTGTGTCAAAGTACAAATTTGAGAGACTTTGAGGAGGTTGTGGCGAGAAGAATAATCTCATAAGCGAGATCCAATCCTCAAGAAACCTCATACCAATTAAAAAGAATATTTGATCTGTCGAGTTGCACCGCAGATCCAACTCCAATCCTCCTTTTTGACTGCTCAGTGTCCACAGTGAGATGATAATCTCTCGATCCAACTGATTTGGTTATGGATCTACTATTGGGGCCATTCCAAAAGAATAATTCACTACTGCACTCGCGGCTAAATGACTATTTGATTAGTTTAATGCCTCACCTGAGGGAAGAGATAATTCGGGCTATGACTTCTAATCGAGGTGCGAGTCTGTCAAAAGTGGTTCCAGATCTGGCACAGATCTGCATCTCTCTTGACCTTCGTTTAACCCATCCTACAATGTGATGGCCCTTTGCGTGCACAGTGAATCCACTACCATCGTTCCTCCACTCCAATCTAATCTTCGGATCCACCCAACACACTCTTTTTGGTTCCATGATGGCGCTGCTGCGACCTGACCCAGAGAAAAACTTGCTGAAATGAAAGCCATTGCTCTTGGTCCTAAATTTTGATGTTATTAATCAAATGTTTTGAAATATCATGATTACTAATATGAATTATTATTAAAATATATTTTAATGTGATATGCATATATTTTTTTAATGAAATGGGTAGAGATTTGTATTATTAAAAAAATATGGATTACAAGGCCAGAACCTTTACATATTCCAATATTCCTTGCATGTTTGAGATTTGAGCATAGAGGCTCAATCCAAACCCTCAAACAAGTTCCCCATGAAACAAAAACTTTAGTTCCTTCAGAACTAATTTTTTTCCAAAAAACCTCGAAAATTATAATAGCCTCGATTAAAAGTCCATGTAATAAAGTTAATAAAGGCAAAATAAGACCAAGGTCATGGGACACATATTCCAAGTTGAATGTTGGGCAAAATATCATTGTGGGTGTTCATTTGGTTTATTATGGCTAAGGAAATTGACAAAGGCAATGGCAAAGGCATTGAAAAGGCAAAGAGACATTAATTGGAATTTGTTTATGAAAATAATGGAAAATAGGAGAAAAGGAAGATGAAAGGTCACATGTTGCATGTGAGGAGGAAAATGAAGGAAAAATAGAGGAAATTGAAGAAAATAGAGACCTTAATGATAAAAAGGCTTATGAGGATCAGTTCACAACCTTTTTTCAGTTCAGTTTTGGAGCTCTCTCTCTATTCTCTCTCTCTCATACTCTTGCACACTTAGAGCATTATTGGAGCACTCTATCATTGGGGAAAGGAAGGCAAAGGAAGGACAAGAAAGCAAAGGAAAGCAAGGATCAAGCAAGGAAGAGTAGAATCAAGTGGCTACAGTGGGATTACTTTGCAGTTATCGAGTTGCGTGTATGGTTTCCTTACTAGTTTTGGCATGCATGTGTATATTTGGTTCTCGTGTTGTCATTGGCATGGTTTTTTCCAAGTGTGACAGTGGTTTCAGCTTTGCCATACCATTTTTGTATGGCCATGATGTGATGGGGTTCTTTCATTTGGTTGAGCTTGGATTGTCATATGGTTTTTGGAACTGGGTGAGGTGGTCTTAGGAAAAATTCCCCAAGGGCCTAGAAATCCCTTGACCAGTAATGGCGAGATATGCCGTAAAGCCTGAGGGTGGAGACAAGAAAATTCCTCAAGGTATTAGTGAAGAAACCCGAAGGTATCCATGCTTTTTTAGGGCTTAGTGATCCCTTGATTGGTTTTAGTGGGATTGCGGTAAAGCCTAGTAGTGTATGTTTTTGTTTGGGCCTAGGAATCCCTTGGTCGGTAATGGCGAGATTGCGGTAAATCTTGGTTGTATAGGTGAGGATTTCGGGCCTAGAAATCCCTTGACCGGTAACAACGGGATATGCAATAAAGCTTGAGGAAGCCCTGGTTTTTTTGTTGTGAGTCCCACATTCATGCTTGGAATATGGCACGGGGGTGATTGACTGAAAGAAATATTTGGTTCAACCCAATCTACGGTCTGGTGGTGTGTGGAAGTCCCTGAATTGGTTGGATTTTGCATATGTTAATAAGAAATCTTTTCCTCTTGCATTTTGAGTATTTATACTTGTTATTACGTGGCTTTGGTGGTTGTTCTATCACTGTTATTATTCTGGTTATATGTTGGTTATAAGCATGGTATGACATAATTTAGTTATGGTTGTCATCATGTTTTGATTGGTAAATGAATGGTTAATGAATGTATGACCTAATAGATGATAATGATATTATTATGAGAGGGCATAAGACATTCTTGACGATTTTCAAATAAGTATGAGACCCCTATGTTCATATATGTAATTATGACTTATAGGCTACATGTTCACTATGTGTTTGGCAGAATGGTTGTCTTAATTGGGCCTTATTAGGCCTGGTTCTTGTCTAAGTTTTGCATTAATGGTTTTGTCCTTCTATCATTCATCATTATGGAAAGTTTTATCAAGTTTTGGGTAGAGAGTTGGATCCTAGCCCTGAAAAAGTGGCTCAGATCTCGAGGTTGCATGCACAGAACTTGGTAATTTAGACTATAGTTGCTAGGAGGTAGGGTTATCCATGTGACTAGAGGCTTACATTCGCTAGCTTGCCTTGTTGTGCAAGCGACTAGGAGTCCAAATCCATGAAAAAGCAGTCTAGCTCAAGGTCTGGGCACCTGGAGTGGTTGTTTAGCTTATGGGGGTCTTGTAGCTCCTGAGGGGGGTTGGTAAAGTTTTAGTTCGACAATTCCACTTCATTAACTGTACCTAGGAGGTGAGTCATATCATAGTAACTCTTCATCACATATACCGGTGAACTTGGTTAAGTGTGTGAGGAGGGTGTTACAGGGTGGTATAAGAGCTCACAAGTTCAACACTTTGACTGAATGGGCGAAATGTGTTTGTCATGCATGCATGGCGGTTGTATATGCATTTGTTATGCATGTTAGTGTTTATATGTTTTTTATGCATGCATTGTTATGGTCGTGGTTGTCGTGCAAGAGGTCATGATATGCAATTGGTATTGTCATGCATGAGGTCGATATATTGTTATGATTATACATGTATCGTGCTAATCTGGTTGATCTTTCAATGAGATAGCCTCCCCTGAACTTCATTGAGGTATGTTGGGTATGTTTATATTTTGTTTTAGGTGACATGGTATACTTGTAGGAGAAGAAGATCAATGATGACTAGCAAATTAGTGGATTACAATTCACGAGATTCTCCCTATAGATTAGATGAGCAACATGGTGATGAGTACTCCCCTCACATAGCAGACGCATTAAGGAGTTTGAAAGTAGAGATAAGAAGTTGTAAAGCAGATAATGATAGGATCATTCAGTCATAAGAGAGGCTTGCCAGGGCATAGGAGAAACAAGTAGAGGTTAATGCAGTTATCCTTTAGAGTTTGGTAGACTTACAAATATATGGACCACTTAGGATCAGTCATGGATAGGAGGACAAGACTAATAGAGCATATGGTAGCAAGTCTCATGGTGGGCACAGGTCGGATAGAGACGACATTGTCAGAGATGGCAGGTTCTTGAATACACCTGATAGGAGAGGCAATGGACATAGGCTTTACTCTAGTTCTGGTTCAGACAAGCATCATGGTCATCATCCTTACAGGAGGAGTGACAGGGGATATTTGCAGAATGAGTTCAAAAAATCCAAGCCACCTACATTTGATGGAGATTTAAAGGAGCAAGAAGATGCAGAGGCATGGTTACTTGGGATGAAAAAGTTCTTTGAGTTACATGATTACACTAAGAACATGAAGGTCGGGATAGCTATTTTTAGCCTCAAAGGGAAAGCAAACATCTGGTGGGAAGATGTGAAGCAGGTCAGAGACATCAATACAGAGGAGTTGAGTTAGCATGAATTTTAGAGACTCTTCAAGAAGAAGTAATTGTCAAAGAGGTATTATGACAGTAACGCCAAGGAGTTATATGAGATAAATATGGGATCAATGATAGATGAGGAGTACATGACTAAGTTCTTGGAGTTATTGAGGTATGTGCTGTGTGAAGCATATTGTCACGAGTATATTATTGGTTACATGTTGTGATATGTCACTTACATGTGTCATTTTGTATGCTTGGTTACATTCTCATATGTTTGGTTACATTGTTGCATGCTTGATTACATGTATCATTCTTGTAGGTTTGATTACAAGTATTGTCGTTCATGCTTGATCCTATGCATTCATGCATGTGTGTGGTCGATTACGCATTGCTTATGCATGTTAATGTTTGCATGTGGTCAAGTATACAATGGTGTTATGGTTGTTATTGTCATGCATGTAGTCATGGTATGTGTGTAGTTGATATGGTCATGCATTGATGACTAGACTTTAGCTAGACCGATGGTTACATGGTTATGTGCTTATGTATCATATGTCTATATGATGTTATGATTATGTTATACATGTATCACGTCGATTTGATGATCTTGCACATGATATATCCTCCCCGAATTATGTTAAGGTACATTGGTTTATTGTGATTTGGTTTCGTTGACACAGTATGCCTTGCAAGAAGGAGATCAAATAGCTAGCAAGATGGTAGACTACAAAGACTCTCCCTGTGAATCAAATGAGAAGTGTGGTGTTGGGCTCTCTTCTGATTTGGAAGATACTTTGAAAATCTTGAAGGAAGGAATAAGGAGTTGTAAGGCAGACAATGACAAAATCATGCAGGCACAAGAGAAGCAAGTAGAGGTTTGCAATACTACTTCAGACTTTGTCATAATTGCAACAACAGGGACCACTTCGGATCAACCATGAGCAGGAGGACAGAACTAATGGGGCATATGGCAGCAAGTCTTATGGTGGTCACAGGTCAGACAAAGATGACACGATCAGAGATGGCAGGTTGTTGGACACTCCGGATAGGAGAGGTGATAGACACAGGTACTATTCTAGTTCTGGTTCAGACATGCATCATGATCGTCATCGTTATCATCCTTACAGGAGGAGTGATAGGGGATACTTGTCGGATGAGTTTAAGAAAGCAAAGCCACCTACCTTTGATGGAGAGATGAAGAAATCATAGGATGCAGAGGCATGGTTGCTTGGTATGAGGAAGTTCTTCAAATTGCATGATTATTTAGAAAACATGAAAGCAAAGATAGCCACTTTTAGTCTCAAAGGTAAAGTAGATATTTGGTGGGAAGATGTGAAGAATGTTAAAGGTATACATGAAGACGATTTGACTTTGCATGAGTTTGAGAAGCTCTTAAAGAAGAAGCTCTTATAGAGCATACGGTAGCAAGTCTCATGGTGGGCACAGGTCAGATAGAGACGACATTGTCAGAGATGGCAGGTTCTTGGATACACCTGATAGGAGAGGCAATGGACATAGGCTTTACTCTAGTTCTGGTTCAGACAAGCATCATGTTCATCATCCTTACAGGAGGAGTGACAGGGGATATTTGCAGAATGAGTTCAAAAAATCCAAGCCACCTACATTTGATGGAGAGTTAAAGGAGCGAGAAGATGCAGAGGCATGGTTACTTGGGATGAAAAAGTTCTTTGAGTTACATGATTACACTAAGAACATGAAGGTCGGGATAGCTATTTTTAGCCTCAAGGGGAAAGCAAACATCTGGTGGGAAGATGTGAAGCAGGTCAGAGACATCAATACAGAGGAGTTGAGTTAGCATGAATTTTAGAGACTCTTTAAGAAGAAGTAATTGTCAAAGAGGTATTATGACAGTAACGCCAAGGAGTTATATGAGATAAATATGGGATCAATGATAGATGAGGAGTACATGACTAAGTTCTTGGAGTAATTGAGGTATGTGTTGTGTGAAGAATATTGTCACAAGTATATTATTGGTTACATGTTGTGATATGTCACTTACATGTGTCATTTTGTATGCTTGGTTACATTCTCATATGTTTGGTTACATTGTTGCATGCTTGATTACATGTATCATTCTTGTAGGTTTGATTACAAGTATTGTCGTTCATGCTTGATCCTATGCATTCATGCATGTGTGTGGTCGATTACGCATTGCTTATGCATGTTAATGTTTGCATGTGGTCAAGTATACAATGGTGTTATGGTTGTTATTGTCATGCATGTAGTCATGGTATGTGTGTAGTTGATATGGTCATGCATTGATGACTAGACTTTAGCTAGACCGATGGTTACATGGTTATGTGCTTATGTATCATATGTCTATATGATGTTATGATTATGTTATACATGTATCACATCGATTTGATGATCTTGCACATGATATATCCTCCCCAAATTATGTTAAGGTACATTGGTTTATTGTGATTTGGTTTCACTAACACAGTACGCCTTGCAAGAAGGAGATCAAATAGCTAGCAAGATAGTAGACTACAAAGACTCTCCCTGTGAATCAAATGAGAAGTGTGGTGTTGGGCTCTCTTCTGATTTGGAAGATACTTTGAAAATCTTGAAGGAAGGAATAAGGAGTTGTAAGGCAGACAATGAAAAAATCATGCAGGCACAAGAGAAGCAAGTAGAGGTTTGCAATACTACTTCAGACTTTGTCAGAATTGCAACAACAGGTACCACTTCAGATCAGCCATGAGCAGGAGGATGGAACTAATGGGGCATATGGCAGCAAGTCTTATGGTGGTCACAGGTCAGAAAAAGATGACACGATCATAGATGGCAGGTTGTTGGACACTCCGGATAGGAGAGGTGATAGATACAGGTACTATTCTAGTTCTGGTTCAGACATGCATCATGATCGTCATCGTTATCATCCTTACAGGAGGAGTGATAGGGGATACTTGTCGGATGAGTTTAAGAAAGCAAAGCCACCTACCTTTGATGGAGAGATGAAGAAATCATAGGATGCAGAGGCATGGTTGCTTGGTATGAGGAAGTTCTTCAAATTGCATGATTATTTAGAAAACATGAAAGCAAAGATAGCCACTTTCAGTCTCAAAGGTAAAGTAGATATTTGGTGGGAAGATGTGAAGAATGTTAAAGGTATACATGAGGACGATTTGACTTGGCATGAGTTTGAGAGGCTCTTCAAGAAGAAGTATTTGTCGGAAAGATACTTTGATGACAGAGCTAAGGATTTTTATGAGTTGCGGATGGGTTCCATGACATATGATGAGTATACTAGCAGGTTCTTCGACCTGTTGAGATATATGCCTTACCTCAAGGAGGAGAAGGCCAAGGTTCAGAGATTCATCAATGGAAGTAGCATATAGAGACCAAATTGAGTTAAATGAGCCTAAATCGTTGGAGGAGGCCATCTGAAAGTTGAAACATTGTTATGAGCAATCGAAGCACAAAGTTGAGCCTAAGTGTGACTTGAAAAGAACTGAGAAAGCTAAAGGAAAATGGCCACCAAAGCGAGGAAGACCTCAAGATACAAGTGAGAAAGAAAACGTAGTTTCTTACAATAAGTTCAATACAAGTGAGAAAGGACATGGAGAGCAGTAGGTTAGAGGCGGTGGCAGGGAACCATTGCAGTGTTGGATATGTGATAAGGATCATTGTAAGAGGGATTGTCCGCAGTATCAAAGTGATGGTAGACCTCAGATCTATAGTGCTCAAGAGGTGCATATAGTTGGTGATGTTGGTTATATCATTCCTTGTATCTATGCAGTTGTGGAGAACAGGCAGGCGGATCATCAATCATCTATCGTTGAGATGGACAAAAAGCTTTGTGATCAAGTTGTTTCTGTTTTTATTGATCCTGGATCTAACTATAGTTATATTAATCTTGAACTGGTGGATAAGTGTGGTTTGAGAAAAGAAGTGCATGTAGAATCTTGGTTGGTTTAGTTGGCTATAGGTACAAATAAGAGAGTTTACCATTGGGTAAGAGCTTGTGCATTTGAGTTAAATGGTATGCCTACATCAACACATTTGGATGTACTGCCATTGGGTTCATATAGTATGTTTTTGGGTATGGATTGGTTGTACCTTCACAAAACCAAAGTGGATTTCTTCGACAAGGCCATTGAGTGTGTGGATGATAGTGGGGAAAAGAGAACTTTGCCGGGGAATAAGAAGCCTACATTAGTGAGGATGGTTATCGATATGCAATCTAAGCATAGTTGCAGAAAAGATTGTGTGATGGTTGCAGTGCACATTTCTAGTGACAAAGGTAAGGAAGTTTGTGATGCAGATGTTTTGAGCAGATACCCAGTTCTACAATGGTTTCAAGATGTATTCCTTAAGGACATTACAGAGTTGCCACCTCTCAGGGAGGTATACTTTTCTATTGAGTTAGTGCTAGGGGTAGCTCCGACATCAAAGGCACCTTACCGGATGAGCACACCTAAGTTGGTAGAGTTGAAGTTGTAGTTAAAGGAGACGCTTGATAAGGGATACATTAGGCCAAGTGTATCGCCTTGGGGTGCACTAGTGTTGCTCGTAAAGAAGAAAGATGGCACTCTCATATTGCGCATTGACTATAAGCAACTGAAAAAGGTAACGATTAAGAACATGTACTCATTGCCAATGAATGATGATTTGTTTGATCAGTTGAGCAACAGTGTTCTCTGAGATCAGCTTGAGATCGAGATACGATTAGGTACGCATCAAGGAAGAAGATATCTTCAAGACTACGTTCAGGACCAGGTATCTGCATTATGAGTTTGTTGTAGTTCCATTCGGTTTGACTAATGCTCCAGCCACATTTATGGGTTTAATGAATAGTGTGTTGCATACTTATCTCAACAAGTTTGTTATTATGTTCATTGATGACATATTGGTATATTCAAAAAATGAGGAAGAACATGTCGAGCATTTAGTAGCAGTGTTGAGATTGCTAAGAGAGCATCAGTTGTATGCTAAGCTTAGCAAGTGAAGCTTCTTTCAGACTGAGGTACATTACTTGGGGTATGTCATTTCCAAGGAAGGCATAGCAGTAGATCCAAAAAATATAAGGGCCATCATGGAGTGGGCAACTTCTAAGAATGTGGATGAGGTGAGATTATTTATGGGGTTGGCAGGTTACTATAGGAGGTTCATCAGGAACTTCTCACGCATTGCATATCCTATCACATCATTGCAGGGGAAAGGTAAGAAGTTTGAATAGATAGAAGAATGTGAAGCTAGTTTTGAGCAACTCAAGCAATTGTGACACGTGCACCAACATTAAAGATTGTAGATTTGGACAAGTAGTTTGTAGTTTGTAGTGTGTACATATGCTTTCAAGAGAGGACTTGATGGAGTTCTCATGAAAGAAGGACAAGTAGTGTGCAATGAGTCATGTAAATTGAATGAGCACGAGCAGAACTATCTGACGCATGATCTTGAGCTAGCAACGATAATACATGCATTGAAGATGTGGAGGCACTATCTTCTTGGCAGGAGGTTTGTACTGATGAGCGACCACAGTGGGTTGAGGTATTTGTTTGACCAACCAAATCTAAATGCTAGGCAAGCTAGATGGTTGGCCACCCTTAGTGAGTTCGACTTCGAGATCAGATACATCAAAGGGAAGGAGAACCGGGTTGCAAATGCTCTTAGCAGGAAGGTACAGGTAAATCATATAGTAGCTATGAGCTCTTATGGGACAGAGTTACAAGATAGGATCTTGCAGGCAGGACAACGAGATGACAAGTACATGGAGATCATGCACATGTTACAATAAAGTACAGGTACAAGCACAAGTGTGGGTGTAGGTATAGGTGTAGGTACATGTACATGCAGATGTATAGGTGCAAGTATAGGTACATGTGATTAGGATGTAGACTATCATCTTACGACAGATGGTTTGGTGAGATTCAGGGACATGATCTATGTGTTGAATTGGAGTGAGCTCAAGAAGCTTATCTTGAGGGAGTTTCATGTCAAGCCATACTCACCCAGGATATTAGAAGACGTTAAAACAATGAAGAAGTTATACTATTGGCCGAATCTAAAGAAGTAAGTGGCATAGTTCATAGCTAGATGTTTATATTGTCAACAGGTAATCCAGGTGGTCTACTATAACCTATAGTGATTCCAGAATGGAAATGGGAGGTCATTTCCATGGATTTCATTATAGATCTTCTGAGGAAAATAAGACAACATGATTCTATTATGGTCGTGGTCGACAGTTTGAGCAAGGTAGCTCACTTTATTCCAGTGAAGACTACATATTTAGCTAGTGAGGTAGCACAGGTTTTCATCAGAGAGATAGTGAGATTACGTGGTGTTTCGAAGAAGATTGTGTCGGACATGGATGCAAATTTCACTTCCAAATTATGGAAGGAGTTATTTGCGGGTTTGGGTATAGATTTGGCCTTCAATACAGCTTATCATCCACAGACAGAGAGGGTCAATATAATCTTAGAGGATATGTTAAGGATGTATGTGATGCACCAACAAAGGAGATGGGAGGAGTATCTTCCATTGGTTGAGTTTGCATACAACAATGGTTATTAGGAGTCACCGAGGATGAGTCATGTTGAGGCATTGTATGGGTGGATTTGTAATACTCCCATTAGCTGGAGTGATCCATTGAACAGGGCACTTATTGGACTGGATATGTTGGCATACATGGAACAATAAATGTAGGTTATAGAGAAGAATCTGAAGGAAACACATGATAGACAAAAGAGTTATGAGGATCAGCACGGGGTATTCAAGGAGTTTCAGGTTGGGGAGAATGTGTATTTGCACATCAAGCCCAAGAAGAGCTCTTTGAGGATTGATTCATGTGCCAAGTTGGCACCATGGTGTTACGGGCCTTTTGAGATACTTGAGAGGATTGGACCAATGGCCTATCAACTTGCACTGCCTCCAACAGTGAAATTCCATGATGTTTTCCATATTTCATTACTTAAGAGTTACGTAAAGGATGTTGATCATGTTACTGATTGGTCTGTATTGTAGGTGGAGCAAGAAGGAGAGTTCCAGCCAGAGCCTTAGTGCATATTGCAGCGGAAGCATCTCATGCTCAGGAACAGAGTCATAGAGCAAGTTAAAGTGTAGTGGAAGCACTTTGGGCCTGAAGAAGCTACATGGGAGATGGCGGATTAGATGCGGGCCTTGTATACTTCGTTGTTTTCTGGTTTGAAGAAAAACAATTTTGATTTGATGTTTAGTGTATGTTTGGCATATGTTTCGTTGATGTTTCGGTATATGTATATATGTATATGGATGTAAGTACCGCCATGAGCTAAGTTATAAAGCTCCAATAAGTGGTATGGTTATCATGTTGTCATGATGTTTTTCTTTTGAGTAGGTCTTTCATTGTAAATACTGCAACCAGCTAAGTTATAAAGCTCCATGGGCGGTAGGTTTGCTTTTTAGCGGTTTTGCTGAGGTCTTGGTGTGGTTTAACACCAAGGACGGTGCTCCCCAAGGGGGAGGGTTCTATAACCGCCTTGGTGAAAATTTCATGTAATAAAATTTAATAAAGGAAAAATAAGACCACAGTTAAGGGACACTTATTCCAAGTTGAATGTTGGGCAAAGATATCCTAGTGGGCATCACTTGATGTTTTTTTGGCTAAGGAAATTGGCAAAGGCATTAAAAAGGAAAAAAGGCATTTTTGGCACATCTATTTATGAAAATAAAGAAAATTAGGAGAAAATTAAGGTGAAAGGTCACAGGTTGCATGTGAAGAGGAAAATGAAGAAAATAGAGGCCTCATTAATAAAAAGGCTTCTGAGGATCAGCTGGTAACCTTTTGTCAGTTCAAGTTTTGGAGCTCTCTCATTATTCTCTCTCTCTCTTTCACTCTTGGTCACTTAGAGTTTTCTTGGAGCACTCTAGCTTTTAATCAAGGAAGGAAAAACAAGAAAAGGAAAAGGAAGGAAAGCAAAGATCAAGGAAGGAATAGTAGGACTAGGCAGCTTCAGCAGGAACAATTGCAGGTAACATATTGCATGTGAGATTTCCTCACTAGTTTTGACATGCCTGGCCTTGCATGTTGGTGTATGGTTCTCTTGTTGTCAGTGGCATGCTGTTGTCGGGTTATGACAGTGGTTTTCAGGCTAGCTTTTCCTTTTTTTGGATGCCATGGTATGTTGGGATGTTTATCTATGTTTTTGAGCTTTGGTTTACCGGATGGATTTCAGAATCTGGGGCGGAGGTGGTCTCAAGGTTCATTCCCAAAGGCCTAGGAATCCCTTGATCGATTTTGGCGGGATACATGGTAAAGCCTGAGGGAGGAGTCTCAGTTTAGGGCCTAATGATCCGGGTTTGGATTATAGTAAAGTCCGAGAGACTGGTCTCAGTTTAGTTCCTAATGATCCGAGTTTGGATTGCAGGTAAATCCTGAGAGACAAGGAGACGAAAAATTCCTCAAGGATAGTGATGGATTTCGGATGGCATTCCAAGCTCAGTTCGGTTGTGATCAGAGCACCAGTTTTGATGTGATCACGGTTTGGTGAGGGTGGAGGTGGTTTAACCTCTGGATTCCCTTGGTTGTTTTTGGATTGGTTTATCCACGAGATCCCACATTCATGCTTGGAATATGGCATGGGGATGACTGGTTGAAAGAAATATTTGGTTCAGCCATGTCTATGGTCAGGTGGTACGTGGAAGTCCCAAACCTGGTCGGATTTGCCTATGATTAATGAAAGCTAAGTTCTCTTGCTTTTGCACTTGTTTATATGTGTATTTAATGGCTATTATATCTTTGTTATTTACATGGTTTTATGCTAGTTATAAGCATGGTTAATTGACTGGTTGATGTCATGGTTATCTCATGTATTTACTTGTAGTTGTTAAATTGATGGATGTAAGACCTAATTAATGTTATATCAGTCCAATGGAGAAGGTGGTGATCCTTCTTGTCATGTTTCATAAGATTTTTCAGTCATTCATGCTTTGTCTTGTATCTTAGACCTGTAGGTTGCATTGATGCCAAGTGTTTGACAAAATGTTCATCTCGGTTGGGGATGTTCAAGCCTATTCCCGAGGTTGATTTTTGGTTTAGTAGCCTTGTCATAATATATTTGATGAGTTCTAAAAGTTATAACAAGTTTTGGGTAGTGGCCGAAATTATGGGCTAGAAAAATGCTTGACACTGGCACAGGTCTACTGGGAAAGGTCCCTAGATGCTGGCTTGCAGGCTTGTGAGAGCGTCCAAAGGTCCCTAGATGTTAGCATGCCTATAGCATGACAACATACAAAGGTCAAGAGGTCTAAAAGATCAGTGGGACTCGGGGGCATGATGCCTGAATGGCTACGATGTCTCCTGTGGGTGTTCTTGTTGATGTGGAAGGTATGGTTGATGTGTTACTTCAATTCCATTTCCTTAAGGTCACCAAGGAGGCTGAATCCCTTCATAGTGGCCTCTCTCATTGCATGTTTACCCCGGTTGGATGGTTACTTGGGTATATGTGGGAGGAGGGTGGTTAGAGTTGTGTCCTTATCTGGTCAAGTTTGTTATTGTATCCATTGATGATATATTGATATATTCTAAGAATGAGGAAGATCATGTTGAACACTTAACAACGATATTGAGATTGCTAAGAGAGCATCAGTTATATGCTAAGCTTAGCAAATGTATTTTCTTTTAGATAGAGGTACATTACTTGGGGCATGTTGTTTCCAAGGAAGGCATAATAGTGGATCTAGAAAAGATAAAAGTTATCATGGAATGGGTAGCTCCTATAAATGTGGAGGAGGTTAGATCATTAATGGGGTTAGTAAGTTACTACAGGAGTTTCATTAGGAACATTTCATGGATTTCTTATCCTATTACATCGTTGTAGAGGAAAGGAAATAAATTTGAATGGACAGAGCAATGTGCAACGAGTTTTGAGCAGTTGTTGACAAATGCTCCAGTTCTTAAGATTGTAGATCTGGATAAAGTTTGTGGTATGTACAAATGCTTGTAAGAGAGGACTTGGTGGAGTCTTGATTCAAGAGGCACAGGTGGTATGCTACGAATTAAGGAAATTAAATGAGCATGAGTAGAACTATGTGACACATGACCTTGAGTTGGCAACGATCGTTCATGCATTGAAGATGTGGAGACACTATCTTCTTGGTAGGAGTTTTGTGTTGATAAGTGATCACAATGGGTTGAGATATTTATTTCACAAACCTAATATGAATTCCAGGCAAGCTAGATGGTTGGCCATGATTAGTGAGTTTGAATTCGAGATCAGGTACATCAAAGGAAAAGAGAACAAGGTTGCAGATGCTCTTAGCAGAATAGTTCATGTAAATCACATAACAATTATGAGTTCTTATGGGACATATTTACATGATCAGATCTTACAGGCAGGACAACAAGATGACAGGTACCAATAGCTTAAGCACATTTATAGCAGCAGGGTACATGTGAACAGGATGTGGACTATCATCTCACGACAAATGGTTTGGTCAGATTTAGGGACAAGATATATGTGTTGGACAATAGTGAGCTCAAGAAGCTTATCTTGCGGGAATTTCATGTTAAGCCATACTCAGGTCATCCGGGATATTAGAAGACTATAAAAACTATGAAAAAATTCTACTATTGGCTGAATTTGAAGAAGGAGGTAGTTGAATTTTTAGCTAGGTGCTTGGATTGTCAGCAGGTAAAAGCATAATGTAGGCATCCAAGTGGATTATTGTAGTCGATTTTGATTCCAAAGTGGAAATGGGAGGTCATTTCCATGGATTTCATTACATTTTTTTAAGGACATCTAAACAACATGATTCCATCATGGTTGTGGTTGACAAGTTGACAAAGGTAGCTCACTTAATAGCGGTTAAGTCTACTTATTCAATCAGTGAAGTAGCATAGGTCTTCATCAAAGATATAATGAGGTTGCATGGTGTTCCAAAGAATATTGTGTCAAACAAATATGTCAAGTTCACTTCTAGGTTCTAGAAGGAGTTATTTGAATGTTTGGGTACATAATTGGCCTTTAGTACAACTTATCATCTACAGATAGATGGACATACAGAGAGGGTCAATAGGATTTTGGAGGACATGTTGATAATATATGTTATGCATCAACAACAAAAGTGGGAAGAGTATCATCCACTATTAGAGTTTGCTTACAATAATGGGTATTAGGAGTCACTGAGGATGAGTCTGTTTGAGGCACTTTATGGGCGGAGTTGAAATACTTCCATAAGTTGGAGTGATCCTGTGAATAGTGTGTTGATAGGATCATACATGTTGTTAGAGATGGAATAAGAAATGCAGGTTATGAAGAAGAAGCTAAAGGTAGCACAAGACAGCCATAAAATTTATGCAGATTAACACAGGCATTTAAGGAGTTCTAGGCTAGGGAGCATGTGTACTTGCACATCAAGCCCAAGAAGAGTTCCTCGAGGATTGGGTCATGTGTGAAGCTGGCACATCGGTATTGTGGGCCTTTCAAGATTCTTGAGAGGATTGGACCAATGGACTACAAACTTGCATTTCCTTCGACAGTGAAAGTCCATGATGTTTTCCATGTGTCATTGCTTAACAAGTATGTGAAAGATGTTGATCATTCGATTGAATGGTCTGTATTGCAGGGGGAACCAAAAGGAGAATTCAAGTTGGAACCTCAATGCATTTTGCAACAAAAACAACTCATGCTCCAAAATCGAGTAATCGAGCAAGTTAAAGTGCAGTGGAAGCACTTTGGGCCTGATGAAGCTACATGGGAGATAGCTCATCAAATGCAACCTATGTATCCTTCTCTATTCGCTAGTTGAGAAGATGTGATTTGATGTATGTTTTGATGTTGTGTTTTGGTTATGTTTATATATGAATATTTTGTAAATACTGCATCGAGTTGTGTTATAAAGCTCCAATAAGCAATATGGTATTCATAGTATGTTGGTTATGTTTTCAACAGATGGATATGATGTAAATGCTACATCAAGATGTGTTATAAAGATCCATAGGCAGCATGTGCTTACTAGCTTATAAGTGTCATTAAACGCCGAAGACGATGTCCCCCCCCCAAGGGAAGAGTTATGTAACAATCCCAGTTAAAAATCCATGTAATAAAGTTAATAAAAGCAAAATAAGACCAAGGTCATAGGACATGTATTCCAAGTTGAATGTTAGGCAAAACATCCTAGTGGTTGTTCATTTGTTTTATTATGGCTAAGGCAATGGCAAAGGCATTTAAAAGGCAAAGAGACATTAATTGGCATTTATTTATGAAAATAATGGAAAATAGGAGAAAATGAAGGTGAAAGGTCACATGTTGCATGTGAGGAGTAAAATGAAGGAAACATAGAGGAAATTGAAGAAAATAGAGGCCTCATTGATAAAAATGATTATGAGGATTAGTTCACAACCTTTTTTCATTTCAGTTTTGCAGCTCTGTCTCTCTATTCTCTCTCTCTCTCGTACTCTTGCACACTTAGAGCATCCTTGGAGCACTCTAGAATTGGATAAAGGAAGGCAAAGGAAGGAAAAGAAAGCAAAGGAAAGCAAGGATAAAGCAAGGAAGAGTTGGATAAAGCAATTACAGTGAGATTACTTTGCGGGTATTGAGTTACATGTATGGTTTCCTTGCTAGTTTTGGAATGCATGGTATATGCATGAGTATATTTGGTTCTCTTGCTGTCATTAGCACAGGCTTTCTTAGGTATGACAATGATTTCATCTTTGCCTTTCAATTTCCAGATAACCATGGTGTGATGGGATTCTTTCATTTGGTTGAGATTGGATTGTGAGAGAATTTTTTGAACTAGGTGAGGTGGTCTCAGGAAAAATTCCCAAGGGCCTTGAAATCCCTTGATCGGTAATGACAATATATGTCATAAAGCCTGAGGGTGGAAATGAGAAAATTCCTCAAGGTATCAGTGAAGAAACCCGAAGGAATCCATGCTTGTTTAGGGTCTAGTGATCCCTTGATCGGTTTTGGCGGGATTGTTGTAAATCCTGGTAGTGTATGTTTTTGTTTGGGCATAGGAATCCCTTGACCGGTAATAGTGGGACTACGGTAAAGTTTGGTCGTATAGGTGAGGTTTCAAGCCTAGGAATGCCTTGACCAATAATGGCGGAATATGTGGTAAAGTTTGAGGAAGCCTTGGTTATTTTGTTGTGAGTCACACATTAATGCTTGGAATATGGCATGGGGTGATTGGCTAAAAGAAATATTTGGTTTAGCCCATTCTATGATCGGGTGGTACATGGAAGTCCCTAACTTGGTTGCCTTTTGAATATTTTAATAAGAGGTATTTTCCTCTTGCATTTCATGAGTATTTATACTTGTTATTATGTGGATTTGGTGGTTGTTCTATCACTGTTATTATTCTGGTTATATGTTGGTTATAAGCATGGTTTTATGACAGACTTTAGTTATGGCTCTCATCATGTTTTGATTAGTAAATGAATGGTTAATGAATGTATGATCTAATGGATGATAATTCAGTTATTGTGAGAGGGCATCAAACCTTCTTGACGATTTTCATATAAGTATGAGACCCTTATGTTTAGATATGTACTTATGACCTGTAGACTACATGTTCACTATGTGTTTGATGAAATGTCTGTCTTGGTTAGGCCTTGTTAGGCCAAGTTCTTATCTAAGTTTTGCATTAATGACATTTTCCTTGTGTCAGTCATCATTCTGGAAAGTTTTATCAAATTCTAGTCAGAGGGTTAGATCTTAACCCTAAAAAAATGGATCAGATATCGAGGTCGCATGCACAAAATTGGGTAATTTAGACTGTAGTCATTGGGAGGCAGGGTTATACAAGTGACTTGAGGCTTACATTCGTTGACTTGCCTTGTTGTGCAAGCGATTAGGAGTCTAGGTTAGTGAAAAAGAAGTCTAGCTCAGGGTCTGGGCACCTGGAGTGGTTGTTTAACTTCTGGGGGTCCTATAGCTCCTGAGGGAGGTCAGTAAAGTTTTTCTTGGACGGTTGCACTTCCTTAATTGTAATTATGATCCAAGAGGATCCTAAAAGGCCAAATTTTAAAAGTCCTCGAAATGTAGCGAAACCATTCTCAAATCAAAGAGCTTTTCGTTCTGAATCCAACGACGTGGACGACTCCTCAATCTGACATCGTATGAAGAATTTCTAACACGCTCAAGTTTTTTCGAAACAACTAAATTTCTTGCAGGCAAGACCCACATGGACACTTCGCATGTTGACGTCAACAGTACAAATGTTGACGTCAGTCATACGAACGATGACGTCGATAAGGTGACGTGGCCATATGTATGAAGGAGAGCCAACTAGAGCATGACATGTGGTAGGTGATGTCAGCATGATGTTAGCATGCTAGTTAGTCATATTAATCAATCAGAGCGTGACACATGGCAACCCAGTCAAAATCGTTGGATTCTACTAAGGAGGCGACAAATTGCACTGTTCCGACCACTAACAATGACCAAATTGTTGCCTATTTAAAATGCACAATGACCCCTAAAAATGGGAGGGGAAATGACTAGGTCTATTTTATATAATAAAATATATAAAAAAATATCGGTCACTAACCGGCGGGTGGTTAAACCCCGTTGACTAGCCGGCTAGCCAACCAAACCCTGCCAACCGGTCAGCCAGGTGCCCAACGACCAATGAGTTTATATATATATATATATATATTGTTAACCAGTGGCGGTGTTGTCTAGGCAATCCTCTTTGCAGACAGAGACGATCCCTCTATCCTAATGAGTGGGACTAGCAACTTATGTGAAAATCTACTAGACACTTTCCTAAGTTACAATCAAAATAGAAGAAGAGGAAGATGGCCTACCTCGTTCTGATGCTATAATGTCCTCCTTTGTTGAAGACCTCGAATTGCTTGCGCCACGGTCCTATTGCTCACAGTGTTTAAATGCCTGCACAAGAGATCAAGACACAACAAAGCATACAAGTACAGATAGCATAATCAAAAGTAACCTACTTAATAGATCAAGGAGAATTAAGATAAATGATGCATTAACATACACATTTATGGAAAATGAACCAACAGTTGTATATATTAATAGAATAAAGGAGGAAGCATACAACCAAGCCTTGATGTGAATAAACTCTCCTTGAGTGAATGTCCAAGTCCAAGCTCAAGCTCTCGAAGCACTCCTTCTCCAAGCCAAATTAGTAGCATGTAGGCACAATCTTAGTATAAGGGTGTAAATAGCCAAAGACCAACCATTTGGGAATGGGAGAGGATGAATATATAGGCATGGAAAGGGAGTTAGGATCCTTCCGAAGATAGGAGAAGGCCCTCATCTCAAGGAGGTAGCTCATAGGGATAAGACCAAAAGGTCAAGTTGAGAGAACTCGACCTCATCCACACTGAACAACCTCCAACTCGTCATTCTAAAAGCCTTTAGATCATGAATCTTCTTGTCCTCTTAGGGAAATTTGCCTTTTAGGGATCATCGCTGGTATCCAACCCAAAAGCGTGATGGCATCGCTGGGCTAGTATAGTGCAACTAGTGACCATCACGATTTTCAGTGTTAAGGGAGCGATGAGGCTAGAATTAGGGTTTTAGAGCCATTTCCTTCAGGGGAAGCTCAAGGCATTTTTCCATCATTGTTTTGGGGAGGATCTGAGCTACATATCTAGATGAGTACACTGCATGATGGTCATGTTTCAGGTACTTCGGGGTATGTCACGGGGAAGTGCAAGAGATGTGACAAAATATTGTGTAACAGATGCCTCCTAAAGCATGAATTCAGAACAAAGAGTGATGGCTAAGATGTTTTACAAGATTTTGCAAGGACGAGAACAAACACTGTCAGGAGACCTGCAAATGAAGGACGCATATACATATACATATCTGATATCAAAACATGAATCCACGACATGGACACAACCATCCAGATAGTAAGGACTATGTGAAAGGATCCATGGTATGGGTGCAAACATCCAATATAGAAGGATCATAATAAATGTAAAGTCCCACGGTATGGTCACAGCCATCCGTATAGTAGAAACATGTATATAATCATGAATAATACATAACTCCACGCAACTTGAGTCATATCAGACAAGACTCACGGTCTTGGACTCCATCCCAACCTGATCAAAGTACGATTTCTAACATGAGAATGAATGTGTCGATGTCAAAGATGCTAGAAAACCACCCGATTACCGGCCAATGATGTGGACCATTAATAGGCACGAGAGAAACCACCAGTAATGACAATGGTTCTCAAGGTACGATAGTACAATCCATGAATGCGAAAATGAAGCTGAAGTCGAACACTCGTGGAATCATCTAATCGAAGGCCAATAATGAAAACTTTTCGTCGAATGTGAAGAACTTGCCATTAAGGCATGCAAGCTCTAAGGTACTGAAAGGGAGTCTCTAAGTCATCTTCCCGGATAATGAGCTGAAGTCGATAGGAAGTGACTAGTCGAAGGAGGGCCATGATGTTTCCCCCATCATCGACATGAGATGAGGAATAAAGTGGAATGAAAGGAATAGGATCTGTTAGAGCCTAGATTGACCTCAGGCTGAAGGAACGCAATCCTAGGATAACCACAAACTAAGCTTAACATGGTAGCTAGCCCTACCAGGTCAGGAGAGGGCTCTCTCCTTTATAGATATCAGTCAAAGTGACTGGATCAAATGGGATTTTAGGCTAGGTATAGTAGCTCATGGGATTTTGATTGAATTTGTTGGTTTTTTGTGCTGGACCAGATGGAGCTAGGCAATTTGGGTCTGGGGAATTAGGTCAAAGTACAAGGTGTTCTATGGGGCAAGGTAGGTATAGGCTTTTACACTTGAAATTCAGTGAGGTGAGATGTCTAAGACTGGTGAGGAGCTAAGGAGGGCATGTGAAGATCATGTATCCTTTTCAAACAGTAGAAAACATAGAATACTGAATGACTTCCCAAGGCAGAGCATTGTAAACGATGAATTCTACCTATCTATCTTGATATCATTCAGCTAGAAGCAATGAATTAGATTGTGGCATACATAAAACATGTGAAAAACTGATAACAGAAGAAAAAACTACGCAAAAACATCATACCACAAGTATCCCATAAAATTAGCTGCAAATCCTAGTTTATTTCCTTGCCAAACTGCTGATAATGGTGTACAATGTAGCTCAGAGCATCCAAGAGAGTCCAACCTTTGCTAATGATAGAAAAAATACATAATATAGACATCAAACCACCTATGCTAGCCATCAGGGGTCAAAACCAAGAGAAAAGGAGTTGTTACAACCATTTCCAAACAGGGACCAGGAATATAGGCAGTGGAACAACTTGCCTCTATAAGCATGGAAACTGATTCATTGACCCCAAAACCACCTCAAACTGATGAATCTACCCTCTAAGATCATTTCACTATTACATTTACATGCCAAGTCATTAATTACAATCATAAAATCATCCATGAAGAGAGAGAAAGTCAACTTGCAGTGAAAGTAGGCGAAAATTTGATTTTCTAGCAAACTAGTCAAAAGCGCAGCGCCATTAGCCAAAAGCGCAGTGCCACTTTCCACCCACTTTTGGAGGCCTTCCCCTTAGCCAAATTTAGCCCAAGATGGCTCATTGGAAAGGTCTTCCAGTATAGTTTCTGGAACAACTTGAATTTTTTCATTTGGAGGTCATTTTCCCTCTCAAAACTTGAATCTCCCAAGGCTGCTTCTATGTGTCCAAAAAGAGGCAGAGAGGTCATTTTTTGGACCTTTTGGTGACCTAGTTTTGCTCCAAAAATTCTGAAATTTTCTGGGATGAATGCTCTCGTCATGCTAAATCCAAATGTATAGAATTTTCCTCTAACAAGTTCTCTAGGCTAGGTCAATTTCCTGTGTTGGAAATTTCAAAATTTGAAAAAAACAAAAAATATTCAAAATTTGCCCAGATTTGGCATGGGACACCACCATCAGCTGCTTTGATGGGCTAGTGAGGCTTTAGCTAATATCTTCAACTTATCTTGCTCCTTTTTTCTCTTTAAAGCCTTCCTCAACCTAGCTTTAAGTTTCTTGATCCTTATGTTATAGATTTTGTTGCGGGTCATGTAATGGTAGGCCATGTGCCGAAGCATCTTATTATCCCTATTGGCCTTCTCAATCAACCTTTCAACGTGTATGTTGACCCTCTCAAGCCATGTTTCTCTATCATTCTCAATCTCTTGCTCAATTGAAGTCAACTTGACATGAGCCTCCTTGGCCTTTTGCCTGTTTTCTTTGATCATTTGCAACTCCATGAGGACTTGCTTGTCACTCAATTGTTTGTTTTCTTGCTCTAAATATCTGATGATGAACTTAGCTCTCTCTAAGTTATCTGCCAAGGATTGTATTTCAGCTTCTTGTTCTTTTATGATAATGTCTTTGATAGTCTTCGGATCCTGAGGTTCCAAATCAATATTGTCAAATCCATAATGAGTAAAGTGTTGTTGTGGCTCCTCACGCTCAACAAGATTGAAATCTCTTTCCTTCTCATCACTAAGATCCTCTTCTTACACCTTTTCCTTGCCCTTGCTTTTGCCCTTGCTTTGCTGCTCAACCTGTACCTGTTTTGCTGAAGAAGAAGGCAAAGCCCCTTCCACACCTTGTGGAGATAGCATTTGCATGTGGCCTGATGACTAAGGCAAGACCCCTTCCACACCTTGTGGAGATAATACTTGCTTAGCAGTTGCAAAAAGTTTCCTAGTACCCCTCTTATATGTCACAAACACTGGCACTCCAAGAGTTTCAGTCTCTTTGACTTTTTCATGGCTTGAAATTCCACCTTCTTCATGATGTACTGATGAAAAGATTTGTGGGCCTTTGAACATCTCATGAGAAATGAAAGTCTCCCATGGCATGTTAAGGAGGCTCAGGTGGTGAAGAATAATGATTTTGATCAAAGAGTAATGGTAAATATTATTCAATTGCTGGGGGTATTGCTTCCTCTGTACAATATGTGCCATCTTCTCAATGTTTCTAAACATGAAATAAGGGAGATTCATCATCTTTACTCTAGTGAAATGCATGAGAAGTCTACTGTGATAAGCATACAACCGGGAGAACCTACCTTCACAAGTGAAGTCCTTGATAATGATTTTCATCAATGGGGCATACCTGTCTTCCAAAAACTTGAAGGGGAATACTCTCTTCATTTGGTCTCTGTATCTAACCTTGATGTAAGGCTCATTGTATTCCTCATCGATATCCTGACCTTTGTACCAATTTTCACCCACATCTGGAATTCCTGTAGCCTCTAAGATGACAGCTGGTGATATGGTGAAGGTTATTCCAGCAAGCGTTACTTCATTATTGTGCAAATGAATCACAAATAGCCTAGCCAACTCATGATGAAATCTGACTCTTTCTATCATTTCACAAAAATCAAAGCATGCCTAGTGTTTAAAGCAAGAAATGGCAAGTGGATAGGCTTGTAACTCCCTCAAACTAGTAGGCTCTTCTCTGATAATTCTTCCTCCTTTATGAGGCTTCCTCTGCTGCTTATGTCTCTCCATGGAACTATCACTGAGTGTCTCTTCCTCATAGTAATATTCATTGTCTCTTTCCATTGTTTCTCTGTGACTGTGAACACTTATGGTTTTATATGGACAATGATGGGATAGGGTGGAGGAATTAAATGAACATAGTGAAGATGAAGGAATATGTGAGATTATGATGTGTGAATAGGTTTTTAGGGATGAGTAGGGTTTTAGGGAGAGTGGGTAGGGTTTATAGGGTTGATGGAGAGTGTAAGTAGGAATTTTGGGAAAATGTATGAGGGGAATTGGATTTAGGAAATATGGTATGTAAGAATGAGGTTTAGGAAATAATGGCAAGTAGATAGGGTAAATAAAATACTAGTGAGATGAGGAAAAACTAGGGTTTCACCCTAGAAGCTAGGGTTTTAGATTTAAAAAATGCAAAACACCAAACTTGGCAACAAAACCCTAAAACATAAGATGTGATAGATGTGCTTACTCGTTAGAGAGAGAAACTGAAAGTTTTGAGGTGAATTGGTATTTTGGAAACAATTTGGGCTTGGCTAGGCAAAAAAGCAGTGCCTCACACAGGTGCGCAACACCACCCTGAAAGCGCAACGCCTGTGTAAAATTGCACGGGGAAATGCTGTCAGGTGCACAACGCCGCTCAATTTTTTCCAAAAACGCAACGACTAACTTGCATTTGC
Organism: Pinus tabuliformis; assembly: GCA_031772625.1. Taxonomy (NCBI): domain Eukaryota; kingdom Viridiplantae; phylum Streptophyta; class Pinopsida; order Pinales; family Pinaceae; genus Pinus; species Pinus tabuliformis. Next base: position 602,433,776 of record CM062813.1, on the reverse strand, counting down.
CCAATAACTCTTGAAATCTATCCTTGGCTCTCCTTTTGGCACTTTGAACTTCAACACTAGCATAATGAAATGATAAATAGAAGGATGGCTTTATATAGCTTTCACTTTTTGATTTTTGTTGGTGAAAACTGACTTTTCTAATGTCTATCTGCTTTTTCCAATACTCTGTTTTTTGATGCTTGGTTTCTTTGCTTTGATAGGTGGATTGATGCTCAAATTCTTTTGACTTTTTGTAGTGGCAGTACTTTGGCAACATAACCAGATGTCTAGGAGTAGCATGGAACCATTATTGCATATGAGAACAATAAAATTACATGAGATTTAAAAAAATAAAATACAAATGCTCTGTTTTCACCTCAAAACTAATTTTGAGGTGAGAACTTCAGTAAGCTTACAAATTAACAAATTATGACTTTATGATCATTATTTGACCTCCTCATGTCTTTGCTGACCATTATTAGCAATAATCACTGAATTTTGACCATGGTGGAAACCCTAAGACCTAATGAGACTGAAACCCTATGTAATTGATGAAATGAACTGAAAATGAGCATGAATCATGACTGAAAGGTATGAAAGGAGGTCAGAAAGTACATATCATGAGGGAAAAACTGAAATAAACCCTACCATCAGTAGATCCATGACCTAATGGAATGCAACCTCTTTAGAATGGGACTCCTAGTATGAAATGCAAAAGAATAAATTTTGATCACTGATGGCAGTGTGAAGACACTGGCACTAACATTGCCTCCAATGGGGATGGTATATCCTTGGATGTGCCAAGAACCATAGATCTCTGGGAACATGCAGACTTGTGCCTCATCCATTGAGCAATAGGGTCAAGACACTTCAAAGACTGAAACTGACACTATGTAAACTGACTCAAGACTTACTTAACTAAAACAAGTACTTACAAAGCTTTTTAATGGCAGCAGACCATCGAGATTTGAGGGCTTCAAATCATGATGACAACCACTTGCCTATTGAAGAAATACGTACAATCATGTGAAGTGAACCTTCCAATATAACCAATCCAGCAGATGGCTACTCACTAAAATCCTGCTCTCACTTTCCCCGAGCAGGCATAACAATGTACATGTAGGCAAATCACAATAACAACTAAAACCAAGGCTCATGCTAACAAACCAGACAACATTCATCTTCTCCAATGCTTGCAAAAGAATGCTGAAGGGATCTTGAAAATCCTTAAGCACTAGCTTATCTCTAGATCCAACAACAAAAATACAAGTACTCCCTTCATTATGATCTGAAAGAACAGTTGGTTGCTGATTGATAGGAAGGCATAGAGAAGTATAAGCTTTTGTTATCCGAGTGTTGGCTGTAAATTCCTTGACCATGAGAAAGCCTGACTCGATTTCTGGCATACTATCTCTCTCAGGCTCATATTCCTCAATTTCATAGTCTAAGCCTTTCTTAAACATAAAACATTCTTCAAGATTATCAATCATGATAGCACTATCATCTTCATGAAAGAAAACAATATCTGTTCGTTGATCTATAAATCTAATTTCAAGACTGTCATCATTTTCAAAAGTGGAAGAAGCTTCACTAACACCTTCTTGACTATGTGAACACTGCAAACCTGCATTAGCTTGGGTTGTAACATGACCTTTCAAGAGTTGATCTATCTCATCTTCAGATAGAGGAGAGAGTACTTTTTGTTTTCTTTTGCTAAAACAATAATTGTCTTCTTTCCCTCCTAAAGATTCACAAGGTCGTTGAATATATTCATTAATTTCAAGCAAAGGAGTATACAATTTTTCCTCAAACTGTTGATCCATTTCATGTGATTCGTGTTGACTATCAAGATGAGAAATTCCTTCATATTCAAGCAAAGGAGAAGCTATTGTATGTTGATTATGATCTTGTGTAACGAAGTGACTGGATTTTTGAGACTGTTGTTGAAGGGAAAAATCAAAGAAAGCTTCAATGATTTCTTCATCATCATGATCTGAATCTAGATCTGGAATAGCCAACTTGACTTTATCACAATCTGAAATTGGAACTTGATTTTCTTGTGTACCGTCTTCTGCTATGATCAGATCTGAAATAAGACCTTGTCTTCCATCATTTTCAATTGTACTAAGATCTTGAACCTGCTGCAAATTTTCCTGAGCATCTTGACAAGTATCCTCTAAGCTCTCTTTATGCTGCTGAAATGGATTTTCATACAGGATTTCCATGATCTCATTGTCCATGAAGTCATCATCTTCATAAATTTTCTCAAGATTTTCAATAAAACTATAAACATGTTTACAACAGTTCTAAACTAATATTAAGGATGGACAAGATTCTTTATATCTTTCAAAGAACAAGGTATGAAAATGCTTCAAACAGTAAATACTAGCAGGCAGCAAACTTTCATACCAAGATTGGGCTTCACCTTCCAGAGTGGCCATGAATACCTTCATCAAGCAGTCTTCAGGAAAATCAACCTTCAACTTGCAAATAGGCATGTGAAATCTAACCAGATGTAAAGCAGCATCATTCCTATCATCATCTTTAAACATAGGCAAATTCCTTTGCCAATCTACCTTAGGGATTTTTTTTGGGAAACCTGGAATGTGATCTCGGCTCATGGGAGCATACCTTCAAGAAAACAAATCCATTTTGATAACAATGAATTCACCAAGAAATTCTTCAGGCTACTAGTTCTTGAAGAGTAGAGTTGCCATACAAATTCTGAACCTTGGGATTTTTCCCCAGTGGAGTCGCCAGGTGAATGATTTCAGCCTTCCGGTGTCTGATCATTGTCCAACATCAACAATCAGATCTAAAATTGATACATTTTGCTGAGGAACATAAAACTACGTTCCCCAGTATGGTCGCCACTATGTTAGAGCCTAGATTGACCTCAGGCTGAAGGAAGGCAATCCTAGGATAACCACAAACCAAGCTTAACCTGGTAGCTAGCCCTACCAGGTCAGGAGAGGGCTCTCTCTTTTATAGATCTTAGTCAAAGTGACTGGATCAGATGGGATTTTAGGCTAGGTATAGTAACTCAGGGGATTTTGATTGAATTTGTTGGTTTTTTGTGCTGGACCACATGGAGCCAAGCAATGTGGGTCTGGGGAATTAGGTCAGAGTACAAGGTGTTCTATGGGGCAAGGTAGGTATAGGCTTTTACACTTGAAATTCAGTGAGGTGAGATGTCTAAGATTGGTGAGGAGCTGAGGAGGGCATGTGAAGATCATGTATCCTTTTCAAACAGTAGAAAACATAGAATACCGAATGACTTCCCAAGGCAGAGCACTGTAAACAATGAATTCTACCTATCTATCTTGATATCATTCAGCTAGAAGCAATGAATTAGATTGTGGCATACATAAAACATGTGAAAAACTGATAACAAAAAAAGAAACTATGCAAAAACACCATACCACAAGCATCCCATAAAAATAGCTGCAAATCCTAGTTTATTTCCTTGCCAGACAGTTGATAATTGTGTATAATGTATCTCAGAGCATCCAAGAGAGTCCAACCTTTTCCAATGACAGAAAAAGTACATAATATAGACATCAAACCACCTATCCTAGCCATTAGGGGTCGAAACCAAGAGAAAAGGAGTTGTTACAACACAGGGACCAGGAATATAGGCAGTGGAACAACTTGCCTCTATAAGCATGGAAACTAGTTCATTAACCCCAAAACTACCTCAAACTGATGAATCTACCCTCTAAGATCATTTCACTATTACATTTACATGCCAAGTGATTAATTACAATCATAAAATCATCCATGAAGAGGGAGAAAATCAACTTGCAGTGAATGTAGGCAAAAATTTGATTTTCTGGCAAACTGGTCAAAAGCGCAACGCCATTAACCAAAAGCGAAACACCGATTTCTACCCACTTTTTGAGGCCTTAACCTTAGCCAAATTTAGCCCAAGATGGCTCATTATAAAGGTCTTCCAGTCTAGTTTCTGGAACAACTTGAATTTTTCATTCGAAGGTCATTTGCCCACTCAAAACTTGAATCTCCCAAGGCTGCTTCTATGTGTCCAAAAAGAGGCAGAGAGATCATTTTTTGGTAGTCTCAGTCTCTTGCTCAATTGAAGTCAACTTGACATAATCCTCCTTGGCCTTTTGCCTGTTTTCTTTTATCATTTGCAGCTCCATGAGGACTTGCTTGTCACTCAATTATTTGTTTTCCTGCTCTAAATATCTGATGATGAACTTAGCTCTCTCTAAGTTATCTGCTAAGGATTGTATTTCAGCTTCTTGTTCTTTTATGATAATGTCTTTGACAGTCTTCGGATCCTGAGCTTCTAAATCAATAATGTCAACTCCATGATGAGTAAAGTGTTGCTGTGGCTCCTCATGCTCAACAAGATTGAAATCTCTTTCCTGCTCATCACTAAGATCCTCTTCTTGCACCTTTTCCTTGCCCTTGCTTTGTTGCTCAACCTGTACCTGTTTTGCTGAAGAAGAAGGCAAAGCCCCTTCCACACCTTGTGGAGATAGCATTTTCCTGTGGCCTGATGACAAAGGCAAGACCCCTTCCACACCTTGTGGAGATAATACTTTCCTAGCAGCTGCAAAAAGTTTCCTAGTACCCCTCTTATATGTCACAAACACTGGCACTCCAACAATTTTAGTCTCTTTGACTTTTTCATGGCTTGAAGGTCCACCTTCTTCATGATGTACTGATGAAAAGATTTGTGGGCCTTTGAACATCTCATGAGAAATGAAAGTCTCCCATGGCATGTTAAGGAGGCTCAGGTGGTGAAGAACAATGATTTTGATCAAAGAGTAATGGTAAATGCTATTCAACTGCTGGGGGTATGGCTTCCTCTGTACAATATGTGCCATCTTCTCAATGTTTCTAAACATGAAGTAAGGGAGATTCATCATCTTTACTCTAGTGAAATGCATGAGAAGTCTAATGTGATAGGCATACAACCGAGAGAACCTACCTTGACAAGTGAAGTTCTTAATAATGATTTTCATCAATGGGGCATACCTGTCTTCCAAAAACTTGAAGGGGAATACTCTCTTCATTTGGTCTTTGTATCTAGCCTTGATGTAAGGCTCATAGTACTCTTCATCGATATCCTGACCTTTGTACCAATTTTCACCCACATCTGGAATTCCTGTAGCCTTTGAGATGACAGCTGGTGATATGGTGAAGGTTATTTCGGCAAGGGTTACTTCATTATTGTGCAAATGAATCATAAATAGCCTAGCCAACTCATGATGAAATCTAACTCTTTCTATCATTTCACAAAAATCAAAACATGCCTGGTGTTTAAAGCAAGAAATGGCAAGTGGACAGGCTTGTAACTCCCTCAAACTAGTAGGCTCTTCTCTGATAATTCTTCTTCCTTTATGAGGCTTCCTCTACTACTTATGTCTCTCCATGGAACTATCACTGAATGTCTCTTCCTCATAGTCATATTCACTGTCTCTTTCCATTGTTTTTCTGTGACTGTGAACACTTATGGTTTTATATGGACAATGATGGGATAGGGTGGAGGAATGAAATGAACAGAGTGAAGATGAAGGAATATGTGAGATTATGATGTGTGAACAGGTTTTTAAGGATGAGTAGGGTTTTAGGGAGAGTGGGTAGGGTTTATAGGGTTGATGGAGAGTGTAAGTAGGAATTTTGGGAAAATGTATGAGGGGAATGGGATTTAGGAAATATGGTATGTAAGAATGAGGTTTAGGGAATAATGGCAAGTAGATAGGGTAAATAAAATACTAGTGAGATGAGGAAAAACTAGGGTTTCACCCTAGAATCTAGGGCTTTAGATTTGAAAAATGAAAAACACCAAACTTGGCAACAAAACCCTAAAACATAAGATGTGATAGATGTGCTTACTTGTTCGAGAGAGAAGCTAAAATTTTTGAGGTGAATTGGCAGTTTGGGAACAATTTGGGCTTGGCTGGGAAAAAACGCAACGCCTCACACAGGTGCACAGCGCCACTCTGAAAGCGCAGCGCCTGTGTAAAATTGCATAGGGAAATGCTACCAGGTGTGCAGCGCCCTCCTCAAAAGCGCAGCGCCGCTCAATTTTTTCCAAAAACGCAACGACTGACTTGCATTTGCCCAATAACACTTGAAATCGATCCTTGGCTCTCCTTTTGGCACTTTGAACTTCAACACTAGCATGATGAAATGATAAATAGAAGGATGGCTTTATATAGCTTTCACTTTTTGATTTTTGTTTGTGAAAACCAACTTTTCTAATGTGTATCTGCTTTTTCCAATACTCTGTTTTTTGATGCTTGGTTTCTTTGCTTTGATAGGTGGACTGATGCTCAAATTCTTTTGACTTTTTGCAGTGGCAGTACTTTGGCAACATCACCAGATGTCCAAGAGTAGCATGGAACCATTATTACATATGAGAACAATAAAATTACATGAAATTTAAAAAATAAAATACAAATGCTCTGTTTTCACCTCAAAACTAGTTTTGAGGTGAGAACTTCATTAAGCTTACAAATTAACAAATTATGACTTTTTGATCATTATTTGACCTCCTCATGTCTTTGCTGACCATTATTAGCAATAATCACTGAATTTTGACCATGGTGGAAACCCTAAGACTGTTAGGATATTCCGACACATAGGAAATAGTTAAGTACAACTTGGTCTAGTTTAGAGTTAGGTATAGAGTTAGGTAAAGTGTGTTTCTTTACCGTTGTACATTTTGTAACTTACAATCCGACGGTCACGATATGTAGTGATCCAACGGTTCATTCTCTCCTCGGTATTACCGACACTTGATCCGTGGCTTGACACCCGATTGGTCCATGAGTTCTATTTAAAGCGCATGGAGGGTCATTGTTCGGGTAATCCGTGCATGAGAGAAGCTTATGTAAATTTTCATTCTTTGATTAATAAATTGCCTGTAGTAGCCACGTTGGCGTAGGCCGTGGACTGTTTCCCTCTTTGAGGGTTTTAACCACGTCAAAAATACTGGTGTATTGATCTGTGATCTGGTTGTGAGCGGTGTCCTTTTGGTGTTCTTTCTGAGGAACTTACCCTGTAAATTCCTACATGGTATCAGAGCTATTTGAGGGCCGCGTCCGTTGGTGATCCAAATCTGAAGCCGGTAGAACTGCATGCGACTGTCGTTTCCTAGATCTGCTGTTTCTGACTGCTTTCGGGCTGAGAGGACTGCTCTGTTGCGTTCGGAGCATCTGTTCCAGTGAGGAACCCCTTTCGTTTCACGCGAAAAGGTTTCTGGTAGCCCTAGCTGCGTCATTTTTCAGATCGGGAGGTATACAGTGTTTTTTTGCAGTTTACTGTTATTTTCTCTCTGCTTATTTCGGTTTCGGTTTATTTAGCTTTTTTTTAACCGGATCTATACCTTTCATTTCTGCGTATGCTCTTTGCCCTGCGACTCTGTGCGATCTGGGCAAATCAGAAACAGAAAGGAAGGATTTTTCTCATGCGTATGCTCTTTTCCCTGCACCTTAGTGTGATCTCGGAAAATCAGAAACATTGAGAAAAATATTTAGTTTTTCGGCTAAAGCTAACTTTGAGTCGCAAGGTTCATTTTTTTAAAATATCTAGTTTTTTTGGCTAAAGCTAACTTCGAGCCGCAAGGTTCGTTTTTCTTTGCATATTCGTGTTGGGTTTTGTGTTTTGTAGGGAAAAAGAGCTTTCTCAAGGCAAGCACGCAAACCAAGGCCCCCCCCCCCTCTCTCTCTCTCTCTCTAATTTTTTGTATAGATCAATTGGTTCAAAGCTATTTTAAGAGAGTAGAGGTCTTGGGTTCAAGTCTCCATTTTGTGGGGGCGGATTTTTTCATTCCCGCACATTCGCGCACTTTGCCGGCAACTTCAACAATTTTTTTCAAAAAGCCATAACTTCTTCATCCGGAAGCCTTTTTCAGAGCCGTTTTTTTTAAAACAGCCTAATTTTTCGAGATCTATCCATTGGAACACTTACTTTCAGCATCTTCAGCTTCAGTTTAAAAAAAATAAATGGAAAGTCCATGCCAAGTCATTCTTGACAGCACTAACTACTTCCAATGGATAGCCTACATGGAAGATTTACTTAGAAGTAAAGGTCTCTACAGAATAGCCACAGACCAAGAGAAGAAACCAAAAGATGAAGACAAGGCTGCAAAATGGGAAAATAGACAAGATCAAGCACGTGGTTTGATAGGGATGTCTATTTCTCCTGATCTTAGATTCCATATTGCAGAACTTGAGACTCCTCATGAAGCATTGGAAAAACTCACTAAAGTTTTTGGGATTAAAAATGAAATTAGAGCCCATCAACTTGAAAATGAGTTGCTTACATTGGATCCTAATAATTTTTCTTGCATTGAAGATTTCTTGTCCAAATTCAAGACCCTTAGATATCTCTTGGAAGGTGTTAAGGTTAAGAAAGAAGATAGTAACCTTATTTATTCCATCCTTACTAAGTTGGGACCAGCCTACTCTGTATTTGTTTCCACCTTCCATTCTACAAGGGAAGCTTTCATTTGTCAAGGAAAAGACTACAAGGCCCCTTCCTTTGACTCTTTTTGTGATTCTTTAATAAGAGAACAAGAAAAACTCTTACACCTTGGTCTTCTTAATCTTGGAAACTCTTTCACGAAAGCGTTAGCCGCCCAGCAGCAACCAAATTCAAAGAATCCTAAGAAGTCATATCCTCAAAAGAATGGTCCTAAACCAACTCAGCCTCAAAATGAAAGATCATTTCAGCAAAATGATAAGACCAATAAAAACAAATGGAAGAAGACTGATAGACATTGTAACTTTTGTAATCGAGATGGCCACTTAGAATCTAAATGCTTTAAGAAGATGGAAGCCTTGGAAGCCGCAATGAAGAAACATAACATCCATGTGGAGCCTACTTCAACTTCAACTTCCGGAATGGCACTTTCTGCATGTCATTGTCAATCATCTCAGTCTGGTTATGCATTAAATGTATTTTCTTCTCTCTTCTCATGAGTGGCTCATTGATTCTGGAGCCTCTTATCACATGGCCAAAAACCAAGCCATGTTTTCTTCTTTAAATGATTGTAACACCAAAAATATATATGTTGGTGATGATAGATCTCTTAATGTTGTAGGGACTGGAACTGTTCATCTAGACAATGGTCAGTTTAATGATGTATTATGTGTTCCAACCTTATCCTGCAACCTTCTATCTGTATATCAGATAACTCATTCAGGTGAAGGTAAAATTGTTGAATTTTCACCTCATGATGTTGTAATCAAGGATCTAAGAGATCCTAAACAGATTCTAGCTACTGGTATTGCTGATGATTCCACAAGGTTGTATAAGTTTCACAACTTTGGGTCATCAAATCTTCCCTCAGTATTTGTTGCTCATAATGATGAAGTGAGCAAACTTTGGCATGAGCGATTTGGTCACTTAAACTATCGCTCCCTTCAGCATCTATGTAAAGAAAATATGGTGACAGGTCTTCCTATGGTATCTTGCAGAGATGGTGTTTGTTCCGGATGTGTACTCGGAAAACATCATCGGGACAGTTTTGACAAACGTGCCTCTTGGCACGCCTCAGCCCCTTTACAGCTTGTGCACAGTGATTTATGTGGTCCACTTCCTGTTGCTTCATTCTCTGGCTGCAAGTATTTCTTAACTTTCATTGATGATTTCTCCAGACGCACTTGGGTATACTTCTTAAAACTCAAGAGCGAAGTATTTAACACATTTTTGGCCTTCAAAGCCTTTGTTGAAAAACAATCTGGACATCAAATTCTTAAGCTAAGAACTGATAATGGTGGAGAATATGTTAAAAACACATTCATCAACTTTTGCACCGAAAATGGAATTCAAATGCAACATACTGTTCCATACACTCCACAACAAAATGGTGTAGCTGAAAGGAAAAATCGCACCTTAAAGGAAATGGCTAATTGTATGCTGCAATCTAAAGGACTCAGTCTTAGTTTTTGGGCCGAAGCAATTAATTGTGCAAATTATATAATCAATCGCACTCCTACTAAGGTTCTAGAGAATATCACTCCAGAAGAAGCTTGGAGTTCCATTAAACCAGATGTAAGTCACTTTCGTGTTTTTGGAAGTGAAGCATGGGCCCATATTCCAGATGAAAAGCATAAAGCTTTAGAACCTAAGAGTGAGAAATGTACTTTTGTTGGATATTCTGAAGATGTAAAAGGTTATAGACTTATTCCATTTAAGTCCAAAAATGTTATCATTAGAAGAGATGTAAAATTTGATGAAAATAAATCGGCCTGCGAGCCTAGTCCGGCGGATGTGCCACCTCTTCCTATCTCTTCTACTTTTGAAAACATTTCTTCTTCAGATGATGAAAGTGAGGATGATAATCCTCCCCCACCTTCTCAGGATCCTCAACTTCCAAGATGGGTCCGTGCTACTCGGGATGCAGCAGGTGATCTTGCCGGTGATCCTACAGATCAGCGACGTACACGTTCTCAGTTTGAAAGAGCCTCTTCTTTACTGGCTCAAGCTCCAGTAAATCATGATCCTGACACTTTTGCAGAAGCTTCAGGCCATCCACATTGGGAAGCAGCTATGAATGAAGAATATCATTCATTGTTGGCAAATGATACATGGGATCTTGTTCCTCTACCAAAGGGACGCAAACTTGTTAGATGTAAATGGGTTTACAGAACCAAGTATGGACCAGATGGGAAAGTTGATAAACATAAAGCTCGTCTTGTTGCTAAGGGCTTTTCACAGGTTGAAGGCATTGACTACACTGAAACCTTCTCCCCTGTTGCCAAAATGAACTCTATCCGCCTTGTTCTTTCCCTTGCTGCCTCTTTAAAATGGGAAGTCCATCAGATGGATGTTAAATCTGCCTTCTTGCATGGGGACTTGCAGGAAGAAATCTATATGGAACAACCCATTGGCTTCATACAAACAGACTCCAGCCTTGTTTGTCGACTTAAGAAATCCCTTTATGGTCTCAAGCAAGCTCCTCGGGCTTGGTATGCCAAAATGGATAGCTTTCTTTTAGAATCTGGCTTTTCTAGGTGTCATTCTGACAATACTGTCTACACCAAGAAAGTGGGCAACTCTCTTATCATCCTTGTTCTTTATGTTGATGATCTTATTCTTACTGGTAGTGATCCCAACCTTATAAACCATGTGAAGTCCAGCCTTAAAAAGAAATTTGAAATGACAGACTTAGGACACTTACACTATTTTCTCGGTCTTCAAGTCTTGCAATCCAAGGAGGGTATTTTCCTTTCCCAGTCCAAGTATGCTTGTGATATTCTTCGTCATTTTCACATGGAAGACTGTAAGCCAGCCCCTTCTCCCTTTCAGTCTGGAGTCAAACTTTCAGTCTCTTGTACTTCTCCTGAAGTTGATGCTACCTTATACCGTCAACTTGTAGGAAAACTCTTGTATTTAACCCATACTCGTCCTGACCTTTCCTTTGCTGTTGGCCTTGTTGCTCGTTTTATGCAAAACCCCCGTGAAAGTCATTGGAAAGCAGCTAAAAGAATACTTCGTTATGTTCGAGGTACAGTACAGTTTGGGATTCATTACAGTGCCAAAGCAGCTCCTCTATTAGTTGGTTTCACTGATTCTGATTGGGCTGGTGACCCTGATGATCGGAAGTCTACTGCCGGTTATGTCTTCACTCTTGGTTCAGGACCTATTACATGGGCTTGTAAGAAACAGGCTGCCATTTCTCTTTCGTCAGCAGAAGCAGAGTATCGTGGTGCCGTGGAAGCTAGTAAGGAAGCCTTGTGGCTTCGTCAGATCCTATCAGAGTTTGGCTTTGAGCAGCAGCATCCAACCACACTTTGGTGTGATAATCAAAGTGCCATTCAGCTATGCAAAGATCCAGTCCAGCATCAGCGCAGCAAACACATTGAACTACACATGCACTTCATCAGAAAGCTCATTCATGACCATGTTCTTGAAGTGCAATATTGTTCAACAGATGATCAGGTTGCAGACATCTTCACAAAGGCTCTCACAGAGGCGAAGTTCACTAAACTTCGATATATGCTTGGAGTTCAGGAAGTTGTCACTAAGGGGGGATAGGCTCTAGTGCCTCCTTCCTTCTCCTATTGTGTCATATTTGTAAATCCTTCAATCCTATCCCAAGTTGTTCTTAAGGGGGGATGTTAGGATATTCCGACACATAGGAAATAGTTAAGTATAACTTGGTCTAGTTTAGAGTTAGGTATAGAGTTAGGTAAAGTGTGTTTCTTTACCGTTGTACATTTTGTAACTTACAATCCGACGGTCACGATATGTAGTGATCCGACGGTTCATTCTCTCCTCGGTATTACCGACACTTGATCCGTGGCTTGACACCCGATTGGTCCATGAGTTCTATTTAAAGCGCATGGAGGGTCATTGTTTGGGTAATCCGTGCATGAGAGAAGCTTATGTAAATTTTCATTCTTTGATTAATAAATTGCCTGTAGTAGCCACGTTGGCGCAGGCCGTGGACTGTTTCCCTCTTTGAGGGTTTTAACCACGTCAAAAACACTGGTGTATTGATCTGTGATTTGGTTGTGAGCGGTGTCCTTTTGGTGTTCTTTCTGAGGAACGTACCCTGTAAATTCCTACAAAGACCTAATGAGACTGAAACCCTATGTAATTGATGAAATGAACTGAAAATGAGCATGAATCATGACTGAAAGGTATGAAATGAGGTCAGCAAGTACATATCATGAGGGAAAAACTGAAATAAAACCTACCATCAATAGATCCATGACCTAATGCAATGCAACCTCATTAGAATGGGACTCCTAGTATGAAATGCAAAAGAGTAAATTTTGATCATTGATGGCAGTGTGAAGACACTGACACTAACGTTGGCTCCAATCGGGATGGTAGCTCCTTAGAGGTGCCAAGAACCATAGATCTCTGGGAACATGCAAACTTGTGCCTCATCCATTGGGCAATAGGGTCAAGACACTTCAAAGACTGAAACCGACACTATGTAAACTGACTCAAGACTTACTTAACTAAAACAAGTACTTACAACGCTTTTTAATGGCAGCAGACCATTGAGATTTGAGGGCTTCAAATCATGATGACAACCACCTACCTACTGAAGAAATATGTACAATCAAGTGAAGTGAACCTTCCAATGTAACCAATCTAGCAAATGGCTACTCACTGAAATTCTGCTCTCACTTTCCCCGAGCAAGCATAACAATGTACATGTAGGCAACTTACAATAACAACTAAAACCAAGGCTCATGCTAACAAACCAGACAACATTCATCTTATCCAATGCTTGTAAAAGAATGCTGAAGGGATCTTGAAAATCTTGAAGCACTAGCTTATCTCCAGATCCAACAACAAAAATACAAATACTCCCTTCGTTATGATTTGAAAGAATAGTTGGTTGCTGATTGATAGGAAGGCATAGAGAAGTATAAGCTTTTGCTATCCGAGTGTTAGCTGTAAATTCCTTGACCATGAGAAAGTCTGACTTGATTTTTGGCATACTGTCTCTCTCAGGCTCATATTCCTCAATTTCATAGTCTAAGCCTTTCTTAAACATAAAACATTCTCCAAGATTATCAATCATGATAGCGCTATCATCTTCATGAAAGAAAACAATATCTGTTCGCTGATCTATAAATCTAATTTCAAGAATGTCATCATTTTCAAAAGTGGAAGAAGCTTCACTAACACCTTCTTGACTATGTGAACACTGCAAACCTGCATTAGCTTGGGCTGTAACATGACCTTTCAGGAGTTGATCTATCTCATCTTCAGATAGAGGAGAGAGTACTTTTTGTTTTCTTTTGCTAAAACAGTAATTGTCTTCTTTCCCTCCTAAAGATTCACAAGGTTGTTGAATATCTTCATTAATTTCAAGCAAAGGAGTATATAAATTTTCCTCAAACTGCTGATTCATTTCATGTGATTCATGTTGACTATCAAGATGCAAAATTCCTTCATCTTCAAGCAAAGAAGAAGCTACTGTATGTTGATTATGATCTTGTGTAACGAAGTGACTGGCTTTTTGAGACTGTTGTTGAAGGGAAAAATCAAAGAAAGATTCAATTATTTCTTCATCATCACGATCTGAATCTAGATATGGAATATCCAACTTGACTTTATCACAATCTGAAATTGGAACTTGATTTTCTTGTGTACCATCTTCTGCTATGATCAGATTTGAAATAAGACCTTGTCTTCCATCATTTTCAATTGTACTAGGATCTTGAAGCTGCTGCAAATTTTCCTGAGCATCTTGACAAGTATCCTCTAAGCTCTATTTATGCTGTTGAAATGGATTTTCATATAGGATTTCCATGATCTCATCGTCCATGAAGTCATCATCTTCATAAATTTTCTCAAGATTTTCAATAAAACTATAAACATGTTTACAACAGTTCTAAACTAATATTAAGGATGGACAAGATTCTTTATATCTTTCAAAGAACAAGGTATGAAAATCCTTCAAACAGTAAATACTAGCAGGCGGCAAACTTTCATACCAAGATCGGGCTTCACCTTCGAAAGTGGCCATGAATATCTTCATCAAGCAGTCTTCAGGAAAATCAACCTTCAACTTGTGAATATGCATGTGAAATCTAACCAGATGTAAAGCAGCATCATTCCTATCATCATCTTTAAACATACGCAAATTCCTTTGCCAATCTACCTTAGGGATTTTATTTGGGAAACCTGGAATGTGATCTCGGCTCATGGAATAGTCAATCTCAGCCCGAAAAAGGGCTAAACGTATACTAAGACGACGTCAATTCATTTAATTTAAAGAGTTCGAAAAGATAAGTACTTGACGATCTTTTCATGTTTCAAGAGTCAGAAAAGGGCTTAAAGATGACTCCAGGGGGGTTACTTTTTCGTTTATTTTTAACAAGTCCGAGAAAGAGATAAAATAAGACTCATTGAATTAGTCAAGAATAATCATTGTATCCACCAAAAAGTACCTGTAACTGCACAAAGATAACCACACATCACCGATATCAAGGAAAATAATAAAATATTGGCAGAAGTGAGTTTAAAACTTATAAATATACTAAAAGTAAAAACATTTTTACCGTTTCACTTGGAGTAAATTTGAGAGTGCATTTTTACACCATTTTCTTTGATTTTTCAGGCGAACAGTGTGGGAGATCCAGGGCATCATTTCTTGAACTGTTAGTTGTAGGTAAGCACTCTGCCTTTTCTCTTGCATTTCATTGTGTGTTTCGTGCGTTTTCATCGATTTTTTGCTTTCCAGAGGGAAGGATTTTAGTTTTTAATAGTGGGGGCGATCATCGCGAGGTTTCTCATCGGACCCGTGATGGTCGCCCCTGAGCCGAAAGGACCTCGCGATGACATCACTGGTTTAATAAAAATAGTCATGATGACCTCGGGCTGAAATTTTTGGAGAAAAATCTCATGCTTAGGGAAAATTTTCCGAGTTGTAATCCATGGAAAATCATTTAATTGATGTTTTAAAGGTTGTTTTGCAGGAGATTTTGGCATCATGGTCCTTGAATGGAAGGAAAGAGGCCATGAGGTAGAAGACCACCAGGCAGCCCAAGATCCAAAATGTGTGAATTCTTTGAGGAACTATGGCCTGCTAAAATTCTTCCGAACTACATGACTCATAGACCAAAACAAGCTGCTGCACTATTTGATCAGTTTATGGGATGTTGATTGAAAGATATTCATTATTGGAGACCAAGAACTAGAACTGGAAGAAAGAGACATCTACTTCATTATTGGATTGTCCAAAAGAGGGGAAAGGGTCCAACACTTCGGATCTCGTCCTAGAGGTGAGAGCACCAATGCTTTATTTAGGAGACATTGTCCGGGTGTAGAGAGAACAATGTGTAGGAAGGTGAAGATAGCGACAATAAACAATCTTCCCTTGAGAATGATTCTATACACCATAGCTCGCATATCCGGATCATAGGCTTTACATGAGATTTCAAAATCTCAATTCCAGTATGCAGTAGAATGCCTCACTCCAACAGTATTCAACTGGTGTGGGGGGTTATTTTCCAATATGAAGAGGCAATTGACCAAAGGTAAGCGAGGAAACTTGAAACAGTTTTTCTTCGATTCGATTCTGGTTACTTTCTTTCTGGAGCGTGTGCCCCTATTTTGGTATTAGTGGACAGAGGTGCTGGATCTTGCTCCACAAGGTCCGAGGTTGCTTAGATGGAGTGAGCTCATGCCTCAAGGAGGAGGAGGCCAACATATGCATTTCCCTTCGCTGTTTTTTGGATGGTTGCATCGCCAACTGATCGTTGTGTACGACTACACCTATGCAGACATTGATTTTAGATGGGATCCAAATCTACCTCTCCCACCGGGTGAACAATGGATTTAACTTGTTTCTGGATTTTTCAAGTTTTATGAATTTTTGTGAAAGTCTATCTGAGATTTAACTTGTGATAAATGTGAAAATGTTGGACCAGAAAGGCCTCCATGTATGTCACCAATGACACGATGAGTAGCATGTCAGGTAGAAGATGCTCCCTATGAGGAAGGAGCAAATCCCATGGTGGAGATGGAATGCAATCTAGAAGTGATCACCCGTGGGATTCCAGAATATGTGACTATAGATGACGTGCCACTACGATACCAGAGGCATACAGTCGGAGTGTCTGCGAGACTACGTCAGTTATTAGGCTGAGTGATTAGAGCAGTCTCGTGTTATTGTGAGTATCATGCAGGTGAATAGCCTTTCTAGTTGTTTTTTGCACTTTTGTAGGCTTTGAAAGCCATGTGTCTCAGAACACTTTATTTTTTGAGATTTTGATGGAAAAACTCAGATAGACGCAATATATAGATACATACATACATACAAACACACACACACACACACACACACACACACACACACACACACACACACACACACACACATAGATATATATATGTATGTATGTATGTATGTATGTATGTATGTATGTATGTATGTATGTATGTATGTGTGTGTGTGTGTGTTTTTTTTTTAACTTATGTGTTCATGTGTCATGGTGATATAATCAGTTTTACAAATTACGCAAATGTCTATCAAGAACATAATTTGCTAATGCATTTGTTAATGTAATCAAATTACGTGGAATGTGTTGATTTGTGATAAAATCAAAATTTCTTTCCAGTAATCGAACACGTAGATATATACGTAGAATTTGTGGATTTCTTATTGAATAATGATTATTCAATTGTAACACAATGAGTTATGAATCTAATTTAACAACTAAATTTCTAATGCCAAGAGCAACTGCTTCTGACAATAGTTCAATGACTGCACTGTATTCGGCAATATTATTAGTTGTTCATCCCAGGCAAATACCTTGTAAATCGACCAACTTGCCATCAGGGGCAAAGAGTGCCCAAGCTGTGGAAGACAAGTTCCGTGTGCTACGACAAGCACCATCAGCAAAACCAACATAATGGTTTGACGACATCTGCAAACCGAGTGGAACACAAGGTAAGCAGAAAAAACATGTTTGTAAAGCAAACAATCACACCAAAAAATAAAAAACACACACTAATGAATTCACACACTAATGTACAAAAGCAATTACACGAAACTCACACATAATACTTTTTTCAGATACAACCCGTTGCAGGGCTGTGACAATGCATTTCCTTCGTAATCAACTAGCTCATAGGTGCCCTTTTGTAAGACACATTTTAAAATATATGGCCCATGCCACATAGGTTCGAACTTTCTAGCTCCCAACTTATCGTTGGCCTGATCGTATAGGAGGACCAAGTCACCTTCAACAAAAGTGCGTGGAGAAACGGTTTGATCAAAATGAGCTTTAACATGTTTCTTTTGGGCTTCGATCACCATTGCAACAATACGACGGGTCTCATCAAGCCTCTCAAGGTAAACTAACTGCTCCTCTTCAGGCAAGGTATTAGGAAGTAGTTCGATAGATAATTTCAACGAAGGGATTTCACACTCAATTGGGAGTGTCGCCTTTAAACCATAAACCAACTGGAGCAGAGTAAATCTAGTGGTTGTCTTAGACGAAGTTTGGTAAGCCCAAAGAGCCAAGAATAGCATAAGGTGCCAATCCTTTATTGCTTTCCAATGGTTCGTTGAAGCATATTAATCAAAACTTTGTTAATTGCTTCAACATGGCCATTGGCCTATGGATAGTAAGGAGTTGAGCTATCACGACGAAGACCGAACTGAGCAATCAACTTTGCCATCATGTACTGATGAAAATGTGATCCATGGTTAGTGACAATGGCTTGAGGGACACCGAAACGGGCTATGACATGGTTGAAGAGGAACTGAGTAGCAGTGATATCGTCAGCATTATATGTGGGCATCGCCTCGGCCCATTTAGTGAAGTAGTCGACGACGACGATGATATAGTCATGCCCCCCGACCAAGCAAGGGTTACATGTCATGAAATCTATGCCCCATTTAGAAAATGGGCAACGGTAACGACTAGGTGTAAGGGTGTTGGCGGGGCTCATTGCTTGCAGTTAAAAAACTGACATTCATGGCACTTTTGAATGGACATAATACAATCCTTGAAAATGGAAGGCCATAAATAACTGGCATGGAGGATTTTCTAAGCAGTGGCATAGCCTAACATGTGACCACCACATGCCCTAGAGTGGTAGTAATTTAATACTCATTCAACCTCTTCAAGTGTTAGACATCTGGGAAGAATAGAGTCAACACCAACATGGCATAATGTATCAAAAAGAATCCGATAAGGTTGAGACTGATGCCAAATGCGACATCGGTCATATCAAGACAACTCGGATCAGAAGGTTTGGATCTGAAGATAAACGATGATATCTCCATACCACGGGTCGAGAGTGCTGATGAGAATCAAATTTTCATCAGGAATATGCTTAGTAAAATCAGTGGAAGTGTTTGCGGAAGGAAGGGCAGAAATCAATTCGACAAAAACAAGTGATTTCTTCAATTTGGCAGCAGTAAACTCCAAATCAAACTCTTGTAGGATAACAGTCCATTTAGAGTATTTGCCCCCAAGCAATTGATGAGTCAAAATGTAAGTCATGGGGTTGCAGTCAGAAATCACTGTGGTCTTCCGTAGAAGAATATAATGACAAAATCTTTGAACAACATGGACTGCTGCCAAGGCAAGTTTCTCGACATGAGCATATCGAGTTTCAGTGTCAATGAGATTTCAGCTTAAATAATAAACCATGGTTCGTTACCATCATCATCATCCTGAACTAACACCATAGCAATGGTACTGATGGTTGCTGCCAAGTAGAGGAAATAGTCATGGCGATAGTCAGGGGGATGCAATAAAGGAGCACTGATGAGCATGTTCTTTAGGGCATCGAAGGACTGTTGGGAAATATCATCCCAAATAAATGGGATTCCCTTTCTGAGCAAGCGAGTTGAGTTTAGCATAGTTTCCAAACTTTGCAATTGATGCAGTGAAGTAGGAGGGGGTAAGTTTACAATAGCCGCAACTTTTAGAGGATCTATTCAGATATCCTCTTGGGACACAACAAAACCTAAGAGCCGAACAAATTCCACGTGGAAGACACACTTACGTGGATTAAGAAAAATACTATAGTGTAGACAACACAAAAAGATGTCCTAAAGGTGGTTCAGATGGTCACGACGCTTAGCAAAATGAGCTAGTAAGTCGTATAGATAAGGTTGAACAATGTGTCGAATATCATGAAAATCATATGACATTTCTCTCTGAAATGTAGCACCAACGTTTTTCAAGCCGAAAGGGAGCTTCTTATAGGCAAAATTTACCCATGGACAGATGAAGGTCGTTTTGTGTTGATCAACGGGTAAGATGTTGATATGGTTGTAACTAGAAAAAAATTCCATAAAAGAATTTCACTCCCAGCACACTCATCAATGATTTGATCAATAAACAGAGTGGGATAGTTATCTTTTGGGCATGCACAATTGATGTCGTGGTAATCAACACAAACTCGGATCGTGCCTTGCTTTTTAGTAACAGGTATAATGTTAGAAACCCAATCTGTCAATGGGATAGGATAGATGAAACCAACTTTTAAAAGATTTTCAACTTATTCCTTAATAGCAGCAGCCTTCCTAGGATGCATGGGACAGTTGTTGATGAATAGGCTTTGCATCATGAGACATATGTATTTCACGCATAACAATAGATGGATCCTTACCAGGCATTTCCTCTTATGACCAACGAAGACATCGCACAATTCTTTGAAAAGATCGGTGTAAACCCTGATCTCATGGGGAGAACAGGAAACCCCAATATGAACGTTCTCAACAATCCCAAGTTTGATGGAAATGTCGAGAGGCATGGTTGCAGTAATATTTCCCATATTACCTTCAGACAAGATTTCGTGCACCAAAATAGGTGTTTGAAGTGGATGCGTCATGTTATGAGAAACAAAAACTTCAAGACATGGTGGAATCTCACTTAAGCTTGGAAGAAATGAAGAACTATGATGAATATCGTTCCAAGGAGTTTCGTCAAGAGACATAACCTCAACAATACTCTTGTTAGTGGGGAATGTCTCGTTCAAAGGATCCAGGGAATCCTAAGAACCAAGCCAAGGAGATTGCGCATAAGTTTCCAAGTTCATACTGAAAACAACATGACTTTCTGAAGCAGCCGTTGAAGCCGAGACAATTTCTTGATAAGCTTGTTCCAATAGACTTAGCGGCATGGAATCACCAAACGAATCAATCTGATCTGGGGAAGGGATAATCCAAGGATCTGTAGAGACAGAGATCATATTGATCTAGGCAACATTCATAGGTGGGAGAGAAAAAGTTACCATTAAAGCAAAATATTTAAAAAGACCCACCCCCACACTCTCATATGGAATTTCGATATTTCCCACATATGGGACATTGCCATTCGAGGTACCGAAAGAGAAAAAAGACAATTGGTCGATGGTGACAATTTTTCCTTCATGAAGAAAATGGAGCACCCAGAATAAAGAGAAAACCACACAAAACATGGCATGGGTCCAACTTTGCCCAAGAAGAATCTTGTAGTTGAGATTCGCATCTACAACTTCCAGTTCTAGCTCAACAGTCTTCCCTTCCAAAGTGATAGGAAAACTTGTGAGAATACCATACGGACGGGAGCCTCTACCATCAAAGGCCTCCAAAGTGTTTGGGGACTAGTTAAGAGGTGGAAAGCCAATAACTTTCCAACACAAAATAGACATGATGCAGGTGGAAGCACCTTCATCAATGACAGTCTGATGGATCATCTTTCCTATTATAGTAACTTGAATCAGAAAAGTAATCTGATGAAGAAGATGAGGAACATGGTTTTCAAGATCGAAAGTAATCAAACTGGAATCAACAAGATCAATAGCGCCTATAGAAGACAACAATGATTTACGTTGTGTTGGACATGTTTGGAGAACTTCCAAAGCAGACATCGTTGAAGGCGCTTGAGCTAGATCTTCGACTATACTGTAATGATGTGCAACTCTAGTGTTCAGATTATAGGATGATTTTCGAAGCACACCTTTGGGAGGTGATCAAAGAACGGATTCATTATTAGGTTGCTCAATATGGAGCAACAATAACTGGGTGGAGTGGAAGTAGAAGGTACATCAGTGGTTTCCTTCTCCATCGTCTGCTTCTGAGGGGTTTGATAATCTTTCGATTGAGTAGTGACAAAGATAGGCAATGAACCATGCATCATGAAAACTTGAGAACCAGAGGAGGTAGGGGATTGTGGTTGGTCTACCAATTGAGTTTGATGAGATGGAAATGGCTCTTTAAAAATAGTTAGAGTACTTTTCAATAAACGACTAACTTCAACACGTCGAGGACAATCCTTGGTATAATGGTCTTCCTCACAAATGAGGCAAGGATATTTCGGTTTTTTTTTGGAGGCATCATCAGCATATGACTTAGGAGGATCCTGTTTTGGGGTATTAGATTTTGTTTTACCTTTACCCTTTTTCTTACCTTTTGAGGCTTTATCTGCCGTGGTAGATTGGATGGCGTGGATCTCGGAGGTTTTACCAGGATTTGATGGATTTTTGAAGGATGATTAAAACCATTATCTGAAGCAGATTTTTGCTTTGAAAAAGATTTCGTGGAAGTTTGAGACACTGATCCAATTACACCATCAATAGGTGGTACATCAGGAGACTTTGAAGATGCCATATCCGAACATGGTCTCGGAGCATCAGGCAACATGTCATATAGCGTGCCAAATTGGGAATAGACTGAGTCTAAATACTGGGCATGGGCAATAGCTTGATCCTTGGTAACACATCCACCCATTGCTATATCTGTAGCAATTTTATTTACAAATGTTTTGGTGAACCATTCAGTTAACAACTCACCAGGAATTTCGAATTTGATGAGGTGACGTCGACGTTGACGTCTCCATTCATGTATATGATCGGAAATATGGGTCATAGTATCTTGCTTCAGAGATGTGAGAAAATGAGTACTAGTTTCATAACGAACTGGAAATTGGAAGTGGGTGAGGAAGGCCATAGCCAAAGAGTTAAAATCGGCATAGGTACCCCGAGGCAACTCGACATACCACTTTGCGGTAGTACTTGTCAGTGTTCGTTGAAAGAGGCGGAGACGAA
Source organism: Pinus tabuliformis (assembly GCA_031772625.1). Lineage (NCBI taxonomy): Eukaryota > Viridiplantae > Streptophyta > Pinopsida > Pinales > Pinaceae > Pinus > Pinus tabuliformis. The sequence continues at coordinate 602,411,294 of CM062813.1, read as the reverse complement.
TAGAATTATCAATGTAAGAATTGGAAGAACACCACAAGCGATATGTCATCACATGGGTTTGAGGGTCCTCTTTAGGTTTTCCTTCGAACTTAGGGCAATCGCTCATCATTTTAGTAGGAACTGGAGGCGAGTAAGGTGAATGAAGAATGCGATCATTAGTAAGCCTAGGAACATCAGGGAGTTCCAATGTAGCTAAAAATGGAAATTGTAGTTTAAAGGGCATGTAAGGCCTTTGAGGAGGCCCAACCTGTGGGTTCTAGCCTTGTTGGTAAGGATTCTGCCCCCACAACATAGGATTTTGACCATAGGGGACTTGATTCTGCCCCCCATTGGGGGGTACCTTGACCATAAGGTGGATTTGGTCCAGGGTAGGGTTGGTATTGACCTACCATAGGCCATTGATAAGCATTATAAATGATATATGGATTGTAAGTCTACTACAATTGTTGACCCTAGATGTGAAATGATTGGCCCTGCTGTTGCAGGGGTTGACCTTGTGTCTGCAAGGTTTGACCTTGTTGGTATACAAGTTGAGCTTGCTGCTGCAAGGGTTGACCTTGTTGCTGGAGGGGATGACCTTGTTGCTGGAGGGGTTAACCTTGTTCTTGCAAAGGTTGGCCTTGTGGATACAAGGGTTGAGTGGGTTGTTGAACAAACTGCACTTGTTGTTGCAAAGGATGTTGATACTACTGCAAAGGTTGCCCCTATGATTGCAAAGGTTGTCCTTGCTGCTGTAATGGTTGTTGGACAGTTCCTTGAGGGATACCTTGTGGGTATTGGTAAGTTTCAAATGGAATTTGACCATATGCACCAGGAATATCAAATTGACTAGGTTGCACATGAGGTCCTGCTTGTGGAATATCTTGTGGAATATAGGGTGGATTTTGCAATGCTTGTGAACCATATGGGACATAAGCTTGTTGGAGTGGTATCTGGGCCATGTAAGGTTGTTGATACTGGATATTACCTGACCTGGATGGACCAACGAGGTTGGGAATACCACCAGGATAAGGTTGATTGACTCCAACCATGTGAGGTTGTGATCCACTCACATGGGTTCCACCTGACACAAGAGGAATGTTTGGATTTTCCCCCCAGGCTGTGAATAAGGCGGTGGTACATTTTGTCCACTTGACGGAGGGACTGAGGAACTTACGGATGCATGAACCGAAACAGTCGGTTGTACCGGAATAGAAGGTTGAAATGATGGTAAAGGTTGTGATGGAATTGTCGGTTGAATGGGAACTGACATGACAACAGTTTGCACAGGAATTTGAGAGGTCACGTTTGGGATAAACGGACCAGAAGTAGGCATGGAATTTGACGACCAAATAGGATTTTGGTACAAAGATGAAGCACTGGGAGTTCCTGAAAATAATTGAGCTAAGGTTGTATAACCATATGGAATCATAGTCCCACTGGTTTTAGGAAGTGTCTGAGATGGGACTCTTCTTGTAATAGGAAAGCCTTCTAGAGGAAAGTCATATTCCTACTCTTCATCAACATGAGGAGTGTGAGTGGTGGAAACTTCTAGAGGATCTCGAGGAGAGGTTGGGATCTCACCTTATGAATCTGTGGGTGGAAATGACTGGCAAGGAGGAATCTGAGATGTACGAGGAGACAACACGAAAGGAACACCAGGTTGATTGTAAGGACTGTAAGGACGATGAGGAGATATCACAAAAGGATAAAATAATAGACTTGGAGGATATAAGACAAACCTATATGGTATTAGTTGAATGCCTTTGAAATACCTTCAGTGAAGTTTTTTACATCATTGGGTCATATAAGGTAACATGAATTCTGAGTGTGAAGTTGAACCTACCTCACTAAGGGACCGATTGTGAAATGCCAACAAAAGACTACTAAACCAGCTGCCCCAGCAAAGAAGCCAGTTGCAAAGAAGGCTGCTCCAGGTGCTGAGATATAAAAGTTTTCAATAAGAACCAATCTGCATTGTCTAGTTTGTTAGCTCCTTGCGAATTTTGGGAAAGAAAGAATTATAATGTTGAATGAATACTTACGCTGCTTCATGGTATGCTTCAAGACATTGCAGAAGGCTTAAATTTTGTAGTATTTTCAATTAACATAATTTTGTGGCGCTTGTGTGTCATGCGAAATACAAGCAACCTGTGATTCCTTACTGCATAAGAGTTTGGTGGGTTGCATAAAGGCAACGATTGTTTTGACAAATAAAAGTAGTCTTTTGTGGAGAAAAGTTTAGTTGGTTGAATTGTCAGAACATAGTGCTGGTCATGAGTAAACTCTTATTTTTATGTAATGGATTATAATTGGTGCTTGCTGGTTGCACACTGATCATTTACTGCACATTTGTAAAGGATATTGTTGTGTACTATGAGTGGGTATTAATTTTCTGCATTGAGTAGTAGTTGTGATCAGTTTTTAAGGTGTAATTTTGACATTAAAGAAAAAAATGGCCAGAATCAATGAATTATTAGAGTTCCTCAAAACTCTGATATTGTCTACTACTCATGATACATTAAAAATCAGCAAAGTTTCTCTCATAGACATTCAGGTCTGTCTACAAAATGTACAAGAGAAAATTGATTTTTTGCAGCTCGAATCTCAGCTACAGCAAGAAGAATTAAAACAGAGAAGTCATTCTGAACCTGTTTCTGTTCAGAAGATTGAAACAGACTCCCATAAAGCAGCAAGGTTACATGCAGATGTAGAAGTTCAGCTTGCACTTCCCAAGCCCATCATCAGACCTTTGGAAGAGCTTGTCCACAACAAACACATAACTAGTTTTGGATATGACAAGGACTTGTCCTTTCATATTCTAGACTACTCCAAACCAATCCAATTTCAAAGTGTTGGATTTCTTGACGACGGTTCATCTTCACCTGTTCTTCATGATAGTTCACCTTCAGCTGTTCCAGATTCTACCCCTCTTCCACAACAACAGCAACAACAACAGATTGTGAAATGCCAACACTGTGACCGAGTTGGCCATTTGAAAGATCACTGTTTTGATCTTCATCCATGTAAGCACTATCATAAAACCACCCATTCTTCACACAGATGCTTCAGAAACAAACGTCCTACAAGAACAAAGATTCATCTTGGATGGATCGCTTCTTGGCAATGGGCATCAACAGCCAAGAAGATATTCCAATCACATGTCAGAACTTGTTCCAGAGTATTGAACAATGTTGCAGTTGAGTTTTCTCCATCGTATCACCTTGTATCTGACAGGGGGGAAATGATGGTCATCTACAAGCTTCAAAGCCACATCAAGCGAGCCTGAGCCACAACCTGCCACACCAGTTTCAGAGTTGTAGCCAGAAACAAAGATGCCCCTGAGCATGCCTTCAGTTGGTAATCTGGGACACTTCCTCTAGCAGAAGAATTCAGCTTCTTGCCAGTTTCAGAAGAATTCTAGGAAAAAAATTAGGGACACTTCCTCTAGCAGAAGACTTCATCTTCTTGCTAGGTTTGGAAGAGTTCCAGGAATTGCATTAAGCATTCCAGAGTTGTTGGTCATCCTTAAACCATCACAGGTTGAGACTTTCCTTTTAAGGTTGAAGTTCTCCCTTTTATGCGGGGTGAGACCTCCCTTTCATAGTTGAAGGTTTCCCTCTTCAAAACAATAGGAGCACTTCCTCTAGCAGAAGACTTCAGCTTCTTGCCAGTTTTGGAAGAGTTCCAGGAACTGCACTAAGCGTTCCAGTGTTGGTGGTCATCCTTAAACCACTGCCCTTTATACCAACATTTCAGAGAGCACATTCATCATAGTGCTGCCATGCATTTTTGCACATTTTGTATTACAACTCTCTTCTTGGACTTCTTGGACTCATACATAACCCTTCGGATTAAGGGGGGGGGGGAATGTTGGACACCTAATCCTCAATGGGTTAGTGTGGAAGCGGAATAGACAAAAGGAAGTCCAAGGGACCTTGGGATGTGAAACCCAACGGTCAAACCATGTACTATAAATGTATATGATTTGTTAATAAAATTGTACTCTCATGTTTTATCTTTCCTATTTGTCTTTTCCATGTGTGTGTTTAACAGACTCTTAGGGATTTCTGGATCAGACTCTTGAGGTGACATATAATCTGAAGGCAGTGGATGAGAAGTAAGGGGTTGGATGCTTGGGACAATCCCAAGTTCAAAGCCTTGAGCTTCAAGTGACTGAGGAAGTTCCGGATGAACTCCTTGTGAATACCCTTCAGTATCAGACAACGAAGGGGAACTTTGGGGTGAACTCAATGGTTCAACCACGATGACTTTCTCTCAAGAGAAAAAGAAGAAGAGGTGATTCGTTGAGGGCTGATTAAAATTGAAATTTACAAGGAATTACTCAATATTGGGCCAAGAAGAAATTGCATGGGTTAGACATGTTATCGTTGGCTGTTAATTTTATTGACATGAAACAACAAAGAAATGAAAATATGTAATCACTAGGTAGGAGGGTTTACCAAGTATCCGTGAACTGCAATATACGCCCCAACCGAAACCAAGGACTTAGCTTACGGCGGCCAATCTCCTCGAATGTTGTGTTTGGTGTATCATGTTTACAAGGCGGTTGACTCGGTTACCTGTGGCTAAAGGATAACAACCTAATGGGGTCTCCCAATATATACGTGATGGTACGGGGAGCACAAGTCCGTGTTAGTGTTGTCTAATGCAGAACCGTTCGATGAGAGTGTTCCTATATACTTATCATACCGAAGTGCCTCTGATATACCCAAAAATACTGGAGAACCTTCTATATACTTGCATACTGGGACGGGATTTCACCCTCGGGATACATTGCAGGCAGTTAACGACAACTACTATTTTTAAAGTCGTCGGAACACGTCTCTAGCCTAGACCTATAGATATTTGCGTTAAGTGACAAATGCTCCTTAGGTTAATTGAGGTAAATTTTAGGTTTATCTTGGATTAAATTTCAATTTTGATGGCTCAACGATGTCCCCTGTTCCTAAAATGCAACTAAATGATGAAATGAAACCTTTTCATTGGATGAAGGCTAAACTAACAAAGGAAGAGAGACAACCAAATAATGCATCAACACAATTCTTTCCAATGCTAAATGTAAAAATGAAATATAATCTTTCATTTCACTAACAAATGCAATGCCAATATGCAATAATGATTTTTCTCACTTTGATTCAAACAATGCAAACTAATGCAATGAGCAAAGGAAAATGCAATCAACTCGACGATAAATGAAAATCTCTTTCACTTTATGATTTCGAATGCAAGAAATATCTCAAAAATACTTAAATGAAAAGATCTTTCACTTTTTCTTTTTGAAAGATATGAATGAACACAAGTACTTTCTCTCAGTTCAACCAAATCAAACAATTTGTAATCTATGCTTGACAATGGAACTAAAGCAATCTTCAAAGCATCAACATGACTTGACACTAATGAAAACAACTTCACATCAATGAACCAAAAGCAACTTGAACGAGATGTCCAGATTGCAGGAAGACTCTTGAACATGAGCAATCAATCTAAAAAAAGCAGACCAAACAATGAGTGGAGGATGGCCTAGAAGCCCTAGAAACCCTAGAAACCCTGGAAAGCAATGAATCTTCAAACACACATTAACAAGGTGAAGAGACAATTGTAGCCATACAAGCATAACAACCCAGACAAATACATTGCAGGAAAACTAGAAAATCATTGACAGAGGGAAAAAAGACGAGAACAAAAAAACCCTAATTTTTCTTATCCTCTGGGATCATTGCACCTGTTGCAATCAAAAGGGCGATGCAAGTGTAAATCAGCACGACAATAATTAAAAAATTAGCGATGGCATCATGACTGTTAAGACTAAACCCACGATGGGCAAGAAAAATGAAGGAAAATAAAAAATCTTCAAGACCAAAGCAGACTGAGTTTCCTGAAGCAATAACCAGTAAGTGCAAATAGCTACAGAGAAACAAACAAGTCAAGAAACTAACGGTTGGTAAAACTCATCATAGAATCAGGGTAAAATATTTGATGGAAAGGGTTATATCTTCCCTAGTGGAGTCACCATTTTGTTGTCTAGGAAATCCTCTCTACAGACAAAGACGATCCCTCTAGCCCAATGAGTGGGACTAGCAACCTATGTGACAATCTACTAGACAGTTTCCTAAGTTACAATCGAAATAGAAGAAGAGGAAGATGGCCTACCTCGTTTTGATGCTATAATGTCCTCCTTTGTTGATTACCTCGAATCGCTTGTGCCACAATCCTACTGCTCACAACGTTTAAATAACTGCACAAAAGATCAAGACACAACAAAGCATACAAGTACAAATAACATAATCAAAAGTAGCCTACTTAACAGATCGGGGAGCATTAAGATAAATGATGGATTAACATACACATTTATGGAAAATGAACCAACAATTATATATATTAATAGAACAAAGGAGGAAGCATACAACCAAGCCTTGATGTCAATAAGCTCTCCTTGAGTGAATGTCCAAGTCCAAGCTCAAGCTCTCCAAGCACTCCTTCTCCAAGCCAAATGAGTAGCATGTAGGCACAATCTCAGCATAAGGGTGCAAATAGCCAAAGACCAACCATTTAGGAATGGGAAAAGATGAATATATAGGCAAGGAAAGGGAGTTAGGATCTCTCCAAATATAGGAGAAGGCCCTCATCTCAAGGAAGAGCTCATAGGGATAAGACCAAAAGGTTAAGTTGAGAGAAATCGACCTCATCCACGTTGAACAACCTCCAGCTCGTCGTTCTGGAAGCCTCTATATCACAAAGCTTCTTGTCCTCTTTTGGAAAAATTCCTTTTAGGGATGATTGCTGGTATCCAAGCCAAAATCGCTATGGCATCGCGGGGCTAGTATAGTGAAACTAGCGACCATCGCAATTTTCAGTGTCAAGGGAGTGATGAGGCTAAAATTACGGTTTTAGAGCCATTTCCTTCAGGGGAAGCTCAAGGCATTTTTCCATCATTGTTTTAGGGAGGATTTGAGCTACATATCTAGATGAGTACACTGCATGATGGTCATGTTTCAGGAACTTTAGGGTATGTCACGGGGAAGTGCAGGAGGTCTGACAAAATATTATGTAATAATCGGGTTTCGAAACCGCCCGACAGGTCCATCGACACCAGTCCAAACTCATATAACCCGCCAACAGGATAACCAACAAACAATGTTGAAATAACACCGTGATCTATTCTGGTCGGCAAGTCGACCCAACAACCTTCATCGGGCCAACAACCCCATTTGTTGCCCGCCACCAACGCGCCACCGATGCCACGTTGTTTGTAACACTAACACAAATGTATTTAAACCTCATTCAACCCAATGTTGAGGGGAGGAGGCCGCATGGCGGAACGAGAGCCATTGAACCTAACACAGAGAATTGCGCACACGAAAATCGAGACAAGAGAATATTCCAAGAATATTCATGGAATATTCCTATAAGGGAATCTTACAGGGAATCTAAAAGATTCCCCAGAGCTCCAAAGGACACTTGCATAGAACATGGCCAACTTTATAGTCAGTTTTCATGATTTTTAGCTAGGAATCCAACTATGTATTCTGTTTGTTCAACAAAGGTCTACAATTTCAAGCCATCGCCAGAAGTGGAGGTATGAGGTGTCATTTTGTAATTTCTTCTAATTTGATTTCGTTGCTAATTAATGAAAGAGGCCTCCCCACATTGAGCAGGGTCCGAAGACATATCCCACATTGGGTGAACTCCGTTATCAACTCATTTGTGTGCCTTTGATCTCATGGTTGCTTTTGATTTCTGCTTCTTTTATGTGTATGTTTCACTTGGTTACATGCTCTTTTAAATGCAATTGTGTGTGCATCCTTGAAGTAAAAGATCTCGATCAAGTTTGTTATAAGAGCAGGTCTCTTTGATGCGAGTTGCATGAGTGAATGCTAACTAGGAACAAACTCCAAAAAGGTGAAGGAAAACTCAAATCCTTTGATCTTGAAGTGGGGTGTGTAGCACGAAGACAGAAAATGGCAGATGAGGTTGCTCGAATGGAGGAAGAGAAAAATTATCGCAAGATCTTCTTCGCCATGGCAGAGAAAGTGGACAAATTGTTTGCATAATAGGAGAAGACAGTAAATATTGAGAAGAAAGACCTAGATGATCATGCCTCGGTAAACCATGGAGGTGGAGATGAAGAGCCCCCTCCCTCTCCATCTTCCAGCAACAATTCTTCTTCTTCGTCTTTTGATCATTCTAACAGGCATCATAGGAATGCATCTAAAAATCCATTTTAAAAGTTAGATGTAAATTTTGATTTGCCCACATATAATGGACAATGTAATGGAGAGAAGTTAAATCATTGGATTAGACAGATCGAGGTCTATTGTCGGATTCAACAAATCGAAGAAGATGAGGCCAAGATCCAATTAACATATCTTTGGTTGAGTGACATCGCTCTCGTCTAGTGGGAGAGCAAGTTGCGGAAAGGTAGCAAAAAATTGGTAATCTCCTTTCTTCTTGGTCCAAATTAAAAGATCAATTCTATCCTTTGGGTTATCGACAAAATGATTTAATGAAATGACAATATTTGAGACAAGGAAAGAGTCAAAATGTACAAAGCTTGACAAAAGAGTTTAGAAAACAAGCTTTAAATTTGGGCATTTCACTTGATTCACCAGAAACTGTAACAAAGTATATTAGTGCTTTACATAGCTACATTAGACATTATTTGTTGTTATTTGAGCCTACTACTATTGATGCAGCTAGTGTGAATGCAATTCACCTTGAAATAATGAAAAAGAGGATCAACCCAAGAAATCACCTTTCAAATCTCATAATGGCAAGTTCAAAGGAAAAGGCAAGGGAAAGGACAAGAAGGTAGCTACAACCAAGAAAGAAGAAGGAGCAAATCCATCTTGCACACATTGCAAGAAGGAAGGACATGATGATGAACATTGTTGGAAGTTTCATCTAGAGTTGAAGCCAAAGAGATTTGGTGGAAAGGGCAAGCAAAAGACGGTGGAAACCGTGCAGCAGGACCTTGGATCCAACTCTGGTGATGAGACACAGATCATAGCAGTGGGCATACAAGGTAACCTTTCTCTTCATGCTAATGAAAATTCTAAATTGCATGCAAGTACAAGTTCTTCAAATGAGTCTCTTGTTAATGAATGAAAGAAGACTAAATTGTTCCACATTAGAGTTGTGATGAAACATACTAAAGTGGAAACCTTGTTTGATCCGGGCTCACAAATAAACTTGATTTCAGAATCCTTGGTTAAGAAACTAGGGTTGGAGACCAAGCTTCATATGAAAACCTGCCCTCTTGGTTGGGTGTGTGACAAAGACAAATTACATGAAACCAAACAATGCAGAGCTAGATTTGTGATTGCATCCAAACTAGTAGATGAGGTTGAACTTGATGTTGTACCTTTGGATATATGTGGAATTGTATTGGGGAGTGCACATTGGTATGACAGGAAAGCATTTTTCTTTCGCCATGAAAATAAGTATCATATCAAGAAAGATGATGTGGAATCCATTGTTAGAGCTCATCGTGCCAAGATTAGTGGAAGTCTTGTAAGTGTAGGTCAGATGAAGATATTGATCAATTCCAACAAAGGATGCATGCTCATGGTTGTGAGAGAAAAAGAAGTGGAGACATCTTAAGCTTTCCAAGGTTGTGATCCCACTCATAAACAATAATTGTATGAAATTTTTTGTAACTATAACGAGATTTTTCGGGAACTAAGTGGGTTACCTCCAAAGTGTGAGATCTAACATGAAATTCACTTGCAACAGGATGCTCCTTTACCAAATATTGGTATGTACAGGTTATCAACCATTGATACGGAGGAGATAAAGAAACAAGTGTAGGAATTGTTGAACCAAGGGGTCATAAGGCCACATTCTTCTCCATGCGGCTCACTCATCGTGTTGGTGCCAAAGAAGGATGGCACATGGAGGATGTGTGTGGACTACAGGGCACTCAACAAAATAATGGTGAAGAATCGGTACCCTCTCCCTCGCATTGATGATTTATTAGACCAATTGAAAAATGTTGTCTATTTCACAAAACTGAACTTGCGTAGTGGCTATCATTAGGTCAGGATTGCAGAAAAGGATGTATGGAAGACTTCATTTAGGACAAAACAAGGTTTGTTTGAATGGTTGGTGATGCCATTAGAACTATGCAATGCTCCGACCACATTCATGAGGGTGATAAATGACATTTTTAGACCTTTTTTTTATGATTTTGTACTTGTGTATGTTGATGACATTCTTGTTTTCAATAGAACATGGGAAGATCATGTGAGTCATGTTAAAAAGGTGCTTGATGTTTTTCAAAAAGAAAAATTGTATGTCAAAATGTCTAAGTGTGAGTTTGGTAAGACGTCCTTGGTTTACTTGGGCCACATTGTTGGAGGTGGAAAATTAAAAATAGATCCTTCTAAAACTGATGTGATTGTGAAGTGCCCTAAAACCACCAATGTTACAGAGGTTCGTAGCTTTTTGGGTTCAGTACAATACTGGAGATGATTCATTGCCAACTTCTCTGCCATTGCATCCCCCTTGCAGCATTGACGAGTGTGAAGCAAACCTTTTAGTGGGGGGGAAGCAACAAAAAGGCTATGATACACTGAAAGAGAAGATCAGTATCGCACCACTTTTTGCCTTACCTAACCTCCAACAACCTTTTGAGATCGAGACAGATGCCAGTGGGTACGCCATGGGAGGCATGTTGATGCAATAGAGGAAACTTGTATGTTACCATTCGAAGACATTCTCCTAAGCTTTTGTGAACTATCCCACCTATGACAAGGAGTTATATGCCTTGGTCTAAAGCATGAAGAAGTGGAAGCACTATTTCGTTGACAAGGAGACCATCATTCATACTGATCACCATCCCTTGCAGTACCTCCAATCACAAATCAAGCTTCAACAGGCACGTCATTTTAAATGGATGGGGTTTCTTCAGTAGTTTCACCTCGTAATAAAGTATAAGAAGGGCACTAGCAATAAAGTAATAGATATGCTTTCTTGCCCTCCTATTTCTGTATCTGTTGTTCTGCAAAATTTCTCTTTATCTTTTGAAAGTTATGTTGAACAATATGTTGATGATGAAGATTTTAAGGAGATTTATGCAAATTTGACTCATGGATCATAGGTAGACAATTACCATTTGCAGGGAAAATTGTTGTACCACATTGGCAAACTTTTTATCCCTGCCAATGAAAGAATACATGTAATCAGAGAGGCACATACCTCTCTCGTGTCAGGTCATTTTGGTTTAGGGAAAACTTTGTGTCATTTTAAGAGGTTTTGTTATTGGACTCACATGAAAAACATTATAACAAGATATGTAAAGCGGTGAGTGTTGTGTTTAGTTTGCAATCCCACAAATAGAAAATTGGGGCTCTACAAACCACTCCCTGTTCTGAGTTGTCCATGGGAAAGTGTGTCAATGGATTTTGTTTGCGGTTTTCCTTTGTCTAGGAGAGGTCATGACTATTTGTATGTCATTGTGGATCGATTTAGTAAAATGTGTGTCCTAATGCCTTGTAAAAAGTAGATCACTGCAGAGCAAACTGCTCATCTCTTCTTCCAATTTGTATGGGTCCACTTTGGGTTTCCCACATCCATTGTGTCTAATTGAGACTCTCATTTCCTTGGAGAGTTCTGGATGAGTTTGTGGAGAATGATGGACACCAAGCTGAAGAGGAGTATGACATTTCATCCACAGACCGACGAGAAAACAAAGGTTGTCAACCGCACAATGATACATTTACTTCGGGTCTATTGTGGCAAGCATCCCAAGTTGTGGGATGAGTAGCTTCCTTATGTACAACATGTATTCAAAAGGGTTGTGCATTCATCCACTTAGAGCATGTTTTGGATATTTTCCAACGGATCCCTTGGACATGGTCTTTGGCAGATGAAGATTCAAGTGAGCCAAATAATAAGGACAGGGCATAAAAGTTCATTCAACGAATTCAGATGATTCACCAGGAAGTGAAGAAGAAATTGGAGAAAATTCAAGCTCAATACAAGGCTCGACATGACAAGCACTGGGTTGATCACCAATTTCAGGTTGGAGACAGGGTGTGGCTCCACATCAGCAAAGACATAATGAAAGGGGAAGGAAAGAAGTTGAGACCAATATGATATGGCTCATTCACCATTAGAGAAGATTGGAGACAAAGATTTTCATCTCGATTTACCAGAATACATGCAAATGTACCTAGTGGTGAACGTTGAAAACGTGAAGCTTTATGAGCCTCCTTTGATCATGGACACCGAAGAGGTTGGACAGGTTCCTACAATGGACGATTTTACATCTGAATACTTGGAAAAGCTACCCGAATATATCATGCTTGACAGGAGAACTAGCACTTCACGATGGGGATATGTGGAGTACCTCCGCATTGGTTTCAAGGGAATGTATCCAAGTAAGGCTCGTTGGATTGGAAAGGATAAAGTGAGGGAGTAATTCCCTCACTTGTTAATTGACTGATAAAGCTTTTGGCGGCCCAAAAGCTCATTAGTGGGGACAAATGATCTAGGAGGATCTTAAAAGGCCAAATTTTTAAAGTCATCTAAACTAGTATCATATCTAAGAGCTCATCGTTCTGAATCCAACGACGCAAATGATACCTAAATCCAACATTGTATGAAGAAGTTATGGCCCGCTAAGTTTTTTGGAAATAACTAAATTTCTTGCAGGCATGACCCACAGGGACACCTGGCATGCTGACGTGGTCGTACAGACGGAGGATATCTAACCAGAGTGTGACACATGGTAGGTGACTTCAGCATCCCAATCAGCCATATGGACTAATCAAAGCGTGACACATGGAATCCTAGTCAGCAACGTCATATTCTTCCAAAGAGGCGACAAATTGCACCGTTTCGATCACTGGCGATGACCAAATTTCTGCTTGTTTAAAATGTATAGTGACCCCTAAAAATGGGCGGTAAAACAACCAAGGATATTTTATACAATAAAATTTAAAAAAAAAGGTCGGCCAGAGCCTGATGGGAAGTCAAACCCTGCCGATCGGTCAGCTAATGAGTTTAAATATATATATTGATTTATTGTTAACTGACGGCCAGTGTCGAACCTTCCAGGTGGGTCTGTTGGTGCTAGTCCAAACTCATATAACCCGCCAAAAGGCCAACCAACAAACAATGTTAAAATAACACCGTGAGCAGGTCAGGCATGGGATCGACCCCGCGACCTCCGCTAGGCCAACGACCCCACTTGTTGCCCACCACCAACACGCCAGCTGTTGGGTGTGTGTTATATTCTTTCCACGAATATCCCCAGGCGTGGACCCTATATTAGGTGGATGGACCTACCTATGGTTTTGTGCATGGGTTTCATACAGTTTTGGGCATGATGGTTTTCTACCCATGTTATTTTGTAGATCCGGTCAAGGGAACTGTGGTTATGTTCTAATCCATGGTTAATGGATTGGGGTTTATGAATGCTTCGGCATGTATATATATGTATTGTGACATTGAAAGGAATAAAATCAAAAATTGATCTGGTAGTCCCAGTTTTGGGATCCAGGGGAAAATATTTGTATATTTATTTTGTGTTTCTTTCCATTGTATATTTTCTGTTTTTTAAGAACTCGTTTGCAGGTAATTTATGTACAAGATTAAAACCTACATTTGGTATCAGAGTTGTTTTAGCTTCAAGGGGACAACTTTGCCGCGGAGGGGTTTTGCTCGGGCCTGTGGTAGACCTTGTTCAGTGGGAGATCTACGGGATCGATTCTTGCGATGAAAGAAGATGACGAGTAGTCGTAAGATAGAGATCGACAAATTTAATGGTTAGATTTTTGAGTTATGGAAACTCAAGATGGATGTTCTGCTGGTGGATAAAGATTAGTGGATCGCGGTAGATCCAGGTACTAAACAAATGACAATGTCCAATGAAGACTGGAAGAAGTTGGATCAGAAAACAAAGAGCACAATACAGTTGTGTATCTTAGATTCAATATTGTTGAATGTATCAGGGGAAGCTTCAACGAAGGCTTTATGGGACCAGTTAGGGACATTGTATCAATCCATGTCTTCGATGAATAAATTGTTCTTATAGAAAAAGTTGTATAACCTGAGGATGAAGGATGGAGACTCGGTGACAGAGCATCTAAACACCTTTAATATTGTGGTAGGCCATTTGTTATCTATTGATATTAAAATTTCAAATGAAGATAAGTGCATCAGTTTGTTGTGTTCTCTACCAGATTCGTGGGATAGTCTAGTTGTTGCTATAGGTAGCAATACAAATACCTTGCAGTTTGATGAAATAGTCTCATCCTTGTTGTCGAAGGAGATGAGACGGAAAAACATGGAGAGCCAGAATGGTGATGCCTTGTCTATACGAAAATGGTCCCAGAATAGAAAAAAAAAGTCCTCGATTGGGAGATCTAAATCTCCAGGAAAACCTGTAAAGGTGTGCTGAAAATGCGGAAAGGAAGGACACTTCAAAGATGACTGTAGATCTAAATCTCTTGAGAAAGGAAAGCGATCTGATGATGCTCCTTCTACAGAGGTGAAAACCACCTCAGATGAAGGTGGGGATGTGTACTTGGCTTCTTCTTCAAGTACACATGTAGATCATGAGTCATGGTTGATTGACTCAGGTGCATCCTTTCACTTCACTCCCCATAAGGAGTGGTTCTGCAAGTATGAGAAATATGATGGTGGTGATGTCTTCTTAGGAGATGATAGGAAGGCTAGAATCATCAAATGCAAAAAATTCAAGCTAAAGTTGTAAGGTGGAAGGATTAGAACACTTCCGATTGTTCTGCATATTCCGTCATTGGCCAGAAATCTGATTTCTGTAAGCCAGATGGATGATGCAAGTGCAAAAATAGTGTTCGAGAAAGATACTTGCAAGATGGTTCGGGGAGCATTGGTATTGATGCAGGGAGTTCAAATTGGAACTATGTACAAGCTTCTGGGTAGCAATGTTATTGATGGGTGCAAGAGTTCTGTAGTTCTTGAAATTGGAGCAGAAAACCTTGTGGTCTCTGGAGAAAATACCATGCTATGGCATCAAATGCTTGGACATATTGGATAGAAGGGACTTCGAACACTTAATGGTAATGGTATGGTATAAGGTATGTCTAATTTCTCTCTGGATTTCGATTTCTATGGACATTGTGTATATGGGAAGCAGAATCGGGTGACTTTCCCCTCTGGTGCTAAGAGGGCGAAAGGGATATTAGAGCTTGTGCACAGTGATGTGTTTGAACCTATGTCGGTTCCATTACTGGGTGAGTCTGTGTACTATGTATTATTTATAAATGACTTCTCAAGGAATATATGGATATATTTCCTTAGGGAGAAATCTGAAGTCTTTGACAGGTTTAAAGAATTTAAGGCTCTAGTGGAAAACCAGACAGAGTAGAAGATAACGGTGCTAAGGTAGCTTCTATTAGATTACTTTGATCTATTTCTGCTGCTTTTGATTTTGAAGTATAACAGATGGATGTGAAGACAACATTTCTTCACGGGGATCTAGAAGAAGAGATCTACATGAAGCAACCTGAAGGCTTTGCGGTGAAGGGTAAGAAAGAACTAGTATGCAGGTTAAAAAAGTCTTTGTATGGGTTAAAACAATCACCAAGGATATGGTATCAGAAATTTGATACATTTATATGGGGACTTGGCTTCACCAGAAGCAAAGAAGATCACTGTGTGTACTTTAAATTAATTGGTGACTATGTTGTTTATTAGGTCTTGTATGTGGATGATATGTTACTGATTGGAAATAACAAATAAATTATCTAGGATTTGAAGACCAATTGTCCTCCAAATTCGACATGAAAGATCTTAGTGTTGCAAACTATATTTTGGGCATGGAAATTAAACGAGATCAAGCAAAGAGGGAGCTCTGGTTAAACCAGAGGAAGTATGTCGAGACAATATTGTAGAGGTTTAATATGCAGGAAAGTAAACTCGTGAAGGTTCTTATTCCTGTAGGTGTAAAGTTATTTGCTGAACAGTGTCCCAAGACACAAGAAGAGGAAGAGGACATGTCCCATGTTCCATAAGCAAGTGCAGTCGATAGCTTGATGTATGCAATGGTTTGTACTATACCAGACATTGCACATGCAGTGGGAGTATTGAGCAGGTTTATGTCAAAACTAGGGAAGAAGCATTGGACAACAATGAATTGGGTTTTCAGGTATTTGTGTGGCACTAGTGATTATGGTCTATGCTACCAAGGAAGACCAGGAATGGATAGAGTTTTGGACATCCATGGCTTTGTTGATGTAGACTGGGTTAGAGATCTCGATTAGAGAAGATCTAGAAGTGGGTATGTGTTTAACCTATTTGGAGGTGCAGTCAGTTGGATGAGTAAGAGATAGTGTGTAGTGGCACTTTCAACTATAGAGGCAGAATACATGGTAGCCAATCATACAAGCAAGGAAGTAGTTTGGTTGCAAAGATTGTGTTCAAGTATGGGGTTAGTACAACGAGCTATAAGGATAGATTGTGACAGCCAAGGTGAAATTTTCTTGGAAAATAACCCTGCTTATCATTCAAAGACAAAGCACATTCATGTTCAGTATCAGTTTGTAAGGGATATGGTTGAGGACAAAAGGGTGTTGCTGGTTAAGGTGGACACTTTGAAGAATACTACAGATGCATTGACAAAGTCCGTGAGCACTGAGAAGTTCTCTTGGTGTAGAGAAACAATGGGTGTTGTAGGGTTGGACCAATGACTAAGCTATCATGTGGAAAGAAACAACAAGTGAGAGACTGTTGGGTGTGTGTTATATTCTTTTTGGACCCTATATTAGGTGGGCGAGCCTCGCTATGGTTTTGTGCATGGGTTTCACACATGGTTTTTGGCATGATGGTTTTCTACCCATGGCATTTTGTAGATCCAATCAAGGGAACTATGGTTATGTTCTAATCTATGGTTAATGAGTTGGGCTTTATGAATGCTTTGGCATGTATATATATGTATTATAACATCGAAAGGAATATAATGAAAAATCAATCTGGTAGTCTCAGCTTTTGGATTTGGGGGAAAACATCTGTGTGTTTGTTTTGTGTTTCTCGCCATTGTATATTTTCTGTTTTTTAAGAACTCGTTTGCAGGTAATTTCTGTACAAGTTTAAAACCTACACCAATGACGCTGTATTTTTTGTAATGCCGACACAAATGTATTTAAACCTTATTCAAGCCAATGCCAAGGGGAGGAGGCCACATGGCAGAACGAGAGCCACTGAACCTAGTACAGAGAATTGTGTGCACGAGAATCGAGATAAGAGAAGTTTCCTAGTATATTCTAAGAATATTCATGGAATATTCCTATAGGGGAATCTTATAGGGAATCTAAAATATTCCCTAGAGCTCCAAAGGTCTCCTGCATAGAAAATGGCCAACTTTATAGTCATTTTTCACGATTTTTCGCCAAAAATCCAACTGTGTAGTTTGTTTCTTCAACAGAGGTCTATAATTTCAGGCCTTTCACATAAGTGGAGGCATAAGCTGTCATTTTGTAATTGCTTGTAATTTATTTTTGCTACCAATTAATGAAAGAGGCCTCCCCACATTGAGCAGGGCCTGAAGACGTAGCCCACACTGGGTGAACTCCGTTATCAACTTTTTGTGTGTGCCTTTGATCTCATGGTTGATTTTGATTTCTGCTTCATTTATATGTATGTTTCACTTGGTTACATGCTCTTTTAAATGCAATTTTGTATGCATCCTTGAAGTGACAACCTAGAAGGTTGAGTCATATCATAGTAACTCTTCGTCACATATTTACCCCAGTGGACCGATGAACTTGAGTAAGTGTGGGAGAAGGGTGATACAAAAATATAAACACATTCACATTCCATTTTTCACTATAGTTTTATTTTGATCCAATTTAACTTTTTGTGTTTCTTGGAGAATTCTTTTTCCCTTTCTTCCCAACTTGAATCCCACCCGCATTTTCTGCAAATTCTGGTGGATTGTTCTTCGACAAGTGCATGATAATATTTTTAAAATGTTCCTCATCCACCTAATATGCCCAAGAAGTTTCCTTTTCAATGATATTCCTTGTGGTTTTCGGAGGGGATTTGTTTTCCATGAGGGATTGTTGTTTTTCCACTAACACTGCATCCGGGGAATCCTTACTCTTAATCGACGGATCCACATTGGCAAGCAATTTTTCCTGCTTAGATTTTATTGTTGTATATGCATTTTCTTTGACTGTATCTGAGTCCTTCTCATCTTCTAATTCTTTCTTGTCCTAAAGCTCTTCCTCTTTGAATAATCTATAGTGGTCACCTTGTACTCCTTCCCACCATTTGGGCCTTCAAGATTTTTTCCATTCTTTTTTATTCTGAGAACGTTTGGGGTAATTTTTAATTACATGCCTCATTTCATAGCATGTTCTACACCAAAATGAAATATTCTCATACTCAAGATTTTGGACCCAAAAATATTTTAGAGCAACCAAATTAATCTCCTTGGGAAAATCCTTGTTGAAGTCCATCTCCACACAAATGCAAGCATAAGTAGTGTTGTAAATAAATTATATTTCAGGAGAGCAACGATAAAACTTTCCCAGTGCATTCCAAATGGAGGAAATGATGTATGATTCCAAATATGCAAGGGAAGGTTTAGAAGCCTTACCCAAACTGGGGTTGTGGAGATTAATGTCGATATCGGGTCAAAAATGGGAGTCCAAGGCTACATGAAGAGGCCAACACTCCCTCAAAATTATGGCCCAAATTCATATATGCCTTTCTTGTCCTCAATATTATAAAAAAACCATAATGAAGAAACCCCAAGCCATAGGGTAAATATTCAACTTGTCTTTCAAAAGGGGCTTCCATGTCTCAAAGATCCATTTATGTAGATCGACCATCTGTGACCAACACCCATTAGACCTACAAACCAAGCCATTATTCAAAAAATAATTTTCACAACAAAAAGATCCCTCATCCATAGGAACATTGAAGGAAGAAATTTCTTGAACCATCTAAAGACCATTACCAAAATTCACCATAGAGTTGTATGAAACTGAAAAAGATCTAGCTTGACCAATAACCATACTTGCAAAAGAAATAGTTTTTTTTTTTAAATCACAGGGATTCACCATTAAACAATATGTAGAAAATCCATGCAAGCAAAGAAAATATTGAGTGACTAGGGTAAAACCCCAGTGGCCGCAAGGGTTTCCAGAGCTATTAAATTTACTTAATGCTCTAATGTTTCATATTTTTTTATGCATATCCAAAGTTTTTTTTTTGTCTCCCGTAGTTTGGTCGCCCATCCAAAGCTTTTGTTTCCCTCCCAAGTTTGTCATGCCACTCTCTTCTAGCTACCACCTCTCAAATTCTAGCCAGCTACCACTTCTAAACTTCTAATCACAACTTCGAGCCACCTACCACCTCTAATGTGATATGCATATTTTCTAGAAAAAAATGTTTGTAATTTTATTCATAAAAACAAAATTATTATGTTTTAAATTGAATTGTATCGATTTATTAATCTTTATTACTTTTTAATTGAGCGATGTTATGTTTTCTTCTTATTCTTGTTTGATCTAGCATTTCATCTTATGCACCACTACAAAATCTCCCCCATATTGGGTTGTAGAGTGCCTCTCGATGCAATTAATCATTATGTTAATTAAAATAAATAAAATAAAATATAGGTATAATAGCTTAAATGGTTGGAAGGTAAGCTTTGCACTCTTCCAATGAATCTTCACCCCGAGTTCTGCAACCTGCTGCATGCACTCGTGGGCTCGTTGGCCGCGTTAGGGCTGCGCCTCCTCTGCCATGGATGAGCTAGGCTCATCCCAGGCTCCCCCCTTCATCCTACTGTCCTCCCCTACTGCTGAAGATGCCGTGTTCAAGACCCTTTTGGCTTCGATGCCAGCCAAGAAAAAATCGATTGCTTCAAAGTTTGTAAAAAAACTGGAAAATATACCGGAGGTCTCCCTTCCTCCGGAGGGGCCGATCAAGGTAGCTTTGTCAATGGCAGAGAGGGCCCTGGTAGGACAGTTCACTGGCCTTTGGCCTTCTCCCAAAGCCACGGAAGCCTGGATCTGCAGGAACTGGAGACCGTTAATCAAGCAAAGTGTCACCTCGTATTTTCTAGGGCGAGGCTATTTTCTGTTCGAGTTTATTTCAAAAGAAGACAAGGATCTAATCTTCAGGAATGGGCCCTATTTTATGGGCCCTCAAGGTCTCTATTTGAATAAATGGACTCCTGACTTTGATCCAGCTGAAGATGTTCCGTCGGCAGTTCCAGTTTGGGTAAGACTTCTGAATCTTCTTGTACATTGCTGGAACTGGGATTCCCTCCAACATATAGGCAACGCGCTGGGAAAATTCATAGATCGAGCAAGTACTAAGGATCAATATGACTGTGCTAGGATCTGTGTCGAAGTGGATCTAGAAGTGGGGCTGCCGGAGGCTATAAAGATAAATGTAGGGAGTTGGACTCATGTGCAAAAACTTGACTACAAGTAGCTTCCTTTCAAGTGTCGCAAGTGTCAAGAATATGGACACTTTGCCAAGAACTGTACTAAAAATGAAGAAGCAGAACAAGGTAAGGAAGAAGGATGGAAGCAGGTCAAAAGATCAAGGGCTGACCCCAAACCCTCAAACCCTCCTAGAGCTACAAAGGGAAAAGGGCAACAACCTTCTTTTAGTGGCCAAGGACAACATCCAAAGGCACAATAGAATGCGTTCACCCCCCTTTCCTCAGCCTCAATTGAAGTGCAAGAAATAGAACAACAACCGAAGGAGGCAAATGAGAAAGAGACCCTCGAAAACTGCAGGCAAGGTGAGAGTGCAGTAGTATGCCCTAAGGGAAATGCTACAAAGATGGAAGAGGAAGAACAAGATTCGGAAGAATCTTAGGAGGAAGGAGAAATAGGTGACTCCCAAACAATGTCCTGCAGATCGACAAGAGGAAGGAAGTCTAACTGGGAAAAAAGGGAGCGAGAAACATATAAGGACAAGCTCCAAGGTAGTCAACCAATGTTGGAGAAGCTTCTAACAAGAACACCAAAGATTACAAGAAGTCAAGGACAGCGTCCCAAAGGGGCCACCCAATCTCAAAAAAGTAAATAATGAATATTGTCTCCTGGAATTGCACGGGGTTGGGGAGCAAGCAAAAAGAAGAAGCTATGTGAAGCTTGATTAGGATAGAAACCCCAGATATCCTACTGATCCAGGAGACTAAGTTGGAGGAGAAGATCTTCCTCCAAGTAAGCAGGAATTTTTGGAGAAAAAGTGGAGGGTAGGCTGTCTCAGCCCGAGGAGCATCGGGAGGGCTGGGAGCTCTCCGGGATGAAGCCAAGTTGGAATTGGTCAATGGAAAGCAAAATACTCACTGGCAACTTATACAATTCATAAGCTGAGAAACAAGGGATACCTTTAGCCTTTTTAATGTTTATGTGCCGGTAAATGCAGGGGAAAAGAAGCAGTGTTGGGACTCAATCAAACTCATGGTTGAGGAAGAAACTTTGGGAAATATTATCATTGCAGGGGATCTGAATATAACTTTAAGCTCTTCCGAGAAGAGAGTTGGCAGCATAGTAAGGGATCCAGCGAGGGAATGGGTGGAGGACATCATGCAAGATTGGGATCTTCTCAACATCAAGCCCTTGAAAGGTAAGTATACTTGGTCAAATAAAAGAATGGGTCCTGGCCATATTGCTGCATGATTAGATAGATTCCTTCTTCAAAGTTCCTATCTTCTCCTTGGTTTAGATGCAAGGATGCTCATTCTGCCATGCAGCATTTCAGATCATAAACCCATAAGGTTGGAGCTCTCAGCACACAGAAATTTTGGGCCCATACCTTTTCGATTCAGTCCTTTATGGATTAAGCACTCAGACTTTATGGATAAGGTTAAAGAAAGCTGGAATCGGCCCGTCAAAGGGTCTCCTTTCTTTGTATGGGAGGAAAAATTAAGAAGAGTAAAGGCTGTTCTGAAGAGCTGGGCTAAATCTCTTCCCAATCCAACTGATGAAAGGAAGATGGCCCATGCCTCCCTCGAGAAGCACCAACTGCAAATGGAAGAGGAGGACCCCTCGGAGGATTCTATAGCTAAAGAAGGAAACATGCAACAAAAATTCCACAAAGCTTGCTTGCAAGAGAAAGAATATTGGAGACAAAAATCCCGTAGTCTGTGGTTGAAAGCGGGAGACAGGAATACCTCCTTCTTCCACAAGCAAGCCCAAGCTAGAAGGTCCTTTAACACAATATCTGAAATAAAGGAAGATCTCGTTACCTACAAGGATTTCACAAGTAACAAAGGGGCTACCTTCTCCCATTTTGAGAAACTTTACAGTGAAGTCAAGGTTACGAGTCAGGACACAAGGTTCTTGGATGTTATCCCCTCCAAGATCTCTTTAAGTATGAATCATTAGCTGGAAGCTAAAGTTACCAGAAAAGAAATAAAGGTTGTGCTCTATGAAATGGAGCATGACAAATCTCCGGGTCCAGATGGCTTCATAGCCATATTCATCCAAGTTTGTTGACAAATAGTGAAGAAGGACTTGCATAGAATGGTGTTAAAATCTCAAAACTACCAGAAAATTGGAGGCAACACAAATTCTGCCTTTCTCACCCTCATCCCAAAGGAGAAGGGAGCCAACACTTTTAATAGGTTTCATCTAATTTCGCTATGCAACATTGGTTACAAGCTCATACCAAAGGTGATTTCCAATAGATTGAAGGTCCTCTTGCCCTCCATTATACCTGAAAATCAAGGGGGATTCATTCAGGGTAGGCAGATCGTGGACAACATAATTCTCATGCAAGAGGCTATTCATTCTAGTTTGTAGCGGAAAGAAAAAGGTATGGTGGTCAAGCTGGACCTAGCTAATGCATTTGATCAAGTTTGTCACAATTTCCTCTTTGATGTGATGCACAAGTTTGGGTTTGGTCATGAGTTTATTAGATGGGTCTGGGCTTGCATCTCTAAGCCCTGGATTGCCCCTTTGGTGAATGGAAGAGCAACAAAGTTCTTTAAAGCCTCTAGAGGGCTGCACCAGGGCTGCCCTCTTTCTCCTCTTCTTTTTGTTTTGCAAGCTTTAGTTCTGAGTTTTTATTTAGAAAAGTGTTAGGTGGATCAAGAGATTATGGGTCTTAGGATTGCTAGAGGTGTCAAGGATATTAATCATGCATTGTTTGCTGATGATTCTCTTCTGCTGGGTTCTACCTCCATATACTTTGCCTCCAGATTCAGGAAAGTGTTGGATGACTTCTGTGGTACTTCAGGTAGTAAACTAAATGAAGGGAAATACCATTTCTATAGCTGGAATATCTCCAATAGCGATCTCTCCTCAATATCCAGATGTTTGGGCTTCGCTGGCTCAACTAGTTGGAATTATTTCATCTATTTGGGCCTTCCTATCTTCCAAAGGAGTCACTCTAGCAGAGATTGGATCCCAATGGGTGAGAAATTCAAGAATAAAATTCAGTGTTGGGGTTTCTCGCGGCTGAATCTTGCTGGGAAGGCAATGCTTATTAAGTCTGTCCTGACCAGCCTGCCTATCTTCCAATTCTCGGCCATGTTGGCTCCTACCAGCATTCTCAAGAAGATGGAGGAGTGGATTTGAAGGTTTTTTTGGAAGGGTAGCAAGCAAAATGACAAGAAGATCCCCCTAGTCAGTTGGGACAAAGTTTCTAAACCTATGCTAGAAGGAGGTCTGAACTTCAAGGACCAGAGGCCACAAAATATCGCTATGGGGGCTAAGATTCTATGGAGACAAATAGCCCTGAAACTAGGCTGGGTTCAAAAGGCGCTATGGAAGAAATATTTCAGGGGTCAGAGGTTACGAAGCTTAGATGATCTCACCCCCACCATTAAAGGTTCTCAAATTCACATGCTTTGCATGCAGGCCTTACCTCTGATACAAAAGCATTCCTTTTGGATCCCGGGTAATGGCAAGCTCATCAATATCTGGAAAGATAAAATTATGAATGAAGAACCATTAGGTGATGCCCAAGAGCTCGTTGAGCTTCAAAGCTGGATGTTGAACAATGACATCAAAATGTTGTGGGATATTTCTAATTGGAAGGACAATGCATGGGCAGGTTGGAAGAAACCTCAAATGCCGATTGCACTAGATCAGGAGTGGTCATTTCAGCTGACTAAGCTGAAAGGAATGAGCCTGATTAATATCAGAAAACATGATAAGAGAGGTTGGGGCTCTCAAACTGGTTCTTACACAGTTGCGCAAGGCTATGCACAACTCAAAAAAATTCCCCATGTTCCTTGCTGCCCTGTGACTTGGAGAGGACTTTGGAGGCAGAAGTGTGTGCCAAAAATCGATTTCTTCAACTGGTTATTGTGCCACAACAACATTCTAGCAGATGACAGGCTTAAGAAGAAATGCTTCCTGGTCCCTTCCAGATGCACCCTTTACCTGGAAAACGAGGAAAATGCCTCTCATTTATTGATAGAATGCAGGTTCGCCAAAAGTATTTGGGCAGAAGCGATTTTCCCATGGGATTCACAGTTACTCTGCCCAACTCTATTATTGGCTTCTTTGCCGATTGGGCTCACCTCTATCCCAGGAAGTTCCCTAAGAACAATTGGTTCAAGGCAGCCTGGCTGGCCAATCCGAAATTCATTTTCTAGCACATCTGGATTGAGTGTAACCATAGAATTTTTCAAGAGAAAGCGCAGAAGGGAAAGCTTGTTTTGTCAAATGCCAATGGCCTGCTCAAGGAATCTCTCGGTGAGAAGTTTGAGAAGTTGGAGAATAAAAATCTAAGTCCTCAAGAACTGGCATGGGGGAGCAAGCTTGGTCTCTAGTATTCTGATGATGAGAGATAGTACAACATTAGAAAAGATTGGCAGATCAAGCTTACTGAGGGCGAATTTCAGATGTGGCTCCAAAAGCGTGCTAACTCCTCCTTGTTTTTTGATGGGGCTACCAAAGGCAATCCGGGGATTGCTGGGGCTGGAGGTGTCATCAGGAATGCAGATGGCAACATAGAGAATAGGTATGCCTGGGGTTTGGGTCATAGTACCAACATGTAGGTTGAGGCCATGGCCCTGTTGTAGGGCCTAAAGCATTTACATGATCTTGGTATTGAGAAAGCCATTATTCTTGGTGACTCCCAATCCTTGATTCGAATTCTCATGGATAACACGTCCCCTTGTGACTTTCGGTTAGCAAGAGTGGTTACCAGAATAAGAAAGCTAGTTGGCTCCTTTCTTCAGGTGAATTTTTTCCACGTTCTTCGGCAAAATAATAAGGAAGCGGATGCGGAAGCTAACAAATCTGTCCTCCTTCCCGTTGGCATTCGGGTAAGAGACGGGGTTGAAGATTGGGATCCAATCCCTTAATTCTGTTTCTCATGTTCTACTGTCTTTTACTTCAGCAGTTTGTCTGTATCCACAAGCTTGGGGAAATTCAGGAAATCGATTCGTCTAATGGAGTTAAGAAGATCCAGAACATTAGGGTCACGGTATTAGTTTATATATCTATTGAGGATGACTGGTTCTTAGGCTCTCTGAATGTGATCGGCCAACAAGCTTTGACTTTCTTTTAATACAAAGTATAATTGTTTTCATTAAAAAAAAAGAAAGGGTTTTGCACTCTTCCTATTTGGGTTCATATCGGCACTAAGATATTGGTTTGTTGTGTGTTGGATAAAAGGGTAGGTGGCCCCATTTGGAATGCCTAGACACTAATTTGAGACAAGAGTTTCCTGTTAGGTGTGGCTTTCACATTATTTCACTTAACCTTAGGGTTTATAGTGGTAGTGAACCATATTTGAACCTAAGTCTTACGTAGGTAATTCCAACTAGATAGTGATTCCTCTAGATATGAGAGAGAGAGAGAGAGAGAATATAATGAGTACTAATGTGAAACAAATACAATGAGAGGCAAACAAGGTTAGTGAAAGTGTGGCATTGTTATAGTTGTACTCGAGTTCAATTTTTTAAAGGAGCGAATTAATAAGTGAATAAACTTAACCTTTTAAGTGAGATTATCTTTTTGCTAATGAGACAAAGATTTTCCCTGATTTGCCCATTATTCTGAAAATTTCGTGATCCGGACTTATACAGGAACGTAACAGAATACATATATAAACATAAACATAGAGGTGCAATATAAATAAAACTTCATTTCATTAATATCAAAGAATGAAATATGCTTACATACAGAATGGAAATAAATTAGCTCGGGCGATGGTATCTTATCTATGAGAAGAGATGTGGCGGCTACATGCCTATGAATTATGTTACAATGAGGCTCAAGGGAATTTTTATTATAGAACAAGAAAGGGAAACCATAAACAACTGAAATCCTAACCCCAGGAGATGGAACACCAAGAGTTTGTGGCCCTCCTTGGGGTTAGTTGGGCAACCAACTTCCTAGGGTCGTAACTTGGTCATATGATCTGACACATACGATACCTCATTAGAAAGATCTCCTAGAGGACTATAGGATTTCCAATAGACCGTTGCCATATCTTGTTGTGTACCTAAAAAATATGTCGTTTAAGGGGTCAAAACAACTCTAGAAGTTCAGGACCCGAATATTTGCTAAAAATAGTAAATGCTGCTATAATCAAGGAAATTGATGAAATTGACTGGAGGCCTAGGAGGAGTAGGCACGTTGTAACCAATATCCACCTAGATCAGTCCTCCCCCGTTAGGAAGCAATGGTCCCCATTGCGTGCAGATCCTCCATAAGGTGAGAATTTTTTTATTGAACCTATTCCCTGGTGAACCACTTGCCCTAATGAACGAGTTGACCTACCTTGACAACTCGATATAGCCAGATCCTCTGCTGGCGAGTGTTATTGACTTGTGTGTCCATGATCCTTTCAGTTGTGGCATGTTTGATGTGGCTTGGGTTGATCTTTGTTGGTGTCAACTGCTCAACAACGTCGGATGTGTCCAACAATGGGGAAAGTATGGTCGCAACCGGTCCACGTTGAATACTAGGTGCAGGTCAAGGAAAAATGGAACACTGAGCTCGAAGGAATTGTCACCTATAGCATTGGTGATGGTGTATGACCCATATCAGAGCATGCGAAGCTTGCGGTGGGGCCCAACATGATGCTCCTTATGCAAATGTAACCAAACTTTATCACCCACTTGGAACTATGTGACACCCGATGCTGATCATGACGCTACTTGTATATGTCATGGACCTGCTGTTGGATGTGCTGAATACGATCAATGAAGCCATTAACCATGCTAGCTTCAATATAAACATGATTTGAGTCTTCATGAGTAGTTGCAAATGGTATGACCACATCAATGGGACATAGTGGTTGGAATCCCAACCCCACCTAAAAGGGGATGTGACCAGTTGAGCTATGGAGAGATATGTTGTAGTTGTGCTGGACATATGGGAGGCTTTCATCCCGTGTTTGTGGATGCTTCAAGTTGTACATATGCATGCACGATCATCCTGTTGATGACCTTGTTGAAAATAATACTGAGAGGGGGAGGTGAATCAGTATTATTAAGTCAAATTCTTTTTCAATTTATACAAAGATTTGTATACACTACTTTGGTTAATGAAAACAGTGTGTATACGCAACTTTGACTAATGAAACTTGCGTGTAACTTCTAGACTTATAATTTAATTTATTCTTCAGATGTTGATATATGTGTCAGAACCATATAACAGTAAGCAGGAACAGAAAAGTAGAGTAGACAGTCACACAAAAGAACACAAGATATAAGGTGGAAACCCAATGTGGGTGAAAACCACCTGCTGCAATATGTCTCTATCTTCTTTTAATTAGAAACTTCTTTTACAATGGTTTTGTACTGGTGCAATCTTATACCAGCACGCAGGCTTCAACCTGCAGAAGGCTACAACCTTCTCTCATTCTCTAGCTTCTCCTAGAAGGGAGCTACAACCCCCTTAGCTCTTGTACTAGCTGAGGTACTAGTACGTAGGTGCTAACCTACAGAAGGCTTCAACCTTCTCCTTTCTTCCAGGGACCACGTTTCATAAATTTTCAGACTGGATCCATGAATATCAATCAAACATCAAGTAGATCTGCAACAACCAATCTCCTTTGTACAAATACTAAATCAACCAATAACTTCTCAGAATGCTGTAACTAGAAAACAGTACCAGTAACCAAACACCAATTCTGAACCCAGAACACTGCAGCAATAAACCGAAGTAGCTAAAACATATTTCAAGAGACGTACGCTACTTCACCATTAGAAACATGCATACATACGCAGCTATGCCAAAGCCAACCAACGTATACGCAGTCTTCACTTGCTTAACTTGCATGTATACGCGCCTCTGCCGTGCCGAACCTGCGTACAGATCTATAAAAGATAATTTATCCTTTTACTTAATCAGTCATCAGTTATACCCAGATTATTAGATTTATAGATCTAATCATGCGCCAAATATAATAGATCAAAATCACACAATGATACTACTATTCAAGCCTTGAGATCTTGACCCATCAATAGAACTTAACCATCTTGTAATGCTCAGGTTCCTCCTTGATTCAGATCCAGCTATATCTCACCAACCAATCACCAGTATTCCAGATCTTGCTCCTCTCAAGATATTCAACACATAAGTCCATACCCTTGCCAAATGATCTCCTTCCCTTTTTATAGTCTTAGCCCTTACACAAACCATGGTCCAAAACCATTGAGAACCAATACTAGGGACCCAATACCTGGGTTCAACACTTTGGATGCAATACCAAGGACCAAAACCATAGGTCTAAATACCACGGACCCAAAAATAAGCTTTCCCACATGTACGCGCTTTTCCATGCATGAAAGTGCGTGCATACGCATACGCGACTTTTGATTAGCAATCCCTTGTGTATACGCGACTTTGATATGAGGAACCTGCGTATACCTCATTTTCTTTCATTCTGAGAGCCTGAACTGTGATCTGCCATTTGAGTGAGTTGCCATCAAGGACAACACTTATGTCATAGAGCCAAACTTGTTCCAAACCTGTGTCATAATGCCAACAGACCTTTGTTTGGACATTAGTTTGGGGGTGGAAGGTCGTGGACTTAGTGAGATTGGTATCCAACATCGACTAGAGGCTTGACCAAAATGTACTCAGAAACCTACTATCCCGATCTCAGATAATGGACTCTGGGATCCCAAAGTGTACTGTCATATCCCCATTTTTTCCTTTATAGTACAACTAGGGTGGATTTCGAGGGCACATCATGGGTTCCGATGGAGTTTTTAGGATTTTTTATGGGGTTTGATGGCATTCCCTTGGCATATTCTATCATCCACATAACTTGCTTCTCGTTCCGTTTCTTTCCAAAAACTTTTAGAAAACAAGGTTATTATTGAGCCTGACTTATTTAATTTAGCTTGAGGTGGCATTCCGTGAGAATTTGATGGAATACCTTAGTGTAATAGATCGTTGTAACCAGAATGAGAAGATCTACAAGATGGGATGTTAAGAAGTGACTTCCAATGGTTAGAGAGAGTATGGTGGGAGATTTACCATTTTCCTTGATTAAAAATGGTTTTAATTAGTCATTTAATTAAGGAAAAATAATTAATTGGAGTAAAAAGGCCAAAAGTGACTTAAGTGAAATAAAATAAAATTAAAAAGTCACTTAAGATAAAGTCAATGGAGGAGCTTCTAGAATAATAATAAAATAATAAAATGAGATGCTTCTAGAGGCTTGGGGATCTATCTATGGAGATATATAAAAGAGGAGGAGAAAACCATTTGGAGACATCTTGGAGTTGAGTAATTGTTTCTTGTGGAGAGGTTTGGAGAACCAAGAGTTCCTAGCTTCAGTGGTAGCCCTGGGACGGAAACCCTTAGGTGATGTAGTGAGAGTGGGCAAGAACCCTTCTCTCCCCTTGGTGAATTCATTTAGAATTCACAGGAGCTCTTATTGGTTGCAGTTTCATTCTAAGAGGTCAAGTCCAGTGCTGCAGTAGACACATTTTGAGGTTGGATCTAGTTTGCAACAATTGTTCGAGATTCTCATCTATTTCCAACTATTTCATATTACCATGTACTCTTATTTTTGGTTAATATAATAAAGTTGAGATTTGCTGCATTTTCATTGTGTTCATTTTTTCTTGCGGCATTTCTGGTTATTTACCGTGTTGCAAAATTTTCATAAATTTGTCATAGTATCAGTATTGTGTATTTTTTGGGCTATATCGCCAATTAAAAATATTGTTGGAAAAAATTACTGTAAATTTATGGTGTTTTCCGCATGTACTTTCTGGGATAATTTTGCTATAACGAAATCACCATTATTTTAGCCAAATATTTTGAAAGGGACATTACATGTACCCACACTAATTCAAAGAAGTCCTTGGAGTGGCTTCTGCTGTGATACTCTTTTTGCAAGTTGCCATAATGGCCATCTTAGAGAATCTGCCAACGACCACAAAAACACAGTCGTTGCTATGCTTAGTAGAAGGAAGGCCCGACATGTAATCCATGGAGATGGATTCCCAAGGCCAAATAAGAGTAGGCATATGATTATATAAACCTTGCTTCTTGATTGTCAGTTTGACAATGGTACAGGAAGTGCAGGATTTGATGTACTTCCCAACATGTTTTCAAAGGTTCGACCAATCAAAATACGTTTGCAACACTGCCACTGTTTTCTCTACTCTGAAATGTCCAGCAACACGATTGTAGTGCGCCTCACAAAACATCTTGACATGCTCGCTTGAGGGAAAATAAAGGTGTACCAGGTGGCATAACAGTGTGCCCTTGAGGTGAAAATATGGAATGTGCTTTCCTTCCAGGAGTATCTAGTATGTGTTGTCGAATTTTGGATCGCTCTTGTAAAGATGCGGCCACCCTGAAGTCTCATTTCCACAAGAGTCGAACATAGTGTTCAGTTTCATAAGCGGTGGTCGACTAAGACAGTCTGCAACATTATTGGTGCTATCCTTCTTATACTTGATGTTCAAATGGAACTGTTGCAGATATGTGGACCATTTCTGAAGGTGATCGCTCTGCAACTTTCCTTATGTCTGTATGAACTACAAGGGTCGGTGGTCTGTGTGGATGACTATTTCCTTCCCCACAATGTAATGCTTTCATTACTAGCAGGCATGCACCATGGAATACATCTCTTTGTTATAAGTGGGATACTTTCAGACTGTATTCGAAAGTGTCTCACTGTGATATTCCACGTGATGCCCCTGCTGGGTAAGAACTGCACCAATAGTGTAGTTTGAGGCATCTGCCTCAGTTTCAATTAGTTGTTGTAGGTCTGGTAATGTGAACATTAGTGTAGAGGAGAGGCGATGATTCAACTTGATAAACTCTTTTTGTTTGGAATCGAACCATAATAAATTTTCTTTGGCTCTTCCCTTGGTGACTTGACTCAAAGGCCAAGTGATATGAGAGAATCCCAACACAAACCTGCGATAGAAATTAGAAAGACCCAGAAGGATGCAAAGCTCTGTTAAAGTGATTGGGGATGGCCAATCCTGAATAACTTATATCTTGACTAGGTCCACATGCACACCCCAATCATCAATGATGTACCGCAGATATTGAAGCAAGGCCATACCAAAAGTGTATTTCTCCAAATTGGCACATAATTTGTGTTGTCACAGGGTTTGGAGGACCCGTAGGATATGGTGTATGTGCTCTTCCCATCTCTGGCTGAATATAAGGATGTCGTCTAGGTACATTATCATGAACGAGTTGGTGAGTGGTCACAAGATGTCATCCATCAGCCACTTGAAGGTTGTGGGGGCATTGGTCAACCCAAAAGGCATGAACAACCATTCGTAAAGGCCCTCCTTGGATTTAAATGCGACCATCCACACATCGGAGGGTTTAATTGGTACTTGGTGATAACTGAACTTCAAGTCAATCTTGTTGAAGTATTTGGCACCCTTGAGCTGGTCCAGAAGGTCATCAATTTGTGGGATTAGATACCTATTTTGGACAATGATCTTATTCAACACCCAATAGTCAATATAAAGCCTCCAGGTTCCATCCTTCTTCTGTACCAACATGATCGGGCTCCCACAGGGTGATGAACTTGGCATGATGTGCCCTTTCTGCAACAACTCATGAATCTGCCTCCTGATGTAATCGTTCTCTAAAACATAGTGTTGGTAGATTGGTCCATTGGTAGTGGTGCACTTAGGGCCAGATCGATGGATTGCTTGACTTGACATTGTAGGGGTACCCTTGTGGGTGAGGTGAAGATGTCCATGTATTCCTCCAAAACCCTCTCCATCTGCTGCTACCATGCGGAGGAGTCCTATATAGAGGCTGTGGAGGTGGCCATATATTCTTCTTGCCCTGAGGGTGAATCATAAGGTAGATAAATTTCTCGGATTGGGAAATGAGCTTACCGCATTTCTTTGCAGAGATCAAAGAGATGGTGGTAGCCAGTGCTACCTCCAGTATCCTATATAACTTATTGCCCAAAGTAATAATAACAGTGTGAGGCCTAGACTCATACACAACATGACATTTCCACAAGTATGGTTGGCCCAATAATACATCACAAACTTCAAGAGGAGAAACATCACACAATACCTCATCTGTGAAGGGCTTGATGCTGTAGGGAAGGCGACATCACTAGCTGATGCAGAGATCTCATACTTAGTGAAGCCACTCGATGGTGTACGATTGCATGTGTGGTGCGGTTGGTAGGCCCAACCGCTTCATGACCTCTACTGAAATGAGGTTCTTTTGGCTCCCACTTTTGACAATGAACTGTAACCGAGAACAGTGCACCCACATTTGTGAGTGGAGGAGGCGCTCCCCCTCCTCTGGATCTCTGAGCTCTATCTTCTTGATCTTGGCTGGTGGAAACAATAACACTAGGCTCTGCATCAATAATATTCTTCCATTTTTTATTCCCCTTATCGAGTTCTGGCTCAAAGTCAGAACATGATTCTGATTCAAAAGCCTTTAGCTCGACCACCAGTGACCGCTTGGCTCGACACTCACTTCTGTTGTGAGTGGGGCTCTTTGGAACTCACACCATTTTCTCATGTCATTCTTTGTCTTCATGATGTTATTCTTTGCTTGAGGTTTCAACGAGTTGTTTTGGGTCGTCCTGTCTTGCCTTTCTCATTTGTTCTGCGGTTTGGGGGTGCCTTTCCCTTGTTTCAGATTTGTAGATCCAAACACTCACTTCTTCTATTTAAATTTCTACTCAATCTTGACAACATATCGATAGGTGGCATTGAGCGAGGAGATGTCCAGGAACTCCATCTCTTCCTAGATGTACTTGTGTAGACAACTGCGGTACTTGAGTACCAAATTCCATTAAGAATCCTTGATACCAACTTCGTGCGAAGTGTATGAAAAATATTTGTGAACTCTGACACGTATTGGTCCCTTTCCTGCCGCAACGTGGTCCATTTTATGTATTTATCCTGATAGCTCCCGACAGGGTAATACTGCTCCTTGATGGTGTGTCAAAAAAAATTCCAAGTGGGTGCGGCGAAAAATAGTGAGGGTTCCCTCTTGTCCCTCTTCTCACAATGGGTTTCCCACCAGTGGGTGGTGACTTTAAGGAGTGCAAAAGTAATATTCCCCAATTAGAAAAATCATGAACTGAAAAATATCCTTCTAACAGATTTAACCATTTATCTATGACATCTGTACCTATCTGGCCTTAAAATATGGGGATGTCAAAGTTGACTTGTAGCTTAAAGGGAGTGGCGCCTCCAGAGTGGATTTTGGATGAAGATGCGTCGCTTGTGGGTAACCACTGAAGGATATGGGCAAAGTTGTCCATCATCGCATTCCTCTTTTTCTTGAGGGCTTCTTCGAGCAATATTTTGAAAGGATCTCTTGCACCCTCATCTTTCTTTTCTTCCACCATGGGAGGTTGTAAGAGTTTGTGAGGTTGGTCTTGCAAAGGTTCATTGAAGCCCTAACTCCTTATACCTTGAACTTGATGGGGACATGCAAAGAAAAATAGAGAAAGAGCAGATTGCTCTAATACCACTGATCCAGACTTCTACTAGAATGTAACAAAATATAGATATAAACATAAACACAGAGGTGTAGCAGAAATAAAACTTCATTTCGTTAATATCAAAGAACTAAAATATGCTTACATACATAGTGGAAATAAACTAGCTCGAGCGATGGTTGCTTATCTTTGAGAAGATATGTGGCTGCTACATGCCTCTAAAGTGTGTTATAATGAGGCTTAAGAGCCTTTTTATTATTGAACAATAAAGGGAAACCCTAAACAACGAAAACCCTAACCCTAGTAGATGGAACACCAAGAGTTTGTGGGCCTCGTTGGGGTTAGTTGGGCAGCCAACTTCCCGAGGTCGTAACTTGGTCATATGATCTTCATTTGGCATGTATGATACCTCATTAGAAATATCTCTTCGAGAACTACATGATTTACAATAGGACCCTACCTACGACTATGGGCCTGCCGCAAACCTTAAAAAATGTCATTTAGGGGGTCA
The DNA here is from genome assembly GCA_031772625.1 of Pinus tabuliformis. Taxonomy (NCBI): domain Eukaryota; kingdom Viridiplantae; phylum Streptophyta; class Pinopsida; order Pinales; family Pinaceae; genus Pinus; species Pinus tabuliformis. The sequence continues at coordinate 602,376,934 of CM062813.1, read as the reverse complement.
AAACAACTTTAGTTCAAGACCCAAAAAACTACTAAAAATAGCAAATGCTGCTATAATAAATAAACTGATGAAACCGACTAGAGGTCTAGGTGCAGTAGGTGGGTGGCCACCAATATCCACTTGGATCAATTCTCCCTCCTTAGGAAGAAATGGTCCCCATTGCATGTAGAGCCTTCATGAAGTGGGGAAATTTCTGTTGAACCTGGTCCCTGGTGAACCACTTACCTTGGTGAAGGAGTTGGCTTGCCTTGACAACTTGATATAGCTGGATCCTTTGATGACGAGTGTTATTGAAATATATGTCCATGATCATGTCATTTGTGACCTGTTTGATGCAGCTTTGGTTGAGCTCTATTGGTGTCAGCTACTCAGCAACGTCGAATGTGTCCAACAATGGGGGGAAGTATGATCGCAGTTGGTCCACATTGAATACTAGGTGTAGGCCAAGGAATGATGGAATGCTGAGCTCAAAGGCATTGTCCCCTATAGTCTTGGTGATGGTGTACGACCAATATCGAAGTGGAAAAATCTTGCAGTGGGGCCCAACGAGGCGCTCCTTCTGCAAATGTAACCAAATTTTATCGCCCACATAGAACTTGTGTTGCACCTGATGTTGATCAGGATGCTGCTTGTACTTAGCATTGGCTCTATCCAATATGTCATGGACCTGTTGGAAGATGTGATGAATGCACTCAATGAAGTTGTTAGCTCTGCCAGCTTCGGACCGGACATGAGCCGAATCTACTTGAGTTGCTGCAAATGGTATGGCCACATCAATGGGGCATAGTGGTTGGAATCCCAACCCCACCTGAAAGGGGTTGTGTCTAGTTGAGTTATGGAGAACTCTGTTGTAGCTGTGATGGTCATAGGGAAGGATTTCATCCCATGTGCGTGGATGCTTCGAATTATACATGTGCAGAATGTGCACGATCATCATGTTGATGACCTCTATTTGGTCATCAGTTTGGGGGTGGAAGGTCGTGGACTTAGTGAGAATGGTATCCAACATCGACTAGAAGCTTGACCAAAATGTACTCAGGAACTTGTTGTCCCGATTTGAGATAATGGGCAGTGGGATACCAAAGTGTACCCACACTCGTTCAAAGAAGAGCTTAGTAGTGGCTTATGATGGATAATTTTCTTGTAGGTCGCTAGAATGATCATCTTAGAGAATCTATTGACGACCACGAAAACACAGTCGTTTCCATGTTTAGTAGAAGGAAGGCCCGACACATACTCCATGGAGATGTATTCCCAAGACTGACTACGAGTAGGAAGAGGAGTATATAGGACTTGCTTCTTGATTTTCGATTTTGCAATGGTGCAGGTAGTGAAGGATTTGATGTACTTCCCAACATACTGTCGAAGGTTTGGCCAATAAAAATACTTCTGCATCACTGCCACTGTTTTCTCTACTATGAAATGTCCAACGACCCAAATGTAGTGCACCTCCCAAATCATCTTTGCATGATCACTTGAAGGAACACAAAGGTTTCCCAGGTGGCATAACAATATGCCATGGAGGTGAAAATATGGAACTTGATTTCCTTCTTGGAGCATTTGGTATGTGTTTCCGAATTTTGGATCACTCTTGTAAAGATGTGGCCATTCGAAGTCTTGTGTCCACAAGAGTCGAGCACAGTGGTTAAAGCCATAACTGGTAGTCGGCTGAGACAGTCTGCAACATTATTGGTGTTGCCCTTCTAGTACTTGATGTTCAAATGGAACTGTTGCAGATATTTGGACTGTTTTTTATGGTGATTGTTCTGTAGATTTCCTTGTGTCTGTGTGAACTGCAAGGGTTGGTGGTCTATGTGGATGACCGTTTCCTTTCCCAAAATGTAATGCTTCCATTGTGAGTAGGCATGCATAATGTAATAAATCTATTTGTCATAAGTGGGATAGATTCAGACTGTATATGAAAGTGTCTCACTGTGATATTCCATTGAATGCACCTGTTGGGTAAGAAATGCACCAATAGCATAGTCAGAGGTGTTTTTCTCAATTTCCAATGGTTGTTGTAAGTCTGGTAATGTGAGCATAGTGGAGACTAGAGGTGATGCTTCAAATCGACAAACACCTTCTGTTGGGATTCAAACCAAAAGAACTTTTTTTTTTGCTCTGCCCTTGGTGACTTGACTCAAAGGCCAAATGATATGAGAGAATCCCAACATAAACCTGTGATATAAATTGGAAAGACCCAGTACGAAGCTCTGTTAGAGTGGTTGGGGCTAGCCAATTTTGAATAACTTGTATCTTGGTTGGGTCCACATGCACACCCTGCTCATCAATGATGTACCCCAAATATTCAACCTGGGTCATACCAAAAGTGAATTTCTCCAAATTAGCAGACAATTTGTGTTGTTGTTGGGTTTGGAGGACCCGATGGATATGGTGTATGTGCTCTTCCCAACTTCGGCTAAATATCATGATGTTTTTTGGGTACACTACCATGAACGAGTTGGTGAAGGGTCGAAAGATGTTGTCCATCAACCGCATGAAGGTTGTGGGGGCATTCATCAACCCAAAAGGCATGACCAACCATTCAAAAAGGCCCTCCTTGGATTTGAAGGCGATCTTCCACACATTGGAGGGTTCAATTTTTTACCCGGCGATAAATAGACTTCATGTCAATGTTGCTATAGTATTAATCACCCTTGAACTGGTCCAGAAGGTCATAAATCCATGGGATTGGATACCTATTCTTTACAGTGATCTTATTCAATGCCTGATAGTTAATACGGAGCCTCCAGGTTCCACTCTTCTTCTATACCAACACGATCGGGCTCCCACAGGGTGATGAACTTGGCCTGATGTGCCCTTTCTACAACAACTCTTGAATCTGCCTCTCGATCTCATTGTTCTCCAAAACAAAGCATTGGTAGATTGGTACATTGGGTAGCTCGTGCTCAAGGTCAGATCGATGGAGTGCTTGACTTGACATTGTAGGGGTACCCCTGTGGGTGAGGTGAATATGTCCTTGTATTCCTCCATGACCTTGTCCATTTGCTGCTTCTGTGCAGAGGAGTCCTATCTGGAGGCTGTGGAGGTGGCCACGATCTTCTTCTTTCCCTTAGGTGAATCATAAGGAAGACAAATTTCCCAGAATGGGAAATGGTCTTACTGCATTTCTTCATAGAGATCAAAGATATTGCGGTAGGCAGTGCTACCTTCGGTATCTTGTATAACTTATTGCCCAAAGTAATAATAATAGTGCGAGGCCTAGACTCATACACAACATGATGCTTCCACAAGTATGGTTGGCCCTATTAGCCCTGAGGTGCATTGCTGCTATTTTAATAGAAATGTCCCTTGTTTTAGCTCCGATGGTCCATGTCTCCTGTTTCTCTGCTTTGGTCATAAGCCAGACTTAAAAAATTATACACCTGCACTCATAAATATCGGCGGATCCCCTCTTGGTTCATCTCCTTTCCGCTGCGCTCTCCATTCTTCGATCCTCGTCATCAATCTTTCCACTGATCTGATGGTCCACACTTCATCCGACTAATGATTTACGCTCACCCACTCCGACCAATCACCACCATTAGATCATTTCCGCTAGATATAACGTCTATCACGCATATCGCTTAGACTTATTCCGCTCTCGCCACAACTTCAAGCCTCCGACGATTGATCTCCTTCGCCCATTCATCTTGATCCAACGGCCCTTGTTCACGATCACCATAATTCATCCTCCGCCGCCTAACCAACATCCTGACTATCGATACAAACCATCCAACGGCCCCCGTACCTCACTTCCCACCAGTCACCAAGGGAGGAAATTTGTTGGCTTTGTCAGTGTTTTTGACAGTCGGACAATTGAACTGAAATAACAGAATGCATGGCCGAAAGGGGAAAAAACAACATCACGATGCAGCCGAACCAACATAAATGATCATGTAACGTCGCTGGCATGAGCGAACCACTTGAAAGCGTGACGAAATTACCAGAATTTGATTACCATGTTTGTTAGAAACAGAGCTCTCTGAGCTCATGTTTGTCTAGTTATGGCATCAAGTAGTTAGAAGATAGAGGGGATAGATTAAGACATCTTGAGCCTCAGAGAGTTTGAGAGTATTGTAAAAAGCCTATAAATGGCTGAAAGTTCAGAGTAATAGAGGTTCAAATTTTGGAGACTGTGGATACTCTGTTCCTTCCAACGTCTCATATTCATTCGAGTAATAAAAGCTTCTTTTGGTGTTACATGTTCAATTCTCATCTTCTCCTCTGTTCTAAGCTTGCACTTGAATAGGTTATTCATGTTTTCTTCTGTATCTAATGCCAGATAACTGTCATCTTATCCATGCGTTGATAAATTAGATTTGCAAGCCTCATTTACTTTTTGTAACTAACCATTCAGATGTGTTTATGTATGTATTTGCTGGTACAGTCAGGATTCTCCATCTATTCATTGAATCTATAAACTATTGAGCATTAATGGTCGAAAGCCTTATCAAGCCGAGGGTGTTCATGCATGTCTTGAGTCAAAACAAAGATGAACAGTCATCTGACTTGATCCAAACCCCAATCCATTCCAATAGTTCAGAGAACGATATTGAAGATTTATATGTTACCAGGCATCTCCGAGCTACAACCTAGGAGAGTTTCCTGGAGTGCTAAGATAATTGGCGCCATTGCCGAGGAGAGGAAACTGAAGCTCAACTTCCCTGGGGGACGACACAGATCTAGCTTTGATGATAGACAAAGTTTGGACACTATTTGGGTTGTAGTCATCTTTCTGGCGACTCTACTGGAGGACTAACCTCTTGGCGACTCCACTATATAGTTCTGTCTCAGTTTATGAGGCATACTCGGAGAAATCCTCAGAAGCCATGAGCTGACACAGTACCTGACCCTGAAAAAATCATCAAAGAAAGAAAGGAATTGCAGAAAGGAGCATCAATTTCAGGTAGCTCTAAACAATATTATATAATATCTCTTCAAGAAAATCCTATAATAGAACAAATACATGTTGAGAGTATAGCATCTAATACTAGCAGTGAAGAAAAAATCTTAGATATTCATAGAGCTCCTTATTCTTTAGGTTCCCCCTTCGTTGTAAGCCCAAAGGAAGCCTCTCCTCCTATCCATCATACTCCTTTAGTCCTATCAGTCACTCCTCGACCCTCTGTCATTCAGACTTCCAGTACCCTTATAACCACCACAGCTATGGCAACACCTACCAAAATGGAAAGAATCATAACTGCTAGGTATGGACTTCTAGTACTGCCCACTCCTTTGAATGCCATGCCTGCTGGAGAATATAAGAAGTATATGCCTAAGTTCATTGGGATTGAAGGTGTTACAACTGAGGAACATCTTGAATCATTCTATAGCTATGCTGATAACCTGGACATTAGTGAAGATGATGTATGGATGAGAGTCTTTGTCCAATGTCTAGATGGAGAGGCTAGAAAATGGTTCAGAGAACCGACCCAAAGGTCTATAGCAGATATTGAGGCTTTAGATGATGCATTCCTAAAGCATTGGGGGGATAGGAAGGATCTACTTTACTACCACATCGAGCTTGGGAACTTAAAGAGGGAAAATGGTGAGTTGTTGTCTGATTTTATTAAGAGGTTTAACTGCATGTACATCAAGATACCAGCTGAAGTAAAACCCTCCACCACCTCTGCTAAACTCACCTATGCCAGTGCCTTTGATTTTGACTTCTGTCTACTGTTGAGGGAGAGACAATGTGCTACCTTGGTTAATATGCAGGATGCACCCTTTGAAGTAGAATCAAACATCATGGCTGCAGAGAAGCTCAAGGGGAATGTTGATAGAAGGAGACAGAGGGGCGAATCTTCATCATCTTCAGATCCCAAGATAGATAAAATGACCAAGATGATAGAGTCATTAGCTTCTGAAATCACCAAATTAAAGGTTGAGAAACACCATGGGAAAGGAAGAGTTCCTAATACCTTTGCTCCTAGAAATCAAAATCCATATAGAAGAGCTAATGAGCAGTTGTAGATTCTGCAAAGAAGCCAATGAAGACCAAAGGGTGAAGACCCTTTCCAGAATGTAGTCATGGAAGAAGAGAAATTTGAAGAAGATGATGAGATCCATTGTCTAGAAGACAAAGGAAGTGCCTCCTTTTTTACCTCAGCTGCCTATGAAAAGTCATTATTCAATGACCAGATCAGCCAAGAGTGGGATGGTGGAACTGTTCTGAAAACTGATGGTCAACATAGATATGATTTGAGGTCAAAGATGAATAATGCCAAGGAAACTCCTGTTCAGAGATTTGTTGTCCCTGCAATACATCAAGCTAATAAGCATAAATGACCGGTAGTTGATCCCATCATCCTCAAAGCTCTAGCTCATGACATAAGAGGCCTTGACAAGTCTCCTTCTCCTTTCAGTTTTGAATAAGAAATTCAAAAGCTAAGCATACCTATACCTCTGATTGAACTGGTGAAGAATGAGTCCTTCAAGAGATCTATCCTTGAGGCCCTTAAGCCTAAAGCCATCCAAGCCTCCACTGACTATGTAAATCTGCAAGACAACAAACCAGCTGTTGTTCTCAACCCAATGATTGAAAATTGTGATGACAAATTCCCATCATTTTATGTCTCTTTGACTATTCATGACAAAATCCTTCACAACTGCCTTTTGGACACAGGTGCCAACCATAATCTAATGCCCAAGGTTGTCATGGATGATTTGGGTCTTGACATTACCAAGTCTTATCATGACCTGTTTTTTTTTTACTCTAGAAAAGTGAAATGTTTGGGATTAATCAAAGACCTAGCCATCACCTTGTCTCAATTGCCCATGAAGACCATGATGATGGATATTATGGTAGCAGATATACCCCCCAAGTTTGGCATGTTGCTTTCCAGAGGTTGGATCAAGAGATTAGGTGGAACATTGCAAAATGATCTGTCCTATGCTACTGTCCCAGTTTTTGGAGGTGAGAGTAGGAGATTATACAGAGAAGCTCAGTTGGCTTATATCATCAGTGATGAAAGGAATCCCACTAATCATCCCATCTATGCTGTCGAAACTAATTTTGGAGCCTGTATTCTTCAGATTGAAGAATCCCAGTTGGCCTCCATGCAGCTTAGGAAACCGGTTTGCCAGATCACAAAGGAAGAAGGCTCACAAATTTGGGACACGTTCTTTGATGGAGCTTGATCTAAGGAAGCTGCAGGAGAAGGTGTAGTCCTTATGTCCCCCACACAAGAATGCATTCATTTATCTTTCAAGTTAACTTTTTAGGTCACAAATAACATAGCAGAGTACGAAGCCTTGATATTGGGCTTAAATGCTGCTAAAGAAATGGGCATCAAAGGTCTGAAGGTGTTTGGAGATGCAGACCTTATCATTCAGCAGGTGAACAAAACTTTCCAAGCAAAGCATCCAAGGCTGAAAGCATACAGAGATGAGGTATGGAAGCTCAAGGGTTCTTTTAATAGTTTCAACATTTCTTACATCCCTAGAATGAAGAACCAGCTTGCTGATTCCCTTGCTGTGTCTGCTAGCACGTTTATTCCTCCTTTGCCTCCTAAATTGACTTATGAAGTTCAGGTGAAATATAGACCATCTCTGCTTGACAATGTCAAATACTGGAAAGTTTTTGAAGATGATGATGAAATTAATAGGTTTTTACAAGTCATTGATGAATTTTCTGAAATGCACATTGACCAAGAAAATGAAACCATTGAAGAATGCAACCAGTCCAAGCTAAAGGATGAGATTGGTCAGGATAACATTGTTCAGCTGCCTAGTAACCATATACCCAAAGGATTGGTGCCCCTAGAGAGGCTGTTTGATAATAATGATGTACCTTATAAGCCTGCCAAAAAATAAAATGAGTCTACAGTTCATAGACATAATGTAGGGAGTCCAGCCCATCCAAAGTACATAAATTTGTCCACTCACTTGTCTTCTGCCCAAAGTTCCGAGTATTGCACCCTGATGAAACAATTTGTTGATATTTTTGCTTGGGAGTACAATGATCTTAGGACCTATGACACCAACATCATTCAGCATAAGAATCCACTGGAGAAGAACACCATCCCTTTTAAGCAGAAATTAAGACCTATTAACCCTCTCTTATTGCCTTTGATTGAAAAGGAAATCAAGAAGTTGTTGGATGCCAAGATCATAGTTCCCCTAAGTTATTCAAAGTGGATAGCTAACCTTGTGGTAGTAAGAAAGAAGAATGGAGAAATTAGGCTTTGTGTTGACTTCAGGAATCTGAATAAATGCTCTAAAAAAGACAACTACCCCCTGCTTAAGATGGAACACTTGCTGCAAAAAGTTTTAGGGGCTAGAGTCATGTATTTATTAGATGGATTTTCAGGTTACAATCAGATTGCTTTACATCCAGAAGATCAGAAAAGACTGCCTTCACTACTCCTTGGGGCACTTTCATGTACTCCAAGATGCCTTTTGGACTGATGAATATTGGGGCTACTGTTCAGAGGGCCATGGACATAGCCTTTGTGGGAGAGAAGGACAAGTTTGTCCTTATTTACCTTGATGACATAATAGTCTTTTCCAGCAGTCACAAGGACCATTTGCAACATTTGAAGAAGGTGTTTCTAAAATGCAGACGGTTTGGAATTTTTGTGAACCCAAAGAAGTCATAGTTTTCTCTAGAAGAAGGCAAACTTCTGGGACATATTGTTTATGCTGAAGGTGTGAAGATCAATCCAGCAAGAGTTCAAGAAATTCAGAAATTGTCCATCCCAAGGTCAAAAAGGGACATTCAATCTTTCCTGGGTAAGATTAACTTTTTTAGGAGGTTTATTCCAAACTTTGTAGAGCTAGTGAAGCACATCACTTCCATGCTGAAGAAAGGATCAAAAATAAAATGGGTAGATGGTGCAAGAAGCTCTTTTGAAACCATCAAACAAGATATCACGGAAGCTCCCACTCTAATCAGTCTAGATTATACCAGGGAGTTTTATATCTTCTCTTTTGCCTCTTATGATACACTTGCAGCAGTTCTATCGCAGAAAAATGATGAAGGTGTAGAGCACCTTGTGGCCTTTTTCAGCAAAATTCTGAGGGAGGCTTAACTAAGGTATGACCTTATTGAAAAACAAGCTTATGCTCTCATAAAATCCTTAAAGGCATTCCGAATTTATATTCTACATTACAAAGTGGTTGCGCATGTACCTTTAGCCTCAGTAAAATATGTCCTAACTCAGCCAGATATTGATGGAAGGAGAGCTAAATGTATTGCAAAATTCATAGAGTTCAACATAGAGGTGAAGCCCACAAAGCTTGTCAAAGGCCAGGGCTTGGCTAAGCTTATGGCTGAGGAAAATTGCAGTTTGTTAGACATCAATTGCATAGGTTCAAATTCAGGTGGTGAGCGGATAGAGGAAGCAACAGAAGAGCAAGAGCATAATCAATCTTTGGTTGAAAATCTATCCACCTGTGAATGGTATTCCAGTGTAGTTCATTTTTTGCAGAAGCTAGAAGTCCCTCCAGGGCATAGCTCAAGTCAAGCCCGGGCCATTAAGCTCAGATTAGCCAAATTTTTCATTAATAAAAACTTGCTTTATTGGAAAGACCCATCAGGGATCCTCTTGAGATGTCTAGACAAAGGACAATCTGTGGAAGTCATGCACTAGTTCCATTCTAACATCTGTGGAGGGCATCATTATTGGAAAACCACAGCCCACAAGATCCTAAGAGCTGGGTATTATTGGCCTACTCTGTTCTTTGATGTGTTTTATTTTGTGAAGTCTTGTGACAAATGTCAGAGGTTTGTAGGAAGACAACAATGTTGGGTAGCGGAGGCCTCGCGTAATGGTTTTGGGGCTCAAAACCTGCAATTTTGGGTAAAAGTATGGTAAAGACTCCGCGAGATGCGCGGAGCGCAAAGTATAATGAGTCGAGGCAAAGGGTTGTCTGCCCAAAAATAATGTAAAATGAGTCGGCTTTCCCATGGTCCGCGGACCATGGGAATGTATAAATAGAGCAAGGCTCTATAGTTAGAAGTCAGTTTTTAGAAAGTATTTTTGGATCTGGAATGTAATGGGTTTATGAAGAAAGAAGTCTTGGAGCGTCTGTAAGTTCGAGTCAACGGTGTTGGTAGATAGATAGAGGCTTTGCAGCTGTGTGTGTGGAGGCCTGGTAGAGTCCGCAGCTGTGTGCACTGACCCATGTAGCTAAGTGCGTAGGGCGGATCTGGTTGTATTGAAGAGAAGATCAATAAAGATAAGAATTTCTAAATCATTGTGTGTTTTCTTGCGGATCTGTTTAGTGCTTATGTTCTGAATTTATGCATTATCTGTTATAATTGCACGCATGGGGTTTTAAGTTTAAATGTTTGCTTAAAGACTGTAATAAAAAGCTCAGATCTGTAATAATTTTATTAATAAGAAAGTGCGTCTGCGCGGATCTACGCGAAAACACCATAGCAGTATAGGGTGGCGCGAGGCCACAGCTCGATTCGTGAACCTTCCAGAACACATCAAGACATCCCAAGGGTGCAGAAACCTGGTTCAACACCCTCCCCTGCTACCTCGGGTGAGACCTCAGTCCGCGCTCCGCGGGTTGTTGTCGAAAGGGCTGGTAGCTGCGGGATTTGTTTGGCTAATAACTCTTCCGAACCTGGGTCAGGGCCCAATAAGCCAACAAACAGCTAAAATCTCTACCTTTGAAGCTAGCACACGCCAATGGTCCCTTCCAGCAATGGATCTTGGACTTCATAGGCGAGATCAATCCACATTCCAGTGGCCATCACAAATGGATCTTGGTAGCCACTGATTATTTCAACAAATGGACTGAGGCTATTCCCAATAAAAATGCTAATCATCAGGTTATCATAAAGTTCTTGAATGAGAATAATTTCACTAGATTTGGTTCCCCAACCAAACTAGTCACTGATAATGCAACAGTTTTCAGGGCAGAAGAATTGGTGGACATGTGTGAATCCATGGGCATTCAATTGGTGCATTCTACCTCATATTATCCTCAAGGCAATGGCTTGGTAGAATCATCTAATATGAGTCTTGTAAGGATAATAAAAAAACCACTGGAGGACAACAAAATGAACTGGGATTCCAAGTTGAAGTTTGCATTGTGGGATGGTAGAGTTACCAACAAGAAGTCCATAGGAAATTCTCCATTTAAGATGGTTTATGGCTGTTGGGCAATTTATTGGGCTTAAATTGCTGCATTAAATTATCAACCAGGGAAACTCGTAAGCTTGTGATGGTGCCAGCAAAATATATGCAAGAGTAGGCAACTAACTCTATGTCTAGCTAAATTATTTATGATTCAATATAATATGCAAGGGAAGAGGCTTCTAACTAAGGAGGTCTTGGTTGTCCTTCCCTACAGTATCATAGAGAAATCATTGATTACATGAAACTAAAAACTTGAAATGAAGACAAGAGAATGAACTTAATTATTGTTCAGATTCAAGTAGAGAGAGAGACTAACTTAGTCTCTTGATTGTCCTCTCATGTACTAATCCAAACCAAACTAAGATTCATTCATAAGCATAAGAAATGAAATGACTTGAAACATAAAAATAAAAGAATGAATTTCAATTACCATATAAATCAATGGAGAGAGAGCCTAACTTAGACTCTTGGTATCTCCTCATATGATACTTGAAACATAAAAGCAAAAGAATGAATTTTAATTATCATGCAAATCAAATGGAGAGAGAGCCTAACTTAGACCCTTGGTTGTTCTCTCATGTGCTGATAAGATTCTAATTTAAAACTCATTCATCAATCACAAACAAATCCTCAAACATCAAACATCTAAGCAATTAAATAAAATAAGATCTAATATGAAATAACATATTTCTCTCATCCTTTTAGAGTGAGCTCAATTCTCTTAAGAACAAGACAAATTATTCCATATACTACATTAAGGAAACTTATATCTAAAACTACATCAATTCCATAAATTCATATTCTACATTAACACAATTTATATCTAAAACTACATAATGGAAATATATGAAAAATGAAGCTTTATTCTATTCCATCATAAGTTGGATACATGCTCTAAGAGTCCTCCCTTTGGAATGGAGGAGGTACTCCTATTATACAATAAGATGAGATAACAAACTCATAATGATGATCCACTAATCTCTCTTTTAGTTCCATACATTTCTCAACCATCTAGACACATAACCCTATCCTCCATGATTTCCTCCATGAAGTCCATGATCTTCTCCATGAGATCATGATCTTTTCCATGAGGCTTATCTTATCAAATTCGAATTTGATCATTCAAGGCCACATAAAGATGCCCTGGAAGCTTCCTTTGTACCTACACATGTCAACAAACTCATTCTAATTGTTAGGTATAAGTATAAGCATATTATTTTCTAAAGTTTAGACATAAATTCACTTAAAAATGTTAAGAATTAATAAACTTTGGAAAAGCATAGTTATAACCCAATAATGAGGTAAATGGAATGATGTGGAGGTGGAATGGAGGTGACATGAAGGTAAAATGTGAAGATATTGGTGAATAATGGAGTGAAAATAGGGACCATTGTGAGGCTCAACATCTGCCCCAAACTGAAGGTATTGCATGTCCTCATGCAATCTATTACATTACTTTTTGGTACTTGAGCTTTGGCTTAAACTCTGCATGATATCATTTACATAACTTTTGCAAAGCGTTATTTTGATGAATTACAACTTGGTTGGTTCTTGTGTTTCAACCATATTTTGTTTGTTGCATTCAATGTATGATCTTTGCATATTGATAATGTGATTTTTGTTGCAGAGTATTTTTGTAGGAATGCATCATGGTTGGTTCTTGTGTAACAACCATGATTGTATTGGCATCCAATTATCTTTTAAATACTTTTGTCAAAGCCATTTGTATGCTCATGTAATAGTGAATATATTTTGAAGGTAAGTGGGGTTTAGAATGTGATATATGAATGTGACAAAGCATGTATGTAAATGTATCTTTCCCCTTAAACAGATGGTTTGGATAGTTATGTGAAATGGGGAAAGAAAGGGGAAAGGAAGTGAAGTTTTTCCAAAAATTATTATTCTAACTTTTCAAGGAATTTAATGGTTAAAAGTTAGAAAATATCATACCTTAACTTACCCTTCCAAAAATGGATGAGAGTTGTGCACATGTGGCTGCAAAAACTGTCGTTCGTAGTCTTCTTTACTTGGTTGGGAAAATGGTGGATGAATCATGCATGTTCAGCTGCCACAATTATGCTCTGAAGCTTTTTCTTCAAGTTGTGGATGAAAGATGGAGCTGTATTATCGTATCGGCTGCTGGATCCTCTGCTACTAGATGATGAATCTGAGGAGTCCGCTGAACATGGTTGAAAGTCGTATCTGTTGCTGGATCCTCTGCTGTTGGATGATGAATCCGATGAGTCTGCTGAATATGGCTGAAAATCTATAAGGCTTGGAAGGTATACAAAATATATAAGTGACATTTCCCTCCCAGCCTTATTGATTGACTTGTCCTCAAGTGATGACAAACTGATGAAAGGAAATTGGCTTCATCTGCTACAAAATATGGGTCTTCAAGTCTTCAACGCTCGATGGCACAAATCTTACTATGTGATTAAATGTGTCGATGTCGAACATAGTAAGAAGTTGTTGACTTAGTGGCCGTTAATGAATGCCCCTAGCCAACACAAGAGCTCCCACCATTGATTCCAATGGGAGTCAGGATGCCTAACACATCTTTGTAGGTACGAATAAATTTGTCGTGGTCGAGTCACCTACAAGATCCAACGAACAAGGGATATTAATGTACTCCCATTGTTCATTGGCAAGAGTACTTGCCATTAAGGCATGCAAGCCTCTAGGTGTTTGTTCAATGATACTTAGACTCTAGGACTTTGACTCAAGCAGGGTTTTATTGGCGGAAATGAAGGGGAATGATAATGACAAGGAAAATGGATGGATGTAAGGAAATGCATGGTGTATGAATAAGAACTCTTGCTGTGAAAAATGGATATGGAAGTGTCACGCCTTATGGATGTACGATTGGTGGAATTCAAAATCTTTTTCAGAAAGGGAGGTGGAAGGTAGTGGTTGTGGAGATGGATTTGTCTTCAGAATTTTTCATGAATTTAGTCTTTGGAAGACTAATTGTCGTCACAATGTAATCTCCTGAATGATCACTTTGTTATCCTGTAACCTGTGAAAAAAACTTGGCAGAAAGAAAACATAAGTTTGTTCAAGAAGAATTGCGCATTTCCTTCATGATTCTTACACAAAAATTTCATACCAAATAAAACAGATTTAGCAAAAATCAAAGCGTTGAAAGTAACTCAATTCATGATATCAATTTCAATCCATTCTTAAAAACAACCATGTGAAATAATACTCCCTCTTGGTGTTAGATAACTCATGTGCTTGGCAATTCTGTCCTGCATATTAGTGCATCATAAAGCATAGAACAAAAAGATGTGATGAGTTAATGCCAACTTAAAGTTATCAGAAATAATTATCGTCTTTAGAATCCTCCAATCGATTTTTGAAATGTGTTTCCAAGTATTCCATTTTTTATTTTCAAAGCTGTGTGAATTTTGTGAATTTTTTTTTTTTTAAATTTTTTTTTTTTTTATTTTTTTTTGTTGAACAACAAATTTTAAAAAGAAAATATTAAAATAAATGAAAACATAATTTGTTTTTGTTTTTTTTTTAGATATGTTGATTTTATTTATTGTTTTAATTTTTTTCTTTAAACAATAAATTAAAAACATAAATGTTTTAATTTATTATTTAAGTTGAAATATTTTAAAAATCAACAAAATTTTATTTATCAAATCCTAATAAAGAAAATTTCTAAAAGAAGTTAGATTTTTTTTTTTTTTTTTTTAAATACAATAATAATTTTTTTTTAATACAATAAAAAAGATTTTTTTTTTTTTTAAATAAAAAGAAAAATTATTTTGTGTTTTGATTTTTTTATTATCCAAAATATTAAATGAATCAAGACACAAAATATTTTTTATTTTTATTTAAAAAGAATAAAAAAGAATAAAATAAAAATAAAAAAATCAACACACAAAATGTTTTTTTTTTAAATAACAAATTAAAAACATTTGTTTTCAATTTATTATTGATTTTTTTATATTCGTTTTTTTTTATAAATTATAAAGAAAAAACTAATTACAAAACCACACACCATATGCTTTATTATTATTATTTTTAATATATATATATATATATATATGATTTCTTTGTTTTAGTCATAAAGAAATTCTATTAAAAACTAATAAAGAAATTCTATTAAAAACTAATTCTATTGAAAACTAATAAAGAAAATTTCTAAAAATAAATTAACTCAAAATAAGTCAAATCCAGAGAATCTGGCTCTTTATCTAGAAAATCAAGAGTATCATGGAATCAGTTGAGTCAGATCTATCCCCAGGTCTAAGGGTCCCTCTGGGCGAGGGTTTGAAAGTTCTTCTTCTTCGATCCGTTTTTCTTCTTCGCCATTGTGAGGAGGTCCTCTTGTTCTTGCTGTGTGAGAGTCATTAACATTGATAGCAGGGAACAGCAGGGAACAAATCGAGCCAAATCGTGGCAGCTGCTGGGCGATGGCCTTCTGAAATTCGAGGTTGCTTTTAAGTTTTTCGACCTGAGTCTCGGGCTGAAGATCGCCCACCTCTCCAATCTCAAAGCCCATTATTTTATTCTTCGGCCTTTTCTCGAGCCCATTGCCTTCGTCGAAGACTAAATCAACCGGCTCTGACACGATAGCTTCTTTGAAGGGTAAGTCAATGGGCTTGCTCTGAATCGGTGAAGGCTCTTGTTTTTTTATGTTGTTTGAGCTCGCTGATTCCTCCAGCTTCTTCGGTGGCAGATTTTTCTCATGCTCAAGTCGTCTTTTCTCTTTCCTTTTTAAATCATCTGCTTCTTGCACACTGGTAACCTTTTTAACAGATGTGGTTTGTGTACTCTCTTTTGATTCCTTAGATGCTTTTGCAAGTTTTTTTATCCCTTTCCGATTCAAACCACGTTCTTTTAGGGCGTGAATAAATTTCATCCTTATGTTCAACCATATTTTGTGCCTTATTGGCCTCCATCTCTGCTTTCCTAAGCGCCCTCTCTTCCCTCTCTTCTTGAATGATTGAAGCAACATCATCCTCCATTTGTTCAATATTCTGACACCACTTAGCAATGGACTGTTCTGCAACTACCCTGCTCAGGAGCTTAGAGCCAGCTCTTTTTGCCATAGTTTTCAAAAGACGGCGATCCCGTTCTGTAACAAAAATGATGGCACAACCTTCCTTACCAGCTCTTGCCGTTCTACCAACTCTATGAACATAGGATGTGATATCACGAGGACATGCAAAGTTTATTACTGTTTTAACACCGATGATGTCCAGGCCCCGAGCTGCTACATCAGTCGCAATAAGAAAATCAACTTCTTGTTTTCTGAATTGTTCAAGGGCGCCAAAATGTTGGGCAAAAGCAGGAAAGGTGTATACCTTAGGCAAGCCATCAATGACATTAGCGCTGAACCAAAAAAACTCATGGAGTATTGAGATGCACGGAACCGCGGCAAAAAAACAGAAAACCGTTACCACCACAAGAAGAACAATGACTAGACTGTCATTCTCTGAACTGTCAGTTTATTTCTCCAGAGGTGCATCATGGGGTATTTCAATCGCACTATTGAATTTTTGGAGAACAATACATCACTCTGCCTATCAATCTTCTCTTCTTCTATCTGATTTTTTTTTTTTAAATATCCTAAAAACAACAATTTTTTTTTTATTTTTATTTTTTAATTAATGTTTTGCATTTTTTTAAATATCAAAAAAACAAGGGAAAAAGAAAAAAACATGGTTATTATTATTATTTTTTTTAAAACAAAAGAAAATGGTTAAAATTTTTTATATCTAAAAATAACAAAAACAAAATGGTTAGTTTTTTTTTTTAATAATAATAATATATGTTATGATACATATAGTATTATTATTTTGTGGATTTTTTTTTTTTTTTTTTTTTTTTTTTTTTTTTTTTTTTAATTTAAAATATAAAATTAAAAACTAATTTTTATTTTTTTATTTTTTTAAAATCTAAAACTAAAAAAACTAAATGTTTTATTTTTTATTTTTTTAAATCTAAAATTAAAAAAACTAAATTTCATCTAAAAATTTAAAGATTTTTTTTCATTCACAAAATTCTTTATTGTCTTTTTGCAAATTAGTTCTCCAGCAAGAGTATGTTTATTTGAACAAAATCAATAGACTTTCTGATCTTCCTGATCGCATGAAGCGCAGGAAGAGAGCATACTAATCGCTTGATTCGTTTTTATTCATGCGGGGGGGTGTTTTTTGAAAAGACAAAATTGAAAACTAGCTAAACACTAAATCATCAGAAAACTCAAACATGAATTCCCTTATGAAGATCCTGCTGTCACCAGGTCTCACAAGTTATTTTATCTAAAGAAAAATAAATACTGAATTAAATTCTAATGCCTAATCCCTTAGCACCATCCCCGGCAACGACGCCAAAATGTTGGGCAATTTATTGGGCTTAAATTGCTGCATTAAATTATCAACCAGGGAAACTCGTAAGCTTGTGATGGTGCCAGCAAAATATATGCAAGAGTAGGCAACTAACTCTATGTCTAGCTAAATTATTTATGATTCAATATAATATGCAAGGGAAGAGGCTCCTAACTAAGGAGGTCCTGGTTGTCCTTCCCTACAGTATCATAGAGAAATCATTGATTACATGAAACTAAAAACTTGAAATGAAGACAAGAGAATGAACTTAATTATTGTTCAGATTCAAGTAGAGAGAGAGACTAACTTAGTCTCTTGATTGTCCTCTCATGTACTAATCCAAACTAAACTAAGATTCATTCATAAGCATAAGAAATGAAATGACTTGAAACATAAAAACAAAAGAATGAATTTCAATTACCATATAAATCAATGGAGAGAGAGCCTAACTTAGACTCTTGGTATCTCCTCATATGATACTTGAAACATAAAAGCAAAAGAATGAATTTTAATTATCATGCAAATCAAATGGAGAGAGAGCCTAACTTAGACCCTTGGTTGTTCTCTCATGTGCTGATAAGATTCTAATTTAAAACTCATTCATCAATCACAAACAAATCCTCAAACATCAAACATCTAAGCAATTAAATGAAATAAGATCTAATATGAAATAACATGTTTCTCTCATCCTTTTAGAGTGAGCTCAATTCTCTTAAGAACAAGACAAATTATTCCATATACTACATTAAGGAAACTTATATCTAAAACTACATCAATTCCATAAATTCATATTCTACATTAACACAATTTATATCTAAAACTACATAATGGAAATATATGAAAAATGAAGCTTTATTCTATTCCATCATAAGTTGGATACATGCTCTAAGAGTCCTCCCTTTGGAATGGAGGAGGTACTCCTATTTATACAATAAGATGAGATAACAAACTCATAATGATGATCCACTAATCTCTCTTTTAGTTCCATACATTTCTCAACCATCTAGACACATAACCCTATCCTCCATGATTTCCTCCATGAAGTCCATGATCTTCTCCATGAGATCATGATCTTTTCCATGAGGCTTATCTTATCAAATTCGAATTTGATCATTCAAGGCCACATAAAGATGCCCTGGAAGATTCCTTTGTACCTACACATGTCAACAAACTCATTCTAATTGTTAGGTATAAGTATAAGCATATTATTTTCTAAAGTTTAGCCATAAATTCACTTAAAAATGTTAAGAATTAATAAACTTTGGAAAAGCATAGTTATAACCCAATAATGAGGTAAATGGAATGATGTGGAGGTGGAATGGAGGTGACATGAAGGTAAAATGTGAAGATATTGGTGAATAATGGAGTGAAAATAGGGACCATTGTGAGGCCCAACAATGGCGCTGATGCTGTTTTTCCTATCCAGCTAATTCTCCCTGTGGCCAAATTCTTGCAAGAAGAACAGGATGAAGAGAACGACATGGCAAGGAGAATGAGTAACTTGGTTGACTTATAGCAGATAAGAGAACAACTGGTTGAGAAGTCAAGAATTCATCAGAAGAAGATCAAAGAAACCTTTGATAAAAAGGCAAAAATGGACAGTGTTCAGGTTGGTGACTCGGTTCTCAAATGGGATGCATTGAAGGAAAAGAAGTGAAACCATAGTAAATTTGATGCCTTATGGATGGGACCGTTTGTCATTGCTCAAGTTCAGATGAACAATACTTTCATTCTGCACAATTTGGAGGGGGGAGGTGTTTTTGATGGCCCAGTCAATGGGCGGTTTTTGAAACTTTACTTCATATAAGGCTTTAAGGCCTTAATATTGTAATAGGTTTTTTTAGTTTTTTTTCTATGCAAATAAACTCCATGCCCAATGGAACACTAAGAGATAAGTTTGTTTTGGTACTGGAAAGGCAGTAGTCTGCAGTTCTTGAAACCTCACAGGGAGGCTTTCATCCCCAGAAGGAGCCAGCATTAGCCCTAAGGTGCACTGTTGGAAATGTCCCCTGTTTTAGCTCTGATGGTCCACATCTCCTCTTGCTCCACTTTGGTCATAAGCTAGACTTAAAAAATTATACACCCGCGCTCATAAATATCGACGGTTTCGCTCTCGGTTCATCTCCTTTCCGCTACGCTCTCCATTCTCTGATCCCTGCCGTCGATCTTTCCACTGATCTGATGGTCCACACTTCATCCAACTAACGATTTACGCTTACCCACTCTGACCAATCACCGCCATTAGATCATTTCCGCCAGATCTAACGACTATCGCGCATATCACTCGGACTTATTCCGCCCCCCCCATGACTTCAAGTCTCTGGCGATTGATCTCCTCTGCCCATTCCTCCCGATCCAACGACCCTCGTTCACGATCACCATAGTTCATCCTCCACCGCCTGATCAACATCCTGATTGTCGATCCACACCATCCAACGGCCCCCGTACCCCACTTCCCACCAGTCACTAGGGGAGGAAATTTTTTGGCTTTGTTAGTGTTTTTGACAGTTAGATAGTTGAACTGAAATAACAGAATGCATGGTCGAAAGGGAAAAACAACAGCACGATGCAGCCGAACCAACAGAAATGATAATGGAACATCGCTGGTACGAGCAAACCACCTGACAACACGGTGAAATTACTAGAATTTGCTTACCATGTTTTTTAGAAATAGAGCTCTCTGAGCTCATGTTTGTCTGGTTATGGCATCAATTAGTTAGAAGACAGAGGGGATAGATTAAGACATCTCGAGCCTCAGAGAGTTTGAGAGTATTGTAAAAAGCCTATAAATGGCTGAAAGTTCGGAGTAATAGAGGTTCAACTTTTGGATACTGTGGATACTCTGTTCCTTCTAGCGTCTCATCTTCATTCGAGTAATACAAGCTTCTTTTGGTGTTACATGTTCAATTCCCATCTTCTCCTCTGTTCTAAGCTTGCACTTGAATAGGTTATTCACATTTTCTTCTGTATCTAATGCCAAATAACTGTCATCTTATCCCTGCGTTGATAAATTAGATTTGCAAGCTTCATTTACTTTCTATAACTAGCCATTCATATGTGTTTATGTATGTATCTGTTGGTATAGTCAGGATTCTCCATCTATTCATTGAAGCTATAAAGTATTGAGCATTAGTGGTCGAAAGCCTTGTCATGCTGAGGGTGTTCATGCATGTCTTGAGTGAAAACTGAGATGAACAGTCATCTGACTTGATCCAAACCCCAATCCATTCCAATAGTTTAGAGAACGATATTGAAGATTTATATGTTTTTTTATCTCTTAGGTTTCTGTGATCTTCTTAATTGTGTAGATCATCTTCAGGATTCATCGCATTTGGTTATTGTTGATCGATGTTTCGAACCATCAACGGTGGTTCATCTTTAGGATGTGAAAGATTAGTAGAAAACTGGTCCTATTCTTTAGTTTGATAAATAGATGTAAGAGATGCATTGCTGATAGATATTAGGGATAGTTAATTTATTAATTTATTATTGAATTTATTTTCTATAATTAATACTAAATTATTGTTAATGTTAAATTCTAAAATATTTTCATTTTAATAATTTATTGTTGAATTATAATTTATAATGATAATTGTGAATATAAATACAATTATTGTTAATTCATTAATTTATTATTGATTCATTAATAAATTAATAATAATTATTGTTAATTTATTAATTTATTGGTGAATTATTAATTAAATTTTTTTTTTTTTTGGATTTTTCTTTTTGGATTATAATTAAAGGATTAACTTATTTGTTTTTGGATAATTTAGAGGAGGATAGTGGTTAGGGAAGGGTAGGATTAGATGATAGGATTGGAGTACAGTTTTCACTTATGGTCCATCCATCGTCTCTGTTGAGGTTATTAGGGTGCTTACTAATTTCTATGGCTTCTCTGAATTTTCTTATGAAGTAATGCTCACTTCTAGCTAAGATGTGGGTATCTTCTATACAAATTTGGTGTTTAGTTATATTGGAATGTTCTGCTAAAGTAGATGATTTGGATCGATTGTGTTTAATGTCAGCTGCATGTTCTTGTATTCTTGTGTTAAAGGATCTCCCAGTCTCACCTACATAAGGTTTTCCACACGAGCAAGGAATTAGGTACACACCCTTATGAAATTTTGGATCAATTTTGTCTTTAATCGGCTTGAGGCAGTTATGGAAGGTATTTAAAGGCTTGAAGGTGGTTAGAATTCTATCCTTTTTTAGGATGCGGGAAATTCTATCCGTGGTTCCTGATATGTAAGGTAAGTTAACTTTTCCTATAATATTATCAAAATTTTTATTCTTATTAGGTCGTGTGTTTGCTTTATTTATGGCTTTGATTGCTTGATGTTTGTTGTATCCGTTCTTTAGGAAAACTTTAATAAGGTGTTCTTTTTCTTCTTCGAGGTGTTCTTTGTTCGAGATTATGAGGGCTCTTGTTGCTAATGTGTTCAAGACTCCTAGTTTGTGGGTTGGGTGATGATGTGAGGAGGCATGCACGTATTGTTCAGTGTGAGTCTCTTTTCTATATACCTGGTGAGAAATGGAGCCATCATCCTTCCTAGTGATAAGGATATCAAGGAAGGGGAGGCTATTGTTGACCTCGACTTCCATAGTGAATTTTATGGAAGGGGATAAACTATTTAGGTGTTGTTTAAAGGTTTCTAGGGTTTCTCTTCCATGAGGCCATATGATAAATGTGTCATCTACATATCTTTTCCATAGTTTAGGTTTCAGGGGTGAGGTCATGAGGGCTTTGTTTTCAAAGTCTTCCATGAATAAGTTGGCAATAATGGGGGACAAGGGCGATCCCATGGCAACTCCGCATGTTTGTTCATAGATATCTTCCATGAAGCTGAAAAAGGTGGATCTTAGGCAAATTTCTATGAGCTTTGATGTGTTAGGGTCTGTTAGTTTAGAGATGACTTCCATGGCATCATTGATAGGGATATTGGTGTATAGTGAGGTGACATCAAAACTAACCAAAATGTCATTTTGGTCAAGTTTGATGTTCTTAATTTCCTCAATGAATTGGGTCGAGTCTTTGACAAAGGAGTCTGTGTTTCCCACTAGAGGTTTTAGTTTTTTGGCTAGGTGTTTTGCTAGGTGGTATGTGGGTCCATTAACGGTGTTTACTATTGGTCTGAGAGGGATTCCTTCCTTGTGAATCTTTGGAGCTCCATAGATTCTAAGTGTGTATGGATTTTTCACTATTATATTTTTGTGGTCTTGTATATTACTTGTTTTGATTAAGTTGCAAACTTTTTTGGAGATCTTGTTACCAGGCATCTCCAAGCTACAACCTAGGAGAGTTTCCTGGAGTGCTAACAGGCCCAAAATACATCACAAACTTCAAGAGGAGAAACATCACACAATACCTCATTTGTTAAGGGCTTGATGTTGTAGGGAAGGCGAAACTTCTAGCTGATGCAGATATATTGTGCTTGGTGAAGCCACTCGATGGTGTACAACTGTGGGTGTGATGTGATCAGTAGGCCCAACCGCTTCACGATCTCTATTGAAATGAAGTTGTTTTGGCTCCCACTGTCGACTATGAATTACAATAGAGAACCATTCACCCACATCTATGTGTGGAAGAGGCGCTCCACCTCCTTTGGATCTTCAGTCTAAATCTTCTCGATCTTGGTGGTGGCAATGATGGCACTATGCTTCGCATTAATAATCTGCTTCCCTTTGTTATTCCCCTTGTCGGGTTCTGACTCAGAGTCAAAACATGCATATTATTTGGAAGCCTTCAGCTTGGTCAATTGTGACTGCTTGGATTGACACTCACTCGTGTTGTGAGTGGGGCTCTTATGGAACTTACATCATTTTCTCGTGTCCTTCTTTGTCTTTGTGGTGTTGTTCTTCGCTTGGGGCTTCGACAGGTTGTCCTTTGTCACCCAACCTTCAATTTGTCCTTTGTTTTGTGGTTTGGGGGCGCCTATCGCTTACTTCAAATTTACAAATCTAAAGTATCACTTCTTCTATATAAATTTCAGCTCGATCTTCACAACCTATTGATATGTGGTGCCGAGCGAGGAGATGTCCAAGTACTCCATCTTGTCCTAGATGTAATTTTGTAGATAGCTTCGGTACTTGAGTACCAAATTCCACTCATAATCTTTGATACCCAACTTTGTGCGAAGAGTATAAAAATGTTTGTGAACTCTAGCACGTCCTAGTCCCTTCCCTGCTGCAACATGGTCCACTTTATGTATTTATCTTCATAGCTCCCGATAGGTAATACTGCTCCTTGATGCGTCTCAGAAATTATTCCAAGTGGGTGCGGCTGAAAATAGTGAGGGTTCCCTCTCATCCCTCTTCTCAGAGTAGCTTTCCCACCAGTACTTGATGTGGGGGGTGACTTTGAGGAGTGCAAAAGTAATCTTTTCCCGATTGGAAAAATCATGAACCAAAAAATATTCTTCTAACATATTTAACCATTTATCTATGACATCCACATCTATTTGACCTTCAAATATGGGGATGTAAAATTTGAATTATACCTTAAAGGGAGTGGGGCCTCTAAAGTGACTACTGGATGAAGATGCGTCACCTGTGGGTAACCACCCAAGGATCTAGACAAATTTTTTCATCATCGCGTTCCTTTGTCGCTCGAGGGCTTCCTTGAGAAATATTTTTAAATGATCTCATCTCCTTCATATTTCTTTTCTCCCACCATGGTAGACCATCGGGGTTTGCGAGGCTAGTCTTGCAAAGGTTCAATTAGTTCCAGCCCTAACTCTTTACACCATGACCTCATTAGGGACATGCAAAGAAAAAAAGAGAGAGCAGACCGCTCTGATACTACTAATCTAGACTTACAAAAGAACACAACATAATACAAATATAAACATAAACACAAAGGTGCAACAGAAATAAAACTTCATTTCATTAATATCAAAGAACTAAAATATGCTTACATATAGAATGGAAATAAACTAGTTTGGGCAATGGTAACTTATCTATAAGAAGAGATGGGGCAGCTACATGCCTCTAAACTGTGTTACAATGAGGATTAAGGGCCTTTTTATTATTGAACAACAAAGGGAAACCCCAAACAACCAAAACCCTAACCCCAGGAGATGGAACTCCAAGAGTTTGTGGGCCCCGTTGGGGTTACTTGTGCAGCCAACTTCATGGGGTCGTAACTTGGTCATATGATCTCCATTTGGTGCGTACGATACCTCATTGGAAATACATCTATGATTAATATAGGATTTTCAGTAGGCCCCTGTCGGCAATAGGCCTACAACAGACCTAAAAAAAATGTCATTTAGGGGGTCAAAACAACTGCAAAAGTTTAGGACCCATAAACTGCTAAAATAGTAAATGTTGTTATAATCAAGGAAGCTGATTAAACTAATTGGAGTTCTAGGTGGAATAGGAAGGTCGTCACCAATATCCACCTAGATCAGTCCTCCCCCCTTAGGAAGTAATGGTCCCCATTACGTGCAGAGGCTCCATGAGGTGAGGAAATTTCTGTTGAACCTTGTCCCTGGTGAACCAATTTCCCTGGTGAAGGAGTTGGCCTGCCTTGACAACTTGAGAGAAACGGATCCTCTGTTGGCAAGTGTTCTTGACATGTGTGTCCATGATCCTATCAGTTGTGGCGTGTTCAATGCATCTTGGGTTGAGCTCTGTTGGTGTAAGCTGCTCAACAACATTATATGTGTCCAATAATGGGGGAAAGTATGGTTGCAGTTGGTCCACGTTGAATACTGTGTGCAGGCCAAGGAACGGTGGAATGCTAAGCTAAATGGCATTGTCCCCTACAGCCTTGGTGATGGTGCATGACTAATATCATAGCTGGATAAGCTTGTGGTAGGGCCCAACAAGGTGCTCTTGCAAATGAAGCCAAACTTTATTGCCCACTTGGAACATGTGTGGCACCTGATGATGATCATGACACTGCTTGTACTTAGCATTGGCTCTGTCCAATATGTCATGGACCTCGTAGCGAATGTGCTAAATGCACTCAATGAAGTTTTAAGCCCTGCTAGCATTAGACTGGACATGAGCCAAATTTGCCTGAGTAGCTACAAATGGTATGGCCACACCATTGGGACATCGTGGCTAGAATCCCAACCCCAGCTGAAAGGGGTTGTGGCCAGTTGAGCTATGGAGAGCTCTGTTGTAGCTATGATGGATATAGGGGAGGCTTTCATATCATGTGTGTGTATGCCTTGAGTTGTACATGCTTAGAATGTGCATGATTTGGGGGTGGAAGGTCGTGGACTTAGTGAGGTTGGTATCCAACATCGACAAGAGGCTTGACCAAAATGTACTTAGGAACCTACTTTCTTGATCTGAGATAATGGACCACGGGATTCCAAAGTGTACTTGCACTTATTCAAAGAAGAGCTTACCAATGGCTTCTACTGTAATACTAATCTTGTAGGTTGCTATAATTCCCATCTTAGAGAATCTGTTGACAACCACGAAAATGTAGTCGTTTCCATGCTTAGTAGAAGGAAGGCCCGACATGCAATCCATGGAGATGGAATCCCAAGGTCGACTAGGAGTAGGCATAGGAGTATATAGGCCTTGCTTCTTGATTATTAGTTTGGTAATGACGCAAGTAGTGTAGGATCTGATGTACTTCAAAAAATCTTGTCGAAGGTTCAACCAATAAAAATACTTCTACGACAATGCCACTATTTTCTCTACTTTGAAATTTCCAATGACTAGACTGTAGCGTGCATCCCAAATCATCTTTGCACGCTCGTTTGAAGAAAAATAAAGGTGTCCTAGGTGGCATAATAGTGTGCATTAGAGTTGAAAATCTGGAACTTGTTTTCTTTCCAAGAGCATCTGGTATGTGTTTCCAAATTTTGGATCGCTTTTGTAAAGATGCAACCACCCCAAATTCTCATGTCCACAAGAGTTGAGCACAATGGTCAGCGCCATAACCCGTGGTCAACTGAGACATTTTGCAACATTATTGTTGCTACCCTTCTTGTACTTGATGTTCAAATGTAACTATTGCAAATATGTGGACCATTTTTGATGGCGATCATTATGCATATTTCCTTGTGTCTGTATGAACTATAGAGGTCGGTGGTCTGTGTGGATGACCGTTTCCTTCGCCATAATGTAATGCTTCCATTGTCGGCAGGCCTGCACAATAAAATACATCTCTTTATCATAAGTGGAATACTTTCATACTGTATCTGAAAGTGTCTCACTATGATATGCCACTGGATGCCCCTGTTGGGTAATAACTGAACCAATAACATAGTCAAAGGCATCTATCTCAATTTCAAATGGTTTTTGTAGGTTTGGTAATGTGAGTAGTGTTGTAGAGCATTGGCAATGCTTCAACTCGAAAAATGCTTTCTGTTGGGATTCAAACCAAAAGAACTTTGCTTTCGCACAATCGTTGGTGACTTAACTCAAAGGCCAAGTGATATGAGAAAATACCAACACGAACCTGTGAAATAAATTGGCAAGACCCAAAAAGTTGTCTAGCTTGTTAGTGGTTGGGGCTGACCAATCTCGAATAACTTATATCTTGGCTGCATCCACATGCACACCCCGATCATCAATGATGTAACCTATATATTTAGCTTGGGTCATATATAAAGTGCATTTCTCCAAATTGGCACACATTTTGTGTTGTTGCAGGGTTTGGAGGACCTGCCAGATATGGTGTATGTGCTCTTCCCAACTACGACTGAAGGGAAGGATGTTGTCCAGGTACACTACAATGAATGAGTTGGTGAAGGGTCGCAAGATTTCATCCATCATCCGCATGAAGGGTTCGTGGGCATTCGTCAACCCGAAATGCATGAACAACCATTCAAAAATTCCCTCCTTGGATTTGAAGGTGGTCTTCCACACATCAGAGGGCTCAATTGGTACTTGGTGATAACCAGAATTAAAGTCAATCTTGCGGAAGTATTAGGCACCCTTGAGCTGGTCCAGAAGGTCATCAATTGTGGTATTGGATATATAATCTGGACAATGATCTTATTCAACACTTGATAGTCAATACAAAGCCTCCAAGTTCCATCCTTCTTTTGTACCAACATGATCGGGCTTTCACAAGGTGACGAACTTGGCCCGATGTAACCTTTTTGCAATAACTCTTGAATATGCCTCCTGGTCTCATCATTCTCCAGAACAGAGCATCGATAGATTGGTTCATTGTGTAGCGGCATGCTCGGGGTCAGATCGATGGAGTGCTTGACTTGACATTGTAGGGGTACCCCTATGGGCGAGGTGAAGATGTCCTTGTATTCCTCCATGACCTTGTCCATTTGTTGCTGCCGTGTAGAGGACCCTGTTTGTAGGCTGTGGAGGTGGCCACAATATCCTTCTTTCCCTGAGGGCGAATCATAAGGAATAAATATTTCCCGGTCTGGGAAATGATATTACTGCATCTCTTCATAGAGATAAAAGAGATGGCAGTAGGCGGTGCTACCTCCTCTATCTTGTATAAATTATTACACAAAGTAATAATAATAGTGTGAGGCCTAGAATCATACACAACATGATGCTTCATCAAGTATGGTTAGCCCAATAATACATCACAAACTTCAAGAGGAGCAACATCACACAATACCTCATTTGTGAAGGGCTTGATGCTGTAGGGAAGCTGGCACTGCTGTCTAAAGCAGAGATCTCGTCCTTGGTGAAGAAACTCGATGGTGTATGATTACAGGTGTGGTGTGGTTGATAGGCCCAACTACTTCATGACCTCTACTGAAATGAGGTACTTTTGGCTCCCACTGTTGACAATGAACTACAACGGAGAACCCTTCACCCACATCTACGAGTGGAAGAGGCACTCCCCCTCCTATGGATCTTCAAGCTCATTCTTTTGGATCTTGGTGGTGGCAATGGGCTTTGCATCAATAATATGCTTCCCTTTTCCATTCCCCTTGATGCATTCTAACTTAGAGTTAGAACATGCATCTGATTCAGAAGCCTTTAGCTCGGCCACCAGTGACTGCTTAGCTCAACACTTACTCATGTTGTGAGTGGGGCTCTTATGGAAGTCACACCATTTTTCCATGTCCTTCTTTGTCTTTGTGGTGTTGTTCTTTGCTTTCGAATTCGATGGATTGCCCTAGGTCGCCAATCTTGGCTTTGTCCTTTGTTTTGCCATTTGGGGGTGCCTTTTCCTTGCTTCGAATTCACAGATCCAAAGTCTCGCTTCTTCTATTTAAATCTATGCTCGATATTGACAACATATGGATAGGAGGTGACGAATGAGGAGATGTCCAGGAACTCCTTCTCTTTCTGCATGTACTTGTGTAGACAGTCGCGGTACTTGAGTACTAAATGCCAATTAGAATCCTTGATACTCAAATTTGTGCGAAGGGTATGAAAAATATTTGTGAACTTCGACATGTCTTGGTCCCTTCCTTGTCGCAATGTGGTCCACTTTATGTATTTATCTTCATATCTATCGACAAGGTAATAATGCTCCTTGATGTTGTCTCAAAAAGAATTCCAAGTAGGTGCAACTGAAAATAGTGAGGGTTCCCTCTCATCCCTCTTCTCATAGTAGGTTTCCCACTAGTCGTTGACGTGGGGGGCGACTTTGAGTAGTGCAAAAGTAATATTTTCCCGATTTTAAAAATCATGAATTGAAAATTATCCTTCTAAAAAGTTTAACCATTTATCTATGAAATCCACATCTATATGGCCTTCAAATATGGGGATGTCCTAGTTGACTTGTACCTTAAAGGGAGCAGTGCCTCCAGAGTGGCTGCTGGAAGAAGATGAGTCACATGTGGGTAGTCATCGAAGGATCTGGGAAAAGTTGTCCATCATCATGTTCCTTTGTCGCTCAAGGGCTTCTTCGAGTAATAGTTTGAAAGGATATCTTGCTCCCTCGTCATCATTTTCTTCTTCCATGGGAGGTCGTCAGGGTTTGCAAGGCTGGTGTTGCAAAGGTTCAACTAGTTCAAGCCCTAACTCCTTATACCTTGACCTCGTTGGGACATGCAAAGAAAAATAGAGAAAGAGCAGACCACTCTGATACCACTAATCCAAAATTATAATCGAACATGACAAGATACATATATAAACATAAACACAAAGGTGTAGCAAAAATAAAACTTCATTTCATTAATATCAAAGAACTGAAGTATGCTTACATAGAAAATGGAAATAAACTAGCTCGGGCGATGTTAGTTTATCTCTGAGGAGAAATGTGGTGACCACATGCCTCTGAATTGTATTATAATGAGGCTTAAGGGCCTTTTTATTATTGAACAACAAAGGGAACCCCTAAACAACCAAAACCCTAACTCCATGAGATGGAACACCAAGATTTTGTGGGCCCCATTGGGCAACCAACTTCCCGGGGTCGTAACTTGGTCATATGATCTCGTTTGGTGTGTACAATACCTCGTTTGAAAGATTTCTTTGAGTACTACAGGATTTGCAGTAGGACTTTGCCAATGGTTATGGGC
This sequence comes from Pinus tabuliformis, assembly GCA_031772625.1. Taxonomy (NCBI): domain Eukaryota; kingdom Viridiplantae; phylum Streptophyta; class Pinopsida; order Pinales; family Pinaceae; genus Pinus; species Pinus tabuliformis. The sequence continues at coordinate 602,347,066 of CM062813.1, read as the reverse complement.
CTATTGCGGACCTAAAATAAACATTGTTTAGGGGGTCAAAACAACTCCATAAGTTCAGGACCCAAAAAATTACTAAAAATAGTAATGATGCTATAATAAAGGAAACTATTGAAACAAATTGGAGGTCTAGGTGGAATAGGTGGGTGGCGACCAATATTGTAGGAAATCCTGTAGATTCACAATCTCATGTAATTTACTAAAACAAGAGACAATAATATACTTCTACTCTTTACAACAGAAGCCCATAAAGATCGAGCAAACAATAATCAACAATAGGAAGAACATCATGGGCACATAACACATTAAATATCCATGGAAAGCCACAACTCAAAACCCCACTACTATATTGTATTAATCTAGAAAATCAAGATGAAATTACAATGCTTATTCTCTCAAGAACAATCCCAACACTTAGCAAATTCAATCTCCAACTCATAAGAAAGCTCAAGGCCAAAGATTAACCTCTTCACAAGTTCTCCAAGTCTCTATTCCAATGTGCCTTTGGTTAAAGAATTCAGATGAATACAATATGCTCTGCTCAACCTTGAGCTTAACTTGCATAAGTATTTCCTATCCTACGCTTGATGACTTCCTTTGGCCAATACTTAGCCACATTTCCAAGCCACCAAGCTTCTAATTCTTTGCACACTTCCTAAGAGAATTAGCCTGTATTTAAAGGGAAATTCCTCATCCATAACTGCACAATCCCTTCTAGGTTCAGTTCCTGATTGCATGCACCATCTATACAACTCAGAAAATTATACAACAAATAGTACACTGTCCCTGCACTCTAGTCTCAACTAGGTCTTTCTCAAAATAGACATGTATGAGTTTCTGATGAGGGAATCTTCAGTTAACTGGAGTAACACTAGTTGAGTGCACTAATGCATCAACTGACTATTAACTCAGTATTAATATATGACTAATGTGTTAATTTATAGATTAATATATTGATGTATAATTATTATTATATTATTATAAATTTATTAAGGTATTAATAAAAGAACTCACTATTAGTTCCTCAAATAGTTTGGAACTAATTTAACTGGACTTAACTCAGTAAACTGAGTTAACTAATTACCACTCATACTTAACTCATCCAGGACCCCTATAATATAGGGAGAACATATACATGACTTCATAAAAACTTCCAACTCGAAATTCTAAGTTAACTAAGTCAAATCACTCTAGTTAACTATTACAAGTTGCTATGAGAATAAAATTTGATTTTAATTCTCAGTTTAATTCAAGGACAAATTAAACTGGAATTTCTGGATTCTATTTTTATCATTTCTTGTTGCTATTTTCAACACTCCCTCTCAACAAGAAAGGAATTCAACTCGATCCCAATCCTAAACCTTTGGAATGTTCTGCATGCAACACTTCTCTCTAGTATTGTTGCTCCAGCAACTCCATAAACAAAAAAAAACATCCAACCTGAATCAAAATGATTCCTCTCTCATCAAAGTCTCTGACTACTATTGCCTCTGTCGACTGAAAAATCTGCACTTTCATTGACTCTACCTTTCTTCACTATTGTCAACCCTCTCTACGCTCTTTAGTATCTAACTGCTCTGGCCTCTGTCACTCTGATCTCTGACTGCATCAATCTCACTGATTCCTCCTCCTACTGTGTACTTTGGGCTCCTGTAGCAAAGTACGATCCATGAGATAAAGCCTCTCAATGGACCCTGCCCAATTTTAGCCCTCTTGGGACTATCACTTCACATCACCCCACCTCACACCTAGAGTTATGGCTACATGTTATCCCTCTTCCCACTTGGCTCTAAATTCCCCCCTACTACAGGTTTCTGCATGAGTGGATGCTTCCACTCGGTATCCTCTCGACTTCTCTAATTGTGGCTGCTCCACAATTGTCTAAGACTGCTTCTTCTCTGTTTGAGTGGATCTCTCCACTTGGCCTCCTCTCAACTTCTCTAGTTGTGGCTGCCCTAAAATTTCTTGAAGCTGTTTCAAAGGATTCTTCTGGGGCTGCATGTTGAGAGGTAATTTACTCTCCCTCTCAACCACTAAGTCTCTAACCCATGCCTTGCTCCTCATGGCTTTGCATGCATCTTGAACCTCAAGAGCATACAAGTTCTTGATACGTGCACCGATCTATTTCACCTGTCCTGTGAAGATGTGTCTGAGGAAAACCTTTCCCTTACTAAAAACCACATCATAGCGACGGTCTTCCAATACCGCGACTGAAACAAAATTCTTCTTTAGTCCTGGAACATACATCACATCTGTGATCCTTAGTGGGGAGCCAGACTCCCTCTGAAAGGTAACCATACCAATCCGGTAGTTCTATACCTCTCCTCATCTCCAAACTCTATGCTTTGCTTGAGGTATTTCTCCTCAAAATCACTAAAGAGATCTCTATTCCCCGTCATATGGAATGAGGCCCCACTATCAAGATACCACACACCTCCCATGGCAGTGTCGGACATGCATGCAATGAGAGATAAATCAAGTTCGAATTGTGAAGCTAGAGCTTCACCTTCTGCCGTTACTATTGGCTCCTTCTTGCTTGCTTTCTTCTGTGGGCAATTATTGGCATAATGCCAATGCTCATGACAGTGAAAACACTTGACTTTCATCAAGTCCATCTTCTTTCTGCCATCCTCTTCTTGGGTCCTCTTTCCCTTGGCCTACTTTGCCTTACTCGATAAGGAAAAATCCTCTTCCAGTTCCTTGGAAGAGGTCCCATCTTTGGTATTCCTCCTGATCTCATCCTGCGTCAAATCTGAACATAGTCGTTCCAAATCCAGCAGCGTCTCCTGACTACTGATAGAGTCCTGATAACTATGCCAACTCTTTGGGAGTCCAAGAAGAGCAAGACCCACCATATTCTCCTCAGCAACCATAATTCCAACTCTTCCAAGTTCATCCCTGCAATTGAGTGAACTTTGTCAAGTAATTTGGAATTGAGTCGCCCACCTCCATCTTGATTTTTCAAAGTTTATCTTTTAGTGCCAACTTCCTTTGGTCACTGCTATTATGGAAAATGTCCTTCAATGCTTTCCACATAGCATGTGAAGTTTCCTTCCCATGGAGACTCGAGACAATGTGGTCTTGAAATCCCTCAAGGATTATCTGCCTCGCCCTAGCCACACACTTCTTCCATTCGGCCAGATTTTGAGCATTCGATGCTGGTGGCTTAGGAATGTCCTGATCAATGAATTCCTTCAAGCCATTGTCCTCCAACATGGCCTCCAGCCCGTCCTTCCAAGCTATATAATTTGAGCTGCCATCCAAGGCATACTTGAGTCGTAAACTAGAGTATGCCGTAAACTGTAGAACACCATCTAACAATCCTGAAGTATGTATTACAAATTCGAATTTCACCTGTAACCCATATCTCAAAACTTTGAAATCTCCTCTAGTATATTGTTCTCAACTTAGATACCATGTAGAAAATCCTATAGATGCACAAGCTCATGTAATCTACTAAAAAGAAGAAGTCAAGAATCTACTTCTACTATTTACAGCAGAAGCCCATAAAGATAGAGCAAAAAATAATTGACTAGAGGAAGAACATCAAGGGCACATAACACAATAAATATACGGGGAAAGCCATGTTGGGTGTGGAGCCTGATTATCTTTTGTATTCAAAGGTTTCAGTCGGATGTATACTCCAGGAAGACTGTACACCCCTCCGCGCGGGGGGGGGGGGTTAAATCCCCCCGGCTGGGGGGTCCGGGGGCAGCGCCCCCGAAGCTAAAAATAGATGTAAAATTTCCTTGTAAAAGTCAATCTGGGTCGTTCATTAAGTGGATGATCTGACGGTAGAAGTTATGTTTAATTTAGGGTTTTTTGCCCTAGAAGGCAACCCCTCACTATATATGAGGGAATTGTATTGTGTCTATGTATATCTGGATTCTAAGCGAGGAAGAGAGAGGAGATTGAGAGCGAAGAGGGTGTTACAGAAGATCTGCTGTAGGTTATATCTCTTTAGTTTGCTGGATAATATAAAAGGAAGGACTGGTTGTTTCTTCGTGGATGTAGCCCAAACTGGGTGAACCACGTATATCTGTGTCTCTATTGTTTTATGCGTTTTCTGTGTTTATATTTCTGCAATATTTTATGTGTTCCATTGCTCTATAATATATAATTTTCTAACAACTGGTATCAGAGCCGAAGGTCTATTTGGCTGATAAACTCGCGGGAGAGAAAGGTTCCTGGTTCGAGTGGGAGCAATAGCGGAAGATGGTAGGTTTAGGGTCGAAAAATTCAATGGCCAAAACTACCAGCTATGGAAGATGCAGATGGAAGATTATCTGTATCAGAGAGATCTGTACCTACCATTGCGCAGAAAGACAAAGAAGCCAACGAGTATGATAGACATAGAATGGGATATTCTCGATAGAAAGGCACTTGGAACAATACGGCTGTGCCTAGCGGCGTCAGTAGCATTTAATATTTCAAAGGAAATGACAACACATGGTTTAATGTCGGCATTAGCCAAACTATATGAAAAACCCTCAGCATCAAATAAGGTATTTCTTATGAAGCGTTTATTTAATATGAAGATGTCAGAGGGTGGGTCTGCCGCTGATCATTTAAATGATTTTAATACAGTCACAAGGTAGTTAAGTTCTGTAGGGGTAAATTTTGATGATGAAGTTAGGGCTTTGTTATTTCTGTGATCATTGCCAGAAAGTTGGAATGGCTTAGTTATGGCCATTAGTAACTCTGTCTCTGGATCTAGTACTTTAAAGTTTGATGATGTTGTCGGTGCAACCCTTAGCGAGGAAATGCGACGGAAAAGCTCCGGTGAGATATCAGGTAATGATTTGAGTGCATAGTCTAGGGGAAGAAAAATGGAAAGAGGAAAATGCTCAGGATATCACAATAAGTCAAGAAAAGGCAGATCTAAGTCTAGATTGGGGATAGTGTGTTGGAAATGCAAGAAGAAAGGACACCTGAAGAAAGACTGCAAGTCTCGGAAGGGAAAAGAAGGAGACACACAACAAGAAAACAATCATGAAGCAAATGTAACAGGTGATGTGTTGCAAGATGCTTTGATTCTTTCATTAGAAAATATTATTGATTCCTGGGTGGTAGATTCAGGGGCCTCATTCCATGCCACACCTGATAAGAAACATTTTCATGATTATGTTCAAGGAGATTTTGGACAAGTTCGATTGGGTGATGATAAACCTTGTAAAATCGTTGGAATGGGTATAGTTTTCATAAAAAAGCAAAATGGAAATCAGTGGCTATTGAAGGAGGTAAGGCATGTTCTAGATCTGAAGAAAAATCTGATTTCAACAAGGTAGTTGGGAGGTGAAGGTTGCATAACTACTTTCACAGATAAAACCTAGAAGGTCACTAAAGGATCCCTGGTAATAACGAAAGGAGAAAAGGTTGGTACATTGTACTTATGCAATGGTATTTCTAATTCTGTTAATGCTTTAACCTCTACAGGAGAAGATACGACATTGTGGCATTAGAGGCTTGGGCACATGAGTGAGAAGGGAATGTAGATTCTTCACTCAAGAAATTTGTTGCCAGGTTTGAAGCATGTTGATTTAAAATTATGTGAGAATTGTGACTCTGGAAAATAGAAGAGAGTCAGATTCCTTAGAGTTGGGAAAGAAAAGAAGAGTGAAAAATTAAAGCTTGTGCATACAGATGTATTGGGACCTTCTTAGGTATCATCTCTTGGTGGATCTCGTTATTATGTTACTTTTATTGATGATGCAACCAGAAAAACCTGGATTTATTGTATTCAAAATAAATCTGTTGTATTTGATACTTTCAAGAAATGGAAAGCTTTGGTTGAAAATGAGACAGGGAAAAGGTTGAAGTGTCTCAGATCAGATAATGGAGGTGAATATTGCAGCAAAGAGTTTGATAGGTATTGTTCAAAGAATGGAATTCGTAGAGAGAAGACAGTTCCAGGAACACCACAAGAAAATGGAGTGTCAGAAAGGATAAACAGGACAATCATGGAGCATGCAAGGTGCATGAGATTGCATGTAGGATTGCCTTTAAATTTTGGGCAGATGCTATAGACACTACTGTTTATCTAATAAATAGAGGGCCTTCAAGTTCCTTGGATGGTGGTATTCTAGAGGAGGCATGGACAGGTAAAAAGGTAAACTACTCTTTTTTAAAGACTTTTGGTTGTGAAGCCTTTGTCCACATTAACAAAGAAAATAGAACAAAGCTTAAGGCAAAATCAAAGAAATGTACCTTTATTGGATATGGTGTTAATGATTTTGGTTATCGCTTATATGATTATGAAAATCACAAAATCATTAGGAGCAGAGATGTAATATTCAATGAAAAGGTCTTGTATAAGAATCAGTTGTAGGAAAAGAAACAGGAAAAAGAAAACAGAGAATACACAGTGCTTGACGATATCACAGGAAAAGTGATGGTGCCTGAAAATCATAATGATCAATTGCTATAAAAACAACCACAACAACAACCACAACAACAACAAGCACCTCAAACACCTGAAAGTGGTGTTAGAAGATCTACCAGGATAAGTAGACCCCCCGAACGATACTCTCCTTCATTATATTATGTATTGTTGACTGATTCTGGTGAACCAGAATGTTATGAAGAAGTAGTGCAGGTAGAAACCAGGAAGAAGTGGGAGCAAGCCATGAAAGAAGAGATGGACTCCTTAGCACATAACCAGATTTGGGACTTAGTCAGGTTGCCTGCAGGTAAAACAACATTGCAGAATAAATGGGTTTACAGGTTGAAGGAAGAAGATGGAGGAAAATAGAGGTACAAAGCTAGAATTGTGGTGAAGGGGTTTGCACAGAAGAAAGGTATTGATTTTGATGAAATATTTTCTCCTGTTGTGAAAATGACTTCAATCAGAACTATTCTAAGTCTAGTAGCAGCTGAAGATTTGCATCTTGAGAAGTTAGATGTAAAGACAACCTTTCTCCATGGGGATTTGGAGGAAGAGATATATATGCAGCAGCCACAAGGATATGAGGTAAAAGGAAAGGAGAAACTAGTGTGCAGGTTGAAGAAGAGCTTGTATGGCTTAAAACAGGCTCCAAGGCAGTGGAATCTAAAATTTGACATGTTTATGTCTGAACAAGGTTATACTAGATGTCACTTTAATCATTGTGTTTATCTCAAAAGGCAAAATGATGGCAGCTATATTATATTGTTATTGTATGTAGATGACATGCTTGTTGCAGGTTCTAACATGCAGGAAATAAATGTGCTCAAAAGGAAATTGGCAAACTCATTTGCAATGAAGGATTTGGTTGCTGCAAAACAAATCTTTGATATGACAATAACTAGAGACAGGAAGAATCGCAAATTAGCATTGTCTCAAAGTGAGTACATAGAAAAGGTGTTGAAAAGGTTTAATATGTAGAATGCAAAACCAGTTAGTATACCTTTGGCTAGCCATTTCAAATTAAGTAAGGAGGTGTGTCCCAATACTCAGGAAAAAATGTTTCATAGGTCTAAAGTTCCATATGCATCAGCAGTTGGAAGCTTAATGTATGCAATGGTCTGCACAAGGCCTGATATTGCACATGCAGTGGGAGTTGTAAGCAGGTACATGAACAATCCAGGAAAAGAACATTGGATGGCGGTGAAGTGGATTCTTAGGTATTTGAGAGGTACCACAAATCAAGCATTATGCTTTGGTGGTTCAAACATTGCTCTACAGGGATATGTTGATGCAGATATGGCAGGTGACAGAGATAACAGGAGGAGCACTACAAGATATGTGTTTACTGTAGGTGGAACAACGGTCAGTTGGGTCTCAAAAATCCAAAGTGTTGTTGCACTTTCAACAACATACGTAGAGTATGTTGCTGCTACAGAGGCTAGTAAAGAAATGATTTGGTTACAAAGGTTTTTGGATGAATTGGGTAAGAAGCAGGAGTTGGGCAGCTTATACAGTGACAGCCAGTGTGCCATACATCTTGCAAATAACTCTGCATTTCATTCCAAGACTAAACATATACAACTCAAGTACCATTTCATATGGTCAACATTGGAAGATGGACAGTTGAAGCTGGAAAAGATACACACTAGCCAGAATCCCGCAGATATGTTAACAAAAGTTGTAACCAGGAAGAAACTGAGAATATGCTCAGTTTCAATTGGTCTTCAAGTATGATGAAGAAGATGAGAAAAAACCAGGTCCAAAGTGGAGTCATTGTCTAGCAAATGAAGCAGCGGTGAAGTTGCTATAATCAGTCTCCAAGTGGGAGATTGTTGGGTGTGGAGCCTGATTATCTTTTGTATTCAAAGGTTTCAGCCGGATGTATACCCCACGAAGACTGTACACTCCTCCACGTGGGAGGGGTGCGGGGGGGGGGGCTTGTCCCCCCCGTGGGGGTCCAGGGGCCACCAATCCCCGGCGGGGGTTCGGGGGCAGTGCCAGCGAAGCTAAAAATAGATGTAAAATTTCCTTGTAAAAGTCAATCTGGGCCGTTCATTATGCGGATGATCTGATCGTAGAAGTTATGTTTAATTTAGGGTTTTTGCCCTAGAAGGCAACCCCTCATATATGAGGGAATTGTATTGTGTCTATGTATATCTGGATTCTGAGCGAGGAAGAGAGAGGAGATTGAGAGCGAAGAGGGTGTTACAACGGATCTGCTATAGGTTGTATCTCTTCAGTTTGATGGATAATATAAAAGGAAGGACTAGTTGTTTCTCTGTGGATGTAACCCAAACTGGGTGAACCACATATATCTGTGTCTCTCTTGTTTTATGCGTTTTCTGTGTTTATATTTTTGCAATGTTTTATGTGTTCCATTTCTCTGTAATATATAATTTTCTAACAACTTGAGCCATAAATTGTAGAACACCATCTAACGATCCTGACGTATGTATTACAAATACAAATTTCACCTGTAACCCATATCTCAAAACTTCTAAATCTCTAGTATATTGTTCTCAACTTTGATACCATGTAGAAAATCCTATCGATTCACAAGCTCATGTAATCTACTAAAAAAAGGGTCAAGAATCTACTTCTACTCTTTACAGCGGAAGCCGATAAAGATAGATCAAACAATAATTGAGTAGAGGAAGAACATCAAGGGCACATAACACAATAAATATCTGGGGAAAGCCACAACTCAAAACCCCACTACTATATTGTATTAATTCGAAAAATCAAGATGAAATTACAATGCTTGTTCTCTCCATAACAATCCTAACACTCAACAAATTCAATCTCCAACTCATAAGAAATCTCAAGGCCAAATCTTAGCATATTCAGAAGCTCTCCAAGTATCTATTCCAATGCGCCCTTGGTCAAAGAATTTAGATGAATATAATATGCTTTGCTCAACCTTGAGCTTAACCTGCATAAGTTCCTATCCTCCGCTTGATGACTTCCTTTGGCCAATACTTAGCCACATTTCCAAGCCACTAGGCTTCTAATAATTTGTACACTTCTTGAGAGAATTAGCCTATATTTAAAAGGAAATTCCTCATCCATAACTGCGCAATCCCTTCTAGGTTCAGTTCCTAATTGCATGCACCATCTGTACAACTCAGAAAATTATACAACAAATAGTACACTATCCCTGTACTCTAGTCTCAACTGGGTCTTTCTCAGAATCGACATGCATGAGTTTCTGATGAGGGAATCTTCGGTTAACTGGGGTAGCACTAGTTGAGTGAACTAATGCAACTGACTATTAACTCACAATTAGTTCTTCAAACAATTTGGAACTAATTTAACTGGACTTAACTCAGTACACTGAGTTAACTAATTACCACTAGTACTTAACTCATCCTAGACCCCTATAATATAGGGAGAACATATACATGAATTCAAGAAGACTTCCAACTCGAAATTCCTAAGTTAACTAAGTCAACTCACTCTAGTTAACTATTACAATTTGGTATGAGAATGAAATTCGATTTTATTCTCAGTTTAATTCAAGGACTTCCAATCAAATTCTTACATGCTTTAGGGGAGATTTTCCACTAGAAAGGAGATGGGTTTATCCATTTATTAAGTTACTCTTTTTTAAAATAATTGGTGAATTCACCCCTCCATGGGCGATACGCTCTTGCAAGGTAGTTGTTGTAAAATGGTAAGTTGTGAATGTTAAGTTGGACATAACCTCATGCCTCTAAGTGTCAAATGGTGTCAACCTCTTGTTAGTGGAGTACACTCCACTTAGGTTCAATGTGGTCAGTTTATCCTTCTTAATTGACACACTCATGGTAGTGGGCTATTGTGAATTAGTAGAATTATGGAGTTGAATTTGTCCTAGGCTCATGCCTTCAATTGTCAAACAATATCTCACCTCTTGATAATGGGCCAATCACTACAAGAATAACACCTTCTGGCATAAATATTTGCAAAACTTCCCAAAAAATTTCTTCTTTGTCCATTTATTGTAGAGGCCTTTTAATTAATAGACCTATATCATATAAATCACACTAGTGTACCAATATATATAACATACCAATATGTCTATAACCAAGCACCTTGAAAGTTATTATAGCTAGTTTGTATAAAAAAAATATGTATTTTAATTTGAAACAAACTTTAAATGGTGCATCATAAACTAAAAAAGACATCTATGAGTTACAATCTAAAACCCATTGAAGGAGTTTACACATTTTGCTATGCATATTAGTTTTATTTGAAAAAATTAAAAAGAAACGTATTGGTATGCACCCATACAAGGCGTTTTGATGTGCTCTTTATATAAGCACACAAAAGAATCTTTCAATTTTTCATGATACCAGATACCCCTATGCACTATCTCACAACAAGCACACTAGTGCATCTATATGTAAAAGGAACCAAACTAGGCTTAGACATTTTGTTAAAAACTATAGGCTTAAACATAAATGAATAATAAATATATGAAAACTAAGCAAGGCATTTAATAATCCTCACAAGCACTAGTGTGCTTAAGGAAACACACAAGTGCACAATTTATTCTTAAATAATGGTGCACTGGGAGCACACAAACACACAGTGCATCTAACTATTTCCAATGGCCTGAAATTAAAACATAAATAAAAATAAAAATTATTATAGAATTTTGAGGCCATTAATTAACAACGTGATAAATAGTTTGTTGGTAATTACATAATCCACATGATAGGTGAGTTGGAGGAATAATAGATGGGAGTTGAAGAACTCAATTCACTTACAACTTGACGTGCACCATTCTCCAATCCAGCAAACTTGAACCAACGTGCTGGGGAGGACTCTCCACCCAACCATAGGCTCAGTTGCACTATATCTTTCTACAACTAGCCACCTCCGAGCCTTCAATCAACTACCTTTGCCCATGAATCACCCCTAATTCAACATTATCACGAGACAATAATGTTTCACATCCTCCTCATCCATAAAATAGAACAATTTGTTCTAAAAATGAAAGGAAAAATCTTTATGCACATAATCCATGTGTCATTGTGCAATATTTATTTTTAGCTTAACCTTTTCCTTAACCAAAAATTTTCCGTAAATTTACTCTTTTTCTTTTTTTTGGAAAAAATAATAGTTTCATCACTTTATTATTTATTATTATTATTTTCACTTTTATTGTTTCTTGTTTTATTATTATTGTTAATGATTATTAATTCGATAAAAGAGACATTACATACTCTCCCTCTTCAAGGAACTTTGTCCCAACGTTAAGTTTAATCATATAGGTTATAAGTTATTTATTTGTTTATTTCCTTCTCTTCTACTCAACACCCTTTATTGTAACTAGTATAAGGGCCACCCAAGTGACCACAACATGCATCAAAAGTTACATCACAACATCAAGTGAAAGTGCAAGTACTCTTGAGCTCTTCTTTCCTAACTCTCTAAACCACGTTTAAAGCCCCATCAGTATATACCAAAGCCCCAAGGCTCAAGACTCACCTACCCCAAGGTAAGCATCCAATCTGGTACTCACATACCCTAGGCATCTCAAAAGGTTGGCCCAAATCCCTCCATAACTCATACTAGGTATAACCCTAAGCATCGAAGTCCCACACACAACACCATCCCACTTCTGGACATCAACATCACAACTCGAATATCAAGCAATCGACCTTCTCAATATGGTTCTATATCCCATCGAGAATTATACAAAGAAAAATAAATGTTAGCATAAGTATTTGATTGAGTTTGTCCCTAGCCCATAAAGTGTTACATATTCTTTCTCATGGGTATGAGCTTCCACGAGATCATCAAATAAACCAACCCTCTTGACCCTCTAATAGATTCCTTATCAATCACAACCTTGCAACATGCAACACATGCATATGAGCTTCCACGAGATCATCAAATAAACCAACCCTCTTGACCCTCTAATAGATTCCTTATCAATCACAACCTTGCAACATGCAACACATGCATTGGTTATAACATCATCATCTCATAGTAAATAATCCACATTCCACTCTTGCATGTCATCATAAGAATACAACATCATTTTTAATATAACATCCTTATTTGTAAGGAACTGCATGCCCGTTCATGCCATCATTATACATCTCATCACCAAAACTACATGTAATTACCAGATGCCATAAAATCATGAAATTCCATCATAATACTATAACATAAACATATATTATTCAAATATATAACATTATATCAACATAATAAATCAATCCCCTTGTTAACATAACATCATAACCATGATAATCATCTTAACACAAATCACATGTAGAGTAACAACCACCATAAGCATTGTTGTCATGATTCATTAGTAAAATCAATTTCATTAGCATGTATAAATAATGATTACTAGCTACTACATTTACTACAATGATATCATTGAACATACCTCCAATATATGTGATCAGGTGCTCAAAATTATGCTCAAAAATCAAAGTTGTCAGAATGGTGTGGAACCTGAACGAATACATAGTGCTCGTCATCCTGAATCCAGCGCAACTCATTTCTCACGAAACAGACACCATATGGCTACAGAAACTCGTTCTGTTCACTTTGGCAAACATGTAAATTTTTGGAAAAAAAGGGGGACAACCCAGTCAGCAGTCCGTACTGTTGACTAAGTTGCCCAGTTTCCGCTGACGATGCAACTGAGGTGGCACTGTAATCTCATCAGCGAATGGTTGAGTGCCATGTGGCTCGTTCGTACAGGCATGAGTTGGCAGGATGCTATTGGTTGAAGGCTATACAGGTGGACCAATGAGAGGGTGACACATGGCAAACTCGGAGATTTCCACGTGCCCTCTCAAATATTGACTAAAATTTTATGTGTGGAGGCTAGGGTTGAACCCACGACCTCACCCAAAACAACGCCAATCTTTACCGCCATGTTCATAGGTTGGTTCTTAACTAGCATATCGCAGGTGGGTCGGCGTTAAAGAGTCGGCCCCAGAACAAGCCAGGGTGCGATGCGATAATCACAATCACACATCGTAGAAGGGAAGTACTATAGAATCAGCCCCAACAGGATTAGGTTGCGATTGCGATATCACAATCGAATATCGCACAATGCAAGTCTCGTTATATGTATTACTCTAGCTCCGCCGATTGCGATATATTCTGGGTGCGATACAATTTCACTGTAGTTGATAATTCGTCGGGTTCGCTGCTTATCGCAATCGCATATCATCCACACCGCGTTCACAAACGACAAGACCCGCTGGTTCTCACCGATTGCAATTTGCAAAGGAGCTGTCTGTGCCGATAGCTTGTGGTTGTCGCGCGGCAAAATTTTTGCCCAGTTACTGCTTTTTGGAACGAATTGTATGATCATGCCGGAAATGGTGCAATTTGTGGAGCGAATGTTGAGAAAATTAGGAGAGGTCACAACTTCTTCAGTTTTTGACAAAATTGGATGCAAAAAGAGGCTAGATAACCATTTTTGGACATTTTGGACTCATTGGAGCAGGTTTCAGAAGCATTTGAGCAATGTAAACACATATTTTTACACTTTTGAGTATAATAGAGAGGCCCAAGCCATTAGAAGTTGGACCAAGGAGACGTAGCCCATGAGGGGTGAACTCATTTATCATGTTACTGTTGTAATGTTTTGTTGATGATGTTCTGTACATGTTTATTTTATTGTTCAATCTCTTATTTATGTTTAATTGCTCATAAAATTAACATAAAACTCATTTTTCACTTGCAAAAAATCATGAATCCTTAAGCACAATAAATTTTTTTTGTTTCTAATCTGAGGAGGATCTTAGCACAACAATCTAATATTCTAAATTAGATCATTTTGGTATCAGAGCACTAGGTTTTCTTTGTGAAATAAGGATTTAACTATTTGCAAGTTTATGTCATGCTTACAAGGTTAAAACTCAAAAGAGGAGAAGGGAAGCTGGTTGGAAGCCTGAAGTTGGGTCAAGGGGAAGGAGAGCAAGGTTGCCACAATCTCTAACACCAGTTTAGCCTCAAGTTGCAGTTATGACTTCAGATATCATGTCTCATGAAGGATAACCTACAAACATGACATAAGATGAGAAGACCTTCAGAAAGGCTTTCTTTGATATGATAGAGATGGTAAAGGTCCTCTGTGAAGAGAGGAATACTAGGTTGTAAGGGGAAAGTTCCAAACCTCCCAAAGGAGAATGTTCTTTAGGAGGAGGTAATGGAAATGGAGACAAACCTCCACCCTCTCCACCATCTTCTTCATATTCTTCTTCACAAGCATCTTCACCCTCTTCCACTAACACAACCCTTACTCATACTCATCATCATACTTCAAAAGGAATTGATAAATCACCTTTTTAAAAACTTGATGTTAAATTTGAGCTGCCCATGTATAATGGTGAAGTGAATGTAGAGAAGCTTGATAATTGCATTCATTAGTTGGAGGTCTATTGCACAATTCAAAACCTTCAAGAGGATGACATAAAGATTCAGTTAGCTTTCTTGAGAATGTAGGGTGCAACACTGATATGGTGGGAATCAAAGACCCAAGAGGAGATTAAAAAACACGGTAAGATCTCAATTTCTTGGAATGATTTCATTGCTGCAATCAAAAGACAATTCTACCCTCTAGATTATATGCAGAAATCCATCATGAATGGGCAGAACTTTAGACAAATTAAAGGTAAAAACATGCAAGATTACACCCAAGAATTCAGAAAAAAGGTTTTTAATGTTAGGTGTAGATTTGCAATCACAGGACACATTGTTGAAGTACATAAGGGGTTTACACAGTTACCTTAGGCATACTATATTAATGTTTAATCCCAATAATCTAGATGATGTGTGTGTGAAAGCCACTCATCTTGAGGCAAGAGGGAAAAACACCCCAGAAGAAGGTAGTAAAAAGCCATTTAAGAGTAAAGGAAAGGAAAAGGTTTTCAAAGGGAAGGCAAAGAAAAATGCGTCTATGAAAAAACAAGGAGAGAAAGTTACATGCAAACATTGTTTCAGAGAGGATCACGATGAAGCTCATTGTTGGAAGCTTCATCCCGAAATGAGATCAACGAGAAACAACAACAAGAGAAAACAAAATATAATTTCAACCACTCAATAAGATTTGGGATTTGATTCAGGTGATGAAACTAAAATCAAAGCCATGGGGTTAAAAGGAAAAGAATCCATTGCTAGCACTAGTTCTTCAAACTAAGAAAATGAAAATCCAAATGAAAAGAGGAGAATATAATTTTTTTCACATAAGGGTGATATCAAAACACAACAAGATTGATACACTTTTCGATAGTGGCTCTCAAGCCAATCTTATCTCTGAAAAATTGTCAAAAGTTTAAAATTGGAAATCTTTCCACATCATAAACCATATCCACTTGGATGGGTGTGTGACAATGTGCAATTGTACTAAAAAGTGTAAACTGAGATTCGACATTACTGCAAATTCAAAGATGAAGTGGAGCTTGATGTTGTGCTGTTAGATATCCATGGCATAGTTTTGGGCATTAGATATCTATGATAGAAAAGCTATCTTCCATAGACATGAAAAAAAATATCATTTCTTCAAAGATGGAGTAGAATATATTGTGAGAGCTCATAGTAAGAAAATAAATCTTTCGCCTATTAATGCAGGGCATATGAAAAGACTAGTGAATTCGAGCAATTTTTTGTGCTTCTAATGATCAAACCCAAGAATGATGTTGCTAATGAAGCTTTTAAAGGTTGTGATTCAAATTTGAAATTTGAATTGGTTGAAGTAGTTAACCAATATGATGATATGTTTTAGGAACCAAAGGGATTACCTCCTAAGAGAGGAATCCAACATGAGATATAGTTGCGACAAGATTCTCCTCTTCCTAACATTGGCATGTACAGGATGTCAGTGATGGAAAACACAGAAATTAAGAAGCAAATTCAAGAGTTGTTGAATAAAGGGATCATCAGACCATCTTCCTCGCCATGTGGTTCACCTATTGTCTTGGTGCCAAAGAAGGATGGAACATGGCGCATGTGTGTGGACTTTCGTGCATTGAACAAAATTACGGTAAAGAACCATTACCCACTGCCTAGAATAGATGATTTACTTGATCAATTGAAAGATGCAAATTATTTTATGAAGTTAGACTTAAGAAGTGGCTACCGTCAAATTAGAATAACTGAAGGAAACATTTGGAAGACAACATTCAAAACAAAATAAGGTTTGTTTGAATGGTTGTTTATGCCGTTTGGTTTATGTAATGCTCCCACTACATTCATGCGTGTGATGAATGACGTGTTGAGTCCATTTCTTGATTAGTTTGTCATAGTCTACTTAGATGACATATTAATTTTCAGTAAATCTCATGATGAACATGTCATGCATGTAAGAAAAATACTTGATTTCTTAAAAAAAGAACAGTTTTATCTTAAGATGTCAAAGTGCAAGTTTGGAAAAACTTCTTTAGTTTACTTAGGTCATATTGTTGGAGGAGGTGAGCTGAAAACATATCCCTCCAAGGTTGATGTCATTGTGAATTTGCCAAGGCCCAAGACAGTTACTAAGGTAAGAATTTTTTTGGGAGCAACCCAATATTGGAGGAAATTCATTGCTAATTTTTCTCTTATAGTTGCTCCTTTGCATGCGTTGACAAGTGTGAAAAAGGTTTTTCAGTGGGGAGGCAAACAACAAAAGGCCTTTGATGCATTGAAGGAAAATATCAATACAACTCCAGTACTTGCACTTCCAGACTTGAGACAGTCATTTGAGATTCAGACTGATGCTAGCGACTACGCCATGGGTGCAGTCCTCATGCAACATGGTAAGCCTATCTATTTTCATTCGGAAACTTTTAATGGTGCAGTGATTAACTATCCTACATATGACAAGGAATTGTATGCATTGGTGCAAAGTGTGAAAAAATGGAAACACTACTTGATGGGTAAGGAAATAATCATTCACATTGATCATCAACCATTGCAATACTTGCAATCTCAATCAAAGTTGCAACAATCAAGGCACTTCCAATGGATGGGTTTTCTTCAACAATTCCACTTGGTAATCAGGTATAAGAAAGGTATCTACAATAAAATTGCTGATATGCTTTCTAGGCCTATTGTTAGTGCAACTAATTTACTCAAGCATAATTCTGTTTTAATTTAAAGTTATATTGAGCAATATGCATTAGATAATGACTTTCAAAATGTTTATGCAAGCTTGAGTCAAGGTAACCAAGTAGAGGAATTGGATTATCATTTGCATGATAACTTGTTGTACCATCTTGGCAAGCTTTGTATTCCACAGGGAGAAAGAGTTAACATCATAAGAGAGGCACATACTTCTCTTATTGCTGGTCATTTCGGTGTAAGTAAGACGGTGGCACATCTACAGAGGTATTGTTATTGGCCTCATATGCTTGAAAGTGTGTCTTGTTTTATTAAAGGATGTTGATTATGTGCAATCAGTAAGCCTAGCAATAGGAAGTTAAGATAATACACACCACTTTTGGTTCCTTCATGACCGTGGGAGAGTGTTTCTATGGATTTTGTAGGAGGTCTTCCATTGTCAAAAAGAGGTCATGATTATTTGTATGTAGTTATGGACAGGTTCAACAAAATGTGTATTTTGATGCCATTTAAAAAGCAAGTTACAGTTGAACAAACTGCTTAGTTATTCTTCCAGAATGTTTGGGCGCATTTTGGATTGCCCACATCCATTGTTAATGATCAAGATTCTTGCTTTGTTGGGAATTTTTGGTCAAGCTTGTGGGGATTCATGGACACCAAATTGAAAAAGAGTAAAACTTTTCATCCACAAACAGATGGTCAAATAGAAGTGGTGAACAAAACAATGATACATCTTCTTCGTGGGTATTGCAGCAAGCATCCTAAGTTGCAGGATGAACATTTGCACTATATTCATCATGCTTACAACTGAGCCAAGCACTCTTCAACTCAAACTTCACCATTTGATGCATGCTTGGAATACTTTCCTAAATCTCCTTTGGATTTTATTTTTGGCAAAGATGTTGTTATTGAAGGTCATAACAACATAGACAAAGCAAGAAAGTTCATTGAAAAAATCCAATTAGTACACTAAAAGGTTCAAGAACAACTTGAGAAAAGCCAAGGAAAGTACAAATCAAGGCACGAAAAGCATCGTAAAGATCACAAGTTCCAAGTTGGTGATGAAGTTTGGCTTCACATTAACAAAGAGAGGCTCCAAGGAGAAGGTAAAAAGCTAAAACCAATTAGATATGGTCCATTCAGAATTTTGGAAAAGATTGGTAACAATGCCTTCAGGTTGGATTTTCCTTCATATATGCAAATTTATGTTGTTGTTAATGTTGAGAATTTAAGGTTGTATGAGCCTCCTTTGATTGAAGATCAAGGAGAGAATATTCAAATTCCATCTATTGAAGACTTTTCTCTAGAATTCCTTGATGAGCTTCAACAAGACACTATACTTGACAGAAAAGCAAGGATATCACAAATGGGTTGTGTCGATTATCTCTGAGTGGGGCTCAAGGGTATAAATCCTTTAAAATCCAAATATATAGAGGTTGGAAAGGTGAGGGAACTGTACCCTCACCTACTGGAAAACTAAAGGTGATCTTTTGGGGTCCAAATTATGCTCAAAAATCAAAGTTGTTAGAATGGTGTGGAACCTAAATGACTGCATAGTGCTCGTCATCCTGAATACGACGCAACTCATTTCGCACGAAACGAACACTGTATGGCTTCAGAAACGTGTTCTGTTCACTTTGGCAAACATGTGAATTTTTGGAAAAAAAAGGGGACAAACCAGTCAACAATCTGTACTGCTGACTAAGCTGCCTAGTTGGCGCTGACTGTGTAGTTGAGGTGGCACTCTAATCTCATCAGCAAATGGTTGAGTGCCATGTGGCATGTTCATACATGCATGAGTTGGTAGGATGCTATTGGTTGAAGGCTATACAGGTGGACCAATGAGAGGGTGACATGTGGCAAACTTGGAGGCCGCCACGTGCCCTCTCAAAGGTCGAATAAAATTTTATGTGGGGAGGCCGGGGTTGAACCTACGACCTCACCCACAACAACACCAAGCTTTACCGCCACGCCTGTAGGTTGGTTCTTAACTAGCATACCGCAGGCAGGTCGACGTTAAATAATTGGCCCCATAACAAGCCAAGGTGCAATGCGATAATCACAATTGCATGTCACAGAAGGGAAGTACTATAGAATCAACCCTGACATGATCAGGTTGCGATTGTGATATCACAATCGCATATCACACAGTGCAAGTCCCGTTATATGTATTACATTGGCTTCGTTGATTGCGATATATTCTGGATGTGATACAGTTATACTGCAGTTGATAGTCTGTCAGGTCCGCACTTATCACAATCACATATCGTCCACGTCACGTTCATAAACCATAAGACCTGTCGGTTCTTTCCGATTGTGATTTATGATGGAGCTATCAGTGCCGATAGCTTATGGCCATTGCACAATGAAATTTTCACCCAGTTATCGGTTTTTGGAACAAAATTGTAGGATCATGCCGGAAATGGTGCCATTTCTGGGGCGAATATTGGGAAAACTAGGAGAGGTCATAACTTCTTCAAATTTTGACCAAATTGGATGCAGAAGAGGCTAGATAGCCATTTTTGGACATTATGAACTCATTGGAGCAGATTTCAGAAGCATTTGAGCATTGTAAACACATATTTTTACACCTTTGAGCATAATAGAGAGGCCCAAGCCATTGGAAGTTGGACCAAGGAGTCGTAGCCCAGGAGGGGTGAACTCCTTTATCATGTTCCTGTTGGAACATGTTTTTGATGATGTTTAGTACATGTTTATGCTATTGTTCAATCTCTTATTCATGTTTAATTGCTCATAAAATTAACATAAAAACTCATTTTTCACTTGCAAAAATTCGTGAATCCTTAAGCACAACGAAAATTTTTTGTTCCTAATCTGAGGAGGATCTTAGCACAACAATCTAATATTATAAATTAGATCAATATGTTAGGTTAAGTTTGTTAAAATGTGCTAGATCATCATACTATGAGTGCCAAAATCTCATCGAGACACCAATAATTATTTCCAGTTATCTCAAAAAGAGGTAGATAATTTATAAGGTAGGTATAGTCACACTATCACTATGCTCAAGTTTTTAAATATTCTCCTTATTTTTGTCCACCGTTAAACTTTCAAGCATGATCACCTAGAGCCTTAACCCCTAGTTATGTGTTCCTTCTATTTATGAAAATTTGTTAAAATTAAACATTAAGCTATTATCAACCTTACCATAATTCCTTAAATTATCAATATCCTATTAATCCCCTTGATTTTTTTCATCACTTTACATGTTTTGTTTATCCTTTCCAGACTGCTATGCCTAATAACATGTAAATTCTAGGTCATCATTGTTTAATTTTTATTGTCATACTTAATTCACTTGCAAAAATAAATAAATTTAGCATCACTTTACATCTTTTGTTTATCCTTTCGAGACTACTATGCCTAATAACATGTAAAATCTAGGTCATCATTGCTTAATTTTTATTGTCATACTTAATCCACTTGCAAAAAATATTGGTTGATTCGTGATGATTTTTCCATCACATAGTAATCATCATTGTTAACCTTTAGAAATATTTTCTTATCTCATTATGTTGCTTTCTCAATACCACTTGGTCTATTTTATTGTAGATGCAACATTTCGAGTTGGACTATTGATTTAGTATTTGAAGCACTTGGGAATTACTGCTACCATTATCATGCACAAAAAGATTTATTGGTGTGCTTTGACCAGAATCTTGGTCCCATCCAAAAAGTTTCCGGACTCCGATCTCAATAGACCGATATTTTTTCCTTTTGATACAGAAGGTATTGTTTATATTTTCAATGAGAATAGCAATTCTATGACCTGCCAATTTCTTTCTTTTCAACTCATCTATTGCTCTTCCCTAAATAATTTGTCTACAATCATATGTTTATTAGAATCTGATGTGCATAATATCCTTTGCGATGGATCTACACGAACACATAGGCATACAATGCTACTTTTTGTGATGAGCGGCTACTATTAATGGGTGGTCATTATCATTGGATTATCAGTTACGAGTCATGATTGTTGAAAGTATTGTTTTGTTTAAAACACTTAAGAGTGGATATATGAGTTTTCCATGTAGAAGTACACTTTTTATAGAGTCGGAAGATGTCAAAATTTTGTGATAGAAAAAGTTGAAAAAAAAAACATAACAGTCATTTTATTAACTGCAGTGGCGATAAAAAATAAGACAATGACATTCTTAACATTGTAAACTTATCTTTCATGATACAATTTAAGTAGCTATGAAAATGTTTATACAAAAGAGTACATGCAACCGAATGTCTAGGTGGAGTCGGCGTAGTCGGAAGTGTTTGAGTCAGTGTAGTCAGAAGTGTTGGAGCTGGGATTTCATTAAGAATTTAAGGAGGACCAAGGCCCGACCCCGACCTCAAGTCGGGTCTGACCTCCCGACTGCTCCATTGCGACCCAATGCTCCAACATTAATAATTTATTCCCAAGGGTCTGTCAATTCTCAAATTCCGGGCTCCTAGACATAGATTTGAGGTTGATTTTTAGTTTATACAAACGTAAAAACTCTAATTGTTGATGATATTGATGGAATGATAGGATTGAGGTTGGTAAATTAACAACAAGACCTGCTACGCTTTTAAAGGTGTGTTCTAGCATTTGGATCTACACTTGGAATCTATGAAGCAACTAATTACAAGCTTAAGCAAACATGGCTCATGGGTGATCTACTAAGCTCTATTGTAGCGAGAGGCATAGGTACAGGTGTAGGTGGGTTTCTATTTAGTGCATTTCCATGGACAAGGCCAAATTGAACAAAGATATATGCAGATAAATTCAAACAGTTCCAAAGGGAGATACCCAAATTTTTTGCCAAATATGCAGCAATTGGTGGAGTTCACTTTGGTTTGGAATCTATAATTCAATCAAAATATTTTCATGATCAACAATTATTGATCAACATTTTGACCAGAATATTGGTCCCATCCAAAAAGTTTCCGGACTCCAATCTCAATAGACTGATATTTTTTCATGAAATTTAGCCCTAACAAAAATAGATATGGGATAACCTTATTACCTTGGAGCGGGAGATCCATTATTACCCAAAAAAATAGTTGGAAATTTTGGGGTAGTTCCAGTCGATCCCCAAAACATCCTTAGCGTTTTGGATAAATAAAATCTGTGTTTGTACGGGTTCAGAAGATATATCCAGATGGGGTCTTGTTGTACTATTCAAAAGCCCCCATTTTAATATATTATAAAATTCCTATCAAATTTATTATATTAAATTAGGGACCCTTCAATTTTAGAAAAGTCTTTGATTCTCCAAAAAAACAAATTAAATAGTCCCCGAGACACAACTATACTTAGGCTTAACTATTAAACATTATGGGTTATTTGATTAAAAAACAAAATAAAACGGATTTTTGAATATTCCCGAAGGTTGAAGTCTTTACAAACTCCAACACTCCACTATACACTGCATCACAAACAATAAATGTTGCTAAAGGCAAAGACTTCCCCGCTCTACTCCATAATTGCAATTGCGAATAGACCAGACCCAACATGAAAATATACATCTTAATTCATAATTCCATGCGTCCGTGACTATCACAGAAGTTGCAAAGGCTTAAGTCCATGCCCCATTACCTTAACCGAATTGCGATTGTGATTAGGCCAAGCGAATGCAATTGCGATAAAGCTTGGACTTGAAGGTATAATTAAAATAATTCATACATTCCCTGCGTTCGCGGCTATTGCAATAAATCACAAAAGCTTAAATCCTGCCTCTTACATATTGCGATTGCGATTAGACATATCCAAAGGGAAAATCAACTGCAATCTATAAAATTATGCATCCGTAGGCTATCACAAAAAAATTAAGTCCATACCCCGCTTCCTTTGTCGATTGCAATATGCGATAAGGCCCGAACCCGCCTGGATTATTCACTGCAATTTATATTAATATCGCATCCAGGGCTTATATCGCAATTGCAAAGTTCTAAAAGTCATGCCTCATCCCAATCCCTATTGTGATACGAATCCCAACACCGATTGCGATATGACGTCAACAGTGAAGTGAGTTCCACGCCACCTGCTACGTCACCATTCCACATCATGCTTATCGCGAATCACAGGTTTATCAGCCACCTCTTATAGTCAAAACTTCGATTCGCCGATTGCGATAATCCTGTGTATTCCGATAAAGGCCAGACCCGATAGAATTACACGCCACAATTCATTTAATCGCATCCGCGGCTATCACGAATAACAAAAGAACATCGTTTCTTTGTCTTCTGCCCATTCTGATTGTGATTGTGATTTTATATGAGAAGGCCCCCTTTTGGATTTCATATGGAATACTCCCATTTAATCTGATTGCAATTTTTTTGAAGTTCTACCCCTGATTTCCATACGATTGTAATTGTTTTATGATCTACCCCAAAACTATGATTTAAGATTGTGATAAACTGTAAAGCTTCACCTCCTCACTCTGCATTCCTCTCCATGATGTCTGTGTCAGATTTATTGCACTCTATGTTTCCCTGATTTTCTACAAAAGTGGTTTGTTTCAAATAAAATTCGCTTATCATCTCATTTATGTTTATCTTATCGATTCTTGTTTGCGGTGTTCAGGTTCATAATAGAGAAAGCTAGTTGTGCTGATAGTGGTAGATCAGTTTAAATAGACAGACATAAATCTAAATAATTCGATGGAACAAATGAAGCTAATGATGACAACAAATCATTTTCAGAAACTTCTACCAAAATACTATTTTCCTTTAAGCATTGTTGAAGGGATTTGTTTAAAGTCCTCAACGCTCTGCACAATAGATGAGAGTTGTTTTCTGCTATTTAAGCTTAACTATTGTAGGAAATAGGGGTCCATAATTTTATGCAGAAAGGCTTATGAAAGCTCGCACTATTGTACTTTCAAGGCTTTTCTCAATAGAATGACTGGAACATTGTTTAGGAATTTTCATAAAGAATTTCGCAAAGTTGCACTTCTGTACTCCTGGAATCATCTTCGTGATAATGAATAAGCTGCTGTTGTTTCTTTTATTATCTGAGCAACATGCATATGGTATTTCTATCTTTGTACCTCTGTTTTGTTCATAAATAAACAATGAAATTATCTTTTTAGATTGCCGATTACATGGTATTTCTACTCTTCCCTGCAATTCACGAATTCTTGAAGGCACTATTGTATAAAGGATTTAGAGTTGTAGGTTAGAGGATAAAACTCAAATCTGAATGATTATTGAGGTTTTTTCTTTTGCACTCTGAATTATGTTTTGATGGGTAGAGTTTGTACTATTACAACTCTAGTTTTAAAAGCATAAATTCAAGCATTGTAAAAGATTGCTAGAGACCAGAGCTAGAGAAATGCATTCAATAAATTGGTATTTTTAATACTATTGTTTTAAATACTAGTTTCACTTTATAATGGCAGGAATGTGTCATTTTATTCATATTTGTGCACTATTGTCGGTATGAGTAATTTGTCTCAATCATATGTTATTATTTATCTCTGCTCTTATGTTTTGAATTCTGATTTCCGAGTAAATATTTACTTCTAAATCTGTCTTTTAATATTGATTTAACAAATAATGATATGCAATGAACTATTTCCTCATATTCTTATTTAATTATTCGAATTATTGATTTAACAATCAATATCATTTTGTGAACTACTTCCTAAATGTTATTGGTTGATTATTTCAGTTAAGAGGCCTCTCAATAGAATGTGTTTTGGTATTCATAATGTCAGTCAATTGAACTACTTTGATTAGCTTGATATTCATCATAAGCCATACATATTTAAATTCTAATCATTTAAATATCTTGCTCTCAGTTGAGTTAGATCTTTATTTACCTAATTGAGATAGGATTAGGATTTAGTTCCTTTTTATTACATTTTAGAATTAGTTTTCATTTAGATTAATTCTACATTCATAGAAGTCCTCTTTTGAGGAAAAACTTTAGATTGGCTTGGTTGTTCCCAAAAAAACAACTTAAGGATCATTCTTCTTGCTTGATCAGCTCGAATAATTGATATGATAGCCCTAGTTATTAGCAATTGAAGACATATTTAAAGCTGATAGTGGTTGGGAGAAGGTAACTGGACCTAGTTAAACCAGTCAAAGCCACTATTCCAAACGGAAAAGAAACTACTTTAAGGTTCAGACCGAGTGGTTTTCCCCAATGTTGTTGTAGTGATTTTCAAGGCCTCATAATTTTTGGCTCTAGAAGGAGGGCATTGAATTAGTTATTTGTTTAACTTTTGTTATATCATTTTTTAACTAATCATGGCTTACATTCCTACACTTGGTCATGCATTCAGTTCACCTAAGCCTACACGAGGCATGCCAAAGAAGCAGATCAAGTCCTTGTCACAGTTAAAGTTCGATGGTGAGAGTAATATTTCTGCATTAAATCATATTGCTGGTTTGTTTTTTTACAAGAGCGGTTATGGGATTTCATTAACTGGTTGGTTAAATGCCACACATTTGGTTACAAAAGGAGGAGTAGATTTCAACATGCCTTTCCAACAAGAGGAAAATAGCGCCTACTCTTATTAGATTCCTCTTTTTATAATTGTTAAAGTGCACTTCTGCTGCTAATTTTCCAAGCTGAAAGATCAAACAAACTGGTGCAGAAGAATGCAATAAAACATGACTCTTTAAGGGATTGGTTCCCAAAGAATTTCCTTATCTTTGAGAATAGTACCGACATCTAAGTGGACTGCTTTGTTTGCCTCTATGTTTGCTGCTTTATTATTTGTTCTCAAAACATGAAAGTAATTCAGATTTAGGGACTTTGTCATGCTTTTGATCCTTGTAATTAACCTTGCTAGTTGCAGATCCGTTGGATTGGAATTGGTCGCCACCGCTTTTATGATAATATGGGAGTCTCCAAAGACATTTGCCTCCTCAATTCCCAGCTCTTTGAGGTGTTTGATACCTTGGAAGAGGGCCAACGCCTCAGCTTGTATGCTTGAGGAATGGCCTAATCCCCAAGCAAAACTGTGCGAAGAAGTGTCGTCTGGATTAATGATGTGCCCTCCAGCTCCAGCCTTTCCTGGATTCCCTTTTGCTGCCCCATCAAAGAAGAGAGAGGGAAGTGGTTGATTGGACAGCCAGGACTGAAAGTCTTCTTCGTTTTTCCTAATTTTCCATTCTTTGAGGGTTGGAGGAGAACTTCTCGATTTTTGAAAGTTGAAATTGAGGACAAATCCCAAGTCTCTGTCCTACTGACTTAGATTTGAATCATCTCCTTTGTCTTCCAGCCACTCGACTAGCTGGCTTTTCACTGAGTTGGAAACTATTCTGTAGTCCTGTTCCTTGCTCCGGAATATCCTCCTGTTTCTTTCCAACCAGACTTGCCAACTGATGAATTTAGGCAGTGCACTCCACGCTGTCCTAATTGTTTTATTTTTTGGAAGTGTTCCTAGATATCTAGCCATCTAGCCCGCGAACAGATCCGAAATTGAGGTAGGGAAGATGAAATTATATTTCCAGGAAACAAGAAGCTCCTGTGATATAGAGGTTGCGAACTTGCACTCGATAATGAGGTGGAAGGCAGATTCTGAGTTTTCTTTGCAAAGCATGCATCTAGAAGCCTGTCATTAGTGAGAATTTTTTGATGGCAGAGAAGCCAACAGAAATGGTCTACCTTAGGAATTGAATGGAATTTCCATATGCCTACCCAGGGGGCAGGATTGGGAGGCATGTGGGGTCATTCAAGACATTTAGTGTATCCCTGAGAAACCATGTAGCCTGCCCGATTTTTTCCCCAACCTCTCATGTCCTGCATGCGCGCATGTATAGGAGCCAGCCCGTGCAAGTATTTGCTGAGCGTTGCCATCTCTGACTGCAAGGCAGGAGGAACAGGGAGCTGTTTCCAACCACCCAAGCATCATCCTTCCAAATCGAGAGGTCCCACAAGGTGATCATGTTTGCTTCAGACATCCAATGCTTTAGCTCAGTAATGTCTCTCGATCCTGCCAGCGGAGGTCGATCCATGATTCTGTCATTCCACAGCTGAATTCTTTTACCATTTCCTGGAATCCAGTAAGAGTAGTTTCTTATTATCGAGCCAATTCTGTTGATGAACATGCTGAAAGGAGTTCTGAGTTGATTTTTGGGCTGATCCAGGCATCTGACTCTCGTTCCTCTGAAGTATTTCCTCCACAATGCTACCTGTACCCAACCTGGATTAGGAGCAATGATTTTCCAAATCAATTTGGCTCCCATGGCTAGATTTTGAGCTCTGAGATGTTTGAAGTTCAATCCTCCCTCAAAAATTGGTTTGGTGACTATTTCCCAATTGAATAGGGAAATTCTCTTATCATTTTGTTTGCCTCCTTTCCAGAAGAACTGCCTAATTAATTCCTCCATCTTTTTGATGATTCCCACAGGTTCCAGGAGGACAGAGAATTTGAATATCAGAAGACTGCTGAGAACTGCCTTAATGAGCACTGATTTTCCGGCAATGTTGAGCCAAGAGGATCCCCAGGCTTGCATTTTTTCTTTGAATTTATCTAGATGAGTGTCACACGGAATAAGTCGATCTTGCGGACAAGATAGACCTTCCTAGAATCTAAAGAAGACCTAATGACAAGCAAACCAACCAGACACTATCTTTCTCTAAATATGCTTTTATAAACAAAGGCAAACAAGTGTTTTAGGGCCTACCTTAGGTCCAACGCAAGTTTGTGGATGCCCTTGCTTCTTTGATCCAAATGAGCTCCTTTGTCGCGAATCTGCAAGCACAAACAAGCAAACAAATTAAATAGCACCTGAAAAGCCAATGTCATAAAACATATTCAACATGAAAGTCAAGGAGTCCATGAAACAAATAACATGAGATACTTGTTGAGAAAAATGAGTTTGATTGTATTAATTCAAAAAAAGAAGAACTTTACAACCTATGCCTTGACGCTGTACAAGCTCCTCCCAGGGTCCAGCGAGAAGTCTCCTATACTTTGACAAGTTTCACTCACTTCCCAATGAAGCTAAAAAGGTATGTGATCTCTCCTCTTAAGCTCAAATAGGAAGTCTTAATTTCACCAGCATTTACCCTCAAAAATCTTCAGCTTCTAACCTCCCTAGCAACCAGCCCAATGCCTGAATTTATAGTGCAATGGAGGGAAGTTACTAGGTCCTCCTTCAAAGGGATAAAGCCCTCCTTCAAAGGGATAGCTCCTCTCATCAAGGGATTAGCTCCTTCTCTTTTGGGATGCATGAACCACCTAAGAGTGGCAAATCCACGTCAAAATTCCTTCTAGAATCATCTAGAATTAACCCAAAGTGAGTTTTTTAAGAATAAACTTGCGCCTTTTTGACTTTCACAGGGGTCCGCACCCACACCTTTAGGGACAGAGCGGGCAGGTCCGCAGTTTTTGTAAACAGAAGGTGCGGGACCGCAGGTAATAGTGAGAGAAAGTGCGGAACCAGAGTTTCATTGATTTTTAATGTCTTTCTCTTATTTTCAAAGCTTGACTTGAAGAGCTGAGGTCTGAGACTTGCTTAGGAGGACAGTACAAGTGATGATAGACCCATACTGACTGCAAATAATCATGGTGACGATATTTTTGTGTAACAGATTGCCCCCTAAAGTGCGAAGTCTGTAGTAGATGAGGATTTCATTTATCATTTAGGAAGAGTGAAGTACTTTATCATTTCGAGGATCATCTTGTGGAGAGCCCGGTTGGAACCTATAAAAACATTCAATGTAAGATATATATATGAGATCATATCATCGCTGAGGTAGGCATTCCCATACTCAGATCAAAACTGACTTAGAAAACTAACTACTGCTCTGATACAGGAATGATCTTGTAAAACATCACAAATATAGACTCATGTGGACACAGTATGGACGCAACCATCTGTTTATGAATAGTCCATTATATAATGAATACAAAATTCCTCGCAGCCTGGATTGTGGAAACTAGATCCAGGGTCTTCATTTCTACTTCCCAAAACAGTACGATTTTATCCATGTGAATGAATGTGTTGATGTCGAACATGGTAGAAACCACTTGATTACCAGTCAATGATGTAAACTGTTAACAAGTGTGAGAGAAACCACCAGTGATGTCAATGGCTCTCAAAGTACTCAGTACAATCCATGAAATGTGAATAAATGTGTTGATGTCGAACATGTCACGGAATCCTTTGATCGAAGGTCAATGATGCAACCTGTCGTCAAAGGCGAGAAATCTATCATTGAGGCATGCAGATCCCAAGGTACTGACGATTTCTAGATCATCTTTCTAGATAATGAGCTGAAGTCGATAGAAAGCGATCCGTCGTAGGCAAGCCCACAACACGAAATCATAGATCAAGTTGAAGAAATTTAGTTGCAAGGACTGACTCAGGGATGGTCAAGATGGATGACAGATATTTTGCAGATGAATGGCTTATTGGCAGTGACCTCTTGAACACATAACGACACGATAGATGGCTTGGTGACAATTGACCCAAAGTTAATACCCAGAAACTGGCTGAAGACTTTCAATGTGGTCTGATCAATTGTTAGGCAAAGGATTTCCCAACCCAGGTGAACAAAAGTGTCGTGTTCAAGAGTGGTTACAAAGTATGACAAACAGGCTCATTTTTCTCTCTTTTCCCCCACCATTTCTGGCAAGTACCTCTTTATTTTTGACAAGCTTGAGGAGGATAACATTTGCTTGATTATAAGCTCATCCTTCGGATGAGTCCAACTTAGTTTAAATTCGAACCCTAAGAAGGAGTGGTTCGTTCCTGTTGGTAATTGAACAGGTCCTTTACTGTAAAATTTTAACGAGTCCAGTATAGGAGAAACTCGGCATTTTTTCAATTTTAGAGAGTCTGAAAAAACTTAAGAAAACTCCAGGGTTGACCTTTTTCGTAAATTTGTGTCTCCCAAGCTCGAAAAAGTATAAAATAATACTTGAGAGAACCGCTTGATCTTTTATGACCAAGGAGTACTTTTCGTCATTAGTGCCCTTGACCCGAAAAAGTAAAAAAGCGATCAACGACACGTCGTTTTATAACCAATATCGAATTTGAAACGACAAAAATCCGACAATCTTTTCATGTTTTTACGGTCAGAAAAGAGCTGTAAGTGGACCGTCTTTTAATTCCATTTTAACGAGTTTAAAAGAAAAACTCGGCAATCTTTTCATGTTTCAGGAGTCAGAAAAGAGCTTAAAGGTGACTCTAAATGTTTTTTTCGTCGAAAATGATAGATTTCGCCTGAATAATCCGTTATCCTGAACAAAACACAAACATTACTATACCTGTTTGAAATGGATAAAAATGTCGCAAAAATACCTTTTCAAAGTGAAACATAAACAAATTTGCAATTTATTTACTCAAAAAACTTATAAAAAGGCCCTCGTCAATTCATTTTTACCATTTGAGTTTTGGGTGAGAAAATAGTGCTTTTGTTCAGAAAACTTCCCGTGAAGATTGCGGAAAATCCAACCGTCGGAATCGAACGCCGTCTTCTCCAGGTAATCCACATCATCCTACTCTTCATTTTTAACCGTTTCATTTTTTGTTTTAGGCATTCATTTCATTTTTGGGAGGGTTTTTAGGCTTAAAACCCGCGTGTGGGGCCCGCAGGTTTACCACTGCTGGCCTGCGGACCCCGACTTTTTCTCCATTGGGAAAAAGTCAGGGGTCCGCACCTTCCATGTAGACAAGGTGTGGTCCCACGCACTGTGTCTAACCCGGAGGGTGCGGTCCCCGTCGCAAGGGTTTTTAACCCAAAAATTCTCAAAATTGGACCAAACAAAATAATTTCTAGCATTTTAATTTATCTTTTTACTTGATGCAGAGAGTACATCATGCTAGATTGGTGTGAACGAGAGCATGAGGACGTGGATGCTGCCGCATGGAACCATCAACCTTCACTTGATGCTTTGAGGGCGTGCGGCTTGTACAAATTCTGGGCCATTCCTGGCATGAGGGCTCAGGTGGATTTCTTACAGTGGCTGGTTGACAGATGGAGCATACAGGACCAGTGCTTCTTCATTGGTGGCCACCAGCTCGAAATCGAGCCGGCGGACATATATTTCTTGACTGGTTTGCCTAAGAGAGGCGAAGACTTGACTCTGTTTGGGGCTAGGCCAGGTGGCCAGTCTGTCGATAGCCTCCGGCTAGAGTTCTGCAACAACCAGGCTAGAGACAAAGGGATAGACATAAAAACCATATCCCGTCCTGAACTCATGGTGATTGCGTTTACTGTCACCAGACTTTGCAGGAGTGCCGCATTACATATTGCCACCGGATCCCAGATGCGTATGGCAGTTGATTGCTTTCGAGGCACCATCTTCAACTGGTGCGATGCTGTGTTGGCCAATGTGAAAGGCCAACTGACCAGGGCCAAGAACGGACAGCTAAAGACCTTTGGTTATGGGGCTTTGGTTGTGAGTTTTGGTCTGGAGAGGGTTCCCATGTTGATCCCGCAGCACCTTACTGTTGGAGCTGGGCTTCCTCGAGAGCCCAAACTGATGCGATGGGTCGCAGTTATGGCCCGTCACCCGGACGAGAGGACAGAGGTTGCTCGATTCAAACCTGAGTATTTCCAATGGTTGGAAAACCAGGTCTTTTCTATTCAGGACTTCCCTTACGCTGGGGTAGATTTTCGTGGTGACCCAGACATGGCTCTTCCACCAGGAGAGCAGTGGGATGACTCAGGTAAAATCATTTTCAACATTTTCCTTATTTTAAAATTTTTTATTATTTTTTCATCGTCCCAAAACTGATAGCAAAAGTTTCAAATGCAGATGTGGGTCCACAGTGACCAGCCGCTCTCCGCCTTACGAGAGGAAACAACCAGTTGCAGCCGCGCCAGCCCCACAGGACGAATCAGCAGAGGTTTTGGCCGAGTTGGAGGGTCATCTCGAGCGCTTGACAGGAGATATTCCGGAGACCACTATAGATGACATTCCTCGTCGACTTCAGTGCTATGTGATTGGGGTCCCAGGACCTTTTAGGAGGTTCCTTTGCAAGGTGGCCCATGCAGTGGTTTCTTATCGAGATCATCACCAGTGATAGGATGATCGCCTATTGTGGGCACATATGACATTTTTGTTTTTTGTACTTATCATTTTTGTCGATCATAAGGTGTTTTTCAACCTATGATCGAGGACGATGTATTTTTTGACACACTCCTATATATATATCACTATTACCGGCTTATCTTGTAAATCATGTTATGGAATGGTTTTAAATTTACATGTATGATTATCGCAAATGTCTACTTAACATTCGAGAAGCAATTGCATCTGCTAATGTATTTAAAGATCTTGGAATATGCTGATATTCAATATAATCAAATTCACGTTCCAAGAGACGCACTCTCAAAAATAATCTTAATAACACTGGATTTCTAATGGCATACACTCTATTAAGCTGTAATACAACGAGTTCAGAATCTAACCTCACTATCAAACTCTGAATCCCAAATGAAATAGATTCAGATAATAACTCAATCACTGCACTATACTCGGCAATGTTGTTCGTTGTTTGACCGAGGCTTACCCCATGCATAGATAGTAACTCGTCAGAAGGCGAATAGATAACCCAAGCTGCGGAAGAAATGTTTCGTGTATTACGACAAGCACCATCGGTGAAACCAATGTATGTTTGGAGAGGCATCGACATCTGCAATATCAAGAGTAAAACCAAGATAAGCAGGAATAATGACGAAAAAACACTCTCTAAGCTAAGCACAACGTTTAAACTAAAACACACCAGCTAGAAAGAAAAACTATCCTAACTAAAAATCTCCATACCCATTCTTTAAGCATAATACCTCTTTAAGTAAAGACCATTTCTGGGTTTACCCAAAGAGTCCCCGTCAAAGTCTACCAATTCATAGGCCCCTTTTGCTAGCTTTCGCTTGACAACATAGGGACCATGCCACATAGGAACGAATTTTCCAGCGCCTAATTTATCATTAGCTTGATCGTAAACTAAGACTAGATCTCCTTCCGAAAAATTTCGAGGGGTCACATTTCGATCATACTGAGCTTTCATACGTTTTGCGTGAGTCTTGATTGCCAATGCAGCATCACGTCAATTCTCATCTAATTGAGCCAAGTATAACAAACGCTTTTCCTCTTCGGAAGTGGCTGGAAGTAACTCGATGGCCATTTGCAGTGACGGGATTTCGCATTCAATGGGTAACACAGCTTCCAGACCATAGACTAGTTGGAAAGGAGTGAACCCTGTTGATGTTTTTACTGAAGTTCGGTATGCCCAAAGCGCTGAAAATAGCATGTTATGCCAATTCGACCGATGAATCCCAATGATTCGTCGGATCATGATGACTAAAACTTTGTTGATGGATTCAACCAGACCATTAGCTTATGGATAATAAGGGGTTGAACTATCGTGACGCAAACCAAGCTGGCCTGTAAGTTCGGTCATCATAACGTTTCGAAAATGACGCCCATGATCAGTGATTATCGCTTGTGGGACACCAAACCTAGCAATTATATGATTGAACACAAAAATTGCAGCTGTCTTGCCGTCTGCCTCAAATGTAGGCATCGCCTTGGCCCACTTGGTAAAATAATCTACCGCAAGGATGATATACGCATGCCCCCCAACCGAGTGAGGGTTACATGTAATAAAATCGATACCCCATTTGGCAAAAGGACCAACGGCAATTATAGGGTGGAGAGGAGCAGGTGGAGCGCGCATCTTTCGATCAAAAATTTGGCAGTTGTGGCATTTTCGGACCGCAGTAATACAATCTTTAAACAAAGACGGCCAGAAGTAGCCAGCGCGCAATATCTTTTGGGCTGTGGCATACCCAGACATATGACCGCCACACGCTCCAGAGTGACAGTCATTTAGAACCCTTTCAGCTTCCTCGTGAGTTAAGCAACGTCGAAAAACAGAGTCCGCCCCACGGCGATAAAGAGTATCTCCAATAATCCTGTATTGTTGGGACTGGAATCGTATTTTCCGACGTTCTGACCTTGATATTTCTGGCCGAAAGGATTGGGTCTGGAGATAAACGATGATATCCCCATACCACGGATCTAAAGTACTGATTAGAAACAAGGATTCGTCCGCAATGGGCTCCTCCGCCACAGTTTCTGTATCAGTACGCGGGAAATCACACATTAACTCCGCAAAGACTAAAGATTTCTTAGACTTAGATTTCTCAAATTCCAAGTCGAACTCCTGCAGGATAACAATCCATTTAGAGTACTTTCCCCCTAGCAATTTCTTGGTCAAAATGTAGATCATAGGGTTGCAATCCGAAATTACTGTAGTTTTACGTAGTAAAATGTAGTGACGAAAACGTTGGACAGCTTGAACAGCTGCCAATGCCAATTTCTCCACATGTGAGTATTTTAGCTCAGTTGGATTTAAAGTTCGACTAAGGTAATATATCACATGCTCATTTCCGAATTCATCTTCCTGAACTAAGACCATTCCAATCGTGGAATGAGAGGTGGCGAGATACAAGAAGTAATCCTGGTTGTAGTTGGGAGGATGCAATAACGGTGCATGGGTCAACGCGTGTTTGAGTGCATCAAAAGATTTTTGAGCTATCTCATCCCAATAGAATGAAGTATTCTGTTTCAACAACCGGGTAAAACCCTTTGTAACCTCGGCGTAGTTAGGAATGAATCGTCGTAAAAAGTTTGCTTTCCCTTGCAAACTTTGGAGTTGGCGAAGACTCGAAGGAGGAGGCAATTTGACAATAGCTTCGACCTTCGAGGGATCGACGCGAATGCCGGCTTTCGAAACTACAAACCCCAGCAATCGACCCGTTTCTATACAAAAGACACATTTGTGTGGGTTCAACCGAATCCGATAATGCCTACACCTCATAAAGATTGCTCGTAAATGGACAAGGTGATCAGCTCGATGTAATGAATGAGCAGGCAAGTCATCGAGATAGGGTTGCATAATGTGCTTGATGTCATAAAACGCATAAGACATGGCCCTTTGAAAAGTTTCTCCAGCATTCTTGAGCCCAAAAGGTAACTTGCAATAAGAAAATGTCCCCCATGGACAAATGAAGGTCGTTTTTGGTTGATCGGCAGGTAGAATATTGATTTGATTGTATCCGGAAAAACCATCCATGAAGGAGAATATTTCGCTGCCGGCACAATCATCAATGATTTGATCGATATAGGGAGTTGGGTAATTGTCCTTTGGACAGGCTCGATTAATGTCCCTATAATCGATGCATATTCTTATTGTTCCCTGCTTTTTGTTAACCTAAACAATATTCGATACCCAATCCGTTAACGGGATCGGATAAATGAAACCTGCTTTGAGTAATTTTTCAACTTCTGCTTTAATTACAACAGCTTTTCTTGGGTGCATCTGACGCAAACGTTGCCGGACGGGTTTAGCGTCCGAGTAAGTCTTGATCTCATGAACGACAATCGCGGGATCAATTCCTGGCATTTCCTCATAGGACCAGGCAAACACGTCACAAATTCTTGAAATAGGGCCTTATATATTTGAATTTCGTCATCTGTACACGAGGCACCTATATGAATGTTCTCAACAATTCCAGGCTTAACCAAAATGTCAATAGGAATAGTTCGAGAGATGTTTCCCAAATTTAACTCTGAATCGGGATGTTTCATTGGATTCTGAGGTTCCTTGACATATTCAGTTGTAAAAATTGATGAAAAATCATTTTCAAAACGATCATTCTCGGGTAAAAACGAAGATCTGTGATGGAGATCTTCCCATGGTAAATCATCTACACATAGGATTTCATGAATTTTCTCATCAGAGTGAATAAGTTCAGAAAACGTGATTAAATCCGAGCTTGATGTGAAAAGTGATTCCTCATGGACCACATTCATGAAGTCAATTTCGGTTGAAGATGGGTCGGTAAACGATTGCATGACCTCATACGCAATTTCATATGGACTCAAAGGCATGACATCACCAAATGAGTCTATCTCAGATTCAGAAGGAATGATCCAAGGATCATCATAAACAATGGTGTCTGATGTAATCATATGAATGGTTGCAAATGAAGACGATGCGTTGATCGAAGGAAAAGGAAAAGTTCCCAGTAAACCGACATCTTTAACTAGTCCTACTCCAACATCCTTATACGGGATAGTCGTTTTATCGACATGCTGAATACTTTCAGAAGAGGCTGGGTCGGATGAAAAGTAAGCCAGCTGGTCTATTGTTACGATCTTTCCATTGTGAGGAAACTTTATTACCCGAAAGACCGATGAAACGACCGCTGTCATAACGTAAGACCAACTTCGACCCAAGAGAAGGTTGTAATCTAGAGGGGCATCAACCACCTCCACATCTAGATTAACGGTTTTTCCTTCAACCCCTATAGGCAAATCCTGTAGAATGCCAAAAGGATGAAACCCACGGCCATCAAAGGCCTTTAGAATCGTTGGGGATTGATTTAGCGAAGGAGAACCAAGCGATCTCCAACACTGTATCGACATAATATACGTTGAGGCTCCCTCATCAATTACAGTCTGATGAATAGGCCAAACGCGGTGTACTATTTTCTAGATCGAAAATTATTAGGTTCGAGTCCTGAACATCAACAGCTCCTATAGCCGACAAAAGTAATTTGCGTTGTGCTGGGCATGATTGCAGCACCTCCAAAGCCGACATTGCTGAGGGTGAAACAGCTAAATCCTCAACAATGTTATAGTTCTGAGCCGCTCTCGCATGTGGATTGAAAGCTGACTTTCGAAGTATACCCTTGGCGGGCGGTTTGATTACCAAGTCTGGATTAGGTTTCTCGATCTGTAGTGGATCGGAACCGGGAGCCGAGGTTGATGGATTAGAATGAGAAGATTCTGCTTCTTTACCATCAACAGGACTTTTACTACCATAATCTTGCGATCGAGTCGCAATCCTAACATGGGACATCATCAGTATGGGTTCTTCATTGGCACTCGAGGAAGAACCTATCATCTTACTGTCTTGAGCTGGAAAAGGATCCTTCAAAACAGCAGGAGTTTGGGAACCTTTGACAATCTTCGCAACCTCTGCACGATGAGGGCAGTCTCTTGTAAAATGTTCATCGTCACAAATGAGACAAGGATAATGAGGTTTGCGCTTTTCATCATTGGTTTCCAATTTTTCAGGTTTCTCCTTTGAATTTTTGTCCGTTTTATTCTTCTTCTTTCCTTTCTTCTTCCCACCGGATTTTGATTTGGCTGCAGATGACTCTACAACGTGAATATTGGCGGAAATCTCTGCAGAAGAATCTCCTGTTGGGGAATCAGGCAAGGTTATGATAGGAGAAGAATTCTTGGAAGATTTCTTCTTACTTTTAGTGTTAACCGTACCAATCATACCATCGGCGGCATGAGATCCCGAAGGAGCTGCAGCGATTTGATTTTGCTTGGGAAGATCGGGGATTTTCTCGTGTAACGTACCTGACTGAGTATAGACCAAGTCAAGGTACTGTGCTTGAGCAATTACTTGCTCCTCAGTAACAACTCCGGCTTTAGCTACATCTTCAGTGATCTTTGGCAACAAAGATTTTACAAACCACTCAGCCAAGATCTGATCCGGAATAAAAACCTTCACTAAACACCGTCGACGTCTCCACTCATGAATATGATCTGAAATGTAAGTGGACGTCGATTGTTTTAGTGAAGTTAACAATTCCGTGCCATTGTCATATCGGACTGGCAACTGAAAATGAGTTAAAAACGAGGTAGCTAACTGACTAAAATTATAAAAAGTGCCTCGCAGTAACTCAATGTACCACTTGGCCGCGAGACCAATTAGAGTGCGCTGGAAAAGTCTAAGACGGATTGAATCATCTGAAATGGAGTTAGACGCACACCAGAGGTGGTAAGTCATCACATGGTTCGACGGGTACTCTCCTGATTTACCTTCGAACTTAGGAATGTCACTGGGCAACTTATTCGGCATTGGCGGCCAAAACGGAAGATAATTAATGGGATCGTTCGTTAGGCGCGACAAGTCTGGTAAGTCCAAAGTTGCGATAAACGGTAACTGTCGATTAGGATCCCTAAAACTCTGGGTCATGAGACTAGCCCCAGGAGGAGGATATCCAGGATAACTTGGAATAGGAATTGCATTTGAGATATTGTATCCTCCCGGAAAACCAGGATTAACCGGACCGTACTGGGGTTGTTGATAAGTGTACCCAGGGTACGGTTGATACTGATAGACTGGCTGCTGCACAGCAGAACCGAATTGGTATTGTCCCTGGTACGGTTGATAAGTAAATTGTGGTTGACTTGTGACAACCGTACTTGAACCAGGTTGTCCTACAGGCATCTGAACCGAAGTTTGAATCGTAGACCCAGACGGTGGTAAAAATGTCTGAGGAGTAGATACAGGAACAGTAGAAACCGGAGCTGTCGATACTCCAGAAGTAGGTGGGGTAGATTGAACAGATGTTGCGGCAGTTGTAGCAGTCGTTTGAGGCGGAGTACGAGGCGTACTAGGCCCAGGCTGAGAAACTACCGAAGGTACAGAAGTTTGAATATTAGACTGGACTGGTTGCTGGGGTGTACCAGAAACTAAGGGTTGTCCAGTTTGAGATGACAACTGTACATTTGGCTGCAACACCTGTTGAGTTTGCGATGGATCCCACACTATATTCATTCCGGGGTACGACCCATAACAGGTTGAGAATATTTAGGACCATAACCGGGTTGAGGGTAGGATTGATAATTTAAAGGTACATTTCCCGTTCCTTGAACATACGTTTGACCGGAGGGTGGTTGGAAACCTTGGTTCGAGTACTGACCTTGGGGTTGATACCCTTGAGGCACGTACTGATACTGGGGTTGACCTTGAGGTATAAATTGATACTGGGGTTGACCTTGGGGTACATATTGAGTCTGGGGTTGACCTTGAGGAACGTACTGTCCCGTAGGTATGTACTGTCCTTGAGGTTGCCCCCCAGACGCAAATTGGGTACCTTGAGGTTGCCCCCCAGGCGATAATTGAGGCTGCCCCCCAGGCGGTAACTGGCCACCTTGAGGTTGAGGATTGGGAATAGAACCTGACATCATGAGAATGTCTTCTACGCTCAACGGCTTAGTACCATTGCTTCCAGTTAATAACCCTTGCTCAATGGGTTGAGGAGATGCTCCCGAAAAAGTACCAGAAAGTGACTGATACCCAGAGGGAACAGAAGGACCGCCGTACAAAAAGGATTCAGGCGATTGAGTAAACATGGACGACTGTCTTGACATATTTAACGGAGGATAATAACCTCTAGGTGTTGGGTGATAAGGAACGCGAGGTGGTGAAAAACTTAACCCTGGGTTTTCTAAGAAATTAGTCAAAGAAAGATACCAAGTACTGCTCCTAGGTGGACTGTAAAAAATTGATTCACGCTCCCTTAGCTCAATAACAGGTTGATTTTCAGGGATAGGGATGCCTACTTCTTCTTCCGGAGTAGCAAGTTCTTCAATAGCTATAAGTCCAGAAGGAAGATCTTGGGTGATAACTCTTTCTACCCTAGGTGAACCAGGACCACTAGAAGCTGGAGAAGCAAACCCCGATGTCGGAGTAGCAGCAAATTCACTTTCAGGCTCAGATATTTCAGGTTCCTCACCTATATCACTAGTAGATGAAAAGCTACCAGTAATTTCGGAAATAGACACTGACTGCGGATTGTAGTCTGCTACTAATGCTTGAAAATCATGATGTACCACCAAAGAAGACTCTCCTTCTTTAGGTGACCCAACTCTACTGTCTCTAGGAGTTACGAGGACTTTCAAGCCTTCAAGCTGGCTCGGTGAAAACTCAGGAGGTTGGCCCCGAAGTCTACGGGACTTCCTCGGTAATTCAGCCACGGTTAAAAACTTTTAACTACTTCACACGCAAACAAAGTAAAATCTCAATGAAAACCACCTAAAGCCTCTAAAGAACCGAACAAATTTGAATCACACGCCTAAAGAATCTAGGAGATCAAACACACACAAACAGTAACTTTCCGTACTGAAAACACTAGTTGGTGATGAAATCCAACGTCGCAGAGTTCAATACAGAAATGGCGGTTGGAACAGTTACCCCGGCAACCTGCTTAATGAATAGACTGGCACAAGTTCCTCCACTTAACCGTCTCGAGTGAAGAGAACCCCCCATAAAATCCAAGTGAGTCTAGCCGACGTCTGCTCCAGGTATAGTGGGATCTTCCCACCACTGTCACCTCAGGAAGAATCCTAAAGAATATGGCCACTAAGGTTACCAACTGAAACAAATATACCTGGGGGAACAGTCTACGATCCGATACGCACGCAAGGGGAGAGTAGCAATCTCAATCCCCTTGAAGGCTCCTTGACATAATCCAAGGTTTACCAACAAGTGACCCCAGGCTCCTCGACAATGGTTAATCCAAGGTTTACCATTTTTAATACGTGAATATCTGGCGTCGTTCCCAATGAGGAAGGATTGATTCCCACACTGGTTCGGACACGATCTCGTGCTTCTCCTTTAAGAGGAGCTTTCCCAGAGCATAAATGCAACAATTGGATTTCTTCCCTACCACAAGATACAGCTACTTGTTTGTTTTTACTGTCTTGGAGAGTTAATTACTCTCCTACTCCAAGACACTAGCCTAAGCTAAGTTGGTGTATCAGAGCCCTAGAAATAAAAATGTTGCTAGATGAATTTTACTTTAAGCGTTATTTTTTATTGGTTTTTGTTTAAGTCAAAAGGTGCGGAGATGAAACTCATGGTATGAAGACTCGACTCAAAATCACTAAAAATGCACCTAAGATGATTTAAACAATCTTTTCTCTTCAATGAACTTCTAAACTAAGAGAGAGTTTGAGAATGCAAATACTTTTGTAAACACAAATCTTTCTTAATCAAACAAATTAAAAGAAGAGCTTTTGTCCTTTCCAATGCACTCAAAACGAGACAACTAGTTATTTCACAAAAATTTCCCTTTTTCGTTTCAAAGCACTCAATCACTACAAAAAACAAACTTTTGCAAAAGAGATTTCTTATTTTTTATAAAACACTCAAAACTATGGAAATGACTAACTTTGAGATCTATAAATTATAAAAACCTATTTGAAGTCAAAGCCTACAAGATGTATTTTTTTTTTAAGGATGTTTTACTTAGCTAGATGTAAGCTAAGGACCAATTTATGCAGAATCACAAATCAGTCAAGAACAACCAATTTTGTTTTCTTTTTGAAAATGAAAATCCAAACTTTTAAACACAAGCTTTTCGAAGTTTTGTAAAGAGAAAACACAAAGCAGATTCCTCAAAAAGGGGAGATTTCATAAATGGTCAGACTCATAAGAAGGCTGGTACACACCAAGGTGATCTGAGGTCCCTACAGCTCCTAAGCTCAGAGCTACTACACAACCAAAATGAAAAACAAGCCCAACAAGCAAAACTCCTAGGAATTTCACCTAAAACCCTAACACTAATGAAATCAACCTAAGGAAAGCTTCTGACAAGTTATATGCAGGTCTGGGCAGTAGAAAAAAACTTCTAAACAAAAACTAAGCTAACTAACAAGGGAAATCTTAGGTTTTTCAAAATTTTGACAGGGTCTGCAGGCCCATAGTTAACACAGGTGCGGTCCCGCTCTGTGCTAAAAGCAAAGGTGCGGATAGGTATGCACTGTGTCAAAAGGCTAGGGTGCGGTCCTCTCCCAAAGCTATGAAAAACGAAAAATAACCTTGGATCTACAAACTCTACCCAATTTTACACACAACAAGCCAAAAACAGAAACAAAAACACAGTTTCTCAGGTCAAAGTACAAACAAGGAAAAAATCAAGTCCCCAGTGGAGTCGCCATTTTGTCACACGGAATAAGTCGATCTTGCGAACAAGATAGACCTTCCTAGAATCTAAAGAAGACCTAATGACAAGCAAACCAACAAGACACTATCTTTCTCTAAATATGCTTTTATAAACAAAGGCAAACAAGTGTTTTAGGGCCTACCTTAGGTCCAGCGCAAGTTTGTGGATGCCCTTGCTTCTTCGATCCAAATGAGCTCCTTTGTCGCGAATCTGCAAGCACAAACAAGAAAACAAATTAAATAGCACCTGAAAAGCCAATGTCATAAAACATATTCAACATGAAAGTCAAGGAGTCCATGAAACAAATAACATGAGATACTTGTTGAAAAAAATGAGTTTGATTGTATTAATTCAAAAAAAGAAGAACTTTACAACCTGTGCCTTGACACTGTACAAGCTCCTCCCAGGGTCCAGCAAGAAGTCTCCTCTACTTTGACAAGTTTCATTCACTTCCCAATGAAGCCAAAAAGGTATGTGATCTCTCCTCTTAAGCTCAACTAGGAAGTCTTAATTTCACCAGCATTTACCCTAAAAAATCTTCAGCTTCTAACCTCTCTAGCAACCAGCCCAATGCCTGAATTTATAGTGCAATGGAGGGAAGTTACTAGGTCCTCCTTCAAAGGGTTAAATCCCTCCTTCAAAGGGATAGCTCCTCTCATCAAGGGATTAGCTCCTTCTCTTTTGGGATGCATGAACCACCTAAGAGCGGCAAATCCACGTCAAAATTCCTTCTAGAATCATCTAGAATTAACCCAAAGTGAGTTTTTTAGAATAAACTTGCGCCTTTTTGACTTTCACAGGGGTCCGCATCCACACCTTTAGGGACAGAGCGGGCAGGTCCGCAGTTTTTGTAAACAGAAGGTGCGGGACCGCAGGTAATAGTGAGAGAAAGTGCGGAACCAGAGTTTCATTGATTTTTAATGTCTTTCTCTTATTTTCAAAGCTTGACTTGAAGAGCTGAGGTCTGAGACTTTCTTAGGAGGACAGTACAAGTGATGATAGACCCATACTGACTGCAAATAATCATGGTGACGATATTTTTGTGTAACACTGAGGGTTCCAGTCTTTGCTCAAGGCCCTCTTGTGGAAGATTGGCAGACCAAGATATTTAAATGTGGACCAAGTAATGGAGGCTGCAAATCCGAGGCATCTAGTTATGGAGTTTGCAGTTGAAGCAGGAATATTCCAACAGTATATATGGCATTTTCCCTTGTTTAATACGCTGCCTGAGACCTTATAGTATTCATCCAGAACTTCTTTGAATTTAATAGCTGAATGCGGAGAGGCAGCCCCCAACAGTAATGTATCATTAGAAAAGAGGGCGTGGTTGATGCATTTTACCCCTCTTGCAATGCACAGGCCAACAATGTCTTGATCTTGCTGCTTTTTATCTAGATAAAAGCTGAGGACAAAAGCTTGGAGGATGAATAGGAGGGGTGAAAGGGGACATCCCTGCCTCAACCATCTAGAGGCTTTGAAGAAATCAATGGCCCTACCATTCACCAAGGGGGCAATCCAAGGCTTTGAAATGCATGCTCTGATCCACTTTAGGAAGTTTTGCCCAAACCCCAGTTTATGCAACACATCAAACAAAAACCTATGTCTAACACGATCAAAGGAATTTACTAGATCTAATTTAATAACCATACCTTTTTCCTTTCAATGTAGGCTGGAATGAATCGCTTCTTGAACCAGCACGAAATTGTCCACCAACTGCCTACCCTGAATGAATCCGCCTTGATTATTTGGAATGATTTTGGGGAGAATTCTTTTCAACGTGTTAGCTATCACTTTGGTTATCACTTTGTACCCAATATTTCATAAGGAAATTGGGCGAAATCTACTGAAATAATTTGCTCCTTTCTCCTTGGAAATGAGGGCAAGAAAGGCTGAATTTGTGCAACCTCCAATCTTCTGACAGTCCTGGGATTTATGGATCATTTTGAGGAACTCCTTCTCAACTATCTGCCAATAGGTTTGTAGAAATCTAGGTGTGAAACCATCTGGTCCCGGAGCTTTGTTAGGATCCATTGCGAAAAGGGCCTCCTTGACTTCCTTTTGCGTGATTTTGCTTTCGAGAGCCTAGTTCATATTGGAGGTGATGAGGCTAGGGACAATGTCCAACAGGCTGTCATTTTGCTCAGCTCCTAGGTCTTCCCTGTACAACTTCTCAAAATGTTTTGAAGCTGCCTTTTTTGTACTTGCAAAGTCCTTCAGAACACAGTTTTCTTCTTTTATTTCGATGATGGAATTACGTCCTTTCCTAGCTTCAACTTGTTTATGAAAGAAAGAGGAGTTTCTGTCAC
Source organism: Pinus tabuliformis (assembly GCA_031772625.1). Taxonomy (NCBI): domain Eukaryota; kingdom Viridiplantae; phylum Streptophyta; class Pinopsida; order Pinales; family Pinaceae; genus Pinus; species Pinus tabuliformis. Next base: position 602,302,584 of record CM062813.1, on the reverse strand, counting down.
CAGATTTGAGCCAAAGACTTCTGGACTTGAGCCTCCAATAGTCCTCTTCTGCCAGGCAAGCCTTATGGAAACATTGCTGGAGCTTGGCCTCCTTTTCCAACTCTTCTTTAGTGATTTCAGTTGTTTCAAGATGGAGATGCTGGCTTTCTAGACCGATTTGAATTTTTTTCCTTTCCGCAGCAGGGTTGGGCAGGTTCTTAGCCCAATTTTTTAGCATGACTTTAACTCTTCTGAGTTTTTCTTCCCAAACAAAGAAGACGGATCCCTTGACTGGGTCTTTCCAGCAGTCACTGACCTTATCCATGAAGTTTGTCTCTTTGATCCAGAGAGAGCTGAATCTGAATGGAATAGGCCCCAGATCCTTGGGAGTCAGTAGTTCCAAGCTAATAGGCTTATGATTTGATATGCTGCTGTGAAGAATGTGTGATCTACCTTCTAGTCCAAGAAGCAGGAAGGAGCTTTGCACCAAAAGTCTATCAAGTCTTGCCGCTATGTGACCCAAGCCAACTCTCTTGTTTGACCACGTGTACTTGCCAATAGTTGGCTTGATGTCTATCAGATCCCAATCTTGCATGAGATCTTCCACTGATTCTCTTGCCGGATCCCTGACAATACTGCCTCCTCTTTTTTCTGACGAGAGGAGGGTGAGGTTGAGGTCTCCAGCTATGATTATGTTCTCCAGATTTTCTAGATCTGCCAAGTTTTTGATGGAGTCCCAACATAATTTTTTCTCACCTGCATTGTTAGGAGCATATACATTGACCAGACAAATAATTTCCTTATATTCTAAGTGCTGCAATTTTAAAAAAATCCAATGAGTGTTCAGGGACTCAGAGATTAAAGAGAACTTATTTGGATTCCAGAGCGACCCAAGTCCTCCCGATGCTCCACGGGCAGAGATTGCTTGCGCTCCGTCTTTCTTCCAAAATTTTCTGCTTGCTTGGAGGAAGGCTGAATCCTCCAATTTAGTCTCCTGGATGAGAAGAATGACCGGGGCTTCCAGTCTTATTAAACTATTCATTGCTTCTTCCTTGGCTTTGGATCCCATTCCCCTACAATTCCAGGAGACTATCTTCATCATTTAATTTTGCTGTGATGAGCTCCTTTGGAGCTCTGGGTTTGGATCCTCTTCATCTTCGGGGTTTTTGCTAGTAGTTTCTCTAGCGTTGGCTGGCTGCCCTGAAGCTTGTATTTGTATGTTTCTTGGTCTCTTTTTTCCTTTGTTGACATTCGCCCTCTTGTAGATCTTCTGGGGGTAGACTGTGATTCACCTATTTCCCCTTCTTCCTCCGATTCCTCAGACTCTTGGGTTTCCTCTTCTTCTTTTGGCATCTTCCCTTTGGATCTCACTGATACGCTTTTAGATTTAGATGGAGAGATATCCTCCGGAATTTTTGTCTCATGCGTATTCATAAATTCAGATCCAAGGATCTCAAATTTGTTCCCTTGGCTTTCCATGGGTGGTTTTTGAGCAGGTCCCGCTTGGGGGGCTCTAGCATTAGCATTTGCATTCTTCCTGAGTGAAGTTTTGGGTCTTTTTGCCTGATTCCATCCTTCTTCCTTCCCTTTTTCTTCTGCCCCTTTGGACGGGTAGTCTCTGGCAAAGTGACCGTAGACGTGACACTTCCGGCATTTGAACGACAGCTGTTCATAGTCCAATTTCTGAACATGCATCCAAGGACCTACCATTATTTTGATGGCTTCTGGTAGTTCGACCTCTAGTTCTACCTCCACACAAATTCTGGCGCAGTCGTACTGATCTTTGTTGTTGGCCTTGTCTATGAATTTCCCAAGAGTATTTCCTATATGTTTCAAAGAGTCCCAATTCCAGTAGTGAACAGGGAGATTGGGGAGCCTTACCCACACTGGGACCGCTGAAGGCACATCCACCACTGGATCGAAGTCTGGTGTCCATTTATTTAAATACAGCCCTTGAGGGCCCATGAAGTAGGGGCCATTCCTGAAAATGAGATCCTTGTCCTCTTTTTCAGAAAATTCAAATAAGAAGTATCCTCTTCCGAGGAAATAAGAGGTTACCTTGTTCTTTATCAGCGGAGCCCAGTTCCTAGCGACCCAGTTCTCTGTTGATTTCGAGGAAGGCCAAAGACCTGTAAACTAACCAACCAAAGCACGATCCGCCAGAGATAATGCTACCTGAATCAGACCTTTAGGAGGAAGGGCGATCTCGGGGATATCTTCTAGATTTTTCACGAACTTGGCAGCTTCCACAAATTTCTTCTTGGGCAGAGAGGCTAGCAAGGATCTGAAGGCCTCAGTGGTGGAAGGCGGAGGAGGGGAGGAAGACCCCTGGGGGGGAGTCGGCTCCTCCATGGAGGGCCAGCAGATCAAACCCTGATCGACCGCAGCTAGAAGCGAAGCCCTCGGCAGACCCGCCCATAGGGATCAGTATTCGCACAGAGCGGGCGCGCGCGCAGTCTTCAAATCCCGTGGAATGCATATCTCGTAGGTTGCAGAGTGATATTGCTAGTTTTGTTAATAGATGTAAATATCTTAATATAAATGTTGATAATGAGATCTGCAGACTTTTCACTCTCACATTTAGAGGACGGATCCACAAATGGTTCTTGGTGCTTCCCGAGAAGTCGATTCATTCATGGAAACATTTTTGCCAGGTATTTCTCAAAGCACATCAAAATTACAGTTACAATAGTTTGTGTTTAGAATTAGATAATCTTTACATGTATGATAATGAATCTTTAGATGATTTTTATAATAGATTTTGGTCATTTTGTTATAGATTTCATTTAGATGATTTTCCTTCAACTGAAGATTTAATTGAACGTTTCACTTCTCTTGTTTCTTCCCATACTGAAAATAATAAATCAATTAATGAAGAACAAGACACATCTAATTCATTAACTAGTCTTGAATCACTAAACGATTTTATGGAACCCGAACCTGAAACTGTAATTGAATCACAACGTTCTTCTTTAGAAAATTTCAATTCTCATTTTCTTTTTGAAGATGCAATTGAAACAAATTTTAATAATGCATGTGATCAATCAGTAGGTCCAATAAAATCCAATCTACAAGACTTGAAAAATGAATACACCAGTTTATCTTCCTTGAAGGCAACTTTAGAAAATTCAAAACACGTAAATGCAATTGAAAGAATTTCCTTAAACATAGATTATAATACAACAAGTTCTATAAACAATTCATTTCAGCCGTCATTATATTCTAGAATGCATTATTTTCTTTATCCTGATGTCTTTTCAAATCAGAGTATAGTTAATGATGATCACGCTAATCTTTCAGTTGATAATTTTCCTAGTTCTTGTTCTGAAAATTGCACATCTAGCAATCATTTGAATGATAATCCCTTAATTACAAAATCTTCTTCTTTTGTATTTCCTAATCCTGTTATTTCAGATCAGTCATTTGATTTTCATAAAAAGAAAGTAATTTATGACGATTATCATGATGATGATGACAAAGAATCACATTTTGTACAAACTATGCCAATTTTGAAAATTAATTTATTTCGTGAAGATTCACATGATTTAATTTTGTCTTGGGAACACAAAATTATCTTTGAGAATTTTGATGAGTTAATTTTGCGAGTTTCTAATGTATTTCATTCTGATTCTCTTTTAAAAATTCACATTTTAAAAATTTTCAGGGAATGTCCTTTTGGTGGCAATTCATTGACTGAAATCCATGATAGGTTCAGAATTGCCTTGTAAAATTATTTTGTAATTTTAGCTTTCATAACAATTTAATTGTTTTTCCATTCTTTTCTTTTTGCAAGCATGTTAAATCTCTCAATATTGAATATAATTGAGATTTATTAAGTGAAAATGTTGAATTGGCTTCTCATAATCCTGAATATAAAAAATTATTTCGTTTGCAATTTAATTCGACATTCAGAAATTCATTCCAATAATTTTATCATCCGTCAAATTCAAATCTTGAGAGTGTTATTCTTTCACAACATGCTTTGTCATCATCTCCTTTGGAAAGTTGTCATTCTATAACGAATATTCATTCATTCTTTGATGATCCCATATATATTTGCTTAGAGAATGCTTTCCAAAAGAGATGGTTCAATAACAGGTTAGTTTTAAATAAATTTATTTTTGTACATAATTTTAAATTAGATGTAAATAATAAATTTTGTTTTATTTTGGTTATTCTTATCATATTTTTACAAACATTTTATTTGTACATACAGGTAGGTAATAAAACAAGAGAATGGTTACATTGGAAGTATGATTATACATAGTCATGTTTCCTTCATTAAGTTAGAATTAGGAGTAGATTAGTTTAGATTAGATTCAATAAATAATGATTTTGAGTTAATTGCCTTGCATTGGAGAAAGTCATATCTTTTCGGTAATATTAAATGAAATTCTTCAATGGTAAGTCTCTTATACTCACTTTCATTCACTTCTTTACTTTTAGATTTAGTTTTGTTTTCTTATTTTCTACTGATATGTAACTCTCTTTTGTAGCTCTTCACAAGCATTTTCACACCTTCACCAGATCAAATTGCGAGCTCAAAGAAGCAGTAACGATTTTCATCGAATCAGCGAAAATGGGGAAGTTCTAAACCTTAATCTTTTTCTTCAAAAGCATTACTCTGATTAGAAAATGGTTAAAATGATTTTTTCAAAATTTTGCTTTAAAAAAGAAAGAAATATAAACAAATAGCAAGTTTCCTCATTGACACTGAATTATTACTAAATGCTTTTAATTTTGCAAATTCAATTAATCTATATTTTGACATAAGAAGGAATGTTTTCTTCATTATCTTTTCCCTCTTTTGTTAAGAAATTTGCATAAACAATTTTTTAAAGTTTTCCTTTTGGATTTGGTTTTGAGTGACTTTATCATCATACTTGTGAATGGTTATATCTTGAGAATTCAGTTATCATATCATATTTACTTTTTTCTTTTATATAATAATGTTAAATGACATACTCTTGGACTTTCATCAACATCTCTTGAAAACCATTTTATGATTTTTCAATTTGAAAGTAGGAATTTTCCAGGAAGTGGTTATAAAAGTTGAAAAGTAGATAAAAATTATTAACTTTGAACTTTTTCCGTTAAGTTGTAAAATCTTTAAAAAACCTCAAAAAGTTATATCCTTTTACTCTAGTTTCAGTCAAAAAAAGGTTATCCTTAAAAAGTAAAGATCGTCTTACGACTAAAACACTTTCAACTCGAATTTGTCATCCAAAACCCTTAAGGAGTCAATGATCCTCCCCATCCATTAAAAATGAAATTTTTAGAGTGTAATTCTAAAATATAAAAAATCTAAAAAGATAAGAGGTCTCATCACGAGCCTTCTTACCATGTTCACAGGGAACCAATTAAACTGACATTACCACACTGATCACAAAATCAGGGTAATGACTTATGATTTTTAATTGTAAGACAAGGGGTCTCATCACAAGCTAGCTTGTTCAGTTTGATTATTACCGGTGAATGAAATCGTCGTTATCTGGACACCAAACCAGGACAATGGATTTTTTGCATAAAAAAAAATGAAAAAATAAAAGAAAAGAAAAGAAAAGAAAAGGAAAATAAACTTACCTCTAATTATTGCACTATTAAATTGATGGGATACTGGATCATTGTTGGTTAAAAGATAACCTTGTCAAGGCTATGAACGCCTGCTGGAAACAATGGCTTTACCTATGATGAACGAGTACATTATAAGCTAAGTCGTAAAGGCCCTACTTTATTTTTATAACTGATTAATGACTGATACAAGTAAATATGAGTTTTAAATTCACAAAAGGTTTTTTATCAGAAATTGCAATTTAATGAGTTTTATAGTCAGAGTAGTTTTATTTATCTAAATGTTTCGAAAAGTAGTTTCCACTTCTTAGATTATTTTTACTGAATTTTTGGAAAATTTCATTTATCAGAGATAAATGGTTCTTCTAGTGAATCGCAAATTTTGTATTGTTCAACAACCACCATTTTAATATATTATAAAATTCCTAGGAAATTTATTATATTAAAATAGGGACCCTTCAATTTTAGAAAAGTCTTTGACTATCCAAAAAAGCAAATTAAATAGCCCCTGAGACACAAACTATACTTAGGCTCAAGTATTAAACATTATGGATTCTTTGATTAAAAAACAAAATAAAACGGTTTTTTTTAATATTCCCAAAGGTTGAAGTCTTTACAAAATCCAACACTCCACTATACACCGCATCGCAAATAATAAAAGTTGCTAAAGGCAAAGACTTCCCCGCTCTACTCCATAATTGCGATTAGACTGGACCCAACAGGAAAATATACATCTCAATTAGTAATTCCCTGTGTTTGTGACTATCATGGAAGTTGCAAAGGCTTAAGTCCATGCCCCATTACCTTAACCAAATTGCGATTAGGCCAAGCGAATGCAATTGTGACAAAGCCCGGACCTGATGCGATAATTAAAAGAATTCATACATTCCCCGCATCCGCGTCTATCGCAATAAACCACAAAAGCTTAAATCCTACCTCCTACCTATTGCGATTGCGATTAGACTGGACCCTATGGGAAAATCAATTTCAATCTATAAAATCCCACATCCGTAGGCTATCACAAAAAACTTAAGTCCATACCTCGCTCCCTTTTCCGATTGCGATATGCGATAAGGCTCAGACCCGCCTGGATTATTGTTATGAAACCAGCTCACAAAAAGATAGAAAATATAGATCAACACCTTAAAATAAGCCTCTTCGATGGTGAAACCTCCTTTACATTACAAAAATGAACAATGATTGGATGATACAAATGACAAGACCTCCTTTCTATATATAGGAGTATAAGGAATCATAATATAATCAGAGCTGACATAACAATAATAATGTAAGGGCACAATAATAACAATAGCGAGCTTCTATGGGGCACAATAATAACAATACAGGGACTACACGGGCACAAAAATATAATAAGGGGGTTGTACTAATAACAATAAGGGTTTACACTAGTATTATAGGGATCTAACATGCCCCTCCTTCAAAAAGTGTTGTCCTCAATGCTTGAGTAGTTCTTGATGCTTCTGTATAAAATTCTTGTCCTTCCATGTGGAATCTTCAGCGGGTAAGTTCTTCCACTTGATGAGATACTCTGAAATTGATTGATTTCGTAGTTGTCAGGTTCTTGTTTCTATGACTGCTCCAGGTTCCAATATGATTTTTCCTTCCTCTTCAAGTTCTGGCAATATTGCTTGAATTGGGATCTTCTGCAACTTTTAAAAGAGTGGCCACACTTCTTCGTCCTTCTTCCATTCATCTCTTGCTTCGTTTATCCAATTTGGTTGGATAATAGAAATTGCACAAAATAATGCTTCCACATCCTCATCCTTTCTTGAGAGTGCATCTGCAACAACATTTTGCTTCCCTTTTTTGTAGATGATTTCAAAGTCACAACCCAAGATATTTGTGACCCATTTTTTCTATTCTTCTAAAGATAATCTTTCTTCTAAAAATTATTTAAGACTATCATGATCCATTTTTACCTTGAAGTGTCTTCCCATTAGGTAAGGTTGCCATTTTTTAAGTGCATGTAGTATTTCCAACATTTCCTTCTCATAAATAGCTTCCTTGAGATGTAGCCATAAAAATACCCAATAGCCTACATCAAAACTTCTTTCACTGCGATGTTGATCTGCCTGTTGTTTCATTTGATTTTGCACCAAAGTGGCGTTATGATCCTTAAGAAGTTGGAGAACTTGTTGTTTATTCTCGATATGATCTTTCACTTCTTGAATCTTTTTCTTTTTGATATGTCCTTCTATCTTGAGAGTTTGAGAAATGGTAATTTCTTCTAATGCATTACAAGATATGGTCAGATTCATTTCTTTATGCTTGATGTGATCTTTCACTTCTTGAACATTTTTCTTCTTGATATGTCCTTCTATCTTGATAGTTTGAGGAGTATTAATTCCGGCCAATGAATTACAAGATATGGTCGGATTTATTTTTTCTTTCTTGATGTGATCTTTCACTTCTTGAACCTTTTTCTTCTTGATATGTCCTCTATCTTGAGAGTTTGAGGAGTGGTAATTCTTGATAATGATTTACAAGATATGGTCAGATTCATTTCTTCTTTCTCTTGGGTTGGTTCTTGGTGTATATCCTCTTCTTTTGATGTTTCTTGATCCTTTTCTTCCTCCTCTTCATAATCTATGTAAAATAATTTCTTCTCAGGACACTTATGACCTCTAGTGTATTTGCTATCACAATTGTAACAAAGCCCTTTTTTTTTTTCCAATTGTTGTGGTGTAAACCTTGTAGGTTGTGGAAGGCTATGAGAAAAAACACTTCCATAATTATAGTCATGTGTAGTGGGATTCCTTGTTTCCATAATTTCACTTTCAATTTTTCTTGCCAACCTGAATGCCTTCTCCAACGAATAAGGTTCTTAAAGACGAACCTCATGTTGAATGTTATCTTTTAAAGTCCTTATGAAGACATCAATCCTTTTCTTCTCTGGAATATCATTTACCCTTATATTCAATTTTTGGAAGTCCTCAATGTGCTTTGCCATTGAACCCTTTTGTTCGATATTTATCAATTGGCTAAAGAATGTGTTACTCTTTGTATCATGATAATGTGCTATCATTTCTTCCATGAAAATTGACCAAGTGACAAGTGCTTTACGAGAAAAAATCCCTTTATACCATAAAAATTGATTCGGTTCTAAAATATAAAGATGCAATACGTACCTCTTGTAACAGTTTCACCTCATGTAGATCAAAATATTTCTCTATCTGTAGTATCCAATTCACCGAATCCTTGCCATCAAACTTCCTCATATCGCATTTTCTTGATTTTATGATCTCTATCTTGAAACGACTGTAACTCTGTAATTTTGTATCTCCCAGTTCAAAAATTATGACTTGCAATAGCCCTCAACGTCCTCTTTCCAATGCCACCAGTTTGATCAAAATTGGATTCTCTAAGGAAGAGTTATGCACAATCCCCCAAGGTGACCTGATTATATACCTTTTCAGAAGAGCGAACTTGTACGAAGTGCCACATATCACTTTTTCGACCTTCAGATCTGAAAACGATACACAGACAACTATAATCCGTCCTCTTTTTGTAACTTCTTACGAAATTTCAATCTGATGCTCAGAGAGACAGTTATGAAGATTTTCCCCAGGTCACTTGTTTTGGATGTAATTCAGGAGCTTGTAGAAACCCTAAATTTCTTGAACTGCATCTCCGAAAATATAGCAAAATAAGATCTAAAATTCGAGGCCAAGCTTCTACACGATTTTAGCTCAATTGGGTTTTAATTTCAGAGTCTGAACCTTCGTAGAAAACAAATTATAGCGAAACTTCCACGATGTCTTGTTTGAGATTGAATTTTGGAGCTTGAAAAAAACCCTAACTTCCTCAGATCAACTCTCCGAAAATATAGCGAGAAAAGATCTAAAATTAGGACCCGAGGTTTAGAACGATTTCTTTTCAAATGGGTTTTTTGTTGATCTTTTGAAACGTCACATAAAAAAAGTTATAGTGAAAATTCCATGAAGACCTGTTTGGAGCAGTGTAACCCTAGAATCCAAAGCTCTGATACCAAATGTTATGGAACCAACTCAAAGATAGAAAAGATAGATCAACACCTTAGAAATAAGCGTCTTTGAGGGGGAAACCTCCTTTACATTACATAAATGAAAAATTCTTGGATGATACAAATGACAAGGCATCCTTTCTATATATAGGAGTCTAAGGGGTCATAATATAATTAGAGTTGACATAACAATAATAATGTAAGGGCACAATAATAATAATAGTGAGCTTCTATGGGGCACAATAATAACAATATGGGGACTACATGGGCATAACAATATAATAAGGGGGTTGTACTAATAACTATAATGGTTTACACTAGTAGTATAGGGACCTAACAATTAATCACTGCAATTTATATTAATATCGCATCTAGGGCTTATATCAGAATCGCAAAGTTCTAAAATTCATGCCTCATCCCAATGCTGATTGCGATATTGTTACACAGTAATTTCGCATTGCCTTCACCCCAGTACTTCTACTGTGTAATGTGTTAAATAAACATGCTCATATTAAAAAAATGCTCTCTAATGTTGCCAATGACCCTCATTTCCTAAGTTTTCTGCCTCGTTGTGAGAATACACTTAATACACTTGACGGACCCCTGTCATAAATAGTCCTGTCGCGACCTCGTCGCAGGAGTACACTTGTTTCCCGTGACGGTCAAATTTCAAGCCCCGACGCGAGGCTATTAACTATCTTTAGTGACAGTCGGTCTGCATACATTGCTTCCTAGCGATGTCGGCGCTAAAGCTTAGTTAACGACCAACGACGATCCAGATTGGGCGAATTTGTTCCAACAGTCGGCCTTCTGGATGTCTCTAGACCTGGTTGTTGGGTCAGTTTGGGTCGCCCTTCCCCCTCTGGGATGGTAGTTCCGTCTTTTGTGTTGCTTGCCCTGAGGATAAGCTCCCTCTCCCTCATTTCATGGAGACTCCTTCTCCTATAAAATCACTCACCATTGCTATGATCTGCTAGTTCTTTTGGTTGTACAGTGCTGCTGTTGCTTTTGAGTTTGGTAGATAGTTTTGGTGTGAGTGTGACAAGTGTGGGATTGCTACATAGTTTGCAAGAAGGTGTGGAGTGCCCTTAACCTTGTGTTAAAGCTTGTGAATGAGAGAGAGATATATTGTTGTTTGGGAGACCCATCTTTGAGAGTGAATGCTTGAAGAAACATACTGGTTGGACCCTCTGAGAAGGCTTGCGATGTCAAGACTTGGTTGTAAGCTTTGCTCTTGATTTATCATTAATACAATCAATGATGATTTCCTATGTCTTGTATGTAATTTACTTGATAGCTCATGACTTCTTGACTTTATGAGTAAATAGATCATTGTTGTTTCTCGATTACGTGCTCTGTTGTTTTCTTGTGGTGTTTCAGGTTGATTTCTCATTGAGGAGAAGGAAACGGAAGTTGGAGCAGCGCAACAGAACTTCATCAACCACCGGTTTGAGGTAGGCCTCCAACGATGACTATTTAAGGGAATTAATTTTTGTTTTGTCCTTGCTATTACTAGACCCACTCTAGGGCTAGAGGGGTTGCCTCTGTCCGCAGAGGGAACAATTTCCTACTTCACAAGTTGGCGACTCTGCTGGGGAACCCTTTGTATGTTTCTTCTCTTGTTTGCTCTTGTTTTGATTTTGATTTAGTGCCTCTTGAATTTTGGGGATAAACTATTAGTCTTTTGGGTCATCGGGGTCAATCTGGGAAATCCCTTTATTATCTGTGGAATAGACTGGCCTTTGTTTGGGAGTTTTTTGTTCATCTTTTATTGCTTTTAAAATCGTCACTGAAAGAAGTTTGACAGTCACGCCAACACCACCTCGTCTCTATTGTAAAGTTTTGTGCGTCACTGAAACCTGTCATACACTCACGACGATTCCTAAAATCAGCCCATCGCGGAAGAAACGTGTACTCTCGCAACGACGTTGCTCTGTTGCTACACCTAGTGGCTGATCATCCCTAGTTGTTGGTGTTATGCCCGCAACGATTCCTGTAGAGTTGTTTTTTCAATTCTACCTCCTGAATTCACCAGTCTTGTTGATCCCCTATTATCTTTCTCTTGCCTATTAGCTTGCTTTTGGTTGCTTATGGTTAAGGTGCTCTCTCTTTGGTTTTATTGAATGGATCTTGCATTTTTGGCTTTCTGACCTAGTTTTTTCAAATTCTTGAATTACTTGACTTGGTTGCTTGTTTGCCCAAGGTTCATGTGCAACCTTCTTGTCCATTTGTTTAAGGCTTCTTCATTGCTTGTTTCTTTTTGGTTGATTTTTGGTGACAATTATTGAACCAATCTTTGATATTGATTCGATTTCTTTTCACTACCAAACATAGATCACAATTGTTTGGATCGACCGGTTTCACACTTGCTTGTTTGTTTCTTTTAAATTCAAAACAATCAAAATCAAAAGACTACATTCATTTAGTGTACGAAAGTGAAAGTGTATTTGCATTTCGAGTTTGCATATTGGAAAGCAAAGAATAAAATCTATCAACAGTAGTATTCGTGCACTGTAGGGTTGATGTCTTTATGCATTGTGTCTCTTAGCTTATCTTGGATTTTCTTGGTTTGGGAATGATCTCTCTACCCTCCTGTAGGTAGGTGTTCATTGAAGTAAAAGATGCTTTACTCATTCTAGCTGCATCCTAGGTTTTTTTGGTATACATATGGTATGGCCTGGAAACTGAAACATAATTCAAGATCAACTCTAAAATGAGCTGAATAAACTTAACAACGCATTGGAACATAACGCACATTATTTAGAGGTCTAGGCTAGAGACGTGCTCCGACGTCGTTAAACCTAGTCACTATTGTTTTCGCTTAAGGTTGGGTGATTCCTCCTTCTGTGACTCAATAGCGGTCTAGTATGGAATTGTGCTCCCAGTACCGATGAGTATATGTTGGGAGACCCCACTAGGTTATCATCCTATATCCCTAGGAAGCCATGTCGTCCGCCTTGCAAACCGTAACGCACCGAACACAGCATTTGGGAAGATTGACTGTTGTACGGGAAGTCCTTGGTTTTCATATGATCGCCAAGGTGTATATGTAGTTTTATGGGTTGTTTGGTAAACCTTTTGCCTAGTTTCTCTAGAGCAGTCACTTTTGTTCCTTTTCGGACTCCTTAAAAGAAAAGGTCCATTCGAGCACTTGTCCTTTCAGGCTCATTAAACCTAGAAAGAGATAGAGTCACCTTTTCGTCCTTTTCTCGATTCTTGAAACATGAAAAGGTCCAGTTTTGTTCTTGTGTCATAAAATTTACTGCCCACAAAATATTCCTAGTAACAGTTCGAGTTCTTGGTTACAGTACGAGTGTTTTTCAGACTCGTTCTCGATGGCAACATTCCCCGAGTTTACCAGCTAAGGTCTTCCCCCAGATGGAACTCTTGGTCCGTTTCCTCCATTTGTAAATGCCGGTGCTCCATATATGGCAACATTGTCTTTGCCTGGGTTAAACATTGGTTTGCCCGTTTGGTTGTTTTCAACCTCGGTGGTCTCGAGTGTCATGCCTCCTATTCCACTATCTCTGTTACACTAAAATTTGTCACCATGACTATTTGCAGTTAGTATGGCTCCATCAACTGTCATACTATCCTCCTTGGCAAGCCTCATACCTCTTCTCTCCATGTCAAACTCCAAGAAAGAGAGAAAGTCATTAAAAATCTATATATCTCTGGGTACGCAGTTTCTCTTAGCCTTACCTGCGTGTACGCACCCCAAGTTCACAATACCTGCGTACTTGTACGCTCTGTCTATAAAGCAATGGGTGCGTACTCCTGTAAAGGTCAAAAGGCGGAAATTTCACTCCAAAAAAGTTACTTGTAGTCATTTCTAGAGCATTCTAGAAGCTTGTTTGACGTGTATGGAGCGCCTCCAGATGGTTCATGTATCCCTATCAAAGAGGAACTTATCCCATCAAGAGGGGAGCTATCCCATCCAAAGAGGGGGTTATCCCATTGATGGTGGACCTGAATAACTTCCTCTAGAGCACTATAAATACAGGCATTGGGCCAGAGGGAGGGGAGGTTGAAAGCTGAACATTCCTAAGGGTAGATGCTGCTGGAATCAGGACTCCCTTGTAAAGCTTGAGAGGAGAGATTCCCATCCTTTCCTAGCCTTATTTGAGAGTGGGTGAGCTGATCAAAGTAAAGGAAAACTCTTGCTGGACCCTAGGAGGGACATGCACAACACCAAGGCTCAGGTTGTAATGGTTTCTTTTGTTTCCTCTTAATACAAATGAACTCATTTTTCTCAACAGATTGTTATTCATGATTTGTTTCATATACTCCTTGGTCTGTATGATGGATATGTATTGTTTTATGAGTTTATCAGGTGCTATTTAATCTTTTGGCTTGTTAGTGAATGCAGGTTTCGAAGAGAAGGAGGAGCTCATCCGGATCGGCGAGGCTGGACTACTACAAAGCGTTGGACTAAAGGTATGATAAAATCCCCTGATTACTTGTATTCTCGATGCATGTTTAGAGAAAGGTAGTGTTTATTTGTCTTGTTTGTCACTAGAAAGCCTTTGCTTCTAGGGAGGTCGGTTGTGTCCGCACTATCGACTCTTTCCGCATGACAAAATGGCGACTCCACTGGGGAATCCATTGATGTGAATGTTTTTTCCTTTGTATGAAATTTTGATCTGAGAAAAGTCGTTTGTTTTCTGGTTTTTGGCTGTCTGACTGTGTTTTTGGGTGGGCTAGCTTAGGGTTAAATTAGATTTTAGCTTTTCTTAGTTTTGCTAGAAGTACGCAGCCTTTGAGTTGAGCACAGTGCGTACCTATACGCACTGTAGCTTTGTGCACAGAGCGTACCCGCACCTGTGCAAACAGGTCGCCTGCGTACCCTGTCAAAATTAAGAAAATTTCAATTTTCTTCTTTTTGCCTTTTAGATTTTAGTTTTAATTTGTTTTTTCTGCCCAGATCCACTGGTTTTCTGCCATAAATCTTCACCTAAGATTGTTTCGTCATTGTCGAGAGTTTTAGTGAAATTCATAGAGGTTTTGCCTTAGGGTTTGATTTTTAACTGGTCCTGTAGTGACTTTGGCGTTAGAGGTTGTCAAACTTTGGATCTCCCTGGTTTTCTTCAATCCTCTTAGGAGTCGGGCCTGTCATAGAATTCACCCTTGTGAGAGACCTACCTTTGCGTCTTCTCTTTGCGAATCTCGAAAAAGTTTGTTGTTTGAACTTTGAATTTTATTCTTGAGAAAAAGAACAAAAGATTTTGATTTTTGTTTTTGACTGGTTTTTGGTTCTGCATTAACTAGTCCTTAGTTACATTTTGACTGAGTAAAACATCCAGGAATCATCTTTAGTAGGCTTTTGCCTCGTTAGATTTACTTTTAGATACTTTTCTCTTAGATTTGCTTTTGACTGAAATTGAGTTGATTTGATTGCCATAGTTTTTTTTTAACTTTGATTTTTGTTAAAGTAAGTTTTACATGCTTTATTAATTAGGAAAAAATATAAAAAATATCTTTTGAAGGAAAGTTTGCTTTGGTAGCATTTGAGTCTTTGAAAGAAAAAGGAATTTTCGTGAAGTGATTAGTGGTCATGTGTTGTGTGTTTTGAAAAGATAAAGAGTTTTTTTCTTTGATTTTCATTGCCAAGAAAGTTGTCTTTTTATCAATTTTTCATTCTACAACTCTCTTAGCTAGGGAATTCATTGAAAAAGGAAAAATTAGTTTAAATCATCCTAAGTGCATCTTTTTAGTGGATTTCGGTCGAGTCTACACACCATCAGTTTCATCTCCGCTACCTTTTGTCTTAAAAGAAAAGCCATAAAAATTAACGCTTAAAGTAAAATCAACTTAGTAAACTTTTATTTACTAGGGCTCTAAAACACCAATATAGATCAGGCTAGTGTCTTGGAGTAGGAGAGTAATTAACTCTCCAAGACAGTAAAACCAAACAAGTAGCTCATCTTGTGGTAGGATAAATCCGACTGTTTCATTTGTACTCTGGGAAAGCTCCTCTTAAAGGAGAAGCACGAGACCATGTCCGAACCAGTGAGGGGATCAATCCTCCTTCATTGGGAAAGACGCCAGATACGCACGTACTACAAACGGTAAACCTCGGATTATTGTCGAGGAGCCTGGGGTCACTTGTCGGTAAACCTTGGATTATTGTCAAGGAGCCGGCAAGGGGATTGAGCTTGTTACTCTGCCCTTGCGTGCTATCGTGTCGTAGACTGTTCCCCCAAGTGCATTTGTTGCTATTGGTAACCTTAGTGACCATTATCTTTAGGATTCTACGGAGGTGACGGTGGAGGGAAGATCCCACTGTACCTGGAGCAGACGTCGGTTAGACTCACTTGGATTTTCCGGGGGGTTCACTTCACTCGAGACGGTTAAAGTGGAGGAACTTGTGCCGGTCTATTCATTAAGCAGGTTGCGGGGGTAACTGTTCCGCCCGCCACTTCTGTACTGAATTCGGCGATGTTGGGTTTCATCTCCAACTAGTGTTTTCAGTCCGGAAGGCTACTGTTTGTGTATGGTTTGACGCCCTAGATTCTTTACGTGTGTGCTTCAAATTTGTTTGGTTCTTTAGAGACTTTAAGTGATTTGCTTTGAGATTTTACTTTGTTTGCGTGTGCAGTAGTTAAAAGTCTTTAACTGTGGCTGAATTACCGAGACAGTCCCGTAGACTTCGGGGCAAGTCTCCTGAGATTGTTACCGTGGCCGATTTGTTGAGGAAGTCCCGTAGACTTCGGGGCGAACCTCCTGAAGAGGTTCCGGCTCATTACGAAGGTTTGAAAGTCCTTGTAACTCCTAGTGGCAGTAAAGTAGGTTCACTTGAAGAAGGAGAATCATCGTTGGTAGTCCATCCAGATTACCAAGGTCTAGAAACAGGTTATAATCCCGAAGCTGTTGCAGTTTCCGAGCTTGCTGGTAGTTTTTCATCTACTAGTGATATAGGCGAAGAACCTGAAATATCTGAACCTGTTACTCCAACTTCTAGTGCACCTGATTCACCTAGGGTAGAAAGAGTCATCACCGAAAATCTTCCTGCTGGTTTGATAGCTATTGAAGAACTTGCTCCAGAGGAAGAATTTGGCGTATCTATCCTTGAAGATCAACCTACTATTGATCTAAGGGAGCGTGAATCTATCTTTTACAGTCCTCCTAGAAGTACTACTTGGTACCTTTTGTTAACCAATTATTTAGACAACTCAGGGATAAGTTTTTCTCCACCTCGTACTCCTTTTCCACCTGGAGGTATTTATACTCCTGTAAATATGTCTGGTCAGTCGTCCGTGTTCACTCAATCTCCTGAATCTTTCTTGTACGGCGGTCCTTCTGTTCCCTCCGGGTATCAGTCACTTTCTGGTACTTTTGCGGGAGCATCTCCTCAACCCATTGAACATGGGTTATTAGCTGGAAACAATGGTAATAAACCGTTGGGTGTAGGGGACATTTACATGATGTCAGGTTCAATTCCCGGTTCTCAACCTCAAGGTGGCCAATTACCGCCTGGGGGGCAACCTCAAGGTACATAAGTTGTGTCTGGGGGGCAACCTCAAGGACAGTATGTACCCATAGTACAATACATTCCTCAAGGTCAACCCCAACCTCAATATGTACCCCAGGGTCAACCTCAGTATCAGTATTTACCTCAAGGGTATCAACCTCAAGGTCAAGGTCAACCCCAGTATCAGTATTTACCTCAAGGTTATCAAACTCAAGGTCAATACTCGAGTCAAGGTTATCAACCACCTCAAGGTCAATCATATGTTCAAGGTACGTGAACTGTGCCTTTCAGTTATCAATCCTACCTCCAATCCAGTTATGGATCTCAATATCCTCAACCTGTAATGGGTCAATACCCCGGAATGAACATAGTGTGGGATCCATCGCAAGTTCAACAGGTATTGCAGCCAAGCGTATAGTTGTCATCTCAAGCTGGACAACCCTTAGATGCTGGTCCATCCCAGCAACCAGTCTAGTCTAATGTTCAAACTTCTGTACGTTCGGTAGTTACTCAGTCGCCAATTGCACCTAGTACTCCATCTCAAACGACTGCTGCAACTACCGCAACATCTGCTCCTTCCACCACACTTACTTCTGGAGTATCGACAGCTCCGGTTTCTACTGTCTCTGCAACTACTCCTCAGACATCTTTACCATTGTCTGGATCTACGATTCAAACTACGGTTCAGATGCCTGTAGGACAACCTGGTTTAAGTACGGTTGTCACTAGTCAACCACAATTCGCTTATCAACCGTACCAGGGACAGTACCAATACGGGCCTGCTGTCCAACAGCCAGTTTACCAGTATCAACCGTATCCTGGGTACACTTATCAACAACCTCAGCAATCCCAGTACGGTCCGATTAATCCTGGTTTTCCAGGAGGATACAATATCCCGTAAGCGATACCTATTCCAAGTTATCCAGGATATCCTCCTCCTGGGACTGGTCTTGTGACCCAGAGCTTTAGGGATCCTAATCGGCAATTACCGTTTATCGCAACTTTGGATTTACCAGACTTGTCGCGCCTAACGAACGATCCAATAAATTATCTTCCGTTTTGGCCGCCAATGCCAAATAAGTTTCCCAGTGATATAGCCAAGTTCGAAGGTAAGTCTGGAGAGGATCCGTCCAATCATGTGATGACTTACCACCTCTGGTGTGCTTCAAATTCCATCTCGGATGATTCGATCCGCTTACGTCTTTTCCAGCGTACGCTCATTGGTCTCGCGGCCAAGTGGTACATTGAGTTACCACGGGCCTCTTTTTACAATTTTAGTCAGTTATCTACCTTGTTCCTAACTCATTTTCAGTTGCCGGTCAGATATGATAATGGCACGGAGCTACTAACTTCATTAAAACAGTCGACGTCCACTTATATTTCCGATCATATACATGAATGGAGATGTCGACGGCGATTAGTGAAAGTTTTTATCCCGGACCAAATCTTAGCTGAATGGTTTGTTAAATCATTATTACCGAAGATTACTGAAGACGTAGCTAAGGCCGGAGTAGTTACTGAAGAGCAAGTAATTGCTCAAGCGTAGTACCTTGACTTAGTTTACACTCAGTCAGGTACGTTACATGAAAAGATCCTAGATCTTCCAAAGTCAAATCAAATCACTGCTGCTCCTTCGGGATCTCATGCTGCTGATGGCATGATTGGTACGGTAAATACTAAAAGCAAGAAGAAATCTTCAAAGAATTCTTCACCCATTATAACCTTACCAGATTCCCCGACAGGAGAGTCTTCTCCTGAAATTTCCGCTGATATTCACGCTGTAGAGTCATCTACGGCTAAATAAAAAAACGGTGGGAAGAAGAAGGGTAAGAAGAAGGGTAAAGCAGACAAGACTCCAAAGGAGAAAACAGAAAAGTCGGAAACCAATGACGAAAAGCGCAAACCTCGATATCCTTGTCGTATTTGTGAAGAGGATCATTTTACAAGAGATTGCCCCCATCGGGCCGAGGTTGTGAAAATCGTCAAAGGTTCCTCAACTCCTGCTGTTTTGAAAGATCCATTTCCAAAGCAGGAGAGTAAGATGATAGGTTCTTCCTCGGGTGCCACTGAAGAACCCATATTGATGATGTCTCATGTAAGGATTGCGACTCGATCACACGATTATGGTAGTAAAAGTCCTGTTGATGGATCGAAAGAAGCAGAATCTTCTCATTCAAATCCATCAACCTCAGCTCCCGGTTCTGATCCACTACAGATCGAGAAACCTAACCCTGACTTAGTAATCAAACTGCCCGCCAAGGGTGTACTTCGAAGGTCTGCTTTCAATCCACATGCGAGAGCGGCCCAGAATTACAACATTGTTGAGGATTTAGCTGTTTCACCCTCAGCAATGTCGGCTTTAGAAGTGCTGCAATCATGCCCAACACAGCGAAAATTACTTTTGTCGGCTATAGGAGCTGTTGATGTTCAGGACCCGAACCTGATAATCTTTGATCTAGAAAATAGTACACCGTGTCTCCCTCATCAGATGGCTTTCCAGATTCCAGTGATAGTAAAAAACAGGCCTATTCATCGGACTGTAATTGATGAGGGAGCTTCCACGTGTATTATGTCGATTTAGTATTGGAGATCGCTTGGTTCTCCTTCGCTGAACCAATCCCCGACAATTCTTAAGGCCTTTGATGGCCGTGGGTTCCATCCGTTTGGAATTTTACAGGATTTGCCTATAGGGGTTGAAGGAAAAACCATTAGTCTGGATGTGGAGGTGGTTGATGCCCCTCTAGACTACAACCTTCTCTTGGGTCGAAGTTGGTCTTACGCTATGACAGCGGTCGTCTCATCGGTCTTCCGAGTTATAAAGTTTCCACATAATGGCAAGATCGTGACAATAGACCAGCTGGCTTTCTTTTCATCCGACCCAGCCTCTTCAGAGAGTATCCAGCATGTCGGTAAAACGACTATCCCTTATAAGGATGTTGGCGTAGGATTAGTTAAAGATTTCGGTTTACTGGGAACTTTTCCTTTTCCTCCAATCAACGCAGACCCTTCATTCACATTCATTCATATGATTATGTCAGATACTATTATTTACGATGATCCTTGGATTGTCCCATCTGAATCTGAGATAGACTCATTCGGTGATGCTATGCCTTTGAGTCCATATGAAATTTCTTATGAAGCCGTGCAGTCTTTTACCGACCTGCGTTCAACCCAAATCGACCAAATGAATGTGGTCCGTGAGGAATCCCTTTTCGTGTCAACCTCGGAGTTAATAACGTTTCCCGAAGTTGTGTCATCTGACGAACAACTTTGTGAAGTCCTGTGTGTAGACGATTTACCATGGGAAGATCTCCATCATAGATCTTCGTTTTTACCTGAGGATGATCGTTTTGAAAACGATTTCTCATCAATCTTTACAGTTGAATATGTCAAAGACGCTCAGAGTCCAATGAAACATCCTGATTCAGAGCTGAATTTGGGAAACATTTCTCGCACTATTCCCATTGACATTTCAGTGAAGCCCGGAATTGTTGAACACATTCATATAGGTGCCTCGTGTTCAGATGACGAAATTCAAACATACAAGGCCCTATTTCAAGAATTCCGTGACGTGTTTGCCTGGTCCTATGAGGAAATGCTAGGAATTGATCCCTCCATTGTTGTTCATGAGATCAAGACTTACCCGGACGCTAAACCCATTCGCAACGTCTGCGACAGATACACCCTCGGAAAGCGGCTGCAATTAAAGCAGAAGTTGAGAAGCTGTTGAAAGCAGGTTTCATTTATCCGATCCCGTTAACGGATTGGGTATCAAATATTGTTCCAGTTAACAAAAAACAGGGAACAATAAGAATATGTATCGACTATAGGGATATCAATCGTGCTTGTCCCAAGGACAACTATCCAACACCCTATATTGATCAAATAATTGATGATTGTGCCGGCAGTGAAATATTTTCCTTTATGGACGGTTTTTCCGGTTACAACCAAATCAATATTCTACCTGCCGGTCAACCAAA
Organism: Pinus tabuliformis; assembly: GCA_031772625.1. Lineage (NCBI taxonomy): Eukaryota > Viridiplantae > Streptophyta > Pinopsida > Pinales > Pinaceae > Pinus > Pinus tabuliformis. The sequence goes on along the minus strand of CM062813.1, from coordinate 602,281,580 downwards.
AACGGCTTTCATTTGTCCATGGGGGACATTTGCTTATTGCAAATTACCTTTTGGGCTTAAGAATGCCGGAGCCACTTTTCAAAGGGCGATGTCTTATGCATTTCATGACATCAAGCACATTGTGCAACCATATCTCGATGATTTGCCCGCTCACTCCTTACATCGAGCTGATCACCTTGTCCATTTACGAGCAATTTTTATGAGGTGTAGGCATTATCGTATACAGTTGAATCCACACAAATGTGTCTTCTGCATAGAAGTGGGACGATTGTTGGGGTTTGTAGTTTCAAAAGCCGGCATTCGCGTCGATCCCTCGAAGGTAGAGGCTATCATCAAATTGCCTCCTCCTTCGAGTCTGCGCCAACTCCAAAGTTTGCAGGGGAAAGCAAACTTTCTACACCGATTCATTCCTAACTACGCTGAGGTTACAAAAAGTTTTACACGGTTGTTGAAACAGAACGCTCAATTCTCTTTGGATGAGATAGCTCAGCAATCTTTTGATGCACTTAAACACGCGTTGACCCATGCACCGTTGTTGCATCCTCCCAACTACAACCAAGACTACTTTTTGTACCTCGCTGCCTCTCATTCCACTATTGGAATGGTGTTAGTTCAGGAAGACGAATTCGCAATGGAACATGTGATATATTATCTTAGTAGGACGTTAAATCCCACTGAGCTAAAATATTCGCATGTGGAGAAATTGGCCCTGGCAGCCGTTCAGGCTGTCCAACGTTTTCGTCATTACATTCTTCTCCGTAAAACTACAGTCATTTCGGATTGCAACCCTATGATCTATATTTTGACTAAACAATTGCTAGGGGGCAAGTACTCTAAATGGATCGTTATCCTGCAGGAGTTCGACTTGGAATTTGAAAAATCTAAGTCTAAGAAATCTTTAGTCTTTGCAGAGTTGATGTGTGACTTCCCGCGTGCTGACACGGAAACTGTGGCAGAGGAACCCATTGCGGACGAATATTTGTTTCTCATCAGCACTTTAGATCCGTGGTATGGGGATATAATCGTCTATCTCCAAACCCAATCCTTTCGGCCCGAAGCTTCAAAGTCGGAACGTCGGAAAATTCGATTCCAGTCCCAACAGTACAAAATTATTGGAGATACTCTTTATCGTCGTGGGGCGGATTTGGTTTTTCGTCATTGCTTAACTCACGAAGAGGCAGAAAGGGTTATGAATGACTGTCATTCTGGAGTGTGTGGCGGTCATATGTCTAGGTATGCCACAGCCCAGAAGGTATTGCGTGCTGGCTACTTCTGGCCGTCCATGTTTAAAGATTGTATCATTGCGGTCCGAAAATGCCACAACTGTCAAGTGTTTGATCGCAAGATGCGCGCACCACCTGCTCCTCTCCACCCTATAACTGCCGTTGGTCCTTTTGCTAAATGGGGAATCAATTTTATTACATGTAACCCTCACTCGGCCGGGGGGCATGCGTATATCATCCTTGTGGTTGATTATTTTACTAAGTGGGCCAAGGCGATGCCTACATTCGAGGCAGACGGCAAGACAGCTGCGATTTTCGTATTCAATCATATTATTGCTAGGTTTGGTGTCCCACAAGTGATAATCACTGACCATGGGCGCCATTTTCGAAACATTATGATGACAGAACTTACAGGCCAGCTTGGTTTGCGTCACGATAGCTCAACTCCTTATTATCCACAAGCCATGGCCTGGTTGAGTCTATCAACAAAGTTTTAGTTATCATGATCCGACGAATCATTGGTATTAATCGGTCGAATTGGCACAACATGTTATTTTCCGCGCTTTGGGCGTACCGAACTTTAGTGAAAACATCAACAGGGTTCACTCCTTTCCAACTAGTTTATGGTTTGGAAGCAGTGCTGCCCATTGAATTCGAAATCCCGTCACTTCAAATGGCTGTCGAATTACTTCCAGCTACTTCCGAAGAGGAAAAACGTCTATTATACTTAGCTCAATTAGATGAGACTCGACATGACGCTGCTTTGGCAATCGAGACTCACGCAAAACGGATGAAAACTCAGTATGATCGTAACGTGACCCCTCGAAATTTTGCGGAAGGAGACCTAGTGCTATTATATGATCAAGCTAACGATAAATTAGGTGCTGGAAAATTCGTTCCTATGTGGCATGGGCCCTACATTTTCAAGCGAAAGCTAGCAAAAGGGGCCTATGAGCTGGTAGATTTTGATGGGGACTCTTTGGGTAAGCCCAGAAATGGACTTTACCTAAAGAGGTATTATGCTTAAATGATGGGTATGGAGATTTAGTTAGGTTAGTTTTTCTTTCTAGCTGGTGTGTTTGTTAGTATAGACAATGTGCTTAGCTTAGAGAGTGTATTTTTCGTCGTTATTCTGTCTTATCTTGGTTTTACTCTTGATATTGCAGATGTCGACGCCTCTCCAAACGTACATTGGATTCACTAATGGTGCTTGTCGTAGTACACGGAATATTTCTTCCGCAGCTTGGGTTATCTATTCGCCCTCTGACGAGTTAGTTTCTATGCATGGGGTGAGCCTCGGTCAAACAACAAACAACATTGCAGAATACAGTGCAGTGATTGAGTTATTATCTGAATCTATTTCGTTTGGGATTCAGAGTTTGATAGTGAGGTTAGATTCTGAACTCGTTGTACTACAACTTAATAGAGTATATGCCATTAGAAATCCAGTGTTATTAAGGTTATTTTTGAGAGTGCACCTCTTGGAACGTGAATTTGATTACATTGAATATCAGCATATTCCAAGGTCGTTAAATACATTAGCAGATGCAATTGCTTCTCGAATGTTAGACAGACATTTGCGATAATCATACATGTAAATTTAAAAACATTTCATCATACATGTTTAACAAGATAAGCAGGTAATAATGATATATATAGATAGGAGTGTGTCAAAATATACATCGTCTTCGATCATAGCTTGAAAAACACCTTATGATCAGCAAAAATGATGAGTACAAAAAACCAAAATGTCACATGTGTCTACAAAAAGTGACTAGCCAATCACTGGTGGTGCTCTCTATACGACACCACTGCCCACGCTACCCTACACAGGAACCTCCTGAAAGGTCCTGGGACTGCGACCACATAGCGCTGAAGTTGGATAGGAATATCGTCTATAGTCGTCTCTGGTATGTCCGCCGTGAGATGCTCTAGGTCCTGTTCCAACTCGGCTAAGGTCTCTGCGGCCGCATCCTGTGGGGCCGGTGCTGGTGCAATTGGTACTCTTCTCTTGAATGGCTGGAGATTGGCCGGACGCTGTGGACCTACATCTGCATTTTGAAAATTGTCACTGTCAGTTTTGAGACGACATAAAAAAAAAAAAGAAGTAAATAATTTAAAAACTTGTGAAAAATTAACTACCTCTGTCGTCCCATTGTTCTCCCTGTGGAAGAACCATGTCCGGATCACCGCGAAAATCCACTCCGGCATAAGGAAAATCCTGGATCGCAAAGACCTGGTCCTCCAACCAGTGAAAGTAACCCGCAGGAAATCGGACAACTCCCGCTCCCTCATCAGGATGCCGGGCCATCACCGCAACCCATCGCATCAACTTTGGCTCCCGAGGAGGCCCAACTGCAACAGTGAGATGCTGTGGGATCAGCATCGGAACCCTCTCTAGGGCAAAGCTCACAACTAGAGGCCCATACCCAAAGGTCTTTAATTGCCCGTTCTTTTCCCTAGTCAGTTGGCCCTTCATATTGGCCAACACAGCGTCACACCAGTTGAAAATGGTGCCTCGAAAGCAATCTATCGCCATCCGCATTTGGGACCCGGTGGCAATATGCAAAGCGGCTGCGCCGCAGAGTTTGGTAACTGTAAAGGCAATTACCATAAGTTCAGGTAGGGATATGTATTTGATTTCTATCCCCTTCTCCTGGTGCTGATTATTGCACCACTCTAGCCGGAGACTAGCAAGGGATTGGCCACCCGGCCTAGTCCCGGACAGAGTCAGTTGCTTGCCCCTATTAGGCAAACCAGTGAGAAAATATATGTCTGAGGGCTCTATCTCGAGCTGGTGCCCTCCGATGTAAAAGCATTGATCCTGAACGTTCCACCTTTCAACCAGCCACTCTAGGAACCGCACTTGGGCCCTCATGCCAGGTATGGCCCAGTATTTGTAGAGACCGCATGCCTTCAAAGCATCAATGGAGGGTTGATGATCTATTGCGGCCAAATCGACATCTTCATGTTCTCTTTCGCGCAAATCAAGCATGGTGGGCAATCTACACACCAGAAAGCATCCATTAGAATTCACTAAATCAAAAATTGATGGTTCAATTTTGAGATTTGGGGGTTTGAAATTGCTTTGCGCGGAGTACGCACCCCGCCTTCAGAAACAGAGCGTGGGTACGCAACTGCTCTGAAGGTAGGCTGCGTACACCTGCCATTTTCCCAATGGAGAAAATGTCGGGGTACGCAGGTCAGCCATGGGGGACCTGCATACCCCGAAAAGCGGATCTTAAAACCCTAAAGCCCCCAAAAAATCAAACTAAGGCCTAAAATGAAATTCTAAACGGATAAAAACAAAGAGGAGGATGTTGTGAAATACCTGAAAGAGACGGCGCTCGATTCCGACGGTCGGATTCTCCGCAAAGTCCACGGGAAGTTTCTTGCCAAAAGCCTTTTTCTCTCCCTCAACAATAAAATGGTAAAAATGACATGGTAAAAGGTCTTTTTATAGGTTTTTTGGATAAATGAATGCTAAGTTTGTTTATTTTTCACCATGAAAGGATATTTTTCAATGTATTTTTGCCTATCTTAAACAGATATGAGTAATGTGTCGTTTTTGTGCAGGACAAAAAGACTTTCAGGGAAAATTATCATTTTTCACGAACCAAAACATCAGAATCATCTTTTAAGCCCTTTTCTGACTCCTAAAACATGAAAAGATTGCCGAGCGTTTCTTTTACACTCGTTAAAACGGAATTAAAAGACGGTCCCCTTATAGCTCTTTTTTGACCGTAAAAATAGGAAAAGATTGCCGGGTTTTTGTCGTTTCAAACTCGATACTGGAAATAAAATGACGTGTCCTTGATCGCTTTTTACTTTTCAGGTCAGAGGCACTAATCATGAAAGTACTCCTTGGTCGCAAGATCAAGCGGTTCTCTCAAGTATTATTTTATACTTTTTCGGGCTTGGGAGACACCACTTTACGAAAAAGTTCAACCTGGAGTCTTCTTAAGTTTTTTCAGACTCTCTAAAAATGAAAAACGCCGAGTTTCTCCTATACTGGACTCGTTAAAATTTCACAGTAAAGGACCTGTTCGATTACAAACAGGAACGGACCACTCCTTCTTAGGGTTCGAACCAAAACTACGTTGGACTCATCCGAAGGATGAGCTTATAATCAAGCATATGTTATCCTCCTCAAGCTTGTTAAAAATAAAGAGGTACTTGCCAGAAATGGTGGGGGAAAAGAGAGAAAAATGAGCCTATTTGTTATCCTTTGTCTCAGAAGAAGCCTTATTACCACTCTTGAACACGACACTTTTCATTCACCTGGGTTGGGAAATCCTTTGCCTCACAGTTGATCAAACCACATTGAAAGTATTTAGCCGGGTATTAACTTTGGGTCAAATGTCACCAAGTCATCTGTCGTGTCATTATGTGTTCAAGAGGTCTCTGCATATAAACCATTCATCTGCAAAATACCCGTCATCCATTTTGACCATCACTGAGTCAGTCCTTACAGCTACATTTCTTCAACTTGATCTATGATTTCGTGTTGTGGGCTTGCCTGCAACGGGTCGCTTTCTATCGACATTAGCACATTATCTAGAAAGATGACCTAGGAATCGTCAGTACCTTGAAATCTGCATGCATCAATGGCAGGTTTCTCGCCTTTGACGACGGTTTACATCATTGACTTTCAATCGAAGGATTCCGTGAAATGTTCGACATCAACTCATTCATTCACATCTCATGGATTGTACTGGGTACTTTGAGAACCATTGACATCACCGGTGGTCTCTCTCACACTTGTTAACAGTTTACATCATTGACTGGTAATCAAGTGGTTTCTACCATGTTCGACATCAACTCATTTATTCGCATGGATAGAATCGTACATGTTCGGGAAGTAGAAATGAAGACCCTGGATCTAGTTTCCACCATCCAGGCTGCGAGGAGTTTTGTATTCATTATACAGTAGACTAATCATAAACAGATGGCTGCGTCCATACTGTGTCTACAAAAGTCTATGATTATGATGTACTGCAAAATCATTCCTGTATCAGAGCAGTAGATAGTCAATTAGTTAAAGTTTTCAATCTGAGTATGGGAATGCCTACCTCAGCGATGATATGATCTTATATATGTATTTTGTGTTGAATACTTGCAGGTTTCGACTGGGCTCTCCACAAGATAATCCTTGAAATGATAAAGTACTTCACCCTTCCTAGATTATATGAAACCCTAATCTACTACAGGCTTCGCACTTTAGGGGGCAATCTGTTACACTAAAATTTGTCACCATGACTATTTGTAGTTAGTATGGTTCCATCAACTGTCATACTATCCTCCTTGGCAAGCCTCATACCTCTGCTCTCCATGTCAAACTCCAAGAAAGAGAGAAAGTCATTAAAAATCTATATATCTCTGGGTACGCAGTTTCTCTTAGCCTTACCTGCGTGTACGCACCCCAAGTTCACAATACCTGCGTACTTGTACGCTCTGTCTGTAAAGCAATGGGTGCGTACTCCTGTAAAGGTCAAAAGGCGCAAGTTTCACTCCAAAAAAGTTACTTGTAGTCATTTCTAGAGCATTCTAGAAGCTTGTTTGACGTGTATGGAGCGCCTCCAGATGGTTCATGTATCCCTATCAAAGAGGAACTTATCCCATCAAGAGGGGAGCTATCCCATCCAAAGAGGGGGTTATCCCATTGATGGTGGACCTGAATAACTTCCTCTAGAGCACTATAAATACAGGCATTGGGTCAGAGGGAGGGGAGGTTGAAAGCTGAACATTCCTAAGGGTAGATGCTGCTGGAATTAGGACTCCCTTGTAAAGCTTGAGAGGAGAGATTCCCATCCTTTCCTAGCCTTATTTGAGAGTGGGTGAGCTGATCAAAGTAAAGGAAAACTCTTGCTGGACCCTAGGAGGGACCTGCACAACACCAAGGCTCAGGTTGTAATGGTTTCTTTTGTTTCCTCTTAATACAAATGAACTCATTTTTCTCAACAGATTGTTATTCATGATTTGTTTCATATACTCCTTGGTCTGTATGATGGATATGTATTGTTTTATGAGTTTATCAGGTGCTATTTAATCTTTTGGCTTGTTAGTGAATGCAGGTTTCGAAGAGAAGGAGGAGCTCATCCGGATCGGCGAGGCTGGACTACTACAAAGCGTTGAACTAAAGGTATGATAAAATCCCCTGATTACTTGTATTCTCGATGCATGTTTAGAGAAAGGTAGTGTTTATTTGTCTTGTTTGTCACTAGAAAGCCTTTGCTTCTAGGGAGGTTGGTTGTGTCTGCACTATCGACTCTTTCCGCATGACAGTCTCCTTCATCCAAACAACGACACGATGATTCCAAGGTTGAGCCTGCGCCTTCTTCCGCTGTCTCTTCACCTTCATCTCCTCCTTCGCTTGGTGAAAGTTTCACATCTAGTAACCAGGAGACTAAGAAGAAGAAGAAGATGAAGAAGAAGAAGAAGTCTGATAAACGTGAGGCCACCTGTGCAGCTATTGCTCCGAGTATATCTCAGGTCAGACCAACTTCTGCTCCTCCGCGGAAGGTTAAGTTTCCTTGTAAATTGTGCAAGGGTGACCATCTTCTTCGTGATTGTCCTGGTATTGCTAGGATCTTAGAAGTATGGTCTCATGATTTGGCTCATCCCTCATCATCCTCAAAAGCTCATGACAATGCTACCTTATCGACTGGGAGCAGTAAGAAGAAAGGGAAGATTCGACTCCCCTGTAGGCTATGTGAAGGCACCCATCCCCTTCATCTTTGTCCGCTCATGGATAAAGCTTCCGCTGTTTTGGAAAGTCTTACAACTTTTTCATCTCAACTTCCCGTTGGTTATTAGAGGCTCTCTTCAGACCCTCTCCCCATTGACAAAGATATTGACTTAGATTCTTCTCTTTTCCATCCTCCTCTTTCCGAGCCTGGCTATGCTAAGCTTGTTCCAGACCAACCATTTGTCAGAGAGAGTGTCGACTTGGGTTCACCACCTGTTGATCACTCTATTTCGGAAGAGTGTCATGCTCATGTTCTTCTCGTCTCGTCAGATTCTCCTGAGTCCGATAACGACACTCCTATCCTAGCTGATTCAGAGAGTCCTTCTTCGATTCCTATAGAGCATGGGGGCAATCATATGATACCCCCACCAAGTAGTTCAGTTGTTTCCTTCGACTGGAGTCATTTGACTGCATTCCGCCTTCCATCCTACGTGCCTTTCCAGATTACAGTACATGCCTACGATAAGGCAGTACCTGGCACTGTCTTGGATGAGGGTGCGTCAGTTAGCCTCATGCCTTCTACTACTTGGCAAGCTTTGGGCTCCCCACAGCTTGTGCCAGTTACACAAAATCTGTTGGCGTTTGAAAGAGGAACCAATCAACCTTTAGGGATCCTCCTGAAGCTTCCTATTATTTTTGGGGGAAAAACTATCTATATAAATGTCATGGTTATCCAAGGTGCTTTAGATTTCAGTCTTCTCCTTGGCCATGACTATGTTTATACCATGGGGGCCCTCGTTTCTTCACTTTTTAGTGTGGTTTGTTTTCCACACGATGGAAGAATGGTGACAATAGATCAATTATCATTCTTTAGTCCCCCGGTACCTCCTGTGCAACCTTCGTCCCCTATCGGTTCTTATCCGCAAGCAGTACCTTCCTTGACATAGGTCAATTATGTGGCTACCCGTTCCGTCTCTGCCTCTACTGATGATTATGCAAATGGTCTCATACATCATGTACTGGGGACATTGGAACCTGATCTGTCATTGGCGTCTAATGACATGTGTTCCTCCCAAAGCGTGATTCTTCCATCCAGTGAAGATCTCTTGGGAGTCATGTTTGTGTATGATCCATGAAACAAGGAGTCTTGAGGAGAGTTCTTTTCTTGTGTCGACCTCGTTAAAAAATGAAACAAGGAGTCTTGAGGAAATTCCTTGATCTTAGGTCAACCTCGTTAAAAAATGAAACAAGGGTTATGAGGATAGTTATTTTACCGTGTAAACCTCATTAAAAAATGAAACAACTCCTTTTATAAATTGAGTCTTTGATTAAGGTCTCGTAAAATTCAAGTCGAGTCTTTCCAAGATCTCGAAAGTGAACCTTCATTCCATCCACCTCCGTTGGATGCAATGAAGCTTGGGGGCATGTACCTCGATTTGTGTTAAAATGTTGGGGGCATGCGAGCTTATAACAAGCATAGTTTTTTGTTTCAAGCTTGTGGAAACATGAAACCGAATCCAAGCAGAGTTCTCCATGGTTCAAGCTTGTGTAAAAATGAACCCATAGCTAATTTACACCTCGTTATTGCCGTTTTTTATCCACTAAATTCTGCTAGATGAGCCTTGGTTGTTTCATTTCATTTCCACCATCTCTTTGGCCGATTATATGCTTTCATTTGGTTGTTTTTCCTTTCCTGAGGAACCATAGCGATGAGTGGTTTTATTAGCCAACCTCTTAACCATTACATGTTTTGAGAAGTTCCACCACTGTTGGAACCAGTTGCTATCCTTTATACCATTCATTCCTCTAGGGCGAGTCACCTTTAAGCTCTTTTTCTGACTCGTAAAAAATGAAAAGATTGCCGATTTTTCATTTTTAACTCGTTAAATGGAATTAAAAAGGCGATCCACTTTGAGCTCTTTTATGACCGTATAAACATGAAAATATTGCCGGACTTTTGTCGCTTCGAGTTCGATATTGGTTGTGAAACGACGTGTCTTTGATCACTTTTTTACTTTTTTCGGATCGAGGTCACTAATTACGAAAAATACTCCTTGATCGTAATGGTCAAGCGGTTCTCTCGAGTATTATTTTATACTTTTTCAGGCTCAAGAGACACAAATTTATGAAAAAGGACCCCCCTAGAGTTTTCTTTTCTGTGTCTTTTTCAAACTCTCTAAACATGCAAAAGACTCCGAGTTTTGCTTGTGTCGGACTCGTTAAACCCTGACGACATTGGGCTCGTCACCATTATGAGACTCGAGCTTCTCCTCCCTAGGGCTCGTTAAACCATTGCTAGGTTGGATTTGTTCGAAGGACGAACTTATATTACAAGCATATGCTATCCCCTTCAAGCTTGTTTTAAAAAATAATTGGGGTGCTCGCCAGCAATGGTGGGGGAAAATTTGGAAGTCATCATTGGTTACCTGCGGTAGCTAATTACTCTTGAACATCGACACTTATGCTTCTTGTCAGGTTGGGATATCCATGCATCGTCATTTGGCCCTTCGGGGTTTTGGGTTGCCATTTAGCCTTGTTCCATCTGATCCATACTGTCTCCATCGAGCCTCCGATCCCTTGGAACCTGAATGCCGCCACCTTCCGGAGTTGTGTCGCCGATATGTTCAGGAGTATAATCCTTCTGCAGTTCACACCCTTACCTCCTCCTCTGATGCTTTGTTTCACCATCTACCACTTGTTCCTTATCTCGTGTCGTTGATGAGGGAAACATTATGGCCCTCCTACGACGAATCGTCTCCTATCGACGCTAGCTCATTATCCGGGAGATTTGTCTAGAGATCCCTTTTGGTACCTTGGAGCTTGCATGCCTCAACGACAAGTTCTTCGCGCTTGACGATAGACTTTCATCATTTGTCTTCGATTGGTTGATTCCACGACTGTTTGACTTCAACTCATTTTTCGCACTTAGTGGATTGTACTAGATAGTACCTTGAGAGCCATTGGCATTATTGGTGGTTTTTCTCGTGCTTGTTAATAGTTTTCATCATTGGTCGGTAATCAAGCGACTTTCTATCATGCTCGGCTTCAGCACATCTGTTCACATGCTAGAATTTGTAGTATGATTGGTTGGGTTTCAAGACCCCGAACTAAGATTACATACATTCGGGTTGCGTGGATTGGTTCGTGATTACGTACATGACTCTTTGATGGATGGCTGCGACCATACCTGAGTCTTCATGGATGGCTGCGACCATACCTTTATCATTATCATGGTCTTATTAGCTGGGTGGCTGCGTCCATACCAGAGAGCAAGTTCATATGTCTTTTGGATGGCTGCGCCCATGCCTAGACTACATGTATTTCACTGTCAGAGATATCAATTGTACTTGCGCCTGCAGGTTCTTCCAGGTGGTGTTCCAGTTCAGACAGTTTTGTAAAGCATTTCACCCCTCCCACTCTCTCGGGCTTCATGCTTTAGGGGGCATCTGTTACACAGTAATTTGGCACTGTCTTCACCCCAGTCCTTCTACTGTGTCATGTGTCTAATAAACATGCTCATATTAAACAAATGTTCTCTAATGTTGCCAATTGACCTTCATTTCTGAAGTTTTCTGCTTCGTCACAAGAATACACTTAATACATGCGACGGAACCCTATCATAAACAGTCCTGTCGTGACCCCATCGCGGGAGTACACCCGTTTCACGTGACGGTCGGATTTCAAGCCCCGACGCAAGGCTATTAACTATCTTTAGTGACGGTCGGTCTGCATACATTTCTTCCTAGAGATGTCGGTGCGAAAGCTTAGTTAACAACCAACGACGATCCAGATTGGGCGAATGTGTTCCAACAATCAGCCTTCTGGATGTCTCTAGACCTAGTTGTTGGGTCAGTTTGGGTCGCCCTTCCCCCTCAGGGATGGTAGTTCCGTCTTTTGTGCTGCTTGCCCTGAGGATAAGCTCCCTCTCCCTCATTTCATGGAGACTCCTTCTCCTATAAAATCACTCACCAATGCTATGATCTGCTAGTTCTTTTGGTTGTACAGTGCTGTTGCTGCTTTTGAGTTTGGTAGATAGCTTTGGTGTGAGTGTGACAAGCGTGGGATTGCTACATAGTTTGCAAGAAGGTGTGGAGTGCCCTTAACCTTATGTTAAAGCTTGTGAATGAGAGAGAGATATATTGTTGTTTGGGAGACCCATCTTTGAGAGTGAATGCTTGAAGAAACATACTGGTTGTACCGTCCAAGAAGGCTTGCGCTGTCAAGACTTGGTTGTAAGCTTTGCTCTTGATTTATCATTAATACAATCAATGATGATTTCCTATGTATTGTATGTAATTTACTTGATAGCTCATGACTTCTTGAATTTATGAGTAAATAGATCATTGTTGTTTCTCAGTTACGTGCTCTGTTGTTTTCTTGTGGTGTTTCAGGTTGATTGCTCATTGAGGAGAAGGAAACGGAAGCTGGAGCAACGCAACGGAACTTCATCAACCACCGGTTTGAGGTAGGCCTCCAACGATGACTATTTAAGGGAATTAATTGTTGTTTTGTCCTTGCTGTGACTAGACCCACTCTAGGGCTAGAGGGGTTGCCTCTGTCTGTAGAGGGAACATTTTCCTACTTCACAAGTTGGCGACTTTGCTGGGGAACCCTTTGTATGTTTCTTCTCTTGTTTGCTCTTGTTTTGATTTTGATTTAGTTCCTCTTGAATTTTGGGGATAAACTATTAGTCTTTTGGGTCACCTGGGTCAATCTGGGAAATCCCTTTATTATCTGTGGAATAGACTGGCCTTTGTTTGGGAGTGTTTTTTTCATCTTTCATTGTTTTTAAAATCATCGCTGAAAAAAGTTTGATAGTCGCGCCGATGCCGCCTTGTCTCTGTTGTAAAGTTCTGTGCGTCGCTGAAACCCGTCATATAGTCGCGACGATTCCTGAAATCGGTTCGTCGCGAAAGAGACGTGTACTCTCGCGACGACGTCACTCTGTTGCTACAGTTAGTGGCTGATCGTCCCTAGTTGCTGGTGTTATGCCCGCGACAATTCATGTAGAGTTGTTTTTTCAATTCTACCTCCTAAATTCACCAGTCCTGTTGATCCCCTGTTATCTTTCTCTTGACCATTAGCTTGTTTGTGGTTGCTTATGGTTAAGGTGCTCTCTCTTTGGTTTTATTCAATGGATCTTGAATTTTTGGCTTTGTGACCTAGTTTTTTCAAATTCTTGAATTACTTGACTTGGTTGCTTGTTTGCCCAAGGTTCATCTGCAACCTTCTTGTCCATTTGTTTGAGGCTTCTTCATTGCTTGTTTCTTTCTGGTTGATTTTTGGTGACAATTATTGAACCAATCTTTGATAATGATTCGATTTCTTTTCACTACCAAACATAGATCACAATTGTTTGGATTGACCGGTTTCACACTTGCTTGTTTGTTCATTTTAAATTCAAAACAATCAAAATCAAAAGACCACATTCATTTAGTGTACGAAAGTGAAAGTGTATTTGCATTTTGAGTTTGCATATTGGAAAGCAAATAATAAAATCTATCATCAGTAGTATCCGTGCACTGTAGGGTTGATGTATTTATTCATTGTGTCTCTTAGCTTATCTTGGTTTTTCTTGGTTTGGGAATGATCTCTCTACCCTCCTGTAGGTAGGTGTTCATTGAAGTAAAAGATGCTTTACTCATTTTAGCTGCATCCTAGGTTTTTTGGTATACATATGGTAAGGTCTGGAAACTGAAACATAATTCAAGATCAACTCTAAAATGAACTGAGTAAACTTAACAATGCATTGGAACATAATGCACATTATTTAGAGGTCTAGGCTAGAGATGTGCTTCGACGTCGTTAAACCTAGTCACTATTGTTTTCGCTTAAGGTTGGGTGATTCCTCCTTTTGTGACTCATTAGCGGTCTATTACAGAATTGTGCTCCTAGTACCGTCGAGTATATGTTGGGAGACCCCACTAGGTTATCATCCTATATCCCTAGGAAGCCGTGTCTACCGCCTTGCAAACCGTAACACACTGAACACAACATTCGGGAAGATTTACTGCCGTACGGGAAGTCCTTAGTTTTCATATGATCGCCAAGGTGTATATGTAGTTTTACGGGTTGTTTGGTAAACCTTTTGCCTAATTTCTCTAGAGCAGTCACTTTTGTTCCTTTTTGGACTCCTTAAAAGAAAATGTCCATTTGAGCACTTGTCCTTTCAGGCTCATTAAACCTCGAAAGAGATAGAGTCACCTTTTCGTCCTTTTCTCGACTCTTGAAACATGAAAAGGTCCAGTTTTGTTCCTGTGTCATAAAATTTACTACCCACGAAATATTTTTGGTAACAGTTCGAGTTCTTGGTTACAATACAAGTGTTTTTCAGGCTCGTTCCCAATGGCAACATTCCCCAAGTCTACCAGCCAAGGTATTCCCTCAGATGGAACTCCTGGTCTATTTCCTCCATTTGGAAATGCCAGTGCTCCATATATGGCAACATTGTCTTTGCCTGGGTTAACAATCAATTTGCCTGTTTGGTTATTTTCAACCTCGGTGGTCCCAAGTGTCATGCCTCCTATTCCACCGTCTCCTTTGTCTGAACCACAACACAACGATTCCAAGGTTGAGCCTGCACCTTCTTCCCCTGTGTTTTCACCTTCATCTCCTCCTTCGCCTGGTGAAAGTTTCACATCTAGTAACCAGGAGACGATGAAGAAGAAGAAGAAGATGAAGAAGAAGAAGAATTCCGATAAACACGAGGCCACCTGTGCAGGTATTGCTCTGAGTATATCTCAGGTCGGACCACCTTCTGCTCCTTCGTGGAAGGTTAAGTTTCCTTGTAAATTGTGCAAGGGTGACCATCTTCTTCGTGATTGTCCTGGTATTCCTAGGATCTTAAAAGTATGGTCTCACGATCTGGCTCGTCCCTCATCGTCCTCTGAAGCTCATGACGATGCTACCTTATTGAATGGGAGCGGTAAGAAGAAAGGGAAGATTCGATTCCTCTGTAGGCTATGTGAAGGCAACCATCCCCTTCACCTTTGTCTGCTCATGGATAAATCTTCTGCTGTTTTGGAAAGTCTTATAGCTTCTTCACCTCAACTTCCCATTGGTTATCAGAGGCTCTCTTCAGACCCTCTCCTCGTTCACAAAGAGATTGAATTAGATTCTTCTCTTGTCCATCCTCCTCTTTCCGAGCCTGGCTGTGCTAAGCCTGTTCCAGACCAACCATTGGTCAGAGAGAGTGTCGACTTGGGTTCACGACCTGTTGATCACTCTGTTTCGGAAGAGCATCATGCTCATGTTCTTCTCATCTCATCAGATTCTCTTGAGTCCAAGAATGACACTCCTATCCCAGCTGATTCAGAGAGTCCTTCTTTGATTCCTGTAGAGCATGGGGGCAATCACATGATACCACCACCAATTAGTTCAGTCGTTTCCTTTGACCGGAATCATTTGACTACATTCTGCCTTCCATCCTACGTGCCTTTCCAGATTACAGTACATGCCTATGATAAGGCAGTACCTGGCATTGTCTTGGATGAGGGTGTGTCGGTTAGCCTCATGCCTTCTACTACTTGGCAAGCTTTGGGCTCCCTGCAGCTTTTGCTGCTTACATAGAATCTATTGGCGTTTGACGGAGGAACCAATCAACCTTTAGGGATCCTCTCGAAGCTTCTTGTTACTTTGGGGGGAAAAACCATCTATATAAACATCATGGTTATCCAAAGTGCTTTAGATTTTAGTCTTCTCCTTGGCCGTGACTATGTTTATACCATGGGGGCCCTTGTTTCTTCACTTTTCCGTGTGGTTTGTTTTCCGCACGATGGAAGAATGGTGACCATAGATCAATTATCATTCTTTAGTCCCCCGGTACCTCCTGTGCAACCATCATCCCCTATCGGTTCTTATCCACAAGCAGTACCTTCCTCGCCACAGGTCAATTATGTGGCTACCCGTTCCATCTCCACCTCTGCTGATGATTATGCAGATGGTATCGTACATCATGTACTGGGGACATTGGAACCTGATCTGTCATTAGTGTCTAATGACATGTGTTCCTCCTAGAGTGTGATTCTTCCATCCAGTGAAGATCTCTTGGGAGTCATGTTTGTGTATGACCCATGAAACAAGGAGTCTTTAGGAGAGTTCTTTTCTTGTGTCGACCTAATTAAAAAATGAAACAAGGAGTCTTGAGGAAAGTTCTTGATCTTATGTCAACCTCGTTAAAAAATGAAACAAGGGTTATGAGGATAGTTCTTTTACCATGTCAACCTCATTCAAAAATGAAACAACTCCCTTTCCAAATCGAGTCTTTGATTAAGGTCTCGTAAAATTCAAGTCAAGTTTTTTCAAGATCTCGAAAGTGAACCTTCATTCCATCTAGCTCCGTTGGATGCAATGAAACTTGGGGGGCATGTACCTCGATTTGTGTTATAATGCTGGGGGAATGCGAGCTTATAACAAGCATAGTTTTTCATTTCAAGCTTGTGTAAACATGAAACTGAATGCAAGCAGAGTTCTCCATGGTTCAAGCTTGTGTAAAAATGAACCCATAGCCAATTTACACCTTGTGATTTCCGTTTTTATCCGCTAAATTCTGCTAGATGAGCCTTGGTTGTTTCATTTCATCGCCACCATCTCTTTGACCGATTATATGCTTTCACTTGGTTGTTTTTCCTTTCTTGAGGAACTGTAGCGATGAGTGGTTTTATTAGCCAGCCTCTTGACCATTACATGTTTTGAGCAGTTCCACCACTGTCGGAACCAGTTGCTATCCTTTATACCACTCGTTCCTCTAGGGCGAGTTACCTTTAAGCTCTTTTTCTGACTCGTAAAAAATGAAAAGATTGTTGAGTTTTCCTTTTTAACTCGTTAAATGGAATTAAAAAGGTGGTCCACTTTGAGCTCTTTTCTGACCGTATAAACATGACAATATTGCCGAAATTTTGTCATTTCGAGTTCGATATTGGTTGTGAAACGATGTGTCTTCGATCCCTTTTTTACTTTTTCAGATCAAGGTCATTAATTATGAAAAGTACTCCTTGATCCTAATGGTCAAGCAGTTCTCTCGAGTATTATTTTATACTTTTTTCGGGCTCGAGAGTCACAAATTTACAAAAAAGGACCCCCTTGGAGTTTTCTTTTCCGTGTCTTTTTCAAACTCTCTAAACATGAAAAAGACTACGAGTTTTGCCTATGTCGGGCTCGTTAAACCCTGACGAGATTGGACTCGTCACCATGACGAGACTCAAGCTTCTCCTCCCTAGGGCTCGTTAAACCATTACTAGGTTGGATTCGTTCGAAGGACGAACTTATATTACAAGCATATGCTATCCCCTTCAAGCTTGTTTTCAAAAATAATAGGGGTACTCACCAGAAATGGTGGGGGAAAATCTGGAAGTCATCATTGGTTACCTGCAGCAGCTAATCACTCTTGAACATCGACACTTATGCTTCTTGTCGGGTTGGGATATCCATGCATCGTCATTTGGCCCTCTGGGGTTTTGGGTTTCCATTTAGCCTTGTTCCATCTGATCCATACTGTCTCCATCGAGCCTCAGATCCCTTGGAACCTGAATGCTGCCACCTTTCGGAGTCATGCCGCTGATATGTTCAAGAGTATATTCCTTTTGCAGTTCACACCCTTACCTCCTCCTCTGATACTCTGTTTCACCATCTACCACTTGTTTCTCATCTTGTGTCGTTGATGAGGGAAACATTATGGCCCTCCTGTGACAGATCATATCCTATCGACGCCAGCTCATTATTTGGGAGATTGGTCTAGAGATCCATTTTGGTACCTTGGAGCTTGCATGCCTCAATGGCAAGTTCTTCGCGCCTGACGATAGACTTTCATCATTTGTCGTCGATTGGGTGATTCCACGAGTGTTCGACTTTAGCTCATTTTTCGCACTTAGTGGATTGTATTGGACAGTACCTTGAGAGCCATTGGCATTATTGGTGGTTTCTCTCGCACTTGTTAACAGTTTTCATCATTGGCCGGTAATCAAGCAACTTTCTATCATGCTCGACTTCAGCACATCTGTTCGCATGCTAGAATTTGTACTATGATCGATTGGGTTTCAAGACCCCGAACTAATATTACATACGTTTGGGTTGCGTGGATTGTTTCATGATTACATACATGACTCTTTGATGGATGGCTGCAACCATACCTAAGTCTTCATGGATGGCTGTGACCATACCTTTATCATTATCATGGTCTTATTAGCTGGGTGGCTGCATCCATACCACAGACCAAGTTCGTATGTCTTTTGGATGGCTTTGCCCATGCGTAAACTACATGTATTTCAGTATCAGAGATATCAATTGTACTTGAACCTGTAGGTTCTTCCAGGTGGTGTTCCAGTTCAGATAGTTTCGTAAAGAATTTCACCCCTCCCACTCTCTCGGGCTTCATGCTTTAGGGGGCATCTGTTACACATTAATTTGGCACTGCCTTCACCCCAATCCTTCTACTGTATCATGTGTCAAATAAACATGCTCATATTAAACAAATGCTCTCTAATGTTGCCAATTGACCCTCATTTCCTAAGTTTTCTGCCTCGTCGCGAGAATACACTTAATACACGCGATAGACCCCTATCATAAACAGTCCTATCATGACCCCGTCGTGGGAGTACACCTGTTTCTCGCGACGGTAAGTTTTCAAGCCCCAATGCGAGGCTATTAACTATCTTTAGTGACGGTTGGTCTGCATACATTGCTTCCTAGCGATGTCGGTGCTAAATCTTAGTTAACGACCAACGACGATCCAGATTGGGTGAATTTGTTCCAACAGTCGGCCTTCTGGATGTCTCTAGACCTAGTTGTTGGGTCAGTTTGGGTCACCCTTCCCCCTCTGGGATGGTAGTTCCATCTTTTGTGCTGCTTGCCCTGAGGATAAGCTCCCTCTCCCTCATTTCATGGAGACTCCTTCTCCTATAAAATCACTCACCATTGCTATGATCTGCTAGTTCTTTTGGTTGTACAATGCTACTGCTGCTTTTGAGTTTGGTAGATAGTTTTGGTGTGAGTGTGACAAGTGTGGGATTGCTACATAGTTTGCAAGAAGGTGTGGAGTGCCCTTAACCTTGTGTTAAAGCTTGTGAATGAGAGAGACATATATTGTTGTTTGGGAGACCCATCTTTGAGAGTGAATGCTTGAAGAAACGTACTGGCTGGACCCTTCGAGAAGGCTTGCGACATCAAGACTTGGTTGTAAGATTTGCTCTTGATTTATCATTAATACAATCAATGATGATATCATATGTCTTGTATGTAATTTACTTGATAGCTCATGACTTCTTGACTTTATGAGTAAATAGATCATTGTTGTTTCTCCGTTACGTGCTCTATTGTTTTCTTGTGGTGTTTCAGGTTGATTGCTCATTGAGGAGAAGGAAATGGAAGCTGGATCAGCGCAACGAAACTTCGTCAACCACCGGTTTGAGGTAGGCCTCCAACGATGACTATTTAAGGGAATTAATTGTTGTTTTGTCCTTGTTGTGACTAGACCCACTCTAGGGCTAGAGGGGTTGCCTCTGTCCACAGAGGGAACACTTTCCTACTTCACAGATATGGATCCCAACGCTGATTGTGATATGACATCAATAGTGACGTCAGTTCCACGTCACCTGCCACATCACCATTCCACGTCATCCTGCTTATCGCAAATCGCAAGTTTGTTAGCCACCTCTTATAGTCAAAACTCTAATTTTCCGATTGTGATAATCCTGTGTATTGCGATATGCGATAAGGGCATGGACCCGATAGAATTATACACTGCAATTCATTTAATCCTCGCATCCATGGCTATCGCGAATAAAAAAATAACATCGTTTCTCTGTCTCCTGCCCTTTCTGACTGCAATTGCGATTTTATATGAGAAGGCCCCCTTTTGGATTTTGTATGGAATACTCCCAGTCTAATCCGATTGCGATTTTTCTTAAGTTCTACCCCTGATTTCCATACGATTGCAATTGCTTTATGATCTGCCCCAAAACTCTGATTTCCGATTGCAATAAACTGTAAAGCTTCACCTCCTCACTCCGCATTCCTCTCCATGATGTCTGTGCCAGATTTATTGCGCTCTACATTTTCATGATTTCCTGCAAAAGTGATTTGTTTCAAATAAAATTTGCTTATCATCTCATTTATGTTTATCTTATCGATTCTTGTTTGTGGTGTTTAGGTTCATGATAGAGAAAGACAATTGTGCTGACAGTGGAAGATCAGTTCAAATAAATAGACAAACATCTAGAGAATTCAATGGAACAAATGAAGCTGATGATGACAACAAATCATTTTTAGAAACTTCTACCAAAATATTGTTTCCTTTAAGCATTGTTGAAGGGATCTGTTTAAAGCCCTCAACACTTTGCACAATAGATGAGAGTTGCTTTCTGCTATTTAAGTTAGCTGCTATAGAAATAAGGGTTCAAAATTTTATGCAGAAAGGCTTATGAAAGCTCGCACTATTGTACTTTCAAGACTTTTCTCAATAGAATGATTGGAACATTGTTTAGGAATTTTCATAAAGAATTTCGAGAAGTTTCACTTCTGTACTCCTGAAATCATCTTCGTCAGAAGGAATAAAATACTGACGATTCTTTTATGACTTGAATAATGTGCATCTAGTATTTCTATCTTTGTGCCTCTATTTTGTTCATAAATAAACAGTGAAATTATCTTTTCAGATTGTTGATTGCATGATATTTCTACTTTTCTCTGCAATTCATGAATTCTTGAAGGAACTATTGTATAAAGGATTTAGAGTTGTAGGTTAGAGGAGAAAACTCAGATCTGAAGGATTATTGAGGATTTTTCTTTTGCACTTTGAATTATGTTTTGATGGGTAGAGTTTGTACTATTACAACTCTAGTTTTAAAAGTAGAAATTCAAGCACTGTAAAAGACTGTTTGAGACCAGAGCTAGAGAAATGCATCAATAAATTGGCATTTTTAATACTATTGTTTTAAATACTAGTTTCACTTTATAATGGCAGGAATGTGTCATTTTATTCATATTTGTGCACATATGTCGGTATGAGTAATTTGTCTCAATCATATGTTATTATCTCTCCTCTTATGTGTGGAATTTTGATTTATGAGTAACTATTTAATGAGAAATATGTCTTTTAATGTTGATTTATCAAATAATGATATGCTGTGAACTATTTCCTCATATTTTTGTTTAATTATTTGAATTATTTATTTAACAATCAATATCATTTTGTGAACTACTTCCTAAATGTTATCGGTTGTTTATTTCAGTTAAGAGGCCTCTCAATAGAATGTATTTTGGTATTCATAATGTCATTTAATTGAACTACTTTGATTAGCTTGATATTCATCATAAGCTAGACACATCTAAATCCAAATCATTTAAATATCTTGCTCTTAGTTGGGTTAGGTCTTTATCTGCCTAATTGAGATAGGATTAGGATTTAGTTCCTTTTTCTTATATTTTAGAATTAGTTTGCATTTAGATTAATTCTACATTCCTAGAAGTCCTCTTTTGAGGCAAAAATTTAGATTGGTTTGGTTGTTCCAAAAAAACAACTAAAGGATCATTCTTCTTGCCTGATCACCTCGAAGAATTGATCTAATGGCCCTAGCTATTAGAAATGGAAGACATATTTAAAGCTGATAGTGGTTGGGAAAAGGTAACTAGACCTAGTTAAACCAGTCAGAGCTACTATTCCAAATGGAAAAAGAACTGCTTTAGGGTCCGGACGAGGTGGTTTTCCCCAACGTTGTTGCAGTGATTTTTGAGGCCTCAACAGGTCCCAAAGTCTCTTTTTTCATAGGTACATTGATGAATTTGTAATTGTCCTGTAGCCTTTGATTTTTCCTGGGCACCTTCATGCGAAAGGAAAAACCTTTATTACACAGAATGTACTATTTATTTTTCAATGAGAATAGCAATTATGTGACCTGTCAGTTTCTTGCTTGTGAGCTCATTTATTTCTCTTCTCTAAATAGTTTGTCTACAATCATATGTTTATGAGTATCTCATGTGCATAATATCCTTCGTGATGTATCTATACAAACACATAGGCATACAATACTACTTTTTGTGATAAGTGGTTGTTATTAATGGGTGGCCATTATTACTAGATTATCAGTTATGAGTCATGATTGTTGAAAGCACTGTTTTGTTTAAAACACTTAAAGAGTGGATATATAAGTTTGCCATGTAGAAGTACACTTTTTATAGACTCGGAAGATGTCAAATTTTTGTGACAGAAAGTGTTGAAACCAAACAACACAACAATCATTTTATTAGTTGCAATGGTTGTGGCTATAAAAAATAAGAGAATGGAATTATTAACATTGTAAACTTACATTTCATGCTACAATATGAGTAGCTATGAAAATGTTTATAAATAAGGGGACATGCAATCGAATTTCCAAGTGGAGTCAGGGTAGTCGGAAGTGTTGGAGTTGGGGTTTCATTAAGAAATGAAGGACGACCAAGGCCCGACCCCGACCTCTTAATTGCTCCATTAGGACCCACTGCTCCAATGTTAACAAGATCACCATTTTTACTTTGTTGAATAAATTTAACAATATTTTGGATTATGATGCTCAATGATGAATTGAATGAAGAATATTTGGTGGGATTCATGATGTGGTCTGATGTGTACACAAAGCTGTTTGTTAGATGGCATCAATTCAATGCTGGTTTGACATTATATTAATGAAAACATAGCATGAAATTAAGAGGAACAAAGAATATTAATGGGATGTCGTATAAGATGATGTTTATCCTTGAAATCAATAGTCAGGGATGTGGTGGCGCGCTGATGTCACCACTTGTAAAAAGATCAAAAGCAATAGTTAACTTAGGAAATTTGAAAAAATTTCATGGTATATACTAAAAATTTCACGATACAGACTAGATTAGTAAGCTGGAGGCGATCATAGATATCACTACGTAAACAATGACATAACAATAATTATTTATATATCATATTTTTTCATTAATTTATACAAAATATTTATTATTATTTTTTTCCTAGGAAAAATCGTAATCTTTCATTATTTTTGAAAAATTACATATAGTAGATGCTTGGCAGCATATGCATCATTGGCCCTTGGCCATCTCGGTGTGTATCAGTCAAAAATATATATCTGTCTATACAAAAATGGTGCTGGTGTAGCAATCATAATTCACCACGCAGGGTGATAGCATAAGAGAGTCTGGAAAATAGAGTATCATAACTGAGTTATCTACAATATACATACACCACGCAGGGCGATGTCCATAATATATAGTCTGAAAATGAAATACATACTGAAATATATACAATGTAAAAACTGTGCAAGTCCCAAAAATAAGATTAGGGTCTCTCAGCCCTATGATATGTCTGATCGATATACGGCCTGTGGTAGTATTGGTACTTGGTGGTACCCCTCTGCTCCTGTATCATCCACTGGCCTCTGGGTAGTAGCGTGGCCTCCTTGGAAAGCCTGTCAGCGCTGTAGTTATGTTCCCTGTAAATATGATGACAAGAGATGGAGTTAAACTGTGCTTTGAATATGTTCACTTCATCCAAAATATTTCTGAGAGTGTGTGCATGGCAGGAAGTGATGTTATTGAACCAATTTATAATGATTTTTGAGTCTCCATAAATTTGTAGATTGTTGCAGTCATGGCCAAGTGAAAAGTGCAGTAAATGGCGGAGGGTGATTAATTCTGCAAAATTGTTTGTCCCTTCTTCGAGTCCCATCTTGACCTTGAAGTGATGCTGTTCAGATAGGAACAGTAGGAATCCTCCCCCACACCCTTGGTCTTGTGCAACACCGTCAAAATATGCCCAGGGGGTAGATTTGTCAATGGGATTGGGTGCAAGTGATCTTCTAGGGCGAGGCCTAATGAGATCAGGCAGTTCATGGTAGGCAGAGATGATCTTAGCTGCAATATTCTGCCATCTAGCAACATGTTCATAAAAAATAATTTGGTTCTGAGTCAGCCAAATATTCCAACACAAAATATTTATTTTATCTTATGCATAGTTTTATAAGTAAAATTTTTCATAACCATAATTAAATTAAATAAATAAATAATTTTATTTTCTTAAATTTATTTATACACATATTAATTCATATTCAAAGGATATATATATAAAATTTAACCTTATAATCTCATATCAATATTATTTTTAGTTTTATATTTTTATTAGTTACCTTTTCTTTTCATAATCATTTTATGTATTTCTCAATTTCTTATTTAGTATAATTATATGACTTTTATGAGTATTTATGGTCATGCCATTGCAGGTAGTATTTATGGTTTTGTAATTTTGTTCATTTTTGTACTTAGAAACAAAAGCCTTATAATGCATATCTTGGATACTGTTGAATAGAGAGCATGTTTGATGCAATGGTTATGCCATATGACGTGTTATACTCAATCACATGAATGACACTTATGGGTTGCATGAGAACAAATCATGAAAGATATAGAATAATGTAATTTTAAAGTTCTATAGCAATGTAGATACATTCTTTAGGAGTTGGGAATAAAATCCACTAATAGGATTTAAAAATCAATATGTTTTCCAATCGAATCATAAAATGCAAATGGGTGAGAAATCAATCAAAGTTTTTGGCATATAAAAGAAGAAAAACGAATGATGTTGGACATGGAGAGGCATGCCTGTGAGGTCATCTCCCTATAACTCGAAAGTTTGAAATACATATTTAACAATCTCCTGTGGTGACATGTCAAAGTCATTAATGTTCTCTTGGACCAACACGTCAAATGTTTCCTAAGATATCTACAATTTCCCCTTCCTACCCATTACACTCTCCCCCTCTCTAATCCAATGAACAAAAGCCCCCGACTGAAACAAATCTAGTACACATTTATAAACACAAAATTTATGAGATGGGTATAGTCCCATCCATACCAACTTCATGTTCCCATTGCGCTCTATCCCTCTCCAATCCAATTCACAAAATCCCCCAACTAAAACAAATTTGGCGTGCATCCACAAACACAAGATTTATGAAATGGGTATAGTCCTAAGCATATTGACTAACAAATTTGTCTAGGACTGTACCCATTTCATAATTTTTGTGTGTGTGGATGCACGCCAAATTTGTTTAAATTGGGGGCTTTTGTGCATTGGATTAGAGAGGGGGAGAGTGCAATGGGAACATAAATTGGTATGGATGTGAACTATACCCATCTCATAAATTTTGTGTATGTGAACGTGCGCCAAATTTGTTTCAATTCGAGGCTTTAGTTCATTGGATGGGAGAGGGAGAGAGCACAATGGATGGGAAGGGAAAATTGTTGATATCTAAGGAAGCATTTGATGTGTTGGTCCAATAGAACATTAATGACTTCGACATGTGACCATAGAGGTTGTTAAAGACGTTATCCAAACTTTTGATCTACAAGGAGATTTCCTATAAATCAGTTAAACCTATGTTTATCCTTCTACCAAATATATCAATATGGTCTTCCCAAAAATATATGCACTATATTCCTTCCTTATTAGTTAAATATAGTAAGTTGACATATTGTGTAACCTATGCTATCTACAATTTTCATGTGCTTGATAAGTCTATGCTTTACTAAAAAAAAATATCAATAAATTAATTTATTTTGTACAATAATTATTATATATAAAAAAGAATATTCTAATTTTTGTTGTCGTTCTTGGGCAAGAAAATGTAACCATGAAGATTGTGAGAATGTTTATGAAACTTAAGAAGAAAGCTATCGATTTGTTCACTATGCATAATAGTGTTAGATTCCTCTTTTATTTATGTAGCTTGAAAATTATATCATTCCTCTAGCGTTATAGGGAATTGGAAGAATATTTCTATTATATAAATATAAGATACATAGAGATTTGATTTTATATATAAAGAACTTTTGCAACATTGGTTTTTAAAAGACGCATGCGAGACTTCCGTATGGCAGCTGCTATGGCTAGGTCTCTTGGTTAGGTATCCCAGCTAGGTATCCCAGCCAGTCCTTATTTGTCAGTATGAACCATGCCCATATAGATGAACCACCTTCCTGGGCACATGGGAAAGAGAACAGGTAACGTCGAACAACTGGGCTTGGTGCTATTGGGAATGACCCTCATAAAACCTCCTGGGCAGGGTGGAAAAAGCAGTAACAACAACCACCGACTGTGAAAGATTCATGGGTAGAGAGTTGTGAATAAGGCCAAACCCTAAGTCAAAATGAAAACGACTTAAAAAAAAACTTTGGTTGGGGTTTGAGGTTGGGGTTGGCCTTTAGGGTTGGGGTTTGTAGGTCTTTTTTTTGTCTTTCTGAAATGACCTTATTATTACGCCTATTTAACT
Source organism: Pinus tabuliformis (assembly GCA_031772625.1). NCBI lineage: Eukaryota > Viridiplantae > Streptophyta > Pinopsida > Pinales > Pinaceae > Pinus > Pinus tabuliformis. Next base: position 602,255,382 of record CM062813.1, on the reverse strand, counting down.
TTTTTTTTTGAGTAATAGTGTAATAGGGGTTCAAATTACCCTTACCTTAAATGCTCTAATTTGGGCATTATAGGTCTTTTTTTGATTAATCACTTTTTCTTTCTTATACTTGTTTAAGCATACCCAGATGCACCAGTACCAGCAACAGCATAAGCAACGGGAGAAGCAAAGGCGGATACTCGTGATCCATACCTTCGTGAGCATGATCCAGATCTTCCATATCGAGAGCAAGATCCAGCTAGTAATAGATATTAAGAGCCAGATGTTCTATATCGAGATTCTGACCCATATCCTTCAGACCCAAAGCCAGAAGCCCCAGATCACGTTCTGATAAGTAAACAGATCACGTCCCCACCATTCCCCGCTTTCGTACCCATAATTATCCAGCCCCCATGCATGCAGTCAGCCCACAACAGCCAACTCGGGGACCCCGTTATCCCCCCTCCATACTGGGCAAGCCCCAGGATTTAGCCCAATTAACGCTCTTAGCTGGGTAGGCCTCTGGGCCCCCATATATTGTTCTGGAACCGGGCTCATTGATCGTTCTGGGACCGGTTCTGTTATCGCTCGACAAGGCTGCTCTCGGGGTGCTGCCTGTAACCCTGCCTGATAAATGAATGAAAAGCTTATCCTGAGTCTCCCGTAGTCCTCGGGTGCCCCAGTCTGTAACTCCCCCCCTTAAAGAATAACACCAGGGCAAACAAAATAAGACAAATACCCACTGAACTTATCTAACTAGCCAGACTGATGTGAGTGACCAACTTCTTTCTCGCCAGCCAACCGATCTTGAGGCTCGTACCTTACCCTGGTACCTCTCCTTTTGTCGAGCTTGCTTGCGCATCCTGAATCGTATTGGCAAGGCTCCTCGGTGGGAACAATAGGTGATAACCAACCCAGAAGGTCATAGTGGTACCAAGAAGAATTCATAAGGTAAGGTAGTAGGGTATAGGGTTCATAGTAAGAGTGCCTGCCTGCAAAAGAGACTGAGTAAAGGTAAGGACCCGGAGGGGCTTGCGCTTCCTAGTGCAAGGTAAGGTTTGATTTTATACGTAATACTAGGAAGAGGGGGGGGGCTGCTTACCGAGAGGAACTATTCGGTGGGCCCACGCATATATATAGAATCAATTTGAACTCATTATTCAGTGTGATTTGTGAAATCCATTTGAATTCATTGCTAGGCATGTTCCTTGAAATCTATTGAATCCATGAATAATAATAGAACTCCCAAGGTCAGACTCTCAAGAACCCCTTTAGTTTTATAATAATCTATATTATTGAAATCTCATTCTCTTTTAAGGAAAAGTGTATTGTGAAGATATTGAATCACATATATCTTACCTGGTTGGGGCATACAAAATTTTGAAAGAAATAAGTAACGATGGGAGTGGCAATATATACAAATCCATGTTCGTGGAATCCAATGAATTAATGGCCATCAAGAGAATCATGGCTGGCCATCAAGAGAATCATGGCTCTTCACATATACTAGGCAACACATAATTGATGTATTTTGTATAGAATTTATTATTAGTCTAGGTTTGATTCTTCACTTAATTTGTTCGTCATATATTTTTTTAAGTAAAAAGTTATAGAATCGCAAAGGTCCAATAGAGTTGGAATTTGGTTTTTCCAACCATGCGCAATGACCTGCTTTTATTTTATTTTCGTCGATAAAAAAGGTTTCATTAGATTTTCAAAATAGCATAGCATACAACATCAATCTCAACAGTCCTCACACTCTCATTCCGACCAGACTCTTTTGAGATTAGGGACTGAAGGATACCAAAAAGGACATTTGACATACATTATTTTTGTAAGGCATTGAAATCATAGCATACTAGAAATAACCAAAAAGGAGACCAGAACTGACATCAATATATCAAGGAGGGGAGTGGGGGAGAACTAGAGGGGGAGCTACAAAGTAACCAACATGATCATGAATGTGGAAATCAACGTGTTCCACTCACGCTTCTAAGTTGCGAAGGTGATCATTGGTGCGACAGTGACTACGTCAGAGACTGAAATTTCATTTTGACTGTATTGAATATCAATAAGATAGGCCACTATTTCATTTCAATCGTCATACTTGTGGTCCCTGAGGATGTCCAAATCAATTTGGATGTGTTGCAGCTGCTCAACAATGGATTCCATAGAAGCAAGGGCCTTAATGTGGCCTGGAGAGCGAGCTAGAGAAATAGCTTCTGCACCCTCTGTCTCCTAGCTAGCTGAATTGGTGGAGGACGAGCTGTGTCTAGGCTTTGGGCGACCATCCTCGGCATGATGGCCCCTCCCTTGACGGGGTCGACCCCGTTGGCGTGGAATATCGAAATTGACAGAGGCTGATGACCGACTGAGGGTGAAGACCAAGAAGAGTCTGTCGCTGGACATACAAGAAACAATACAAAACCAAAGACCATGGAACCGTTGCCCCAAATGAGAAGATACCAGAAGACCAAGACAACGTATAATGGAGCAAGACGGGCAAGAGTACACCTAGACTAGAGAGCTAGATGGGACAAACCCCACCTACGACCCAAGGAATTTACTATAACAGAAAACACAACCCCAGTTGAGAAGAGGAGTAATTTTAGTGACTTCGACCCAGAACAGACTCCTAGACCCCCTACCGAACTTACCAGAGGTCGAGGTATCGTCTTCACACCATTGTAGACCAGGAGGAGCTGCGAACATTGAGGCCACAACAGAGCGTCCGCCAACACATAGAGACAAAACCTTGCAACAAAATAAGCATGTAGAGGATGTGAGAGACACAAAGACCTTACCCCACGCACTAGAGGGAGGAACCCAAAGCTTCCAAAGATGTGAGGAAAACCTAAGACCAACAATGGCGTGGAGACTATACCGGATACTGTCTACTCAGGTTCCAGGATCCCAGGGGTAAACTAGTAGACAAAAACCAACCCAAACCAGAAAAACCACAAGTTGTCCACGTCGCTCCTTAGCCAAGGTCGAAACCCCAGAGAGCTGCCATGGCACTAGACCCGGACACCTCCAAACTCCTCACGACCCAAATTCATCACCCAAGCTTCCAAACTGGAGTGAAACACTCTCCAAACATCAAATTTTAACAGTCGATTGTGTGTAATAAATCATCGCATAAGGGAATTGATTGCATGGATGACACATTAAGGAAGAGTTAATACCAACGTGGCAAAGGAGAAAACCCCAATGGCCGCTCTTGAGACACTTGTACCCAATTGTGATCACCCCCATCAGGCAGTGCAATGGCCTAAAATTAAAACACAATAAAAAACAAAATTTATTATAGAAATTCAAGGCCATTAATTAACAACATGAAAAATAATTCATTATAATCCACATGATAGGTGAGTGGGAGAAACCATGTGCTAGTCTTTTTGTCATAAACAATCATGAAGTCCTAATATACCACCTTTTGTATTTCACATATAGCTTTTATCCTAAGAATGTTTCTAGATCCTATTTTGTCTCATCCTACCTGTTGGGTTGTGTTATATTCTTTCCACGACTAACCTACGTAGTTTAACGGGGGGTTAGAGGGGTGCGGTAGCCCCCCTCTACGGGGTCCGGGGCAGCGCCCCGGGAAAATTTTTTTTGGACCCTATATTAGGTTGGGCGAACCTACCTATGGTTTTGTGCATGATTTTCGCACATGGTATTGGACGCGATGGTTTTTCGGTCCATGGTATTGGATGCTTCGACATGTATAAATATGTATTGTAACATTGAAAGGAACATAATGAAAAATCAAGCTGGTAGTCCCGGTTTTGGGATCCAGGGAAAAATCTCTGTGCATATGTGTTTTATGGGTTATGCTCTCGCATTGTTTATTTTCTTTGTTTAAGAATTCGTATGCAGGTAATTTCTGTATAGGGTTAAAACCTACACTACCATATATTTTTGTGAGGTTTCAAGGTGAGAGAAATTGAGGTGGTTTCATAATTGTATTATATATTTATATAATTGAAAGATAAATACATGTTGTGAGAATAAAGATTATTGCCTGAGGCCTTTTCTGCAAAATTCCTTGTATTTTGCATTATCTTTTTGTTTTTTATATTTTGTCAAATGGTATCATAGCTATGCCTGAGAAATGTTAATGTTTTTCAATTAGGATGAACATATATGTGAACTGAGAGTTTCAATGAATTAAGCAACGTGGACCTGCTTTTTTGAGTGCATATGCTACTGTGTGTGAAACATGTGGTTGTTGTAGCATAAGGTTATTGTTGAGTGGATCTGGAACATGGATGTGTGTGTGGTGCTAAATCCACATGGAGACCTGTAATTCATAAAGCCCTGCATATGGTGTTGGCTATGGGATGACCCATGTGGAAATGTGGGGGAGGAGCCATCACTCTCTAAAAAGAGAGTTGTATCGTGTGAGAATAGTTAGGGTTCGATGCTACTCCTTGTCATAATGATAATGATGCTAATTCCGACGAAGATTTGTAGTGTATAGTAAAACCCTCTCAGTAAAAGGGTTTCGATCTCAATATTTATAAGGAATGGAGAAGAACAAAGTGATATGAGCAGAAAAGGTTACCAGATTTGAATCTTTCTCCCTGTGAAGATGATTCAGAAGGTTATTGGGATTTTATGGTCATATCATTGCAGATCTGATAAGAATAGAAGGAAATTTTCTCATTTTTGTCTCCTCTAATTGATGGGAATTTGTTTGTGATCACAAATGTTCATTGCATTTAATTTACCATGCTTAAAGGCTTTGATGTGTAATGATACAATCCATTTAAATGTGGCTCAAGAGAAATAGGGTTGATCTCTGTGACATGATCACATGAGAAAACCAGAGTGCAAGTTCAGTTGATCGAAGGGTTGTGTTATAGAGTACAAGGAAAAGGTCGAGTTTGAGTCTAATATTACAGAGAAAAGGTAGGATTTGATTCATTGATGGTGAGTTAGAACCCATAAAAAAAGAAAAGGGTGATCTTTGTTGACATTGGTGAGAGTCAACAATGCATTTTTGAGGGATTGAAGTCTAACGACGAACCCGATGATCAACCTACCAAGGTAATCATCGGTAGCCTCATGAGGGAGTTTTGGAGCAGTTTCTTAAATCAAGTGAGGAACCCCACAAGGAGACCATGAGCATTCACATGCCTGCTGTTATACAGAGGTAGTATGTTTGTGCCCCCTACACATGTTTAGATTGGTTTTCATTTTAAAAATAATGGATGTGGTTTAACTACTAATCCAACAACTAAAAAAGTTAGGAGCAGGAAAGCGTGGTGCTAATTGATTCAAAGAGGAATTGAGAGTAGGTTGCAATGCACATGCACATTCTATGGTATTGAAGATTGAATTGGGGCCACCATGTTTTATGGAGATGGATGCAAGTCTACATCAAATCACTAGTTTTGGACTTCTTGATACTTGTGCTATGAACTACAATAAGGTTCTCTCTTGTATCTATTGCCAGGGGCATTCATGAAAAATAATAGCCACAATCAATAACACAATATACATCTTGAAGGTAGAACCCTATGAAGAATTTAAAAGCTTGATTTGTGAGAATATCAATATCAGAAGGAAGATCACCACATTAGAAGGAATTATTAGGGTGATTGTCTTATAAGCATAAGTTAATAGCATCACTATTTGGTTTCTTGATTGAAAGGCCAGTGAACCAACCACTTCCCGTCCAAACCTTGTTTGATTTGAAGATCTAAGTTGCAAAGTTGTGAATTCAGTTTAATTCCTTTGAAGTGATGATCGAATCATCACTATTTTAGGTTTTCTTGGCTTGTTTGCTTTCGTCATAAGGTCTGAGAAGGCTAGTTTCAAACATATTTCAAAATATTATTAGGTGTTTTCTAGGAATTTTCAATTCATAATTTTGTATTATACTTTGTTGCTTATGATATTGCATAATCATTGCTCGTTGAAAATTGTCCATAGTGCCTCTTTAGAGCTTATTTATATCCATAAATTGTAGATAACTTCTAATTTATGTCAATGAGAGATTGATCATTTCTTCCTAGCCTTAGAAAATGCGCAACATAGTGCATGTGGAGGAGACCTATTGAGAACAAACAACGTCGATACCTTTGCATGTGAAGGAATATCAATTTGCATGGTTGTAGGCTTATTTAAAAGAGCACGCCTCAAAATGCCATAATTGTCAGAGCTCCAAAGAATTCAATTCCGAAAAAATGAGAAGGATACAAATAATGGTGGCGATATGATTTTAGTGTTTGAATAATAAAGTAGTGGAGTTGAACCCCTGTGTAACTTGTTGAAAAGAGATATAGACAAGAACAAATCTGTGTGTGAAAGGCTAAGGGTTTTGTGAATTATGGTCATTCTACCTAGCAAAGGATAGATGACTCATGTTGCAATGCAACTTGGAATTAGATTGAGTGTGCTCTCTTCAGATTGGATTTTTTTGCACCCATTTTTTGCCGGTTTTTATGCAGTTCTTCATTGGGGCTCACATTAAGGGTTTCAACATGAAGACATATATAATACCAATTTATGTTGCATTTCTAGTATTATTTCTCAAACTTATTATTGAAGGGGGGCATGGCAACCTCTTTCTCATAGGCAATCATGAAGTCCTAATATACCACCTTTTGTATTTCACATCTCGAGATATAGTTTTTATCCTAAGAATGTTTCTAGATCCTATTTTGTCTCATCCTACCATATCTCTTTGTGAGGTGTTAAGGTGAAAGAAATTAAGGTGGTTTCGTAATTGTATTGTATATTTTTATAACTGGAAGATGAATACATGTTGTGAGAATAAAGATTATGGCTTGAGGCCTTTTTCGCCAAATTCCTTGTCTCTTATATTATCCTTTTGTTTTCTATATTTTATCATCATGCATGTGAGTTGAAGAACTTGATTCACTTACATCTTGTAGAGATCGAATTGACTTGCACCACTCTCCAATCTAGCAGACCACAACCAACGTATTGGTGATGACTCTCCACCTAACCATAGACTCAAATACACTATGTTTTTCTACAACTAGCCACCCCCATGTCCTTAATCAAATTAGTTTTCCTGTGAATCCCTCCTATTCTACAATTCTCACTGGAAAAGAATGTCTCACATCTTCCTTCTCATCCATTAAATATAAAAACTTGTTCCCAAAGTGAAAGGAAAATCTTCATGCACACAAGCCATGTGCCATCATGCAATTTTTATTTTTATCTTAATTTTTTCCTTATCTTGGATTTTTTGATAAATTTACTCTTACTTATTTTACTATTTTACTTTTTATTAAATTGAATTTTTTCCATAAATTTACTCCTACTTATTTTTATATTTTACTTATTTTTTTCTTTAAATAAAAATAATTTCTTCATTTTATTATTTATTAATTAATATTCTCACTCTTCTAATTATTGTTATTGTTATTTATTTTTATAGATAAATATCCATATATACTATATAAGGAATATACATATTCCGTCCATTACATCTAAGTTCATCATGTCACTTGCATGAATTGAACCTAGGTGAGGAGAATCTCATTCATTCTTCCCAACCACCTGATATAAACCTATTTGACTACTATTGTTATTATTTTATTAATTTAATAAATGTGGCATTACATTATTAGTCACACCAATAGAGGGTAAATTAAAATAATAATAACAATAACAATAATTGCCAAACTATTATTTCATTTCTACCTTTCCATGAGTGCTTCCAAGCATATAGGAATTGATGCTCACCATCCCTGTACAAGTTCCCTATTGTCAATGATATTGAGTAGTTTTCTTTTAGTTCTTTGCTCCATTAGTGGATTTAGTTTGTTGTTGAATTTTACAATATGGTACTATATTTTTATCTTTTATCGATGTGGCAACCGTGTGTTGCACAAAAATTGTCACCTTGACATTCTGCAATCTGTGTGAGTCCATTACCACTCATACTTTCCTCCTTTGCAAGTCTTAAGCCTCAGTTCCTCATATCAAGCCTTGAAAATAAGAGAAATCCCTCAAAAGTCTCTAAAACTCTGGTTCCGCACTTTCTCTTAGCATTACCTGCGGTCCCGCACCTAAAGGTCATGTCCCCTGCGCACCTGACCGCTCTGTCTCTGTGTTATGGGTGCGGACCCCTGTAAAAGTCAAAAAGGCGCAAGTATATTCTTAAAAACTCACTTTGAGTCATTTCTAGAACCTTCTGGAAGGAATCTTGAGGTGGCAAGTTCGCTCCTTTAAGGTTCATGCATCCCATACCTTAAGGAGCTAACCCCTTGATGTGAGGAGCTTATCCCTTTGAAGGAGGACTCTATCCCTTCATAGGTGGACCTATAACCTCCTTCCTTTGCACTATAAAATGAAGCATTGGGCTGGTTACTGGGGAGGTTGAAAGCTGAATATTTTTGAGGTGAAATGCTGCTGGAACTTAGTCTTCCTAATTGAGCTTTTGTGAGGAGAGATTACATACCTCTTTGATCTCATTTGGAAGAGTGTGAGGCTTGTCAAAGTAAAGGAGATTCCTGTTTTGGACCCTGGGAAGAGCTTGTTCAACATCAAGGCTGAAAAGGTTGTAAGGTTCTTCTATTTCAAAGTTAATACAAATAAGTTTGTGTTTCTCAATAAGCTGTGTTTTATGGTTTATTTTATGGATTCCTTGATCACCATAATGAACATGATTTATGATATTAGCTATGCCGGTGTTATTTGATGTGTGCTTGTTTGTGATTGCAGGTTCTCAAAAGGAAACTCTTTTGGGCGGTTGAAGGATGGCTGCTACAAACTAGCGTTGGACTTAAGGTAGGGTCTAAACACCTCTATAGTTTTTGTTTATGGATCACAATATGTTTAGAGAAAGATAGATTTGCTTGTCTGCTTGTTGCTAGATATATTTTGATACTAGGGAGATCGGACTTGTCCGCAAGATCGATTTATCCGGCCAACACCGTGCCTCGATAAATAAAAGACTAAGTAAGTTGTTTATTACCACCTTATTTACATTTCAGGAAGTTAAAATGTAAAATTTGACTTAAAATTGTTTTTTTAATCTAAGCAGTGTGTTCAAGTCATTAAGCTCACATGAGATTATATGGTGCATCTTATAAATTGATATGATGAACTACTAGTAGTGCCTTGTTTAATATTGAACACACCAATAAGCCAACAAAAACTTTGAAAAAAACCTACAAGTGTCTAGTGGTCTCTCTAATATGAAGTGGCACCATATTAAGTGATCTTCAATATAATAAATTCATTGTTGAGTGTTTTTAATATAAAAATATCTCATACCTTTTGGTGCTTTTATTAACAAAGTCTTGAGTTTTTTTATAGTCCCATTTATCTTAGTTATTATCCTCTAAGGAGAAGTGGCTAATAGATCTCCCATATATGTGTATTTAAAAAAAAGTAAAAAATTATAGTATTATTGTTATTATTTAATTAGTATAAATGGTTCACGGACAAAATCAAAATTTTATGATGTTGCTGTCATTAATATTAATATAATATGTGGGTAGTAGGTGTGAGAGGGGTTATTTATAACCCTCAAAGACAATATTTTATACCTTTGCATGGATTCTCGGAGTCATGACCAACAACATGTTGGAAGTCTATCCTTCATTGTAAGGACTAAAAATAGCCACCAAACTACATATTAGGAAATTAATTATGATTGACAACTCAAGCATTCTCATTAAGCAGATGCTCTCAAACACTTTTCTAAATTATTTCCACTTAGCTTCCATTTTGGAGAGGATAAGCTATATTCAAAGACTATTTGAAATAGTGAAATGGTTTCATGTCCTTCAATATCACAACTATGTGGTTGACACAAAAGTTGATATGGCCATTATGAAAAAAGGTGGGGCACTAATTATTAATAATTAGGTTTATAATCAACTTATCTCTTAATACATATCTCAATCCACTTAATGACAAATCATCACAACATACGACAAGGTGCATGTCAATCTCCCCCCATGTAGCAAGGATGATGTCATTAAGACATGTCCATTATTGTTTACATGCTTCATTGAACTCCAATGGATTCCTTAGCTTTGTTGAGTGACATCGTGGTGGGATAATGGTGATGTCATCAATTAACTCTCGCTAGGATTTCAAACCTAGAAGTTTGTCTTTAAAGGAGGTAAATTTTATGAGTACTTTATATCTTGTTTCTCATATAGGTACATAACCTCATGGTCTCATAGATGGATCAACTTGGGTACATTGACTCTATTTGGGAACATTGACTTCACTTTAAAAAAAAATTGTCCCTTCCCCCTATTTTCGAAGGTAATGCACTTGCAACCTATTGTTGGATGTAGGAGCATCTACTAGTTAAAACCATTTTGACCTTCGTAGGTTAAAACCCATTTATCAAAGGAAGTTGGTATCCTTAATTTATTTAATTTTTTAGTATTTCCCTAAATATAATCTAGAAGGTATCTATGTTTTTAAGAAGTTGAATGAGTGTCATTTAGTTGCCATGTAAGATGGATATATTCAGCCAAATTTAGGATATGTTAAATAATCTAGCAAAACAGGTTGAGTTTGTTGAGTTGAATACGATATCTTTGTGTAATAGATTTTGAATGTGATTTAGTGTGTGTAGAGGGATATAGAATTGAGAGTGAGGAGGTCGAATCTGACTAGAAGAAGACTATGCACATACACTAAATTGTAATCTTCCTTTTCTATTTGAATTAATATATCACATGTATATTTCTTTGTGTGATATGTGTTAATTTGTGTGTGATCTCGTAATAGATTCAGATTGAATTCTTAATTGTTATATGAAGAATGTAGAGTTTCCGATGATCAAGTTTCTAAGTTAATTTCAGAGTTACCACTTCAAATCCAGTTATAGTAGAGTTGGTGTTTTCAGGCCAGATCGTTCAACTTTTGACAAATCAGTCAGTTGACAGAGACATAACTAGAAGTCCATCATGGATTAAGTCATTCAGATCAGTGGAGGTATCCCGGTTTAAGAAATATTTGGCCCAATGAGAGTTCAAGTGATAAATTTGACCCCTAGATATCTAGAATGAAGTTATAAGTTGAACAAGAAGGTGTCCAGTGTGGACCCCACCAAAGGTTTAATAGAGAGAATCAGATCCAAATCGAAATTCATATATGGAGCATAAGTCATATGGGGTGGACTTGACTACAAGTCTCAATAAGGAGAAAAATTTGAAGTTCGTGCCCAAAAGGTTATCTGGACAAAACATATATGGGCCTCACCAAAGTGTGCACATTACAAATGAGTTGGATTCCTAAATTTCAGAATTAAGGAGATATATCCAAGCCTAAAGTAATCAAAGCATCAACAAAGTGGAGACCATCCAGATTGTTTAGACCTCCAGGTCATACAAAATCTTAAAGGAGTTATCTAGGTCATCGCCCTTGTAATCACAACAACACCCTTCAAACCCTTGGATCCTGGATATAATGAAATTTGGGGGGAAGGTAAGGGTTTAGGGTAAAAAACCCTAGTTTTACTGCAGCACGATGCTCCTCCTGCAGGCACCCAGACCCGGACGACTGATAGTATTCCGTTTTCTCCTCCGTTTCAACCGCAGCTGTCTCCATCTGCCGGCGGTTAACAACTATCAGCATGGGCGATGTCATGGAGGTCGAGGAGCTTGATTACTCTGAGGAACCATTTCCCGACCGAGTTATTTTTGGAAACCCTAACCTAATTTCGCCGACATCTGGCTCATCTCTCCCATCTGTCTCTGTTCCGTCAAGCACTGCGCCGGTGGTTACCTATCCTGGTCACAGTACAACTCTGTTGTTCTTTGGGTCTCTTTCCATTGATTCTCCCGCCCTCGATTGCCCTCCATTATCACTGGGCACTCTTCACATTCTCACTGCAAACACTCCACCTTCGCCCTCTTTTGATCCGAATCCGCCGATTAACCACCTCCATCCGTCTAGCTCGACACTTTTTTCAGCTCCACCTGAGGATCTCCCGGCATCCGGTGGACAAAACCCTCCCATCTCTGCAAACTCTCCGTCGGGCTGTTTCGAAACCCCTGCGGTGAAGGTCAAATCAACGGCTCATCTACCTCAGGAGGGCTCGGTCACACCAGATCCATTGTCGGACCATCCATCAGCTCCACGAACTGGGAAACGAAAGACAAAGTGTGTGAAGGCTACCTCAAAGGACATCACAATACGTTTTGGCAAGAGTACTTCTATTGGGGAGGCTGCTTACATGGCTAGTATTGTGCTGGTTGGACATGTTTGAGGCCGATCATCCTCAGCAGACAGGCTCACTTTATGGGTCCAAGAGATCCGGGGAAGTATGCTTAAAGAACTACCTGAGGTGCAGGTATTTCCTAGGGGTTGGTTTTCTCTTCATTTTGCAAAAGAAAATTACACAGATATAATCCTCGCTAGATATTGGCATATTGAGATGGCCCTTGTGCTCCTCAAGAGATGGAGTCCTCTTTTCGACCCAGAGTGGGAGCAGGTTGGGGTGGGACCTCTATGGGTTCACTTTCCAGGGCTTCCACTGTAGTATTGGTGCGAGGAGGTTTTCGTTAGACCTAGAAATGCCCTTGGCACTTACCTGGACCATGAAAAAACTTTCGTGCAATTGAAGAATCGAACCCTAGCACACATCCTGGTCCATATAGACACTCGCGAAGGATTGGAAGAGAAAATCACTCTTCAATGGGGGAAATACACTTGGGTGTAGATCCTGGACTACGAAGGAGTCCCCTTCTGATGTAGAAGATGTCACAGAGTTGGGCACATCTTTAAGGAATGCCCACTTATCAAAAAACCAGAGGATCCTCCGAGGGCACCTACTACATCCATAGGGACTGATGCACCTGCTCTGAATCGCTCTCCTAGTTCGGTTCCACAGCCACCGGTCAACAACATCACCTCGAGGATGGTGGAAGGAGAGCACAGAATGCCATCGCCCCCTCTTACTAGAGCTCGTGCAGCAGCTGAGGCCGCAAAATTTTCGGGTATTCCTCTGACCTCTTGCCCTTCCTCTTTTGCTTATAGCTCATCACTTGTTTCATCCACCATTAATACATCTGTGGCTCATTGCACACTGGCTCCTTCATTACCATCCATTTCCACCACCGCTCCATCTTTGCCCTCATTCTCATCCATTTCCACCTCCCCATCATCTAACGGGAGCTCTTCATATCACAATTACAACCTTCACTCTCGTTCTCACATTGATAGTCACCCGACTCATATCTTTGGTTTGGGACTTACCCAACCTGGTTCGGTAATACTTTCGTCTCGTGGGAGAAAATCTAATCTATCCATAGCCATCAAAAGGGCTGGGGCAGAGGTCGCCTCTAGTAGACAATCCACTTTGGAAGGGGTTCTTAGAGCACTGAATACCCTGGGTAGGGTTCCCCCATGAAGTGTCTCTCATTCAATTGCAGAGGCATGGCTAGTGCCTCCAAGAAACTAGCCCTGCGTCGACTATTTGAAGTTGAGCCTTTTGATATCATCATGCTGCAAGAAACCCTAGGTGAGGCCGAATTCATCACCAGCACATTAGTCTCCTTACTTCCTGGATGGCAATTTTTCGCCATGGATGCTTCGGGACGATCGGGGGGCCTAGCCATTGGCTACAATCCCCGCACCATCAAGGTATTAGCATCCTGGGGAGGCCATGGATTTATTGGCTTAGATCTTTTCTCAGCGGAGCTTGGTCTAAACCTGAGGGTCATTAATTTATATGGTCCCTACCATCAGCGAGAAAACTTCTGGCAACATCTGTTAAATCTATCGATTTTTTCTCCTGATCACATCATTCTTGGGGGAGATCTCAATTTCTCCATGGGATTTGGAGAATCATGGGGGTCACAAGCACAAGTGGACTCTATTACTAGCTATATGACCAACCTTCTGGAACAGCACAACTTGGTGGATATCCCCATGAATAAGCCACTCCCTACTTGGCGAAACAGAAGGGTGGGGGATGCTACTCTAGCCAGGAGGTTAGATCGTTTTTTGATAAAGGTTCCTCTTATGAATTAGTTGGACCATTACAAACAATGGGTGGGTTTCGGGGGTATCTCGAATCACTCTCCCATTTATCTTGAATTTTTTGGTCCCCATCCCAAACCCAAAGCTCCATTCAAATTTAATCATGTCTGGCTTCAGGACCCTGATTACATAAACCTGGTCTCGAATTACTAGAATGCCAACCCTATTGATAGACATGAATCCTTAACAAAGGGTTTCTGCCACAACCTATCCCAACTCAAGCATCTATCCATCAAATGGGCCAAAGAGAAACATCAGAGGGAGGAGCTATCATTATCCCAAATCGAGACTGAATTGAGTATATTGCTCGATGACTGTAACCTGGGATTTACTTCAGCTGACGACAAAGCTCACCTAATCGAGCTGGAAAACCAAAAGGCAAGGATTTTGAAGGAGAGAGAGGAATCTTGGTGCCTCGGGAGCAGAGCTATCTGGTTACAAGCAGGAGATGACAACACAAGATTCTTCTAAAATTATGCTAAAGGTAGAAAAGTTTCAAACACAATATGGAACTTACCCCTACCTGATGGGGGAGTAGCAGACACCTTTAAAAAACTCTCCCATCTTGAAACCTCTCATTTCAAGAATCTCTTTAAAAACCCTTCTGGGTCAAACCTGGCTGATATCATCAATGTTGCCGGACATTTTCCCCGTTTTGTAAATGATGATGAGGCCGAGGAGCTAATCTCTCCTGTTACTGCTAGCGAACTGGAAGGAACGTTGAAATGGTTCAGAAAAGACAAAAGTCCTGGCCCGGATGGGTGGATGATAGAATTATATCTTGCTTTCTATGAACTCTTAGGGAATGATCTGTTAAAAGTTGTGGAAGAGTGTAGAATATCTGGATCCATTTACAATGCTGTCAATACTACTTTCATTGCCCTTATCCTAAAATCTGATTCCCCTTCCTCTTTCAATGACTATAGGCCTATCTCATTATGCAACTGTCTGTATAAAATTATTTCCAAGGTCATTGCAAATTGTCTTCGGCCCTTACTTTCTCGCCATATCGCCCCCCAGCAATTTGCCTTTCTCGAGCATCGCCAGATCCATGAAGCCATTGGCACGGCCCAAGAGGTCATTCACTCGATCTGGACTAAACACTTAAAAGGTATCTCTTAAATATCGACCTGGAAAAAGCATTTGACCGAGTTAGTTGGCTCTACATCAAGATGCTCCTTATACACCTGGGCTTTCCTCATGAATTCATTACTTGGATTATGCCTTGCATGACCACCCCGACCTACAATGTTCTCATCAGTGGATCTGCCTCCCACTTCTTTCATGCTGAACGTGGTCTCAGACAAGGCTGCCCCCTCTCCCCCTTACTTTTTCTAATTGTTATGGATGGGGTTAGCCATCTACTATCTAAATCTAAAAGAGATGGAAGCTTATGTGGCCCCAAGATATCTGAATCTTGCTACCTCACTCATCTCCTTTTTGTGGATGATGTTCTCATTTTCCTTGATGGGAGCATCCGAGACACACTCACTTTCCCCAAAATCCTCTCCCTCTTCTCGATGGCTACTGGTATGTAGGCTAATCAAGGGAAATCCACCATTACCTTAGCCCTCACTTCCATCCAGGAGTCACAACTTGCTCAGCCGCAATTCCCTTATTGCATCATCCCCCTTGACAGGGGTTTCAATTATCTGGGATTTTGGATAAAGCCTCTCAGCCAGAAAATAACAGATTTGTTCTGGCTTGTCACCAAGTTGGAAAAAACGCTTTCTAATTGGAGTCATAAATACTTATCCAGAGCTGGCAGATTAGTGCTCATCAAATCTATTCTTGAGGCCACCCCTGTTTTCTGGATGGCATTAGCATGGATCCCCAGGAACATTCTGGCTCGACTACAACAACTTTGTAGCCGATATCTCTGGAATGGCCATCAAGACAAAAAGATCTTTGCCTGGGTCAGCTAGAACAAGATTGCTTTGCCCAAAAAATGGGGAGGATAGGGACTAAAAGACTTAGCCCTATTTGCACAAGCCCTGGCTACAAAAATGGGCTGGACATTATTGACTGGGAAGAATCTATGGACTACAAGTTCATTTCACAAGGACATTTGGCCACATCTAATTATGGATTGGGTTCGCTTGCCAAGCTGGCCTAGAACAGGTATATCTTCAGTTTGGAAGGCTCTTCTACACTCCCTGCCTAGCATCAAAACAATATCGTCTGGAGAATAAATGATGGATCAAAGGCCTGCATTGGACTGGACCGCTGGACTAGGAGAGGAGGTAGATTCTAGCTATCAAGAGAACTCATCCAACACCTTAATTCTCATGAGATAAAGGTAATGGCATACATAGCGGATCCATTGAATACCAAAATTTTCTTACAGGGATGGAAATATGCCCAACAACTTGATATTCATCCACAGTGGCACCAGGAATGGCATGATTACATAAATTCACTATGTGAATCACACATCAGGATTAAGGAGGACCAGATGAACTTGTCTGGAGTCTTGCTGAGAATGGCATTTATTCCCCAAAGGCCAGATACCTTAACCTGATTTCACACAAACAACCGGAGCAGGCTATAGTATGGTGGAAGAATATCTGGAAGCTTGTATCGCCCCAAGAACAAGACTGTTCTTTTGGTGTATCCTCAGAAATAAAGTCCCCACGGGAGAAACACTATCACACCGATCTTTCCATGGCCCTCACTGGTGTGTCTTATGCAAGAATTCTTCTGAATCGACAGTGCACTTATTCCTTCAATGTAATACTCTGAGCAATCTCTGGCAAAATTGTCTCTTCAACAATTCATATACTTGGGAAATGGGAGGGTGATAACATAGGTCACACCTGGGAAAACTGGTGCAATCTGCATCATGGCACAAAACTATTATGTCTTCCCTTAATTATCTGTTGGCACGTATGGCTGGCTCGGAATCGAATCATATTTGAGGACAGAGCTGTTAGTTGGTCGCATATATCAACCCAGATCATATCAGCCTATCACGAGTTGCCTGAGCCTCACAGACCTCGGCCTCGTAGACCGCATGACCCTGCTCCTATTGACAAAAACTCTCCATGGGCTTTTTTTGATGGTGCTGCACAGCACCATGGATGTGGTGGTGGATTCATATTATATATTAATGAACAACATTTCTACAAAGTCAAGATGGGGCTTGGCGAGGGAACGAATAATTATGCAGAGCTTATTACACTCTGACATCTGCTGCATTTTTCTTTGGGTCATAATTGCATGGATTTAAACATATATGGTGACTCAAAAATCATAGTAAATTGGTTCAATAATATTACTGTCTGTCACTCACACACACTCAGTAATATTCTGGATGAAGTGAACTTGTTCAAAGCACAGTTTAATACTATTTCATGTCATCACATTTACAGGGAACATAACTGCAGCGCTGACGGGCTTTCCAAGGAGGCCACGGTACTTCCTCGAGGAGAGTGGATGATACAGGAGCATAGAGGCTCCAATGAATACCGCTACTATCACTGGCCTTACAATGATCAGAATTACCACAGGGCAGAGAGCCCCTAATTTGCAGTCTTTTTTGGTTCTCACCTGATGGATATGCATGGCTTATATATTGTATATATTTTCACACAAACAATATATTCTTGTTCATATGTATAGACCTACAGAAAGACATCACCCTACATGGTGTATGTGGAATATTGTAGATGGCAGACATATTTATAGTTTCTTTTTATATCAGATAGTAACTGAACACCCTGCGTGGGGATGAATGCTATATGCATCCTAAGTTTTTGATAAACGGAGCAATATTTTTGAAAATGCCCTCAGTGGCAAAAGGCAAATACAACATATGTTGAAAAGCATCTACAACATGTAATTTTTCAATCATAATGAAAGATTACGATTTTTCCAGTGGAAAAAATGAAATTTGGGGATTCTAAAATTGGAGCACTACAACAAATCCTTGTGATTAGCTTCTTCTTTAGCTCCCTTTTTTGCTTCCACTGACTATTTTAGTGTATTTTTCTCAATCTTTTTGAAAAAATCAGTGCTATTTATTGGGATGGCACTAATTTTGGCGTTTTTTACGCCAATCACAGATACACAATGAAAAATTTGGTGCTATTTAGTGCCGGATTTATTGCTCAGTTTAGCCTCATATTTATCCTGATCTAGCCTCATATATAGCTTCCTGTGCAACATCCTATTTTGCTCTTGATTATGGCATTATTTTTAGCATCCATTTTAGCTTCCTCTGTAATATCATATTTTTCTACTCATTATGGCATTGGATATGAACTTTTCTATTACACATGCTGAGGATGACATTTAAAATTAAGTTGGGGGGAGGAGTGTATCGTAAGCCAAATTCGGTAATTACCGTCTGGGGGACACACAATACACGTATCCTAAATCAGTAATTACCCAATGCCGCCCCTTTTTTCCCCAAGGAAAAATCATAATCTTTCATTAGTTTGAAAATTACATATAGTAGATGCCACAGGCATATGCATAATTGCTGGTTGAAACCAGTTCATAGTTGGACAAAAAATATTATGTACTGAAGCCATAAACCTAAGAGAGCTGTACGTATTCACCACGTAGGGTGATTCATAGTTTCATAAATAAGATAGGTTTTCATCATAAATATATACATATATAACAAAAATTGAGCCATTATGTTCATCAAAGATTTTGTGCCTGGTCCCTCTGAGGATAAAAACTGTTAATATAAGGCCGATGGTAAAAATGATATTGTTCTGCTCCATGCTGTTCTGTTATCATCCACAGTCCTCTCGGTTGTGCCATGGCCTCCTTGGATAGCTTGTCAGCAGCCTCGTTATATTCCCTATAAATGTATTGGCAGATAATAGAGTTAAATTGTGCCTTATAAACCATGATCTCATCCAGAATATTTCTGAGGGAATGTGCATGACATGTATTTTTGCAGTTGAACCAGTTTATGATGATTTGTGAGTCCCCAAAGATTTGTATGTTATTGCATGAGTGTGCAAGTGAAAAATGCAGTAAATGCCTGAGGGTAATCAGTTCCGCATAATTGTTTGTACCCTCCCCCAATCCCATTTTTATTTTGTAATAGTGTTGGTCAGACAGGTATAAAAGAGATCCTCCCCCACATCCATGAGATTGGGCTGCTCCATCAAAGTATGCCCGTGGGGTATTTCGATCAATAATTCCAGGGGCATGCAGGCGAGCTGTAGAGGGCTGTGTCTCTTCAGGTATTTCATGGTAAGAAGCGATAACCTTTGCAGTGATGAGAGGCCATTGAGATGGAGAACCTTGGAAGATGATTTTATTTCTATCCAACTAGATCTTCTAACATACGAGGAAGGGTATGCATTGGGTCTTACTGTCTATGTGTTTTCTATTCCAATTCGCCCAAGCCTCAGTGATCAACAGACCATGCCAGCTGCCCTGTTTTTGGAGGAGGTGAATAATTTGTTGCCAAAGCTGTACAGTGAGAGGGCAGGTTAAGAAGAGGTGCTCATTTGTCTCTGCTACCTGTGTATAGAGGACACACATGTGCGGCCCAAAATGCGATCTGCACATGAGGTTTTCACCCATTGGTGTCTTGTTGCGCAGCACATTCCACATGAGAAGTCTGGCTCGAGGGGGGGCTTTCAATTTCCAGATTTTTGACCACCATTCAAGGAGAGTTGGTGGTTGACGATCCCATATCAGGTGTTGATATCCTATTTTTGGAGAGTATTTCCCATTCTCAGTTGGGGACCAGATTAATTCGTCAGTTCCTTCTGTTATGCGGACATGTGTTTCATTTAGAGCATGTATGTATCCTGCCCAGATATGATGCTAGGGTTCAGGTATGCCCAGGTGCCGAGCCATGTACCAGACTTGTTCAAAAATGGAGCTGCTACCCCTGTCTGCGATCTGTCTGATCATTTTAATCTGCCTCTGATTTAAGAATAATATAAGTTCAGGAGGTAAGCGATGCCTATTTCCCCCACCAAACCATGGATCTAGACCTATGCGAGCCATGTTTCCTTCCTTGATTTTCCAGGCAAGTCCCTCTCGGATGCTAGGCATGGTATGGAGAATGGATTTCCAAACAATTGATATCCCAGTTCGAGGCTAGGTTGGGTTACTGATCTAGTCCATGAGGTGATGAGGGCATATGTATTTATGATAAGTAACCTTGGTCCAAAGATTCTAAGTAGTGAGTAAGGACCATCCCATTTTAGCTGCAAGTGCATGTGCAAAGGCATGGAGGCCTTTTAATCCCCACCCACCCCATTTTTTAGGTAGGGTGATTTGTTTCCATCCCACCCATGCATAGGGCTTGTCTTCTTTGTATCCATTCCAAACGAATCGACAACAGATGTGTTGAATGCGAGCGAGTATCACTCTAGGAACCCATGCCAAAGTCATCCAATACATGGGTGTGGCTTCCAAAATAGATTTTATGAGCACTAACTAGCCTGCTCTTGAAAGGAAGCGATGGTTCCAGTTTTTTAGTATTTTCTCAACTTTTGTGACGAGCCAGATCCAATCTGCAATATGATAGCTGTGAGGTTTAAGCTGGAAGCCCAGGTATTTTATCCCATCCTCCATAAGATGTTGTTGGAAAGGGAAAAGATGGGCTGTAGTTCTGGCTTCCAAGGGAGAAGTGAAGGAGAGAATGATGGTAGACTTTGAGTGATTTTCTTCCATGCGAGTGGCTTTTGCAAAGAGTTTGGGGATGTCATGGAAGGTTGATGAGTCCCTCTGACTACCATTGAGGAAGATGAGTACATCATCGACAAAGAGAAGGTGAGTGAGGTGGCAGAGTGCATTCAAATGTAGACCATGAAGTCGACCTTCCCTTTTGGCTGCTGTGAGGAGCCTGCTCAGGGCCTCCATTACAATAAGAAAGAGCAGAGGGGAAAGTGGGCATCTCTACCGAAGGCCTCTCTCTGAATGAAATAAATGCAAAGCAGAGCCATTTATGAGGACACTGAAGGTGGCAGAGGTTATGCAGCACATGATCCAGTTGATGAATGGTGGAGGGAACCCAAGGTGGGTGAGGATCATTGAAGGGGGGCATGGCAGCCTCTTTCTCATAGGCAATCATGAAGTCCTAATATACCACCTTTTGTATTTCACATCTCGAGATATAGTTTTTATCCTAAGAATGTTTCTAGATCCTATTTTGTCTCATCCTACCATATCTCTTTGTGAGGTGTTAAGGTGAAAGAAATTAAGGTGGTTTCGTAATTGTATTGTATATTTTTATAACTGGAAGATGAATACATGTTGTGAGAATAAAGATTATGGCTTGAGGCCTTTTTCGCCAAATTCCTTGTCTCTTATATTATCCTTTTGTTTTCTATATTTTATCATCATGCATGTGAGTTGAAGAACTTGATTCACTTACATCTTGTAGAGATCGAATTGACTTGCACCACTCTCCAATCTAGCAAACCACAACCAACGTATTGGTGATGACTCTCCACCTAACCATAGACTCAAATACACTATGTTTTTCTACAACTAGCCACCCCCATGTCCTTAATCAAATTAGTTTTCCTGTGAATCCCTCCTATTCTATAATTCTCACTGGAAAAGAATGTCTCACATCTTCCTTCTCATCCATTAAATATAAAAACTTGTTCCCAAAGTAAAAGGAAAATCTTCATGCACACAAGCCATGTGCCATCATGCAATTTTTATTTTTATCTTAATTTTTTCCTTATCTTGGATTTTTTGATAAATTTACTCTTACTTATTTTACTATTTTACTATTTTACTTTTTATTAAATTGAATTTTTTCCATAAATTTACTCCTACTTATTTTTATATTTTACTTATTTTTTTTCTTTAAATAAAAATAATTTCTTCATTTTATTATTTATTAATTAATATTCTCACTCTTCTAATTATTGTTATTGTTATTTATTTTTATAGATAAATATCCATATATACTATATAAGGAATATACGTATTCCGTCCATTACATCTAAGTTCATCATGTCACTTGCATGAATTGAACCTAGGTGAGGAGAATCTCATTCATTCTTCCCAACCACCTGATATAAACCTATTTGACTACTATTGTTATTATTTTATTAATTTAATAAATGTGGCATTACATTATTAGTCACACCAATAGAGGGTAAATTAAAATAATAATAACAATAACAATAATTACCAAACTATTATTTCATTTCTACCTTTCCATGAGTGCTTCCAAGCATATAGGAATTGATGCTCACCATCCTTGTACAAGTTCCCTATTGTCAATGATATTGAGTAGTTTTCTTTTAGTTCTTTGCTCCATTAGTGGATTTAGTTTGTTGTTGAATTTTACAAAATGGTACTATATTTTTATCTTTTATCGATGTGGCAACCGTGTGTTGCACAAAAATTGTCCCCTTGACATTCTGCAATCTGTGTGAGTCCATTACCACTCATACTTTCCTCCTTTGCAAGTCTTAAGCCTCAGTTCCTCATATCAAGCCTTGAAAATAAGAGAAAGCCCTCAAAAGTCTCTAAAACTCTGGTTCCGCACTTTCTCTTAGCATTACCTGCAGTCCCGCACCTAAAGGTCATGTCCCCTGCGCACCTGACCGCTCTGTCTCTGTGTTATGGGTGTGGACCCCTGTAAAAGTCAAAAAGGCGCAAGTATATTCTTAAAAACTCACTTTGAGTCATTTCTAGAACCTTCTGGAAGGAACCTTGAGGTGGCAAGTTCGCCCCTTTAAGGTTCATGCATCCCATACCTTAAGGAGCTAACCCCTTGATGTGAGGAGCTTATCCCTTTGAAGGAGGACTCTATCCCTTCATAGGTGGACCTATAACCTCCTTCCTTTGCACTATAAAATGAAGCATTGGGCTGGTTACTGGGGAGGTTGAAAGCTGAATATTTTTGAGTTGAAATGCTGCTGGAACTTAGTCTTCCTAATTGAGCTTTTGTGAGGAGAGATTACATACCTCTTTGATATCATTTGGAAGAGTGTGAGGCTTGCCAAAGTAAAGGAGATTCCTGTTTTGGACCCTGGGAAGAGCTTGTTCAACATCAAGGCTGAAAAGGTTGTAAGGTTCTTCTATTTCAAAGTTAATACAAATAAGTTTGTTTTTCTCAATAAGCTGCGTTTTATGGTTTATTTTATGGATTCCTTGATCACCATAATGAACATGATTTATGATATTAGCTATGCCGGTGTTATTTGATGTGTGCTTGTTTGTGATTGCAGGTTCTCAAAAGGAAACTCTTTTGGGCGGTTGAAGGATGGCTGCTACAAACTAGCGTTGGACTTAAGGTAGGGTCTAAACACCTCTATAGTTTTTGTTTATGGATCGCAATATGTTTAGAGAAAGATAGATTTGCTTGTCTGCTTGTTGCTAGATATCTTTTGATACTAGGGAGATCGGACTTGTCCGCAAGATCGATTTATCCGGCCAACACCGTGCCTCGATAAATAAAAGACTAAGTAAGTTGTTTATTACCACCTTATTTACATTTCAGGAAGTTAAAATGTAAAATTTGACTTAAAATTGTTTTTTTAATCTAAGCAGTGTGTTCAAGTCATTAAGCTCACATGAGATTATATGGTGCATCTTATAAATTGATATGATGAACTACTAGTAGTGCCTTGTTTAATATTGAACACACCAATAAGCCAACAAAAACTTTGAAAAAAACCTACAAGTGTCTAGTGGTCTCTCTAATATGAAGTGGCACCATATTAAGTGATCTTCAATATAATAAATTCATTGTTGAGTGTTTTTAATATAAAAATATCTCATACCTTTTGGTGCTTTTATTAACAAAGTCTTGAGTTTTTTTATAGTCCCATTTATCTTAGTTATTATCCTCTAAGGAGAAGTGGCTAATAGATCTCCCATATATGTGTATTTAAAAAAAAGTAAATATTGTTATTATTTAATTAGTATAAATGGTTCACAGAAAAAATCAAAATTTTATGAAGTTGCTATCATTAATATTAATATAATATGTGGGTAGTAGGTGCGAGAGGGGTTATTTATAACCCTCAAAGACAATATTTTATACCTTTGCATGGATTCTCGGAGTCATGACCAACAACATGTTGGAAGTCTATCCTTCATTGTAAGGACTAAAAATAGCCACCAAACTACATATTAGGAAATTAATTATGATTGACAACTCAAGCATTCTCATTAAGCATATGCTCTCAAACACTTTTCTAAATTATTTCCACTTAGCTTCCATTTTGGAGAGGATAAGCTATATTCAAAGACTATTTGAAATAGTGAAATGGTTTCATGTCCTTCAATAGCACAACTATGTGGTTGACACAAAAGTTGATATGGCCATTATGAAAAAAGGTGGGGCACTAATTATTAATAATTAGGTTTATAATCAACTTATCTCTTAATACATATCTCAATCCACTTAATGACAAATCATCACAACATACGACAAGGTGCATGTCAATCTCCCCCCATGTAGCAAGGATGATGTCATTAAGACATGTCCATTATTGTTTACATGCTTCATTGAACTCCAATGGATTCCTTAGCTTTGTTGAGTGACATCATGGTGGGATAATGGTGATGCAATCAATTAACTCTCGCTGGGATTTCAAACCTAGATTAAAGGAGGTAAATTTTATGAGTACTTTATATCTTGTTTCTCATATAGGTACATAACCTCATGGTCTCATAGATGGATCAACTTGGGTACATTGACTCTATTTGGGAACATTGACTTCACTTTAAAAAAAAATTGTCCCTTCCCCCTATTTTCGAAGGTAATGCACTTGCAACCTATTGTTGGATGTAGGAGCATCTACTAGTTAAAACCATTTTGACCTTCGTAGGTTAAAACCCATTTATCAAAGGAAGTTGGTATCCTTAATTTATTTAATTTTTTAGTATTTACCTAAATATAATCTAGAAGGTATCTATGTTTTTAAGAAGTTGAATGAGTGTCATTTAGTTGCCATGTAAGATGGATATATTCAGCCAAATTTAGGATATGTTAAATAATCTAGCAAAACAGGTTGAGTTTGTTGAGTTGAATACGATATCTTTGTGTAATAGATTTTGAATGTGATTTAGTGTGTGTAGAGGGATATAGAATTGAGAGTGAGGAGGTCGAATCTGACTAGAAGAAGACTATGCACATACACTAAATTGTAATCTTCCTTTTCTACTTGAATTAATATATCACATGTATATTTCTTTGTGTGATATGTGTTAATTTGTGTGTGATCTCGTAATAGATTCAGATTGAATTCTTAATTGTTATATGAAGAATGTAGAGTTTCCGATGATCAAGTTTCTAAGTTAATTTCAGAGTTACCACTTCAAATCCAGTTATAGTAGAGTTGGTGTTTTCAGGCCAGATCGTTCAACTTTTGACAAATCAGTCAGTTGACAGAGACATAACTAGAAGTCCATCATGGATTAAGTCATTCAGATCAGTGGAGGTATCCCGGTTTAAGAAATATTTGGCCCAATGAGAGTTCAAGTGATAAATTTGACCCCTAGATATCTAGAAGGAAGTTATAAGTTGAACAAGAAGGTGTCCAGTGTGGACCCCACCAAAGGTTTAATAGAGAGAATCAGATCCAAATCGAAATTCATATATGGAGCATAAGTCATATGGGGTGGACTCGACTACAAGTCTCAATAAGGAGAAAAATTTGAAGTTCGTGCCCAAAAGGTTATCTGGACAAAACATATATGGGCCTCACCAAAGTGTGCACATTACAAATGAGTTGGATTCCTAGATTTCAGAATTAAGGAGATATATCCAAGCCTAAAGTAATCAAAGCATCAACAAAGTGGAGACCATCCAGATTGTTTAGACCTCCAGGTCATACAAAATCTTAAAGGAGTTATCTAGGTCATCGCCCTTGTAATCAAAACAACACCCTTCAAACCCTTGGATCTTGGATATAATGAAATTTGGGGGGAAGGTAAGGGTTTAGGGTAAAAAACCCTAGTTTTACTGCAGCACGATGCTCCTCCTGCAGGCACCCAGACCCGGACGACTGATAGTACTCCGTTTTCTCCTCCGTTTCAACCACAGCTGTCTCCATCTTCCGGCAATTAACAACTATCAGCATGGGCGATGTCATGGAGGTCGAGGAGCTTGATTACTCTGAGGTACCATTTCCCGACCGAGTTATTTTTGGAAATTCTAACCTAATTTTGCCGACATCTGGCTCACCTCTCCCATCTGTCTCTGTTTTGTCAAGCACTACGCCAGTGGTTACCTATCCTGGTCACAGTACAGCTCTGTTGTTCTTTGGGTCTCTTTCCATTGATTCTCCCGCCCTCGATTGCCCTCCATTATCACTGGGAACTCTTCACATTCTCACTGCAAACACTCCACCTTCGCCCTCTTTTGATCCGAATCCGCCGATTAACCACCTCCATCCGTCTAGCTCGACACTTTTTTCAGCTCCACCTGAGGATCTCCCGGCATCCGGTGGAAAAAACCTTCCCATCTTTGCAAACTCTCCGTCGGGCTGTTTCGAAACCCCGGCGGTGAAGGTCAAATCAACGGCTCATCTACCTCAGGAGGGTTCGATCACACCTGATCCATTGTCAGACCATCCATTAACTCCACGAACTGGGAAACGAAAGACAAAGTGTGTGAAGACTACCTCAAAGGACATCACAATACGTTTTGGCAAGAGTACTGCTATTGGGGAGGCTGCTTACATGGCTAGTATTGTGCTGGTTGGACATGTTTGAGGCCGAGCATACTCAGCAGACAGGCTCACGTTATGGGTCCGAGAGATTTGGGGAAGTATGCTTAAAGAACTACCTGAGGTGCAGGTATTGCCTAGGGGTTGGTTTTCTCTTCATTTTGCAAAAGAAAATTACACAGATATAATCCTCGCTAGATATTGGCATATTGAGATGGCCCTTGTACTCCTCAAGAGATGGAGTCCTCTTTTCGACCCAGAGTGGGAGCAGGTTGGGGTGGGACCTCTATGGGTTCACTTTCCAGGGCTTCCACTGTAGTATTGGTGCGAGGAGGTTTTCGTTAGACCTAGAAATGCCCTTGGCACTTACCTGGACCATGAAAAAACTTTCGTGCAATCGAAGAATCGAACCCTAGCACACATCCTGGTCCATATAGACACTCGCGAAGGATTGGAAAAGAAAATCACTATTCAATGGGGGAAATACACTTGGGTGTAGATCCTGGACTACGAAGGAGTCCCCTTCTGATGTAGAAGATGTCACAGAGTTGGGCACATCTTTAAGGAATGCCCACTTATCAAAAAACTAGAGGATCCTCCGAGGGCACCTACTACATCCATAAGGATTGATGCACTTGCTCTGAATCGCTCTCCTAGTTCGAGTCCACAGCCACCGGTCAACAACATCACCTAGAGGATGGTGGAAGGAGAGCACGGAATGCCATCACCCCCTCTTACTAGAGCTCGAGCAGCAGTTGAGGTCGCAAAATTTTCGGGTATTCCTCTGACCTCTTGCCCTTCCTCTTTTGCTTATAGCTCATCACTTGTTTCATCCACCATTAATACATCTGTGGCTCATTGCACACTGGCTCCTTCATTACCATCCATTGCCACCACCGCTCCATCTTTGCCCTCATTTTCATCCATTTCCACCTCCCCATCATCTAACGGGAGGTCTTCATCTCACAATTACAACCTTCACTCTCGTTCTCACATTGATAGTCACCCGACTCATATCTCTGGTTTGGGACTTACCCAACCTGGTTCGGTCATACTTTCGTCTCGTGGGAGAAAATCTAATCTATCCATAGCCATTAAAAGGGTTGGGGCAGAGGTCGCCTCTGGTAGACAATCCACTTTGGAAGGGGTTCTTAGAGCACTGAATACCCCGGGCAGGGTTCCCCCATGAAGTGTCTCTCATTCAATTGCAGAGGCATGGCTAGTGCCTCCAAGAAGCTAGCCCTACGTCGACTATTTGAAGTTGAACCTTTTGATATCATAATGTTGCAAGAAACCCTAGGTGAGGCCAAATTCATCACCAGCACATTAGTCTCCTTACTTCTTGGATGGCAATTTTTTGCCATGGATGCTTCGGGACGATTGGGGGGCCTAGCCATTGGCTACAATCCCCGCACCATCAAGGTATTAGCATCCAGCAGAGGCCATGGATTTATTGGCTTAGATCTTTTCTCAGCGGAGCTTGGTCTAAACCTGAGGGTCATTAATTCATATGGTCCCTACTATCAATGGGAAAACATCTGGCAACATCTGTTAAATCTATCGATTTTTTCTCTTGATCACATCATTCTTGGGGGAGATCTCAATTTCTCCATGGGATTTGGAGAAGCATGGGGGTCACAAGCACAAGTGGACTCTATTACTAGCTATATGACCAACCTTCTGGAACAGCACAACTTGGTGGATATCCCCATGAATAAGCCACTCCCTACTTGGCGAAACAGAAGGGTGGGGGATGCTGCTCTAGCCAGGAGGTTAGATCGTTTTTTGATAAAGGTTCCCCTTATGAATTAGTTGCACCATTACAAACAATGGGTGGGTTCCGGGGGTATCTCGGATCACTCTCCCATTTATCTTGAAGTTTTTGGTCCCCATCCCAAACCCAAAGCTCCATTCAAATTTAATCATGTCTGGCTTCAGGACCCTGATTACATAAACCTGGTCTCGAATTACTGGAAAGCCAACCCTATTGATAGACATGAATCCTTAACAAAGGGTTTCTGCCACAACCTGTCCCAGCTCAAGCATCTATCCATCAAATGGGCCAAAGAGAAACATCAGAGGGAGGAGCTATCATTATCCCAAATCGAGGCTGAATTGAGTATATTGCTCGATGACCGTAACCTGGGATTTACTTCAGCTGACGACAAAGCTCACCTGATCGAGCTGGAAAACCAAAAGGCAAGGATTCTGAAGGAGAGAGAGGAATCTTGGCGCCTCAGGAGCAGAGCTATCTGGTTACAAGCAGGAGATGACAACACAAGATTCTTCTAGAACTATGCTAAAGGTAGAAAAGTTTCAAACACAATATGGAACTTACCCCTACCTGATGGGGGAGTAGCAGACACCTTTAACAAACTCTCCCATCTTGGCACCTCTCATTTCAAGAATCTCTTTAAAAACCCTCCTGGGTCAAACCTGGCTGATATCATCAATGTTGCCGGACATTTTCCCCGTTTTGTAAATGATGATGAGGCCGAGGAGCTAATCGCTCCTGTTACTGCTGGCGAACTGGAAGGAACGTTGAAATGGTTCAAAAAGGACAAAAGTCCTGGCCCGGATGGGTGGACGATAGAATTCTATCTTGCTTTCTATGAACTCCTAGGGAATGATCTGTTAAAAGTTGTGGAAGAGTGTAGAATATCTGGATCCATTTACAATGCTGTCAATACTACTTTCATTGCCCTTATCCTGAAATCCGATTCCCCTTCCTCTTTCAATGACTATAGGCCTATCTCATTATGCAACTGTCTGTATAAAATTATTTCCAAGGTCAT
Source organism: Pinus tabuliformis (assembly GCA_031772625.1). NCBI lineage: Eukaryota > Viridiplantae > Streptophyta > Pinopsida > Pinales > Pinaceae > Pinus > Pinus tabuliformis. The sequence goes on along the minus strand of CM062813.1, from coordinate 602,225,984 downwards.
TGCAAATCGTCTTCGGCCCTTACTTTCTCGCCATATCGCCCCCCAGCAATTTGCCTTTCTCGAGCATCGCCAGATCCATGAAGCCATTGGCACAGCCCAAGAGGCCATCCACTCGATCTGGACTAAACACTTAAAAGGTATCATCTTAAATATCGACCTGGAAAAAGCATTTGACCGAGTCAGTTGGCTCTACATCAAGATGCTCCTTATACACCTGGGCTTTCCTCATGATTTCATTACTTGGATTATGGCTTGCATCACCACCCCTACCTACAGTGTTCTCATCAATGGATCTGCCTCCCACTTCTTTCATGCTGAGCGTGGTCTCAGACAAGGCTGCCCCCTCTCCCCCTTACTCTTTCTAATTGTTATGGATGGGGTTAGCCATCTACTATCTAAAGCTAAAAGAGATGGCAGCCTATGTGGCCTCAAGATATCTGAATCTTGCTACCTCACTCATCTCCTTTTTGTGGATGATGTTCTCATTTTCCTTGATGGGAGCATCCGAGACACACTCACTTTCTCCAAAATCCTCTCCCTCTTCTCGATGGCTACTGGTATGTAGGCTAATCAAGGGAAATCCACCATTACCTTAGCCCTCACTTCCATCCAGGAGTCACAACTTGCTCAGCAGCACTTCCCTTATTGCATCATCCCCCTTGACAGGGGTTTCAAATATCTGGGATTTTGGATAAAGCCTCTCAGCCAGAAAATAGCAGATTGGGTCTGGCTTGTCACCAAGTTGGAAAAAAGGCTTTCTAATTGGAGTCATAGATACTTATCCAGAGCTGGCAGATTAGTGCTCATCAAATCTGTTCTTGAGGCCACCCCTGTTTTCTGGATGGCATTAGCATGGATACCCAGGAACATTCTGGCCCGACTACAACAACTTTGTAGCAGATATCTCTGGAATGGCCATCAAGACAAAAAGATCTTTGCCTGGGTCAGCTGGAACAAGATTGCTTTGCCCAAAAAATGGGGAGGATGGGGGCTAAAAGACCTAGCCCTATTTGCACAAGCCCTGGCTACAAAAATGGGCTGGACATTATTGACTGGGCAGAATCTATGGACTACAATTTCATATCACAAGTACATTTGGCCACATCAAATTATGGATTGGGTTCGCATGCCAAGCTGGCCTAGAACAGGTATATCTTCAGTTTGGAAGGCTCTTCTACACTCCCTGCCTAGCATCAGAAACAATCTCGTCTGGAGAATAAATGATGGATCAAAGGCCTGCATTGGACTGGACCCCTGGACTGGGGGAGGAGGTAGATTCCAGCTATCAAGAGAACTCATCCAACACCTTAATTCTCATGAGATAAAGGTAATGGCACACATAGCGGATCCATTGAATACCAACATCTTCTCACAGGGATGGAAATCTGCCCAACAACTTGATATTCCTCCACAGTGGCACCAGGAATGGCATGATTACATAAATGCACTATGTGAATCACACATCAGGATTAAGGAGGACCAGATGAACTTGTCTGGAGTCTTGCTGAGAATGGCATTTATTCCCCAAAGGCCAGATACCTCAACCTGATTTCACACAAACAACCGGAGCAGACAGTAGTATGGTGGAAGAATATCTGGAAGCTTGTATCGCCCCAAGAACAAGACTGTTCTTTTGGTGTATCCTCAGAAATAAAGTCCCCACGGGAGAATCACTATCACACCGCTCTTTCCATGGCCCTCACTGGTGTGTCTTATGCAAGAATTCTTCTGAATCGACAGTGCACTTATTCCTTCAATGTAATACTCTGAGCAATCTCTGGCAAAATTGTCTCTTCAACAATTCATATACTTGGGAAATGGGAGGGTGATAACATAGGTCACACCTGGGAAAACTGGTGCAATCTGCATCATGGCACAAAACTATTATGTCTTCCCTTAATTATCTTTTGGCACGTATGGCTGGCTCAGAATCGAATCATATTTGAGGACAGAGCTGTTAGTTGGCCGCATATATCAACCCAGATCATATCAGCCTATCACGAGTTGCCTGAGCCTCACAGATCTCGGCCTCGTAGACCCCATGACCCTGCTCCTATTAACAAAAACTATCCATGGGCTTTTTTTGATGGTGCTGCACAGCACCATGGATGTGGTGGTGGATTCATATTATATATTAATGAACAACATTTCTACAAAGTCAAGATGGGGCTTGGCGAGGGAACGAATAATTATGCAAAGCTTATTACACTCCGACATCTGCTGCATTTTTCTTTGGGTCATAATTGCATGGATTTAAACATATATGGTGAATCAAAAATCATAGTAAATTGGTTCAATAATATTACTGTATGCCACTCACACACACTCAGTAATATTCTGGATGAAGTGAACTTGTTCAAAGCACAGTTTAATACTATTTCATGTCATCACATTTACAGGGAACATAACTGCAGCGCTGACAGGCTTTCCAAGGAGGCCACGGTACTTCCCCGAGGAGAGTGGATGATACAGGAGCATAGAGGCTCCAATGAATACCGCTACTATCACTGGCCTTACAATGATCATAATTACCACAGGGCAGAGAGCCCCTAATTTGCAATCTTTTTTGGTTCTCACCTGATGGATATGCATGGCTTACATATTGTATATATTTTCACACTAACAATATATTATTGTTCATATGTATAGACCTACAGAAAGACATCACCCTACATGGTGTATGTGGAATATTGTAGATGGCAGACATATTTATAGTTTCTTTTTATATCAGATAGTAACTGAACACCCTGCGTGGGGATGAATGCTATATGCATCCTAAGTTTTTGATAAACGGAGCAATATTTTTGAAAATGCCCTCAGTGGCAAAAGGCAAATACAACATATTTTGAAAAGCATCTACAACATGTAATTTTTCAATCATAATGAAAGATTACGATTTTTCCAGTGGAAAAAATGAAATTTGGGGATTCTAAAATTGGAGCACTACAACAAATCCTTGTGATTAGCTTCCTCTTTAGCTCCCTTTTTTGCTTCCACTGACTATTTTAGTGTATTTTTCTCCACCTTTTTGAAAAAATCAGTGCTATTTATTGGGATGACACTAATTTTGGCGTTTTTTACGCCAATCACAGATAGACAATGAAAAATTTGGTGCTATTTAGTGCCAAATTTAGTGCCGGATTTATTGCTCAGTTTAGCCTCATATTTATCCTGATCTAGCCTCATATATAGCTTCCTGTGCAACATCCTATTTTGCTCTTGATTATGGCATTATTTTTAGCATCCATTTTAGCTTCCTCTGTAATATCATATTTTTCTACTCATTATGGCATTGGATATGAACTTTTCTGTTACACATGCTGAGGATGACATTTAAAATTAAGTTGGGGGGAGGAGTGTACCGTAAGCCAAATTCGGTAATTACCATCTGGGGGACACACAATACACGTATCCTAAATAAGTAATTACCCAATGCCGCCCCTTTTTTCCCCAAGGAAAAATCATAATCTTTCATTAGTTTGAAAATTACATATAATAGATGCCACAGGCATATGCATAATTGCTGGTTGAAACCAGTTCATAGTTGGACAAAAAATATTATGTGCTGAAGCCATAAACCTAAGAGAGCTGTACATATTCACCACGTAGGGTGATTCATAGTTTCATAAATAAGATAGGTTTTCATCATAAATATATACATATATAACAAAAATTGAGCCATTATGTTCATCAAAGATTTTGTGCCTGGTCCCTCTGAGGATAAAAACTGTTAATATAAGGCCGATGGTAAAATTGATATTGTTCTGCTCCATGCTGTTCTGTTATCATCCATAGTCCTCTCGGTTGTGCCATGGCCTCCTTGGATAGCTTGTCAGCAGCCTCGTTATATTCCCTATAAATGTATTGACAGATAATAGAGTTAAATTGTGCCTTATAAACCATGATCTCATCCAGAATATTTCTGAGGGAATGTGCATGACATGTATTTTTGCAGTTGAACCAATTTATGATGATTTGTGAGTCCCCAATGATTTGTATGTTATTGCATGACTGTGCAGGTGAAAAATGCAGTAAATGCCTGAGGGTAATCAGTTCCGCATAATTGTTTGTACCCTCCCCCAATCCCATTTTTATTTTGTAATAGTGTTGGTCAGACAGGTATAAAAGAGATCCTCCCCCACATTAATGAGATTGGGCTGCTCCATCGAAGTATGCCCGTGGGGTATTTCAATCAATAATTCCAGGGGCATGCAGGCGAGCTGTAGAGGGCTGTGTCTCTTCAGGTATTTCATGGTAAGAAGCGATAACCTTTGCAGTGATGAGAGGCCATTGAGATGGAGAACCTTGGAAGATGATTTTATTTCTATCCAACTAGATCTTCTAGCATACGAGAAAGGGTATGCATTGGGTATTGGTGTCTATGTGTTTTCTATTCCAATTCGCCCAAGCCTCAGTGATCAACAGACCATGCCAACTGCCCTGTTTTTGGAGGAGGTGAATAATTTGTTTCCAAAGCTATACAGTGAGAGGGCAGGTTAAGAAGAGGTGCTCATTTGTCTCTGCTACTTGTGTATAGAGGACACACATGTGCGGCCCAAAATGCGATCTGCACATGAGGTTTTCACCCATTAGTTTCTTGTTGCGTAGAACATTCCACATGAGAATTCTGGCTCGAGGGGGGGCTTTCAATTTCCAGATTTTTGACCACCATTCAAGGAGAGTTGGTGGTTGACGATCCCATATCAGGTGTTGATATCCTATTTTTGGAGAGTATTTCCCATTCTCAGTTGGGGACCAGATTAATTCGTCAGTTCCTTCTGTTATGCGAACATGTGTTTCATTTAGAGCATGTATGTATCCCGCCTAGATATGATGCTAGGGTTCAGGTATGCCCAGGTGCTGAGCCATGTACCAGACTTGTTCAAAAATGGAGCTGCTACCCCTGTCTGCGATCTGTCTGATCGTTTTAATCTGCCTCTGATTTAAGAATAGTATAAGATCAGGAGGTAAGCGATGCATATTTCCCCCACCAGACCATGGATCTAGACCTATGCGAGCCATGTTTCCTTCCTTGATTTTCCAGGCAAGTCCCTCTCGGATGCTAGGCATGGTATGGAGAATGGATTTCCAAACAATTGATATCCCAGTTCGAGGCTAGGTTGGGTTACGGATCTAGTCCATGAGGTGTTGAGGCCAGATGTATTTATGATAAGTAACCTTGGTCCAAAGATTCTGAGTAGTGAGTAAGGACCATCCCATTTTAGCTGCAAGTGCATGTGCAAAGGCATGGAGGTCTTTTAATCCCCACCCACCCCATTTTTTTGGTAGGGCGATTTGTTTCCATCCCACCCATGCATAGGGCTTGCCTTCTTTGTATCCATTCCAAAGGAATCGACAACAGATCTGTTGGATGCGAGCGAGTATCCCTCTAGGAATCCATGCCAAAGTCATCCAATACATGGGTGTGGCTTCCAAAATAGATTTTATGAGCACTAACTAGCCTGCTCTTGAAAGGAAGCGATGGTTCCAGTTTTTTAGTCTTTTCTCAACTTTTGTGACGAGCCAGATCCAATCTGCAATATGATAGCTGTGAGGTTTAAGCTGGAAGCCCAGGTATTTTAGCCCATCCTCCATAAGATGTTGTTGGAAAGGGAAAAGATGGGCTGCAGTTCTGGCTTCCAAGGGAGAAGTGAAGGAGAGAGTGATGGTAGACTTTGAGTGATTTGCTTCCATGTGAGTGGCTTTTGCAAAGAGTTTTAGGATGTCATGGAAGGTTGATGAGTCCCTCTGACTACCATTGAGGAAGATGAGTACATCATCGACAAAGAGAAGGTGAGTGAGGTGGCAGAGTGCATTCAAATGTAGACCATGAAGTCGACCTTCCCTTTTGGCTGCTGCGAGGAGCCTGCTCAGGGCCTCCATTACAATAAGAAAGAGCAGAGGGGAAAGTGGGCATCCCTACCGAAGGCCTCTCTCTGAATGAAATAAATGCAAAGCAGAGCCATTTATGAGGACACTGAAGGTGGCAGAGGTTATGCAGCACATGATCCAGTTGATGAATGGTGGAGGGAACCCAAGGTGGGTGAGGATCATTTTAATGTATAGCCAACTGACCTTGTCGAAATCTTTGGCTAGAAAGACCTTAAGAATGGCACCTTTGATCTTTTTATGATTGATAGAGTGAAGGAATTCTTGTGCAGTGCCGATGGCTTCGTGAAGTTGTCTGTCTTGTAGGAAGGAAAAATTTTCAGAGGATATATGACTGGATAGGATAGGATGGAGTCGGGTTGTTATGATCTTGGCTATGATTTTATACAAGCTATTGCAGAGTGAGATAGGCTGAAAGTCATTGAAAGAAGATGGGGAGTCAGATTTAGGGATTAGGGCAATGAATGTAGTGTTAATGGCATCATACATGCACCCTGTTAATCTGCATTCTTCCACCACCTTAAGTAGGTCATTGCCGATAAGGTCATAGAAAGCAAGGAAGAATTCTATGGGCCAACCATCCGGACCAGGGCTCTTGTCTTTCTTGAACCATTTAAGCGTTCCTTCCAGTTCCCCTAGAGTGATCGGGGTATTTAGCTCTTCATAAGAGTCCTCATCAACGAAGCTGGGAAAGTGTCCAGCTGTTTGGACAATTTCAGCAATGGAAGCCTCATGGGGAGCCCTGAAGAGATTTCTGAAGTGAGTGGACCCTAACTGTGAGAGTTGACTGAAAGTAGATGCCATGCTTCCATCTTCCCGGGGCATATGCCAGATGGTGTTTGAGATTTTCCTTCCTTTAGCATAGTTTTGAAAGAACTTTGTGTTTTCATCCCCTGCTTGTAGCCAGATTGCTCGACTTCGGAGGCACCAAGTTTCTTCTTTTGATCTTTTGGTTTTCTAGAGAAATTAGCTGATCCTTGGATTCTGCAGATGTAAACCCTCTGTTCTACTCATCCAGAAGTGAGGCCAGAGAAAGTTCCACTATAATGAGGGTGTTCTCATCTCTCTTAGATTTTTCCTTTGCCCATTTGATAGAGAGATTTTTGAGCATTTTGAGGTTCCAACAAAAACCTTCAGCCCAAGTGCTGCTTCTGGATGGGGGATGGAGCTTCCAGAAATCATTTATCATTTGAATGTAGGATGGGTCATTTAACCAGATGGAGTTAAATTTATAAGGTGCCCCTGGTTTTTTTTGTGGACCCTAGATCTCCATGAATATGGGGGAATGATCCGAGATACCACCAGATCCCACCCACTGTCTATAGAGAGATAGATTTTGTATCAGAGAGTCCTTTATCAGGAATCTATCCAGCCTTCTAGCTAAAGTTGCTTCTCCTGTGCACCGATTTCTCCAGGTGGGGAGGGGCTTGTTCATGGGAATGTCCGTCAGGTGGTGTTGTTCCAGCAGTCTCTCCATTAATTCAGTGAGCCTGTCAATTTGAGCATTGGTACCCCAGGATTCTCCATATCCAATAGAGAAATTTAGGTCGCCCCCAATGATAAGATTATCTGAGGCCATAATCGATAGGTTGAGTAGCTGATTCCAGTAAGCCTCTCTGTGGTGGCATGGTCCATAGATATTGACAATACGTAGGTCCACTCCCAGATCAGAGGTGAAGATATCCATACCCATGAAACCGTCCCCACCCCATGAGTTTCTCAAGTTTATGGTACGGGGGTTGTATCCAATTGCCAAGCCTCCAGATCGTCTGATAACATCTAGGGATTGAAAAATCCAGCCAGGATTTAGAGAGCCGAGAGTGCGAGAGATGAGGTCAGCTTCTCCCAAGGTTTCTTGAAGGAGGATGATGTCTAAAGATTCAGAGTCGAGAAGTCTTTTTAGGGCTAGTTTTTTGGGCGAACTAGCCATGCCCCTACAGTTGAAAGATAGGCACTTCATGGAGGCAGTTGAGCAGGGGTGTTCAATGCTCTAAGTACCCGGTCCAGTGATGTTTGTCTACCAGAGGCGACTTCCGCCTCTGCTATCAGGATAGCTTTGGATATATGAGATTTCTGACCCCAGATGGGTTTGTGATTCAGAGAGGTGGGTAGCAAGCCTAGGCCGAGGCCGGATCTGCCATCCTGAGGAGTGACAAGTCGGGATCTAAGGTTGTATGGATGAGGAGAGACATGGGGGAGGGATGAGGAGGTTTGGGGGGCAAAGGGGGGAACAGGAGGGAAGGATGGGGGGGTTGGTGGAGGAGGTAGGGGGTAGAGGTAGAGGGGTGAGGGGACATGGAATGGGGGTAAGAGTGTTTCCCAAAGATGTAACATGCACATGCAATGCAGAGGTTGCATATGAGGAAATAAAATCCAAGATAGGGAAAGAGGGAGTACCCGATGTACGAGCAAATTCAGCGACGGCCGTGATCTGGTCATCGGCGGGGAGGGTGGACGAGGTCCGCTGTGTGGATCCAGAGGAAAAGGATGTGCCAATCCAGAAGTTGTTGTAGCAGCAGATGCAGGAGGTCTCGAGGTGGGTTCAGCGTGCGGCCCTGTGTCTTCCTCAGCTCCTGCAGAGGGTTCCTTGTCCTTTCGCACCAGAGGGCATTCATTATATAAATTTCCAACTTTGTGACAACTTCGACACCTGAAGGGGAGTCCTTCATAATCAAATATTTTTATTTTGGTGAAATGACTCCATTAGAGGGTGATTTTTTCTTCCAAGCCTTCCCTCATGTCCAGGTGCACTAGAATGCGAGCTAGTGTTCTATTCTTTGATTGAATGTAGGTTTTGTCATAGTCCAGATAGGTACCCAGGGTATTCCCGATACAGACGAAAACATCCTCAGACCAGTATTGCAGTGGGAGCCCCGATAGTCTCACCCATAGAGGTCCGGCCCCGATTTGCTCTCGTTCAGGGTCAAAGAGTGGACTCCATCACTTCAGTAATACTGGGGCCATTTCAATGTGCCAATAGCGAGATAATGCCAGAGAGGTGTATTCTTCCAGAGAGAAATGCAGGGCAAACCAGCCTTGGGGTAGGATCTGTACCTCAGGGAGGTCTTTGAAAATGTTTCCCCAGATTTCCTTTACCCAGCAGTTGAGTCACTCTACAGAGTAAGCTCGGCCTCTAACCCTACCCACCAGGACCTTCCCTACCGTGTTGACCACTTCTCCCATGGTGAGGCCGTCGCCGAACGTGAGGGTGAAGTCCTTCCGTGAAGCCCTCACACACTTAGATTTCCTTTTGCCAGTTCTAGGGGTGGTGGGATGATCCAAAAGCGGGTCAGCAGAGCCTAGATTCACGTGCTATGGACCTTGAGTAGTTGGACGAACTTTGACAGTCGGGGTTTCGAAACACCCAGAAGGCAGGCCGGAATCTGTGGCCTCTGCAGCGGTGGGTGGGATATCTAGAGTGGGGTCCTGCACTGAGTCTCCAGGGGGGCAGGTCTAGATGAGGAGAGAATGTGGGGAGCACGGAGGTGATCGCGGGGAGGGAAGGGTTCGAAAGGCGGGGAGGAGGGTGAGCATGCAACCAATAGATGTAGGGTCGTCGGAGAGAGGGGCGGGCAGTCCAGATCCGGTGAGGCTATGGAGAGGCAGTCGAAATGGAGGCTAGAGGTGGATGTTCTAGGTAGGGTAACCACAGGCGAAGGGCTGTTGCGAAATGAGGCGAAGGGGTTACGGGGGATAGTTTGGGCCGATAGAGGGTTTGAACGGCTGAAAATTTGCTGGTTAGGGTTAGGGTCAGTTGAGTAGTCTACTTCATCGAGGTCCATAGTATCCATGCTGCAGTGGGAACAGAGCTTCCGTAACGGTCGGGGGAGCAGCAGTCAAAGGGCTAGGGCAACAACTAGCAGTCGGTGACAACATGCCCTAGGAATGGTCATTCAATGACGAAAAAATTACAGGGGGTAAGAATAAATAGTTACCATGTCCATTCCCCAATGCCTCCCTTACTACAACTATCATTTGTGAAAATCAATGTGACTACTTGGAAATCATTCTTGGTAGTTGTCATTTATCATTAAAAGGGTAACCTTAATTATTCCCTACCCATTACGAAATTTCATTTGGCTGATATTCTCTAGCCAAGTGTTCGTATTGATCAAGTGTTGTCCTATAACAGTCTTTGAGCAGTAATAGTCTCTGAAGCAACCATAGTAGGAGCGACAGTCTGTCATGAACCAGAATCCATTAATGCATTGCTACACCATCCAAAAGCCTTAGAAATATTTAGGAATGTAGGGTGGTTAGTCTAATTTGAGAAGATGTAGGGTTTCAATGAACAAATTCTATGGAATTCACCCAGGATTTGCAGGAGCAACATTTAGATGCTAGAGGATTCATAATTTATGTTATAGAGGACATTATTTCCAGGGTGACAAGTTTACCCCAGACAGGGGCTCACTGGTTTTTTAGGAAAATAACAGTTTTATAAAATACGGTGAAAAGGAGGAAATTGAAGAAGCTAGGAAGTGAAGAATAAGATGTAAGTGTTGAGACAACACTAGGAGATAGAGAAATTACACCTCCCAGGCAAAGTAGAGTAGCTACACTTCCTAGACAAAGAAGAGCGGTTACATCTCCTAGACCCCTTCGTAGAAACCCTATGAGATGGAGTTCCATAAGAATGCTTGCTAGTACATCCACTAAAGGAAAAAGAGCATGCGATAAAAAACCCATGGATATATCTAGTGGACAATTTGAGGATATTTATCATGGATGCCATATTGAGGAAGAAGGGCTTGAGGTAGAGACTATTGAAACAAGGGCATCTGGAATAGTGTTAGCTAAAGCAGGGGTTCCTAAAACATAAATGCTCGGGGAATCTAAGAAAGCATCTGAAAAATATACTCGTGTACAAATGATGGCGAAAAAGAGGAAATTGAAGAAGCGATTGGGTGGAAAGAATCCCGAGAAGAGAGTTTGGGTAATTGTTACACCATCAACTACCCAAATATCTCGGGAATGCACTAATACATCAGAACCAAAGGAGTCTAAGGGACAAAAAAATGAAGAGAAAGAAGAAGAATTTCTAAAAGAACATTCCTCGACACATGAATTTCATGTTGTTCCACTTGAATCAAACCATTATTCCACAATAACATGCTGAAGATGTTGTTGTTACACAAGAACTAGCAGTTTAAGTAGAGCGAGATGGAGATGTTGGGACGTGAAATCATGCATATATGGACATGAATATACTTAAGTTGGGGGGAGATATTGGGATGTGAATTTGGCATATTTTGCACTCATTTTCCTACCTTTTCATTACCTCTTTTGATACTCAAGACCACACTCTGCCACTGTAACAAACATTATGAACTTTAGTATGTATCTTTTTATATGTCATCCTTATGATCCAATTCTACTTGTAATTTGGCATGAGAACTATTGTTTTAGTCTATTTTTATTGTAAAATAGACAACTGGGATGTTACACGGTTTGTGGTCTGTTGAGATGCTATTGCAAGATTACACTTTCTAGTTTTACCTCGCTAAGGACAGAACAAGGACTTGCTAAGAATTTTTGTTACACATTAAGGTCTATTTTGTATGCATTGACTTCCTTCAATTAGTTATGAAAATAAATTTGGAAATCATCTGGTGAAAATATAGTTCGATTGTCAAAGGAGAAGTTTATAGACAACACAATTGAAACAATTAGGATTTTCTATTGATAATTATTATAATTTGGAATAGTTGTTACAACTTTTTCCTAACCTTGGAAATTTTAATCAAATTGTTAATGTGTATTCTCAAATTAGATCAAATGAGAATTAAGAGATTCTCATGATGATCTTATCATTGCAATATGAAATTATAAAGAGGTGTACTCTCTGCATGCACAAGATAGACATATATAAATAGATAGACAATGATAGAGGGGGAGAGCACCAACATTGTAATCCTATATGTTTCATTAATGCAATCTCAATGATTAGTAGTGACATACCTTTCTATTGACTAGCTTGTGTGCTGTGTAGTTTTACTATTATTATGAGTCTTGTTCATGATTTAATAATTGCATAATTCTAACCACTGTATTGTGTAACAAGATAGGTCCTGGACCAATCCCTTTGTTAGTGTGAAAGTTATTTAATTCTTGTTACAGTTTGATGGTGTGTTAATTTCATTTGAATATGTGTTTCAACATTTGTTGAGAGAATGGTTTCTAGGAGTGCTCTTCTTTTCCAAAAAAGAGTGACAATGTAACATAGTGGTTTTATTCTGCATTGTGTGTTTATTTCTTGAGAGTGTGAACAACGTTTGAGAGTGTAACAACCAGAGTGTTAAGTTGCCGAGAGTGTGATTACAATGATTGATTTTGAGATTCATTTGCACTAGTCATCATTTGCCCTTGCATATATTAATAGCCTTACAATATCAAAACCTACGTAGTTTGACAATTAATGTGAAGACTTGGAACTATTGCTCTAAATTAAAAGGACAATTGTTCTACCCAAGAGAAAGCTGAAGAAAAACCTATACGCAACTTTCACATAATGCAAGTTGAAGCAAAACTTAGAATGTTGTATGAAATATGAAGAAAAAATATTTAAGGGTCAAAGTAAACATATAATAATTCAAAAGTGTGTAAAATCATTAAATAAATTGCTGGAGAGTTTCCATTGTCTGGATGGCTAGTGGTTATGAGTGTATTTCCATTGATGTTAACCGAATTAGCATGGTGATCCTATGGTAGTTGCAGGTTTCTAGTAGAGAATCACAATAGTAACAGGCTTATTGGAAAAGGCATAAAATGATGACTAGGGTGAATCAGGGGTCCAGGTTCTTCGCATCATATTTCAGGTTTGGAGCCATACTTAAAGTTGAAAATGGGCTCAAAGATTGCATCAGACCATCTCCAATAGAAAGTGCTATGAATAATATTTCCAACGGTATATGGAAATCCGAAAATGGCCATCAGAATCAAAAGTTCTTGATCACCAAAGTAAGGAGCTTGAAGTCCTTAAGAGGAGACCAAATATTGGAACCTCGAAGTAGAGGATTGATTGGAGCATCAGAGTAGGCTGTATTAGAGGTCAGATCACATCTGAACCTTGGAGCATCGAGAGTCGAGTTTCAAGACCCAATATTGGAAGGGATAAGCAGGAAGCATATCAGAAGGCCGAAATATCAGAGCATCACGATGGGAGGAAAATATTTTAGAGCTGATTTTCGGAAGGATAGGGCCATCAGAACCTCGAAGCATAGGGCCATTGAAACATCGGAAGGATGAAATATCGAAGCATCGAGACCTTGGGAGGACAAGATTTTAGAGCTAATTTTCGGAAGGATGAGGCCATCAAAACCTCAGAGAATAGGGCCATTGGAATATTGGAGGTCAGAGTCTGAGAATATAGGAGGTTCAAAACCTCAGAACCTCGTAACCTCTTAACAATTGAATTTTGAGAAAGTTATATTACATTGCACCATTGATATTTTTAAGCCCTTTTTAAAAGTGTTGAGGGATGTGGAGCAAAGATTTCAAAGGAATTCATATTTCCTTTGAAAACACCAAGGGGTGTGAGAAGTAAGATTTATAAAGGATTTCGTTGAAAAACCAAAGTACGATGGACCCATTTCTCTCGCATCCTGGTGGACACATGGCAACAATTTATTTTACCTAAGGGGCTGAGATGGTTGATGACGTAGTCATGACATGGATGTACGACAGGACACATGGCAGGCATATTAGCCATTTTGGGTGGCCTAGTTGGCCAAATCCGGGTGATGCGTGTCACCACTGAGGAGTATCCACATGGAGTGATGATGTCAGCATGAAATCACTCAGTGATTGGCATTTCAGAGTTTAAGGATTTCATAACTCCACTATAAAAGTTTCTTTGAAAAGTTTCGATAAAAGGAGCTCCGATGTTAGGCCCCTATACTACTAGTGTAACCCCTTATTGTTATTAGTACAACCCACTTATTATATTGATGTACCCATGTAGTGCCCATATTGTTACTATTGTGCCCCATAGAAGCCCACTATTGTTATTATTGTGCCCTTACATTATTATTGTTATGTAGGCTCTGATTATGTTATGACCCCTTGGACTCCTATATATAGAAAGGAGGCCTTTTCATTTTTATCATCGAAGAATTGTTCATTTATGTAATGTAAAGGAGGTTTCCCCCTCGAAGAGGCTGAATTCTAAGGCGTTGATCTATATTTTCTATCTTTTCTTGAGCTGCTTTCATAACATTTGGTATCAGAGCTTTGGATTCTAGGGTTTCGCTACTCTAAACAGGTCATCGTGGAATTTTAGCTATAACTTTTTTTATGCGACGTTTCAAAAGTTGAAAAAAAAACCCATTTGAGAAGAAATTGCGCTGAACCTCGGGTCCGAATTTTAGAGCTTTTCGCACTATATTTGCGGGGATATGATCTGAGGAAGTTGGTCTTTTTGCAGACTCCTAAATTACATTCCAAACAGGTGACCTGGGGAAAATCGTCATAACTTTCTCTCTAGGGATCAGATTGAAATTTCGTAAGAAGGTATAGAAAGAGGATGGATGGTAGTTTCTTGTATATATTTTTCAGAGCCAAAGGTCAAAATAGGGACACGTGGCACGTCGTACAAGTTCGCTCTACTGAATTAGTCTATAATCAGGTCACTGTGGGAGATTTGGCATAACTCTTCATTGGAAAATCCAATTGGGGTCAGACTAGTGGCATTGGAAAGAGGACATAGAGGGCTAGCACAGGTTGCAATTTCAGAACTTAAAGATCCGAAATTACAGAGTTACAGTCGTTTCAAGATCGAACTCCTAAAATCAAGAAAAAACAAGATGAGGAAGTTTGATGACAAGGATCCGGTAAATTGGATACTTCAGATGGAGCAATATTTTGATCGACATGGTGTACCACTGTTACAAAAGGTATGTATTGCATCTTCATATTTAGAACCAAATCAATTTTTATGGTATGAAGGGCTTTGTTCTCGTAAACAACTTGTTATGTGGTCAATTTTCACGGAGGAAATGATAGCACATTATGATGATACAAAGAGAAACACCTTCTTTAGAGCAACACCACAACAATTGGCAAGAGTAAAAGGGCTTTGTGAAATATTGGAAAGAAAAATTATGGAAAACAGGAAGCATACCCCTCACAACTATAAAGATGGAAGTGTTGTTTCTCCTAGCCTTCCACAACCTACAAGGGTTACACCACAACAATTGGAAGAAAAAAGAGAAAAAGGGCTTTGTTACAATTGTGATAGCAAATGCACTAAAGGCCATAAGTGTGCTGAGAAGAAATTATTTTACATAGAATATGAAGAGGAGGAAGAAAAGGATCAAGAAACATCAAAAGAAGAAGATATACGCCAGGACCCCATCCCAGAGAAGGAAGAAATGAATCAGACCATATATTGTAAAGCATTGGTAAGAATTATCACTCCTCAAACTCTCAAGATAGAAGGACATATCAAGAAGAAAAAGTTGAAAGAAGTGAAAGATCACATCGAGAAAGAAGAAATGAATCCAACCATATCTTGTAATTCATTGGTCAAAATTACCACTTCTCAAACTAACAAGATAGAAGGACATATCAAGAAGAAAAATGTTCAAGAAGTGAAAGATCACATCGAGCATCAAGAAATGAATCTGACCATATCTTGTAAAGGATTGGAAGAAATTACCACTCCTCAAACTCCAGAGATAGAAGGACATATCAAGAAGAAAAAGGTTCAAGCAGTGAAAGATCACATTGAGCATCAACAACAAGTTCTCCAAATTTTAAAGGATAACGCCACTTCGGTGTAAAATCAAACGAAACAACAGGTAGATCAACATCGTAGTGAAAAATGTTTTGATGTAGGTGATTGGGTATTTTTACTGCTACATCTCAAGCAAGCTATTTATGAGAAGGAAATGTTGGAAATACTACATGCACTCAAAAAATGGCGAACTTACCGAATGGGAAGACTCTTCAAGGATGAGGATGTAGAAGCATTGTTTTGTGCTATTTCTATTATCCAACCAGATTGGATAAACGAAGCAAGGGATGAATGGAAGAAGGACGAAGAAGTATGGCCACTTATTCAAAAGTTTCAAAAGATCCCAATTCAAACAATATTGCCAGAAATTGAAGATGAAGGAAAAATCATATTGGAACGTGGAGCAGTCACAAAAACAAGAACCCGACAGCTACGAAATCAATCAATTTCAGAATATCTCATCAAGTGGAAGAACTTACCCGCTGAAGATTCCACATGGGAGGACAAGAATTTTATACAGAAGCATCAAGAACTACTCAAGCATTGAGGACAACACTTTTTGAAGGAGAGGGGCATGTTAGGCCCCTATACTACTAGTGTAACCCCTTATTGTTATTAGTACAACCCACTTATTATATTGATGTACCCATGTAGTGCCCATATTGTTACTATTGTGCCCCATAGAAGCCCACTATTGTTATTATTGTGCCCTTACATTATTATTGTTATGTCGGCTCTAATTATGTTATGACCCCTTGGACTCCTATATATAGAAAGGAGGCCTTTTCATTTGTATCATTGAAGAATTGTTCATTTATGTAATGTAAAGGAGGTTGCCCCCTCGAAGAGGCTGAATTCTAAGGCGTTGATCTATATTTTCTATCTTTTCTTGAGCTGGTTTCATAACATCTGATGTACCAACGCCTGGTTGCGGGAGACTAATAAAACTGAAGGCCTCAAGCAGGCTTGAGCACCTAGTTGCTATGAAGAATTTCAGACCTCTGAGTCTCGTAACTCCTATGTAAGTGGCATTTGAAACATGTTCCGATAAAAGGGGCTTCGATAATAGTTGGCACATGATCATATGGAGACCAAAGGAACTAAGGGCTAAGCACCAAGGGGCTAAAGGTATCAGAACTGTGTGATTTTGTAAAGTTACTTTTATAATAGTTACGATATGTTGTGGCTCCGATGTAAAAATACAGAGAATTAAAAGGATATATGGGTCAAAAACTATAGATTAAATGCGAATCAACGGACATGGCTTATGGAGTCAATGGGATCTGCAGAAAACGTTGAGACAAGGCAATAAGGACAACGGTCCACAAAGAAGAACTGATGAGATGAAGAAATCCAACTCCTACTTCCTGTGCACGTCTTGTAGATTTAAATAAGGAATAGAGTGGCCATTCCTGAGTACTTTCAAGCTCTGTGAAGCAATGAATAAGCATGGGAAGTCACAGTAGATTGTGTAGGCTAACTGAGATTAAATTCTCAGTATGGAGGATTAGACAGGGAGTCAGTGAAGAACTCAGAACACCATTATTATGTTTAATGCCATGATAGAGTTCATTGATCAAACACAAAAATATTGTGCAGTGTGCAACAGAGGATCAAAATGATCGATTTCCATCTAGCAAATGGGGGAAGAGTGTATTGTGGAAGAGTTGAGAAGTGTGAGCAGAGTGTGTGTTGTGAAACGAGCACAAGAGTAGAATTGAAAGGTGTGTAGCAGAGAGACTATGCGAGAGAAGGCATAGGGCTAAGGATATGTTTTTGTGAGCATAGGTTAAAGTGCTGATGTGCAAGACCAAAGGAGTTTAAGTAACAGTATAGGACCAAGAGCAGAAGTTGTTTCTGCAACCAACCAGATTGGTATTTTTCCATAATTGTATGTGCCTTTGTTTTCAGTTTGAAAATTGTATGAAAAGTAGAATAGTGGCAAGAGCAGGTGGTGGCTTGCATTCAGAAGAGGTTGGTGCCTCTTGGCAAGTAGGTGTTTTCTAACCTAAGGGGGTCAATGCCTCCTATGAGTGGGTGCTCACAAAAAAATTGATGTAATTAAGTAGGTTCTTAATTTACATCATAAACAACAACAAATTGGTGGTTTTTTCCATTTGGGTTTCCACATGAAAACACCGGTGTCAATATGTGTTTTTTGCTCATGTGATAGATTGTATGAACATATGAATTCTTAAGCTTACTGCTCACTTTCTTTATGAATGAATACTCTCATAAATAACATACATTAGAGGAAATAACTAAACGCATATTTAGTAAATTTTTTTAAGAATCTCACTATTATTGATTTATGCCCCCCCTAATAATTCCTTATTCTAACAATTGGTATCAGAGGGAGGCTCCTTCGGGAACAATCTAACCACTGGAAGGCAGATCTATAAGGAATTATGTCTAGGAAAGAGAGTCAAGATGCTTACTCAAGAAAAATGCCAGTCTTTGATGGGACAAACTATGTCTTTTGGAAAGTAAGGATGGAAACATATCTTATGTCCTTGGGACTAGATGTTTGGACTTCAGTGCTAGTAGACTACAATGTCCAAAATATTCCTCCCACTGATTCAGGTGGTAAAAAAATGTATGGAAATAATGCTAAAGCCAATAATGACATTCTCTTTGATCTTAGGAAATCAAAGCTTATAAAGGTTATGCACTATAAGTATGCTAAGGATGTATGGTACAGGTTAATCAGAGTCATGAAGGAGATGACAAAATGAAGCAGGAAAAACTTCAAACCTTCAGAATGAGGTTTGAGAGCTTAAGATTGAGTGAAGATGAAAGCAGACCAAAATACATCCTTAGAGTCAATGAAGTAACCAATATGATTAGAGGACTTGATTTAGAAGTCAAGGAAGAGATGATTGTTCAAAAAATCTTAAGATCCCTGCCCATGAGATTTAATGCCAAAGTATCAACTATTGAAGAAATGTCTAATTTAAAGGATCTCAAGATGGACTAGCTGCTTTGATCTGAATGCAGAAATTACCAAGATCTTTTCTAGTTCTTGTACAAAATGGAATGCAAGTGTTACTGAAACAAATACTTATTTATGTGATTTAACTTTTAGACATGAAACGATTTTAAGTATAAATCTATGAATGTTTAGATTTAACTAATTCCACATCAATCACATAATAATACCATAATACCAAAAGTTTGTTACGGAGTTCGTCCCTCTTTGGGTCTACCTCAGAAATGTGCGTCTGTTGTATTCCTTAAGCCAAGAGAAATATTGCTTACAATGAATCATCAGTTGCACTACTGATGTTGCAGATATGGATCATCTCCTGAAAAGGCTACTTGAATACAAATTCTTATCCTTCAACAACTGAGAAAGGATGAGGATGAATTGCACACTATTACTGAAGAATTGAAGCTTTATGGACCTTTGACTGTATGGTGGCTGAATAGAGTTTGAAAAGTCGAAGTGGATCTCGTCAATCATCAACGTACTTCGACACTGAAACTATGCAAGTAAGGATGTCCTTTGCTCCTTTAATAACCTGCAAAAAGAAACTCTCCACCAGTCATATTTGATATGTTCTCTAGAATTTTCACTTCATCTTGAAGTGGAGAACACTATCTCCTTTCCTCTCAAGTCACTCCTTCATCACTCCCTCCTTTACAAAGAAACATCCTTTTCTTTTTATATGGGGAGTTCGTTAAACTTGGCAAATTGAATCCCTTCATATCCTCGAAGAGATATTGATATCCATTGAACATAGCTCTCTCGGGTTTGTTATGACACCTAGTGTCTTTGGATAATGGTGTTGTTAATAGACAATGCCCTTCTTGCATCCAAAAACCCACTTTAGAACTATATGGTATAATTTTAGCCCTGATGGCTAACTAACCGGGCGGAAGATTCAACGTTCCGCATATGAACAGGCAGAATCCACTGATGGTTAGGCTGACTGTGCTCTGGCGGTTTGGCTCTCACCTGGCAGATAACGATGTTGATCACATGCCAGTGGCTATCCCTGCGGTTGCAGTGTTGACATCTGGCGGATAATGCCTCAAGTCTCTGTGCTCACATGATCAGTTCTCCTGGCGGTTCGAGTCTCCGCTACGGTTCCAATACAGTTTGGAGCCTAACTGTTTGGTTAACCTCTGACGGTCAATACCATAACTCCTCACATGTCCTCTGACGCGGTTCCGATACAGTTTGGAGCCTGACTATTTGGTTAACCTCTGATGGTCAATACCATAACTGCTCACATGAATCACTGTCCCCGACGCAGTCTCTACCTGCGGTTTGGACTGTATAATGTTTTAATTGTAATGTTTTACAATGATTTCAAAACAATAGGCCGAGAGGGTTTAACACCTCAGTTTATGCATTAATACATTGTCTTAATGTATTAGGATTATAGCATAGGGTCCGACAAGGTTTAGCATGACCCCTTTACATCATTTCTCACCTTAGCCTAGGTAGATTTGTGGTGAGCTCCAGTATTGTAGCAATAATGCTACAACTCCTGGGACTCCCTTCTTTACTTTTATCAACCCGGTAGTTCGTAACAAACTTGGAAGCGACTGTGCTGTATGCACAAGTACTAGCTCTTGCCGCAACTGTCACTTGGTCAGCTGGCACAAGTCTGCTAGGGGCTCAAGCCAACTTCTATGGGCTCTGAGAAGAAGCTTTTTAACCGATGGACGAAAGCTACTTTAAAGAAGGCTGATCTACTTGCAGAAAGACAGGGAAAAGCTAAAAGAAAACGCAAACCCTAGCAAACCCTAATTCTACCAGCTAACCCTACTGATGCCAAGAAGAGGATGCAAACTACTGAAGGAAATGCCATTGACTCCTAGGAAGGTAAATACATGTATCTAAGCTACTTCTACAGTAACATCTGAAAGAAACATCTTTTTGTATTTTTGAATAAGTTGCCAGAGTTATTATGCATATGATTTGACTGTTTTTGGGCTGTGCAGAGGTGGATATGTAAGAAGAAATGCTTGGGAAAGGTCAAGAAGGTTCAGAGAGGGCCTAAGGGTTCCCTAACACCCTTCCATAGAGTTTCACCGAGTTTCGCTGTCAAGAAACCTTATTTGTGAGCCTCTACAGGAAGTCTGCAAGGGTTCTACAGGATGTCTGCGATTTTCTACAGGATGTCTAGAATTTTCTACAGGATGTTCAGAGATGAGGTTTTTGGAGGATGAATGGAGAGGGAAAGGTGAAGGAGTGAGTGTGGAGGTAGGGTGAGGGTTGGAGATGGTCTAGAACTCGGTGGATGGAGTTGTGGACAGGTGTGGATGGCTGTATTTGGTTCAAGGAAGACTAAAGCAATGTTACACACAAAACTAGGGTTATGGGAGCAAATGGTGAATAGGAGGCAAGGATTCTAAGCAGAGGGTGGAGTGGATGGTGCTGATGGTGAATGAATAGATGAAGGAGTGGTACAGGTACTCTGCAAGGTGTTTTTTCCAACTGATCCAACGAAGACCTGTAAATTCAAAATCCTAATTATGATGACCTAAATCTGCTAGCTGCCAATAAAGAGAATGAACAGAAGTGTGACCTGCAATGAAACCATGTATTTTAACTCATGCAACTAAGCAAATGAAAGTCTGAAATTGCAACCAACTTCTACACATGAAAATCAAACACTAGTGATTGCATGGCACGACAAAATTAGTGTTTTTGTGGGCAGCAAAGTTATCCTGATCCCAGCTCCAGATCCTACTGAAGGAGAGGTGAAACCAGAGATGTTTGATGGCCCTTTTCTTGAAGCTTTTTCCTATTAACAACCTATCAACAAAATCTGAGCATTCAAAAGTCTATCTAACCATTTACAGTGACCTATTTAATCAACAAACTTTAACCTACTTAACAGAAATGTTTTTGCAAATGCATAAAGAACAACTAGCAATACATAGAGGAGGCCTTAGCACTCGGGTTGGGCCCAACCCCAAGAGCTGCAGGCTCCTATAAAGGACTCAGATTTGATACCAAGTAGAGCTGCTTATCATTATTCAAAAATAACCATCATAAGAAAGTTGTACAGCAGTAGCTACAATAAAACAGGCTGAGCAAAATGACAGCACTATAGTGCAAAAATAACAATGGTTCCAAAAGTAAACTATGAAGGCTGAGGCCTTCCTATTTGTACAATACGAGGGGGCTAGCAGCCCTCCTAGATTCAAGGGACTCGGCTGTGCCAACTGCTAGTGAACAGTCACTCCTCCAAAATCTGCTTGGCTACCTTTAAAACCCGTTTTGGTGGCTTGTGGAGCTCGGTGTTGAGGGTGGAGATTTCGAAGAAGGCCACTTAATGTAGGAGACAACCTCCCTACGAATCCTCACCTCAAGCTTGGCTGTCAGCTGACCCATGATTTCTTGGTTTTGCTCCAAAATTTGTCCAAAAATCCTGAAATAACCACGTATTAGCCTCCTAGGTAGAGTGACCACCCTTATTCGTTCAAATAACATAAACATACTAGGAAAACATGCATAATCTATGAAAAATGGAGGATTGAACAAGGATAATTAGGCAAAATGAGCCCAATAGGTTACCCAATTTGGGGGCTCATCATCACCTCCCTGCTGAATCAGTTGCTCATCCTTTAAGCAACTAGTCCAGCTCATCATCCTTTATGGCTTTGATCGCCTCCCTCACGTCCCAAGCCTCTGCTGTGATATCCTCTTCCCGGTCGTGGAATCCTGCCTTCCTCTCCACTTCCTCCCATTGTCTACTTTCCTCCTCTTCCTTCACTCCTTCTAGCAATCCCAGAAGTAAAGGAGGACTGAATTTCAAGCCAATCCAATTGGCCTGCAAGTCTTGCATCAAATTTTTGTAGAGAGGTACCCTTGCCAAGGCCTCCCTCATCCTAGTGGGAGAGTGGTATTCCCTTATCTTCAGGCTGTGAGGCAGTGTGTTCCACCGCCTTGTGCAGGCATGCATACAGTTTTCTCCCAACAGTCTCTCCATGTCTTCAAAATGGGCAATGGCTTGAGCCTATTGCTCAATGTATTCCGGTAGATCCTGAGGACTGCTGGCCAAGTGCTGGTGGGTGCTTATCACTGCTGATGGGTCATCTGGCTCTGCTCTGATCATGAGAGGCTCACTGAGCTCTCTGCCTATGATACTGCGGACTTCTGCTGCTCTCTTCTCCTCATGGCTCATCCAAGAGGCCATGGCCATAAGCTGGACATCCCCTATCACTGTGTTAGGATCCCATGCGTTCATGTCCGGAAGGGCAAAGTTGTGCAAGTAGAACTCTGCCAATTTGGCCCTATCCTCAAATGAACTGCTGCCACATAAAGCTGCAAATTGATGATAATTTTGGAAAGGGGTGATGCCCCTTTGAGCCAAGGTATTGATTTGAAACTGTAACCATTGGTCCTTGAGGTAAAGGGCATAGGATTTGGCAGGCTTCCTGCACTGCAAAGCTTCCATTGCCCAGCTACCCATGCAAGCCAGTTGGGCCTCCTTTTCTTGCAGCTGCTGTTTTAGAGAATGTATTTGTAGTTCTTGTTCCTGGAGTTGTTGGTTCAGTGCCTCAATTTCAGTCTGTGTCCCTTCCTTCCTTTGCTGTTCATAAGGGGTATCTGTGGCTATTGTGGGCCCCTCCTGTTGCTCTTGTTCCCCCAAGATGTGAGGCCTGTCTTCCTGCCTCTGTCCCTGTGACTGTAGCTGTTGTTTGAGCTGCTCATTTTCTTCCTGTAGCCTGACCCGCTGGATGCTCTCCACATGTCGCACCATAGCCAATTCTCTTCTGGCCTCTTTGAGCTGCTCCTCCAGAGGACCTATATCTGCTACTCCCTTGGACTTAGCGATTTTCATCCAAGTGTGGGTCCTCACCCTCTCTTCCTCTAGTGCAAGGAAGAGTGGCACTGTGAATTTTTGAGGAATGATCTTTCCGGCCTCCAAGAAGTTATAATAGGAGCCCAAGCTGGGCTGGGGGCTAGGTTCCATAATGTGCTCGACCTCTTCTTCCTTCTGTGGTGATTTGGCTGCCTCACCTTCCATTTCTTCGGTCTCCTTCAGTCTAGCCAATGTTTCCTGTAGAATGGTTTCAGCATCCTGTAGAGAGGTTTTGGTGTCCAGCATTTTCATCCTCTCCCTCCAGGTGGATGTCTTCGGGCTTCCCCGCTCGTAAGTGATGGCTGCCTTGGAGGGGGACCTCTCCTTTGGTGTGGTAGGGGTGTCTACAATGGTGATTGGTTCTTTGGATGGAGGTTGGGGTCTGCCGGTTTTAATTCTTACACTTCTTCTTGCCTTAAAGTACAGGGGAGGCTCCCTCTTTTGCTTTTCCTTCTGCTTGGGGGATGTGCTTAGGGTGGCCAGCACAGCTACTGCCTCCCTAGCTAAAATCTCGGCCGATTTCTCCTTCTGCTGCCCTTTCCCTGGACTTCCTGTAGAAAGTCCTGTAGTGGCCGTTTTCTGGCTTCCTGTAGAAGCAGTTTTCTGACTTCTTGTAGAAATAGCCTACTGGCTTCCTGTAGAACTAGTTTTCCCTGATTTGGCTTGCTTGGCTGAGGGTGCCTTCTCTTTGACTTGTGCTGTGGTTGCCTTGGGTGTTGTTTGCATCCTTTCAGTCTTCTCTGCCCAACCATTTCTCCCTTGGCGTTGGTGTTTTTATTTTACTCCCAGCTTTGGCCTCAACAGCTTGTCCTTTTTCTTGCTTTTCCTTTTGTTTTTCTTGTGGCTTTTCCTGTGATGGCCTGTCCTGGGTTTTCTTACCCTTAGCTTCCTTACCCTTAGTTTTCTTCTCTGCCTCAATATGCTCCTTCTCCTCACTGCTGGATGAAGTGAGTTCTTCTGCCAGAGTCTGGATATCATCATTCTTGGTCATATTACGGAAAATATCCCAGGAGATAGGGACGGTATAAGTATGGAGGGCATCTTCTATGAGGAGCTTGATAAGCCCATGATGAGCCAGCTGGTCTGGTGTCCCCTCCTTCAGTTTTGTGCCACATTCAATCAATGACTGCAGGAGGAAGTATGGGATGCTCAATTTTTGTTATGAGGGAAAATCCATCTTATGCCTGAGCTCAGTTAACAAGCGGAAGTGATACCCATACACAATACTAAATTGCCCCTCACAGGTAATATATTTCATAATTTGAAGGCTGACCTCACTCCAAAATGGCTGTAAGCTAGCTCTCCGGACCCCATTTTTATCCTCTGAAAACTGTTCTTCTGGTAGGAAGAATTCCTTTTTGGCTTTTTGGCCCAATTTCCTTTCCTCTTTATCCCAGGGCATCCCCAATGGCAATTCAATGACCCGACTAATGAGTTGTGGGGTGAGTTTCAAGGTCAATCCCCTGAAATTTACAGTTGCCAATGTTTTTGATTTGGGCTGCAGGGACCTTAGGAACTCCTCTATTATTTCATCATCGTGACCTTGGATTTTATCACAGAAGGTCATCCACTTTGCACGGGTAAACAGGTCTACCACCTCAGGAGTTTCTCTCAATTTCTTGGAATCCGAGGGTTCCTTCCTGATAAACCCTCCAGGCATGGTGAAAATACCCTGTTTTTCGGCTTGAGCTCTGGTTAGAATGGAAATTCGGATGTGGTTTTCCTCCTTGGTTCTCAGGACAGGGTTTCTCCGTTGTTTGTATCTCCCCCTTTCACCAATTCTCTGGTTAAAATACTGCTGCCGCCCAAGACTTCGACTTGTCAAAAGGAATGAAGCTCTCACAGACAGAGTGCAGAGAAAATTTTTATACCAATCATATAACAGTCACAAAAAAAAAAATTGATACGTGCACAGGTGAGCCTTACAGCGGTTTGTCATAATAATGGGGAGAGTTTGTTAACAGGAATCATGGAGGTGAGTACGATGCAACACCATTCAAAAGAAATTCTGTGTATTATATAAGCAAACCACCATTCTTGACCACAGGCAGACTAGTTTCAATTTTCCCCACTTCAAACAAGCTAATTCACCACCTTTCGAAAATTAAGCATGGGGATGGCATGTTCGAGCCTACCTCTCCTCGAGATTTCCAATTCCGACGCACAGACACGGGTTTCTCTGCTCCGGTAGCTTTCACTCTGCTTCCTGTAGAGCTCCTTCCTGTAGAGAGCTTCTACTACTTCTGGAGGACGTCATGGCACTGCGGAGCAATTCTGGGACGCAGGAATAGTTTGAACTGGGCCGATAAATTCGGGCTAACAAACTGTAGAGGAGGAGGACATTCACGGTGCTGAAAAACTGGTTGTGGCATAAATGACATTGGTTGAGGTGCCTGCTTTGGCCGAATGATTTTCAAATACGACGCAATTCATGGCGCGGGGGTGAGGTGTCCAGGTCGAGCCGTTAGACAACATCACGGCCATCATTCCTCGACGTGTTTCTGACCGCCAATATCTATCTCCGCCATTACCCGCCGTCATCCCTGTCAGTCCGCTGAGCGTAACCATGCTCGTTCAGATCCCACGAGACAGTTCTACTGGCTGTGGATGGCCAGTTGACTGACCATTGCATTTGTTCAATCCGCACATTCACAGTCATGCAAGTTTCATAGTATAGTTCATGTTAATTTGACGAAATAAGGTTAGGCACTTACTTGGGGGTGACCGCGGACGTGTTTCGCAGGTTTTTGGATGTGAAGCAATGGTTTTTCTCGCTGCTGCTTCATGCACAGGCGTGGTAATTCCCTCGTTCATTTGCTGATGCCAGATGCAAGGCTTTCAGGAACTGGTCCTATGGTGGTGAACGTTGCATGCACGGCCCCGTCTGCTCTCAGCTGTGGGGAAGGTGTTCATATTTCCGCGGAGCTGGTAGCATGCCTCCTGTGCTGATTTCAACTGCTCCTGACTCCATAGTGTGTATTCCAGGCGGATCAGCTGCTACAGGATTCCTGTAGGACATCCTGTAGCTGCTTCTCCTCCTGGGCTGCATGCTAAAACGGGCACGACTACAGTCATGGGTGAAGGGTCCTCTTGGAGCTTTTGACAGG
The DNA here is from genome assembly GCA_031772625.1 of Pinus tabuliformis. Taxonomy (NCBI): domain Eukaryota; kingdom Viridiplantae; phylum Streptophyta; class Pinopsida; order Pinales; family Pinaceae; genus Pinus; species Pinus tabuliformis. Next base: position 602,199,426 of record CM062813.1, on the reverse strand, counting down.
TATAGTATGCGGGCCTTCATGTATTTGATTTGTCCCCTAGAAAAAAAATGGCGATCTGAGGAAAACAGGACTTTTTTACATGATTGTGTAGGGGTACAGGACCAAATGGTGGTAATGGTAGTGGAAAGAGAGGAAACAGGTGATGGATGGGACAAAGGGGTGGCTGCAGGCCTCACCAACAAACTTCAAGTCTTAAATCCTCCTCCAGAATCGATTTTGGCTCGTCCAAAGGTTCTACAGGATGTTTCCTGTAGAAATGCAGAACTTCCTGTAGAAAGCCCTGAAACTTCCTGTAGGAGGTTGAATCTTGACCCGAATGTGTCCAAATCCTGGAAAAAGTGTGTGGCCATGGAGGGAGTGTCGGTGAGGATGCCTGGTAGCTTGGGATGGACCCCTGTCCTTGGTTTGCGCGACCCTCTTTATCTGCATTATATCCCTGCAACCTGCAATAATTTCAAAGATCAGACTTGTTTTTTTCTTTTCTCCTTTTTTTTTTCTTCTATTTTTTTGAGAGACAGCAAGGGCGCCTCTATGAGGTTTTCACCCCCACTATCTACCCTGGGTGCCTCAAAGAGGTTTTCACCCAAGGATCTTTTTTTTTATTCCATTTCTTTATTTTTCGAGAGACAGCAGGGGCGCCTCCATGAGGTTTTCACCCTCACTACCTGCCCTGGCCGCCTCAGAGAGGTTTTCGTCCAGGGATCTTTTTATTCTTTTTTTTGATGATCAAGGTGTGGCCAGAACAGAGGCAGAACCCTGCTCTATTACCAGCACTGATTTTTCCACAGTTTCAATGAATTCCTGCCTCGAGAGGGGTTTCTTGTATATTTTCAGTCGATGTCCATTGACAAGCAGGAGGATGGCCTCTTTATCAATGGTCCTGATAAGGACTGAACCATTGTCGTTACATTTCTCCACTGTATATGGTCCTAACCATCTTGTCCTCAGCTTCCCCTTGAAATCCTTGTATCTTGAGTCATACAACAGTGCCCAATCTCCCAGCTAAAATTGCTTTTCATTAAGGTGCCGGTCATGCCATATCTTCCTCTGGAGTTGAACTACTTCTAAGTGGAGGAGGGCCTGCATTCTTTGTTCATCTAATCCATTCAGCTGCAATAATCTCTCACGTTGAGCATGGCTGAGATCTAGGTCCAGCTGAGCTGCCACCCTCAATGTATTGTACTCGAACTCTATGGACAGCAAAGCTTTCTTCCCGTAGACTAGCTCATAAGGTGTGAAACCGTTGTGGTCTTCCAAGTGGTGTTGTAGGCCCAGGTGGCCTCAACCAGGTGATCTGCCCAATCCTTTCTACTGCTGCTCACAACCTTGGTCAAAATCCTTCCAATGCTCGATTAGTGACTTCCACCTGCCCATTTGCTTGAGGATGATAGGGGTGGAAGTCTTGTGCTTGATCTTGTGATGAGCGAGCAAATCTTCAATCAGGTTGGAGGTAAACTCACTTCCTTGATCTGTGACTAACTCTCTTGGGTAGCCAAACTTGTAGAAGATATTTTCCCTCAGAAACTCAGCCACCTTTTCTTCTGTTGCTTCTTTGATTGCCTTTGTTTCTGCCCACTTGGTCAGATAATCGGTGCACACAATGATGTAAGACCGTTGCTTTGAAGGAGGGTTGATAGGACCCACAAAATCCATGCCCCACTTCTCAAATGGCTCAAAGGTCACTTGAGTTTGGAGAGGCATTTAATCTCTTGGAGTCGGTTTCCCCATCCTCTGACATCGGTCACACTGGCTGACGTATCTTCTGACATCCTGATGAAGAGTAGGCCAATAGTAGCCTGCCTGTAGAATTTTGAAGGCAGTCCTTTTTGCTGCAAAGTGGCCTCCACAAGGTCCATCATGACAGGTTAGGAGGATGTCAAAGACTTCCTCCTCCCTAACACAACGTCTCAAGATCTGATCTGGGCCAAGCTTAAACAAGTTGCCCCCGATCCATGTGAACGGGGAACTCTTCCTTACAATTCTGCTCTTCTCTTTTGAGGACAGATGCAGAGGAAACTGTGCTGAGACCAAGTAATTTGCTATATCAGCAAACCATGGAGAGAGTATTGAGATAGCAAATAGATGTTCATCTGGCATCTGGTCATCCACTGTTCCTTCTTCACCTACAGGCAAGTCCACTCTAGACAAGAAGTCAGCAACAACATTTTCCTTACCTGGCTTGTCGACAATCGTCAAATCAAATTGCTGTAACAAAAGTAACCATCTAATAATATGAGCATTGACATCAGGCTTATTCATTAAATATCTAATCACAGCATGATCAGTGTGCACAAATGTTTGATAACCGATGATGTAGTTTCTGAACTTGTTTAGGGAATGGACTACGGCCAGGAACTCTTTCTCGGTTACAGTATAGTTCATTTCTGCCTTGGACAGGTTTTTGCTGACGAAGTATATGGCATATGGGAGTTTCTCCTCAATTTGTCCTAAGGTTGCCCCTATGGCTTTGTTTGAGGCATTAGTGTGGATGTGGAAAGGTAGGGCCCAGTTTGGACCTCTCAAGATCGGGGCGGACACCAGCTTTTCTTTCAACTCATCCAGTGCCCCTTGACAGTTGTCAGTCCATTTAAACTCAACATCTTTCCCTAAGAGTCCAAACAATGGCGAGGCTAGCTTGCTGAAGTCTTTAATGAATCTTCGATAATATCCTGCTAAGCCTAGGAAACTCCGAACATCTCTTACCTTTTGAGGAGGTGGGACCTTTTGGATGATAGCAATTTTATTAGGGTCCACCTGTAATCCTTGGCGAGAAATGGTATGTCCTAGCATGGTCCCTTCAGTCATCAGGAATTCACATTTTTCAGGACTGAGGGACAGGTTCATCTCAATGCACTTGGTTATAACTTTTCCCAGATTGGTCAATGCTTCTTGGAAGTTGGACCCATAAGGAGTGAAGTCATCCATGTAGATTTCTACCGAACCATGGACCAACTCAGAAAAGATGCTCAATACTGCTCTATGGAAAGTGGCAGGAGCATTGCATAGCCCAAAGGGAAGGACGCGATAGGCAAAGGTACCCCAAGGATAGGTGAAGGTGGTTTTATCTTGGTCTTCCGGGCTGATTTGGATCTGGTTATACCCGCTGAACCCATCTAGGAAAGAGAAAAACTTCTTCCCTGCCAGTCCATCCAACACCTGATCTATGGAAGGCAAAGGGAAATGGTCTTTCTTAGTGGCTTTGTTAAGTTCTCGGTAATCTACACTAATTCTCCACTTCCCGTTCTTCTTGGGCACAAGCACTAGGGGCGAAACCCACTCACTATCGGAGATAGGATAGATGAATCCTGCATCCAATAATTTTTGCAATTCTTCTTTGACAATGTCCTTAAGGGCTGGATTCATTCTCCTCTGAGGTTGCCTGACTGGTTTACAATCTTCTTTAATGTAGATGTGATGGGTACAGACCGAAGGATGGACTCCTTTCATCTCCTTATATCTCCAAGCGAAAGCATCTAAATGTTTGTTCAGTAAGCTACACAGCTCCTTCTCCTGGGAAGGAGATAGGGAGGAGCTGATCTTCAAAGTTCTCTCGGGGCAAAACTCCACATTGTTAATTCTGGGAGAGGTTGGATCAGTCACACAGAGGTCCACTAAGGTGCTAGCTTGGGTATCCTCCACCAGTTCCTCTAAGGACAATGCATTGGGAGGTGGATTCCGAATCAAGGTCTCAATCAAATCATCCTTGGTTTGAGGACCTCCCCTAGTGTTTTCTATGGTGCACAAGGGTGCAGAGTATACCTCATCCTCATCTCCTTCTTCCAGCCAGAGCGGTAAGTCATGTTCTAGCAGAGGCTGGGCAGGAGGGTATAGGACTAGCTGCTTGGACATAGGACCATTTTTGATGGTCATGTTTCCAGCTCGGCAACTGATGTAAGCATCCGCAGTGGCTAACCAAGACCTTCCAAAAATGAGGGGGTATCCAGTAAGCTTTGCCTTTGGTTGAAGGACTAAGAAGTCCGCAGGATACTCCCAAGAGTCAACCGAGACCAAGACATCCTCCACAATCCCTTCGGGATTAACGGTGGAGCGATCTGCCAACTGTAGGACTATCGAAGTCTTCCTTAAGGAACCTTGAAGGTTGAGTTTAAGCATGGTGTCCCTGGTCATCACATTAATGGCAGCCCCTAGATCAATCAAGGTATGGGGGATAATGGTGCCATTGATGTGGACATCAACTACAGGACTCCCAGGGTCCAAATACTTTGGACAAATTACTTGCCCCAACATTAGATCAGACAGTTGTCCTATGACATTGATTGTCGATGCATCTCTCTTTCTCCTACCTGGGTGCCCGAAACACTTCTCCTTAATCAATTTGTTGTATATCGGTACATCTTTGATGACCTGGAGAAGGGGTATTTTCACACACAACTATTTTAGTTCCCCTAGAAGTTCAGTCTCCTCTGGGTTTGGTTGTGTGGTTACTGTTAGTCGCTCAAGAAAGGGTGGAATGGATTTGGGTTCACTTTCCTATTTCTCTTCCTCGTCCTCCGGGGGAGGAGGTTGGCGATCTGGAAGGGTCTTTTTGGATCGCAGGTTGATCTCCTGGATCTCCACAGCATAGGTAGGACATGTTGTTTCCCCAGTGTATACCTGCTGGGCCTGTCGGTTGTTGGGGTTCGGGTTCGGTTGGGCAGGCATATGGGGTTGTCTGGGAGGAGCAGGAGGTAATGGTTGTGGTTGAGCCGGTGGTGGAGGCAGAATGGTGGGAGGAGAGTTGTATTGGGGCCTCCATCCCGGTTGAGGTGCATTCCACTGAGGCTGTGGCTGGACATGTGAGTGAAATGAATGAGCAGTGCGTTGAGAATGGTATTGAGGTGGATAAGACCACGGAGGAGGTGCAGACCAGGAAGGATGAGCAGGGGGACCCCAAGAAGGCATGTGAGCAGATTGGTTGGGGCTATAATAAGCTTGGGATGTCCCTTGCATCCCCTGCTGGTAAGGTCTAGGTCCATGCGGTGTCCTTTGGTTGAGGAAGTAGAGAGGTTCAGTGGGTGCCTCAGTCCCTTGGTACAAGGCTTTGAATCCGGGCAAGTTTGGACATTGGTTTGTAGGGTGGTTCTCCTCACAAACGAAACATACCTCCACTGAGTGCAATGGACACTCGTTCTTAGGGTGCTTCCTCGTACATCTGGGACAGAAAATGGCCAAAGCCCTCTCAGCTTCCTCTTTCTTTTGTTGGATTTGGAAAGTATCAAGTTGCATGGCAATGGTCTGTCTCATCTCACTTTTGAGGTCTTCCATTTGATTAGCAAACTCATGCTTGGAGAAGGTAGTACTAGCTGAAAGTGGATTCCCCCTACCTCTTTTCCGGGTTGCCCTAGAGTGGTTTCTAAACACAGTATTTATGTCCTCATAAGGTAGTTGGTAAATATCTCCTCCAGCTAGCATGTGAAGGGTCTAGAAGGTCTTTAGGGACTCCTCGGAGCAGAACCAACTTTAGAGATTCAGGGTCAAGTGTGCACCTGGCCCGTTTATATCTAAGTTGGAACCTGTTATGAAACTAGCTCATAAAAAGATAGAAAAGAGAGATCAATGCCTTAGAATTCAGCCTCTTCGAGGGGGCAACCTCCTTTACATTACACAAATGAGCAATTCTTGGATCATACAAATTAAAAGACCTCCTTTCTATATATAGGAGTCTAAGGGGTCATAACATAATCATAGTCGACATAACAATAATAATATAAGGGCACAATAATAACAATAGTGGGCTTCTATGGGGCACAATATTAACAATATGGGCACTACATGGGTACATCAATATAATAAGTGGGTTGTACTAATAACAATAAGGGGTTACACTAGTAGTATAGGGTCCTAACAGAACCTTTCCTCATAGTCCTCTAGAGACTCATCATTTCCCATGGTCATCCGAAAGATTTCCCCCTTGGTTTCCTTTGACCTACAGTAATCCCGATATTTGTTGTTAAAGGCTTGCTGCATCTAAGCCCAAGTAGTGATACTATTTCCAGGTAACCCCATGAACCAGCGTAATACTGCATCCTTGAGGGTAGAGGGAAAAAGTTTCAACTTTTGCTCATCTTCTGTATAGTCATAAGTTCGACAAAGGACAACAAACTCAAATAGGAAGGTATCAGGGTCTTCAGTGGTCAATCCATGGAAATGAGGTAAGGCTGAGGGACTTATGTTCTTCATTTTCATGTCCCCATTAGTCTCTCGGATGGGGAAGGTACCTTCTATTCTCTCATCATCGTCTCTACCATTTCTGTTGTCAGCCATAGTCTCAAAAGGAATGTTTTCTTGCTCTTCTTCTGTTATAGGATCTTCGTATATCTCAGGAGGTTCACCTATAGGTTCTTCTGGATCACTGCCACCAAAGAAGAGAGAAGGGTGACTTAGTGAAGTGGTGGGGGTGTTGGGTAGGAATTTTCCGGTATTATCTCTGTTCCTACGAGGCATGAAAGGACTTTTGGTTGTTTTTGCTTTTTTCTGCTTGTACCTGCAAAACTGAAACAGATGGAATTGCAACTAACTAAAATCTATCTTGTAGAAATGAAAATGCGGAATTGAAATGAAAGCAGGGAAAGACTAATCTATTTTGCTGAAATCAAATTGCGAGAAGGAAATACTAGACTACACTTGCAAAATTGAAATTCTATTCTACGCTTGCAGAATTGAAAGGTTAATCTACGAAAGCAGGATTGAAAGGTTAATCTACGAAAGCAGGAAATGTCTAGTTTACTTTTGCAGAAATGAAATTGCAGAATGGAAATGAAATAAACTACTTAGCAGAAGGCGAGAGTAGGAAAATAGAAGAAAAGCAACAATCACAAATACTCTGACGCTTCCCTGGCAACGACGCCAAAAAGAGGTGGTGAGCTCCAGTATTGCAGCAATAATGCTACAACTCCTGGGACTCCCTTCTTTACTTTTATCAACCCGGTAGTTCGTAACAAACTTGGAAGCGACGGTGCTGTATGCACAAGTACTAGCTCTTGCCGCAACTGTCACTTGGTCAGCTGGCACAAGTCCGCTAGGGGCTCAAGCCAACTTCTATGGGCTCTGAGAAGAAGATTTTTAACCGATGGACGAAAGCTACTTTAAAGAAGGCTGATCTACTTGCAGAAAGACAGGGAAAAGCTAAAAGAAAACGCAAACCCTAGCAAACCCTAATTCTACCAGCTAACCCTACTGATGCCAAGAAGAGGATGCAAACTACTGAAGGAAATTCCATTGACTCCTAGGAAGGTAAATACATGTATCTAAGCTACTTCTACAGTAACATCTGAAAGAAACATCTTTTTGTATTTTTGAATAAGTTGCCAGAGTTATTATGCATATGATTTGACTGTTTTTGGGCTGTGCAGAGGTGGATATGCAAGAAGAAATGCTTGGGAAAGGTCAAGAAGGTTTAGAGAGGGCCTAAGGGGTCCCTAACACCCTTCCATAGAGTTTCACCGAGTTTGGCTGTCAAGAAACCTCATTCGTGAGCCTCTACAGGAAGTCTGCAGGGGTTCTACAGGATGTCTGCGATTTTCTACAGGATGTCTAGAATTTTCTACAGGATGTTCAGAGATGAGGTTTTTGGTGGATGAATGGAGAGGGAAAGGTGAAGGAGTGAGTGTGGAGGTAGGGTGAGGGTTGGAGATGGTCTAGAACTCGGTGGATGGAGTTGTGGACAGGTGTGGATGGCTGTATTTGGTTCAAGGAAGACTAAAGCAATGTTACACACAAAACTAGGGTTATGGGAGCAAATGGCGAATAGGAGGCAAGGATTCTAAGTAGAGGGTGGAGTGGATGGTGTTGATGGCGAATGAACAGATGAAGGAGTGGTACAGGTACTCTGCAAGGCGTTTTTTCCAACTGATCCAACGAAGACCTGTAAATTCAAAATCCTAATTATGATGACCTAAATCTGCTAGCTGCCAATAAAGAGAATGAACAGAAGTGTGACCTGCAATGAAACCATGTATTTTAACTCATGCAACTAAGCAAATGAAAGTCTGAAATTGCAACCAACTTCTACACATGAAAATCAAACACTAGTGATTGCATGGCACGACAAAATTAGTGTTTTTGTGGGCAGCAAAGTTATCCTGATCCCAGCTCCAGATCCTACTGAAGGAGAGGTGAAACCAGAGATGTTTGATGGCCCTTTTCTTGAAGCTTTTTCCTATTAACAACCTATCAACAAAATCTGAGCATTCAAAAGTCTATCTAACCATTTACAGTGACCTATTTAATCAGCAAACTTTAACCTACTTAACAGAAATGTTTTTGCAAATGCATAAAGAACAACTAGCAATACATAGAGGAGGCCTTAGCACTCGGGTTGGGCCCAACCCCAAGAGCTACAGGCTCCTATAAAGGACTCAGATATGATACCAAGTAGAGCTGCTTATCATTATTAAAAAATAAACATCATAAGAAAGTTGTACAACAGTAGCTATAATAAAACAGGCTGAGCAAAATGCCAGCACTATAGTGCAAAAATAACAGTGGTTCCAAAAGTAAACTACGAAGGCTGAGGCCTTCCTATTTGTACAATACGAGGGGGCTAGCAGCCCTCCTAGATTCAAGGGACTCAGCTGTCCCAACTGCTAGTGAACAGTCACTGTTCCAAAATCTGCTTGGCTGCCTTTAAAACTCGTTTTGGTGGCCTGTGGAGCTTGGTGTTGAGGGTCTCCCGAGGAAGGCCATTTAATGTAGGAGACAACCTCCCTACAAATCCTCACCTCAAGCTTGGTTGTCAGCTGACCCATGATTGCTTGGTTTTGCTCCAAAATTTGTCCAAAAATCCTGAAATAACCACGTATTAGCCTCCTAGGTAGAGTGACCACCCTTATTCATTCAAATAACATAAACATACTAGGAAAACATGCATAATCTATGAAAAATGGAGGATTGAACAAGGATAATTAGGCAAAATGAGCCCAATAGGTTACCCAATTTGGGGGCTCATCAATTTGCATTTGACCCCTAAGGTTTGTTATTAGGATTTTGATTTAGACCTAGGACCCTAGATCTAGGTTTAGTCCTTTTTACCTTAGGATTTCTTATCCTTTAAGGTTTACAAAGTGGACTTTAGACATTTGACATTCTTAACACTTTAGAGTTATTACAATCATAACTTGTTGTGTTTTTATGTCACAGGTTGATATGATGACGTCTTGCTCTGACGCGATGTTGATGTCGATACTGATGTCAATACTGATGTCAAACTGATGTCGAACTAATGTCAATACTGATGTCGAACTGATGTCGATACTGATGTTGAATTGATGTCGAACTGATGTCGATATTTAAACTTAAGTCGATGACCATCTTGGTCGAAACACCTGTTTTATTACATTGTCGATAATTACTTATTTCAAAATGACCATCTTGGACATTTGGTAATTTTGATGAAATTTTGAGAATCCAAAATTGGATCACACCTCCCAACAAAAAGAACTTTTGGTTCTCCAAAAGTTTTATTACAATGCTTTTTGAAGAAAAATTTAATTCTAGAACCTAGTTACATCTTTTCTAGATCTAGACAATTCTTACAAACTCATATAGCATATGGCATAAAATCTGCCCAATTCCATTTGGCATTTGATTGTTCTCCAGCAGGTGACTTGGATACATCCTGGGCTACTGGTGTCGATGTTGTTTCACTTGGAAGGATTGGACAATTGCCTTTGACATGCCCTAACAATTTGCATTTCTGACAAACTTTCTCCTTTGTACTTGTTGAGTTTTCAGAGTTGGGTGCTTCTTTTGCAGATTGAAGCGAAATTTTTCCTGACTGCTTCTTTACCTGAAGTGTCTTGTCATCTTCTGATGGCTGACTTTTTGTAGCTCCAATTTTCTTGCTGTAGACCTTATGTTTCCAACATTGCTCTACACAGTGCCAAGAACTACTACAAAATGTACATGGATATATTCTCTTAATTGTTTCTATTACCCTATTCTGATAAAAGAAGTCACTATCAGAATCATTATTGCTAGAGGATTGCGGTTTCTTACCTTCTTTATCCTGGAGCTTCTTTGGTAATAGTTTAGGATGCATTGACCAACATTGGTCAGCGATGTGACCAAGCTTCCCGCAATAGTCACATTTCATCAAATCACATCCTAGACCCAGATTCTTAGGTCTTTCTTGTACCGTGATAGGTAGAAGCCTCCCTTGTCCATTTCTTCCCAAGCCTTCGCCTTCTTGGTATCCCATGGCTTTCATCATGGATAAGCCTTTGCTTTCAGGAACCACAATTGGTTTCTGACTAGAAACTTCATCAGACTCACTTTCTGATGATGTTAGTGAATCAAACTTCTCCTCAGCCAATGATTTGGAAAAAGAACCAATGCCTTCCATTGCTGACTTTGGTGAGGATGAAAGAGAAGAACTACTTTTATCTTCCTGTTGAAGAGAAAGTATGGGCTTTTCGCTATTAGAAGCCGCATCTTTCATGAGAGGACTGCTTCCTCTTTGATTCCTCCTCAATTCTTCTAGTTCAGATTGCAAGATTTGCTTGTTGCTCTCTAGCGCTTGCACCATCCTCCGTAATGCAGCATTTTCCTGCCTATACTGCTGATTGAACTCTTCGAGTTCTTTTAGCCTTAGCTGCTGTCGGGAGTTTTTTCCCATATTGTACCTGAAAAAGAGCTAGACTGCTCTGATACCACTTGATCTGAATGCGGAAATTACCAAGATCTTTTCTAGTTCTTGTACAAAATGGAATGCAAGCGTTACTGAAACAGTTATTTATTTATGTGATTTAACTGTTAGACATGAAATGATTTTAAGTATAAATCTATGAATGTTTAGATTTAACTAATTCCACATCAATCACATAATAATACCATAATACCAAAAGTTTGTTATGGAGTTCGTCCCTTTTGGACTACGTCTCCGGGTCCACCTCAGAAATGTGCATCCGTTGTATTCCTTAAGCCAAGAGAAATATTGCTTACAATGAATCATCAGTTGCACTACTGATGTTGTAGATATGGATCATCTCCTGAAAAGGCTACTTGAATACAGATTCTTATCCTTCAACAACTGAGAAAGGATGAGGATGAATTGCACACTATTACTGAAGAACTGAAGCTTTATGGACCTTTGACTGTATGGTGGCTGAACAGAGTTTGAAAATTCAAAGTGGATCTCGTCAATCATCAACGTACTTCGACACTGAAACTATGCAAGTAAGGATGTCCTTTGCTCCTTCAATAACCTGCAAAAAGAAACTCTCCACCAGTCATATTTGATATGTTCTCCAGAATGTTCACTTCATCTTGAAGTGGAGAACACTATCTCCTTTCCTCTCAAGTCACTCCTTCATCACTCCCTCCTTTACAAAGAAACATCATTTTCTTTTTATATGCGGAGTTCGTTAAACTTGGCAGATTGAATCCCTTCATATCCTCGAAGAGATATTGATATCCATTGAACATAGCTCTCTTAGGTTTTTTATGACACCTAATGTCTTTGGATAATGGTGTTGTTGATAGACAACACCCTTCTTGCATCCAAAAACCCATTTTAGAACTATATGGTATAATTTTAGCCCTAATGGCTAACTAACAAGGCAGAAAATTCAACGTTCTGCATATGAACAGGAGGAATCCACTGACGGTTAGGCTGACTGTGCTTTGGCGATTCGGTTCTCACCTAGCGGATAATGGTGTTGATCACATGCTGGTGGCTATCCCTACGGTTTCAGTGCTGACATTTGGCGGATAACGCCTCAAATCTCTGCGCTCACATGATCCAGTTTTCCTGGTGGTTCAGGTCTCCGCTACGGTTCCGATACAGTTTGGAGCCTGACTGTTTGGTTAACCTCCTACGGTCAATACCATAACTGCTCACATGTCCTCTGATGCGGTTTCGATACAGCTTGGAGCCTGACTGTTTGGTTAACCTCCGACGGTCAATACCATAACTGCTCACATGAATCACTGTCCCTGACGTGGTCTCTGCCTACGGTTTGGACTGTATAATGTTTTAATTGTAATGTTTTACAATGATTTCAAAACAATAGGCTGAGAGGGTTTAGCACCTCAGTTTATGCATTAATACATTGTCTTAATGTATTAGGATTATAGCATAGGGTCTGACAAGGTTTAGCATGACCCCTTTACATGGTTTCTCACCTTAGCCTAGGTAGATTTGCATTTGACACCTAGGGTTTGTTCTTAGGATTTTGATTTAGACCTAGGACCTTAGATCTAGGTTTAGTCCTTTTTACCTTAGGATTTCTTATCCTTTAAGGTTTACAAAGTGGACTTTAGACATTTGACATTCTTAACACTTTAGAGTTATTACAATCATAACTTGTTGTGTTTTTATGTCGCAGGTTGATATGATGATGTCTTGCTCTGACGTGATGCTGATGTCGATACTGATGTCAAATTGATGTCAATACTGATGTCGAACTGATGTCAATACTAATGTCGAATTGATGTCTATACTGATGTCGATACTAATGTCGATACTGATGTTGAACTGATGTCGATACTGATGTCGAACTGATGTCGATACTAATGTCGAACTAATGTTGATATTGATGTCGAACTGATGTTGATACTGATGTCGATATTTAAACTTAAGTCGACGACCATCTTGGTCGAAACACCTGTTTTATTACATTGTCGATAATTACTTATTTCAAAATGACCATCTTGGACATTTGGTAATTTCGATGAAATTTTGAGAATCCAAAATTGGATCATGCTTGGTACTCTCACAACCTATTAGATGAGAGTAGAAAGAGAGAAGTCTGAACCTAAGGAATTAGAGTTCAAAGTATCCAAAAAGGCCAGGGAGCACAAAGATGATCAAGACTGTTCCATCTGTGAATCTAATGAGGAGTTGGCTCAATTGGATAGAAAACTGAAGTGTGGCTTAGGAAAATATAAAGGGAAGTTTCCCTTTAAATGTTTTGACTATGGAAGATTTGGACATATTTCATGCAATTTCCCTTAGAAAGAAAGGGATGGAAAGGAAGATGATCAGAAACTTGGAAACAAATCTCAGACTTGCGGTGTTGCCATGGGCTCCCCTTTGTCCCCTGTCGTGGCTAATCTCTTCATGGAAGATTTTGAGTCTAAGGCTTTGGCCTCCTCTCGCCTCTTACCAAAGCTCTGGAGAAGATTCGTTGATGACACTGGTGTGGTCTGGTCTCATGGGCCTGAAGAGCTGGATCGTTTCTTCAGTCACCTCAATAGCCAGTCCGCCGCCATTAAATTCACGATGGAAAAAGAAGATAATGGTTGTCTCCCGTTCTTGGATGTTCTCATCTCTAAGAAGGTGGGTGGTTCCTTTTCTCATCAGGTGTATAGAAAGAAGACGCATACTGAGCAATACTTGCATGCTTCTTCGCATCATTTCCCCGCTCAGAAGATAGGGGTTCTTAGCACGCTTGCCACCCGTGCTGTTAGAATTTCGGATGAAGAGAGCTTGGAGTCGGAGAAGGCTCACCTCCTAGAAGTCTTTGAGAAGAATGGTTACAAGAGGCACCTCGGTCAAAAAGCCTTCCTCAGGGCCAAGAAGGAGCCTTCAATCCGAAAGGCTCCTAGTGATCATTTCTTGGGTGTGAATCTTCCTTACATCCAAGGAACCACGGACAGGATTGCGAGGATTCTGAAGAAGTATAATGTTCAAGCAACTTTCAGACCTCTCAATACTATCCGTGGCTCCCTCAGGTCTGTGAAAGACCCGATTGACCCTAAGGATATGAAGGGCGTCTATGTCATTCCTTGTTCATGTGGGACCCCTTATATTGGTGAGACTGGTCGCTCTATCAATCAACGGATCAGCGAGCATTCGGCGGATTTAAGACATGGTAGGACCAAGTCCTCGGCCCTGGCTGAGCATGCTGGGAAGACTATGCATCATGTATGCATAGAGGAGGCTCAAGTCATTGCCAAAGTTACGCAGTTTCACCATCGAAAATTCAGAGAGGCCCTGGAGATCGAGAAAAGGCCAATTAATCTTAATAGGGATGATGGATGGAAGATCAGCAGTTGCTGGGTCCCAGCCTTATCTTCCTAGCCGCCTCATTCCCCTGTCTTTTGGTTTTAGGTTTCTATCTTCCCCTTCCTTTTATTTTCTTTTAGCAAATTTGGTCCGATCATTTTGGAGTTTTATTAGAGTTAGGAATCAGTCTCGGGCTTGTCAGTGTATTAACCTTATCCTAATTATGAAGGCATTTATTATTATTATGTTCATAGATTTATTAATTATACCTTGATAATTATCTCTATGATTAATTGAGTTTCCCTTTAACTAGTGTCTAAAACGACCCCCTGTTTTAGTATAGTATTATAACAGAATTAACTTTAATATTTTTGAATAAATAAAATTTGAATATTGACTATTAATAATCTTACCTTAGATTTTAAGGTTAAATTATGATTGACGAATGATTTTTGTTATATTCTTAAGAATAATCATTCAACCCTATAAGTAATTATTTATTTTTGAATAGAAAATATTGAACTAATATGGATTATTTGGCCATTAAAGGAATAATACTCTTGGACCTTATCCTTAATTTTGGCTGTTACTTAGGATAAGAAACTGTTTAGTTAGTGAGTAGTTATAGATTATTCAATAAGCATTTATTATAGGTTTAATTACCATTATATTTAAATAATAAAAAACTAACCTACTAAGGGCCATTAAGAAATTATTACCAATTATGCATTGTAACTAAATTATAAATAGTACCGCATTATTACATAATAATTAGATAGAAATTGAATAATAATAAATCAATATTATATGATGACCATGTAGATAATTGAAATCATATTAAACTAACAAATGAATTCAATTATATATCGTTTATTATTAATAAATATATTAATAATAATAATTATTTAGTAATATAATAGTAATAAAGCAATTAAATAATATATATAATGACCATTATAATTAAAATATTCTCTTAGTAATGTTATTAATATATCTAATTTTAAATTAATTTATTTATATAATAATTGAATAATATTGAATATATATTATATAATGACCATTAGAATTAAAATATTAATATTATCCTTGAATTAACAAATAAAATCCTTCATTTACCTATTTTAACTATCTCTTGAAATATGAATTGTTATTTGAGTAGTTTGACCAGGTTCATTAGGTCAAACTAGCCATTATCCTATAGCCGTTGGAGTCTCTGCACACCCTATTTAATCGAGCTAAGCCTGATTCGATCTTCATCTTGTCCTGACGATGAACCACACTTGTTGGTTCGAAACGCGTCGACAAACGATTGATTATGTGATTTTGCCGAAGATTATTTAAACAAGTTATGGATCACAGAAGTCTAAATTCCTTAATAAATCTCAGAAACATCAGAAGAAAAAGTTCTATAAGAAAAGGGGGTTCTACTCCAAAGAGCATAACTCAACACCAAATTCAGACAGTGAAAAATCTTAGGAGGATGATTCATATAAGTATTTACTTATTTCTTTTGGAACAAACTCTAAGAAACAAAGTATTATTTACTCTGAAGAGGAAGAAGAATGAAGAAGGAGTAGTGGAACTTGAAGGGGAACTCATCATTGCCCTTGATGAGCTAAAGAAAGCAAGGAAAAAGAATAAACAGCTGAAGGAACAACTACAACGGGCTAAAGAAGGTATGCATAACTCTGATAATGAGGAGTGTGTTTATAAAAAGGAAAAACTTGAAGAAGCTATTAAGAGAAAAGATAGTTTAGTCATTATACTAGAAGAAAAACAAGGAACCTGTGAGAAACTAGAAGAAGAGAACAAGCAATTAAAACATGAGCTGCTCAAGATAAGGAAGAAAACGATCTCAAAAACATGCAGAGATGAAATTTTTTCCTTGAAAGTTAAACTAGAAGAAGCTAAATGAAATGAAGAGGTTCTTCAAGTTTTGATCCATGAATGGGAAGAGAAATGTCAGAGTCTTGAGGCAGAGGTTGTCTCTCTAATAACGGATCTTGAGGGAATAAAGACCGAGAAAGGTTTAAATGAAAAATTTGTGGAAGGCACAAGGAAACTAGATCAAATTATAAATAGCCAAAGGTCCTCAAGAATCAAAACAGGTCTGGGATACACAAAGACACATGAATATTCTATGGGGAAGATAAACTTCTAGTCCGGATGATTTGAAGAACCACAGAGCTATGCAAAGAAGCATCAAGAAAGAATCAATGAAGACAAAAGAGGAGCAAGAAAATAGGAGATCATCAATGGAGAATGAATCAATCAACCAAAAAACCAAGGTACTTTCATGCATAAACTCATAAGATTTCAAACAATAGGCACACCTATTTATTTTATGGTCATTGTTATAAGTGCCATATTTTTGGACATAACACGGTTGATTATGGAAGAATCAAAGTTGAAAGAGCTGAAAATCCTAGATATAATAAGTATCATAATTTTATATCTCAAAACTCTACACTCAAAAATCGGAATGATTTCTCTCCCCTAATGAGTGATGTTGAATGTTTTAAATCTAATAATTTTGAGCACAAGGAAAGTAAGTGCAGAAGCAGGATTAAGTATCCATCCAAGTCTTAGAACGCCTGGTGGTCAGTGCTTCGAAAGGATGAGAAGAATTGGAAACAAAAATCTGGAAAGAGCATGGAATGTGGGCTCACTCTATCAACACAAAACTAAGAAAATAGATGGTATGTGGAAAATGGTTGCTCTAAGCATATGACTGGGGATAAGAGTAAGTTTCTGTCGCTAAATGAAAAGGACAAAGGGAACAATGTGACTTTCAGTAACAATGCTCTAGTAATAATTAAGGGTAAAGGAATAACCAGTCTTGATCAAAAGACAAAAGCAAAAAATGTGATGTATGTGGAAGGACTCAAGCACAATCTGCTTAGTGTTAGATAAATGTGTGATAATACCTATGAAGTGACCTTTCGATCCAAGGACTATGATATCTGCAACACGAAGAATGGAAAGTTGGTGTGAAAATCAATCAGAACCCACGATAATGTATATGTGTTTGATGATTCCATAGTTAACTTCTATTTAAGCAAAATGAATTAAGCAGAGTTGTGGAACAGGAGGTTTGACCATATGAATTTTGACATTTTGATAAAAGTTAGCAAGCTAGGATATGTGAGAGGATTATCAAGGCTGTCAAGGACTGATAACTCAATTTGAAAGTCATGCCAATTTGGCAATCAGACTATGACTCATTTCAATTCCAAAGAGTTCTCCTAATCTAGACCACTGGAGCTCATTCACACAGATATTTGTGGCCCAACTAGAGAAAAACCCCCAAAAGGAGAAAGGTATTTCATGCTGCTCATTGATGATTTTACTAGGGCCACTTTGATTGTGCTCTTAAAAGAAAAGTCAAAAGAATTTAAAAAAATAACACTCAAGTAGAAAATGAGAAAGGCTTAAATATAAAATGCTTAAGATCAGACAAAGGAGGAGAGTACACTTCAAGAGAGTTTGAATAATTTTGTGAAGAACATGGCATTAGAAGGCAATATTCAGTGGATAGAACTCCATAACAAAATGGAGTAGTTGAGAGAAAGAACAGAACAATCCAGGAAATGGCCAGAGCTATGTTGGATGAAGCAGAAGTATCCCACATCTTCTAGGGAGAAGCAACACAAGCAACAATATACCTATCAAACAGAACTCAGCTCAGGCCTAATAGTAATAAAACACCCTATGAGTTGTGGAAGGGAAGACCTGCATCAGTTAAGCACTTCAAGGTATTTGGGAGAAAATTCTTTATCAAAAGGAATGATAGAAATCTTGGAAAATTTGACTCCCACGTTGATGAGGGTATATTACTCGGGTACTATGCTCGAAGCAAAGGATATAAGTGTTACAAAAAGTGGAAAAATAAGATTCAGGATTTCATTTATGTGATAGTAGATGAAATAGAGTCACAATATGAGTCCTCTAAAATAAACATGAACTCAGATGGTGAAGAAAATCTAGATATGAGGTCTGCAAATCTAGAAGAAACAGATTCAGATAGTGAAGACGAGAAAGTAGGCACAACTCCAAGGCCAAAGACACCTTCCAGGTATGTGTAGGAATAATATCCTGAGAGTCATATGCTTGGAGATTAAAGACATGGTGTTCATACCAGGAGGAAACTTGTTGGCAATACAAGTTATGCAAGTCTGGCTTTGTTGTCACAAATCGAACCCAAGAATCTCAACTAAGAAAGTGAGGACAACTTCTAGGTGAAAGCTATGAATGAAGAACTTGGCCAGATTGAAAAGAATGACACTTGGGAGCTTGTTCCAAGACCTAGAGAGAAAAATGTCATTGGGACCAAATGGGTTTTAAAAAACAAGCTGAATGAGCAGGGTCAAGTGATCAGGAACAAGGCTCGATTGGTCTGCAAAGGGTATGCTCAAATAGAAGGGGTAGATTTTGAAGAAACCTTTGCACCAGTAGCAAGATTGGAAGCTATCAAAATTTTTCTTTCCCTTGCCAATCATAAAAACATCAAGGTATATCAGATGGATGTGAAATCTACATTTCTCAATGGAGATCTGGAAGAAGAATTTTACATTGAGAATCTAGAAGGATTTATGCTCACCATAGATGAAGGGTTTGTGTGCAAATTGAAAAAAGGCTCTATATGGACTCAAATAGGCTCCTAGATCTTGGTATGAAAGGCTGGATAAATACCTTCAACAAGAAGGCTTTAAAAAGGGTATTGTTGATAGAAATTTATACATAAAATCTGAACGTGACCATCTACTAATTGTAGTAGTATATGTGGATGACATAATCTTTGGCAGTGACATGGAAAAATTGGGGCATCAATTCACAAAATGTATGCAGACAAAGTTTGAAATGTCCATGATCAGAGAGATATCTTTTTTCTTGGGATTGTAAATCTCCCAGTCTCCAAAAGGAGTGTTTATCTCCCAATCGAAATATCTCAAAGAAACTCTGATGATGTTCGGCCTGGAAGATTGCAAGCCAGTGAGGACACCTATGGTTACATGCTGCAAATTGTGCAAAGAATATGAGACACCACTGGTAAATCAGATTGAATATAGATCCATGATAGGAAGCTTGTTGTATCTTACAGCTTCGTGGCTAGACATCATCCAAGCTATGGGTCTTATAGCCATATTTCAGGGTTTCCCTCGTGAAAGTCATGTTGTTACTATCAAAATTATTTCCAAATATCTTCAAGGAATAACATAATATGGACTGTAGTATGATAACAACAAATAATTTAAGCTGAAGGCCTACACTGATGCTGATAGGGTTGGAAATCTTGATGACAGGATGAGCACCTCAGGTGCAACTTTCTTCTTGGGGAAATGCTTGGTGTCATGTGTCAGCAAGACACAAGCCTCCATTTCTTTATTGAAATTTGAAACAGAGTATATTGGTGCTTCTACCTCTTGCACACAAATTCGATGGATGAAGAAAAAATGAACGATATTAAGGTAGATTTTGTTGATCCTATTCCAATTATGTGTGATAATACAAGTACCATAAGAATCTTTAAAAATCTAGTCATGCATTCAAAGACTAAGCATATTCCTATCAAGTTCCATTTGTTAAGGGAACAAGTTGCAACCAATGTTGTCAGACTTGAATACGTGGCCACTAAAGACCAACTTGTAGATACCTTTACTAAGCCAATGGAAAGAGAACCCTTTGAATATCTCACGTAGCAGATAGGAGTTGCGACTCCTTCTTCCAAATGACTCCATTTTTGGGGGTGTTGGAAACTACTCAACATGAGGGATCAATGGAAGAGTAGGTTGCAATGGTTTAGGGGGAGTATCCAAGAAGTATTGTTTGCCATTGATTCCAAAGGGGGAGAATATTACTAGGGCATCGAAGAATACCATGCCTAGTTTTACGGCGAGAAATGAAGAATGCCATGCCTAGATTCAGGGGAAGCTTATGGTGTTGCCATCAATGCCAAAGGGGGAGATTGTTGGAAAATTTTCATTGTTTGGATGGATAGTGGATACGAGTGTATTGACATTGATGTAAACCGAATTAGCATGGTGATCCTATGGTAACTGCAAGTTTAGAGAATCACCATAGTAGCAAGCTTATTGGAAAAGCCATAAAATTACGACTATGGTGAATCAGGGGTCCAAGTTATTTGCATCATATTTCAAGTTTGGAACCATATTTCAGGTTGAAAATGGGCTCAAAGATTGCATTAGACTGTCTCCAATAGAAAGTGCTATGAATAAACTTTCCAATGGTATATGGAAATCCAAAAATGGCCATCATAATCAAAAGTTCTTGATTGCCGAAGTAAGGAGCTTGAAGTCCTTAAGAGGAGACCAACTAGCAGAAACTCAGAGCAAAGGAATGATCAAAGCATCACAATAGGCTATATCAGAGGGTAGATCACATAGGAACCTCAGAGCATCAAGAGATGAGTTTTGAACCCAATATCAGAAGGCATGAGCAGGCAACATATCAGATGGTCAAAATATCAGAGCATCGGGAACTCGGGAGGAAATGATTTCAGAGCTGATTTTAGAAAGGATGGGGCCATCGAAACCTTGGAGCATAGGACCATTGAAACATTGGAAGGCCGAAATATCAGAGCATTGGGACCTCGGGAGGAAAATATTTTAGAGTTGATTTTTGGAAGGATGGGGCCATCAAAACCTTAGATCATAGGTCCATCAGAACATTGAAGGAAGGAATATCAAAGGTCAAATTCTGAGCATATAGGAGGTTTGGAGCCTCAGAACCTTGTAACTTCTTAACACTTGAATTTTGAGAAAGTTATGATACATCACACCATTGATATTGTTGAGCCCTTTTTTAAAAGTGTTGAGGGTTGCGGAGCAAAGATTTCAAAGGAATTTAGAATTCTTTTGAAAATGTCAAGGGGTGTGAGAAATAAGATTTACAAAGGATTTCATCGAAAAACCAAAGTCCAATGGACCCCTTTCTCTCTCCTCCAGGTGGACACATGGTAGTAGTTTATTGGCCCTAAGGGGTTGAGGTGGCAGATGACATAGTCATGGCATGGCCGTATGATAGGACATGTGGTAGGCATATTAGGCATTTTGGGTGGCCTAGCGGGCCAAATCCAGGTGACATGTGCCACCACTGAGGAGGTGCCATGTGGAGTGATGATATCAGCATGACATCACTCAGAGATTGACATTTTAGAGGTGAAGGATTTGAGTACTCCACTATAAAAGTTTCTTTGAAAATTTTTGATAAAAGGAGCTCCGATGGACTGTCACCTGGTCGCGGGAGACTAATAAAACCAAGGGCGTGGAGTAGGCTTAAGCACTTAGTTTCTATGAATAATTTCAGACCTTGGAGTCTCGTAACTCCTATGAAAATGGAATTTGAAACATGTTCCAATAAAAGGGGCTCCGATATTAACTAGCACATGGTCATGTGGAGACCAAAGGAACTAAGGGCTAAGTGCCAAGGGGCTAAAGGTATAAAAAATGTGTGATTTCATAATGTTACTTTTATATGAGTTATGATATGTTGTGGCTTCAATGTAACAATACATAGAATTAAAAGGATGAATGGGTCAACAACTAGAGATTAAATGCAAATAAGTGGAGATGGTTTATGGAGTCAATGGGATCTGCAGAAAACGCTGAGACAAGGCAACAAGGACAACAGTCCACAAAAAGAATTGATGAGATGAAGAAAGACAACTCCTACTTCCCATGCACGTCTTCTAGTTTTAAATAAGGAACAAAGTGGCAATTCCTGAGTACTTACAAGCTCTGTGAAGTAATGAATAAGCATGGGAAGTCACGGTAGAGTGTGCAGGCCGACTGAGGTTAAATTCAAAGTATGGAGGATTACACAGGGAGTTAGTGAAGAACTCGAAAGACCATTGTTATGTTTAATGCCATGACAAAGTTCATTGATCATACACAACAACATTGTACAGTGTGCAACAAAGGATCAAAACGATCGATTGCCATTGAGCAAACACGGGAAGTGTTGGCCCTCATTTTTGGTCCAGTTTTGCTTAAGAAAACATACTTAGTTTCTATATTTTCCATCCATTTACCATCACATCCACCTCATTTTGATGTATTTTATGCATATTTAGGTATTTAAATTTAATTTTGCAATTTTTAGAAGTTTTTATGAAAATTGAATTTCAAGTGCAATTTTTGGACAGAATCAGAAATTCCCGTAATAGCTATATGGATGTCATATTTGCAGGACACCTGGGCATGAGCTGGATACATTTATGGAAATATTGGGAACTAGGACTGAACTAACTCCAATTGGTTCGGTCAAACCAAGCTAAATCAGGCCCGGTCAAAGCTGGTCAAACAGGACCAGTCATTCAAAAAATCCCTAGGAAATAGGGCAGTTTTATGATTTCATGGGATTTTCCATATTTTTAGTGATAGGTTGGATGAATTCGACTTGGATAGGTGGATATGGATAGATATAGTTGTTAGAGATACTTTAGATCAATTTGTTTCATGATCTTCTATTTAAGCCAAAACTTTGAAGGCTTATGTCATGTAGAATTTGTATAATTTTATGTTGAGACATCTGAATATTTGAAGTTAATTTGAAGAACCTGTTCTACCTTGATTTTTCTGTTAAATGGTGTGGATGATTGACTGAATTTGCAGTAGTTGATAATCTCTTCATGTGTGCAAAGCAAGGGTGGAGGGCCCCCACTCCAAGCTAAGTACACTTCATTGCTAAACTAGCTTTATTTTCATAAACTAGTTGCTTCATATTTGTCTACTTGTTTTGCTTCAGATTTGCTTACTTGATTTGGTGTATGATGATTTATGTTTGTTGATGAATCTTGGTTTATTTATCATCTTCATTTGAAGGGACAATCCAATGTTCAAGTTGAACCCTCCTTCTATTGGATTAATGAATAAAAACTAGAGTTCATCTTTCTTGTTTTCAATTAGTTTTATGCAATTCCAGTTTTCTAACAATAACATTATAAAGAATGAATTTGTGATGAAGAATATCAAGGATCTCCTAAGTTAGGAGCCTCTTTAATTATTTATTTGTGCATCTTAAGTTGTTGTCAATTTATGGTTTTTTTGATTTCTATTCATCAAGTAATATTGTAGAAGAAGGACACAAATGGATCTCCTAAGTTAGGAGCCACTTCATCTTACATATATTACATTAGTGAATTAGAAATTATTTAATTGATATTTATAAAATG
This sequence comes from Pinus tabuliformis, assembly GCA_031772625.1. Classification (NCBI taxonomy): domain Eukaryota; kingdom Viridiplantae; phylum Streptophyta; class Pinopsida; order Pinales; family Pinaceae; genus Pinus; species Pinus tabuliformis. The sequence goes on along the minus strand of CM062813.1, from coordinate 602,176,285 downwards.
TATTTCCTTAGTTCTCCATATTTTATCTTCTAATCTTGACTACATCTGATATCCATACATTTTGGGCATGCCTCCAAGTTTTACAAACCTGGATTGGTAATGAAATATTTGTGTTAATAAATTAGTCCAACATTTTGACGCCGTTTCTAGGGAGGCATTCATCAACAAAGTCAATTAGAGGATAAAAACAAAATCTAAAAAAAAAAAACACAACAAAACAAAAACAATAAAAATTCAGTTATGTTATGTTTCTTTATGCCTAGGAATAGAGATCAGAATGGTAGATTTATTAAAAAAAACCCCACATCCATAGAAGTAGGACCATCAAGACTAACTACATCGGTTGTTGGTAAACCAAAAATAGAGGAATTAGAAGAAAAACAAAGAATAGGACAAAGATTAACTTTAATTGAAAGATAAACCTTGTTAGCGTGGGAGGTAAAAAAAAACAAACTCCAAAAGCGACACCTACTTCAGAAAAACAAAAGGAAACAAGGAATTTGTTAAACCAATAGATCAACCCATTTTTGAACCCTTAGATCAATCTATTTTAAAAAACAAGCAACAAATTGAATCTCAATTTTCCATCGAAATAGTTGAAACTATGACAGAAGAAGGGCAAGGATCTGTTATTCTCACTCTAGAATAGAGAATTTAATATGAAAGACAACAAAGAGAATGGAGAAGACAAAGAGAGGAAGAATCAAGAAGAGAAGCTGATAGAAAGAGAGAATAAGAAAGAAAAACTGAGTATGACAACAAAAGACTAAATAATAATGAACAAGAAGATAAGGAACCTACTTTTGGCTTTCCAATATTAGATACAAGTGCAATATTAGGAGAAGAAGTGAAAATGAAAAACATTCCACCTTCTATATTGCCTAACTTTTATGGAATGTCAACAAAAGATCCTGACTCATTTATGTTTGAATTCGATATCTTGTGTAGAACTTATGGATACACAGATGACACACACAAGCTTCACCTCTTTCCTACTACTTTGAAAGCAACAACATTAAAATGGTTCATGGGTTTAGGAGAACGTACAATCACTTCTTGGGATGACATGAAGAAAAGTTTTCTTAAAAAGTATCAAGCCTATTGCAGGCCTAGGGACTCGAAAGAGGATGTTTTTAGAATGACACAACAAGAAGACGAAAGTTTAGAAGAATATTTGGAAAGATTTTCTTACAATCTTCAAAAATCTAAACAACACTCTCTGAACTCAGATACCATCCACACAATCTTTCTAAAAGGTATAAGAGATTAATATCTTGACATTTTGAATGTAATGGGAAAGGGTGATATTTCAAACTTACCATTTCATGAAATTTCATATCTATGTCAAAAATATTCAAGAGGAAGATCAAAAACTGAAAGGAGAGATATTAGTTCAAAAGTAGCAAAATCAGCAGCTGGAGGGGTAACAAGAGAATAGATAGGGAGCTTGCTGGAAAACTTTAAAGCTGATATTATAAGTACATTAGGGACACAAGTAGATGTTCTGAAAGCAAACAAAAAGAAAGAAGAACAAGAACAAATCTTAGCAATCTTTTGTCCCAAATGTAGAAAGAAGCATGCATTAAGAGAATGTCCTTTAGATAGTGTTCATGTATGTGGCCTTTGCACAGAAAACCATTCAACATAAAACTATATAAAGTTGAAATAATTGCAAATGAATTCAAATGGAAGAAGTACAAGGAGCAGAAGGCTTTTACTATGTGGCACCAAGAAGGCCTTGGCAGCCAAGGATTCCTCAACAATTCCCTCAGCAATTCCCTCAACAAAACTATTAATATCCTCCTCAAAACTCTTGGAACACCCCAATGCCATGGCAAGCTTGGCCTCCACAAAAATATCAAAACCAACCTGCATAAGGTTGGAGGGGATATATTTATGGAAATCAACCACCTCAACAAATGTATCCTCAACAATACCAACAACAATATCAACAACCATTTACATACCAACAGTTTCAACAATATCTGCAGTCAATGCCATTTCCACAACAAAATCCCACACCATTACTAACATAACCACAACAACTACAACTGCTTTCGAACCAACCTAGACCAACTCAACTACCAGCTCAGCTAGTAGCAAATTCGAGTAAAAAAATGGATAAACCTGCATACAATGTGGAAGAAGCAACATATTTCCCAACATACTCCATTCTTCTCATAAATGATGTCCATTTAAGGTTTGGGAAAGTACCGCATAAAAATTCTCCTGCGATCATAGAAGAACCAGCTGAACAAGGAGAACAACCTGAAACATCACATTCAGAAAATCAAAGTCAAAAAGGAAAAACTATAATAACTCAAACACCACCCTATCCAGAGAGGTTAGTAGAGCAGAAAATTCAAATGTCTCTTCCTGAATTTGATATTTTGGATGAATTAAAAATGCTTATGTCAAAATTCCTTTATTGTAGACAATCAAAGAAATTCCAATTTATGCTAAATAGTAAAGAAACTATGCATCAAGAAAACTGGTAAAAAGAAAAAGGATCCTACTACAATCCAAGTCATTGGAAAACTAGCTAGCCTCATTTCTACAAAGACAACAGTAAAAAAATATATTGACCCTGGTATCCCTATGGTTACTATTTCAATAAATAATTTTTCAGTTCCAAACACATTAATAAATTTGGGAGCAACGATAAATGTAATGACTACAGAGACAATGAAACATTTAGATTTAAACAACATTAGATCTAGTACTACGATTTTAGAGTTAGCAGACATATCTAAAGTTATACCAGAAGAAATATTAGAAGATATCACAGTCTCTCTACATTCATGGGAGTATCCTGTAGACTTCCTCATTTTGCAGCCAAAAACAAACTTAGGAGGACACCCTCTAATCTTAAGCAAACCGTGGTTAGCCATTACTGATGCATTTATAGGATGTAGATCGGGAAGTATGATTATTGCACATGGGGATGAGAGAAAACACATCACACTTTATTCTCCAGCACAAGCACCTTCTTTAGTATCATTGCTTGAAGGACAAGAACAACAACAAACTAAATAAGTTCTAAGTATTAACCAAGTCTTTGACCTTAGAGAAGAAGAGGAGAATGAAGATCTATTGGATATTTTCATCTCAAAACCGGATATTTTAGAGCAGCTTAGAGTAACCCAGTATGAAGCTGCAAGTAATCTTTTGAACCACTGTTTTCAAGAAACCTGCACAATTCAATCACTGCAAGATTCATTCACAGATATTTTTCCTGTAAATACAATTACCAATTCAAAAACTAAAACAATAGAGATTTATCCTGGAAAACATTTGAATATTGGTAATAACTTACAATTGTTGCAAGAACAAGAGGTAATAGCATTGTTACAGAAATACTCAAAAGCTTTTGCCTGGGATTACACAGACATGCAGGGAATTCACCCCAACACATGTATCCACCACATCTATATTGATGACCATATTAAACCAGTGAGGCAACCTCAAAGGCGGATGAACTCCATGATGAAGGAAATAGTGAAAGAAGAACTAAAAAAACTATTACAAGTTGGATTCATATATCCTATTTATGACAGTCAATGGGTTTCTCCCTTAGTGGTAGTACCAAAGAAAAATGGGAAGTGGAGAATATGTGTAGATTACCGAGAATTAAACAAAGCAACATTAAAAGATCATTTCCCACTACCATTTATTGACCAAGTGCTAGATTCATTAGCTGGGAAGAAATTCCTTTATTTTCTAGATGGGTTTAGTTGGTATAATCAAATTAGAATAACAATAGAAGACCAGGACAAAACAACATTTATCTGCCCATGGGGAACATATGCATACAATGTTTTGCCTTTTGGGCTATGCAATACACTTGCTACTTTCCAAAGAGCATTCCTTGCAATATTTGCTGATCTGATCCATGAATGTGTAGAAGTCTACATGGACGATTTCACTGTATATGGAAACACATTTGACGATTGTTTGAAAAAACTTGAGAAAGTTTTGAAACGATGCATAAAGACAAATCTGTCCCTAAGTAATGAAAAATGCTACATGATGTTAGCAGAGGGGATAGTGTTGGGACACCATATTTCCTCATCAGGAATTAAGGTGGACCCAACAAAAATACAAGTCATTGTGAATTTAATGCCACCTACAACTCAAAAGGAAGTAAGAAGTTTCTTGGGTTATGCAGGCTACTATAGGAGATAAATTGAAAATTTCAGTAGAATAGCACTGCCTCTATTCAAGTTACTTGCAAAAGATGTTGAATTCCAATGGACAAATCATTGTCAAAATGCATTTCAATTATTGAAAGAAAAACTGTCAATTTCCCCCATTCTTCGAGGACCGAATTGGTCTTTGCCATTTCATATCTCCACTGATGCATTTGATACAGCTATAGGTGCATCACTTGGAAAGAAAGAAAACTTGTTTAATTATGCTATATACTTCATAAGTAAAAACTTAACACTAACAGAATTGAACTACATAGTCACAAAAAAAGAGATGTTAGCTGTAGTACATGTAGTAAGCAAATTCAGGCATTACATAACAAGCTACCAAGTGTTCATTCACATAGACAATGTAGCAATCAAATATTTAATGAACAAAGCAATCACAAATTGTAGAATTACAAGATGGCTATTATTAATGCAAGAATTTAATATTACAATTCAAGATCAACCAGGGAAAGACAATCAAGTAGCAGATTTCCTTTCAAGGCTTCATACACCTGGTGATCCAAATCCTATTTCAGATAATTTCCCAGATGAACATCTGTTTGCAATAATGGTCAAAACACCATGGTTTGCAGATATAGCAAACTATTTGTCCTCTGGAAAATTACCATCCCAGTTCATAAAGAAACAAAAACGAAAGATAATTAGAGAAAGTTCTAGGTATAGCTGGGTCAATGGTGATCTCTTTTATACTAGCTCTGATATGATAATAAGAAAATGTGTTAGAGAAGACGAAATATTAGAAATTTTGAAAGCATGTCATGACAAGCCATGTGGTGGTCATTTTGCAGACAAACGAACAACCTACAAGGTGCTGCAACTGGGCTACTATTGGCCAACAATCTTCAAAGATTCCAAAGCCTATGTCAAGAGGTGTGACAATTGCCAAAGAATAGGAAGGCCAATAATATCAGATGAAATGCCACTTAAGCCACAAGTGCTCATAGAACCATTTGAGCAATGGGCTCTAGATTTTGTGGGACCAATAAATCCACCATCAAATGGAAAGAAGTACATCTTGGTATGTATTGATTATGTTACTAAGTGGGTTGAGGCAAAGGCAGTAGCAAGAGCAACAGAAAACACAGTGGTCACATTCCTCTTTGAGGAAATATTTGTCAGATTTGGAGTACCAAAACAGAATGTAGTTGACCAAGGCACATAGTTCATTTCCAAGCTTGTTCATGATCTTACAGAGAAGTGCAAGATCAAACATAGAAAATCAATACCGTACCATCCTCAAGCAAACAGATAAGTGGATTCACCCAACAAAGTCCTGGAAAATATCATGGCAAAGACAATACAAATGAATAGGAAGGACTAGTCAGAAAAGTTAAGAGATGCACTATGGAAATACAAAATAACATGGGAAAACACAATTGGGTTCAATCCATATCAGTTAGTATATGGACAAGAAGTCCTGTTACCCATAGAATTTCAAATACACACATTAAAGTTAGCAACAAAGTTAGGATTGGAATTATATGAAGCACAACAACAATGAGTAATGGAATTGAATCAACTGGATGAACAAAGACAACAAGCAGTGGAGCACACAACTCTTATGCAGCAACAAAGGATGAAATGGCACGATCGATTCATCAAGAACAAAACATTCAACAAAGGAGACTTGGCATTATTGTTTGAATCCAAATTCAAATATTTCAAGACAAAGTTCACAACTCATTGGCTGGGGCTATATAAGATAGAAGAGATCTTTGATAATGGCGCTGTCAAGATAAAAACAATTGATCATGAATCTACTTCATTTGTAGTTAACGGACATAAGCTTGAAGTTTACAATAATCCTATCAATAAAGAAGATTTTATGAAACAAATGTCAAAAGATACTGAACTGGAAGTAATGGAACAACATAGCAATATGCCTCCCATTATTCCAGAAGAAGAATAAAAAATAATAATAATAAAAATAAAAATAAAGCAAACAAATGTCAAAAGATACTGAACTGGAAATAATTGAACAACATAGCAATATGCCTCCCATTATTCCAGAAAAAAAAAAGAAAAAAAAAATAAAGAAAGAAAAAAATAAAAAAAGAAAAAAAAAGGTTTGCTTGTGAAAACCAGGTAACTGGCACAAAGAAAACATGAATTCATGAAGGAAAACCAACAAGTTTGGCTTGCATGAATTCACAAAATTTGTTTAACTCTGACGATAGTTTGATTTTGCAGAATGCACCCTACAAAACAATACAAGACTTGAGGACAAGTCTTCAGATAAGCAAGGGGGAAGTTGCAAAAGAAACTCAGTTTGAGTAGCTGAAAGTTTGAGCAACTGAATTGAAGAAGGAACTTGAATTGTATTGCAGAAGGGACCTGAAACATTATTGGAAACATTGTGCAGAAGGGACCTGAAATGTTAGAAGAAACATGTATTATATGAAAAATACTGCATAAAAAATACATGACAGAAGGGACCTGACTCATCGAGTACCAATTGCAGAAGGGACCTGAACGACATCAACAATCAATGATCCTGAATCAATGAAGAAAGCAAGAACATGAAGCAGAAATAAAGTCTACATTTCAATCTATCTTAGACGATCCATTAAAGACATTTTCACCTATTACTTGACCAGAAGACATCATCAAATACTATCAGGGAGTAAAGTACAATGAGTAAAAAGTTTTGCTCTTGAAAATTTCAAAATTTTTAATTTTTTTTAAGAGATTGTTAAGATTAATTTAGTACCTGACATGCATATTTTACCTACATTTTACTACCTTCATTATTCTACTCATCCTATTCATATATATTCATCTCCATACTCATTATTCTACCCATTAAATTCCATAAACATACTCCAAATACCACATATTCATTTCATATTCCATATATACATCATATTAACCCTAAGTATTTTTCTTTTGAAAAGCAAATGGATTAAAATATAGGGTCCAATAATTAAACTCTATACCTACAAAACCATACACAAGTTAGCATTATAAATTTAATTTTAAATATGACCTTAACATGGTCATTTTAAAATTAAATTACATATATTGAAATATGCGCATTATGAAATAATACAAGTAAAGGAAATCGAAATAATTCATTTCGACAAGTTATAATCAAAGTACATAAAATGATGTTATAAAGTGTAAGGTTATCATAACACAAATAATGTAATTCCATGCAATGAAAACAAACATTATGAAAATGTTTCGGAGGCATAAGACGTGGGAAATGGATATGAAGTGGAGGTATGATGACATTTAACGGGCATAAGGCCATGCAATGGAACTATAATGAAATTCAAAGGCACGACGATCAAATCACAATGCACCATGAATAAGTATGAAATGGAATAACAATACGAGCCGGTGGAAATGAAACATATGGCAGACTGACTATACGGTGATATGAGTAAAACAACAGTCAAAGGTTAAGGTAATAAAAGCCGAGACGTGGAGGTAAGCACGGTGGGTAGGTATGCAGGACAACCATGAAGAAACACAGTACAACCACGAAGGGAAGCAGTCAGAGATCGCAACATGTGGGAATGGTCAACCAAAATTTGAAAACACAGCAATAAACATTTCAATAAAAACAACACCGTGGGTTTTTGCATTCAACCAGAACTCATACACTGCACCTCCGCCATTTTTACACACAAACTTTTGTAAAAATTGCTTTCTCTCCACCATCACAGCCATTTGCAGGCTCAGGGAGAACGGTGAGTGTTGTGTAAGCTATTAGCACACATTCGAGAGCTAGAGGTGAATGGTTTGACAGAGAAAAGGAAATCAAACCGAGAGAGAGGAGGCAAGAAATATAGCAGTGAAGAATCAGAGATAAGAAGAAAAAGCGGAGTAGACTGAGGGATAAGCTGAGAAAACTAGCAGTCATGTAAGAGCAAGTAGAGTTAACTAAGGAAGATCTCGTGAGCAAGAAGGTAAGACCAAAACTCGATTTCTCTCAATAAATGCAGTGGATGTTTTGATGAGGAAATCTCGAGGATTTTTTTAATGAGACACAAAGTTTGACTCCGAGATATAAGATAGCGCTTCAACCACCATTTACTATTTGTTAATGCTGTCATTCATTAAGACTCTGCCATCAGTAAAGAAATAAGGTTTTTAAATGAAGTTTAACAGTAGAAAACATTATGAAACGCGGGTTGATAGAGCCACGACACAGAGGAAATCAATTCAGATCCTCCATGTTTACTCATGAAATCTCTGAAGTTGATTGATGAAACAAAATGTTAGTTGTAGTTTGATTGCATAAGTACATGCTTTCGCCGAGTTGATTGATGAGACATAGTGTTAAATTGTAGTTTGATTGCATAAAACACATGATTTCACTGAGTTGGTTGAATACACAGTGAATTAGTTATGGCTTGATTGCACAAACAATGGGCTTGATTGCACAAATAGTGAACTCGAGAATGACTTCACTTTGACATATAAATGAGTTTTTTAACCATAGGAAAGTTATAAAAAAAATGAAAATCGAAAGGAGAAGCTATGGTATGATTTATATATATATTTCAAAATCAAAACAAAATTTTGATTTTCAATTTCTTTTCCTATAAACAGAGAATATAATTAATGATATGCATTAGAAGAACACTTCATTTATATGGACAGAGCAGAGTTTTGATGAAAGAAGAACAAAACCGAGAATGGGTCTTGCATCAGAGAATAAGCAGGATGTTTGTTTTTGTTTTTCATTTACAAAGGGTAATGTTTTGAAAAGAACAATGACTTATTGTTGCAGTGAGATAGAGATTAAACAAGCCTGATTTTATTGTTTCTAAAGAGTATCAGGAGAAAGGTAAGCCCTACTACTACAATGTATAACTGAATCAAAAAGATCTTTATGCATGAATGATTGTTATTTTAATTTTCAAAAATGAGGTTAATGATAGTAGAGGGATATATCAATTGGTTTTCAGAAAACATGACCACCAGAATAGAACCGAAATTTCAAATTGAACAGTGGAAGAAGGAAACAATAGAAAAATTATATCAAGCAGGGCTTATAAGTTTTCTTCAGAGGTTTAATGGTCACAGTGAGAGTATAACCAGGGAGTTTGTAAACAACTATACCCAGGATCAAACAATGGTAGGAAACTTAATCATTCCATTGACTCCGAAATACATCTCCCAAGCATTAGATCTTCCATTGACAGGAGAAAACTATCATAAAGGTCTACACTTCAAGGAGAAAGCATGGACTTTCTTCTTAGAGAAGAACAAGAAGGGAGCCTTTGATAGAACTAAAGGCATACCTAGGGAATGGTTCAACGAGCCATGGGGAGAGTTAGTTTTGATCATTCAAAAATTCTTCACATGTGATAGAGGACATAGTGTGGCACATCTGTACCATGTCAGGCTACTCCAACACATTAAAGGAGAAGTCAAAATAAACTTGCCATATTTATTCTCCCGAAATCTCATCAAGATGATAGAGTCAGTGAAAAATGAAAATAAACCAAAAGAAGCTCAATTTTATCATCAAAGATTAATAAAAATTCTTGTAGAGCATCAAGTAAGAACTCAGGGTATAATCTGGAAAGAGTTTTTAGTCCAAAACCAGCATGAAGAATAGGTCATAGAAGAACAGTACAAAACAAATCAGGAAACTAGAGGCATCATGAATTCACCACTCTATCCAAGAACCAGGGCTAAGAAGCAAAACAACACTGTCATGATTGAGAAGGATACATCCTTCATATCCACTCCTAGGAGGCATAGGAGGAAGAGCCCAACAGAAACAAGTAGCAAGGACCAAGAAGTGCAGATTGTAGAAACACTTTCTATAGAGAAACAGGTAGAAGACATAATTGAGAGATTGGAGAAAGAAGCTTTAGAAAAAGACTCATACTTTGATAATGTAGAAGCCACATCATTTGCAAAAGATACACAAGAATTAGAAAAAGAGTTGCACTTGAGCAAGATAAAAGAATTGACAGATCAGTTAGAAATAAACAAGATCTTGGAAAAGCACTTGAAGAAAGAAAATAAAGCATACAAGAAAAATAATGCAAAGTTAGTGAAGGAAAATGAAAAACTAAATGAGGAGGTAGGCAAACTAAAGAGAAAGAATGATCTACTTTGCAAATAGGCATTCAAGTGGCTTAAAGATAAAAACATGTGGAAAAACAAATATGAGAAACAGAAGGTCAAAGCTACTATTTACAAGGAAGAACACAACATGGGGATAGATTATCTGTTAGAGGCAGCACAACAGGAAGCATCAGGGTCAGGCACAAGATTCATAGTAGAGGTCAGAAGATCCAAGAGGAAGAAACAAGCATGAGGACATGCTTGTGAATCAGTAAGGGGGAGATGTTGGCCCTCATTTTTGGTCCAGTTTTGCTTAAGAAAACATACTTAGTTTCTATATTTTCCATCCATTTAACATCAAATCCACCTCATTTTGATGTATTTTATGCATATTTAGGTATTTAAATTTAATTTTGCAATTTTTAGAAGTTTTTATGAAAATTGAATTTCAAGTACAATTTTTGGACAGAATCAGAAATTCCCGCAATAACTATATGGATGTCATATTTGCAGGACAACTGGGCACGAGCTGGATACATTTATGGAAAGCTTGGGAACTAGGACTGAACTAAATCCAATTGGTTTGGTCAAACCAAGCTAAATTAGGCCCGGTCAAAGCTGGTCAAACATGACCAGTCATTCAGAAAATCCCTAGGAAATACGACAGTTTTATGATTTCATGGGATTTTCCATATTTTTAGTGATAGGTAGGATGAATTCGACTTGTATAGGTGGATATGGATAGATATAGTTGTTAGAGATACTTTAGATCAGTTTGTTTTATGATATTCTATTTAAGCCAAAACTTTGAAGGCTTATGCCATGTAGAATTTGTATAATTTTATGTTGAGACATCTCAATATTTGAAGTTAATTTGAAGAACCTATTCTACCTTCATCTTTATATTCAATGGTGTGGATGATTGACTGAAGTTGTAGTAGTTGATAATCTCTTCAAGTGTGCAAAGCAAGGGCGGAGGGCCCCCACTCCAAGCTAAGTACACTTTTGCTAAACTAGCTTTATTTTCATAAACTAGTTTCTTCAGATTCATTTACTTGTTTTGCTTCAGATTTGCTTACTTGATTTGGTGTATGATGATTTATGTTTTCTAATGAATCTTGGTTTATTTATCATCTTCATTTGAAGGGACAATCCAGTGTTCAAGTTGAACCCTCCTTCTATTGGATTAATGAATACAAACTAGAGTTCATCTTTCTTGTTTTCAATTAGTTTTATGCAATTCCAGTTTTCTAATAATATCATGATGATGAATGAATTTGTGATAAGGAATATCAAGGATCTCCTAATTTAGTAGCCTCTTTAATTATTTATTTGTTTGTCTGTTTCAATTAATGGTTTTTTTGATTTCTATTCATCAAGTAATATTATAGAAGAATAACACAAGTGGATCTCCTAAGTTAGGAGCCACTTCATCTTACATATTTTGCATCAGTGAATTAGAAATTATTTAATTGATATTTATAAAATGTATTTCCTTAGTTATCCATATTTTATCTTCTAATCTTGACTACATTTGATATCCATAAATTATGGACATGCCACCAAGTTTTACAGAACTGGATTGATAATGAAATATTTGTGTTAATAAATTAGCCCAACAGGAAGAGTGTATTGTTGAAGAGATGAGTAGTGTGAGCAAAGTGTGTGCTGTGAAGCGAGCATAGGAGCAGAACTAAAAGGTGTGTAGTAGAGAGCCTATGCGAGAGAAGGCAGAGGCCTAAGGATATGTTGCTGTGAGCAGATGTTAAAGTGCTGCTTTGTAAAACCCAAGGACTCTGTGGAATAGTAGAGGACAGAGAACAAAATTTGTTTCTGTAACCAACCAGATTGGTATTTTTCCATAATTTAATGTGCCTCCATTTTTAGTTTGAAAATTGTATGAAAATTAGAATAGTGGCAAGAGTAGGTTATGGTTTGCATTCAGAAGAGGTTGGTGCCTCTTGGAAAGTAGGTGCTTGCTAACCTAAGGGGGTCAGTGCCTCCTGTGAGTGGGTGCTCACAAACAAACTTATGTAATTAAGTAGGTGCTTAATTTACATCATAAACAACAACAAATTGGTGGGTTTTTCCATTTGGGTTTCCACATGAAAACACCAATGTCAATATGTGTGTGCTACTCATGTGATAGATTATATGAACATATGAATGATTAAGCTTGCTTCTCACTTTCTTTATGAATGAATTCTCTCATAAGTAACATACAATAGAGGAAAGAACTAAATGCATATTCACTATTTTTTTTTAAGAATCTCACTATTACTGATTCACCCCTGCTCTTAGTAGTTCCTTATTCCAACATAAATTATCTACAATTTGAATCAATCAGATTGACCAAAAAATGAAGTTTGGGCGTGCATTTTAGTGAAGCAAGGCAATTTTAGTCTGTTCCAAAAAAATGCATGCCCAACTTTTATTTGAAGGTCAAATTGAATGATTCATATTTGAGAGTACTTTTTTACTCATAATTAACATTAATTTTTCACATATAAATTTATGTTGTGAAAGAATATGCCAAATTGGATTGATTTCGTAGGGTTAAAGTCAAGGTTTGTGTGCCTCAAATAGATGCACATAAGGACCTGTACTTAATTGATTGTGTGATAATGATCATTCCAACCTAAATATAAAACCATTTTATGTAACATAGAATAATCATTTTCATAAAGGAAATGTTATACTTTGAAATCCAAGTTTGTCCCAATAACAATTGATCATATATGGCAATGATCATAGTCGGAACAAATATGCACTGCCAGACCAAACCAATTACACTCTTGGAAATGAAATTTGAAATGCGACATAACTGGACAAATCCTAACCTTAAGATATAAAATTGCATCATGTCTGACAAATATCCTACATAACTATGTTTCTCACTTATACACAACTTTCACATAAGGCAAGTCGAAGCAAAACTTAGAATGTTGTAACAATTCAAAAGTGTTTAAAATAATTAAATAAACAACATACAATTTGAATCAATTAGATTGCCCAATAAATCAAGCTTGGGTGTGCATTTTAGTGAAGTAATGAAATTTTGGCTTGGTTCACAAAAATACACACCCAACCTTCATTTCAAAGCCAAATTGAATGATTCAACTTGGAGAGTATTTTTTTACTCATAAGTAACATTAATAAAATTAAATATTTTTAATTTTTCACATATATATTTTTGTTGTTCAGAATACTCCAAATGGCATGTATTTCAAAGGTAAAAGGCAAGGCTTCTGTGTCTCATATAAATTCACACTAAGAATGTTTGGGAACAAGGTGATGGACTAAGAAAAATGAAACTTGTATTTTAATAGTTGAAACTTGTACCTTGCTGGTTGAAACACTACAAGCAATTCTATATGACCTTATTTTAGGAGTAATTAGGTTTAAATGTTTCTAAGGGATAGATATAGAGATAACACCTAGGGTTTTCAAGGTCTATTTTATGGTTTTTCTATATTGTACATATTTTTTAGGGTTTTATGTTGAAGATTAGGTCAAGTGACCTAGTTAGGACATTTACTATAAAAAGGTTTAGGTGCCATTTTAATGCAAAATTGACATTTGCTATCATTAATGAATAACCAATTGCATGATGGAAATTTTGTCAATTCTACCCATGAGAAAGAAGTGATGGTCATCTTACATGCCATCAAAATATTGCAGCGCTATTTTTAAAAGTGTTATTTTTAATAAATTGTATCTTGTATCTAAATATTTAATTTTAATTTTAATTTTGTGTCTAAGAAAATATAGGAGTAAAGGAGCAAAGTTAAAGCACCTTATAAATAATTCCATTCACTTAATAAAATTTTCTTTTCTTTATAAAATTAATTTGTAGAAAAATAAAGCAATAAGTAAAAAAAAACTCATTTGTGTGTGTATTCCTCATGGTTTATTCAACGAGCATTTTTGCACTCAACATGCATTTGTCACGATTTATTTAGTGTACATTCCTCATGGTCTATGTAGCATCCATTCTTGCATTCAACGTGCATTTAGCAAGCGTGCCTTGACCCCAGACAATGATGGCCTCAATTGAAACATTGACATCCTCTTCCCCATAAACAATTGACACACGGGGTTCCTAGGAGAAGTTCACAGTCAAAAAATTCAAAGAGTGTGTCGATACATGGAAAGATACAAAAAATTGTCCACCAGGTATGCTAGATATCCTTAGAAGAGCACGCGTTTATAATTTTATATTTGGATAGTTCGATTTCCAAAATGATGGGATAGATGAAGTTATAGAAAATTATGATGATAAAGCCATACCATTAAAAACATTTTGGTAGAGGATTAACGTGGACCCTGATCTAGTTGCAAGAGAAAAACAATTCCATGCAATGGGGGAATGATATTTAACTCCAAGAAAACACCTAAGGAAAAAAATATTGAAATGGATAGTAAAATATGTGGGAAAAAAGTATCTATTTTGAGGAATGGATTAAAAATGCAAGATGTTCCCCAAGGACTATACAAATCCTTTATTCAAGTTGTACTTAATACAATTATGAATCATCACAAGTTTGATATTTCCAGTGACTTCATGAGGCTAATTATTCATTGGGTTGAAGGAACGATCGTATATTTCCCTTATCTGTTGCCTAAAAGATTACATTATAGCCTGCAGGAAAAAAAATTAATAAGGTTGAGTTCAGTTTCCTGGGAAAACTGTAGAAAATTATTGATTTGTATTGACCCAGTGTTGAAACAAGGCCGCTTAAAACTTACATTAGGAAATCAAAACCAAATAAAACCATTGAGGAATAACCTAAACAGACACGTGTTGAAGGTGTGGAAAATTTTGTTGATACAATTTTCCATGCTGAAGATATAGTTGCTAGTGTCCTAGGAGACTTACATGTGTGTGTGGATGAAGATGAGGAGCATGAAGGTTTGGACCATTATAAGGAAACATGTAATGATGATTTTTCTAGAATAGACAAAATTCCTTCTACATAATTGGCACCTCAATATAATTGCCCTTTTATGGGTGATTCAACATCTACATCTCTAAGTTTAAATGTTCACAATCCAACATACAATTTCAATAACATATTTGTTGACAAGTGTGCAACAAGAAATGCTTGTTGAGAATGCAACAAGATGATGGAGCTTAGTGGAAAGGAGCCGCCTTCACTAAGTGGTCCCGTAGGCAAGTTTTGGCGCAAAGTCTATTTTTAGACTATGTCTATTTTTAGACATATGGATCATGGTCTATGAGTTGTAGTTTTCTGTTTATGGATGATTGGTCATGTTGGGAAAAATAGATGGACTTCTATTTTTGGATCACAGTAGGAATGATTAGAGTCTATTTTTAGATTGCTAGTCAAAAATAGAAAAGTCAAATATTATTGTCTCATAATAATATTTAGACTATAAACTTTATCTTATCCTCTTGGAGCACTTCAGTTTGAGCTATAGATGTGGCACATGTAGCTGTCAGAAGGAAATACGCTTTCTTTGTGGGTTAGTTGAGCTATTGCATGCAGGACATCAGTTAGAACTCATGTGGTTGAGTTCTATGGAGTTGGATGAGAAGTTAATGGAGTTGTGTTCAGTTTGACTTAGTTGAACTAGTTGTATTTAGTCTAACTGGCCAATAGACTAAGTGATGAGTTGTGTGAATTAGTTATTAATTAATTCAATAATTATTAACTCATAATGCAAATGAAGAATACATCAGTTAACTCAGTGCATGTACAGTTCAGTGGAGACAGGTGTTAGAGGTTGAGATTGCTATCATTTGTGACTATAGTTGTGCATGAGATTTTGCACAATCAAAGGATTGAGTATGCCCATGAGAATTGCATATGCCCAGTAGAATAGCCTGTGCTCACGTGATTTCTAGTGTGAGTGATTCTCCAAGGTAAATAGAACTTTGAACGAGTTTGGATTCATTCATTCTCTTGCAGGATTGTGCAGTGGAGGCAGGCAAGCAGCGGAGGAGATTTGGAGATCAGATCTGAGCTAGTTTTGTGTGTAACAGGTGGAGATAGTACTGAGTACTTGTGAGGAGTATTGTACTATGTAATGTTACATGTTCTCAATCATTAATATACAGATAGTGTGGGGTTTTTAGCTGTATGCTTTCCCCGGGTTACATACTGTGTTAATGTGTGCATGCGATTGATGTTTCATTGTTTTTGATGCTGCTAAATTGATGATCAACGTAGAGGAGGTTATGTATTATGCATGTATTCCACAATAGTGTATAATCGGGATAATCTCTATGAATAAGTGTTTATTATTCAAAATTTCTACAATATTTGTTTTCTCAGTAAATGATAGAATGATTCATTACAAACAAGTTGCAATGGAGGATTCTTCCTCTATTTATAGCTAGAAAGAAAAGTACGAACTAAAGTAGAAGGATATTTTTGAATGCATGAAGAGGATTTTAGTGTTGGAATCAATAATTGTGTAGGAAACACAAAAATCAGTGAAATCCTTAAGAACCAAGGATAAAATTATTGATGAATTGCGTAATCAGGTATCTAGTATGAGTGACGAAGGTATGAAGGAGATAGATGAACTACATGCAAAGTTAAAAAAAGTTTAGGCTACATATGATGAAAAAATTAGTGAACTTGAAGAGGAGTTGAGAAGAAGACCAAAGGTTCTCAATATACCTCCATTGGCAACTTTAGATACTTCTGAGGCTAAATTAGTCAAGTTATTGAATGAAAAAGATAAAATTATTGAATATTTACAGGTTGAAATTTCAAATAAATCTAAATATTAGGACCAATAGAAGCATGAATCACAGGTTGAAGAATACAAGAAAAGAGTGACTAAGTTGGAGAAAACCTGTCATAGGCAAGATAATAAGTTGAAAGATAGATACCTTGAAATTTCCCAGGAAAAAGAGGAGATTAAAAAAATTGAAATGGAAAAATATTGACATTTTTTAGAAGGTGGAATCAAGATTGGGATAAAGGTGAGGGTAAGGGTAAAGGTACAAGTCGAGATATAGGAGTAAAAAAAATGCCTTCAAAGGACTTGGATAAATCCAAGCTAAAAGCACAAGTGAAAGTTTTAGAGACCACTGTCTCAACCATCAAATCTGTGGGTGAT
The DNA here is from genome assembly GCA_031772625.1 of Pinus tabuliformis. NCBI lineage: Eukaryota > Viridiplantae > Streptophyta > Pinopsida > Pinales > Pinaceae > Pinus > Pinus tabuliformis. The sequence goes on along the minus strand of CM062813.1, from coordinate 602,158,940 downwards.
CTATATGTCTCACCACCAATTGTTCAATCATTGAAGCATACGGTAGTTGAGAGAGATAAAAGAATTACAAAGCTACACAATGATCTCATGAGTGGCTGAAAAGAACAACATTTGGGATGTGACATGGAGATACACAATTTGAAATCATACGTTTCTCATTTGCAACAACAATTAGAGAGGGAAAAACAACAACAATCAACAAATCAACAAATCCACAATGATCAACAACAATCGAAGGAAAAAGAGCTTGAGCATAAAGTACAACAACTCACTAGTGAATTGGCCAAATGTAGATATCAACTGAAATCTACAAAGGAAAATCTTGAAAGGAATGTAATTTAGAAACAACATAACTATAAAAAGAATCTGGATTTATTGAACAGTCTAAACAAGAAAAATCTGATATGAGAGGATATTATGAAAGGAGAATTTGACGACTTGAGCAAGGATCAAAGGATGTGTCTGTTATAGTGCCCGAACAATCACAATTGTCCTTAAAAGGAAAGAAACACTCTTCTTCTGAAGAGGAGGGCTTGCAAAATCCTCCCAAGCATCCTTGAGTTTCAGAAATAACAATTTTTAGGTGTTTTATCTATGTAGACACATTTCAACATGTAATATATATCCTTATTTTCTATTGACATGCATTATATATCATTATATTTTCTGTTAACGTGCATTTTTGAATAAATTGCTAGTCTTTTTTGAGCACTTACTTTTATGTCTCCTTCATGGATTTTTTATCTATTTGTGGTCTCACTAAGATCTAGTTACTCTTTTATTTCTGGGTAATGTAATGGACTTTTGACTTTTATAAGCTGATAGCTTACTGAATCGAGAAATCAGTGGTATGGAAGGTACTAAATTTCTATTTGAAATATAAAATATGTCTTCTTCTTTCCATGGTAGAACAAATTTACAATATGCTTAGTGAATCATATGGAAAAATTTACCAGAGGGTTACTCAAAAGGCAATCTAGGGGTTGCTAGAGCTGGAGGTGTAATTTTTAACCAAAATGGTAAAAAATTCATGTCTTATGCTTAGGGGATTAGTACTATCTCAATTAATCAGGCATAGATGTGGGCTGCGTGGAAAGGTCTCTCCATTCTTCTCCAACATGGTTTTTTCTATTAATAAGAAAATTGTATAAATCTTACATGAGATACAAATTTAGCAACATAAAAAAAAGGAATATAATCCACATATATTTATCTCACAAGACAAAATATGCTTCTAAGATTGACAAAATAGTACAAAAATAAGGGTTTCAAGTCTCAACAAATTATCAACTCCAGCTCCAACATTCCAAAATATCAAGCAAAAGACATACTCTCTTTACTTAGTTAGTAAGTAAACAATGTACAATTTGAATAAACCATATTGGCCAAGAAATGAAGCCTGGGCGTGCATTTTAGTGAAGTAAGGAAATTTTGGCTTACTTGACAGAAATGCATGCCCAACCTTCATTACAAGGCCAAATTGAATGATTCGAGTTGGAGAGTATTTTTTTACTCATAAAGAACATTAATACAATTAAACATTTATAATTTTTTCCATAGGAAATTTTGCTTAGGTTTAGTGAAATATTTCAAATTGTTTTATAATATAAATTAATGAACCAAGTTTTCATACATGTAGCCTAATGGTTTGGATTTAAATTGTTTTACATATGTGACATATGTAATTATATTCTTTAACAATTGCATATTTAATTTATTGTTATTCAATAATCTCTTCATCCTAGTTCAATCCGAGTCTAACCAGTAAGTTGACAACACCTCTAAATCATTATCAACAAATAAATTCCCACTAAGCATGCTAGCTCTTATCTAAGTAATCATAATTTTTTCTACCAATAAGTCATAACAAAGATTGAACACTTTAAGAATATTGCAATAGGTAATTTGTATTGACACAAATAATATTGAATCATTTCAAAGTTTAGGCTACAAAACCATCATTTTTTAAACATGGATTACTAATAATTCTGAAAATTTAGAAGTCTTGCTCATTAACATTATTGTTTTCAACAATGTCATCCATTGCATCATTATCAATGTTCATATGTTCTTTCAAGTATTTAATATTATGATCATCCTCATCTTAACCTGCGTCATTTTTATCATCATTGAATTTTAATTGCAAACCATCTCTATTGTTACTAGAGCAATTTGGATCATCATTTTCTATACCAACCATATTATTGTCTTCTATAACATCATCTAAATCTAGATTGTTGTATTCTTGTGCCTGAACATAACCATCTTCAACATCATCATGGATGTCGATTTCTTTGATGTTCTCTAATTCCTCTCTCTCATTTTGTAGGCCATCATTGTTCTGCTCACTATCCACTAATGCATTGACAAATACATGCCTTAATATTGGATCATAATGTATGACAAAAATCCATTTTGGGTCCAAAATATCTTCATAGAAAAATACCTACATATGAACGACATACATATATTAGACCTATGTTATAAAAATTTTATTGTTTAATAAACACACACACACACACACACACACACTTATAAACTATGAATTAATAGATTAATGATCACTACCGCTTCTTGTTTGAGTTAAAGAAATACCTAATTACAATGTATTAGTAGAACATAAGGAACCTTATCCTCTGGTAGGAACCTTGAAGAATCTATAGAAAACAATCCACTATGGGTATCATGTCTATGTGTCCCTTCAAATGCTTCATACCATCTACACTTAAAAATATAACATTTAAAAGAGCAAGTAATCCAACTCAATAATTTGTTTGGTTTTCCCAACATATTGTAGATTTCCTTCAATAATATTCTTATCTTTTGAGCTTGCATGATTGGATTGCTTGAAATCAACCATGATGCCATAATCAAAGGATCATCTCTTTACATCTACACTTTCTACACAATAAAGTCAACCATATGCCCACATTGCAAGTTATTTTCTCACACGCAAAAGACCATTTATTTGAGTGAAAATAATATAATGATGAATATTTAAAACAATTGATAGTGTCAAAATAGTAAAGAAATAACATTTTGTAAAATTCCAACTGCACTTTTATTTCAAATCCTCTACACATATTGATTTCGACTTCTTTTATGTTTGAACTATACCTGCATCTTCTATTTGATTTTGAATTTGTTCAGTAACCCATTGTAGTGTGCAATCTTTGCCCCATTCCCCAAGTAGATGAATAGGAAGTGGAGTATTCCTTGGATTCGATCTCTTAAACTATCTGCTTGCTTCTAACACTTCTTTTCTCTTTTGATAATATAAATCAATCCATTTGTTCATAAATGCCATGTGGTACAGAATGAACTTGTCGAATAGAGCACTTTCGTGTACACCTATTACATGTCACATATTTATTTCAAAATCCAAATGTCATGTTGTATATTTGACAAATAAATTACAGAGTAAATTAATGATTGCAAGGAAAACAACCACACTAATCATGAATTTACTTACCAATTTCTACTTCAACACTATTAGATTGTGGTATTTCTCCATCAATAATATCTAATGCTCATTCTTCATCCCAGAAGCATGGTCTGTCTTCAAAATCCTTACAAAGGAATTCACATAGGAAGAAAAATGCTTCATTCAATACATACCCTTCAGCCATGCAACCCTTTGGATGTGCCTTTTGTCGAACATATATTTTTAGACTTTTCATATACCTCTAAAATAAAAACATCCACCTTGTTGATATGACACCACCAATTCAATGCGATTGAATAGGTGTATAAGTAAATGGACTTGTAGGTCCATGAAACTTGTAGGGAGATCCTTCTAAAATACATACAATTTCTGAAATTTCCTTCTTCCATTTTGGCACTTCACATTTGTGGATCGCCTTGGAGGTCATCCACCTAATATAAGAATAGAAAATTAGTATGAACATGTTGACAAGCCAAAATGTACTGCCAACGAGCAGGGGGTCTCCCTGGTGTGAAGTCCCAATTAGACATCACATAGTTTGGGATAGGAACCCCATCCGGTATGTGGGCCCGACTACCACCATGATTGTTTTCTACTCTTAGTTATAAAATTAGGAGAAGCCAGAGTGGGGAAAGAATGAAGTGCTCGGGCAGCAAAACAAAATTAGCCCAAGATTTAAAAATTGCAGAAAGAGGTGCAAACAAGTCACAACAACAATAAGACGAGATAAACGATGAGAGGGATTAGTGAGCTAAAACCCCATTGGACATAATAAACAAGAACATGCCGTAGGTCAATTGCAAAGTAGTTCGCCATAGGTTACCGACATGGCAAGGGACAAGTAAACACATATTCTAAAGTGAAACATAAATGCAATCACTATGTATCAGTACATAACATCTCACGTATATGCAAGCATATATAAAAATATGGTGAAGGTACCAGACAACTAATACAACCACCATGAGTAAGCATGGGAACCAGTGAAAAAAGTTAAAATAAAATAATCTTATTAATATTGTTGCAATCTTCAAATACATATCACGCAACTGGTTAATACCCAATAGTGGAACATGGGCTATTCGTACCATCGCCCAATGTGTTATAGACATATTTGGGCACTACAACCCAAAACTCATATGTCCATAAACTAAGGACTCCTTAAGTCCCTAAAAGTGTTGTTTCACACCCTAAAGGATCATGGTCAACTAATTACATCATTTCCCATAAGTTCCACCTAAAAAACTACTCAGAACTGGCCAAAACTGGACCATACAGACTGCTCCATGGGAAAGGTGTGATGCATACTGACTGCCTAACTGGCTAGGTGCAATGCATACTCAAATGGTCTTCTGTGGGGTGCGATGAGTGAGAATAGACAAATGGCAGAGACAATTTGCAAGGTGGATGATCATGGAATCTTCCAGAAACTTCTCCTGTGACACTTGCCTCTTTGAATTCGCCTAGGGATGAGTAAGAGATCATGAAATCTCCAAGTGGAACCAAGAACTACCAGTGGAATGACACTAATAAAAAACCCAAAGCTAACTCACACCCTTGCAATACATCTATAAATGGATCCCTCATCTAAGAGATATAGAGGCTGGAATTTTGTATTTTGTAAGGAAGTGCTATTGGTTTGTTGGTGAGAAGAGACATTGCATTGTTGGGTGATTTGCTTGTTCATGAGGTGAAGAGGGATTCTACAACTGGGAGGATGATGCTGGATCAGACAACTGGGTTATAATCCTCTCTTACATTACTATTAATAAAGTTCTTTAAGTTTTCCTCCATATGATCTCGTATTTGTGAATCTTATTGTTTATAAATGAAATTGTATGGTCAATGTGTTTCTGATTCCGCATTGTTTATGATGTTTTAGATAGAGATTCTTTGATAGTTTGTTGTTACTTTGACTCTACAGGTACTCTTTGAAGCGGGACAAGTAGCAGAGGAGTGGCAAATTCTATCAAGGAAAGGAGAAATCAAGCTAGGATCAAAGCGGAAGGTCCAGGTTGGTCCTCTTTTCTTCTCTTCCATCTATCACACTTAAAGAAATTCTTGAAAAGCTTTCATTGTTTGTTTCTAAGATAGCTACCCGTCTTAGTGGGACTAGTAGTTCGAATAGACACTAGTTTTCCCTGAAACAAAATGGCGACTCCGCTGGGGAATGAATAGTTTGTTTTGTTTGTTTATTGTTTGCTTTATAAACTACAGACGAAGCCTGAAGTCAGCTAGCTAGCCTTCGAAATGCCTTTGCTATTCAATTGCGAAGTAGATAAATGCTGCTTCAGTCAATATCCGAGTTGGTTTATGAACTGAACATCTGACTTACAAAGCATCCTAAGTGCCCTTGTGGTAGCTCAGAACCTCATCAGATCTTACCCTTATGCTTTGTGTTTACTATCCATCATTACTCAGCCTAAATCACTGAACTTAGCTGCAAGTTTTGAGCAAAAACCAAGCTCAATTTCGCTCCCTGGCCCATCGCACTGTCTGTAACTGTGCAACCTAGATGCATCGCACCTCCCGTGTGTTGCAAGTGAGATGCATCCCTGTTTCCCTGTGTTGCAGGTGCGATGATTGAGTGAACTATTTTTCTTCTCTGAAATTTGGTTTTTCTCTTTGTTTTCAGCTTTATTTAGTAGTTTTGCTGTTCATGATCAGTACCTTCTTGCTGTAACCATCTTCCTTCACATTATTTCAGCCTCCATCAGTTAGGAATTGTAAATGTTTTTGTGTATTTGTCAATCATTTACAATCTTCCTTTGTCGAAAGTAGCCTAATCGAACTGTCGTTTTTGATGCAAGTGTCGTAATTGTCATTCTGAATCAAAAGAAGAGTGTCGTAAAGTCTTCCTCTTCTAGATAGTTGATTGTACTTTTTTCATTGTACTTGATTTTGAAATTATTAGTATTTCAAGTGTCGAAAACAGTTTTCAATTTGAAATTGAAAAGTGTCATCTTAGTCTTCCTTTCGTTTTGAAAAGAAAAATTGTTAGTATTGTCGCTTTGAAAGAAAATAGTTTAGATCTGTACTTAGCTTTCCTTTTTTCATTCACACATTAAGAAAGCGGAAAACAAATACATGCATGTGCATCTGCATTTTGACTGCTTGTGAAATTTGATTTAGGAAAGTGCATTTAGTGTGTGCTCTATGCTCTTTGCTGAAAGAGCATTGGCTCTATTCAATATGCCATGAACCTATTAGCGGATGTGCTGAATGTACTCAATGAAGTTGTTAGCCCTGTCTACTTTGGACTGGACATGAGCCAAATCTACTTTAGTAGATGCAAATGGTATGGCCACATCAATTGGACATAGTGGCTGGAATCCCATCCCCGCGTGAAAGGGGTTGTGGCTAGTTGACCTATGGAGAGCTCTATTTTAGCTGTGTTGGACATAGGGGAGGCTTTCATCCCATGTGCATGGATGCTTCGAGTTGTACATGTGCAAAATGTGTGCAATCATCCTATTGATGACCTGTGTTTGACCATCAGTTTGGGGGTGGAAAGTCGTGGACTTAGTGAGCTTGGTATCCAACATCGACCAGAGACTTGACCAAAACATACTTATGAACCCACTCTCTCGATTTGAGATAATGGATTGTGGGACCCAAAAGTGTACTGACACTCGTTCAAAGAAGATCTTAGTAGTGGCTTCTCCTGTGATACTCTTCTTGCAGGCTTCCAGAATGGCTATCTTAGAGAATCTATTGATGACCACAAAAACGTAGTTATTTCCATTCTTAGTAGAAGGAAGGCCCAAGATGTAATCCATGGAGATGGATTCCCAAGGTCGAGTAGGAGTAAGAAGATGCATATATTGGCCTTGCTTCTTGATGCTCATTTTAGCAATGGAAGTGCATGATCTGATGTACTTCCCAACATCTTGTCGAAGATTCAACCAATAAAAATACTTCTACATCACTGCCACTATTTTCTTTACCCAGAAATGTCCAGGGACCCGAATGTAGTGCACCTCTCAAATCATCTTGGCACACTCTCTTGAAGGAACACAGAGGTGTCTGAGGTGGCATAATAGTGCATCCTGGAGGTGAAAAATTGGAACTTGCTTGCCTTCCAAGAGCGTCTGGTATGTGTTTCCAAATTCTTGATCGCTCTTGTAAAGATGCAGCCACCTCGAAGTCTCGTGCCCACAAGAGTCAAGCACAGTGGTCACCACTGTGCCCGAAGGTCGACAGAGGAAGTCTGCAACATTGTTGGTGCTACCCTTCTTGTACTTAATATTAAAATGGAATTTTTGCAGGTATGTGGACCATTTCTGAAGGTGAGCATTCTAAAACTTCCCTTGTGTCTATATGAATTACAACGGTCGATGGTATATTTGGATGACCATTTCTTTCCCCAAAATGTAATGCTTCCATTGTCGGCAAGCCTGCATAATGGAATACACCTCTTCATCATAGGTGGGATATCTGAAAGTATCTCATAGGGATATGCCACTAGATACCCCTGCTGAGTAAGAATTGCACCAACAACATAGTCTAAGGCATTTGTCTCAATCTCAAATGGTTGCTACAGGTCTGGTAATGTAAGCACTGGTGCAGAGTAGAGGTGATGCTTTAACTCAGAAAATTCCTTCTGCTACGATTCATACCAAAAGAAATTTTCTCTCACTCCCCCCTTGGTGACTTGACTCAAAGGCCAATTGATATAAGAGAACCCCAATACAAATTTGAAATGGAATTTGGCAAGACCCAGAAATCTATGAAGCTCTGTTAGAGTGGTTGGGGTTGGCCAATCCTGAATGACTTGTCTTTTGTCTGGGTCTACATGCACACCTTTCTCATTAATGATGTACGTAAGATATTGAACTTGGGTCATACCAAAAGTTTACTTCTCCAAATTGGCACACAACTTGTGTTTCCATAGGGTTTGGAGGATCTGTTGAATGTGGTGGAGGTTCTCTTACCAACTCTGGATGAAGATTAGGTTGTCGTCAAAATACACCACCACAAATGAGTTGGTGAAGGGACGCAATATGTCTTCCATCATCCTCATGAACATTGTGGGGGAATTTGTCAACCCAAAATGCATGACCGTCCATTCAAAAAGGCCATCCTTGGATTTTAAGGTAGTATTCCACACATGAAACTCTGTTTTCTCCTGAATTTAAAATTCTTGTGTCAAACCTCTCATTTCCTCCTCAAGATTCACAAGCAAGATGACATTAGGGTTTAATAGGAGAGAACCCACAAACACTGTGAGGATGCAAAAACACCCCCAAGTACTTGAAATCTTTATAAGACACTAATGGATGGGGTTTTACGAAAAATTCACAGGGTTTGATGATGAGGTGGCTCAAGAATTTTCTCATTCCCTCACTCCACACAATAGAATCCATGCCACTGTTATAGTTAGAGGGCTTACTATAGATCTCACCCTAGAGCTCATCAGTAGGGTCACCACACTTCCCCTAGGAATTCCATGTAGAAAAGAAGATTAAAAAAATAGTCAGGTGGCAAAAATGAAATTCTTTTTATAAGATGAAGAACCCACAAAGGATAAAAATGGAGTAAGGAGAGACAATACGCCATACCCATGGAGTGAGGTAGGTTACCAACTCATCAAATATATCTCATGTGAGGGTAGACACAGTCTTGTTTATGGTTACCATTTTAGGATGCTTGAAGAATTAAGATTTGGGGTAGAAACACCAGCTCACCAAAGACTCAGCATACCCTATCTCTTGATGCAATCACTCATAGACTCCAACAACAAAGTAAAGGAAGGGAATTCCCAACAATTGGCTTACCATGGGTTGATCAGGATCCTCATTGATGATGCCCTCCAAAACCTCAGGATCCCTATAAAATGGTCAGTCTTCAGAGACTTACCAGCAGAGGATGACATCAAAACCCTCACCTATGATATTAGCCCTACTGTCAGTGAGGAGGAGGCAAAACAAGAAGAAGGAGATACAGAGCTAGATGGGGATAAGATGGATGAAGAAGGAAATAATACAGAGGAACATGATGAAACAGAAGAGAAGGAGGATGATGTTGAAACAGAGAAGGAAACGAAGGAAGAAACTGATGGAGATCAGAAAGAACAACAAGAGGGAGAAGATAAGAAAAATAGAGAGGAAGAAGGCATTGAAACAGAAGGGGAAGAAAACGAGGAGTCACCTAGGGTGTCTCTAGAGGCCCCTAAGAGGAAGGTAGTAACTTCCTTCACTTATCTCAGCACCCCAGTCAAGCAAAAAGGGAAAAGAAGGAAGCAAACCCCTCTATACTTCAGAACAAGAAAGAGCACAAGAATCAAACAAGGGAAGCCACAAATATCAACAAAAATCCCTACTGAGATTGAAGATTCCTCTACACCAAGGGACATAGAAGCAATAATGAGAGATCAACTTGAGAGGGAAAATGCATGGCTGAGAGGATAGTTACAGGAAAGGGAAAACCAACTAGCATGTATGGCTAGCCTCTCCTTGGAGGCCATCCAGTGTAGGATGCCAACTAAATCCTATGCTCTTTACCTCATAGAACAATGGCTACAATTTCAGATTAAAACACTATCACAAAGGGGAACCATGCCATTTCAGGACTACAGGCAGTTTATTGATCTTTGTGATCAAAGTACACTAGAGAATTGGGCAAAAATGGCTAAGTTTTACTTGCACAACAAGGCCCTCATAGACATGAATGTTTGGGATCATAATGCCGAGCTAGGAGATATACAATTAATGGCTTTGGCATCATGGATGAACCATGAGGAGTCAAGGGCTGCAAAGATGAAAAGAATATTGGCCACAGAGCAAAATGAACCTCTTCTCATTAGAGTTGAACAATCAAATCCGATGGACCTAATCAACACCCGTAATATAATTGCAAATGATCCCCAGCTGGCACCTAGATATCTTGCTACCCAAGAGCAAGCAATTTCATATTTTGAGGATATCTTTAGGCTGCTAGGAGATGATAGTATACATGCCTGCTCAAGGAGATGGAACACACTGCCACACAGCTTGAAGGTCAGAGAATATCACTCCTCTCAAAGGTTGAGAGAGGCACTTAATAGGACACCAATATATAAGCAATCAATGCAAAGGTTGAAGGTCAATTGGATAGGCCTGAAACTCAGTCCACCACTGCTCCTAAGGATGCTAGAAGGGAGAAAAGATGAAGAGGAAAAGAGGCAGTGGGAAGAAGTACAAAGGAAAGCACGCTTCTATGAACAAGAAGAAGAGACCACAACAGAGGCATGGGATGTCAGAGAGGCTACCAGAGCCATGAAGGACATGGACATTGACTAAGTTGCTCAGAGGATGAGAAACACTTTCAGTAGGGGGGTGATGATGAGCCTCATAATTGGGTAATTATATGGGCTTTAATTCACCTCCTAGCTTAGTCAAACCAACTATTCTCACAACTTATTACATAATTTTGATTATATTTTGTTTATGAGATGAGTTAGAGTTGGATATTTTGCTTTGTGGTCTAATGTGCATTTAATGCAGGATTAAAGGGTAAAAACAAGGCATTTTGGCAAAGATCTTGGTCAAAACTCGAATGGGACAAGGGAGAGGAATTATAGGAGAGAAATACTCCTCATTTACTACCCCTCCATTTGAATATTCCTTCATCAGCTCGGAGTGCAACTAGCCAAATCATGAGGACTAGAAGGCAGCCAAGCAAGTAGAAGTCAAAGCACCAGTTTATCTCTAGTTTGGGAGCCGAGCCTCCCTAATTTTAAGGAAGTCAATGGAGACTTCAGAAGTATAAGTAGAGAGGCCTAGGGCCTTGATAGGATTCAGACTTTTAATTGTAAAACTCTACTGTATTTTTGAGTTGCAAGACTTATGACAATTTTTGATGTAATCCATTGTTCTGATAATAAGAATGGGTTTTGTTTCAAGCCAACACTGAGTTAACTCAGAGGGCTGAAGCTCTTGGGTTAGGGCCCAACCCTAGCAGTTAAGGCTCCTCTTTACTATACATGTAAGCTAGCATAGATTCATGGTTTAATCATTCATTTGATTAAGTAGCTGCATTTCCATTACAGCAGTGTAGCACATAAATTCATGGTTCAATCGTTCATTTGCTTAAGTAGTTGCATTTCCATTACAACAGTGTAGCGTAGATTGGTTGTGTTTCAATTTGCTTCTGTTTGTACCTTTTTCTTTAGTTAGCAATTTAGTAAGGATTATACCCGTAGATTTCCTTTCACAACAACCTTGACCAACCATTGTCAACCGCATGTCACATAGCTTCTTTGTATTCATTTCAATGTTTGACTTTATGCGCTCCAAATCTCCACCATCGATTTGTCTAGCTTGATCCAACGACTATCACGTTGTCTCAATACTTTATGCGCTCCAAATCTCCACTGTCGATCTGTCTAGCTTGATCCAATGGCTATCACGCAATCTCGCATGGATTCTTGCACGACTGATATCTGCCCGAGAGCATGCGAGAAAAGTGGTTTTCTTGTGCTACATGTCACCCAATTAGCCTAATCACGTAAAATTTTGGAATTCCTCTTACAACCTTGAGGGTGCTCGAGAAACTGCTTACCGCCTACGGAAACCTGCTCCATCATTCTGCACGTTTTCACCCTTCTGTCGCCACATGACTTGATGTGATCCATCCATCTCTTCACTTCATCTCAATGATAAGATCTCCGTCGCTCATCTTCCATTAACCCTTTGCATCCATTTATTCTCTCAATCTCACGCGATAAGATCTATGCCGCTCATCTTCCATTAACCCTACTCGTTGATCGATCTATCCATCTATTAACGTAATCAATCGCAATAAGATGTCTGCCATTCATCTCCCATTAGTCCCGTTCGTCCATCTATTCACTTAATCCAATGCGATAATATCTTCACCACTTATCTTCTGTTAGTCCTGTTCATCCATTCATTCACTTAATCCCCTGCGATACGATCTCTGCCGCTCATCTTCCGTTTATACTGTTCATTGATCTGATTGATCCAACGGTTCCCATGCACTGCTGCTTCGTTACATCAACCTTTCACTGATTTCGATCTTCGCTTGCTCTTCTGCTTAACTCCTTGCATGCTTGATTTTACAAAAAAAAACCAAAAACACGAAAATAGATGTAGTCTAGTTTCCTTGCTTAAACATTAGTTTGGTTTGATACTCTTTGCTTTTGTAACTTAGATAGCAGCATTAGGTTAGTGTTGATTTATAAATTTTTCTTAGCATAGCTATTTAAACGGTTAATTAGGATGGTGTGATTTAGGATTACATGTTGTTTTCCTCATTACTGCAATAGAGTAGCTCTCTTAGAATAGGTTTTCTCTTCTTCCATGAAAGAATCAAGCTTCTTCTGACTCCATAGAAGTCTGGCTTGGAACCCCTGGGGTCTCTCGCTAGATGAACAAGTGACAATAAGTAGGACCTTCACTTCTACTTGTGCATATAGTATTGTCACCTCCAAGTTTGTACGATCCCCGAGTTGATAAGTAAAACTGGTAGCCCAGGAGTTGCAGCATCCTTGCTGCAATACTAGCGCTCATCACTAGGGCATCCATAAAATTCTAAAAAGAAAAAATGCTCAAATTATCTTGAAACTAGCATCCAATCATAGAGCTTGTCAATCTGATTCCAATGATGGTTGAATCACCTCAATATGACACCATATGAACAAGTTATCACGTTCTGAAGTTTTGGGAAAATAAAAAAAAGTCAACCTGCAGGGTTAAGTGTGTAGGGTACGAATGTTGACGTGGTAGTCCATACACTAATGTGGAGGGGTTGAATGGGCTATATGGATAGCATGTGGACCAATGGAATGAGTACATGGGGAAATTGAGTTGGTGGTATTGTTGATGAAGTGGTCCAATCATAGGCCACCATGTGGGCCAATCAGAGGGCGCCACATGGCCCTATGCGAGGTCACCAAGTATCTCAGGTTTTAGCACCAAAATTTTGGTTAACAGTTAGACCATCCTCTAAAATAATTGACCCCACAACATCCGTTACATGAAACAACCATCTGACCAATCGGGCTACTATACGCTTGTTGACCATAGTCCTCGGTGTTTTATTTAACAGGAAGCGATATGATGGTTGGGGTAGTGGGCAAGACGATGGGCTAGCCCACCCAACCTGACCCACGATTTTATTGCATGTCACAAGAATGACAACATAACAAAGGTGGGAGTGTCAGAACCTGGGCCATCTGGCCCATATCATATATGGTCGTTGGTTATATGGTATTGAATGTGACCAACGCTATGAAGACAAGACCGAAATTAGGAGCCAACGGTTATGTGCCATGACACATGACCACACGACAACGCGAATGAGTAAGGTCTGAGGCCTACGATGTTGGGTCACATGGTTTTTAATGTTATTTGGTGGTGGGGAGATTGTATAAATTAATGGGTAGATTCGAAACTGATCATGAAATTTACTAAATCACAAGACTCGAAGCTACTCTATTGATTTGTAGAAGTTAATCCACCATATAGAACACAAATCATAAACATGCAAAAGGAAACATCACACATGCATAGTGATTTATCTAGGGGAAAGAAACTACTCAAAACCCCTTACTATTTATATTGTATTAATCAAATAATAGAGATGAAATAGGTATGCTTGCTCAAGCTTGAGCACACCTTGTAAGTGTATAGTCTATCCCTCTACCTGACTAACTGACTCTGGCAAACACTTAGCCAATTTTCAAGCCCTTCAAGACCCTAATTCCTTGCGTTGTTCGTGATCCAAACTTAAATAGGAATGCAAAAAAATACAAATATAACCATAAATGCAGAGATCTAGCAAAAATAACACCTCATTTCATTAATATCAAATAATTGAAATATGCATACATACAGAATGGAAATAAACTAGCTCAGGCGATGGTAGCTTATCTCTTAGAAGAGTTATTGCAGATACATGCTTTTGAATTGTGTTAAAATGAGGTTCAAGGGCCTTTTTATTATTTAACAACAAAGGAAAACCATAAACAACCAAAACCCTAACCCCAAGAGATGGAATGCGAAGAGTTTGTGGGCTCTGTTGGGGTTAGTTGGGTAGCAAAATTCCCATGGTCGTAACTTGGTCAAATTATCTCTGTTTGGCATGTATGATATGTCGTTGGAAATATATATCTAAGTACTATAGGATTTTTTTCAATCAGGGTTACGAGCCTACTAATGACCTCAAAAAAATATCATTTAGGGGGTCAAAACTCTTCCGGAAGTTCAAGACCCAAAAAAGTGCTAAAAATAGTAAATGCTGCTATAAACAAGGAAACTAATGAAACTGATTGATTGTTTAGGTGGAATAGGTGGGTGGAAACCAATATCCACCTAGATTAGTCCTCCCTCCTTAGGAAGCAATGGTCCCCATTGTGTGTAGAGGCTCCATGAGGTGAGGAAATTCCTAGTGAACCTGGTCCTTGGTGAACCACTTGCCCTGGTGAAGGAGTTGGCATGCTTTGATGACTTGATATAGCTAGATCCTCTATTGGCAAGTGTTCTTAATCTGTGTGTCCATGATCCAATCAGTTGTAGCTTTTTCCATGCAGTCTGGGTTTAATTCTATTGGTGTGAGCTTTCTTGCAATGTCAAATGTGTCCAATAATGGTGGAAAGTATGGTCAAAGGTGATCCACATTGAAAACTGGGTGTAGGACAAGGAATAGTATAATGTTGGGATCAAAGGCGTTATCCCCTATAGCCTTGGTGATGGTGTACAGTCCATATTGGAGCAGGAGAATCTAGCAGTGGGGCCCAACAAGTTTCTCCTTTTGCAAATGTAGTCAAACTTTGTCACCCACCTGGAACTTCTATGGTATCTAATGTTGATCATGTCACTGCTTGTGCTCAGCATTGGCTCTATCCAATATGCCATGAACCTATTGGTAGATGTGTTGAATGTACTCAATGAAGTTGTTAGCCCTGTCTGCTTCGGATTGGACATGAGCCAAATCTACTTTAGTAGATGCAAATGGTATGGCCACATCAATGGGACATAGTGGTTGGAATCCCAACCCTGCGTGAAAGTGGTTGTGGCTAGTTGAGCTATGGAGAGCTCTATTTTAGTTGTGTTGGACATAGGGGAGGCTTTCATCCCATGTGCATGAGTCTTCGAGTTGTACATGCACAAAATGTGTGCGATCATCCTATTGATGACCTATGTTTGACCATCAGTTTGGGGGTGGAAAGTCGTGGACTTAGTGAGCTTGGTATCCAACATCGACCTGGGACTTGACCAAAACGTACTTAGGAACCTACTCTCTCAATTTGAGATAATGGACTATGGGACCCAAAAGTGTACCAACACTCATTCAAAGAAGATATTAGTAGTGGCTTCTCCTGTGATACTATTCTTGCAGGCCGCCAGAATGGCCATCTTAAACAATCTATTGACGACCACGAAAACACAATTGTTTCCAATCTTAGTAGAAGGAAGGCCCAAGATGTAATCCATGGAGATGGATTCCCAAGGTCGAGTAGGAGTAAGAAGATGTATATATTGGCCTTGCTTCTTGATAGTCATTTTAGCAATGAGAGTGCACGATCTGATGTACTTCCCAACATCCTGTCGTAGATTCAACCAATAAAAATACTTTTGCATCACTGCCACTGTTTTCTTTACCTAGAAATGTCCAGGGACCCAAATGTAGTGGACCTCTCAAATCATCTTGGCACAATCTCTTGAAGGAACACAAAGGTGTCCCAGGTGGCATAATAGTGCATCCTAGAGGTGAAAAATTGGAACTTTCTTGCCTTTCAAGAGCTTCTGGTATGTGTTTCTGAATTCTTGATCTCTCTTGTAAAGATGCGTCCACCTCGAAGTCTCGTGCCCACAAGAGTCAAGCACAGTGGCATCCACCGTGGCCGAAGGTCGATAGAGGAAGTTTGCAACATTGTTGGTGCTACCCTTCTTGTACTTAATATTAAAGTGGAATTGTTGTAGGTATGTGGACCATTTCAGAAGGCAATAATTCTAAAACTTCCCTTGTGTCTGTATGAACTACAGTGGTCGGTGGTCTGTGTGGATGACTGTTTCTTTCCCCAAAAGGTAATGCTTCCATTGTCAGCAATCCTGCGTAATGGAATACACCTCTTCATCATAGGTGGGATATATCAAAGTATCTCATAGGGATATGCCACTAGATACCCCTGCTAAGTAAGAACTGCACCAATAGCATAGTCAGAGGCATCTGCCTCAATCTCAAATGGTTGCTACAGGTCTAGTAATGTGAGCACTAGTGCAGAGTAGGGCTGATGCTTTAACTCAACAAATTCCTTCTTCTAGGATTCATACCAAAAGAAATTTTCTCTCGCTCCCCCCTTGGTGACTTGACTCAAAGGCCAATTGATATAAGAGAACCCCAACATGTATTTGAAGTGGAATTTGGCAAGAACCAAAAATCTATGAAGCTTTGTTAGAGTGGTTGGGGCTGGAAAATCCTGAATGGCTTGCATTTTGTTTGGGTCTACATTGTTGGGCATGGAATCCCCCCACAACATGTTTTGGGGCTCAAAACCCAAGTTTTAGTCAAAGGTTTTGTAAGACTCCACGATTTGCGGGCGCGGAGTGCGAAGTATAGGTTAAGTCATAGGGTTGTCCGCCCTAAAGTAATGTAATGTAATGTAAAGTCATGTTGGCCTACCCATGGTCCGTGGACCATGGGATTTTATAAATAGAGTGAGGCTCTACCTTGTAAAGGGAGTGGAAGAAAGAAGAAAAAATAATATGAATGGTTCGAGCTTAGAGTAGGAGTCTAAGTGTATTGGGTCGTAGTAGTAGGAAGAGGCTCTGTAGCTGAGTGCGCAGAGGCCTAGTAGAGTCTGCAACTGAGTGCACGGACCCCTGCAACTGAGTGCGCAGGGTGGTGTCGAGTCTATAATCAGGATTGAAGATAAATAAAGAGAAGTTGATTCGTATTTCTATTTATCTGTTGTGCATTGCCTTCTTTACGTTTATACTATTTTATTTATCGTGCACACTTATATGATTGCTGAATATGCTGTAATAATCATTAGTCTTACCTAAACAAGTTAAGTAACCAGATAATAACAAATTACATAGCAAGGGACTTAGATATTACGAGTTGTGCCCCAAGTAGGGTTGCACGGAAACATCATCGTAGGTTGCGAAGGGATAGCAAGTGTGCGTAGCGACGTGCGCACAGGGTCAAACCGCGGACCCCTAGAAGCTCATCAGACATCCCCAGGGTGCGGAAACCTAGTTCTAGCACCCTCCCATACTACTTTGGGTGAGACCTCAGTGCGCACTTCACGAACTGTTGCTGAAAGGGCTAGTAGTACTGGGATTTGCTTGGCTAAATCACCTCTGAACCTAGGTCAGGCCCATACAATCCAACAAATGGTTCCATTTCTGAGATTGGGATTTGCATAAAGGATGTATGATGTCATGCCACTAGAATCAAATGAAGAAAGAAATTGAAGAGTGGTTGGACAAGAAGATTCACGAGTTCGTGGCGTAGGAAAACAGAAATTTGCGAGTATCTAAGGAACAGTGGTTGGAGCGTTACTTGTATATGGAAATCCACGAAATTTTGTTTGCATCCTTTCCTTCTAAGCTGTGTGAGTGGATCACGAAGTTAGCAGACAGCTAGGGAAGGTGTAGGCTCGAAAAACCAATAGTGTGGTCTCCGAAATTAGTGCGCAAACTAGAAGCATTAGGAGATAAGATAGCATGAGATGTGGACCATTGGCTTGACTGAATAATAGGAGGATTTATCACTGAGTTCACGATCGACACAACCGTCAGCTACAGTGAGGCAGAACGATGTTTTCTCAAGGGACCGTGAGGTAAGTATATTAAATCTTTGAACACTTGGATTAAGATGCTATTGTGTGAAAATTGGGTTATGCGAATAAATTAATGTTTGGAACTACGCGAAGCGGGAAGATCTACAAAAGTGGAAGTAGTGAAGAGTTGGAAAATAGTCCCTTAATTTCACCCTCATAGGAAAGTGAGGAAGAGCTCGCAAAAGTTTCTCTGAGAAGCACAGTCAGTCTGATAAGGTAGCATATTCCACGTTTACCACCTCCACCCACACCACCACCCATCTCACCCTCCTCACCTCCATCTCCACCCACCCCACCTCCGCCACCACCACAGTTCAGTATGGCGAGTGTGATCAAACTATTGGTATTCAGAGGAGTGGGAAATGAAGATCCAGACCAATTCTAGTTCGTGGTAAGAGTAGTATTGGAAGCACAGGGTGTCGTGGATGATAATATTAAAAAGGCTACACTGGTGAGTGCACTGCAAGATCGCGCATTAACGTGGTATATCAAGCATTATAATGACCACCTGAATGTAGAGATCGCAGAGATCCAGGCCACACTGAACAGGGAATTTAACAGGCGAAAATCAGAAACACAATCAATCATCGGGTTTAAGGAGATCGTGATGCTCTCGGGCAAGACCCCGTGGGATCTAGACCAAAGGCTGAATAGTACGATCCACGAAGCCAATATGCAATTAACAGATGCACAACATTGCACATGGTTTGTGGCCTCACTTACACCACACTTAAGGATGACGTTGTCACAACAAAAACTTTCCACCCAGGCCGAAGTGTTGGAAATAGCAAAGAGATTACATGAGACCCCTATACAAGACCCTGGGTTGGGAGTCTAACAAATCCATGTGCAACTGCAGAATCTGTGTCTAGAAATGCAAAGTTTGAAACAAGACAGGACACCTTGGCTGGAGGTGCGCGAGGAAGTATGGTGCATAAAATGAAAAGGCCAAGGGCACGACAAGGACCATTGTCGAGTGTTCACGAACTACTTGGCAGGAGGAGGGCCGATTCCGTTAACATCGGAGGCATAGACAAGGTCAAGCGTGGCATTTGGCCTATGGTGCGCGATCTGCCAGATAGGAGGAAAACACACTACAAACAATTTTCATTTGTTGCAGAAGTATACGCAGATGTCCCAACAATTGTTTTGTAATTTATGTAGGTCGGTAGGCCATGATGAATGCACCTACTGAAGCTATGAATGCACCTACTGAAGCTATGGATCAGACTCCTGCCTACAGGGTGTAGACTGAAATGCGAGCCCTCGACCCAAATGCAGGGATGGCACGCATTGGATTTCAAGGGCGTGGTCGGGGTTGAGGCGGAATGGGACAAGGAAGAGGTCGCGGACAGCTAATTCGTTACAATTGTAGAGGGCCAGAGAATTATGCCCGTGATTGTACAAACCAGACAAGAATATCATGTAGGTACTAAACTCAGTTTGATCATGATGCAAAAGGCTGTCCTTCGCTGATAGAGAGGATGCACGAAAAGGGGGTACTCTAGCCCCCTCCGACCCAGAATTTACAAATGATGAGGTCTGAGCCATGTGAAGAAGACACAAATGTAAACATGATGCTTAGGAGCGGTATGACCACGGGAGCTGATAAATGGAAGCAACCAAAAGAAAGCGTGTGGGTTCACAAGGTTCCTACAAAGGAACCCGAATTTGATTTAGAACGCGCGAAGGAGACATTCATGGAAGCTAAGAAGATCTTCACGGAGGCCTCCATTTTAGGTGGTAAGAATCAACTAGAACCAGGGATGGATCCTTCAATGCTCACTACCTTTCTGGAGACATGCATGAAACTGTTGTGTGATAGCAAGGCAGTGAAAGGACTACAGGAACTTATAACTAGGTGTGTGGGGTCAAGAGAACCGTGCATGGTCCGGAAACTTGGAAAGCATGCATTGCGCACAGGAAGGGAAATGAGGTTGACTGTGCAAATAGGTGAGTACAAAATGGATTAGGTAATCCTAGATCTAGGTTCGGACGCGAATGTACTACCAAATCAAACATGGGAATGCATGGGCAAACCCATGTTACAATGGTCCCCTATTCAATTACGAATGGCGAACCAACAAAAGATTTTTCCCATGGGAAGATTGCAAGGGGTAACAGTAGATATTGAAGGTGCGAGCGCGCAGGCGGATTTTGAAGTGATAGAGATTTTTGATGATAGTAATCCCTATCCCACGCTACTAGGAATAGACTGGGCCACCGATATGAACGAAGTCATAAATCTAAAGAAGCGCAAAATGATCTTTGAGAAAAAGTCACTACGCGTGGTAGTACCGCTAGATCCAGCCGAAGGAGTGCGATACACTAAACCGGTGTGCGATGATGATAGTGATGATAATCTCGATTGTATTTACAAGATAACTGTACGAGAAGAAGATTGGGTGAATTCGACTGTAGATGGAAGGATTTCATGGGAGCAAGAAAGCTCCTGCACTTCAGATTTAGATGAAGAGATAGAGCGATGTCAGAATCGATTGCACGAAGTAACAACGCTTAATTGCAACCTGATGATTAGATCATTGCGCTATGTGACAATAGAGGCAAGGGTGCTGCTGACATATGATGGATTAACAACAGTGGATGAATTTTTGAGCAAATTTGTAAGTGCAGTACCAAAACAGTAGTGGTTCGATACGTTGAAGTGGGCACTACATGCAACACCCGTACGATGGTGGGGTACGCATCAAGGAAATTTTGAGGATTGGCACAGCTGCAGAAGAATGATGTGCCTATGATTTGGGAAACCACAAATATGGCTAGTCGACAAATATGACGGACGAGATGATCCATGCACGCACCTTGCGAAATGGACCAAGGTCTATGGGGAAGAGCCACAGCCTAAATGGGTACATCTATTCTACCATACCCTGGATATCATTCCCATGAATTGGTATACGGAGATAGAGCTCCGCCATGGTACGGGCGAATGGGATGTCTTGCCCAAGGGATTCTTTTTAACTTTCACATTTGAAGATTGCTGGTCGGATACTGTTGACAATGCGCTACAAGCAGTAAAAGCCGCTATCTTCAAAATACCATAGGAGCCAATGGGAGTACTTCAGCCAGAATGGGTGACATAGTTAAGCAGCGCACTAGAGTGTTATAACGTAAATGTTGAAGAAGATGATGAGGACCCATGAAACCTTAACATTTCAGAAACGGAAGGCTCCTGCGAGATTTGCGGACCATCACTTGAAGACCCCAACATCACTGCGCTGCTAAAAACGAAGCAGGTCAACATTGGAACGGAGGCAGAGCCGAAGTACGCAATGCTTGGGGACTATTGGGATGATGCCATGGTTGATAAGGTCACGGAGTTACTCCACGAATACCAAGACTTGTTCCCGACCAAAATTACGGACTTAAAAGGGATTGTTGGTGATTTAGGGATGATGAAGATCACCCTGAAACCCGATGCAAAGCCAGTTAAGCAACGACCTTACCACTTGAATCCAAAATACAAAGAAAAGGTCCGTGACAAATTAGATAAGATGCTCACAGCCGGAATTATTGAACCAGTGGAAGAATCCGACTAGGTGAGTCCTATGGTAGTACAGGAGAAAAAACAGAAGGGTGAAATAAGGATATGCGTAGAACTCAGGAAGTTGAACGATGCCTGTGTACACAATCCATTCTCAACACCATTCACAGATGAAGTATTGGAGAATATTGGTAGTCAGGAATCATATTCGTTCATGGATGGGTTCTCAGGGTACCACCAGATCAAGATCACACTGGAAGATAGGAGCAAAATGACCTTTGCAGCAGAATTGGGCTGCTTTCAACACACCGTTATGCCATTCAGACTGAAGAACGCGCCAGCTATATTTTCATGCATCGTGGTTGCCGCATTCAAGGAATACATCCACAAGTTTTTGGAGGTCTATCTGGATGATTGGAGTCTTTGGATTAGTTAAGCACCATGTAGTGAGCTTACGCTTGATGCTAGATTCCGCCGACACCAGATTTCGCTGAACCTTAAGAAGTGCACATTCCTCATTCCCTTTGGAAACCTGCTGGGACATGTGGTCTACAAACAAGGCCTGATGGTGGACCCTGCGAAGATTGTCGTTATCCTAAATTTGGAAGCACCGTGAAGTGTTAAACAACTGCGCACTACCTTGGGACACACTAGATACTATAGGAAGTTCATCAAAAGTTATGCCCAAATAACCGCGCCAATGGAAAAACTATTGAAAAAAGATGTTACATATTTTTGGAATGATGATTGCATGAAGAGTTTGGATGTCTTGAAGGGGAAACTGGCCTTCGCTCCAATCCTGGTCTTCCCAAAATGGGATGTGGAATTTCATGTACATGTTGATGCATCGTGTATCGCATTGGGAGCCGTACTCACACAGGAGGGTGCAGAGGGTGTGGATCACCCAATCACGTTTGCAAGTCGAATATTGTCCAAGGCAGAAAATAACTACTCTACCACCAAGCATGAAGGGTTGGAAATGGTGTACGCACTCCAAAAATACCAACACTATTTACTCGGAGGACATTTCAAGATGTATACCAACCATTCCGCGTTGAAATACCTGGTGAACAAGCCTGTGTTGGGGGGGTGAATATGCAGATGGCTCCTACTATTTCAAGAATATGATTTTGAGGTCATAGTCAAGCCAGGACGTTTAAATGCAGGATTAGACCACTTGTCACGAATTGAGACAGGCGAGGAACCAACAAATTTGGAGGAGGGACTCCTTGATGCACAACTCTTTGCAGTGCGCGTTGTGGACAGACACTTTGAAGATATAATACATTTTCTAACAATAGGGACTACGCCAAAGGAATACTCAATCCAATAGAAGAAGGAATTGGTGGTGCACGCGACGGACTTTTCTATCATCGCGGGGCACCTATACAAGATGGGCAATGATGAGATATTGTGAAGATACGTACCTAAATTCGAACGAGGTGAAATCCTCACGGAAGCACATGGGGGTGCTACAAGAGGACACTATGCAGGACACGCGACCGCACAGAAGATTCTTCACACAGGGTTATGGTGCCCGACCCTGCACCAGGATTCGAAAGCGCACTTTAAGGTCTACGATATATGTCAAAGGACAGGAAAACTGTCACGAAGGGACGAGATGCCACTAAATACCCAAATGACACTACAACCATTTGAGAAATGGGCAATTGACTTTGTGGGCCCGATCAAACCACAGGGAAAGACGGGTGCATGCTACATCATCATTGGAATAGAGTACCTGACTTGATGGGTTGACGCACAGCCGATCAAGGACTGCATGGCCACTATGGCTGCAAAGTTTTTGTTTAAAAATGTGTTGACATGATTTGGCTGTCCGAAAGTCTTAATGAGCGATCACAAAACACATTTCCTGAATGAAACCATCAGTGTGCTCACAGAAGAGTTCCAGGTGTATCATCAGAAAAGTACACCGTACCACCCACAGGCCAATGAGACAGTAGAGGCATTCAATAAAATACTGGAGACTACGCTGACCAAAGTATGTAACGCGCAGCAGAACGACTAGGACTTGCACATACCTGCTGTGTTATGGGCATACAGGGCAACATGTAAGAAATTGATGGGACAAACACCCTTTCGGTTGGTCTATGGTATGGAATTTATCAAGCCGATGGAATACATCATACCTAGTCTACAAATAGGAGCACTCACATGCATGACGGACCACGAAGCTCTAGAAGAAAGGCTCGTGCAATTAGAAGATCTCAAGGAAGAATGGTTTCTGGTTGGATTTCATCAGCAGGTACAAAATAGCGTGAAAAGGCCTGGCATGACTGCCATATCAAGTTGCGCACCTTCAAGGTAAATGACTTAGTACTACTGTATGACAGTAAGTTTGAAAAATTTCTGGGAAAATTCAGAATGCACTGGCTGGGACCATATGTGGTCAAGGAGGTCATAGATGGAGGTGTGGTCCAGTTAGTCAAACTAAATGGAGAACCCTTCCCAGGAAAAGTAAATGACAGCCACTTGAAACCCTACACAGGTGGGCCGACTCTCTGACTAACCAGCCGACGCACAGTCTTCGCGACCCAAAGAGTCGGACAAGGGCGTGGGACTATAAACATATGCACTAGATGCTGGTACCAAGGAAAGGACACGATTCAGACACAAATGATTCAGAAGCAAGAATGCAGCAAGTCCAACAAACCGCAAAACAGTGCGCTGTGGACCTCCGAGTCGTACAGGGCCAGTTGGAGGTGCTCCGCGCCAAGGTCGCCGCACCAGCAGAGTGACTCGGGATGAGTCACAATGATTGTGTTGGGGGCCTATTGGGCATGGAATCCCCCCACAGCATGTTTTGGGGCTCAAAGCCCAAGTTTTAGTCAAAGGTTTTGTAAGACTCTACGATTTGCAAGCACGGAGCGCAAAGTATAGGTTAAGTCATAGGGTTGTCCGCCCTAAAGTAATGTAATGTAATGTAAAGTCATGTTGGCCTACCCATGGTCCGCGGACCATGGGATTGTATAAATAGAGTGAGGCTCTAAGTTGTAAAGGGAGCAAAAGAAAGAAGAAAAAAGAATACAAATGGTTTGAGCTTAGAGTAGGAGTCTAAGTGTATTGGGTCG
Organism: Pinus tabuliformis; assembly: GCA_031772625.1. Taxonomy (NCBI): domain Eukaryota; kingdom Viridiplantae; phylum Streptophyta; class Pinopsida; order Pinales; family Pinaceae; genus Pinus; species Pinus tabuliformis. The sequence goes on along the minus strand of CM062813.1, from coordinate 602,134,107 downwards.
TAGTAGTAGGAAGAGGCTCTGCAGCTGAGTGCGCAAAGGTCTAGTAGAGTCCATAGCTGAGTGTGCGGACCCCTACAGCTGAGTGCGTAGGGAAATGTCGAGTATATAATCATGATTGAAGATAAATAAAGAGAAGTTGATTCCTATTTCTATGTATCTATTATGCATTGCCTTCTTTACGTTTATACTATTTTATTTATCGCGCGCACTGATATGATTGTTTAATATGTTGTAATAATCATTAGTCTTACCTAAAAAAGTTAAGTAACCAGATAATAACAGATTACATAGCAAGGGACTTGGATATTACGGGTTGCGCCCCAAGTAGGGCTGCGCAAAAGCAGCATCGCAGGTTGCGAAGGGATAGCAAGTGCGCATATCGATGTGCGTGCAAGGTCAAACCACAAACCCCCAAAGGATTATCAAACATCTCCAGGGTGTAGAAACTTGGTTCTAGCACCCTCCCATACTACTTCAAGTGAGACCTCAGTCCACGCTCCGCAGACTATTACCGAAGGGGCTAGTAGTACCGATATTTTCTTGGCTAAATCACCTTTGAACCTGGGTCACGCCCATGCAAGCCAACATACATGCACACCTTTCTCATCAATGATGTACCTAAGATATTGAACTTGGGTCATACCAAAAGTTTACTTCTCCAAATTAGCACACAACTTGTGTTTCCCTAGGGTTTGCAGGACCTATTGAATATGGTGGAGGTGCTCTTCCCAACTCTGGACGAAGATTAGTATGCCATCAAAATACACCACCACGAATGATTTGGTGAAGGGACGCAATATGTCTCCCATCATCCTCATGAATGTTGCAGGGGCATTTGTCAACCCAAAATGCATGACCATCCATTCAAAAAGGCCATCCTTGGATTTGAAGGTAGTCTTCCACACATCGGAGGGTTCGTTTGGTACCTGGTGATAACCAGACTTCAATTCAATCTTGCTAAAATACTTGGCCCCCTTGAGCTAGTCTAGAAGGATCATCAATCTGTGGGATTGGATACCTATTCTGGTCAGTGATCTTGTTTAGCACCTGATAGTCAATGCAGAGTCTCTAGGTCCCATCCTTGTTTTGTACCAACATGATCGGGCTCCCATAGGGTGATTAACTTGGCCTGATGTGCCCTTTCTGTAACAACTCTTGAATCTACCTGTTGATTTCATCGTTCTCTAGAATAGAGAATTGATTGATCGTTCCATTGGGTAGCTGCATGCTTAGGGTCAGATCGATGGAGTTCTTGACCTGGCAATGTAGAGGTACCCCTGTGGGTGAGGAGAATATTTCCCTGTACTCCTCCACGACCTTGTACATCTATTGGTGTTGTGTGGAGGAGCCCTTTTTGAAGGTCTTGGACATAATCTTCTTCTTTCCTTGAGGGAAAATAATATGGAAAACAAATTTCACGATCTTAGAAATGATCTTACTACATCGCTTCATAGTGATCAAAGAGATGTTTGTAGGCACTGCTACCTCTGATATCCTGTACAAATTATTTCCCAAAGTAATAATAACAATGTGAGGCCTAGACTCATACATAACATGTTTCTTCCACAAATATGGTTGGACTAATAAAAAATCATAGAATTCAATAGGAGAAACATCACACAGTACCTTGTTTATGAAGGGATTGATGTTGTATGGAAGGTAGCACTATTGGCTGACGCAGAGATCTCGTCCTTAGTGAAGCCACCTGATGGTGTATGACTACGAGTATGTTATGGTCAGTAGGACCAACTGCTTCATGACCTTTGCTGAAATGTGGTTCTTTTGGCTCCCGTTGTCAACAATGAACTGCAGCAGAGAACCCTTCACCCACATCTGTGAGTGGAAGAGGTGCTCCCCCTCTGGATCTTTGGGCTCATTCTTCTAGATCTTGGTGGTGGCAACGGTGGCACTAGGCTCCGCATTAATAGTTTTCTTCCCTTTGTCATTCCCCTTTTCATATTTTGACTCAAATTTAGAACATGCATCTAATTCATAGGCCTTCAGCTCAGCCACTAATGAATTCTTGGCCTGAAACTCACTTGTGTTGTGAGTGGGACTCTTAGGGAACTCACACCATTTTCCCATGACCTTCTTTGTCTTCGTGGTGTTGTTCATTTCTTTTTGCTTCAATAGGATGTCTTGTGTCACCCTGCCTTGGATTTTTCATTTATTTTTGTGGTTTGGGGGCGCCTTTCCCTTGCTTTGGATTCGCAAATCCAAATTCTTGTTTCTTATGTAAAAATCTACTTGATCTTGACAACATATTGATAGGCAGTCCCGAGAGAGGAGATGTCCAGGAACTCCATCTCATCTTGGATGTACCTGTGTAGACAAACGTGGTACTTGAGTATGAAATGTCACTCAGAACCATTGATACCCAACTTTGTGCAAAGGGTATGAAAAAATTTGTGAAATTTGTCATGTCTTGGTCCCTTCCCTATCACAACATGGTCCACTTTATGTATTTATCCTCATAGCTCCTGATAGGATAATATTTTTCCTTGATGGCATCTCGGAAAGAATTCCAAGTGGGTGCACTGAGAATAGTGAGGTTCCACTCTTGTCCCTCTTCTCACAATAAGTTTCCCACCAATCCTTGATGTGGGGAGTGGATTTGAGGAGTGAAAAAACAATCTTTTCCCGGTTGGAAAAATCATGAACCAAAAAATATCCTTCTAGAAAATTTAACCATTTATTTAAGGCATTTGCATCTGCCTAACCTCAAAATATGGGGATGTCAAAGTTAACTTGTACCTTAAAGGGAGTTCGCTTCTAAAATGGTTGTTGGAAGAAGATGCATCACCTATGGGTAGATGATGAGGCTCATCAATATGTAAACTATATGGGTCACAATTCCACTCTCCAGCTTATTAAATGCACTTTTCTCACATTTATTTACATATTTGTGTTATATTTTGCTTAGTGAGAAGATTAAAGGTGAGTTACCATGTCATGTGGCCTAATGTGTGTTAAATGTAGGAGTTGGAGCAGTTTTGGTGTTGAATTAAGTGCAAGAAATCAGAGTAGGAAAGAAAGAGAGATTTTAGTTGTTGGTCTCCCTCCTTAACTCCTCATATCATTCAAAGATTCCTCCAACATATCTCATCAGCTCGTTGTCACTGGCAGCCAAGCAAGTCAAGTCCATTTCCAGCCAAGCCAGTGATAATCAAAGGAAAGTTATTCTTGAGTTAGGGAGCCAAGCCTCCCTATTTTCTAGGGAGCTGTCAATAGCTCCAGTTTTGTATAAATAAGTGAGCCAAGGGACTCATTAGGAGTTGATTTTTTTTGTAGCCAAGAGGCCATTTTGAGATAAAACATTTTGATTGTTATTGTTATGATGTAATTGACATTTTTATGATAATTAGAAATTTTGTTTTGATCCAGCACTAAGTTGACTCATAGGGCAGAAGCTCTTAGGTTAGGGCCAAACCCTAGCAGAAGAAGTTCCTCTTTTTCCAGCTGTATTCTTATCTTAGAATGATAGTTAGTTGTTGAGGTTTTTTTTTTTTGTCTTTTTTGATTAGCTTAACAAATACTTAAATTGTTGTTCAACCTTGTTTCCATTAGTTTGAAGAGGTAGACTAGTGTTGCATTTTAGTGGAGAAATTATACCATAAAAGATGGTGATAGTGGCCCCTACATCATATCCCTCATGGGATCATGACTAGACGACCCCACTCTCACAGCCCCAAAAATAGAGTTGTCTTTTGATCATTGCAAAGATTAGGGTTCATTCTTAGCTAGATCCTTTTTTATGATTTCTTGGAAGAACCTACAGTTGTCATCTTGTTTTCTTAAGTTTGTTGTAGCTTAAAAAGCAGTCCATATCATATATCTAGTCCTTAACAGTAGATAGATCAACTTCCTCAAATTCAATTCATCTTTTCCATGTGGACATGTAGTGATGCATAAATGAAAAGAGAAACAAGTTTTGTTGCAAGGATTGTTCATTTGCAGGAAGGGACTCATCCAACCATCTTCACCTAAGTCTTCTCCACCTTCTTCCAAGGCATACCAGCCCATAGTACTTCTATTTTCCAGCCACCATGAATAGCCACCTTAGGAAAATCCAACCTCCTTGGAGTGTTGGGCTTAGCCTTGAGAAATGTGCACCTTCCCTACACCTTCTACAGCTGTCATACACCCCTCCAACACCTCATCTCACTATTATTTCCCTGTAGAAGCCTATTTTGACGTTGTTTTGACCAAAAATGATAGGATAACCTAGCATAGAAGTAGGTTAACCCCTCATCTTGGATTTTGTGCTCATGAGTGCCACCTAGACCAACCTTCCCATTCCTTTCCCACCTGAAAGAATATATAACATTGGCATTTATATTTCTAAAGTTAGTACTTAAAGAATCTTCTTCTTTGCATATGTAAATGAGATAGTTAATGCATGCATGTGTGAATTTTGAGATGATAGAGTAACTTTCTATTTCTAAGCAATCCTAATAGTTAGATGATCAATTGCAAGCTTAACATAGTTTCCTTTCTACAAAGTGATTTGTGTCACTCCATATCTAGATGATTTATGGCATTACATAGCATTTACCATTTGGTAGCTTTCATTTCCTGAATAGACAAGAATTTACTTCCTTGCATTAGAACTAGATTTACATTCACTGTAAGTAGTCAGACTCCTTTTAGTCAATAGAGGACTAGTTTGGAACCCTAATGGTCAAGAACCCCAATTGAGAAGTGACATGAGTAGAATGATGCATCTATTGTGTGTATAACACTACCACCTCCAAGTTTGTATGAAACCCCGGGATGATAAAGTAAAATTGGTAGCCCTAGGAGTTTTCGCATCATTGCTAAAATACTGAGGCTCATCACTTTTTAGCATCGTTAGTGGGGAGGTGTCTAGGTAGATGTAATTTCTAATTTTCTATCTAATTTGCATTCAATAGTTATATGTTATTCTTCTTTCCTTTCTTCTTTGCAATTAATTATGAAAAACACATAAAAAGAAAAAAAATCTTTCATGCCTCATAGGAGCAGAGACAATTTAGGGAAATTCTTACAAAATATCCCCACATCATCAAACAGTCAACCTTACCTCTTCTTCAGTGACTGCCATCTTCCCTCTCTGACTGCAGGGGAACTAGAGGACCCATTAGGTGAACAACCAGAGGTCTTTGAAGAGCATATTGGGGAAGGCGAAGATGAATCCATTCCACACACTTACACCATGGATGAAAATAGAAATGGGACTGAAAACATAAATGAGGGTGTTTTTCCCATTAGAGAGACTAATGGATATGTTAGGATGAAAAACATAAGCCCCTTTTCCCTTCCTCACTTCCATGGCTTAACCTTAGAGGATCCTGATACCTTTTTGTTTGATTTTTCTCTCATCTGCAGAACTTATGATTATACCTCTGATGACCAAAAGTTGAAGTTGTTCCCATCCACCCTTAAGGATGCATACTTGCGCTGGTCCATGGATTTACTTCGGGACAACATCACTACCTGGGCTCAAATGCAACAAGCCTTCAACAACAAGTACAGGGACTGTTGTAGGTCCAAAGACACTAAAGAGAAAACCTTTATAATGACCTTGGGACATGATGAATCCTTGGAAGATTATGAGGAAAGGTTCCAACTCAGTTATAAAAGGGTCAGATGCACCATTGATCCTTAATCACTCAAGTTAGTCCTTCTTAGGGGAATCACGAAGGACATTCTGGAAACCCTAAACATGTTATATGGAGTGGACATTTATCAGCTATGTTATGATGATATGAAGACAATTTTCATAAACGATTCTAGGGCTACCAGAAATAAGGTTAGGGCTATTCAAGCTTTGTCTAGTTCCTCTTCCTCCAACACATCTATCAAGGGTGAAATTGGAAACATGTTGGAAGACTTTAAAAGTGAAATGTTGCACACCCTTTCTTTTTAAATGGACACCATGCAGATCAAGAGGAAGTAGAGAGAGCCTTAGCTATCTTTTTCCCTAGATGCACTAGAAGGCACCCCATAAATGAATGTCCATTGAATGTTATAGAGGCATGCTCAGTCTATGGGGAAATCCATTCCACAGATAAGTTCCCTTATTTTCCTAGATTGAAGGTTGTATACCAAGGGGCTGAAGGTGGGGCTGAACAATTCTGTTATATCAATAAAAGGAGGCCTCAAGGACCTCGACCATACCAGCAGGGCATGCAAGGGGCATCCTACTCCTACTATAATCCCAGTCAGAATTCATCCCTTCCCCCTTGGTGTTATCTTGCTCATCATTCATGGTTTTCACCTTGTCCTTGGTCTTATGCACCTCAATACCCTTCCCAACTTGCCAATCATTCATTTCAGACATATGCCCCCCCACATCCTTAGTGGAATAGGTTGGAGGCATCCATTCAACCAAAATCCAGCCTTACTACCTCCACCTCAATCTCAACCACAACTCCTTCATCCTACTCCACCTAAGAAACCTCAGATGGTTGCTCAACCAAATATGAACCCAAACAAAAAACAGGCATATCATGTCTATAGTGGAGAGGCATCCTATCCTTCCTATGCTGTGGAAATTCATTAAATCAACCTCAGGTATGGAAACATATTTCTAGATAACCAACCTCCATCACCACCTAAGGAGATTGAAGAGGAAAAGTAAGAGAATTTTCCTAAAGCCAACCCACCTCATTTTCCTGAAATATTGATCCATCTTAGTCAGCACACCCCAGAAGAGACTGAACTTCTGGGAGAATAGATAAACTTGTGTGTTAAAATCCCACTCCTCCAATCCATCAAGGATGTCCCCATCTACAACAAGATAATCAAGGAGAAATGATTCAAAAATCCAGGGAGGAGAAAGAAAGACACCCCTACCATTAATGTCATGGGATAGTTTCTGAATTAATGTTGGGGAGAGTGATTTTCCCAAAGTATCTCGACCCTGGAAGTCTTATGGTAGATGTGCACACTGATGGCATCATTGTCCCCCACACATTGATTGATCTTGGGGTTGCCATAAATGTGATTAATAAAGAGACCATGCTCAAATTGAATCTCCAAGGGTCCTTAAGAAATACCACAACAATATTTCAACTTGTAGACAGATCCACAATAGCTCTTGAGGGAGTTGTTGAGGATGTGGTGGTGTCCATTGATTCTTGGGAGTACCCTGATGACTTCTTAGTTCTCCAGCCCAAGACCAAATTTAATGGTTATCCTTTCATCCTTGGAAGGCCATGTCTAGCCACTCATTGGGTAGGATTTGAAAATAAACCCCTCTCTCTCATCTCATCAAGAAGAGAAGTTGTGCAACATGTTGAGAGAGCACTTGGATTCTTTTGCCTAGAGCTATAAGGAAATGAAGGTAGTGCATCCTTTGGTGTGTAATCACCACATATACATTAAGGAAGGATGCAAACAAGTGTGCCAACCTCAGAGGAGAATGAACCCAACCCTCAAAGACATAGTCAAAGAATAATTGCAGGAGTTTTTGGATGCAGGGTTCATTTACCCGATCTCAGATAGTGAGTGGGTGTCCCCTCTAGTTTTGGTCCCAAAGAAGAATAGAAAGTGAAGGATCTATGTGGATTACAGATAGCTAAACAAAGGCACAATGAAATACCACTTTCTTCTACCTTTCATTAATCAAGTCTTAGATGGTCTTGTAGGGAAGAATTTATTCTCTTTCCTGGATGGATTCAGTGGTTATAATTAGATCTAGATTAGTCTAGAGGAGTAAGATAAAGCCACCTTCACTTGTTCTTGGGGTACCTTTTCTTATAGGGTCCTTCCTTTTGGATTATATAATGCTCCTAACACTTTTCAAAGGGAAGTTCTAAGTATCTTTGCTGAGATAGTCCATGACTCTACAGAAATCTATATGGATGATTTCACTCCCTTTGGGTGTGATTTCTCGGAGGCTCTCTCTAACCCGGGGAAAGTATTAAATAAGTGCATCTAAATGAACCTATCACTTAGTCCCAAGAAGAGTGAATTCTTGATAAATGAAGGGGTTTTTTTGGGTCACTCAATATCCCAGGAAGTACTACAAGTGGACCCAAATAAAATTTCCATCATAAAAAAGGGTCCCTACTCCTAAAAATAAGAGGGATGGAAAGAGTTTCTTGGGCTTAGATGGATACTATAGGATATTTATCAAGGAATTTAGCAAAGTAGCCTCACCATTGTTTGGATTGCTGGCCAATGAATCTGAGTTTTGTTGGTTAGAAAGTTTCTAAGAAGCCCTAGAAACCTTGAAGGACAAGTTGACTACTACACCCATACTCAAATGGCCAAATTGGGCTCTTCCTTTTCACATCCATCCTAATACACCTAAAAAATCTATAGGAGCAGCTCTAGGCCAGATAGATGACAAGTTTCCTTATGCCATTTACTTCATTAGAAATTTTTTTTCCAAGGTTGAATTGAAGTACACTCTGACTGAAAAGGAACTCCTAGTTGTTGTCCACTCCCTCAACAAATTCAGACAATACATCACTAGTTATCAAACCTTTGTGCATATTGACCATGATGCTATCAAATACTTAATGAACAAACCTGATGTGAATGATATAATTATTAGATGGTTTCTTTTATTACAACAGTTTGGTTTAACTATCATTAATAAGCCAGGTAGAGAAAATGTAGTTGCAAAATGTTTGTCTAGACTTGCTTTGCCTGTGGGTGAGGAAGGGATAGTTGATGATCAGCTTCCAAATGAGCATTTATTTTCTATTTTAGTCCTCTCTCCATGGTGTCATGCGGAAAGAGTCGACAGTGCGGACACAACCGACCTCCCTAGAAGCAAAAGCTTTCTAGTGACAAACAAGACAAATAAACACTACCTTTCTCTAAACATGCATTGAGAATACAAGTAATCAGGGGATCTTAACATACCTTTAGTCCAACGCTTTGTAGTAGTCCAACCTCGCCGATCCGGATGAGCTCCTCCTTCTCTTCGAAACCTGCATTCACTAACAAGCCAAAAGATTAAATAGCACCTGATAAACTCATAAAACAATACATATCCATCATACAGACCAAGGAGTATATGAAACAAATCATGAATAACAATCTGTTGAGAAAAATGAGTTCATTTGTATTAAGAGGAAACAAAAGGAACCATTACAACCTAAGCCTTGGTGTTGTGCAAGTCCCTCCTAGGGTCCAGCAAGAGTTTTCCTTTACTTTGATCAGCTCACCCACTCTCAAATAAGGCTAGGAAAGGATGGGAATCTCTCCTCTCAAGCTTTACAAGGGAGTCCTAATTCCAGCAGCATCTACCCTTAGGAATATTCAGCTTTTAACCTCCCCTCCCTTTGGCCCAATGCCTGTATTTATAGTGCTCTAGAGGAAGTTATTTAGGTCCACCATCAATGGGATAAGCCCCTCTTTGGATGGGATAGCTCCCCTCTTGATGGGATAAGTTCCTCTTTGGTAGGGATACATGAACCATCTGGAGGCGCTTCATACACGTCAAACAAGCTTCTAGAATGCTCTAGAAATGACCACAAGTAACTTTTTGGGAGTGAAACTTGCGCCTTTTGACCTTTACAGGAGTACGCACCCATTGCTTTATAGACAGAGCGTACAAGTATGCAGGTATTGTGAACTTGGGGTGCGTACACGCAGGTAAGGCTAAGAGAAACTGCGTACCCAGAGATATATAGATTTTTAATGACTTTCTCTCTTTCTTGGAGTTTGACATGGAGAGCAGAGGTATGAGGCTTGCCAAGGAGGATAGTATGACAGTTGATGAAGCCATACTAACTGCAAATAGTCATGGTGACAAATTTTAGTGTAACAGATTGCCCCCTAAAGTGCGAAGCCTGTAGTAGATTAGGGTTTTATATCATCTAGGAAGGGTGAAGTACTTTATCATTTCAAGGATTATCTTGTGGAGAGCCCAGTCGGAACCTGCAAGTATTCAACACAAAATACATATATATGATCATATCATCGCTGAGGTAGGCATTCCCATACTCAGATTGAAAACTTTAACTAATTGACTATCTACTGCTCTGATACAGGAATGATTCTGCAGTACATCATAATCATACACTTTTGTAGACACAGTATGGACGCAGCCATCTGTTTATAGTCAGTCTACTGTATAATGAATACAAAACTCCTCGCAGCCTAGATGGTGGAAACTAGATCCAGGGTCTTCATTTCTACTTCCCGAACAGGTACGATTCTATCCATGCGAATAAATGAGTTGATGTTGAACATGGTAGAAACCACTTGATTACCAGTCAATGATGTAAACTGTTAACAAGCGTGAGAGAAACCACCAGTGATGTCAATGGTTCTCAAAGTACCCAGTACAATCCATGAGATGTGAATGAATGAGTTGATGTCGAACATTTCACGGAATCCTTCGATCGAAAGTCAATGATGTAAACTGTCGTCAAAGGCGAGAAACCTGCCATTGATGCATGCAGACTTCAAGGTACTGACGATTCCTAGGTCATCTTTCTAGATAATGTGCTGATGTCGATAGAAAGCGACCTGTTGCAGGCAAGCCCACAACACGAAATCATAGATCAAGTTGAAGAAATGTAGCTGTAAGGACTGACTCAGGGATGGTCAAAATGGATGACGAGTATTTTGCAGATGAATGTTTATTCCAGAGACCTCTTGAACACATAACGACATGACAGATGGTTTGGTGACATTTGACCCAAAGTTAATACCCGGCTAAAGACTTTCAATGTGGTTTGATCAACTGTGAGGCAAAGGATTTCCCAACCCAGGTGAATGAAAAGTGTCGTGTTCAAGAGTGGTAATAAGGCTTCTTCTGAGACAAAGGATAACAAATGGGCTCATTTTTCTCTCTTTTCCCCCACCATTTCTGGCAAGTACCTCTTTATTTTTTACAAGCTTGAGGAGGATAACATATGCTTGATTATAAGCTCATCCTTCGGATGAGTCCAACTTAGTTTTGATTCGAACCCTAAGAAGGAGTGGTCCGTTCCTGTTTGTAATCGAACAGGTCCTTTACTGTGAAATTTTAACGAGTCCAGTATAGGAGAAACTCGGCATTTTTCATTTTTAGAGAGTCTGAAAAACTTAAGAAGACTCCAGGTTGAACTTTTTCGTAAAGTTGTGTCTCCCAAGCCCGAAAAAGTATAAAATAATACTTAAGAGAACCGCTTAGTCTTGCGACCAAGGAGTACTTTCATGATTAGTGCCTCTGACCTGAAAAGTAAAAAGTGATCAAGGACATGTCGTTTTATTTCCAGTATCGAGTTTGAAACGACAAAAACCCGACAATCTTTTCCTGTTTTTACGGTCAGAAGAGAGCTATAAGGGGACCGTCTTTTAATTCCGTTTTAACGAGTGTAAAAGAAACGCTCGACAATATTTTCATGTTTTAGGAGTCAGAAAAGGGCTTAAAAGATGACTCTGATGTTTTGGTTCGTGAAAAATGATAATTTTCCCTGAAAGTCTTTTTGTCCTGCACAAAAACGACACATTACTCATACTTGTTTAAGATAAGCAAAAATGCATTGAGAAATATCCTTCCATGGTGAAAAATAAACAAACTTAGCATTCATTTATCCAAAAAACCTATAAAAAGACCTTTTACCATGTCATTTTTACCATTTTACTGTTGAGGGAGAGAAAAGGGCTTTTGGCAAGAAACTTCCTGTGGACTTTGCGGAGAATCCGACCGTCGGAATCGAGTGCCGTCTCTTTCAGGTATTTCACAACATCCTCCTCTTTGTTTTTATCCGTTTAGAATTTCATTTTAAGCCCTAGTTTGATTTTTTGGGGGCTCTGGGGTTTTAGGATCCGCTTTTCGGGGTACGCAGGTGCCCCATGGGCGACCTGCGTACCCCGACATTTTCGTTAATGGGAAAATGGCAGGAGTATGCAGCCTACCTTCAGAACAGCTGCGTACCCATGCTCTGTTTTCTGAAAGCGGGGTGCGTACTCCGCGCAAAGTGAATTTAAAACCCCAAATCTCAAAACTAAACCATTAATTTTTGATTTAATGAATTCTAATGAATGTTTTCTGGTGTGTAGATTTCCCACCATGCTTGATTGGCGCAAAAGAGAACACGAAGATGTCGATTTGGCCGCAATAGATCATCAACCTTGCATTGATGCTTTGAAGGCATGCGGTCTCTACAAATACTGGGCCATACCTGGCATGAGGGCCCAGGTGCGATTCTTAGAATGGCTGGTTGAAAGGTGGAACGTTCAGGATCAATGCTTCTACATCGGAGGGCACCAGCTCGAGATAGAGCCCTCAGACATATATTTTCTCACTGGTTTTCCTAATAGGGGCGAGCAACTGACTCTGTCCGGGACTAGGCCGGGTGGCCAATCCCTTGCTAGCCTCCGGCTAGAGTGGTGCAATAATCAGCACCAGGAGAAAGGGATAGAAATCAAATACATATCCCTGCCTGAACTTATGGTAATTGCCTTTACAGTTACCAGACTCTGCGGGGCAACCGCTTTGCATATTGCCACCGGGTCCCAAATGCGGATGGCGATTGATTGCTACCGAGGCACCATTTTCAATTGGTGTGACGCTGTGCTGGCCAATATGAAGGGCCAACTGACTAGGGCAAAGAACGGGTAATTAAAGACCTTTGGGTATGGGCCTCTAGTTGTGAGCTTTGCCCTAGAGAGGGTTCCGATGCTGATCCCACAGCATCTCACTGTTGCAGGTGGGCCTCCTCGGGAGCCAAAGTTGATGCGATGGGTTGCGGTGATGGCCCGGCATCCTGATGAGGGAGCGGGAGTTGTTCGATTTCCTGTGGGTTACTTTCACTGGTTGGAGGACCAGGTCTTTGCGATCCAGGATTTTCCTTATGCTGGAGTAGATTTTTGCGGTGATCCGGACATGGTTCTTCCACAGGGAGAACAATGGGACGACAGAGGTACTTCATTTTTCACAAGTTTTTAAATTATTTACTTTTTGTTTGTTTTTTATATCGTCTCAAAACTGACAGTGACAATTTTCAAAATGCAGATGTAGGTCCACAGCGTCCGGCCAATCTCCGGCCATTCGAGAGAAGAGTACCAGTTGCACTAGCACCGGCCCCACAGGATGCGGCCGCAGAGACCTTAGCCGAGTTGGAACAGGACCTAGAGCGTCTCACGGCGGACATACCAGAGACGACTATAGACGATATTCCTATCCGACTTCAGCGCTATGTGGTCGCAGTCCCAGGACCTTTCAGGAGGTTCCTGTGTAGGGTAGCGCGGGTAGTGGTGTCATATAGAGAGCACCACCAGTGATTGGCTAGTCACTTTTTGTAGACACATGTGACATTTTTGGTTTTTTGTACTTATCATTTTTGCCGATCATAAGGTGTTTTTCAACCTATGATCGAAGACGATGTATATTTTTTTGACACACTCCTATCTATATATATATCATTATTACCGGCTTATCTTGTTAAACATGTATGATGAAATGTTTTTAAATTTACATTTATGATTATCGCAAATGTCTGTCTAACATTCGAGAAGCAATTGCATCTGCTAATGTATTTAATGACCTTGGAATATGCTGATATTCAATGTAATCAAATTCACGTTCCAAGAGGCGCACTCTAAAAAATAACCTTAATAACACTGGATTTCTAATGGCATATACTCTATTAAGCTGTAATATAACGAGTTCAGAATATAACCTCACTATCAAACTCCGAATCCCAAATGAAATAGATTCAGATAATAACTCAATCACTGCACTGTATTCTGCAATGTTGTTTGTTGTTTGACCGAGGCTCACCCCATGCATAGAAACTAACTCGTCAGAGGGCGAATAGATAACCCAAGCTACGGAAGAGATATTCCATGTACTACGACAAGCACCATCAGCAAATCCAATGTACGTTTGGAGAGGCATCGACATCTGCAATATCAAGAGTAAAACCAAGATAAGCCAGAATAACAACAAAAAACACACTCTCTAAGCTAAGCACACTGTCTATACTAACAAACACACCAGCTAGAAAGACAAACTAACCTAACTAAATCTCCATACCCATCATTTAAGCATAATACCTCTTTAGGTACAGTCCATTTCTGGGCTTACCCAAAGAGTCCCCATCAAAATCTACCAGCTCATAGGCCCCTTTTGCTAGCTTTCGCTTGACAATGTAGGGCCCATGCCACATAGGAACGAATTTTCCAGCACCTAATTTATCGTTAGCTTGGTCATATAATAGCACTAGGTCTCCTTCCGAAAAATTACAAGGGGTCACGTTGCGATCATACTGAGCTTTCATCCTTTTTGCGTGAGTCTCGATTGCCAATGCAGCGTCACGTCGAGTCTCATCTAATTTAGCTAAGTATAATAGACGCTTCTCCTCTTCGGAAGTAGCTGGAAGTAATTCGACAACCATTTGAAGTGATGGGATTTCGCATTCAATGGGCAACACTGCTTCCAAACCATAAAATAGTTGGAAAGGAGTGAACCCTGTTGATGTTTTCACTGAGGTTAGGTACGCCCAAAGCGCTGAAAATAACATGTTGTGCCAATTCGACCGATGAATACCAATGATTCGTCGGATCATGATAACTAGAACTTTGTTGATGGACTCAACCAAACCGTTTGCTTGGGGATAATAAGGAGTAGAACTATCATGACGTAAACCAAGCTGGCCTGTAAGTTCTGTCATCATAATGTTTCGAAAATGGCGCCCATGGTCAGTGATTATCACTTGTGGGACACCAAACCTAGCAATAATATGATTGAATACGAAAATCGCAGCTGTCTTGCCGTCTGCCTCGAATGTAGGCATCGCCTCGGCCCACTTAGTAAAATAATCAACCGCAAGGATGATATACACATGCCCCCCGGCCGAGTGAGGGTTACATGTAATAAAATCGATACCCCATTTAGCAAAAGGACCAACGACAATTATAGGGTGGAGAGGAGCAGGTGGTGCGCGCATCTTGCGATCAAACACTTGACAGTTGTGGCATTTTCGGACCGCAATGATACAATATTTAAACATGGACGGCCAGAAGTAGCCAGCACGCAACACCTTCTGGGCTGTGGCATACCCAGACATATGACCGCCACATGCTCCAAAATGACAGTCATTCATAACCCTTTCTGCCTCTTCATGAGTTAAGCAACGACGAAAAACCAAATCTGCCCCACGACGATAAAGAGTATCTCCAATAATTTTGTACTGTTGGGACTGGAATCGAATTTTCCGACGTTCCGACTTTGAAGCTTCGGGCCAAAAGGATTGGGTTTGGAGATAGACGATTATATCCCCATACCACGGATCTAAAGTGCTGATGAGAAACAGAGATTCGTCCGCAATGGGTTCCTCTGCCACAGTTTCCGTGTCAGCACGCGGGAAGTCACACATCAACTCTGCAAAAACTAAAGATTTCTTAGACTTAGATTTTTCAAACTCCAAGTCGAACTCTTGCAAGATAACAATCCATTTAGAGTACTTGCCCCCTAGCAATTGTTTAGTCAAAATGTAAATCATAGGGTTGCAATCCGAAATGACTGTAGTTTTACGGAGAAGAATGTAATGACGAAAACGTTGGACAGCCTGAACAGCTGCCAGGGCCAATTTCTCCACATGCGAATATTTTAGCTCAGTGGGATTTAACGTCCTACTAAGATAATATATCACATGTTCCGTTTCGAATTCATCTTCCTGTACTAAGACCATTCCAATGGTGGAATGAGCGGCGGCGAGGTACAAAAAGTAATCCTGGTTGTAGTTGGGAGGATGCAGCAACGGTGCATGGGTCAACGCATGCTTTAGCGCATCAAAAGATTTCTGAGCTATCTCATCCCAAGAGAATTGAGCATTTTGCTTCAACAACCGGGTAAAACCCTTGGTAATCTCGGCGTAGTTAGGAATGAATCGGCGTAAAAAGTTTGCTTTCCCTTGCAAACTTTGGAGTTGGCGCAGACTCGAAGGAGGAGGCAATTTGATGATAGCTTCGACCTTCGAGGGATCGACGCGAATGCCGACTTTTGAAACTACAATCCCAGCAAACGTCCCACTTCTATGCAGAAGACACATTTGTGTGGGTTCAACCATATACGATAATGCCTACACCTCATAAAAATTGCTCGTAAATGGACAAGGTGATGAGCTCGATGTAAGGAGTGAGCGGGAAAATCATCGAGATATGGTTGCACAATGTGCTTGATGTCATGAAATGCATAAGACATCGCCCTTTGAAAAGTGGCTCCGGCATTCTTAAGCCTAAAAGGTAATTTGCAATAAGAAAATGTCCCCCATGGACAAATGAAAGCTGTTTTTGGTTGATCGGCAGGTAGAATATTGATTTGGTTGTAACCGGAAAAACCGTCCATAAAGGAAAATATTTCACTGCCGGCACAATCATCAATTATTTGATCGATATAGGGCGTTGGATAGTTGTCCTTGGGACAAGCACGATTGATATCCCTATAGTCGATACATATTCTTATTGTTCCCTGCTTTTTGTTAACCAGAACAATATTCGATACCCAATCCGTTAACGGGATCGGATAAATGAAACCTGCTTTCAACAGCTTCTCAACTTCTGCTTTAATTGCAGCCGCTTTCCGAGGGTGTATCTGACGCAGACGTTGCCGAACGGGTTTAGCGTCCGGGTAAGTCTTGATCTCATGAACAACAATGGAGGGATCAATTCCTGACATTTCCTCATAGGACCAGGCAAACACGTCGCGGAATTCTTGAAATAGGGCTTTGTATGTTTGAATTTCGTCATCTGAACACGAGGCACCTATATGAATGTGTTCAAAAATTCCGAGCTTCACTGAAATGTCAATGGGAATAGTACGAGAAACGTTTCCCAAATTCAGCTCTGAATCAGGATGTTTCATTGGACTCTGAGCATCTTTGATGTATTCAGCCGTAAAGATTGATGAGAAATCATTTTCAAAACGATCATCCTCAGGTAAAAACGAAGATCTATGATGGAGATCTTCCCATGGTAAATCGTCTACACACAGGACTTCACAAAGTTGTTCGTCAGATGACACAACTTCGGGAAACGTTATTAACTTTGAGGTTGATGCGAAAAGGGATTCCTCACGGACCACATTCATTTGGTCGATTTTGGTTGAACTTGGGTCGGAAAAAGACTGCACGGCTTCATAGGCAATTTCATATGGACTCAAAGGCATTGCATCACCGAATGAGTCTATCTCATATTCAGATGGGACAATCCAAGGATCATCGTAAACAATAGTATCTGACGTAATCATATGAATGAATGCGAATGAAGGATTTGCGTTGATTGGAGGAAAAGGGAAAGTTCCCAGTAAACCGGAATCTTTAACTAATCCTACGCCAACATCCTTATAAGGGATAGTCATTTTACCGACATGCTGGATACTCTCTGAAGAGGCTGGGTCGGATGAAAAATAAGCCAGCTGGTCTATGGTTACGATCTTGCCATTGTGTGGAAACTTTATTACTCTGAAGACCGATGAAACGACCGCTGTCATAGCGTAAGACCAACTTCGACCCAAGAGAAGGTTGTAGTCTAGAGGGGTATCAACCACCTCCTCATCCAGACTAACGGTTTTTCCTTCAACCCCTATAGGCAAATCCTGTAAAATGCCAAACGGATGGAACCCACGGCCATCAAAGGCCTTAAGAATTGTCGGGGATTGGTTCAGCGAAGGAGAACCAAGCGATCTCCAACACTGAATCGACATAATACACGTGGAAGCTCCCTCATCAATTACAGTCCGATGAATAGGCCTGTTTTTGACTATCACTGGAATCTGGAAAGCCATTTGATGAGGGAGACGCGGTGTACTATTTTCTAGATCAAAGATTATCAGGTTCGGGTCCTGAACATCAACAGCTCCTATAGCCGACAAAAGTAATTTTTGCTGTGCTGGGCATGATTGCAGCACTTCTAAAGCTGACATTGCTGAGGGTGAAACAACTAAATCCTCAACAATGTTGTAATTCTGAGCCGCTCTCGCATGTGGATTGAAAGCAGACCTTTGAAGTACACCCTTGGCGGGTGGTTTTATTACTAAGTCAGGGTTAGGTTTCTCGATCTGTAGTGGATCGGAACCGGGAGCTGAGGTTGATGGATTTGAATGAGAAGATTCTGCTTCTTTCGATCCATCAACAGGACTTTTACTACCATAATCGTGTGATCGAGTCGCAATCCTTACATGAGACATCATCAATATGGGTTCTTCAGTGGCACTCGAGGAAGAGCCTATCATCTTACTCTCTTGCTTTGGAAATGGATCTTTCAAAACAGCAGGAGTTGAGGAACCTTTGACGATTTTCACAACCTCGGCCCGATGGGGGCAATCTCTTGTAAAATGATCCTCTTCACAAATAAGACAAGGATATCGAGGTTTTTGCTTTTCGTCATTGGTTTCCGACTTTTCTGTTTTTTCCCTTGGAGTCTTGTCTGCTTTACCCTTCTTCTTACTCTTCTTCTTCCCACTGTTTTTTGATTTAGCCGTAGATGACTCTACAGCGTGAATATCAGCGGAAATTTCAGGAGAAGACTCTCCTGTCGGGGAATCTGGTAAGGTTATAATGGGCGAAGAATTCTTTGAAGATTTCTTCTTGCTTTTAGTATTTACCGTACCAATCATGCCATCAGCAGCATGAGATCCCGAAGGAGCAGCAGCGATTTGATTTGACTTTGGAAGATCTGGGATCTTTTCATGTAACGTACCTGACTGAGTGTAAACTAAGTCAAGGTACTGCGCTTGAGCAATTACTTGCTCCTCAGTAACTACTCCGGCCTTAGCTACGTCTTTAGTAATCTTCGGTAATAATGATTTAACAAACCATTCAGCTAAGATTTGGTCCGGGATAAAAACTTTCACTAATCGCCGTCGACGTCTCCATTCATGTATATGATCGGAAATATAAGTGGACGTCGACTGTTTTAATGAAGTTAGTAGCTCCGTGCCATTATCATATCTGACCGGCAACTGAAAATGAGTTAGGAACGAGGTAGCTAACTGACTAAAATTGTAAAAAGAGGCCCGTGGTAACTCAATGTACCACTTGGCTGCGAGACCAATGAGTGTACGCTGGAAAAGACGTAAGCGGATCGAATCATCCGAGATGGAATTTGAAGCACACCAGAGGTGGTAAGTCATCACATGATTGGACGGATCCTCTCCAGACTTACCTTCGAACTTGGGTATATCACTGGGCAACTTATTTGGCATTGGCGGCCAGAACGGAAGATAATTTATTGGATCGTTCGTTAGGCGCGACAAGTCTGGTAGATCCAAAGCTGCGATAAACGGTAATTGCCGATTAGGATCCCTAAAAATCTGGGTCACAAGACCAGTCCGAGGAGGAGGATATCCAGGATAACTTGGAATAGGAATCGCATTCGGGATATTGTATCCTCCTGGAAAACCAGGATTAACCGGACCGTACTGGGGTTGCTGAGGTTGTTGATAAGTGTACCCAGGATACAGTTGATACTGGTAAACCTGCTGTTGGACAGCAGGCCCGTATTGGTACTGTCCCTGGTACGGTTGATAAGTGAATTGTGGCTGACTAGTGATAACCGTACTTAAACCAGGTTGTCCTACAGGCATCTGAACCGTAGTTTGAATCGTAGATCCAGACAATGGTAAAGATGCCTGAGGAGTAGTTGCAGAGATAGTAGAAACCGGAGCTGTCGATACTCCAGAAGCAAGTGTGGTAGAAGGAGCAGATGTTGCGGTAGTTGCAGCAGCCGTTTGAGATGGAGTACTAGGTGCAATTGGCGGCTGAGTAACTACCGAAGGTACAGAAGTTTGAACATTAGACTGGACCGGTTGCTGGGATGGACCAGCAACTAAGGGTTGTCCAGCTTGAGATGACAACTGTACACTTGGCTGCAATACCTGTTGAACTTACGATGGATCCCACACTATGTTCATTCCGGGGTATTGACCCATGACAGGTTGAGGATATCGAGATCCATAATTGGATTGAGGATAGGATTAATAACTGAAAGGCACAGTTCCCGTACCTTGAACATATGATTGACCTTGAGGTGGTTGATAACCTTGACTCGAGTATTGACCTTGAGGTTGATAACCTTGAGGTAAATACTGATACTGGGGTTGACCTTGACCTTGAGGTTGATACCCTTGAGGTAAATACTGATACTGAGGTTGACCTTGGGGTACATATTGAGGCTGGGGTTGACCTTGAGGAATGTATTGTACTATGGGTACATACTGTCCTTGAGGTTGCCCCCCAGACGCAATTTGTGTACCTTGAGGTTGCCCCCCAGGCGTTAATTGAGGCTGCCCCCCAGGTAGTAATTGACCACCTTGAGGTTGAGAACCGGGAACTGAACCTGACATCATGTAAATGTCTCCTACACCCAACGGTTTATTACCATTGTTTCCAGCTAAGAACCCATGTTCAATGGGTTGAGGAGATGCTCCCGCAAAAGTACCAGAAAGTGACTGATAGCCGGAGGGAACAGAAGGACCGCCGTACAAGAAAGATTCAGGAGATTGAGTGAACACGGACGACTGACCAGACATATTTACAGGGGTATAAATACCACCAGGTGGAAAAGGAGTACGAGGTGGAGAAAAACTTATCCCTGAGTTGTCTAAATAATTGGTTAACGAAAGGTACCAAGTAGTACTTCTAGGAGGACTGTAAAAGATAGATTCACGCTCCCTTAGATCAATAGTAGGTTGATCTTCAAGGATAGATACGCCAAATTCTTCCTCTGGAGCAAGTTCTTCAATAGCTATCAAACCAGCAGGAAGATTTTCGGTGATGACTCTTTCTACCCTAGGTGAATCAGGTGCACTAGAAGTTGGAGTAACAGGTTCAGATATTTCAGGTTCTTCGCCTATATCACTAGTAGATGAAAAACTACCAGCAAGCTCGGAAACTGCAACAGATTCAGGATTATAACCTGTTTCTAGACCTTGGTAATCTGGATGGACTACCAATGACGATTCTCCTTCTTCAGGTGAACCTACTTTACTGCCACTAGGAGTTATAAGGACCTTCAAACCTTCGTAATGACTCGGGACCTCTTCAGGAGGTTCGCCCCGCAATCTACGGGACTTCCTCAACAAATCGGCCACGGTAACAATCTCAGGATACTTGCCCCGAAGTCTACGGGATTGTCTCGGTAGTTCAGCCACAGTTAAAAACTTTTAACTACTGCACATGCAAACAAAGTAAAATCTCAAAGCAAACCACCTAAAGTCTCTAAAGAACCAAACAAATTTGAATCACACGCCTAAAGAATCTAGGGCGTCAAAACATACACAAACAGTAGCCTTCCGGACCGAAAACACTAGTTGGAGATGAAACCCAACATCGCCGAATTTAGTACAGAAGTGGTCGGGAGAACAGTTACCCCGGCAACCTGCTTAATGAATAGACCGGCACAAGTTCCTCCACTTTAACCGTCTCGAGTGAAGTGAAGCCCCCGGAAAATCCAAGTGAGTCTAGCCGATGTCTGCTCCAGGTACAGTGGGATCTTCCCTCCACCGTCACCTCGGTAGAATCCTAAAGATAATGGTCACTAAGGTTACCAACAGCAACAAATGCACCTGGGGGAACAGTCTACGACCCGATAGCACGCAAGGGCAGAGTAACAAGCTCAATCCCCTTGCCGGCTCCTTGGCAATAATCCAAGGTTTACCGACAAGTGACCCCAGGCTCCTCAACAATAATCCGAGGTTTACCATTTGTAGTACGTGCGTATCTGGCGTCTTTCCCAATGAAGGAGGATTGATCCCCTCACTGGTTCGGGCACGGTCTCGTGCTACTCCTTTAAGAAGAGCTTTCCCAGAGTACAAATGAAACAGTTGGATTTATCCTACCACAAGATGAGATACTTGTTTGGTTTTGTTGTCTTGGAGAGTTAATTACTCTCCTACTCCAAGACACTAGCCTGATCTATATTGGTGTTTCAGAGCCCTAGTAAATAAAAGTTACTAAGTTGATTTTACTTTAAGCGTTAATTTTTATGGCTTTCTTTAAGACAAAAGGTAGTGGAGATGAAACTGGTGGTGTGTAGACTCGACCGAAATCCACTAAAAAGATGCACTTAGGATGATTTATACTAATTTTTCCTTTTTCAATGAATTCCCTAGCTAAGAGAGTTGGAGAATGCAAACTTGATATAAAGACAACTTTCTTGGCAATGAAAAACAAAGAAACAAACTCTTTATCTTTTCAAAACAAACGACACATGACCACCAATCACTTCACAAAAGTTCCTTTTTCTTTCAAAGACTCAAATGCTACCAAAGCAAACCTTCCTTCAAAAGATATTTTTGTATTTTTTCCTAATTAATAAAGCATGTAAAACTTACTTTAACAAAAATCAAAGTTAAAAAAGCTATGGCAATCAAATCAACTCAATTTCACTCAAAAGCAAATCTAAGAGAAAAGCACCTAAAAGTAAATCTAACGAGTCAAAAGCTTACTAAAGATGATTCCTGGATGTTTTACTCAGTCAAAATGTAACTAAGGACTAGTTAATGCAGAACCAAAAACCAGTCAAAAACAAAAATCAAAATCTTTTGTTCTTTTCTCAAGAATAAAATTCAAAGTTCAAACAACAAACTTTTTCGAGATTCGCAAAGAGAAGATGCAAAGGTAGGTCTCTCACATGGGTGAATTCTATGACAGGCGTGACTCCTAAGAGGACTGAACAAAACCAAGGAGATCCAAAGTTTGACAACCTCTAACGCCAAAGTCACTACAGGACCAGTTAAAAATCAAACCCTAAGGCAAAACCTCTATGAATTTCACTAAAACTCTCGACACTGACGAAACAAGCTTAGGTGAAGATTTATGGCAGAAAACCAGTGGATCTGGGCAGAAAAAACAAATTAAAAACAAAATATAAAAGGAAAAAAGAAGAAAATTGAAATTTTCTTAATTTTGACAGGGTACGCAAGCGACCTGTTTGCACAGGTGCGGGTACGCTCTGTGCACAAAGCGACAGTGCGTACACGTACGCACTATGCTCAACTCAGAGGCTGCGTACTTCTAGCAAAACAAAGAAAAAACTAAAATCTAATTTAACCCTAAGCTAGCCCACCCAAATACATAGTCAGACAGCCAAAAACCAGAAAACAAATGACTTTTCTCAGGTCAAAATTTCATACAAAGGAAAAAACATTCACATCAATGGATTCCCCAGTGGAGTTGCCATTTTGTCATGCGGAAAGAGTCGATAGTGTGGACACAACCGACCTCCCTAGAAGCAAAAGCTTTCTAGTGACAAACAAGACAAATAAACACTACCTTTCTCTAAACATGCATTGAGAATACAAGTAATCAGGGGATCTTAACATACCTTTAGTCCAATGCTTTGTAGTAGTCCAGCCTCACCGATCCGGATGAGCTCCTCCTTCTCTTCGAAGCCTGCATTCACTAACAAGCCAAAAGATTAAATAGCACCTGGTAAACTCATAAAACAATACATATCCATCATACAGACCAAGGAGTATATGAAACAAATCATGAATAACAATTTGTTGAGAAAAATGAGTTCATTTGTATTAAGAGGAAACAAAAGGAACCATTACAACCTGAGCCTTGGTGTTGTGCAAGTCCCTCCTAGGGTCCAGCAAGAGTTTTCCTTTACTTTGATCAGCTCACCCACTCTCAAATAAGGCTAGGAAAGGATGGGAATCTCTCCTCTCAAGCTTTACAAGGGAGTCCTAATTCCAGCAGCATCTACCCTTAGGAATATTCAGCTTTTAACCTCCCCTCCCTTTGGCCCAATGCCTGTATTTATAGTGCTCTAGAGGAAGTTATTCAGGTCCACCATCAATGGGATAAGCCCCTCTTTGGATGGGATAGCTCCCCTCTTGATGGGATAAGTTCCTCTTTGGTAGGGATACATGAACCATCTGGAGGCGCTTCATACACGTCAAACAAGCTTCTAGAATGCTCTAGAAATGACCACAAGTAACTTTTTGGGAGTGAAACTTGCGCCTTTTGACCTTTACAGGAGTACGCACCCATTGCTTTATAGACAGAGCATACAAGTACGCAGGTATTGTGAACTTGGGGTGCGTACACGCAGGTAAGGCTAAGAGAAACTGCGTACCCAGAGATATATAGATTTTTAATGACTTTCTCTCTTTCTTGGAGTTTGACATGGAGAGCAGAGGTATGAGGCTTGCCAAGGAGGATAGTATGACAGTTGATGAAGCCATACTAACTGCAAATAGTCATGGTGACAAATTTTAGTGCAACACATGGTTTTTTGACATAGCAAACTACCTAGATGCTACAAAGTTGCCTCCAAATCTGTCATCCAGGGAGAAGAACAAAATTGTAAGGAAGAGTGCCTTATTCAATTGGATTGGGGGCAATCTCTTCAAGTTGGGCCGAGATCAAATTTTGAGGCAGTTTGTCAGGGAGGAGGAAGACTTTGACATCCTTCTAGTGTGTCATGATGGGTCTTGTGGAGGTCACTTTGCAGCCAAGAGGATAACTTTCAAGGTACTACAAGCTAGCTACTACCGGCCCACTCTCCACCAAGATGCAAGAAGATACACCATTCGATGTGATCAGTGCCAGAGAATGGGGAAAACTACTCCCAAGGATGAAATTCCCTTGCAACCTCAGGTGACTCTAGAGCCATTTAAAAAGTGGGGCATGGATTTCATTGGGCCCATTGATCCACCATCAGGGCAGAAAAATTACATAATTGTATGCATTGATTATTTGAAAAAATGGGTCGAGACTAAGGCTGTCCAGGTAGAAACAGTGGAGAATATGGTTGAGTTTTTAATGGAGAACATATTCTACAAGTTTGGATACCCTAGAGAACTAGTCACCGATCAGGGAACTTAATTCACATCACATCTGAACGAGAATCTGTCGGCGCAACATAGGATAAAACACAGGAAGTCAACTACATATCATCCTTAGGCCAATGGACAAGTAGAGGTCACTAACAGAGCATTGGAAGGCATCCTCACCAAGGTTGTGAGTGCCAGTAGAAAATATCTGGCTGATAGACTAGTGGAGGCCACTTGGGCCTATAATACAACTTGGAAGACAACCACTGGTTTCACCCCTTATGACTTGGTCTATGGAAGGAAGGCTCTGCTCTCCATTGAGTTTGATTACAACACCTTGAGAATGGGAGCACAGTTAGATTTGGATGTTACAAAGGCACAACAAGAGAGGTTTCTCTAGCTGAATGGTTTGGATGAATGCAGGATGCAGGCACTCCTACACACTGAATTTATCCAAGTACAAAGGAAGGTTTGGCATGAAAAGAACATCAAGGACAAGGTTTTTCAAGAAGGGGATTGGGCTCTACTACATGACTCCAGGTTCAAGGACTTTAAAGGAAAATTTATGACCAGGTGGTTAGGCCCATACTTGATAGAGAAGTGCCATGATAATGGGGTTGTTCAAATCAGGACCATTGATGAAGAAGGTATTCCCTTGCTTGTCAATAGATATAGATTGAAATATTATAAAATACCTCTGTCCAAGGAGGAGTTCATCAGCACCAATATTAAGGAGGTAAATGTGATTGGAAGTGTCTTAGCTTCCAAGTCACACAATTATTGAAGACAATTTTTTATTTGTGTGGAAAAAAGAAAAAATAAAAAAATAAAATAAAAAAAGAATAAGATGCCCAGGTGAAAACCTCTATGAGGCATTTGAGGCCAACTCTTAGGTTGAAAACCTCCTTGAGGTAGCCCAGGAGTGAAAAAAGAAAAATAAAAATATCCATGGGTGAAAACCTCCTTTGAGGCGCCTAGGGAAAGTAGGCAGGATGAAAACCTCTTTTGAGGCAACTTGTGTGTCTTTCAAAGAACAAAAAAAAAAAAACAAAAACCAAAACAAACAAAAAAAACCATGGCAGGGACCTCAAACCTGTCCAGTAATAAAGTCTGTGATTTTGCAGTTTTGAAGGCACTAAAAGATGCAGAGCTACAGGGACATCATGCCAAGCTTCATCTCATTTATCCCTCCATCAACTCCTTCTCATTCATGCCTAGCATGTCCCTACCACTCATATCCATTTTCAAGCATCAAAAATCATTTTTTATGCATTTTTTGGCTTGCTACAGGAAGATCCTGTAACACTACATGATGTCATGAAATGCTACAGGAAAGGGGTCCTGATAGAAAATCATCAGGCAAGACTATTCTAGGTTGATTGGGGACCGTACACCTCATGAAAACACTCACCCATCATCCATGCATCCCTTGTCCAAGTCACCATAACCATATCTAGCTATGTCTCACTAAAAAAAAAACACAGGAAAATGTCCAAAACATAAAAATAAAAATAAAAGACCAAAGGAAATGTCCTCCCTTGCCCCAACCATTCACTACTCCATCAAATCCCTTCTATCATTATCCAACCCCTACACCAATACCCATCCTCCCTCTGAGAAAAATCATTGAAAAAAAAGGAAGAAAAGGCAACTACAGGATTTCTTGTAGCGGCTACAGGATCTCCTGTAGCAGCCTGTGCCATCAGTGCAACCAGCCTGAGCTTTAGTTTTTCTTCCCAACAAGAGAAAAGGGGAGAAGCATCATCCCTTAATATCATGTTTCTCCTAGCCAAAGCTCCACAGTAGCAGCAACAACAAAGATATATCAAGCACTTGCACACTTGGACCAACAAGTAGTCAACTATACAAGGAGAAATACACATGAAGAGAGCAAAGGAAAACTTCCCTTAGCAGAAGAATAGAAGGCCAATCCTCCAACATGCATTGATCAGCAAATGTATGCACAGTTATGGAAATTCTCCTAGCTCTTCCTTGATTATGATATGATGGAAAATGTATAAATGTCGAAAAATATCTTTTGTAAGCTGGAGGTGGCCATTTAACGTTTCCACCCTCAGCACGTGATTGAAAGTGAACTTCCAATCAGCATACCATGTCGGAGTGTCAAATCAATGGGAATCAATAAAAAATTTGGTCAATTCAGCTATATGGGAATGGGGGATAACTACGAGGAGCAAGTTCATGATCACCAATGGTGGGCCAATGGTCCCAATTAGGGAATCTCATACCACTGCCAGCCAACATAGCGCTCCAAGCATCGACCATAAAAGGAATAAAATCCAAAACTTTCATGCACTTGTTGCTCATTTGAAAATCAAAGAGATAGGGACCAGCTTGTGAAGCCATCATAAAGTTGAACCCTTCTCTGGCCATCCTATAGGAAACAAAGCTACAGGAAGCTACAGGAAACCCAGAAACCTATAGGAAGCTATAGGAAGCACTGGAATCCCACAAGAAGTCTACAAAGGGGTACCTAGGGTCAGATTGCTCATCAATTACCATAATCACAAGCATCACAGTAAGAAGTAGGTGGCCCATCTCTCCTATGTTCATGCCTTAATAACTGAAAAGAAGTTGTGTAATCTTCTAGTAATTACAGTGAGATTGAGAATTAAACAAGGTTTGTGGGCAATATAAGGAAATTGTGTGGCTATAAGAAATGGTATAAATTATAGTCGTCCACTAAAAATTTTAATCTCTCATCCACCCTGAAACCCATACTGAAGCTCACCTAAAAAACCTCTTGTAGTTAGCTATAACCAGAGAAGAGAAATGGGAGGGGGATTCAATAGAAGAGAACCCACAGATACATCAAGGGTTCACCTTCACCCCCATGTGGTAGATATATTTAGGATGTATCATTGGTTAGGCTTCTTTGAGTTTCTCAAGGGATACGATGATTATATAGCCTATGAGTTTTCCATGTCACTAAACCCTAAAGAAAGAACAAGTTCTACCACTATGGTGAGAGGGTTGTCCATTACAATCAACCCTGATGTGATTACAAGAGTAACCACACTTCCTCTAGGGATACAATGGAGAAATGAGGACAAGGCTAGCAACACTTTTTCTAGGAAAAGCTTCTTCCTAAATTATGAACAGCCAATTGAAGACAAAAAAGGGGTTAGAAGGAAGAGCCTTCCCTATCCTTGGGATGAGGTGAGCTCCCACATCCTTAAGTACATTTCTTGTGAAGGTAGACTAAGTGTAGTCTATGGCTACCAATTCAAACTCCTCCATGAGTTGAGATTCAAAGACAGAGTACCCATAAACTAGAGGCTCAGTGTGCCTTATTTCCTTTTACAATCCATTATATACATGAGTGAGAAGGTGAAAGAAGGGAAGCACCAATAATTATCACACCATGGTCTCATCAAGATAATAGTGGAAGATGCCTTAAGCCAATTGATAATTCATTTTCTCTGGTCCACATTTAGGGACATGGAAAGAGAAGCCTTCCTTGAAGCTTGAGCCCTTGAACATGGTGGGACCCCTACCTCTAGTGCTAAAGAGGAAGAAGAGGAAGAAGAGGAAGATGAATAAGATGAATAAGAATCAGAAGAAAAAGAGGAAGCGGATACAAAAAAATATAGGAAGAAGAAAAGGAAGAAAAAGAATAAAAAGAAGAAGAGGAGGAGCAGAAAGCAGAGACCAACATTGAGAAAAATACTACAGAAGGGGAGATATCTCCAATATTGTCTCTTGAACCCACTGAAAAGGAGAAAGCTTTTGCCTTGGCTTCCTTGAGCACACCCATCA
Organism: Pinus tabuliformis; assembly: GCA_031772625.1. NCBI lineage: Eukaryota > Viridiplantae > Streptophyta > Pinopsida > Pinales > Pinaceae > Pinus > Pinus tabuliformis. The sequence goes on along the minus strand of CM062813.1, from coordinate 602,105,606 downwards.
AGTCCAAGAGGAAAAGAAGGAGGCAGATTCCCCTTTACTTTAGAACAAGAAGAAGCACCAGGATCAAGTAGGGGAAGCCACAAACACCTACAAAAACTCCCATCATAATTGAAGAATCACCAAACAAGTAGTAATATCTAGGTTCTTTTGGAATGAAGGTTGAGGAAGGAGCATCATTGCAAGCAACCCCAAAGGCTACCATCACCTATGTTAGGAATCTTGTCACTAGGTCAACATCATCTAAGCAAACCAAGGCACTTGTGACCCTCCAACAAAAAGGAAAGGTCTTGCTACAAGATCCCCAAACAGTGCTACAAGAAATATTGTCAGTGCTACAGGAAAGATAAAAAGAGCTACAAGAAGGACAGCAGGGGCAGAAAGAAGGCAAGGAAGCAACCCCATAGGTACAGGAGGGGGCAACTTCTCCAAAGAAATTTGAGGGAGATTTTCCAGAGTTGTAGGATCCTAGCCCACAGCCAAATCTGAGCTCCTACTACAAGTTCATTGAGGGAGGCAGAGTAATACCACATAAATTTTCAATTCCTCTCTTCTTTGAGCTTGAAAAATAAATGGGAAGGACACATTTCTGGATGCAAATTTCTAAGTCAAAGAAAGTATAAGATGTGGGCCATATGGAAGAAAAACTCTTCGAGATGGGTAGGGAGTTGAGTGAATTAAGATACATAAAACACACCATAAGAACCCAATTGTGGGAAGAAAACTCATGGCTAAGGAGGAAGTTGCAAGAAAAGGAGAGTCAATTGGCCATCATGGCAAGCCTCTCCATGGAGGCACTTCAATTCAGGTTTCCATCCAAATCATATGCACTATACCTAAAAGATCAATGTATGCAGTTTCAAATCAAGATATTGGAACAATAAGGGACCATGCCATTCCAAGATTATAGGAAATTCATCGAGCTATGTGACAAGAGCACCCTTGAAGACAAGGCCAAATTATTTGAATTCTACCTGCACAACCTTGCCTTGACATACTTGAATGTGTGGGACCCCAATGCGAAGTTGGGAGACTTGCAGCTGATGGCCCTTACATCATGGATGAGTCATGAGGAGGTCAGGGCTAAGGAGGTGAAGAGAATAGTAGAAAAGGAGGAAAGAGAGCCCCTCTACATTAGAGAAGAACAAATAAATTCCATGGTTGTTATTAGTAACCACAACATCATTTCCAATGATGCTCAACTTGCACCAAGATACATGGCTACATAAGAACAAGCCATCTCCCATTTTGAGAACACTTTAAGATTGTTGGGGACTGAGAGCCAACAAGCATGCCAAAGGAGATGGAATAACCTACCACATAGTCTCCGGATCAGGGAGTACCACTCTCCTGAGAGATTGAGAAATGCATTGGAAAGGACACCCCTATATAAGAAGGCCATGCAAAGACTGAAGATCAATTGGATTGGACTAAAGCTTAGTCCACCTTTGCTGTTGGGTTTGTTGGAAGGTAGGAAGGAAGAAGAGGAAAGAAAGCAGTGGGAAGAGATAGAGAAAAATGCAGGGTTCTATCCTTAAGAAGGGACACCATCCATAGAAGCCTGGGATGTCAGAGAGGCCACCAGGGCTATGAAATATATGGATATAGATGACTAGGCTTCTCATAGGATGAGCAACAATTTCAGTAGGGGGGTGATGATGAGGCTCATCAATAGGTAAACTATATGGGTCACAATGCCACTCTAGAGCTCATTAAATTGAATTTTCTTACATTTATTTACATATTTTGTTATATTTTTCTTAGTGATAAGAGTAAAGGTGAGTTACTATGTCATGTGGGCTAATATGTGTTAAATGCGGGAATTGGAGCAGTTTTTGGGTTGACTTAAGTGAAGGAACTTGAAGTTGGCAAGCAAGAGAGATTTTAGGAGTTGGTCTCCCTCCTTAACTCCGCAGATCATTCAAAGACTCCTCCACCATATCTCATCAGATCAGTGTCACTAGTAGTCAAGCAAGCTGAGTCCACTGCCAGCAAAGTCAGTGACAGTCAAGGGAAAGTTATTCTCAAGTTAGGGAGCCAAGCCTCCCTATTTTCTAGGGAGTTGTTGGTAGCTCCAATTTTGTATAAATAAAAGAGCCAAGGGAGTCATTAGGATTCGATTTTTTGTTGAAGCCAAGAGGCCATTTTGAGCTAAAACGTTTTGACTGTTATTGTTATGATGTTCTTGACATTTTTTTGTAATGAGAAATTCTATTTTGATCTAGTACTGATTTGACTCATAGGGTTGAAGCTCTTGGGTTAGGGCCCAACCCTACTAGCAGAAATTCCTCTTTTTGTAGTTGTATTCTTAGCTTAGAATGATAGTTAGTTGCTGAGGTTTATTTATGCTTTTTCTCATTAGCTTAACAAGTACTTAAATTTTTGTTCAACCTTGTTTCCATTAGTTTGAAGTGGTATATTAGTGTTGCAGTTTAGTGGAGAAATTATACCAAAAAAGCTGGTGACAGTGGCCCATACATCATCTCCCTCATGGGATCATGACTAGACGACCCCACTCTCATAGCCCCAAAAACAGAGTTGTCTTTTGATCATTGCATAGATTAGGGTTTATTCTTAGCTAGATGATTGTTTATGATTTCTTGGAAGAACCTACAATTGTTATCTTGTTTTCTTAAGTTTACTGTAGCTTAAAATTCAGTCCATATCATAGTCCTTAATCATAAATAGATCAACTTCCTCAAATTCAATTCATCTTTTCCATGTCGACATGTAGTGATTTATAAATGAAAAGAGAAACAATTTTTGTTGCAGGGATTGTTGATCTATAGGAAGGGATTCATCTAGCTAGCTTCACCTAAGCCTTATCCACCTTCTGCCGAGGCATATTAGCCCATAGTCTGAACCTCCATTTTCCAACCACCATGAGCAGCCACCTTAGGAAAATCCAACCTCCTTGGAGTGTTGGGATTAGCCTTGGGAAATGTGGACCTTCCCTACACCTTCTATCATTATCATACACGCCTCCAACACCTCATCTCACTATTCTTTCCCTCTAAAACCCTTCAATGAACTTCTTGTAGCTGTTCAGGACATCATGTAGCATATTAGGACATCTTGTAGCAGTTTCCTCTAGCAGCTACAAGATTTCCTGTAGAAGCCTTTTTTGACCCTGTTTTGACAAAAAATGATAGGATAAACTAGCATAGGAGTAGTTTAACCCCTCAACTTGGATTCCATTCCCATGAGTGCCACAGAGACCAGCCTTCCCATTCCTTTCCCTCCTGCAAGAACAGATAACATTGGCATTTATATTTACGAAGTTAGCACTTAAATAATCTTCTTCTTTGCAGATGTAAATGATATAGTTAATGCATGCATGTGTGAATGCTGGGATGATAGAGTAAATTTCCATTTCTAAGCAGTCCTAATAGTTAGATGATTAATTGCAAGCTTAACATAGTTTCCTTTCTACAAATTGATTTGTGTCATTCCATAGCTAGATGATTTATGGAATTAAATAGAATTTACCATTTGGTAGCTTTCATTTCCTGAATAGAAAAGCATTTACTTTCCTGCATTACAACTATATTTACATTCACTATCAATAATCAGACTCCTTTTAGTCAATAGAGGACTCGTCTAGAACCCTAATAGTCAAGTGCCTGAGTTGAGAAGTGACATGAGTAGAATGATGCATCTATTGTGTATATAGCACTGTCACCTCCAAGTTTGTATAAAACCTCGAGTTGATAAAGTAAATTTGGTAGCCCTAGGAGTTGCAGCATCCTTTCTGCAATACTAAGGCTCATTAGTAGCCACTGAAGGATTTGGGAAAAGTTGTTGATCATCACATTCCTCTATCACTCGAGGGCTTCTTCGAGAAACATTTTGAAAGTATCTCTTGCTCCCTCAACTTTATTTTCTTCTTCCATGGGAGATTGTTGGGGTTTGCAAGGCTGAACTTGCAAAGGTTTAACTAGTTCGAGCCATAAATCCTTATACCCTGACCTTGTCGGGGACATGCAAAGAAAAACAGAGAAATAACATAACGATCTGATACCACTGATTTGAACTTAAACAAGAATGCAACAGAATACAGATATAACCATAAATGCAGAGATGCAGTAAAAATAACACTTCATTTCATTAATATTAAAGAACTGAAATATGCTTACATACATAATGGAAATAAACTAGCTTGAGCGATGGTAGCTTATCTCTAAGAAGAAATGTGGTGGCTACATGCTTCTGAACTATGTTAAAATGAAGCTAAAGGGCCTTTTTATTATTGAACAATGAGGGAAAACCCCAAACAACCAAAACCCTAACTCTAGGAGATGGAACACCGAGAGCTTGCGGGACCTGTTGGGGTTAGTTGGGTAGCAAAATTCCCAGGGTCGTAACTTGGTCATCTTATCTCTATTTGGCGTTTACGATACCTTGTTGGAAAGATCTCTCTGATTAATACATGATTTGATACAAGCCCCTATCTAAGGTTGTGGGCCTATTGCAGACCTCAAAAAAATGTCGTATAGGGGGTCAAAACTGCTTCAGAAGTTTAGGACCAGAAAAATTGCTAAAAATAGTAATGATACTGTAAACAAGGAAACTAATGAAACCGACTAGAGGTCTAGGTGTAATAGGTGGGTGGTCACAAATATCCACGTAGATTATTTCCCTTCGTAAATTGGCCCCTATTATTTAGGAATTTCCCACTATTGAATTGCCTAATTCCTTTAGGGTCTTCCTCTTACTGCATGCACCACCTGTACAAATTGGAATATGCTACAACTTATAGTACACTGCCTTGGAATCTTCATCTCGAATGGGTAACTATAATTATCAATTGAAATGTGGCAACAAGAAAATTCCAATTTTAAATTGTACTTGAATTAAAATTCGAATTTAGTCTCACCAACTATTTGAAAAATAATTAATTAATTAACCCTGAGTTAATTAGTTGGATAAATTCAAACATGAAGTCCTTGTGAAGTCATGCAACAATTATCCCTTTGATCGAGGAAGTTATCCCTTAATTAAGGAGATAAGGATGAGTTGTAATTAGTTAGCTTAGTTAACTGAGTTAAGTCTAGTTAAATTAGTTCCAAATAGTTTGTGGAACTAATTGTGAGTTTAGTCAGTTAATGCATGCATGCATGAAACTAGTGTACTCCAGATAACTGAATATTCTCTCATAAATAACTCATGCGTGTCAGTTCATACAAAGGCCTAGTTGAGATTAAGGTAGGGACAGTGTACTATCAGTTGCATGAATTTTCCTATAAGAAAATATCTCGCATGCAGAAGGAATTCATTCATTGAGATTTGCACAGTTTTACAATGTGTTGGAGCAGTGTGTGAGATCAGTGTCACAAAAGGTTACAACAGGAACACCCAAGGAAAACAACGCAAGGAAAGAGGAGGCTTGGAGGGAAGAGAAAAAGGCATATGAGTTGTCTAGTCTGTCTATGAGCAGTGAGAGGGATTGTACTGAGACCTGGATAGTTGTGAGAGCTAAAGTTTTGTGTAATCCTGGGATATTTCCACTTGTATGATGATACTGGTAACAGGGTTTTTAGCTGAGGCTTTCCACAGAGTATTCTTCCGTGTTTCATGTGTGATTGATTCTTCTTCTCTGTTATATGTGTTTTGTTTGATCTTGCTCAAAATTGATTAAGCTTCTACAAGTTTGATTGTAGAAGTAGATTAAGTATTTTTCTTTAGTACATTGCATAATCATATTAATCTACAGTGAGAATTTCTACATGGTATCAAAGCAAAGGTGATCAGAGCTATGAACAGTATACTGAGAAGGGAAAAGTTGAAGTTTGAAGTTCTTGATTGCATGTATCACACCTCGAAGTTCGCCAATGGTGTTCAATGGCTTGAGACTCGAGTATGCACTAGATGGCAACTCAAATTACATAGCATGAAAGGATCACATGGAAGTGGTATTAGAAGACAATGGTTTGAAGGATTTCATTGATCAAGAAATCCCCAAGCCATCTGCAGCTAATGCACAAGAATTGGCCGAATGGAAGAAGTGTGTGGTGAAGGCAAGGAGGATTATTTTGGAGGGAGTTCGAGACCACATTGTCTTGAGTATCCATGGGAAGGAGACTTTGTTTTCAATGTGGAAGACATTGAAGGACCTATATCAGAATAGTAGCGACCAGAGGAAACTAGCGCTCAAGGATAAACTTCGGAAAATCAAGTGTGAAAAGGGCGACACTATTTCCACATATCTAAACAAGCTCACCACCTACAGAGATGAGCTTGGTAGTGTGGGAATAATGACAACCGATGATGATATGGTGAGTCTTGCTCTCCTTGGTCTTCCTAAGAGCTGGCATATCTACCAAGACTTAGTGAATGGAAGAGAGAAACTGTCGGATTGGGAATGACTGTGGTTGGATCTAATGCAAGAGGAGATCAGGAGGAGCACCAGAGATGGTTCTTCATCTAAGCATGATGATGAAGAAAATCTAGCCTTAGGAAGTAAGGAAAGGAAAGGGAAAGGGAAGGCTTCCCATTCCAAATCGAGTTCTTCTCATGGTGGGAATAAGATTGAAAAATCTAAAGTGAGATGCTTTAATTGTCATGAGGTGGGCCATTATGAAACTAATTGTCCATTGAAGAAATCCAAGAAGGGATCCTCCAAGGGATCAGAAGGTGAGGCACTGGCCTCTCAGTTCGAATTGGATTTTACCCGCATCGCATGTATGGTTTCATCAATGGTGGTTTCTGTTTGGTATCTAGATAGTGGAGCCTCATTCCACATGATCGATGATAAGATTTTATTTAGTACCTTGGAGGAGAAAGAACTCAAGATGCGGATATAGATGGGCGATGATGGAAAGTACCGTGTTTTTGGTGAAGGTACAGTTGTTTTTTGGAGGGATCATGGAGCTCCTCTCACCCTGACTGATGTAAAGTATGTGCCTAGACTGAAGAAGAACTTGGTATCAGTTGCAATGTTGGAAGACAAAAGTTATGATGCAGTCTTCAATAAAGGAAGGGCATTCCTGAGACACATAGCCATGGGTTAGACCAAGAGGATTGGGATTCGAGTGAAGAATATCTACAAGCTAGAGGTAGATGATTATGCTACATTGAGTTCGAAAGAAGAATTGGTGCAAAGCCAAGACATTGGCGAGTTATGGCATAGGAGGTTAGGCCACTTGCATCATGGGGCCTTGAAGATAATGCAATAGATTTCTACCGGACTTCCCAAAGGTAAACTTGAGCAAGTGGACACATGCAAAGGTTGTACCTTGGGAAAGTACGCCAAGTCTTCCTTTCATGATCGAGATAGTTGAGCTGAAGAAATCTTGGAGCGAGTTCATAATGATGTGTGTGGACCATTCTCAATAGCCTCCACAACAAAAAAAAAGGTATTATGTGATTTTACTTGATGATTTTTCTCGTAAATGTTGGATCTAGTTCATGCAGAGGAAGGATCAAACCTTTCTCAAAGTTTTGTGAGTTCAAAGCTTTGGTTGAGAAAGAATTAGGGAAGAAGATCAAGGCCTTGAGAAGTGACAATGGTGGAGAGTATGTCTCTCAAGAGTTTAAGGACTTCTGTGTAGCGGAAGGAATTCAATGGGAGTTGAAAGCACCTCATAACCCACAGCAGAATAGGGTGGATGAGAGGAAGAATAGATCAATTGTGGGGGAAGATCAGGTGATGCTACATGACCAAGGCCTACCACTTCATTTGTGGGCTGAGGCATGCAACATGGTGGTCTATTTGCATAATAGAAGCCCGCATCGCATACTTGGGATGAAGACACTAGAGGAAGCCTTCTCCAGGAAGAGACCAGATGTCGATCACTTCAAGGTCTTTGGCTCATCGGTATATTTCCATGTGACCAAGGATGCCCGGAATAAAATTGAGCCAACAACTAAGTTGGGGATACTTGTGGGGTACACTGATACACCCCACAACTATCAGGTGTACTTACCTACCAGTTGGAGGACAGTGGTTCATAGAGATCTTAAGTTTGATGAGCAGAAGGCCATGCAAGTTTCCCTTGAGAGGGAGCTCTAACTACAGGTTGTGGAGGAACTTTTGGTTCCTAACAAGGAGCCTCAGACTGATGCGGAGCAGCCACATGCAGAGGTTCTAGGAGTTGAGACATCCACTCAAGTAGAGTCTTCTAGAGATGGACAGAAGCGCACGAGAGAAGTTGACAGATTGTTGTCGGATGCAAGAGAGAATGTGGGAGAACCATCTTCTCAGTGCAGACAAAGGAGGTCACCTGATAGGTACACTGGATACATGGCCCTTGTTGGGGAATGTGTTGAGACTGAGCCATCTTCCTTTGAGGAAGCAGTGCAGCAGCCAATTTGGGTTGATGCTATGATGGAGGAGTATGACTCCATAGTTCAGAATAGTGTTTGGGATGTGGTTCCAAGACCAAAGAACAAGTCAGTTGTGAGTTCCCGTTGGCTTTACAAGGTAAAGCAAGCTGTTGATGGTAGTGTGGAGAAACATAAGGCAAGATTTGTTGCCTGTGGTTTCTCACAGGTCGAGGGGATTGACTATGATGAGACTTTTTCCCCTATAGCAAGGTACTCATCTATCAGATTGATGTTGGCACTATCAACACATGGGTTGGAAGATCCATCAAATGGATGTGAAGACTACATTCCTCAATGGCAATATTGAGGAAGAGGTGTACATAGAGCAGCCAGAATATTTTGAGACCTTCGATCGTGAGTTGCATGTGTGCCGACTTAAGAGAGCCTTGTATAGGTTGAAGCAAGCACCTCATGCTTGGTACACCAGGATTGACAACTAATTCACAGGGTTAGGTTTCACAAAGAATGAAGTGGATGTGAACCTGTAACACATCATGGTAGAAGGTAAGCAGTTTATCATTGTTCTTTATGTTGATGATCTCATATTGACGGGTGATGATCAGTTGATCATGTCTTGCAAGGAGGACATTGCAAGATAATTCGAGATGAAAGACATGGGTCTCATGCACTACTTCCTTGGCATGGAAGTGTGGCAGAAGGATGAGGAGTTGTTTGTGTCTCAAGGCAAGTATGCCAATGAGATACTCAGAATATTTCACATGGAGAAGTGCAAGCCCATGCAGACTCCTCTAGCAAGTAATTGGAGGAAGGAGGATGCTACTTTAGGAGAAGTAGTAGAGGCTACTATGTATCGGAAGCTTGTGGGTTCACTGATGTACTTAGTGAACATACGACCAGATTTGTGCTATGCGGTGAACCACCTGAGTCAAGCTATAGTTCAACCTACCAAGATGTTTTGGAAGGTAGATAAGCATGTCTTGAGATACCTCAAAGGCACATCTCAGTATGGATTATAGTACAGACAGACAGAGGGAGTGAAGCTACAGGGCTTCACAGATGCAGATTGGGTAGGGAGTCCATCAGATCGGACGAGCACATCAGGAGGAATTTTCAACCTTGGGTCAGCTGTAGTTTCTTGGTACAACAAGAAACAGAGGTCAGTTGCACTTAGCTCAGTAGAGGATGAATACATGGCTGCAATTCAGGCAGCATGTGATGCCATTTGGATGCATAAATTTCTAGTTGGTTTATTTGATCAGAGGATGGATCCAACTGTGATCCATTGTGACAATCAGAGTTATATCAAACTCTCTCAGAATCTAGTATTTCATGACAGGTCCAAGCACATCGACATTCAGTATCATCATCTCAGAGACTGTGTGGCAAGGAGGATCATGTTGTTGCAGTATGTTTCGACCGAGGAGCAAGATGCTGACATTTTGACCAAGGCATTGTCAAAGTGTAAATTTGAGTAGACAAGATCGGGGTGGCAGATAATCCATTTCTTGTTGAGAGGGAGTGTTGAAATGTGATAAAAAAGAATATTCCAATTTTAATTTGTCCTTGAATTAAAATTCGAATTTAGTCTCACCAACTGTTTGAAAAATAATTAATTAATTCATCTTGAGTTAATTAGTTCAAGAAATTCAAACATGAAGTCCTTGTGAAGTCATGCAACAATTATCCCTTTGATTGAGGAAGTTATCCCTTAATTAAGGAGATAAGGATGAGTTGTATTTGAGTTGTAATTAGTTAGCTCAATTAACTGAGTTAAGTCCAGTTAAATTAGTTCCAAACAGTTTGCAGAACTAATTGTGATTTCAGTCAGTTAATGCATGCATGTATGAAACTAGTGTACTCCAGATAACTAAATATTCTCTCATAAATAAATCATGCATGTCAGTTCAGACAAAGACCCAGTTGAGATTAAAGGCAGGGATAGTGTACTATTAGTCGCAAGAATTTTCCTATAAGAAAATCTCTTGCATGCAGAAGGAATTCATTCCTTGAGATTTGCGCAGTTTTACAATGTGTTGGAGTAGTGTGTGAGATTAGTGTCACACAAGGTTACAACAAGAACACCCAAGTAAAACATTGCAAGGAAATAGGAGGCTTGGAGGGCAGAGAAAAAGGCATATGAGTTGTCTAGTCTGTTTATGAGCAGTGAGAGGGATTGTACTGAGAGCTGGATAGCTGTGAGAGCTAAAGCTTTGTGTAATCCTGAGATATTTCCACTTGTATGATAATACAGATAGCGGGGTTTTTAGCTGAGGCTTTCCCCAAAGTATTCTTCTGTTTTTCATGTGTGATTGATTCTTCTTCTCTATTATATGTGCTCTGTTTGATCTTGCTCAAAATCGATTAAACTTCCGCAAGTTTGATTGTAGAAGTAGATTAAGTATTTTGCTTTAGTACATTTCATAATCAGATTAATCTACAGTGAAAATTTCTACATTCTCTGCATGCAACAATTATTTTGGGTTGATTAATCAGTTAACTGGTTGATCACTGAGCGTGGTTGAAGTTCCACTTCCACAACTTAACCTACACTGGTTCTTCTGATAGATAGAACTAATTAAACTGACAATAAATCAAATTAACTGAATAGATTGCTACAAATTAGTAATAAAACATATTGAACTACAAATTAGAGATAAAACATACTGAACTGAACTAAATATTCCCCAACTCAAATTAACTGATTTAATTGAGTGACAAATGCCATGCCACCTCAATTAACTTCCTCCAAGATTTCTGGTAAAATAGAAATTTAAATTTTCTCTAGTCTGACCAAGGAAAAGTCAAAAAGAGATTTTCTTGCTGCATTTTCAACACTCACTCTTAGTAAGAAAGGGATTATCAACCACCCCTATCCTACACTTGTGGAACTCAAACTTCCCTCTTGACAATGTAGGAATTTACAGGGTAAGTTCCTCAGACAGAACACCAAAAGGACACCGCTCACAACCAGATCGCAGATCAATACACCAGTATTTTGACGTGGTTAAAACCCTCAAAGAGGGAAACAGTCCACGGCCTAAGCCAACGCGGCCACTTCAGGCAATTTATTAATAAAAGAATGAAAATTTACATATGTTTCTCTCATGCACGGATTACCCTACAAATGACCCTCCATGCGCTTTAAATAGAATTCATGGACCAATCGAGTGTCAAGCCACGGATCAAGTGTCGGTAATACCGAGGAGAGAATGAACCATTGGATCACTACATATCGTGATCGTCGGATTGTAAGTTACAAAATGTACAACGGTAAAGAAACACACTTTACCTAACTCTATACCTAACTCTACACTAGACCAAGTTGTACTTAACTATTTCCTATGTGTCAGAATATCCTAACATCCCCCCTTAAGAACAACTTGGGATAGGATTGAAGGATTTACAAATATGACACAATAGGAGAAGGAAGGAGGCACTAGAGCCTATCCCCCCTTAGTGACAACTTCCTGAACTCCAACCATAAATCGAAGTTTAGTGAACTTCGCCTCTGTGAGAGCCTTTGTGAAGATGTCAACAACTTGATCATCTGTTGAACAATATTGTACTTCAAGAACATGGTCGTGAATGAGCTTTCTGATGAAGTGCATGTGCAGTTCAATGTGTTTGCTGCGCTGATGTTGGACTGGATCTTTGCATAGCTGAATGGCACTTTGATTATCACACCAAAGTGTAGTCGGATGCTGCTGCTGAAAGCCAAACTCTGACAAGATCTGACGAAGCCACAAGGCTTCCTTACTAGCTTCTACGGCACCACGATACTCTGCTTCTGCTGATGAAAGAGAAATGGCAGCTTGTTTCTTATAAGCCCATGTAATAGGTCCTGAACCAAGAGTGAACACATAACCGGTAATAGACTTTCGATCATCAGGGTCACCAGCCCAATCGGAATCAGTGAAACCAACCAATAGAGGAGATGCTTCGGCACTGTAATGAATCCCAAACTGAACTGTACCTCGAACATAACGAAGTATTCTTTTAGCTGCTTTCCAATGAATTTCACGGGGGTTTTGCATGAACCGAGAAACAAGGCCAACAGCAAAGGAAAGGTCAGGACGAGTATGAGTTAGATACAAGAGTTTTCCTACAAGTTGACGGTATAATGTAGCATCAACTTCAGGAGAAGTACAAGTGACTGAAAGTTTGACTCCAGACTGAAAGGGAGAAGGGGTTGGCTTACAGTCTTCCATGTGAAAATGACGTAGAATATCACAAGCATACTTGTACTGGGAAAGGGAAATACCCTCCTTGGATTGCAAGACTTGAAGACCGAGAAAATAGCGTAAGTGTCCTAAGTCTGTCATTTCAAATTTCCTTTTAAGGCTAGACTTCACATGGTTTATAAGGTTGGGATCACTACCAGTAAGGATAAGATCATCAACATAAAGAACAAGGATGATAAGAGAGTTGCCCACTTTCTTGGTGTAGACAGTATTGTCAGAATGACACCTAGAAAAGCTAGATTCTAAAAGAAAGCTATCCATTTTGGCATACCAAGCCCGAGGAGCTTGCTTGAGACCATAAAGGGATTTCTTAAGTTGACATACAAGGCTGGAGTCTGTTTGTATGAAGCCAATGGGTTGTTCCATATAGATTTCTTCATGCAAGTCCCCATGCAAGAAGGCAGATTTAACATCCATCTGATGGACTTCCCATTTGAAAGAGGCAGCAAGGGAAAGAACAAGGCAGATAGAGTTCATTTTGGCAACAGGGGAGAAGGTTTCGGTGTAGTCAATGCCTTCAACCTGTGAAAAAACTTTAGCAACAAGACGAGCTTTATGTTTATCAACTTTCCCATCTGGTCCATACTTGGTTCTATAAACCCATTTGCATCTGACAAGTTTTCGTCCCTTTGGTAGAGGAACAAGATCCCATGTATCATTTGCCAATAATGAATGATATTCTTCATTCATAGCTGCTTCCCAATATGGATGGCCTGAAGCCTCTGCAAAGGTGTTAGGATCATAATTTACTGGAGCTTGAGCCAGTAAAGAAGAGGTTCTCTCGAACTGAGAACGTGTACGTCGCTGATCTGTAGGATCACCGACAAGATCACCTGTTGCATCTCGAGTAGCACGAACCCATTTTGGAAGCTCAGGAGCTGAAGGAGGATCCTGAGATGGTGGGGGAGGATTGTCATCCTCACTTTCATCATCTGAAGAAGAAATGTTTTCAAAAGTAGAAGAGATAGGGAGAGGTGGCACAACCGCTGGACTAGGCTCGCAGGCCGATATATTTTCATCAAATTTTACATCTCTTCTAATGATAACATTTTTGGACTTAAATGGAATAAGTCTATAGCCTTTGACATCTTCAGAATATCCAACAAAAGTACATTTTTCACTCTTAGGTTCTAAAGCTTTATGTTTTTCATCTGGAATATGGGCCCACGCTTCACTTCCAAAAACACGAAAGTGACTTACATCTGGTTTGATTGAGCTCCATGCTTCTTCTGGAGTGATATTCTTTAAAGCCTTAGTAGGAGTGCGATTTATTATGTAATTTGCACAGTTAATTGCTTATGCCCAAAAACTAAGACCAAGTCCTTTAGATTGTAGCATACAATTAGCCATTTCCTTTAAGGTGCGATTCTTCCTTTCAGCTACACCATTTTGTTGTGGAGCATATGGAACAATATGTTGAATTTGAATTCCATTCTAAGTGCAATAGTTGATGAATGTGTTTTTAACATATTCTCCACCATTTTCAGATCTTAACTTAAGAATTTGATGTCCAGATTGTTTTTCAACAAAGGCCTTGAAGGCCAAAAAAGTGTTAAATACTTCACTCTTAAGTTTTAAGAAGTATACCCAAGTGCGTCTGGAGAAATCATCAATGAAAGTTAAGAAATACTTGCAGCCAGAGAATGACACAACGGGAAGTGGACCACATAAATCAATATGCACAAGCTGTAAAGGGGCTGAGGCGTGCCAAGAGGCACGTTTTTCAAAACTGTCTCTATGATGTTTTCCGAGTACACATCCGGAACAAACACCATCTCTGCAAGATACCATAGGAAGACCTGTCACCATATTTTCTTTACATAGATGCTGAAGGGAGCGATAGTTTAAGTGACCAAATCGCTCATGCCAAAGTTTGCTCACTTCATCGTTATGAGCAACAAATACTGAGGGAAGATTTGATGACCCAAAGTTGTGAAACTTATACAACCTTATAGAATCATCAACAATGCCAGTAGCCAAAATCTGTTTAGGATCTCTTAAGTCCTTGATTACAACATCATGAGGTGAAAATTCAACGATTTTACCTTCACCTGAATGAGTTATCTGATATACAGATAGAAGGTTGCAGGATAAGGTTGGAACACATAATACATCATTAAACTGACCATTGTCTAGATGAACAGTTCCAGTCCCTACAACATTAAGAGATCTATCATCACCAACATATATATTTTTGGTGTTACAATCATTTAAAGAAGAAAACATGGCTTTGTTTTTGGCCATGTGATAAGAAGCTCCAGAATCAATGAGCCACTCATGAGAATGAGAAGAAGAAGATACATTTAATGCATAGCCAGACCGAGATGCTTGACAACCACATGCAGAAAGTGCCATTCCTGAAGATGAAGTTGAAGTTGAAGATTGCCCCAAATGGATGTTATGCTTCTTCATTGCTGCTTCTAAGGCTTCCATCTTCTTAAAGCATTTTGATTCTAAGTGGCCATCTCGATTACAAAAATTGCAATGTCTATCAGTCTTCTTCCCTTTGTTTTTATTTGTCTTATCATTTTGTTGAAATGATTTTTCATTTTGGGGCTGAAATTGCTTAGGACCCTTGTTTGGTTTAGGACCATTGTTTTTAGGATATGACTTCTTGGGATTCTTTGAATTTGGTTGTTGCTGGGCGGCTAACGCTTTCTTGGAAGAGTTTCCAAGATTAAGAAGACCAAGGTGTAAGAGTTTTTCTTGTTCTCTTATTAAAGAATCACAAAAAGAGTCAAAGGAAGGGGACTTGTAGTCTGTTCCTTGATAAGTGAAGGCTTCTCTTGTAGAATGGAAGGTGGAAACAAACACAGAGTAGGTTGGTCCCAACTTTGTAAGAATGGAATAGATAAGATTACTATCTTCTTTCTTAACTTTAACACCTTCCAAAAGATATCTAAGGGTCTTGAACTTGGACAAGAAATCTTCAATGCAAGAAAAATTATTAGGGTCCAATGTAAGCAACTCATTTTCAAGTTGATGGGCTCTAATTTCATTTTTAATGCCAAAAACTTTATTGATTTGTTTCATTGCTTCATCAGGAGAATCAGTTTCTGCAATATGGAATCTAAGATCTGGAGAAATAGACATCCCTATCAGTCCACGTGCTTGATCTTGCCTATTTTCCCATTTAGCAGCCTTATCTTCATCCTTCGGTTTCTTTTCTTGGCCTGAGGCTATTCTGAAGAGACCTTTACTTCTAAGTAAATCCTCAATGTAAGCCAACCATTGGAAGTAGTTGGTGCTGTCAAGGGTAACTTGGTATTTAATTTCCATTTCAATGGAAACTAAAGCTAAAGATGCTGAAAATAAGTGTTCCAATGGATAGATCTTGAAAAATTAGGCTGGTTTAAAAAAAACGGCTCTAAAAACGGCTTCCGGATGAAGAATTTATGGCTTTTTGAAAAAAAGTTGTTGAAGTTGCCGACGAAGTGCGGGAATGTGCGGAAATGAAAAAGTCCGCCCCCTCAAAATGGAGACTTGAACCCAAGACCTCTACTCTCTTAAAATAGCTTTGAACCAATTGATCTATACAAAAAATTTGAGAGAGAGAGAGAGAGAGAGGGGGGGGGGGTGCTTTGGGTTGCGTGCTCTTTTTCCCTACAAAACACAAAACACAAAACCCAACACGGACATGCAAAGAAAATGAACCTTATGGCTCGAAGTTAGCTTTAACCGAAAAACTAAATATTTTCAAAAATGAACCTTGCAGCTCAAAGTTAGCTTTGGCCGGAAACTAAATATTTTTCTCAATGTTTCTGATTTTCCGAGATCACCCTAAGGCGCAGGGAAAAGAGCATACGCATGAGAAAAATCCTTCCTTTCTGTTTCTGATTTGCCCAGATCACACAGAGTCGCAGGGCAAAGAGCATACGCAGAAATGAAAGGTATAGATCCGGTAATAAAAGGGCTAAATAAACCGAAACCGAAATAAACAGAGAGAAAATAACAGTAAACTGCAAATAAAGACTGTATACCTCCAGATCTTAAAAATGACGCAACTAGGGCTACCGGAAACCTTTTCGCGTGAAACCAAAGGGGTTCCTCATTGGAACAGATGCTCCAAACACAACAGAGTAGTCCTCTCGGCCCGAAATCAGTCAGAAACAGTAGATCTAGGAAATGGCAGTCGGATGCAGTTCTACCGGCTTCAGATTTGGATCACCAACGGACGCGGCCCTCAAATAGCTCTGATACCATGTAGGAATTTACAGGGTAAGTTCCTCAGACAGAACACCAAAAGGACACCGCTCACAACCAGATCGCAGATCAATACACCAGTATTTTGACGTGGTTAAAACCCTCAAAGAGGGAAACAGTCCACGGCCTGAGCCAACGCGGCCACTTCAGGCAATTTATTAATAAAAGAATGAAAATTTACATATGTTTCTCTCATGCACGGATTACCCTACAAATGACCCTCCATGTGCTTTAAATAGAATTCATGGACCAATCGGGTGTCAAGCCACGGATCAAGTGTCGGTAATACCGAGGAGAGAATGAACCGTTGGATCACTACATATCGTGACCGTCGGATTGTAAGTTACAAAATGTACAACGGTAAAGAAACACACTTTACCTAACTCTATACCTAACTCTACACTAGACCAAGTTGTACTTAACTATTTCCTATGTGTCGGAATATCCTAACAGACAAGACCTTTGTCAAAATATAAGCATCTTGTTCCTCTGTTGGAATGTACTACAACAACATAATCCACCTCTGCACACAATCTCGTAGATGGTGATACTGAATATCAATATGCTTGGATTGATCATGAAAAACAAGATTTTCAAAGAGTTTGATACAACTCTAATTATCACAGTATGATCCATCATCTGACCAAACAAGCCAACGAGTATCTTTCTCATTTAGATTGCCTCACATGTTTCTTGACTTACAATCATCTATTCTTCTTATGTCGAGATGAGTGCCACAAATATTTTCTTCCTTCTATACCAAGAAACCTTTGTGGACCTAATACTAAAAATTCCACTTGATGTACTTTTTTGGTATAATGGACTTTCCACCCAATCTACATCTATAAGCCACACGACTTCACCCCCTATGTCCTTCTATACCATAATCCAAACTGGGTAGTTCTTCTGAGGTACCATAAAACATTCTTAGCTACCCTCCAAAATAGTTTGGTTGGCCTAACCATAGATTGACTCAGTTGGTTGACTACAAAGCACATGTATGGTTGTGTGTTCACAAGATACATGAACCCAACAACTATTGGTAAATAGTCGCATCCACTTCCTCACCTGAAGTGGCATCCTTCTTCCTCTAGTTGGTCACTAGTGACTAGAGGAGTCTCCATGGGTTTGCACCTATCCATGTGGAATCTCTAAAGTATCTCATTGGCATACTTTCCCTGAGAGACAAAAAATTCCCCATCACCATGCCATACTTCCAATCTAAGGAAGTAGTGCATGAGGCCCATGTCCTTCATCACAAATCTTGCAAGGTTCTCCTTGCAAGATCTAATCAGCTGCTCATCACCAGTCAAAATCAAGTCATCAACATATAAAATAATAATCAACAATTTACCTTCTACCAAAATATGATAGAGGTTTGCATTCGCTTCACTTTTGGTGAATCCCAAACCAATGAGATAGCTATCGATCATTGTGTACCAAGCATTGGGTGCTTTCTTGAGACCATACAATGATCACTTGAGTCTAGACATATGATACTCTTGATCAAAAGTCTTGAATCCTTCTGGTTTCTCAATATAAACCTCCTCCTTAATAACTCCATTGAGGAATGTTGTTTTCACATCCATCTAGTGGATCTTCCACCCCATCGGTGCAGTCAAAGCAAATATTGATATGGTGGATGAGTACCTTGATACAGGAGCAAAGGTCTCCTCATAGTCAATCCCTTGAATCCAAGAGTGCTCCTTGGCCAAAAATTTGGCCTTGTACTTTTCTATGCTTCTGTATGTTGCATGCTTCACCTTGAAGATCCATCTTGAACCCACAACTGATTTGTATACTAGTCTTGGGATCACTTCCCAAACACTGTTCTTTACAATGGATTCGTAATCCTCCACCATTGCATCAACCCATACTAGTTTCTCTCCTACTTTCTCTGAAGAGGATGGCTCAGTGTCTACTAGCTCAATCATGAGATCGATGTAGCCAATGTATCAATCTAGTAACCTTGTCTGTCTCCGCTGATTTGAAGGAGCACCCACATTCTCCCTCGCATCCTGCAAAGGTCTCTCAACTTATCTAGTCCTTTTCTTTCCTTCTTTGGATGTTTTTTCTTGAGTGGCTATATCCACTCTCTGCTCCTCAGCTTGTGGCTATTCCACAACATCCTTAGTTTCCTCCTTTGGAGCTAAAATCTCCTCCTGTATTGGGATTTGAAGATCCCTCTCAAGAGAGCACCGCATGGGTTTGTCTTCATCAAATTTTACATCCCGTCACACAAATTTCATTCTGAGGGATGGAAAATACACATGGTAGGTGTGGGGAGTAACCCACAAATACCCCCAACTCTGTTTTCGGATGTAGCTTCTTCCTTGATTCTTTGGATACATGGAAGTAAACAGAGGCTCCAAAAATTCTAAAGTGCAACACATCCATCTTCCTCCCCGAGAAATCCTCCTCCAATGTGATCATGCTAAGAATGAGATGAGGAATCTTGTTTTAGAAATAGATCAATGTGTTTCATGCTTCAACCCACAAGTGTAGAGGTATTCTTTGGTCATGCAACATCGTCCATGCTCTCCCACAATGTTATGGTTCTTCCTCTTAGCCACCCCATTCTGTTGTGGGTTGCAGGATGTTTTCAACTCTTGTCGAATGCCTTCTTTTGCACCAAAATTTTTAAACTCATTCGACATGTACTCACCTCCATTATCGCTCCTGAGAACCTTCACCTTCTTGTCCATTTCTTTCTCCACCAGTGACTTGAACTCTAAGAACATGGAGAAAGCCTCATCCTTCTTTTGCATGGAGAATATCCAACACTTCCATGAGAAGTCATCAATAAAGATGAAAAGACACTTATACCTAGAAGTGGAGGCTACCGAGAAGGGTCCAAAAAAATTAGAGTGGATCCTTTCAAGGACTGCATGTGCTCTTCTATCTCGATCATGGAAAGTGGCTTTTGTGTACTTTAACAAGGTACACCTTTTCATGTGTCCTGCTTCTCTGGTGCTCCTTTGGGAAGGCTAGTAGTAATATGTTGCATGATATTCAAAGCGCCATGATGCAAATGGTCATGTCTTCTATGCCAAAGTTCACTGACATCGCGACTTTTCACCTTCTTTGCCTTTGTGCTCAATGCAGCACAATCCTCGACATCTAGATTGTATAGGTTCTTCACATGAACCTTGATCTTCTTCACCTATCCTGTGGCTATGTGTCTCAGGAATTCCTTTCTTTTGTTGGATATCACATCATAACCACGGTCTTCCAAGAATACAATAGAGATAGTATTATTCTTTAGACCCAAAACAAACATCACATCCTTGAGCCTAAGAGGGGAGCCCAACTCCCTCTGAAAGGTGACTGTACCAATTCCGGTCGCACTGTACCTTCCATCATCTCCCATATCGATTTGCATATGGAGATCTTTCTCCTCAAAATCACTAAAAAATTCTCTATTCCCCATCATATGGAATGAGGCACCATTGTTGAGGTACCACACACTTCCCATCATTGTGTTGGCCATGCATGCAATGAGAGTAAATTCAAGCTCAAACTATGAAGCCAAAGCTTCACTTGTCGCTCCTACTGAGGTCTTCTTGTTTTTCTTCTTACGTGGACACTTCATGGCATAGTGCTCGAATTCATGATAGTGAAAGCACTTGATTATGGACAAGTCTTTCTTATTGCCCCCTTGACTAGATTCTGCTTTGGATTGGGATTTATTCCCTTTCCCCTTCTTTTCCTTTCCAGCCAAGGAACAATTCTCTTCATACTCACCCTTAGATGAAGTCCCGTCTTTGGTGTTCCACCTTAT
This sequence comes from Pinus tabuliformis, assembly GCA_031772625.1. Classification (NCBI taxonomy): domain Eukaryota; kingdom Viridiplantae; phylum Streptophyta; class Pinopsida; order Pinales; family Pinaceae; genus Pinus; species Pinus tabuliformis. Next base: position 602,085,098 of record CM062813.1, on the reverse strand, counting down.
TTCCTCCTGTACAAAATCATACCATAGGCATTCCTAATTTGGTAGTTTCTCCCTCCCATTCACTGAATATTAGTTGTTGTACCAGCTCTTGGGAAGGCCTAAAGGGGTTAGGCTCACCAAATCATCCTCTACTACAGTAACACCAACTTGACCAAGTTCATCATGACATTGTGTGGACCTGCTCAGGTACAGTGGAATGGTCTCGTTCTTCTGTATCTTGATATTTCGAAGCTTGTCCTTGAGCGTCATCTTCCCGTGGTCACTACTATTATGGAACAAATCCATCAATTCCTTCCACATTTCATATGAAGTATCTTTCCCGTGGATATTTGAGACAATATGGTATTTTACTCTCTCCAATATTATTCTCCTTTCCTAGGCTACACACTTATTCACTTCTTCTAGATCTTGAGCATCAAATGTTGATGGTTTTGGAATATCATTATCAATGAATTCCTTAAACCCATTATATTCCAACACTACCTCCATGTGGTCCTTCCAAGCAACATAATTCGAGCTTCCTTCAAGGGAATATTCGAGCCTTAGTCCATAGAAATCTATCCTTCTAGCTCTAAAGAATTGATCCTATAATTATGATCCTCCTACAATAGCAAATTCAAAATCTTTGCTCTACCGTGAATCCAACTCTGATATCATGTAGAAATTAATGTGTATATTCGAAACTACTCATGAAATTTACTAAATCATAAGACTCAAAGCTACTCTACTGATATGTGGAAGTTAATTCACCATATTAAAAAAAAATCATAGACATGAAAAAGGAAACATCACACGTGCACAAAGATTTATCTAGGGGACAACAACTACTCAAAACGCCTTACTATCCATATTGCATTAATCAAAGAATAGAGATGAAATACATATGCTTGCTCAAGCTTGAGCACACCCTGTAAGTATATACTCTATCCTTCTACATGACTGACTAACTGTGGCCAACACTTAGCAAATTTTCAAGCCCTCCAAGCTCCTAATTCCTTGTGATGTTCCCTTGGTAAATTGGCCCCTATTATTTAGGAATACCCCCCTTATTGAATTGTGCAATTACTTTAGGGTCTTCCTCTGATTGCATGCACCACCTGTACACATTGGAATATGCTACAACTGATAGTACATTGCCTTGGAATCTCCATCTCAACTAGGTAACTCGAATTCTCTGCATGCAATGATTATTTTGGGTTGATTGATTAATTAACTGGTTGATCACTAAGTGTGGTTGATGTTCCACTTCCACAACATGACCTCCACTAGTTCTTATGACAGTTAGAACTAGTTAAACTGACAATAACTCAAATTAAATGAGATAGATTACTACAAATTAGAAAACAAACATACTGACCTAAACTCAAGCTTCCCCACACTAATTAACTGAGTTAACTGAGTGAAAATTTCAATGTCACCTTAGTTAACTTCCTCCAAGATTGTTACTATAATAGAAATTCGATTTTTCTTTAATTTGACCATGGAGAAGTTAAACTGATATTTTCTTGTTGCATTTTCAATAGGCGTAGGGAATGGAATCAATGAAGGTGACAGTTAGTGGTTCACTAACAATTAATATGGCCACGACAGAGGAGGGTTTAGGGTTGAAAAATCATAAAACAAAATTATTTAATATTGAAACAATAACATGTCAATACCACCAACTATTGCGGCTCGAACTCAGAACCTCTAGGAAATAAATACAACACACCACCCTTGGTCCAGTAGTAGTTTTGTTGAAATTTTTACAGAGCCAGAGGCATTTTTAGAACAATTATGCAGTCAAATCTTTGGAGGGGTATATTTTTCTCAAATTTTAACCTTTTTGAGCTTAAGAAGAGCCTATATGGGGTTTTTTAGCGTTCTAAGCAGCACGACAATGTTAGATTTTTGTTTGGAGCTTGTAAATTGATGTAATGAACATTTGAGCATTTTAATAAAGCGTTCATCATTGGAAGTTGGACCTGGAGATGTAGCCCAAGATGGGTGAACTCCATTACCAACTTTCTCTTGTCCTATGTTGCATTTTTTTCCTCTTATTACTATAAAATTTCTGCAAATTAACTTATGTTTGTGTACTTTTGCAATTTCAACCTGTTTCCTAAAAGGAAATTAACAAACCTTCAAATTAATAAATGAAACATTCACTTATATTTTTGTATCAATTAGAAACCCAAAATAAACTAACTCGTCCTTCACAAAATTGCACTTCTTTAAATTTATCAAAAATATATATATATTTTTTTCCGTGTGCCTAGGATAGACTTGAGGTTCTATAGATGTTCTTCTCTCGTCCTATTGTATACCAAGATATCATCCAGGTAAACAATTACAAATTTCCTTGTGAATTTCTTTAAAACTTTGCTCATCAGTTGCATGAAGTTGTTGGGTGCATTTGTTAGATTGACGGCCATCACAATCCACTCATACCATCCCATGATTATTTTAAATGAAATTTTACTCTTACTTCCCTCTCTAATGCGAATTTGATGATATCCACATTTTAAAACAATTTTTGAAAAAAGTTAGCATCTCTTAGGAAGTTAGTTAAATCATCAATTCGTGGGAGTGGAAATAAATACCTAGTAGTAATTTTGTTGATTTCCCTCAAATTGGTACACATCCTCTAGTAACCACCTTTTTTTGGACTCAAAACTGTAGGTACAACAAAGGGACTCATGCTTTCTTGAATGAAGCCTTTATCTAGTGATTCTTGAACCTGTCTTTTCACCTCTTCTTTTTCCTTCCATTTCATTTGATAGGTTGCTTTGTCTAGTAGAGTGGATCCTGAAATCAAATCAATATGATGGATTATGCTTCTCACAAGAGGCGATCTAATTGGTAGCTCATTTATGATAATGTCAACAAACTGACCTAATATGTGTCTAATTTACTTAGGCAAGTCATTTTAATTGGTACTAGTAATAATTACGCGTGGCTTCCCAATTAAAGAAAAATGTACCTCCTGTTTTTTCCTCTTACAACAAATCCTTCCCACCCATGAGCATTATGTTGGGGCCTGCTTCATCCTTAACTTATTTATCTGGTAAAGGCAACAAAACATGCTTTTTTCCATCCTTGTCAAGAGTGTATGTGTTTTTCCTACCATCGTGTATGGATTTCCTATCATATTTCCATGGCATCCCCAATAAAATATGGTAAACATCCATTGACATTATATTGCTAAAAATTTCATCCTTATACCATCCAATTTGGAATGCTACTCTGCACTGTTCATTAACCAAAACTTGGTGGCTTTTTGTAACCAAGACATTTTATAAGGATGAGGGTGTGATGTCTTTTTCAAATTCAATTTTTTCACCATTTCAATGAAAACCAAGTTATTATTACTTCCACTATCAATGAAAACTTTGCAACACTTACCTTTGGACTAGCATATATTCCTAAACTAACTTCTCCTTTGAGTTGGCTCTTTAACTTCCTTTTTTTTCTTGATCAGAACTCTTTTCATTAGAAATGACTCCCCTTCTTCGGGAACTTATTCAATAATAGATTTTCATCTCCTTCCACTGCTTATGCAACATGATCACCTCTCTAACATGTTTGTGCATTCTCAGGACATTCCCAAGACATTTGTCTAAGTTTCTCAGATTTGAAACATCTAGGCTGATAGTCTGTTCCTCAACCTCTACCTACAAAGAATGATCTTCTCCCTCTCAAATCACCTCCCCTTGGTGATTGGCTATCAAATCTTCCTCACATTTCCATTGCATATTGGGTTCCTCCTCTTCGTCTTTATTTCCCTTTGCCTCATGTAGGACTCCTTCCTCAAGTTCTCTGACTTTTCTTCCAGGCAAGCTTCTCTTATGCCTTCAAGGAAACTTGATATGCATCCTCAACAATCTTCAAATATAACATGTTGATTTCATCTTGAATATCAAATCTCAAACCATTTATATATCTAGAAACTTTCTCAGCATCATCTTCTACATGACCAACTCTAATATTCAACTTATGGAACTCCTATATGTCTTCTCTAACTAACATGGACTTTTGTCTAAGGTTTTCCAATTATCTAAATAAATTAAGTTCAATAATCCTTGGGTAAAAATTTACCTTTGAGTTTTTCTACCATTATGTCCCAAAATTTAATCTTAGATTTTCTTGTCCTATTTCACTCATCTTGTACCTCATCCCACCATAGCACAACATGGAATTTTAGTTTAGTCACTGTGTACTTGACTCCCTTACCTCCTTCAACATCCTCATAATAAAAATATTTATCAAGAGCACTTATCTAGTCCATTAACTCATCAACATTTATGTAACAACCCTAGGTTAAAAGTTCATGTAATAAAGTTAATGAAGGAAAAATAAGACCAAGGTCATAGGACATGGATTCCAAGCTGAATGTTGGGCAAAACATCCTCTTGGGCATCACTTGTTGCATAATATGGTTAAGGGGAAATTGGAAAAGGCAATGGAAAAGGATTTGAAAAGGAAAAAAGGCATTATTGGTATTTTATTCATGAAAATAAAGGAAAATAGGAGAAAAGGGAGGTGAAAGGTCACATGTTGCACCTGAGGAGGAAATTTAAGAAAGTGAAGAAATTAGAGACAACAATAATAAAAAGACACCAAAGCATCAATTTGGGGCATTTTTGTTAGTTTTGTTTTGGAATTAGTCTCAGCGACGAGAAGAGCACCAAGAGGAGAAGGAAAGAAAGTAAGAAAAGAAAGGATAAGGAAAGCAAAGGAAAACAAGGATCAATCAAGGAAAGGTTGGATCAAGCAGCTTCAGTGGGAATACTTGTAGGTAACAGGTTGCCTGTATAATTTCCTAGTTGGTTTTGGCATGCATGGTATGTGCATGTGTTTATTTGGTTCATATGTTGTCATTAGCATGTGTTGGCTTAGTGGGTCCTGACCTAGGTTCGGAGTTAAGCTTGCCAAACAAATCCCTACACCACTAGCCCTTTCGGCATCAATCCGTGGAGCGCGGACTGAAGTCTCACCCAAAGTAGTATGGGGGGATGCTGGAACTAAGTTTCAACACCCAAAGATGATTATGATGTTGTTTTATGCCCAAAAACTTCCTTCGCACAGATCAATAAGCCCTTTAGGCTTATCGATATAATTTCCTTTTAGCAACCTCTAGACCTTCGCGAAGGTCTATGATTCTCTTTCATGGACCTTAAACAAGTGAATCAACCACTTACATGCCTTTGTAATTACTCTTAGTTCTGTATTTACCCATATTTTCCTAAGTATTAGATATCTTTAACATTCATTAAGATATTCTTCGCATAAACAGATATTAGTACTTGCGTTCATATAACAATGTAAACCATGCAGAATCGCGCATCAATACAGTATTAAATCATAAACCCATCATTTATCATAAAATAAATTCAATCACTCATAACAGAAGTAAATGGACAAAACATATATATTTCAAGAATAATCTCTTTGTTAATGCTTCATTTCTGCTTATAGACTCAAGACTACCCTGCGCACTTAGTTGCAAGTGTCCGTGCACTCAGTTGTGGACTCTAATCTAGGCCTCTGCAAACACAACTTCAGGGCCTCTCTTCTACTCTAAGACTTTTCACTCTTCACTTATTAATGACCCATTACATCAATATCCTCAAATATGAACTTAACTTAACTCCCTTAGACTCTCTAAGACTCTCCTTTTTATACAATCCCATGGTTTGCGGACCATGGGTAGGTCTATACAAGATGGCGCAACTTACATAAAAGAAGGGAAAATCCCTTTATGAAACTTACTATCTATGTGCTTCGTGACCACAACTTGAGGAGACTTTACATTTTGCATAACAAAAACTTGGGTTTTCTGCCCCAAAACTTGGAAGTTTGCCCCAAAATTGACCCTGTCCCAACAGGCCCCCAACAAAAATATCATGACTCGCCCCCAAGTCACTCTATTGGTGTATAGATCTTAGTGCAGAGACCTCCTAGCTTGACTTGTGCCACTGCTACCTCACCCACGCTCTGCATGGCTGCCTACTTGAGCTGCTCGACTAGTTTCTCTGTTGCTGGCTCTACCTTGTCTTCTTTTACCTTCTATTGTGTCCTGTGTAGGCCCGCCAACTTCTCTTCAATGGTGGTAGAGATGACATAGGCCTCGTCCAACCAAGGTCCCAATCTGGCCTTGAGGACCGCCTCTTTCTGTTGCGCTGCCTCCACCTGTTCGAGCAACTTCTTTGCCTCATGCAGCTTACCCAACTGCTGTGATATAACGATGGTGCGTGTCTTCGCTCTTGCTTCATCATATTGTTGCTACAATCCCTAGCCTCTGTGTTCAACCTCTACAGGTTAGGATCCTCCTGCAGAGTCATAATGACCTCCATAGACTGCTCAAAGAGCGCGGTGCAATCCATCACCGTGGCATCTATTGTTGCGACTGCATCCTTTATAGCTGCCTCGCGCTGTTCTCTGACCTCTGGTGGAGTTGAAGGCTGTGACTTCAACTCAAGCTCTGCGATTTTAAGGTTTACCTCAAACTGAACCTTGGCCATCTCTATCTTCACATTTCACACACCTACATCCAACTTCCTAATCTTGGCCTCCACCGGCACTTCTTCCGGGATATGCAGTTCTAGAACGGTTCTACATGCTTTGTCTACCACTGTTGCGGTTCGCTCATTCTTCTCCTAAACATTCTTCCATGCTTCTAGCACAGTTGTATTCTCAACGAAAATCTGTTCATTGTTGACTTTCTACTCATTTATCATGCTCAACGCGCACTAATCTCGGGCCTTAAGCTCTAAATTCGCACCTACTTGTAGCGCGTGAAGGAATTCACTGTGGAGCGTGGCCAAGTTCAGACCAATATTCTTTAGAGTGCTAACAGTAGCCTTGTCAGCGTTCGCCTCCACGCTCAAAGCTCCATCAGGTAGTGCGACGGCCTAAAGATCCAAGGATCAAACCAACTTTGCTGCTTGAATGGTCGTCGATGCCAAACTAGTCGATGTCACGTTGCTCTGCTATGAACCTTCTTAGAGTCTAGTTGTTTGGATCTACAGCTCACGCATACCCATTTGTATAATGACTAATGCTTGCTTCTGTTTCTACTCACACTGTTGCAGTAGTTCCACTGTTGTGCCCCTTACCTTGTCTCCAATATCATCCAAGTCACCCTCTGTCAAGGTGATTGGATCGAGTGACGATTTGGAGGCCTTGGTCTTCTTTCATTGTCCCTCCTTTTCCTATTCCCTATGTCGCTTTATGTGAAAATGAGTGCTCTCCATATCTCCTTCACCTTGTTCTAACTGTTGTTCTTCCTCCATTTCAGGCGAAGGAGATTTCTGACTTCGGTCAGAGCCATGCTCTTCCTGCTCTGCCTATTCCTTTGCAGTGTGCTCCGCTTCTGCGCGGTCCTTCTCCTCGATCTCCTTCTTCCTCTTTTCTGCCAAAGGCTGAACCTTCAGTCAGGCTACTTCCTTTTTCTACTTCTCCGCTGAGTTGCTAGTCCTGACCGTCAAATCTAATGGTGTGTGTCAATCTGCTGGCCATCGCTTAAGGACTTTGGCAATGGCATAATTCATAGCCAAGTAGGGGAGATCATACCACTTCTGATCTAGATCCTTCAGCGCCCAAATGTGAACACAGTGGAAGTCTGCCTTGAACTCCGTGTAACCAGATAACTACTCAAAGACGGTTGGTGACAACTGCGACTTTTGGTTGATGGCCATATGAATGCTCATCTCCATTAATACCCAAAAAACTTTACTTTCTCGAACCCATACAACATCCTTTATGGCCCATAATGAAGAAAACTTTGTTGCTTCTGGTAAATATGTTTGAATCGAAGGAAACTGGCTATCCTCTAGTAACTCCCACTCGACCAACATAATTGATAGTAATAGCCATGAGTAATGGAAAGTTTTACTTTGGTCGTCTGCCTCTCTGTAGTTCACGAGGAACTCGTTGCACAGGTAGCGGGCCCAATTGAACTATACGCCCTCCGCACACTGAGCTGCTAACAAAACCACTAGTGTTGGCACCTCGTCCGCGCGACACTTCTTCATCACTTTTCCAGCCAAAATTTGGGTGGCAACCTTAACCGTGTGGTTAGTAATACTGGAAATAGAATACCCGCGCGCTTTCTTAACAATTTTGAACCTCTCCTTCATCTTCTCAGTGAGGTTGCGCTCACCCGTCTTTCCGCCAAATGCCTTTGTAGGATTCATTCCAGAGTGAGTAACAATGTGATTAGATGGATCAGTATATCAGTGATTGGTATTGGATCACTCAATCACAAGCACCCGTCATGCGTAAGGCATGACAACTACTTAATGAATTTCAAATTTATGGAGGTGCAGTGGTAGTGAGGCACCTATAGGAGGTTCAACAACCCTGCCTTGTTTACCCCGTGAATCCACTCCACCAGCTCCAACGCAGTGCATGCACGGTGACACCAGACTCTTTGTAGAATACTCACTTCATAAACTGCTCAATGTCTCCCAAATCCCAATCTTCAAGTTTCAGATGTGGGACATGCACCAAGCGTGGCCCTTCAAAAGTGATTTTTTCTGGTAGCAAGGGTGTGTTCAGGAAGAACTGTCCCTCATTTGGGTCCTTTGAGACCTTCACCTTGCCTTTGTGCGGAGGGATGTACTCCGAAAACCTAAAAATAGGGTCTACCCCTTTAATATATATGTCTTCAGCACCCTCCTCGGCCTCCAAGTCTACCACTTTTCCTTTCTCCTACGCGGTTATCTTTTCCTTCCGATGCGCATGTGTAGCTGCATGTTTTCTTGGTGTCTCGTACATCGACAGCGTCTTCTTCTGTTTATCCTTCTTCAGCTTGGGAACCTCTCTTGGCGGTGTAGGCGTCGGCCTAAGTGGCCTCGGCACCTTAGGTACTGCTACAAGAACCTCCATACTCATGACTTTAGGGGCAACTCCCTCAGAGGCGATAGTACCCTCAGTACTAGCAGCCTCATCTAGTGTAGACATGACACTATTAATTAGGTTCTGATCAGATTCAAGATACTTCTCAGACACGGGGCTTGGAATCAAATTCTCAAAGAGCTCATGCAATAGACATCAAGACTCAGAAATTATCAAAGTGCAAAATGCTTCTTGTTGGATGGCCATCTATAATTCGAATTGAAATTCGACCGTTCCCAAAAAAATCCGTTCATAAATGCGAGATCAGCGACAAATTCCCAAATATTTCACACTTAATTTCAGCCTTAAATTCCTTAAATTCCATCTGCCCGCTCCTCTTAACCATCTTCTGGCAGTCAAATCATGAACAATGATAGTAACGGTCACTTTCTCACTACGCTGCATGGTCTCTCGTCTTGTAGCACAGCTCCCTTCTCGCGTCTATTGATACTGTGACACCCTTCTATTCCACGTAGAACCCTCATCGCACAGCTCTACAACCTGATCAATGTAGTTTATAGTCTCGCGCCTCCTTGTAGCTGCCTGGAGCACTAAAACTGTGCTATGTCATATAGTCATCTGGCTGGATCCTCGATGTATGGCTTCAATTAGCTGCCATTTACCTTTTCTGGAAATGGATCTCCATTCAATTTCACAAGCTAAACTGCTCCACCATTGGTAATCTCCTTGATCACATATGGCCCCAGCCAAAGCATCTAAAATTTTCCTGGAAATTTATCAAACTTGTTGTCATATAATAAAACTAAATCATTTACCTTAAAGGTGTGCAGTTTGATGTGCCGATCATGCCATGCCTTTTTGTGCTCCTTCTGAACTTGTTGATGGAATCCAGCCAAGAATCTATCTTCCTCTAGCTCTGTCAGTTGCACGAGCCGCTCTTTAGGGCTCCGCGGTCTGCCCTTCCTATGAACGCCACTATGTGTAGACTAGGCACAATGTATTCCATTAGCATCACAGCTTCTACGCCATAAACCAACCTGAAAGGTGTTTGTCCAGTCAACTTCTCACAAGTAGTTCTATAAGCCCATAGCACCATTGGTATGTTCATGTCCCAGTCGTTCCTCTGCACATTTAAAACTTTAGTCAACACATTCTCCAATATCTTATTAAACGCTTCCACCGTCCCATTAACCTGAGGATGATATGGCATGCTCTTTTGATGATACACTTGGAACTCTTTCGTTAGAGCATTGATCGTTTCATTAAGGAAGTGTGTACTATGATCACTCATCAAAACCTTTGGGCAACCAAACCTGGTTAGCACATATTCAAATAGGAACTTCATTGTTGTTGCCCCTGTACAATCCTTCACAGGCTGCGCCTTTTCCCATCTGGTCAAATACTCGGTCGTGGTGATGATATACCGTGCACCCATCTTCTTTCCTGGACGCTGAATCGGCCCTACAAAATCAATCACCCATTTCTCAAATGGCTGCAATCATACCTGTGGATTCAAAGGCAGCTCATCCCTTCGCGATGGCCTATCGGTTCTTTGACATGCATTGCATGCCCTACAATATGCTTTCGAATCCTTATGCAAGGTTGGCCACCACAACCTAGCACGTAAAATATTAGGCATTGTTGCTTTACCTACATAATGGCCTCCCACAGCTCATCCATGAGCTTCAGCTAGGATTCTGCTTCATTCAAAATTAGGCACATAACGTCGCAGTATTTCGTCTGATCCCATATTATACAAGTGACCTGCAATAACAGAGAAGTCTGTCACGTGCACCACTAATTCCTTCTTCTGTTGACTAGTGTACCCCTCTGGAGCCGTTCCCGTAGTCAGGAAGTGGATGATATCTACAAAATGATTGTCTGCCACGTGCACCACAAAGAGCTACATTTCAAACAATCCTTCTTCCCAATTAGTAGGCTCCTCTCCTGTTTCAATGCGTGACAGATGATATGCATATGGCTGTTGTTATTTCAATGTGCAATAGATGATCTGGCCCTGCATTCAAGCATCCTAGCTTCACAATTACTTCAAATCATACTCTTGAAATAACAACAACCATCTGCATATTTTCCACCCCAACACAGGCTTGTTGACTAGGTACTTTAATGCAAAATGGTCTATGTACATCTTAAAGTGTCTGCCTAGCAAGTAATGCCTGAAATTCTAGAGCATGTACACCATAGATAACCCTTCGCGCTCCATTGTCGAATAGTTCTTTTTAGCCTTTGACAACTTCCTACTCGCGAATGCTATTGGGTGATCCAATTCTCCTTCACTAACTTGTGTGAGTACTGCTCCCAGCACAATACATGACATATCCACATGAAATTCCTTCTTCCAATCCAGGAAGACTAAGATCAGCACGGTTACCATATTTTATTTTAACACATCCAGGCTCCACTAACTTTCCTCATTCCAACAGAATGTAGTGTCCTTCTTCAACATCTTTTCCATCGGCGCAGTAATCTGAGCATAACTCTTTATGAACTTTCGGTAATAACCAGTATGACCTAGTGTTGTGCACAACTGTTTAACACTTCTTGGCGCCTCCAAATTAATTATAACCATGATCTTAGCTGGGTCCACCATTAATCCTTTTTTTCACACTACATGACCCAACAAGATTCCAAAAGGGATGCAAAATAAACACTTCTTCAAGTTTAGTGCGATCTGATACCTCCGACACATATCCAACATCAAGCACAAACTAGCTACATGGAGTTTGACCAATCCAAACACCGTCCAATCATCAAAGTATACCTCCAAAAACTTATGAATCAACTCTTTGAATGCCGCAATGACTACGTGCAAAAAGATTGTCGGTGCATTCTTAAGTCTAAAAGGCATTACAGTATACTAAAAACATCCCCACTCAGTCGCAAAGGTCATCTTACTCCAATTTTGCGATGCGATCTTGATCTAAAGGTACCACGAGAACCCATCAGTGAATGAATATGCTTCCTATCCTCCTACATTATCCAACACTTCATCAGTGAATGAAGTTGGAAAATGATCATGTACACAAGCATCATTTAGCTTCCTGAGATCTACGCATATCCTTATTTCATCCTTCTGCTTCTTTTCCTGAACTACCATAGGACTTACCCAATCAGACTCCTCCACTGGTTCAATAATACCCATTGCCAACATCTTGTCCAACTCCAAGTGGACCTTTTCCTTGTACTTAGGATTAAGGCAATATGGCCTCTACTTCAAAGGCTTTGCGTCTGGTTTCAATGTTATCTTCATCACTCCTAAACCGCCTATTATCCCCTTCAGGTCTGAAAAAATTTTAGGGAACAAATCTTGGTATTCGTGGAGCAACTCAGTGACCTTATCCCCCGTAGCATCATCCCAGTAGTCCCCTATCTTCACAAACTTCGGCGCTGCCTCTGTTCCAATGTTCACTTGTCTCGTTTTCAACGATGCAATGATATCTAGGTTCTCTATCTGTGGCCCCTCAAATTCGCAGTGGCCTCCAGCCTTTGGGATATTAATGTTCCTTGGATCCTCCTCTTCTTCTCCAGAAGTCACATTATAGTACTCTAGTGCATGGCGCAGCTGGGTGGTCCAACATGGTTGAATCAAATTCAAGGGATCCTGTGGGATTCTGAAGATTGTTGCCTTGATCTGCTACAGTGCTTTATTGATGCACTCAAATCCATCCTCAAAGCTGAATGTCATCAAGAATCCTTGCCTTAAGATATCCCATTCATCCATGCCATGGCAGAGCTCTGTCTCCAAGTACCAATTCATTGGTATTGCATCCAAGGTGTGACAAAATAGATGCACCCACTCCAGTTGCGGTTCTTCTCCATAAGAATCAGTCCATTTTGCTAACTGATCGTGTGGGTCACTCCTCCCATCATATTTCTCTGTTAATCGCACTTTTGGGTGACCAAATTGCACTCTCATAATTCTTCTATATTCGCGCCATCCATCAAAATTGTCTTTATGCACACCCCACCATCTTGCAGGCGTAGCACACAGCGCCAAGTCCAAGGCTTGGAAGTGATGCTTCTCTGGCACTTCTCTTTCAAATGCATCCAAAAATTTATCAACATCAGTTAAACCATCATAATAAGGTAGACTTCTTACCTTCGACAATACGAAGCGCAATGATTTAGTCATCATGTTACAACGTAGCATAGATACTGCGTGCAATTGATTCTGCCAGTCTTCCAATTCCTCAACTTAATCTAATGTGTACGGGCTTTCACGATCCCATGCAATACATCCATCAGCTATTGGATTCAACCAATCTTAGTCCAAATCATCGTCACTTTCACAATCACGGACTGGTTCAGTATAGCGCGGTCCTTCTGTAAGGTCCAGAGGTACTACTATGTGGGGTGATTTTCTTTCAAATGACATCGTCTTCTTCTTCAAATTGATCACCCCATTGATATCAATAGCCTAGTCGATCCCAAGGAGCGTAGGGTAGCGATTGCTATCATTGACAATCTCTATCACTTCAAAAGTTGTCAATGCACTTGCGCCTTCGATATCTACTGTCACTCCCTGCAATCTTCCCATGGAGATAATCTTTTGCTGATTCACAATCCTCAATTGAATATGAGACCACTGCAACGCAAGTCTCCCCATTCTCTCCCACGTTTTTTTAGGCAAAACATTCGCATCCGACCCAAGATCTAGAATAACTTGGTCCATTTCATACTCTCCTATTTGCATGGTGAGCCTCATCTCATTCCATATTCTTCGCTTATGCTTACCAATTTTTCTGACCATGCGCGGTCCCTCAGGAGCATTTTCTTTACCAACACATTTATTGATCAACTCCTACAATCCTTTTACATCCTTGCTATCACTTAGCAGCTTCATATAGGTCTCCAAAAAGGTAGTAAGCATGGATGGGTCCATATCTTCAAACTGCTTATCCTGACTTCCTGAGGTAGAAGCCTCAGCGAAGCTTTTCTTTGTTCCATGAAGTCTTCTTTCGCGCGGTTTCTCTAGACTTTGTGGACCCATTCACTTTCTTCAGGCTACTTTCGCTTATCTTCGCAAGTCATCATTCCACTTCGTAACATGATATTCACATTAGAATCCTCTTTACGGGGTTCCACCCTCACCATCTATAGGTTTTGGGTAGGTTGTTAAGGCTACATCCCCTTTTCACGCATCTTAACTATTAACATAGGGCAGTATTTTGTCGTGTGGTCAAACTGAGTACAACATCAGCACGAGGGGCATGTCGGGTTCATACATTCTCGTGTGTAGTGTCCTGGCCCTCCATAATTGTAGAAAATAACTTGTCCCCAAACTCTTGCAGGTCCTCCTCCATCTCGGCCTTGTCTGCGCCCCTGATATCCTCCTCGCGCTCCCCCAACACCTTGATTTGGAGCCCGAGTTTCTATATGCGTCCGATACATGGGTGTTCTCTCCATCATTAACTCATAACTATGGAAATTACATTCATTGTGACCTATTGATTTGCAGAAGTTGCAAAAGAGCTCTTGCGATGTCTGTACAAATTTCTGCAGTAAGTCACAATTGTCTGTCACATGTTTTCCAGCTACTTGGCATATAGCACAACACAGTGCCGACCCTATACTTGGCCTTGCTTGAGCTTCTGGCCTTAAGGGCATCAGTCCTCCTCCTACAACATAATTCACAAAGACAGGGCAATGATTTTTATCATGCCCCTGACTCTTACATTTCAAACACCAAACTTCTTTGCGCACCTCAGGCCGATCCGCTCTATCTTTCTTTAGACTTTGGAACTCTAGGAAAATATTCTGCAACCCTGTGTGAATTTGCTAAACTCCCAAAGCAACACCTTGAATTGGTGTCTCATGCAATCTCATCACAATCTCCAGGGCTTCTGCCTGGGTCCCAATCTTTTGCTATGATAAAGCAACCCTTAGACGAGGCAAGAGAAAAGCCACAAATGATTTGCGGTGTTGCCCATCCGTAAGATTCATGTTAGCTTTGTGGATCTTGTATTTCAATCTCTAATCCATCTCCCAGGGTGTCTTGCTAGGCTTCATCATGATCTCCTTGAATCCCATGATTGATTTCACTTCAGACGTGGGTCTATTGAATTCCTTATTCAGCGTAGTCTGAATATCTGCCAACGCAGTCGTCAGGTTATCAGTGTAGTACTTAATGTACCGCGTTAGCGTGTGCTCTTGTAAAGAAGTAACCAATGTTTCTTTCTTCATCTGATCATCTGTAATGTTCTAGGCATGCGACACAACCTTCGCAATGAACAAAAACTGATCTGGGTCCTCATTTCCCAAGCCCTTGAAAACGGGAAACTTCATTTTATTTTCCATATTGAATGGTGGTGGAGGTGGTGGCAGTGTGGGCGAAGATGGAGGTGGTATGGGCAGATGGGGTATTTGCAAAAGCCCTTGCCTTATTAACTGGACAACGCTCTGTGGTGAAGCTTGTGCTGCTTCTTCGTCGTCACTCAGAGGAGGCTCAATCAGCGGGCTATATTCAAGACTTTTTCTCCTTCTATCCATGAATAAATTTCCACTTCGCATAGCTCCAAACATCAAAGTAATTGCATAACCTACCTTTCAAACAAGAGAATTTTAATCCAAGTATTCAAATATCTCAAATACTTACCTCGCAGTCCCTTGAAGAAGTTTCACTCTGCTTCATTGTAGTTCACCGAGGTATCGACCACGAACTCTATCACAAATCCTCTGATGACATGATCAAGCTAGTGATCAACAGTGTGCGCGATCTTATCTTTAGAGGCTTCCAATCTCTGCACTAGCTTTGGGGTCCACATTATTGGACTGTCAAGCCTCCACCTTCCCTGTCCGTTCGCTAATTTAGTGATCAACTCATATAGCTCGACCGGGAAGGAAAAAAAGAAAATTTCATGGATCTATGTGTACAGGTACCTGTCCATCCACTATTCTTTTGTCAATCACAGATTTCTATTTTCTTACACTGCGAATTTGTGAATCTTTCTATCCAACCAGTCTTCAATTCATTTCTTTGTTGGATTCCAGTGATGCAACATCACACATCTCTTTATGTAGATCCCAGTCCCGTAAATAGAACCATTTGTTGGATTAGTGGGTCCTGACCCAGGTTTAGAGTTAATTTTTCCAAACAAATCCCTACACTACTGGCACTTTCAGCATCAATCCACAGAGCGCGGACTGAAGTCTCACCCGAAGCAGTAAAGGGGGATGCTGGAACCAAGTTTTCGCACCTAGAGATGATTATGATGTTGTTTTATGCCCTAAAAATTCCTTTGCATAGATCGATAAGACCTTGAGGCTAATCGATATAACTTCCTTTTAGCAACCTCTAGACTTTCGCGAAGGTCTACGACTGTCTGTCGCATACCTTAAACAGGTGAATCAACCGCTTACGTGCCTTTGTAATTACTCTTAGTTCTGTATTTAGCCAGATTGGCCTAAGTATCAGATATCTTTAACATGTATTAAGGTATTCTTCATGTAAACAGATATTAGTACTTGGTTCATATAACAATGTAAACCATGTAGAATCATGCATCAATACAATATTAAATCATAAACCCATCATTTATCATAACATAAACGCAATCACTCATAATAGAAGTAAATGGACAAAACACAGATATTTCTAGAATAATATGTTTCTTAATGCTTCAGTTCTGCTTACAGAATCGAGACTACCCTGCACACTCAGCTGCAGGGTTCCATGCACTCAGCTGCGGACTCTATTCTAGGCCTATGCACACATAGCTGCAGAGCCTCTCTTCTACTCTAGACTCTTCGCTCTTCACTTCTTAATGACCCATTACATCAATATCCTCAAATATGAACTTAACTTAACTCCCTTAGACTCTCTAAGAGACTCCTTTTTATACAATCCCATGGTTCGCGGACCATGGGTAGGTCTATACAAGCCGACACAACTTACATAAAAGAAGGGAAAATCCCTTTATGACACTTACTATCTATGCGCTCTGCGACCAAAAATTTGTGGAGACTTTATATTTTACATAACAAAAACTTGGTTTTTCTGCCCCAAAATTGACCCTATGGGACCCTATCCCAACAACATAGGTTTTATCAGGTTTTGATGGTGGTTTTAGCGTTTCCTTTCCATTTCTAGATAACCATGGTGTGATGGGATTCTTTCTTGGTTTAGATTTGGATTGTGAGAAGGTTTTGGATCCGGGTGAGGTGGTCTCAGGAAAATCCCAAGGGTTGGGGGTGGAGATGTTCTTCTCCAAGAATCCCTCAACATATGGGTGGAGAGAAGAAAATTTGTTAAGGGATGGTGAAGGAATTCTGAAGCATCCAAGGTCAGTTTGGTTTTGAGATCTCGGGAACAATTTAGGTGAGATTATGGTATGGTGGGGTGGAGGTGGTTTAACCTCTAGATTACCTTGGTTTTTTATGGATTGATTTATCACATGAGATCCCATATTCATGCTTGGAATATGGCACAAGGGTGATTGGCTGAAAGGAAGATTTGGTTTAGCTCAATCTATGGTTGGGTGGTATGTGGAATTCCTTGACTTGGTTGGATTTTTCATGTGGTTAATAAGATCTAAGTTTCTCTTTTCTTTGATGAGTAACTGTACGTGTATTATGTGGCTTTAATGATTGTTCTATCATTGTTATTTACCTGGTTATACACTAGTTATAAGCATGTTTATATGATAGATTTAAGTATGGCTCTTATCACATTTTAATTAATGAATTTCTGGTTAATGAATGCATGACCTGATTGGTTTTATGCGAACTATTGTGAGAAGGCATCGGTCCTCCTTTTTAAACCTCAGATAAGTTTCAAATCCATATGTTCAGATATGCATTCATGACCTGTAAGTTACATGTTAACCTTGTGTTTGATGGAATGCCTGTCCTGGTTGGGAGGGGTCAGGTCAAGTCCTTTTTAAATTTCTAGGTTTAGAAGCTTTGTTTCTATGTTATTCACCATTTTTGGAAGTTTCATTGAGTTTTGGGTAGAGGCATGAGTCATAGCTCTGAAAAAGTGGCTCAGAATTCGGGGTCGCTAGCACATAACTGAATGGAAAAGTCCATAGTTGTTGCGAAGTTGGCCTATGGGAGTGACTAGAAGCTTACAGTCAGTTAGAGGGCTTATCAAGGAAGCGATTGAGAGACCAGGTCAGTGAAAAAGAGAGTCAACTAAGGGGTTGGGTAGCTCTTGAAGGTCTTGTAACACCTGAGGGAAGTAAGTAAGTTCTTAAGTTGTTGACTCCATTTCCTTAAGGTCGTATAGGAGGTTAAGTCTTATCATAGTGATGCTCAACTCATGTTTACCTCGAGAAAACTGGTGAAAGTGGGAGGAGGCGGTTATAGGGTGGTATCAGAGTGGGTTGTGCTCTCTTTGGGTAAAATCTGGTGTTGTCAAGGTTATGGTTGTCATCCATGGGGTCATGGTATACAATTGGTATGGTCATGCATGATGTTTTTATATTAATATGATTATGAATATATATGTATCATTTTAATGTGGACTAATTTTGCAGATAAGATAAGCCTCCCATGAACGTTAATGAGGTATGGTTTTGATTTTGGTATCTATTTGGTTTATCTAACATGGTGTTGAACCACTAATTTGTCATTATTATTATCACTTTTTAACGTCTATTTCTACCATTCTTTATCACATAATTTATCATATAATTCCATTTTATAGTTATTTATGCTCTTTTGAGTAAAAAATACTTGTTCCTCTTTATTTTTAATATATTGAAGATTATTATGCATTATTTTTCCAATGATTGTTTATTAATAAATTTGTTATAACATCACTCATGATTTTAGCCTCCAAGACCTTTTCCAGATTGCAAATTTGATCTCCAACTCATAATCAAATATTCCAACTCAAAAATTCGTTGGAACAAGAAGTGACAATTTTGCGTTGGGCATTCCGAACAAATGAAGATGAATCTTAAAAATCTGAAACATGGGTTTTGTCTAGAATGGACCCAATTAGTTTTGTAATGAGTATTTTTCTGAAATCTGGTTTGTATTGAGATAAACTCAAGGTTCTCTGAAGGTGATTTTATTAGATTTGCTGTTGCAACTTCTTCCAATTGCAATACCAGATTCGACTTGTTCCTGCTGAATGACGATGGGAAGATCTTTTAGATCTGATATTGTTTATTGAGATTATGCAATCAATTCAAAATTATAATAGAAATCATTTTGTAATCAACTTTGTTGTAACTTCTCTTTGCTCTCTGTGTATTTAAATGAAAACAGAGATCAAAGAGAGGATGGATAATTAGGAGATAGGAGATGGACAATTATTAGATAGGATGTAGGAGATGAGATAAGAGATGAGAGATGGGAGATGAACAATTGTTGAATTGGAGGCAAAGCTAAGAACTTCAATTTTATGTAATTATTTCTCTCATATGTTTTAATCAAGGAAGTTATCCATTGAGTTCTACATCTGTTATCTATAATCTGATTTGAGTTATTTCTCAAGGCAGAACTGAGTCTTGGGTAGTTGGGCCCATTACCTTGGATTGGCTTCTGCCTTGAGAATATAAAGTAATTTAATTATGTGCTTGTTTATTTGAATTTCAATCATTGTTCTTTAAAGTAAATTTCCTTTTATTCAAGTAATTTGTCGGTTGCTGCATTTTTCAGATTTGTTGTTTCCTGCAATTTCTAAATTTCATTTAATTTACTGCTCTAGATTAGCATTTGAATTATGTTGGGTGAAATAGATTAAATTTCCAATTCAGCAATGTGTGGTTTAATTTAGCAATGAGTCAAGTTTTGTGATTAGCATAATTGTTTTTCCTATCATTTACTTTCTTCTTTTTAATTTTAGTTTTATTATTCAAGTCTTACATTTTATTTATTGTTGAATGAGTTTGATAGTATAGAACACAATCATATAGAACTAGTGTTAGCTCTTGGTATTGTTATGCATATATTTTTCTGATTGACTTGAAATAAAAATATGCTCCTCAGGTTGATAATTAATGTTCAAGTGATTAGTTGTTTTATTAAGCAATTAATTTTACCCAACATTTTGGCGTTGTTTTCAAGGAGACAGTGAAATTTCACTACCACACTAATATCTAGTTGTAGATGCATACCTGACTTCGTGAGAGTTGGTTATTGAAGATGGAAGGTAAGAACCTACGTGCGCATCCTAGGGAACCAACGATGGGTCTACTCTCATTAGTCAGGCTTCGGTCATATAGCATGCACTGATAAAGGTAGGAATTTTAGAGGTAGAATTTTGAAAGAAAAAAATCTGATGATTCCACTCAAGTGGTGATGTAAGCACCACCCATTTCACTAACCAATTGACAGGAACATTTGGAGGAGGAGCCTCAAAGCAACACATGAAGAACATCTTCTATTAAGGTAAGAAATGGCTCACATTGCTATTTTTGAATTCCCTATCAAAGATCTAGGAGGAGTGACACAAATGCACATAATTCCCCCATCTTCTCTACCAAATTTTCACGGTTCAGCAAATGAAGACTTAGATACATTCTTATTTGAGTTTGAAGTACTTTGTAGAGGATATGATTATTGTAGTAATGATCAAAAGTTGAAATTGTTTCCTCTTACTCTAAAAGAAGCAGCTCTCCAATGGTTCATGAGCCTTGGTGGGAACTGCATCCAAACATGGGAGGACATGAAGAATGTATTCTTGAAGAAGTATCAAGACTATTGCAAGGCCAGTGAAAATATTCCCAGTATGATAAAAGGGGAAGATGAAAGCTTGGAGGAATATGTAGAGCGATTTCAATACAACCTTCAAAAATCAAAGCATAAGTATTTAGAAAAAGAGATCTTAAAAACACTCCTACTCAACGAAATCAGAGATGAATTTTTAGAACTCTTAAATCTAATGGGAAAAGGTGATTTTTTCAGTTATCATATGATGATGTTTTTGAATTATGCATAAAGTATTCAAGAGGAATATCCAAGGCTGGTAAGAATTCTAGAGAAGTTTCTTCTTTCTTTTCCAAATCTACTACAAGAACAGGAGATATAGGAGTTGAAATCGATGATTTATTTGAACATTTTAAAAATGATTTTATTAGCTCTCAAAATTCACAATTGGATGTTTTGCAGGTTCAAAAAAAGCAAGAAATTGAGCAAGTGTTTTTCTCTCATTTTCAAAAGGAGCATCCCATAGATAGTTGTTCTTTCTTATCTAGGATGGAAGCATGGGGGTTTCACTCAATTGACCTCTGACCTATCGCGTGCATTTGTGGCATATTAAAAAATACCCTGAATTTGACTATATATTGGAAAATACCCCTAAAAATAACATTATTTAACCCCCTACCAATATGAATCCAATACACCATCCCAATTTTTAAAACCCCTACTTCTACTAGATATTGTAGGTATCCATTTTTTCATTAACATTTTTTATACCCCTTTATATTTTTTCAATAACTTTCGGTTCCCTTTTTTGTACCTGCCAATATAAAAACCTTTTACCCCCTATATATCCCGCAATGTATGATGCCATTTTTTCCACAATATATATCCCCTAATATGAACCCATCTGGTATGGTATTGCTTCCCTAGTGAAGCCCCCATGGATGGAAGAATCATATCAAATAGATGGAAAAGTTGCTACAGTTTCACAACCATGGAAATCATGGCTTACATGTATGGTTCAAAACACTTCCTCTCAATTTTCTTATTTGCATAATCCATTATGGAATACTCCTGTGTTAGGGAATCCATTTCAATCTCAATATAACCCCCACCAATCTTGTCTACAAGTTTGGCATGGTTCATCTTATGATTACATGAATACTCTTCCACATCTTGTAACACAAACACATCATCCATATTCTTTTCCAGCTTTTCAACAACATCTTTCTTGTCTATCAAAACCATCCACACAACCTAATCAACTACATCATAAAAATGCTCCATGTCCTACACAATTTCCTCCTCAACTCATTCCACACCCTCACCATAATAAACTAGTACAACATTCTTATAGTGTTGAACTGCAAAATTTAACTACCCTTCCCACCCATTCTATCTCACATGCACCATTGCAGAAAACTTATATTGAGATTGGGAATGTTTCAAATCCAAAAATTGTAGAAGTTGTGGAAGAAAATGAGGTTTCTTCTAGTCTGCATCAACAAGCTGTTTTAAAAACTCAAGAACTTCATGATATGATGGCTATGGGAAATTAAGAAAGTAAAGGATATATTGAAGATGGTTTCACTCAATCATTTGTTTGCATCATCACTCCATACTTCAACAATTTTTGACACCATCTTTTCGAGGGAAGTTGGCTTCTCATACCATACTATTTATTAACATGCATTTTTCAAACTTGGGTATGCACATACTTGAGGCTTTATTTCAAAAATGGCTCTACTAGAAGTAATCTTATACATAAGCATATTCATTTTTCAAAGCAGAGTAGGTTGTGTAGAAGATAAAATAAATAAGGACATAAATAAATACATTTTTTTAATGTAAAAATAGTTGTTTTTGTTGCAACACATTGTGGAAATCAATATTGGTGATAAATGTTTTAATTTATTTGTGTATTTATATGTACTATATTTAAAATAATAGTTATACAAACACTCATATTCATTTTTATCACAAATTTGGAAAAATTGCTTGAATATTATATTTTTTGGCTTGAGGGCTTGATGAAAATTTTTGAAAACATAGTTGAGACAGTCATGTTTTGAGGGACCAAAAGGGAATATTTTTAAAAAATGTTCCTATACAAAGTATCCCTTAATTTATACTTTCCAACCCAATTTGAATCACTCCATTTGGATTTGAAACGAAGAAATTATAACCAAAACATTGACAAGGTGTTTAGTAGGCAACTCAGGAAAAGAGTTGGGACAGTTAGTTTTTGGAGGCCTAAATAACTATATTTTTAAAAATTGTTTCTATGTATATTACCCTATTAATATAGTTTATAAGTATATTTTAATCACTTTATTTTAATATCGTATGAGAAAGTTATGACCCAAATACTGATTGTCTATCGTAAATCAGCACTCTTAAAACTATGTTTTTCCGGTTGTTCATTAGAGCATTTGACCCATCAATTATTATTGTCCTTAAAACATATTTCTATTGGAGATAAATAAATGAATCTAATTTAATCTCCAATTTGAATAATTTGAATCCATCATCAAACGAAAACATTATGCCTAAAATATCAATTGTTGGTCTAAGTTGGGAAATCGAAAATGAGTTTGTTATGCAGGTTGTTCCAAGTAAAATTGACATATCATACCATGTAATTATTAAAACATATTTTTATTGGTGATATAACTTTGAAATAACTCTCATTTGGATTTGGAATCACTCAAATCAGAAGAAAAACAAAGGAGTTATGAATAAAACACTACAGGTTAGCATGATTGGTCACTGCTCTCCCGCAGGTAATAAATTAATTTTACTTTGTTATTTTTTCCATGGATTGATTTTACAGAGTAACTACTTGTTATTTTTTTGCATACTTCTTGGATTAGGGGAGCCCAATCACCTACCTTTCTCCATGATTTAATGTTTTATTGTAGGTAGACGCTCGTTTTTTTCAAGTTCTAGGAAAATAAAGGTCAATTTATGAATGAGTTATTCTTGAAGACAATGTTAATAAAATAAGAGAATTTGATCTGAATACTTGTTAGGAAATTTAATATCATATGATTTTGATTTTTTCTAGGTGTCACGATCTATTTTTTTTTGGAAACATAATACCTTGTTACAAAATTGTTCCTGCTATTGCTCACCAATATGGAGAAAACAATGTGAAGACTTTTTCATTACTAACAGATTCATAATAGAAGAAATGGAGAATTGATTTCAATTTGAA
This sequence comes from Pinus tabuliformis, assembly GCA_031772625.1. NCBI lineage: Eukaryota > Viridiplantae > Streptophyta > Pinopsida > Pinales > Pinaceae > Pinus > Pinus tabuliformis. The sequence continues at coordinate 602,061,424 of CM062813.1, read as the reverse complement.
GATTCATGTCACTGCTGCTAAAGCATTTTTCCAAGAGATCATTTTTTTTTCCATTGATAGATTGTTGTTCCTTGAAACAGATTGATGTTCCCTTAGGAAACAAAACCATAGTTGTTGTAACTTTATTTATTTATTTTTTTAAAATAAAGTGTTGTTTCTTTTCTGATTTCTCTTATATTTTTGTGTTTTAGGTGTTGCTTCATTCAAAGTTGTAGTTGCCATTACATTGGTGAATGCACAATTGCTGTTATGTCAAATGAACAACTTATGTTCATTTAAACGGACAGCTCTGATTCCTTTTTCGTGTGTTTATAATTTTTGTTCAATCAATTGAACAACTGTTGTTCAGTCAATTGAACAGTTGTTGTTCGATAGAACGAACAACTTTGATTTCTTTTTGGTGTGTTTATAATTTTTGTTCAATCAATTGAACAATTATTGTTCATTCAATTGAACAGTTGTTGTTCAGTAGAATGGACAACTCTGATTCCTTTTAGGTGTGTTTATAATTGTTGTTCAATCAATTGAACAACCATTGTTCAGTCAATTGAACAGTTGCTGTTTGGTATAACGAACATCTGTGATTTCTTTTTCTTATAATAAAAAATTGTTGTTCCAATAACCTCACAATTGCGGTTCAATTTTAATCAAGAAACCATTTTTCTCTCCCACGTTTTCCTATCAAAACCATATTTTTGGATTGGGAGTTTGTACCCAAGATAAAGGAAAAACAATAATATTAATACCATTATGATTTGTAAAACCTTTGATGGTTATATTTATTCTGAAACTGACCTGGTTTATCTATATAATGATTGGTTGAATATCTTCTCTTTGGACATATCATAAAATGATTCACTATCTTAATACCATGTTGGTTTATATTTCACACTTTCAATTGATAATTCTCTTTGGTATGATGATATAGGGATAAAAGCATAACTTTCATTGGCATGTTTTACTTCTCACACCATCCCTAACTCTTAAGGAGTAAATAAGCCTCCCTCCCTTTATAATAAAAATATGGAAATACAATACAAATCTTCTTAAAGAGGATAGGGGGTCTCATTACAAGCCAACCTACCATGATCATAAGGATATAACAAGTGACATTCCATTATAGCCACCACACTAGGGTAATGGTCTTCTAAACAGTCAAAACTGTCAGAAGGACAGGAGGTCTCATCACGAGCCGATCTGATCACTTTGTTATATCCTAGTGAATGGCACTATGATTATCTGGTTACCATGCTAGCATAGTGATCTCTTTATAGCAATAAACAACCATCTAAATACTAAATAGAGGATTCTCACTCATTTTTGTGTTAAAAAAAAACCCTGTCGAGGCTATGAATGCTTGCTGGCAGCAATGGCTCTACTTATGGTATTGAAGTTCTATGTTACATTGCCAATTATTCTTTATCCCATTATTTCCTATTGATTCATTTCTAAAGGTGAATTTACCATTTGAACAATGTTTATAACTATATTAACCCATATGCATGGTAAACTATACTTTTATATGAATTATATCAATATTGTCCGATCAATCGATACCAGCAGTCGTTATCATCTATCGCCTGTCATGCTTTCATCATATTTTTCCACCTAAGGAAACATCTCTTCTCATAATGATCAATTCTTTGTTTTACTCCTTTTGCGGTCATTTCCCATCTTCACGATTTGTACTGCTCTGACTGTTCTTCTGGTTTGTTTTTTTTTTTTTTCTGTATTTACACCGCTCTGACTATTGTCCTGCTGCATTTATGAATCCCCAACGTCCTTTCCCTTTTTCCTATGCTTTATGGTCGTGGACGCCCTTTTCTCATTGGAGGGGGAAGGTCATGCACTATGATGATATGACAAGATATAATTATCAAACTCCGCCATAACTTGTTGATTTGACAAAATATTATTATTGCATTTATACAAAAGTTTTTCTGATTGAAATCTTTGCATGCGACTTATCTGTTGTTGTTCAAAACTAAAACTGTGGATTCAAGAAAATTGCATGCAGAGTAGTGAATTGTTTATAGGAGAACAACAAGTATGGGGGCAAATCTATTCACAGCGATCCCACACTATTGCAACTAACAGAAGAGGCTCGAGCAACTCGCAAATGCGAACAATTGTTCAGACATTATGTTCTTGTAGGGCTTCCACCTTTTGCATCACTTTCAACATCAGCTCAGCCTACATTAGCTTCAACAAATTCCAGTCCATACATGTCATTCCACATTTTTTCAGAGGTAAAACTTGAGGTAAAATAGCATAAGTTTCTGATTTATTAAAAATATAGGAGAATTTCATGAAAATATATTGAACATTATTTATAATCATTCATTCCACACCTTTACCACTTCTCATTTTTCAGAGACATAGAAACTTTCAGTTTGGGGGAGTATTACTTTCATTCATTTATTTACTATGACCTAGCCATCATCCATCGATCTCTTTATTCATTCTCAAAACCTCCCTTATTCCATGTTGTTTTACACCAAGCAGAGATTTCAACAACGATTGTAGAAACCACCTCAATTTGTTTTCTAGTATTGCATGAGGGCATGCTAATTCTCTAGTTTTGGGGAGGAATTACTACACATGATGGATGTTTTCCACTTTCTTTCTCATTTAAGGCATACAATTTCATTTTTATATAGTGCAAAAACTGATTTGTGTATATCTTTAAAACTATGAACTGAATTCTTGTGATATTTGGACAGCAAAGAGGTATCATTGAAAAACACAAACCCAGAAAATTTCAAGTTAAATTAGTTTGTAAAATTTCAGAAATCATGCATTGTCACCTACCACCATTTTTCTTATGCCCCATGATCCATGCATCAAAATGATCTGATTTTTGGATTAGAGAAGCATTAATATAGTAGAAATCTGCTTGCAAAATTTTAACAAAATATGGTTTGTAATTTTTAAGAAAATGGTTAATGAAGTTTGTCGTTACTTATATCATATTTCTCTGCAACTTCATATACATTTAGTTGAAATTCAATTTGAAAATTGTTACACCTTCATCAACATTGCTAAAATTGAATATTCATTATTTGAGGAAGAAGTCATTTGTTCCATCAATTTCATGAATTGGGATGAACATTTTTGTATTATAGCTTGGTTAATACAGAGGATTTGGGTTGCATGAGGACATGCAACATATTCAGTTTTGGAGTATGTTGAGCCACTAATTTTTCATTATTATTATCAATTTTAACGTCTATTTCTACCATTCTTTATCACATCATTTATCATAATTTATCATATAATTCCATTTTATAGTTATTTATGCTCTTGTGAGTAAATAATATTTATTCTCCTTTATCTTTAATATATTGAAGATTATTATGCATTATTTTTCCAATGATTTTATTAATAAATTTGTTATAACATCACTTCACGATTTTAGCCTCTAAGATCTTTTCAAGATTGCAAATTTGATCTCAAGCTCATAATCAAATATTCCAACTCAGAAATTCACTGGAATAAGAAGTGACAATTTTGCTTTGGAATTTCCGGACAAATGAATGTGAATCTCTAAAATCTGAAACATGGATTTTATGCAGAATGAACCAAACTAGTTTTGTAATGCACATTTTTCCAAAATTCGGTTTGGATTGACAAAAATGCAAGGTTCTCTAAAGGTGATTTTCTTAGATTTGTTGTTCCAACCGTTTTCCAAATTCTTCCAATTACAATGCTAGATTCGACTTGTTCATGTTGAATGATGATGGGAAGATATTTCAGATCTAATATTGTTTATTGAGATTATGTAATGAATCCAAAATTGTAATGGAAATCATTTTGCAATGAACTTTTTTGTAACCTCTCTTTGCTCTCTGTGTATTTAAATGAAAACAAAGATCAAAGAGAGGACGGATAATTAGGAGATAGGAGATGGACAATTATTAGATAGGATGTAGGAGATGAGATAAGAGATGAGAGATGGGAGATGAGCCATTGTTGAATTGGAGGCAAAGCTAAGAACTTCAATTTTATGTAATTATTTCTCTCATATGTTTTAATTAACGAAGCTATCAATTGAGTTCTACATCTGTTATCTATAATATGATCTGAGTTATTTCTCAAGGCAGAACTGAGTCTTGGGCAGTGGGGCCCACTACCTTGGATGAGTTGTTGCCTTGAGAATCTAAAGTAGTTTAATTATGTGCTTATTTATTTTAAATTCAATCATTGTTATTTAAAGTAAATTTCCTTTTATTCAAGTAATTTGTTGGCTTCTGCATTTTTCAGATTTGTGGTTTCCTACAATTTCTAGATTTCATTTAATTTACTGCTCTAGATTAGAATTTGAATTATGTTGGGTGCAATAGATTAAATTTTCAAATCAGCAACGTGTGGTTTAATTTAGTAATGATTCAAATTGTGTGATTAGCATAATTGTTTTTCTTGTCATTTACTTTATTCTTTTTAATTTTAGTTTTATTATTCAAGTCTTACATTTTATTTCTTATTGAATGAGCTTGATAGTATAGCACACAATCATATATAACCAGTGTTAGTTGTTGGTATTGTTATGCATATATTTTTCCGATTGCCTTGGAATAAAAATACACTTCTCGGTTTGATAATTAATGTTAAAGTGATTAGTTGTTTTTATTAAGCAATTAATTTTACTTAACACATGGCCTACTTACTAGAAGAAAAGAATCATAGATGATGAGAAAAATGTTAGACTATAGTTCACGTGACTCTCCCTACATATCATTTGGGCAAAAAGTAGATGAGTATTCTCCTGGTATAGTAGATACATTGAGGAGTTTGAGGGCAAAGATTAGAAGTTGCAAAACAGACAATGATAGGTTGTTTGGGGCTCAGGAAAGACTTGCAAGGGCTCATGAAAGAAAATATAATTCAGTGCAATGATTCTTTAGAGCTTTTCATATTTTCAGAGACAGGGACTATTGGGGATCAATTAAGAGTAGGAAGAGAAAACTAATGGAGCCTATGGTAGTAGGTCTCAATCAAGATACATGTTGGATAAAGGGGATACAATAAGAGGTGAAAAATCATTAGATATACCTAACAAGAGGACTAGTATGTATGGGCATCATTTTAGTTCTTCATCTAGGAGACATTATCACCATCATCACCATCATCATCCTTATAGGAGGAGTGAGTACTTTCCTGAGTTAAATAAAGTCAAGCCTCCTAAATTTGATGGAGAGATGAAGAAGCCAGAAGATGCAAAGACATGGTTGCTTGGGATGAAGAAATTCTTAAAATTCCATAACTACTCAGAGAACATGAAAGAAAAAATAGCCACCTTCAGTCTTAAAGGGAAAACATACATTTGGTGGGAAGATGTGAATAATGTCAATGGTATTCGAGAAGAAGAGTTTATTTTGGATGAGTTCGAGAGACTCTTCAAGAAGAAGTACCTATCGGAGAGCTACTATGATGGCAGAGCTAAGGAATTTTATGAGCTGCAAATGGGTTCTATGACAGATGATGAGTATATTAGCAAGTTCCTGGAGCTATTGAGGTATGTTCCTTACCTCAAGGATGAGAAGGCTAAGATCCAGAGATTCATCAGTGGGTTTCCAATAGCATATAAAGACTAGATTGAGATTGATGAGCCCAAATCGTTGGAGAAGGGCATCCGGAAATTGAAGCATTGTTACGAGTAGTCAAAGCGCAAAGTTGAGCCTAAGCGTGATTTGAAGGGAAACGATAAAGTTAAAGGGAAGTGGCCACCGAAGTGGGAAATACCTCTAGATGTAGGTGAGAAAGAAAATGTTTCTCCTTATAAGAAGTGCAATGCAGTTGAGAAGGGACACAGGTCACAACCTGAAGAGAAGGAGAACAGAGGTGATGGTAGGGGACCATTGCAATGTTGTATATGTGGAAAATATCATCACAAGAGGGATTTTCCATTGTACTAGGGCGGAAGGCCTCAGATCTATAGCTCTTAGGAGGCACAGACAGTTGGAGATGTTGGTCATAACATTCCTTAGATTTATGCAGTTGTGGAAAACAAGCAAGAATATTGTAGGTTTTAACCCCGTACAAAAATTACCTACATACGAATTCTAAAAGCAAAAAATAAACAATGGTGAGAGCATAAAACATAAAACATATATACACAGAGATTTTCCCTTGGATCCCAAAACCGAGACTACCAAATTGATTTTTCATTATATTCATTTCAATGTTACAATAAATATGTATACATGCTGAAGCATCCATAAGCCCCAATCCATTAACTCTGGATTAGAACATAACCATAGTTTCCTTCACCAGATCTACAAAATACCATGCGAAAAAACTATCATGCCAAAAACCATGTGTGAAAGCCATGCACAAAACCATAGGTAGGTCCGCCCACCTAATATAGGGTCCAAAAAAAATTTCACCAAGTCGTTGCCGCGGATCCCATAGATAGGGGCTACCGCCCCCCTCAAACACCCCAACAAGGGGGTTTGTCAGCTCCCTTGTGACACCCCTGCTACACCTCGCGAAACGAAGAGGGAGTTGGGTGCCCCCCAGCTTCAACTACTGGAGCTATTCATGGAAAGAATATAACACACACCCAAAATTCTCCCACTTGTTGCTCTATTTCCAAAGGGGGCCACAGGAGAGCTTAGTCATTAGTCCAGACCTACAATGCCCATTGTTTATCTACACTAAGCAAACTTCTCAGTGCTCAAAGGCTTTTTCAATGCATCTGCAATATTCTTCTAAGTGTCAATATTTACCAGCAACACCTTTTTTTCCTCAACCATATCCCTTACCAAATGATACTGAACATCAATGTGCTTTGTCTTTAGATGATAAGCAGGGTTCTTTGCCAAGAAAATTTCACTTTGGATGTAACAATCTGTCCTTATAGCTCATTGTATTAACCCCATACTTGAACACAATATCTGTAACCAAACTTCTTCGTTGCTTGCATGAGTGGCTTCCATGTATTCTGCCTCTGTAATTGAAAGTGTCACTATAGACTGTCTCTTACTCATCCAACAAAATCCACCTCCAAATAGGTTAAACACATACCCACTTATAGATCTTCTCTGATCCAGATTTCCAGTCCAGTATGCATCAAAAAAGCACAGATGTCCAAAACTCTATCCAATTCTCGTCTTCCTTGGTAGTATAGACCATAATCACTAGTGCAAAATACCTGAAAACCCGCTTCACTGTTGTCCAATGCTCCTTTCCTATTTTTGACATAAACCTGCTCAATACTCCCACTGCATGTGCAATGTATGGTCTATTACAAACCATTGCATACATTAGGCTACCGACTGCACTTGCATATGGAACACGGGACATGTCATCTCCCTCTCTGCCTGATCTCATTTAATTTCCATGCCCAAAATATAGTTTTCAGCACCAATATCTTTCACGTTGAATTTGGAGGACAATTGGGTCTTCAATTCTTGGATAATTTCTTTGTTATTTCCAATCAGCAACATATCATCCACATATAAGACCGAATAAATAACACGGTCACCCATTAATCTAAAATACACACAATGATCTGCTTTGCTTCTGGTGAATCCAGGTTCCCGTATATATGTATCAAATTTCTGATACCACATCGTTAGTTACTATTTTAACCCATACAAAGACTTTTTTAACCTACATACCAGTTCTTTCTTACCCTTCATTGCAAAGCCTTCAGGTTGTTTCATGTAGATATCTTCTTCTAGATCCCCGTGAAGAAATTGTCTTCACATCCATCCATTCTACCTCAAAATCAAAAGCAGCAGTAGTAGATAAAAGTAATCTAATAGAAGCTTCCTTGGAAACGTAAGAAAAAATATCACCAAAATCAATTCCCGACACCTAGAAATAACCTTTTTCTACCAACTGAGCTTTGTATTTCTCCACCTTGCCTTCTGCATTCATCTTCTTCTTAAACACCCATTTTCTTCCAATGGGTTTCCTTCTAGCCAACAACTCCACCAGATCCCAAGCCTCATTTTTGTGCAAAGATGCCATTTCATCAACCACGGCTTCTTTCCAAAGTTTTACATCCTCTGAATCTACTGCTTCCCTGACAGTTTGTAGAGTCTGATTCTTCCTCCTTTAGCTCAAACTCTATCTTCTCGGTTCCTTTGGTAGGACTTCATTTTTAATAACATCTTTTACCTATCTAAACACCACATCATGACTGTACACAACCTTCCTTTTTTTTAGGTTTCAAATTTTTTAACCTTTTAAACCATCCTTATACCTAATAAAGATGCACATTTCAAATTTACCATCCAACTTGGTTCTTTTCTCTTTTAAAACATGTACATATGGAATCACATCCAAATACCCTCATATGTGAAAGAGAGGGTTTCTTACCAGTCCATACCTCTTGTGGAGTCTTATCCTCCAACACTGATGAAGGTGATCTATTGACCAGGTAACATGTAGTCTCCACCACCTCTGCCAAAAATTCCTGTCTTAACCTGGCACCACTGAGCATGCTTCTTGACTTTTCCATCAACGTCATGTTCATTCTTTCTACAACTCCATTTTGTTTAGGTGTGTATGGAGTAGTTTTCTGTTGTATTATACCACAATTCTTACAGAACTCTTCAAATTCCTTCTTGGAAAACTCTCCACTGTTATCTGTCTTCAGCACCTTTATCTTATTCTCTGCCTGGTTTTCCACTGTTATAGGAATAATACACCCTAGAGTATGGGTTGAGCACCCCAATAGAGCAGAGGGAATACACCAAAAAGAAGCAGACAAACAAGCAGCCTTAATACTTAAAATACTGAAGTAGGAAGAAGAAGTATTACCTGAAGGTCCTATGTTTGAGGTCATTCCCATAAGGTCCAAATCATCTGCTTCCTCCAATGCCTTAAAACCTACAACTCATTCAAGCAAAGCATATACAACAACAGTAATTGAAAGCATGTTCATGATATAAGTGTTAGATCATATAAGCATATAAGTATAAAACATGAAATCATACATCAATTAGATTAAAACATGAATTAAAGCATTAAGATCTAATCATCAAGAACAAGACATGGCTTCTTTATTGATGACAACAAAAGAATATGGAAGAATACAACCTGATCCTTCTCCGGCTCCAAGTGAAACCTTCATCTGGATCCGTCCAGCCCAAGCCTCAACAATCCTCTTTCAAAAGCATACACATGGATGCCATATAAAGGAGATGGACATCACAATGAGGAAACAGGAGTTTCCTATAGCTGGGAGTGCAAGAGGCATAGGGATAAAATCAGACTTGATTAGGGACAACTTGGATATAATATCAATATCCTATCTCTCTCTCCCCTTAGGCCTTCCCCATGAGGTGTATTTATATGACCTCAAAATAGTTTTTTCAGTTGGGAAACAGTTAGGCCATGGGCTCTTGTAGGTAGGCTTCCAGTGTAACCCATAAACCCCACCCAAAAAATATGGATTTTATATTTTTTTCATATTTTAAATCATATATGCAGGTTGGGTATAATTGAACCCACGTGTTCATGTGCTTTTTACAGGGCAGAGTTGTGTATGGAATTTAAAATAATAATTTTCAATATTTGGACCAAGTCTGAAGGGAAAGGGTTTCCTAAGGCTATGACTCAGAGCATCAAGTATACAAAGGTGGTAAATGATGCTATAACACCACCAAAGCCTTAAATTCTTTAAACATGTCAAAGACTTCAGATTTCTTCCTAAGGAAATATATCCATGTATTCCTTAAGAAGTCATCTATACATGATACATAGTACACAGACTTACCCAGTGATTGAACCGACACATGTCCAAACACATCATTGTGCACAAGCTCTAATATTGTTTCTCCCTCTTAGTACTAGAGGGGAACTCACCCGATTCTGCTTCCCATATACATAGTTTTCACAGGAATCAAAATCCAGAGAGAAATTACACATACCTTCTACCATACCATTATCATGAAGTATTCGAAGGCCCTTCTCTCCAATATGTCCAAGCCTTTGATTCCATAGCATGATATTTTCTCCAGAGACCACTATATTTTATGTTCCATTTTCAAGAACCACAAAACTGTTGCACCCATTAATAAAAGTGCTACCTTGAAGCTTGTACAAAGTTATAATCTAAACTCCCCTCATCAATACTAGTGCTCCCTAAACCATATTGTAGGTATATTTCTCCAACACTATTTTTACACCTGCATCATCCTGCTTGCTTACAGAAATCATATTTTTTTGCCAATGTAGGAATATGAAAAACACCCAAAAGTGCTCTAATCCTTCCACCTTGCAACTTCAACTTGAATTTTCCACGACCGATGATTCTAGCCTTCTAGTCATCCCATAAGAAGACATCACCACCATCATATTTATCATACTCGCAGAACCACTCCCTGTGGGGAGTTAAGTGAAAAGATGCACTTGAGTCAATCAACCATGCTTCATGATCTACATGTGTACTTGAAGAAGAAGCCAAGTACACTTACCCACCTTCATCTGAGGTAGTGTTCACCTCTGTAGAAGAAGCATCATCATATACCTTCTATTTCTTAGGAGATTTAGATCTACAATCCTTTTTGAAGTGTCATTCCTTTCCGCATTTCCAGCACACCTTCATAGGTTTTCCTGGAGATTTAGATCTCCCTCTATATTTAGATCTCCCACTCAAGGATTTATTTTTGTTTTTGTTCTGGGACCTTCCTTGTATAGAAAAGGCATCACCATTCTGGCCCTCCATATTTTTCTGTTTCATCTCCTTTGACAACAAAGATGAGACTATTTCATCAAATTGCAAGGCAGTCACATTACTACCTATTGCAACAACCAAACTATCCCACGAATCTGGGAGAGAACACAACAAACTGATGCACTTATCTTCATTTGAAATTTTTATATCAATAGATAAAAACTATCTTACCACAGTATTAAAGGCGTTCAGATGCTCTATCACCGAATCTCCATCCTTCATCCTCGGGTTATATAGCTCTTTCCATAGGAACAGTTTATTCACTAGAGACTTAGATTGGTACAATGTGCCTAACTTTTCCCAAAAAACCTTCACCATAGCTTCTACAGATACATTCAACAATACTGAATCTAAGATACACAACCGTATTGTGCGCTTTGCCTTCTGATCCAACTTTGCTCAGTCTTCAGCTGACATTAGTACCCAGATCTACCGCGATCCAGTGATCTTTATCCACCAACGGATCCTCCATTTTGATTTTCCACAACTCAAAACTATGACCATTAAATTTCTTGATCTCTATCTTTCCACTGCTCACCATCTTCTTTCACCACAAGAACCGATCCTGCAGATCTCACACTTAACAGGGTCTACCATGGGCCTAAGCAAAACCCCTCAATAGTAAAGGCGTCCCCTTCAAGCCAAAAAAACTCTGATACCAAATGTAGGTTTTAATCCCGTATATAAATTACCTACATACGAATTTTAAAAACAAAAAATAAATAATGGCAAGAGCATAAAACATAAAACAAACATACACAAAGATTTTCCCCTGGATCCCAAAATCAGGACTACCAGATTTAATTCTCATTATATTCCTTTCAATGTTACAATTCATATATATACATGTTGAAGCATCCATAAACCCCAATCCATTAACCCTGGATTACAATATAACCACAGTTCCCTTGACCGAATCTACAAAATACCATGGGTTGAAAACCATCATGCCCAAAACTATGTCCAAAAAAAATTCCCCTAGGGCGCTACCCCGAACCCGTAGAGGGGGGCTACCACCCCCTCAAACCCCCTAATAGAGAGAGCTACCACCCCCCCTTGTGACCCCCTCGTTGCAACCCACGCAACAAAGGGGGTGCTGACCACCCTCCTCTAACCCGACGACTTCACTACTACTTGGTGAATAAGTGTGGCTTGAGAAAAGAAGTGCATGCAGAGTCTTGGTTGGTGGAGTTGGCTATACCTTTCATTTCTGCGTATGCTCTACTCTGTGTGATCTGGGAAATAAAAAACAGAAAGGAATAATTTTTCTCATGCATATGCTCTTTTCCGTAGTGCCTTAGTGTGATCTCGGAAAATGAGAAACATTGAGAAAAATATATAGTTTCCAACGAAAGCTAACTCCAAGCCATAAGGTTTGTTTTTTTTTTTTTTTTTTGCATGTCTGTGTTGGGTTGTGTGGTTTTTTGTTTTGTAGGCAAAAAGAGATTTTTCAAGTAAGCACGCACCCCAAGTTTTAGTGACTAAAAAAAAAACTCTTCATTTTTTCCAAAAATTACTAGCCTTTTAAACTAGCTCACTTGGTCCAAAGTTACTTTATGAGAATATAGGTCTTAGGTTCAAGTCTTTCTTTTTGTTAAGTTACTTTTTCAAAAAGCACATGTAACTTATGTTTTAAAATTATTTTATGTAAAAGTGTTCTCACCCATTATAAAAAGTGAGTCACTTATAAATCTAGAGTCTCTTTATCTTTTATTTAAGTTACAATTTAGTGAGTAGCTCATAAAGTACCATTGTAAAAGTGACTTTCACTTATTTATAAAAGTGGGTCACATAATTTTTTTTAAAGTGATCTAATTAGATTAAGTTTGGAAATGTGCGGGGGATTTTTTTAAAATATAACATTATCATTCATTTCCGCACATTCACGCACTTCGTCGGCATCTTCAACAACTTTTCTTTAAAAAGCCATAACTTCTTCATTCGGAAGTTGTTTTTAGAGCCGTTTTTTCTTTAATCAGCCTAATTTTTCGAGATCTTTCCATTGGAACACTTAGTTTCAACATATAAAACTTTAGTTTCTGTTAATATGGAAAGTCCATGCCAAGTTATTCTTGACATTACCAACTACTTCCAATGGTGGTCCTACATTGTTGATTTACTTAAAAGCAAATGTCTTTACTGAATAGCCTCAGGCCATGAAACTAAACTTAAAGATGAAGATAAGGTAGTGAAATGGGAAAATAGGCAAGATCAAGCACGTGCGTTGATAGGGATGTCTATTTCTCCAAACCTTAGATTCCATATCACAGAATTTGATACCCCTAATGAAGCAATGAAGCAACTCACTAAAGTTTTTGGAATTAAAAATGAAATTAGATCCCGTCAACTCGAAAATGAGTTTCTTATGTTGGACCCCAATAATTTTTCTTCCATTGAAATTTTTTTGTCCAAGTTCAAGACCCTTAGACTTCTCTTGGAAGGTTTTAAGGTTAAGAAAGAAGATGGTAGCCTTATTTCTTCCATTCTTACTAAGTTGGGACTAGCCTATTTTGTGTTTGTTTCCACCTTCCACTCTACTAGAGAATCCTTTATTTCTCAAGGACAAGACTACAGGTCCCCCTCATTTGATGCCTTTTGTGATTATTTAATAAGAGAACAAGAAAAACTCTTACATCTTGGTCTTCTTAATCTTGGAAACTCTTCTAAGAAAGCCTTAGCCTCCAAGCAATAACCAAATTCAAAGAATCCTAAGAAGCAATATCCTAAAAATAATGGTCCTAAACCAAACAAGGGTCCTAAGCAATTTCAGTCTCAAAATGAAAAATCATTTCAATAAAATGATAAGGAAAATAAAAACAAAGGGAAGAAGACTGATAGACATTGCAACTTTTGTAATCGAGATGGCCACTTAGAATCTAAATGCTTTAAGAAGATGGCAGCCTTGGAAGCAGCAATGAAGAAGCATAACATCCATTTGGAGCACTCTCCAACTTCAACTTCATTTTTAGGAATTGTACTTTCTGCATGTGATTGTCAAGCATCTCGGTCTGGTTATGCACTAAATGTATCTTCTTCCTCTCATTCTCATGAGTGGCTCATTGATTCTAGATCTTCTTATCACATAGCCAAAAACAAAGCAATGTTTTCTTCTTTAAATGACTGTAACACCAAAAATATATATGTTGGTGATGATAGATCTCTTAGTGTTGTAGGGACTGGAACTCATCTAGACAATGGTCAATTTAATGATGTATTATGTGTTCCAACCTTATCCTGTAACCTTCTATCTGTATATCAGATAACTCATTCAGGTGAAGGTAAAATCATTGAATTTTCACCTCACGATGTTGTAATTAATGACCTAAGAGATCCTACACAGATTTTAGCCATTGACATTGCTGATGATTCTACAAGGTTGTATAAGTTTAACAACTTTTGGTCATCAACTCTTCCCTTGGTATTTGTTGCTCATAATGATGAAGTGAGCAGACTTTGGTGTGAGTGATTTGGTCACTTAAACTATCACTCCCTTCCAAATCTATGTAAAGAAAATATGGTGACAGGTCTCCCTATGGTATCTTGCAGAGATGGTTTTTGTTCCAGATGTGTACTCAGAAAACATCATCAGGATAGTTTTGAAAAACATTCCTCTTGGCATGGTTCAGCCCCTTTACAGCTTGTGCATATTGATTTATGCCATCCACTTCCAGTTGTTTCATTCTCTGGCTACAAGTATTTCTTAACTTTCATTTATGATTTCTCCAGGCGCACTTGGGTATACTTCTTAAAACTCAAGAGTGAAGTCTTTAACATGTTCTTGGCCTTTAAGGACTTTTTTGAGAAACAATCTGGACATCAAATTCTTAAGCTAAGATCTGATAATGGTGGAGAATATGTTAACAACAAATTCATCAACTTTTGCATTGAGCATGAAATTTAATTGCAACATATTATTCCATATACTCCACAACAAAATGGTGTAGATGAAAGGAAGAATCACACCTTAAAGGAAATGGCTAATTGTATGTTTCAATCTAAAGGACTTAGTATTAATTTTTGGGCAGAAGCAATTAATTGTGCAAATTACATAGTAAATCGCACTCCTACTAAGGTTTTAAATAATATTACTCCAGAAGAAGCATGGAGCTCAATTAAACCAGTTGTAAGTCACTTTCATGTTTTTGGAAGTGAAGAATGGGCCATAAAGATTTAGAACCTAAGAGTGAAAAATGTATTTTTATTGGATATTCTGAAGACATCAAAGTATATAGACTTATTCCACTTAAATCCAAAAATGTTATCATTAGAAGAGATGTCAATTTTTCTGAAAATATATCGGCCTACGAGCCTACTTCGATGAATGTGCCACCTCTCTCTATCCCTTCTACTTCTGAAAATATTTCTTCTTCAGATGATGTCAGCGAGGATGACAATCCTCCCCCACCTTCTCAGGATCCTCCTTCAACTCCTCAGCTTCCAAAAATGGGTTCGTGCTACTCTGGATGCAGAAGGTGCTCTTGTAGGTGATCCTATAGATCAACGACGTACACGTTCTCAATTCGATAGAGCCTCTTCTTTACTAGCTCAAGCTTCCGCGAATTATGATCGTGACACCTTTGCAGAAGCTTGAGGCCATCTAGATTGGGATGCAACTATGAATGAAGAATATTTTTCATTATTGGGAAATGATACATGGGATCTTGTTCCTCTTCCAAAGGGATGAAAACTTGTTAGATGCAAATGGGTTTACAGAACCAAGTTTGGACCAAATGAAAAACTTGATAAACATAAATCTCATCTTGTTGCTAAGGGTTTTTCACAATTTGAAGGCATTGACTATACTGAAACCTTCTCCCTTGTTACCAAAATGAACTCTATCTGCCTTGTTCTTTCCCTTGCTGCCTCTTTCAAATGGGAAGTCCATTAGATGGATGTTAAATCTGCCTTCTTGCATGGGGACTTACATGAAGAAATCTATATGGAACAACCTTCTGGCTATATACAAATAGACTCCAGCCTTGTATGTTGGCTTAAGAAATCCCTTTATGGTCTCAAGCAAGCCCTTCGGGCTTGGTATGCCAAAATGGATAGCTTTATTTTAGATACTGGATTTTCTAGGTGTCATTATGACAATATTGTTTACACCAAGAAAGTGGGTAAGTTTCTTATCATTCTTGTTCTTTATGTTGATGATATTATCCTTATTGGTAGTGATCCCAACCTTATAAACCATGTGAAGTCCAACCTTAAAAAGAAGTTTGAAATGGTAGACTTAGGACACTTGCATTATTTCCTTGGTCTTCAAGTCTTGCAATCCAAGGAAGGTATTTCCCTTTCCTAGTCCAAGTATGTCTGTGATCTTCTATGACACTTTCACATGGAACACTGTAAGCCATCCCCTTCTCCCTTTCAGTCTGGAGCCAAAATTTTAGTCACTTGTACTTCCCCTGAAGTTGATGCTACCTTATATCGTTAGCTTGTAGGAAAACTTTTGTATCTGACCCATACTCATCCTGACCTTTCCTTTTCTATTGGCCTTATTTCTCAGTTTATGCAAAACCCACATGAAAGTCATTAGAAAGTAGCTAAAAGAATACTTCGTTATGTTCAAGGTATAGTTCAGTTTGGGATTCATTACAGTGCAGAAGCATCTCCTCTATTGGTTGGTTTCACTGATTCCAATTGGGCTAGTGACCCTGATGATCGGAAGTCTACTGCAGGTTATGTCTTCACTCTTGGTTCTGGACCTATTACATGGGCTTGCAAGAAACAAAGTGCCATTTCTCTTTCTTCAGCAGAAGCAGAGTATCGTGGCACCATAGAAGCTAGTAAGGAAGCCCTGTGGCTTCGTCAGATCCTGTCAGAGTTTGGCTTTCAGCAGTAGCATCCGACTACACTTTGGTGTGATAATCAAAGTTCCATTCAACTATGCAAAGATCCAATCAAACATCAGTGTAGTAAACACATTGAAATACACATGCACTTCATCCGAAATCTCATTCATGACCATGTTCTTGAAGTGCAATATTGTTCAACTGATGATCAAGTTGCATACATCTTTACAAAGGCTCTCACAAAGGCGAAGTTTACTAAACTTCGATTTATGGTTGGAGTTTAGGAAGTTGTCACTAAGGGGGGATAGGCTCTAATGCCTCCTTCCTTCTCCTATTGTGTCATATTTTTACATCCTTCAATCCTATCCCAAGTTGTTCTTAAAGGGGAATGTTAGGATATTCCGACACATAGGAAATAGTTAAGCATAACTTGGTCTAGTGTAGAGTTAGGTAAAGTATGTTTCTTTACTATGTAAATTTGTAACTTACAATCTGACAGTCACGATATGTTCTAGACATAAAGTCATTTGACGGTTCATTCTCTCCTTGGTATTACCGACACTTGATCCGTGGGTTAACACCTGATTGGTCCATGATCTCTATTTAAAGAACATGAAGGGTCATTTGTAGGGTGACCGTTCATGAGAGAAACTTATGTAAATTTTCTTTTTTTTATTAATAAATTGCCTGAAGTGGCAGCGTTGGCTCAGGTCGTGGACTATTTCCCTCTTTGAGGGTTTTAACCACGTCAAGAATACTGGTGTATTGATCTGTGATCTGTTTGTGAGCAAGGTGCTTTGGTCTTCTATCTGAGGAACTTACCCTGTAAATTCCTACAATTTTCTATTGAGTTGGTACCAAGAGAAGCACCAGCACCAAAGGCACCTTATAGAATGAGCACACCAAATTTAGTAGAGTTAAAGTTGTAGCTAAAGGAAATGCTTGATAAGGGATATATTAGGCCAAGTGTATCACCTTGGGGTGCACCAATATTGTTCGTGAAGAAGAATGATGGTAATCTCAGGTTGTACATTGGTTACAGGAAACTCAACAAGGTGTCGATCAAGAATAGGTACTCATTACCGATAATTGCTTGTTATCACCTAAAAAAGGATCACCTAGCCATTTCTAACTAGGTGGATCAAAATACACCATGTAGGATTAATTTTATCATAGTAAAATCACTTTCACCATGGTAAATAATTTAGTATACCATTTTTATTAAATTATTTATGATTAAAATTTAAAAATCCCCATGAGAATAATTGAATAAATCATTATTTATTTAATTTTCTCTAGGAATAATTATTAGATCATTATTTGATAATTATTTCTTGTCACATTTGACTAAATCACTTGGGAATAATTAAATATATCACTATTTATTTATTATTCCTTAATTCTATTTTTGGAATAATTGTTAAATCACTATTTAATAATTATTTCAATTTCACACCTTTATTAATCCTCGCAAAATAATTAATAAATCATTTTATTTGTAAATTATTTCTAAATAAAGATATTTGACCATTTTGAATATCTTTTCCCCCTCCAAAAAAATATAATAAAGTATTCCTAATGGTTAGACCTTGATTTGGTCAATATTATTTTATTATTTTCAATTTTCGAGATCAATACAATATTTTTTTTATAAATAAGAGGGTTCTTCATTCATTCTTCACCATTATCATTATCAATGTCACCATTATTGTCTTCCCACATCTGAGCTCCCACTTGAGTTCCATTCTTTGTTTTGGTTTTTTCACACATTGAGAGAGAGAATAGATCGTTGAAGTACAAGGATATCAAAGGACCCACCCCACGGAGTGGGGTTTGCACACCCATGTTGTAGATATGCTTCACTAGGTGTTTTAATAAAAGATTATTCATATACAAGTCTTATTCTATTGGGTTATTACATTGGATATTTCTTCTTATTTTCTATTTTGGATTGCATACAATCTTTTCGCTATAGGTTTTTCTCGTTTTATTATTGCAAATCTGAAGTGTAAACAACCACATATTGTTGTTAGGGTCACTTGTCACTAGTGACTTAAGTGAATTATTTCTTGTACACTTGCTAAGATTTTTCGTGGATTTTTCATACTAACATTGATGACTTGTTTGATTAGTTGAAGGGAGAAACAATTTTCTCGAAGATTGATCTCAGATTAGGATACCATTAGGTACACATCAAAGAAGAGGACATCTACAAGACTTATTTTAAGACAGGGTAAGGGCATTATGAGTTTGTTGTCGTTCCTTTTGGTTTGATTAGTAATTCCCTAGCTAATTTTATATGCTTGATTAATAGTGTATTGTGTCCTTATCTGGACAAGTTTATTCTTGTATTCATTAATGATATATTGATATTTTCTAAGAATTAGGAAGAGCATGCAAAACACTTAGAAACAATGTTGAGGTTACTAAGAGAGAACTAGTTGTATGCCATACTTAGCAAGTGCAGATTCTTTCATACATAGGTACATTACTTGGGACATGTATCTAAGGAAGGCATAGTAGTGGACCCAAAAAATGTAGGTTTTAACCTCGTATAGAAATTAGCTGCATACGAATTCTAAAACACAGAAAATAAACAATGCGAGAGCATAACACATAAAACACATATACACAGAGATTTCCCCTGAATCCCAAAACTAGGACTGCCAGCTTGATTTTTCATTATGTTCTTTTCAATGTTATAATACATATTTATACATGTCGAAGCATCCAATACCATGGACCAAAAACCATCGCGTCCAATACCATGGACCAAAAACCATCGTGTCCAAAAACATGTATGAAAATCATGCACAAAACCATAGGTGGGTCCGCCCAACCTAACATAGGGTCCAAAACCAAAAGTTTCCGGGGCGCTGCCCTGGACCCCATAAAGTGGTGTTGTGGGTATGCCTCAAACCCCCTATGACCCCCCCTCCGCTACACAATCGGTGCAACGAAGCGGGGCTTTGCCCCCCCTCTAACCCCCGGTTAACTACATGGGCTAGTCATGGAAAGAATATAACACAACCCAACTTTCTCCCACTTGTTGTTTTCTTTCCATAGGGGGCCACAAGAGAGCTTAGTCATTTTTCCAGCCCTGAAATGCCCATTGTCTCTCTACACCAAGAGAACTTCTCAGAGCTCACAGATTTTGTCAATGCATCTGCAGTATTATTCAAAGTGTCCACCTTTACTAGCAACACCTTTTTGTCTTCTATCATATCCCTCATAAAGTGATACTGAACATCAATGTGCTTTGTCTTTGAATGATATGCGGGGTTCTTTGCCAAGAAAATTGCACTTTGGCTGTCACAGTCTATCCTTATAGCTCCCTGTACTAACCCCATACTTGAACACAATCTCTGCAACCAAACTGCTTCCTTGCTTGCATGAGTGGATGCCATGTATTCTTCCTTTGTAGTTGATAGTGCCACTACATATTGTTTCTTACTCATCCAACTGACTGCACCTCCAAATAGGTTAAACACATACCCACTTGTAGATCTTCTTTGATCTAGATCTCTAGCCCAGTCTGCATCAACAAAGCCACGAATATCCAACATTATGTCCAATCCTGATCTTCCTTGGTAGCAAAAACCATAATCACTAGTGCCACGCAAATACCTTAAAACCCGCTTCACTGCTATCCAGTGCTCCTTCCCTGGTTTTGACATAAACCTGCTCAATACTCCCACTGCATGTGCAATGTCTGGTCTAATACAGACCATTGCATACATCAAGCTACCGATTGCACTTGCATATGGAACACGGGACATTTCCTCTTCCTCTTCTTGTGTCTTGGGACACTGTTCAGCAGATAACCTCACACCTACAGGAATAGGAACCTTCACCGGTTTACTATCCTGCATATTAAACCTCTGCAATATTGTCTCGACATACTTCCTCTGGTTTAACCAGAACTTCCTCTTTGTCCGATCTCTTTTAATTTCCATGCCCAAAATATAGTTTGCAGCAACAAGATCTTTCATGTCAAATTTGGAGGACAATTGGGTCTTCAAATCCTAGATAATTTCTTTGTCATTTCCAACTAGCAACATATCATCCACATACAAGACTAGATAAATAACACAATCACCAATTAATTTAAAATACACACAGTGATCTTCTTTGCTTCTGGTGAAGCCAAGTCCCCATATAAATGTATCAAATTTCTGATACAACATCCTTGGTGACTGCTTTAACCCATACAGAGACTTATTTAACTTGCATACCAATTATTTCTTACCCTTCACCGCAAAGCCTTCAAGTTTATTCATGTATATCTCCTCTTCCAGATCCCCGTGAATAAATGTTGTCTTCACATCCATCTGTTCTACCTCAAAATCAAAAGCAGCAGCAACAGTAAAAGTAATCTAATGGAAGTTGGAGAAAAAATATCACCAAAATCAATTCCTGGCACCTGGGAATAACCTTTTGCTACCAACCGAGCTTAGTATTTCTCCACCTTTCCTTCTACATTTGTCTTCTTCTTAAACACCCATTTGCTACCAATGGGTTTCCTTCCATCCGGCAACTCCACTAGATGCCAAGCCTCATTTTTGTGCAAAGATGCCATTCCATCAACCATGGCTTCTTTCCATATTTTTCCATCCTCTGAATATACTGCTTCCTTCACAGTTCTGGGATCATCGTCAGTAATAGATAAAGCAAAATTTGAACAGAAAGTAGATGGAATATACCTTTTTGGATGCCTTCTTTCTCGAACTGATCTTGTCACACCCAGAGTTTGTGGCTCTTCATCTTCTGATTCCTCCTCTGCTATAGAGTCTAATTCTTCCTCCTTAAGCTCAAACTCTATCTTCTCATGTTCCTTTGGTTGGACTTCATGTTTAATAACATCTTTTACCTCTCTGAACACCACATCTCGGTTGTACAAACCTTCCATGTGACTGGGTTCCAAAGCTTATAACCCTTTAAACCATCCTTATACCCAATAAAGATGCACTTTTCAGATTTACTATCCAACTTGGTTTGTTTCTCCTTTGGAACATGTACATATGCATCACATCCAAATACCCTTAGATGTGAAAGAGAGGGTTTCTTACCAGTCCATTCCTCTTGTGGAGTCTTATCCTCCAACGTTGATGAAGGTGACCTATTGACCAGGTAACATGCAGTATCCATCGCCTCTGCCTAGAATTCCTGTCCTAACTCGGCACCACTGAGCATGCTTCTTGCCCATTCCATCAACATCTTATTCATTCTTTCTGCAACTCCATTTTGCTGAGGTGTATATGGAGTAGTCTTCTGTCGTGCTATACCACACTTCTTACAGAATTCTTCAAATTCCTTGCTGCAAAACTCTCCACCATTATCTATCCTCAGCACCTTTATCGTCTTCTCTGTTTGATTTTCCACGGGAGCCTTAAATTCTTTAAACCTGTCAAAGACTTCAGATTTATTCTTAAGGAAATATATCCACGTATTCCTTGAGAAGTCATCTATAAATGATACATAGTACACAAACTTACCCAGTGATGGAACCTTCACAGGTCCAAACACATCACTATGCACAAGTTCTAATATCTATTTCTCCCTCTTACTACCAGAGGGGAAACTCACCCGATTCTGCTTCCCATATACACAATTTCACAGAAATCAAAATCCAGAGAGCTATTACTCATACCTTCTACCATACCTTTACCATGAAGTATTCAAAGGCCCTTCTCTCCAATATGTCCAAGCCTTTGATGCCACAACATGGTCTTCTCTCCAGAGACCACTAGATTTTCTGCTCCACTTTCAGGAACCACAGAATTGTTGCACCCATCAATAACAGTGCTACCTTGCAGCTTGTATAGAGTTCCAATTCAAACTCCCCGCATCAATACCAGTGCTCCCCGAACCATTTTGCAGGTATCCTTCTCGAACACTGTTTTTACACCTGCATCATCCAGCTTGCTTACAGAAATCAAATTTCTGGCTAATGCAGGAATATGCAGAACACCCGGAAGTGTTCTAACCCTTCCACCTTGCAACTTCAACTTTACTTTTCCATGACCAATGATTCTAACCTTCCTATCATCCCCTAAAAAGACATCACCACCATCGTATTTCTCATACTCACAGAACCACTCTCTATAGGGAGTGAAGTGAAAGGATGCACCTAAGTCAATCAACCATGCCTCATGATCTATGTGTATACTTGAAGAAGCCAAGTACACATCCCCACCTTCATCTGAGGTGGTTTTTGCCTCCGTAGAAGGAGAATCATCAGATCCCTTTCCTTTATCAGGAGCTTTAGATTTACAGTCCCTTTTGTAGTGCCCTTCCTTTCCTCATTTACAACACACCACCTTTACAAGTTTTCCTGGAGATTTAGATCTCCCTCTAGATTTAGATCTCCCACTCGATGACTTATTCTTGTTTCTATTCTGGGACCGTCCTCATACAGACAAGACATTGCCATTCTGGCTCTCCATATTTTTCCGTCTCATCTCCTCCGTCAGCAACGATGAGAATATTTCATCAAACTGCAAGGCAGTTGCATTGCTACCTATTGCAATAACCAGACTATCCCACAAATCTGGTAGAGAACACAACAAACTGATGCACTTATCTTCATCTGAAATTTTAATATCAACAGATGCTAACTGACTTACCACAGTATTAAATGCGTTCAGATGCTCTTTCACCAAGTCTCCATCTTTCATCCTCAGGTTATATAGCTTTTTCCGCAGGAATAGTTTATTCACCAGAGACTTAGATTGGTACAAACTCCCTAACTTGTCTCACAAAGTCTTCGTCGTAGCTTCCCCTGATACATTCAGCAATACTAAATCTGAGACACACAATCGTATTGTGCTCTTTGCCTTTCGATCCAACTTCTTCCATTCTTCATTGGACACTCTCATTGGTTTAGTACCCGGATCTACTGGGATCCACTAATCTTTATCCAGCAACAGATCCTCCATCTTAAGTTTCCATAGCTCAGAACTCTACCCATTAAATTTCTTGATCTCTATCTTTCCACTGCTCGCCATCTTCTTTCACCACCAGAATCGATTTCACAGATCTCCCACTGAACAAGGTCTACCACAAGCCTGAGCGAAACCCCTCAGCAACAAAGGCGTCCCCTTGAAACCAAAACTGCTTTGATACCAAATGTAGGTTTTAACCCTGTATAGAAATTACCTGCATACGAATTCTAAAACACAGAAAATAAACAATGCGAGAGCATAACACATAAAACACATATACACAGAGATTTCCCCTGGATCGCAAAACCGAGACTACCAGCTTGATTTTTCATTATGTTCCTTTCAATGTTATAATACATATTTATACATGCCGAAGCATGCAATACCATGGACCGAAAACCATCATGTCTAATACCATGGACCGAAAACCATCGCGTTAAAAAACATGTGCGAAAATCATGCACAAAACCATAGGTGGGTCTGCCCAACCTAACATAGGGTCCAAAACCAAAATTTGCTGGGGCGCTGCCCCAGACCCCATAAAGTGGGGTTACAATTACACCTCAAACCCCTTGTGACACCCCCCCTCCCCCCGCTACACAATCGGTGGAATGAAGTAGGGCTCTACCCCACTTCTAACCCCCGATTAACTACATGGGCTAGTCGTGGAAAGAATATAACACAACCCAACAAAAAATATTAGAGCTATCATGGAGTGGGCAGCGCCTAGAAATGTGGATGAAGTTAGATCATTCATGGGGTTAACAAGTTACTATAGGAGGTCCATCAGGAGCTTCTCACGCATTGCATATCCTATTACATCATTTCAAAGAAAAGGTAAGAAATTTGAATGGACAGAGGAATGCACAACCTGTTTTGAGCAGTTGAAGAAGTTGCTAACAAATGCTCTAATCCGGATAAAGTGTTTTTGGTGTGTACAAATGGTTTCAAAAGAGGACTTGGTGGAGTTTTGATGAACGAGGGACAAATGGTGTGTTATGAGTCCAGGAAACCAAATGATCATGAGCATAACTATGTGACTCATGATCTTGATCTAGCAGCTATTATTCATTCCTTGAAGATGTGGAGGCATTATCTTCTTGGAAAGAGGTTTTTATTAATGAGTGATCACAGTGGGTTGAGATATCCGTTTGACCAACCAAATCTGAATGCCAGGAAGGTTAGGTGGTTGGCCACGATCAATGAGTTTGACTTCGAGATCAAATACGTTAAGGGTAAGGAGAACATGGTTGCAAATGCTCTCAATAGGAGAGTGCAGATGAACCACATTGCAGTTGTAAGCTCGTATGGGAAAATTTTATAGTGTCAGATTTTATAGGCAGGACAACAACATGATAGGTATAAGGATCTTAGGCACAAGTTATAGTAGGGCACACGTGATCTGGATGTGGACTATCATGTCACAATAGATGGTTTCGTGATATTTTGAGACAGGATCTATGTGTTGATGGCAATGGGATTAAGAAGCTTATATTGAGGGAGTTTCATGTCAAGTCATATTCAGGCCACCTAGGATATTATAAGATGTTAACAACAGTGAAGAAGTTCTACTATTGATCGAATCTTAAAAAGGAATTGGCAGAGTTTGTGGCTAGATGTTTGAACTGTCAGTAGGTGAAAGTAAAGTGTAAGCATCCAGGTGGGTTGCTTCAGCCTATTTCGATTCCAGAATGGAAATGGGAGGTCATTTCCATGGATTTCATTACATTTCTTCCAAGGACATTGAGGCAACATGATTCTATCATGGTTGTGGTCGATAGGTTGAGCAAGGTAGCTCACTTCATTCCAGTGAAGACTACTTATTCAGCTAGTGAGGTGGGACAGGTCTTCATTAGGGAGATCATGAGATTTCATGGTGTTAAAAAGAATATTGTGCCAAACAGGGATGCTAAGTCCACTTCCAAGTGTTGGAAGGAGTGTTCGTAGGTTTGGGGATAGAGTTGGACTTCAGTACAACTTACCATATGCAGAAAAATGGACAGACATAGAGGGTCAGCATAGTTTTGGAGGATATGTTGAGGATGTACATCATGCACCAGCAAAGGAGATGGGAGGAGTACCTTCCATTGGTTGAGTTCACTTACAACAATGGTTATTAGAAGTCACTGAAGATGAGTTTTTTTAAGGCACTATATGGGAAAAGTTGTAATACTTTCATCAACTGGAATGATCCATTGAACATGGTACTTATTGGATCGAATATGTTGGCAAAAATGGAATAGGAAATATATGTTATAAAGAAGAATCTAAAGGAAACACAAGACCGACATAAGAGTTATGCAAATCAACAGAAGGAATTTAAGGAGTTCAATGTTGGGGAGCATGTGTATTTGCGCATCAAGCCCAAGAAGATCTCCTTGAGGATTGGATCATGTGCCAAGTTGGTGCCACGGTATTGCAGGCCTTTCAAGATCCTTGAGAGTATTGGACCAGTGGCCTACAAACTTGCACTGCCTCCGAAAATGAACTTTCATAATTTTTTCCATGTTTCATTACTTAAAAAATATGTGAAATATGTTGATCATGTTATTGATTGGTCTGTATTGCAAGTGGAATCAGAAGGAGAATTCTAGCTAGAACCTTAGAGCATATTGCAGTGGAAATAACTCATGCTCTAGAATAGAGAAATTGAGAAGGTTAAAGTGCAGTGGGATCACTTTGGGACTGATGAAGCTACATGGGAGATGGTTGATCAGATGCAGGCTATGTATCCTTCATTTTTTGTTGGTGGATGAAAATGATTTTTTGGTTTTTGTACGTATTTATGCAAGGTTGTTAAAGTTGTGTTATAAAGTTCCAATAAGTGGTATGGTTGTCAGGTTTTCATGTTTGTCATGATGGTTTTTCTTTTGAGTGGGTTGTTCATTGTAAATACCACAACGAGTTGGGTTATAAATCTCCATGGGAAATATATTTTCGTTTTCAGTGGTTTTACTAGTTGTAGGTGTCATAGAACACATAGCACCATATTCCCTTAAGGGGGAGGGGTCTATAACAACCCTGGGTTATAAGTTCATGTAATAAAGTTAATAAAGGCAAAATAAGTCCAAGGTCATGGGACACGTGTGTTGGAAATAATACTGAGAGGGGGGTGAATCAGTATTATTAGATCAATAATTTAATTTCCCAAACATATTTATATACGCTACTTCAGCTAAGTGAACTAGCATGTACACACAACTATACTTAAAGAAACCAGCGTATATGCAGAGAACTTTTGATTTAGACAATTTATCATGTATTGAACTTTAACCAGTATATCAGAGATTTATTAGATAATGTAGTAAAAGCAGAATAAAGAATCACATAGAAGAAACACACATGAACACCAAGATATAAGGTGGAAACCCAATGTGGGTAAAAACCACTTGCTGCTGACATCTTTGTCTTCTTTTAATAATAAGAAAATCTATTTACTTTCTTGTACTGGTGCAGACTCATACCAGTACGTAGGCACCCACCTGCAGAAGGCTACAATGTTCTCTCATTCTCCAGCTACTACTGGAAGGGAGCTACAACCCCCTAGCTCTTGTACTAGACAAAATGTTTACTAGTACGTAGGTTCCAGCCTATAGAAAACTCCACTCTTCTACCAGGGACCATGTTTCATGAATTTTCAAATTGGATACTCCTGGAACACAACACCACAATTTGAAGGCCGCGTTTCATTCAATTTTCATATTGGACCCATCAACAACATCATAACTGCAATACAATCATCAAGTACATCTATATCAACCAATCACTAAAACTCAATCATCATAACCTGAATCTAATCATTCAGAACACTATCACCAGAATACAGTCTCCATAACCCAAAGCAGAACCCAGAACTCTGCAACAGCAAACAGAAACAACTGAAACATAGTTCATAAGGTATATGCTACTTCCATGTGTTGAACCAGCGTGTATACACGCATTTATCAAAGCCAACCATCGTACACGTCTGTAAATATTAATTCATAATTTTGCAGCTATTCCAGACTTCAATTATACCCAGATCATAACATTTAAAGAATAACACATGCGTCAGTATTCAGATCTAGAATATACATGATCAAGCCATATAATGATAATTCATTTCAAACCTTAAGATCCTGATCCATCATTAGATATTATCCCTCATCAACCTATTAAGGTTCATCCTTGGTTCAGATCAAGCAAAGCACCATAAGCCAATAACCTACATGCTAGATCTCACACTTCGTCAGATATTCGATACTTGCACCACTTGGCCTAATGATCTTCTCCTCCTTATATAGTTTTAAGCCTTTCTCAATACCATGAATCAAAACCACTTAGGACCAATACCTTGGAACAAATACCTAAGGTCAATACCTTGGACCAAATACCTTGGACCAATACCATGGATCAAAATACCTTGGACCAAAAACTTAGTTTTCCAAGATATACGCGCTTTTCCTTCTGTGAAAGTGCATGTGTACATATACGCTACTTGTGTTCAGTGAACCTGCGTGTATACGCAGCTTGGTCAAGGTGAACCTACGTATACCTCTCTTTCTTAATTCTTTGTAGTCTGATCTGTAATTCTTTGTTGTTGACATGCTGCATTGTGATCTTTCATCTGAGTGAGCTGCCATCAAGGACAACACCTGTATCATAATGCCAACAACGTATTCCAAGCTAAATGTTGCGAAAAGCATCCTAGTGGGAATCACTTGTTATGTATTATGGCTAAGGGGAAATTAGAAAAGGCAATGGAAAAGGCTTTGAAAAGGAAAAAATGCATTATTGGTATTTTATTTACGAAAATAATGGAAAATAGGAGAAAAGGGAGGTGAAAGGTTGCAGGTTCCATGTGAGGAGGAAATTGAATGAAAATTAAAGAAAATAAAGAAATTAGAGGCATCAATAATAAAAATACATCATAGTATTAGCTTGGGGTCTTTTGTAAGTTTTGTTTTGGAATTAGTCTCAGAGAGGAGAAGAGCACCAAGAGGAGAAGGAAAGAAACCAAGAAAAGGAAGGACATGGATAACAAAGGAAGGACAAGGAAATAAAAGCAAGGATGAAGAAAGAAAAGGAAAGCAAGGTTGAAGAAAGGAAAAGTTGGATCAAGCAGCTTCAACGAGAATACTTGTAGATAACAGGTTGCATTTTTAATTTCCTGGCTATTCTTGGCATGATTGGTATGTGCATGAGTGTATTTGGTTCATTTTTTGTCATTAGGATGGGTTTTGTCAGATTTTGACATTGGTTTTAGCCTTGCCTTGCCATTTTCAGATAGCCATGGTGTGACGGGATTGTTTCTTGGTTGAGGTTTGCATTGTCGGAAGGTTTTGGATCTGGGTGAGGTGGTCTTAGGAAAATACCAAGGGTTAGGGGTGGAGATGGTTTTCTCCAGGAATTCCTCAACAAGTGGGTGGAGACAGGAAAATTCCTCAAGGGATGGTGGAGGAATTTTGAGGCATCCAAGCTCAGTTTGGTTTTTTGATCTCGGGATCGGTTTAGGTGATATCATGGTATGGTGAGGGTGGAGGTGGTTTAACCTTGGGATTCCCTTGGTTGTTTTTGGATTGATTTATTCCATGAGATCCCACATTCATTCTTGGAATATGGCATTGAGGTGATTGGCTGACAGGACTATTTGGTTCAGCCTAATCTATGGTCGGGTGGTATGTGGAAGTCCCTGACTTGGTTGGCTTTTGCATATGGTTAATAAGAGTTAATTTTTTCTTATGTTTGATGAGTAACTATACTTGTATTATGTGGCTTTAATGGTTGTTCTATCATTGTTATCTACCTGGTTATATGATGGTTATAAGCATGGTTATATGACAGATTTAAGTATGGCTCTTATCACATTTTAATCAATGAATTTCTGGTTAATGAATGCACAACCTAATTGGTCTTATGACAACTATTGTGAGAAGGCATTGGCCCTTCTTATTAAACCTCAGATAAGATTCAAATCCATATGTTCAGGTATGCATTCATGACCTGTAGGTTACATGTTTACCATGTATTTGACAGAATGTTTGTCCTAGTTGGGAAGGGTCAAGTCAAGTCCTTGTTAAATTTCTTGTTTTATAATCTTTGTTTCTATGTTATTCACCATTTTTGGAAGTTTCAATGATTTTTGGCCAGAGGGCTGAGTCCTAGCTCTAAAAAAGAGGCTCAGAATTTGGGGTCACTGGCACAGAACTTACTCGAAAAGTTCATAGTCGCTGAGAAGTAGGCCTATGAGAGTGACTAGAGACTTACATTCACTTGGAGGCCTTGCCAAGGGAGCTATTGAGAGCCCAAGTTAGCGAAAAGGAGAGTTAGCTAAGCGATTGGACACCTGGAGGGGTTGGGTAGCTCCTAGAGGTCTTGTAACACCTGAGGGAAGTTAGTAAGGTCTTAGGTTGTCGGCTCCATTTCCTTAAGGTCATATATGATGTTGAGTCTTATCATAGTGACTCTCAACTCATGTTTACCTCGGGAAAACTAGTGAAAATTTCAAATGTGGGAGGAGGCAGTTACAATTTAAATTTCCTTCATATAGTGGTAGCTCCATTTTCAGTATGACAATCATATTAGCAAGCATATTCAATATATTCACTTCTACAAATTATTTTGTTCTTCTTCACTAGAAGATTCTTCTTCAACATCACTGACATATCCCACATCATTTCCTATTTTGTGTGTCATCTCCATAGATACCATTCTTTCTTAAAGTCTCCTCACTTCAACTTGTAAATCCACATTTGCTATAGGTTTCCCTCGACCTGCCCCTTGAGTTTCTCCTCTAGTCACTCCTCCAAAATCTTCCATTTTCCTTTAGTTTAGAAAATGATCTAAAACCAAAGTTGGTGCCGATTTGGTATCACAAAGGCACCCTATCCTTCATAGTGTCTCTTGCAACACACCTACATCCAAATTCTAGGAAACAAAGCCAATTCAACAATTTATGGCCCTATGGTAGACCCTACAAACTGATTCTAGGAACATTTTGCGATGGATCTTCAAGTTTTGATTAAAAATTAATTTATGCCTATGATTAAGTTAAAACAAAGAAGTCACACAACAAGTCATTAAGCTCTGATTCATTCTTGCAACAAACTAGCGAACATAACTTAAATTGGACATAAATAACAAGATGTTAAAGAGAAAGTAGTTTTTTTTTTTTAGTCTTTTTACCTTTTTACTCCAAGAAGGATGAATCATCATCCATGCTTGACATAATCATCTTGAATCCTATTGTTTCTTATGATGTTAATTTTGGTTGTACATTTTTGTTTGAGGCCCATTTTTTACCTCAAAAATTCTCTAATGTTGCCTCTAAAACAATTTTTTTACATATTCATCATAAATATCAATGGGAAGACTTATTCTCTTTAGATAGGAATCTCCGCCTCTATCTCTTCTCTTATGTAATCCATTGAAGAGAAATGGGGCATGCCTTCTAAATTTCAAAGTCTGCAATTTGAAGGGAAGGTTCTCGAAGACTCCTTTCATCTCAAGTATTACATCATCACAATCAACCTTAATCCTCAACTCCAGGTTACATGGGATTGCACAAGAAGCCAAGACTTAAAATGGAGCTTTTGTTTTATTCAAAGAAGTAGGGAAAGGGAAGGTCTCCACCCCAGTAGCACAAAATCAAAACATTCCAAGCCCATGCACAGTTGATCAAATGGAGCAAGCCCCAACTATGGAATTCAATCTTTCAGATGCATCTTCCCTGTTTTATGTTATCCATTCAAAGGTTTTTATTTGTAGATTTAATGGACTTTGGCCAAAACTTGAAGATTTATTTCAGTGGATTTTCACCCTTTGGACACCCAACTATGACATTTGTTTATGCTCTAAAGGATTTTTCATTGTCTAATTTAAAATACAAAAGGATATGGATTTTGTACTAAATGAAAGGTCTTGGTTCTAGGGTAGTGCTAGCCTTATCACTCCATGGTTCCATGGGTTTGATGCCACAAATATGGTGGTATCAACTATGTCGGTTTGGTTGAGGCTTCCAAACCTTCATCTCCTTTTCTAGCATCACAAATTGCTCAACGATATTGGAAATAATTTGGAAAAATTCAAAAAAATGGACCTAGAAAGAACAAAGAAATGCCTCTTTACTTATGCCAAAATATGTGTGGAGATAGAACTTAGTAAAGGGCTTTTAGACCACATACTATTGAAGCACAAAAACTTCCAGTGGTCACAAGTTCTAGACTACGAGAACACGACATTTTGATGTTGAGTATGTTTTCAAATGGGACACTTACAGAACACATCCATTGGCAAAGAACTTTCCAAGAAAGAAAGAAGGAAATCCAATAGGCCTAAAGGATGAAAGTTTTTCGAGCACCGTCTTTCCAAAGATGAAGGAGAATATATTAAGGAGAGCCAACTTGTCCAAGTAGACACAAATGTTTTGGCTCAACATGGAGACTATCCAGATGGGGATGCGGCAGCACAATCAGGTATAGCCACCTTTCTTTAGAATGGTATTGAATCAGAAGATTATCAGATATCGAATGGGAACGGGGGGCACTAAAAGAGCTCATATTCATACAAATAGGTTTCTCATATGGAAATAGGTCAAGAATTGGCATTAGTTCATGTTGTACAAAGCTCTAATAGGTTGTAGAAAATGCAAAAAATGAAAGGAAAACCAGAAAATCTTAGCGCAAATTTTCAGCCTTAATTTTCTTTCTTATGTTGTATGTTTCACAAAAGTTGTTATGTCCTCTTCTCTAACTCAATGTCGTGAGGCGTTTTCTTCTAGAATGCTTATAACATACACAAAATGTAATTTTATTTTTCCTTTTGCTGAATACAATTATGCATCTTTTTCTACAAAAATTAAATTGTATTTCTTATTTATTATGTACAGGGAAGTTTTATTTTAATCTTAAATTTAATTTATTATTTTTAAAAATTAACTACCATGTAATTATATTAAAAATATAATATATTTTACTAATTTTATACAAAATATTTATATAACTAAATCAAAACATAAATAATCTATAAATTAAGTGATTACTTTACACACACACACACACACATATATATATTCTTTTTTTTTATAACAATAGTGAGTACTTTTCTATTAAATCAATGCATGGATGTGAAAAAATACATGGGGGACTTATTATTCAGTTACATCAATGGGATTCAAATTCAATAGTGGCAGACAACCAAGTCATGCCCATTTATCACTTCTAACTACAAAAAATGACAATACTCTAATTATTCTACTAGTATAGACTTGACAAAATTTTGATAGAAGGAGGATGCAGTAGAAACCAACCATTACAAATGCAAATTAGTGATCAGGATATGTCGGGTGATTTACATCAAATCCCTGGCTCTTATCTTCGAGTGGAGTGCTCAGCTTAGCCACCTGCAATTGGAGGTCTTCTATCATGCTTCAGAGTGCCCCGACCTCATCCTCCAACCAAGCAATATGTTTTATTTTAGCTTCCATGATATCCAGATTTTCACTAGCCGCTTCATTTTGCCTATGCAACAGAACCTAGAGGTCAAATATTTCAGCCCTAATCTCTTCATGCTCACTAACACATTGGTCTCAGATCAAAGAAATTGAGGGTGCAGAGGGAGGGTACGTCCTGTCCATGGAAAAATTCTTGAAATTATTTATTGCCACCCTTTCTGAATGAGCATGATGACTACCCTAGGAACCAGAAGCCATGGAAACATAGATTTGTTGCAATGAAACAAGAAAACAGAAGGGGAGGAAGAGGAAATTGATTGGTTCCATGACACTTTCTTTTCCCATCAATATCCTCTTCATCGAGTTAATTTTCCTATAGGGAAAGTGACCACCAAGACCGAGCCGCAAAGTTGGGAACTTGAACTACTAAGCAACCAAAAAAGTGGAACAATTGAAGAAATTTCGAGGAGTTTCGACTAGTGAAGCTCTCTGGATAGAGAAAAGGAACCCAATTAGAGAGGTATGACCCAAAACTAATATAAAATCTTCTCGAGTTTGAGACTCACCCGACTTCACCTCACTAAGAGAGTGGAGCTAGATCCTAGCTAGGCATAGACCAAACCTGTATTCGACCAACAGAATGGGAAATTTCGAACTATACCAGGGAGATTTAAAGAAACTACCATGAAAATTCCTTGTGCAATGATGCAAAGAGATGCCCGAGCCACCAGGATCCCAAGGCGACTCCATCATCATTCTGTGGTGTGAGGGTACTTCCTCCTCACATTACTTGTATCTCAAACGGTTCGACTATCTAATTTGATCCAGGGAGAGTAAATGCAACTCGTAGGTTGAGGGAGTTCACACGAGGAACCATTGAAGATGCATGAGATAAACCTTGGATGATGGATAGGAAAAGAACGATCCCACACTTAATTGCAGATTCAGCTCAGGGAATGTCATGTGGGAACTGGAATGAGTGCCTCACATCATGGAGAGAAGGGAGGGCAACATCATGCAATTGAGCGGGAGGGAGTAGTGAGCTGATGTCACGGAGTTACGGGTCAGCAGAATGGAGGGGAATGCATAATGCACAATAGGGGGTGGTATTGTAATCATTGGGTTCCTTTTATGGGTGGGACTAGGAGGGGGTAAATAGAGTGGGTCACCATGGGAACAAGTTAGGGGATGGGTGAAAATCTGTCAGCCACATTGATTTCTATTTTCCCTTCTTTCAAGCGACAAGCCTTGTTTTCCAAAAGATCTTTGAATTAAGATTCCTTAGAACATTAGCAAAAGCAAGGAGGATACCTTGAGCTCGTTGTAGCATCTGATTTAGTTAATTTTCATGTGCGGGGGAATTTAATCGTAAATGCCTTATGACAAGAAAGGAGTCTCCCGGGATTGTGATGTCGCTAACTCTCCTCTTCTGGGCTAAGAGGAGCCCTAGGTAGAGACCATAAACCTTTGCTTGATTATTGATCTTTCATCCTAATCCCCAAACATACTTGTCAACTATTATTCCTTTGGAATTGCAAAGAATTCCCCTCTTGCCACCTCTTACTTTACACATATTTTATAAATTAAAAAATCTCACATAAAATTTTAAAAATATATATAATTTAAATTTTAATATTAAAATATTTCCAACCATTATAAAATTATTATTTTTAAATAAAATATTAATTTTTAATATTTTGATATTTGTAAATAAAAATATTATATTTATTACTATTAATATTAAATAATATATATATATATATATATAGATATATATATATAATATTTTATATATAAATTAACCAAAATTTATATATTCTGTAAGTGTCAAGTTATAATAAACATAAAATTGAGAAGTGATTTGAACAGAAAATGAGTATATATCTAATTTTTTAAACTATCCATATATATAATTAAAAAAATTTAAAATAGAAATAAAATTCAATTTTAAATATTATTATAATAAATTAGTATTATTTTTTTTTACTTTTTCTTTTCTAATTTATTTTTTATAAAAAAATTTGAACATTGCTTATTTATAAAACATGTTACTAAACAATTCTTTTAAACATTATAATATTTAAATTTTTTTAAAATGATCGTGGAATTTTTACTATTTATTCACATTATACACCTCCAAAATATCAGAGGGTTAAATCAAAGTTTATTATATTTTATTTATCTTAAATTTAAAAAAATATATATTATAATATATATTTTGGTTATTTATTTTTTATTTATATTGTCTAAATTTATTATATATTATTTATTTTAAAACTTTTATAAAATTTTAAATAATATAAATTAATTTAAAATTTCAATTCAAAAAATATTATATATAATTTTTAAACAAATACTGTTTTACTGAAAAAACTTTATCATTAATTTTTATTTATTTATTATAATATATTATTTTATTAAATAATTAAATAATTAACTCACTTGACATATCATTACACAACAATGTAGCATTTGCCACATTGTACTATTATATTAATCATTAATGCACAATGCTATAGGATCAAAAATTAAAATATAATATATTCATTTATTTTTAAAATTTTAATTATTAAAATCATTAACATATTAAATCAATCAAATAATATTTAAATAAATAGTTATTTATTAAATTTTAAAAATTTTAAATAAAAAAATAATTTTTTTACATGTATAAAATAGAGGGTGATGGGAGTATTTTCAAGTCATTCCGTGATGTAAAGGTCATCGGTTTTAAACTTTCTGGGAAGAAATCTAATATTGTTAAAGGCTATTGTAACCCAAGCTAGTGTGATCCTCGGGTGATTTTGATGGCTTAGATCTCCCTAGGTCATAGTTTCTCAAACCAAAGGTTAAACCTGTAGTATCGCTCATTTCTGGCTAACGACACACATGAAAGTTAGAGCCTCTCCCAAGCTCGTCCTCCACAACCTGGCGAGCTATCCTTCCCATGTTTGCTGAAATTCTATGTGTTATATGTTTTGGAAGGCTTTTTGGTTTATTTTTCGTCTTATTTACAAGAATGGCAGAGATTTGTTGGAATCACAAATTTAAGTCGTGAACTCTCCACAATTCAAATGCTTCATAGGTTTTTCAAGATGCTAAATCCATATATGTAATTACAAACCAATTTTAAACAAAAATTAAAATTTTACCTAAAAAAACTCCACTCAATTTTAAGTAATATCTTCCAAACATATAATATTTAGACGATGCTAATAGTTTAGAGAGATGGATCATTTTAATGAAATCCATTAAAAATTAAGAATAATGGTTTAGGTGGATGGATAATACATTTTAATGAAATCCATTAAAAATTAAGAATAAGTTATCAATGAAGGTATAAGTTGAAGCTATATGGTGTTTTGGATTTATCAATTAAATAATTATTGGATGTACGTGATTATGGATTTTTAATAAAGTTTATTAAATGATACAGGAGATAGGTGGTAATTGCTAGCATATCCACGTAAAGAGATTACTTTAAAAATTATTATTTTTAAATACAATATTTTTTTTATAATATAATATTTTCAGATAACAATATTATATTTATTAATTAATTTTAAATAATATTTTATAGTTTTATTTAAATAAAATAATTTATTTCAAAATTTTATAATATATAAATTAATCATATAACTATATAAATTTTAAATAATATTTTATATATAAATGACTTTTATACTGTGAAAAGATATAACATATATATTGTGCAAATGTCAAGATGATTTTTACACTATAAAAAGATTTAGCATATTGATAAAATAAACCTAAAATGGACAAGCGATTTGAGTATGTATATAATTTTTATAATATTTCAATATTTAAGAAATGATTGTGGAATTTTTATTATTTATTCACACTGTACACATCCAAAGCTCATGTCGGATAGTTAAATTAAAGTTTATTATATATTATTTATCTTAAATTTTGGAATATATATATATATATATATTAAAATTATTATGATGATGATGATGATGGCGGTTAACGTCTGCTAAGACCAAACATTGGTCTATCGGACCTAAAGAAACAAATTATTTATTTTGATTTAAGATTTTATTCCTATGCTCAAAAAGCTTGGAGAGAAGCCTCCCGAGTTCATTATAATTTTGACATTGTAAAAGGCTAGGAAGGTCAGTATTGTAACAAAGATTGTGAAACTGAGATCTAATGTGGTTGTACGCGGGGCACTCTAAGAGGAAGTAGTTTTCATCCTCAATGTTCCTATTCTCACATATATGGCAGATCCTTTCCATCCATGACGTTTTAGGAACTGCCCAACGACCTGTTTCACTATGGAGCTCATGAGAATTCGTTCTAATCTTTGCTATATTAATTTTCTTCTTTGAGCTATGCTTCTTCATGATTTTAGCAATCTTTTCTATGGTTCCTTGGATAAATGGAAGATGCACCCCTGAAAACTGATCTTTAAGATAATTTTTAATCGTAGGACCTTTTCATCCTTAAGGAAGGCTCTAAGACATTGCTTCTTACTATAACAATTCTTATTAAAAAAACCAAGGAGATGAGTCTTTTCATCATTGAGGTGGTTTTCATGAGACACTTGTAATGCTCAGGTGGCCCGACCTCATCCTCCAACCAAGAATATGTTTTATTTTAGCTTCCATGATATCCAGATTTTCACTGGCCGCTTCATTTTGCCTATGCAATAGAACCTGGAGGTCAAATATTTTAGCCCTAATCTCTTCATGCTCACTAACACATTGGTCTCAGATCAAAGAAATTGAGGGTGCAGAGGGAGGGTACGTCCTGTCCATGGAAAAATTCTTGAAATTATTTATTGCCACCCTTTCTGAATGAGCATGATGACTACCCTAGGAACCAGAAGCCATGGAAACATAGATTTGTTGCAATGAAACAAGAAAACAGAAGGGGAGGAAGAGGAAATTGATTGGTTCCATGACACTTTCTTTTCCCATCAATATCTTCTTCATCGAGTTAATTTTCCTACGGGGAAAGTGACCACCAAGACCGAGCCGCAAAGTTGGGAACTTGAACTACTAAGCAACCAAAAAAGTGGAACAATTGAAGAAATTTCGAGGAGTTTCGACTAGTGAAGCTCTCTAGATAGAGAAAAGGAACCCAATTAGAGAGGTATGACCCAAAACTAATATAAAATCTTCTCGAGTTTGAGACTCACCCGACTTCACCTCACTAAGAGAGTGGAGCTAGATCCTAGCTAGGCGTAGACCAAACCTATATTCGACCAACAGAATGGGAAATTTCGAACTATACCAGGGAGATTTAAAGAAACTACCATGCAAATTCCTTGTGCAATGATGCAAAGAGATGCCCGAGCCACCAGGATCCCAAGGCGACTCCATCATCATTCTGTGGTGTGAGGGTACTTCCTCCTCACATTACTTGTATCTCAAACGGTTCGACTATCTAATCTGATCCAGGGAGAGTAAATGCAACTCGTAGGTTGAGGGAGTTCACACGAGGAACCATTGAAGATGCATGAGATTCAGCTCGGGGAATGTCATGTGGGAACTGGAATGAGTGCCTCACATCATGGAGAGAAGGGAGGGCAACATCATGGAATTGAGCGGGAGGGAGTAATGAGCTGGTGCCACAGAGTTACGGGTCAGCAGAATGGAGGGGAATGCATAATGCACAATAGGGGGTGGTATTGTAATCATTGGGTTCCTTTTATGGGTGGGACTAGGAGGGGGTAAATAGAGTGGGTCACCATGGGAACAAGTTAAGGGATGGGTGAAAATCTGTCAGCCACATTGATTTCTATTTTCCCTTCTTTCAAGCGACAAGCCTTGTTTTCCAAAAGATCTCTGAATTAAGATTCCTTAGAACATTAGCAAAAGCAAGGAGGATACCTTGAGCTCGTTGTAGCATCTGATTTAGTTAATTTTCATGTGCGGGGGAATTTGATCGTAAATGCCTTATGACAAGAAAGGAGTCTCCCGGGATTGTGATGTCGCTAACTCTCCTCTTCTGGGCTAAGAGGAGCCCGAGGTAAAGACCATAAACCTTTGCTTGATTATTGATCTTTCATCCTAATCCCCAAACATACTTGTCAACTATTATTCCTTTGGAATTGCAAAGAATTCCCCTCTTGCCACCTCTTACTTTACACAGATTTTATAAATTAAAAAACCTCACATAAAATTTTAAAAATATATATAATTTAAATTTTAATATTAAAATATTTCCAACCATTATAAAATTATTATTTTTAAATAAAATATTATTTTTTAATATTTTGATATTTGTAAATAAAAATATTATATTTATTACTATTAATATTAAATTATATATATATATATATATATATATTTCGATCTAATATTTTATATATAAATTAACCAAAATTTATATATTCTGTAAGTGTCAAGTTATAATAAACATAAAAAGGAGAAGTGATTTGAACAGAAAATGAGTATATATCTAATTTTTTAAACTATCCATATATATATATAATTAAAAAAATTTAAAATAGAAATAAAATTCAATTTTAAATATTATTATAATAAATTATTATTATTTTTTTTTACTTTTTCTTTTCTAATTTATTTTTTATAAAAAAAATTGAACATTGCTTATTTATAAAACATGTTACTAAACAATTCTTTTAAACATTATAATATTTAAAAAATTTTAAAATGATCGTGGAATTTTTACTATTTATTCACATTATACACCTCCAAAATATCAGAGGGTTAAATCAAAGTTTATTATATTTTATTTATCTTAAATCTAAAAATATATATATTATAATATATATTTTGGGTAATTATTTTTTATTTATATTGTTTAAATTTATTATATATTATTTATTTTAAAACTTTTATAAAATTTTAAATAATATAAATTAATTTAAAATTTCAATTCAAAAAATAATATATATATATATATATATATATATATAATTTTTAAACGTTTTACTAAAAAAAACCTTTATCATTAATTTTTTATATATTTAGTACAATATATTATTTTATTAAATAATTAAATAATTAACTCACTTGACATAACATTACACAACAATGTAGCATTTGCCACATTGTACTATTATATTAATCATTAATGCACAATGCTATAGGATCAAAAATTAAAATATAATATATTCATTTAATTTTAAAATTTTAATTATTAAAATCATTAACATATTAAATCAATTAAATAATATTTAAATAAATAGCTATTTATTAAATTTTAAAAATTGTAAATAAAAAAATAATTTTTTTACATGTATAAAATAGAGGGTGATGGGAGTATTTTCAAGTCATTCCGTGATGTAAAGGTCATCAGTTTTAAACTTTCTCGAAAGAAATCTAACATTGTTAAAAGCTATTGTAACCCAAGCTAGTGTGATCCTCGGGTGATTTTGATGGCTTAGATCTCCCTAGGTCATAGTTTCTCAAACCAAAGGTTAAACCTGTAGTATTGCTCATTTCTGGCTAACGACACACATGAAAGTTAGAGCCTATCCCAAGCTTGTCCTCCACAACATGGCGAGCTATCCTTCCCATGTTTGCTGAAATTCTATGTGTTATATATTTTGGAAGGTCTTTTGGTTTATTTTTCGTCTTATTTACAAGAATGGCAGAGATTTGTTGGAATCACAAATTTAAGTCGTGAACTCTCCACAATTCAAATGCTTCATAGGTTTTTCAAGATGCTAAATCCATATATGTAATTACAAACCAATTTTAAACAAAAATTTAAATTTTGCCAAAAAAAACTCCACTCAATTTTAAGTAATATCTTCCAAACATATAATATTTAGACAATGCTAATGGTTTAGGGAGATGGATCATTTTAATGAAATCCATTAAAAATTAAGAATAATGGTTTAGGTAGATGGATAATACATTTTAATGAAATCCATTAAAAATTAAGAATAAGTTATCAATGAAGGTATAAGTTGAAGCTATATGGTGTTTTGGATTTATCAATTAAATAATTATTGAATGTACGTGATTATGGGTTTTTAATAAAGTTTATTAAATGATACAGGAGATAGGTGGTAATTGCTAGCAGATCCAGATTACTTTAAAACTTATTATTTTTAAATAAAATATTTTTTTTATAATATAATATTTTTAAATAACAATATTATATTTATTAATTAATTTTAAATAATATTTTATATTTTTATTTAAATAAAATAATTTATTTCAAAATTTTATAATATATAAATTAATCATATAACTATATAAATTTTAAATAATATTTTATATATAAATGACTTTTATACTATGAAAAGATCTAACATATATATTATGCAAATGTCAAAATGATTTTTACACTATAAAAAGATTTAGCATATTGATAAAATAAACCTAAAATGGAGAAGCGATTTGAGTATGTATATAATTTTTATAATATTTCAATATTTAATAAATGATTGTGGAATTTTTATTATTTATTCACACTGTACACATCCAAAGCTCATGTCGGATAGTTAAATTAAAGTTTATTATATATTACTTATCTTAAATTTTGGAATATATATATGTATATATATATTAAAATGATGATGATGATGATGGTTAACGTCCGCTAAGACCAAACATTGGTCTATCAGACCTAAAGAAACAAATTATTTATTTTGATTTAAGATTTTATTCCTATGCTCAAAAAGCTTGGAGAGAAGCCTCCCGAGTTCACTATAATTTTGACATTGTAAAAGGCTAGGAAGGTCAGTGTTGTAACAAAGATTGTGAAACTGAGATCTAATGTGGTTGTACGCGGGGCACTCTAAGAGGAAGTAGTTTTCATCCTCAATGTTCCTATTCTCACATATATGGCAAATCCTTTCCATCCATGATGTTTTAGGAACTGCCCAACGACCTGTTTCACTATGGAGCTCATGAGAATTCGTTCTAATCTTTGCTATATTAATTTTCTTCT
Source organism: Pinus tabuliformis (assembly GCA_031772625.1). Classification (NCBI taxonomy): domain Eukaryota; kingdom Viridiplantae; phylum Streptophyta; class Pinopsida; order Pinales; family Pinaceae; genus Pinus; species Pinus tabuliformis. The sequence goes on along the minus strand of CM062813.1, from coordinate 602,019,667 downwards.
TTGAGCTAGTTAAAATAGAGAGATACTTTTGATCTTCTAGGGTGGGGTTGATGACCTTCTTATAATAACTTAATTTTCTTTTAGCGGCTAAATCTTTCTCACACCACATTTTTTTTTTGAACTTAGAAGTAACAATATCTTTAATGTTATTTATGTTTTGCAATGCATCATTCTCGTTGATGTCCCAATAGTTTAACCAGGCCCTTGTGTCTTTATGCCACCCTTGATTGAGCCTTAGGTGGTTTTGGCTCGAATTTAAAGCTAGCTTAGGAAGTCTATGATTGTCTATGTTATTGAGTTTGTTCTTGTACAACAAAAACGTAATCATAGCTAGTCTCTCAATAGGGGAAATACCTGCTTCTATAAGGAGAATAAGATAGGGTGTATTACTTTTAATTTTCAGGTTATAAGTTATAAAACGCTTCTGGATTTGCACAATCTTTCTCCATGATTCTCTGGAGATGCTGCAACCCTAAACCTCACAGCCATATAAGATAACAGGAGTGACTAAAGTTTCAAAGAGGAACTTCTTTTTATCCCACATTACAAGGTTTGCTGTTTTACAATTATTTTCAAGACCAAAATAAGCTTTCCACCCCCCATTAATCCTTTTCTCAATGCTATGGTTCCAATTGAGCTTGTGATGAATATCAATTCCTAGGTACTTGTAAGAATACACTTCCTCCAAGTTATTATTGTCATACATAAAATTAGCGTAAGCGTCCTTCTTGGATTTGATAATCATAACTTTTGTTTTGTCAGTGTTAACAGTCATACCCATGGTAGAGCAGAAATCCTTAAGAAACCTGAGTTGCTTATCAAGATCAGATGGGCACCTTGCCAAAAGAACAATATTGTTAGCATAGAGAAGAAGGATGACGACTATCCCAGCTAGGATCGTGCCATCACATCCTGCTTCCTCTAAATAGCCTTCGAGCTTATCGATGTAAATTCCAAATAGGGTAGGGGAGAGGGGGCAACCTTGTTTAACTCCGATGTTACACTTAATATCTTTCGACCACCCCTCATTTCTCATTAGCTTGGCAATTACATTCTCGTATAACCTTATAGTGGCAGCTCTCAACTCGAGAGGAACCTTTAGCTCTTCTAATATATTCCAAAGGTTGTATCTAGGAACCGTATCGAAAGCCTTTCTAAAGTCCACAAAGCAACAAAATAAATTGGATTTATCATTACGACATTCCTCCGCAATGATCCTAAGCGTAACGAGGTGGTCTATTATTGAGTGATGCCTTCTGAAACCTACTTGGCCTTTAGCGTGCTTACCTTCACTTTCAAGCCATATGCTTAACTTCTTTTCCAAAATACTACCATATAACTTGGCTAAGGGAGGGCTGATCATAATTGTTCGATAATTAGAGGGGTTATTTGTATCCCCACTTTTAAAAATAGGGATAATGAGGCTCTCAGTCCAAGGTTTAGGGAACCCTTGCTTGACTGCTTGATTGAAAAGCTTATGGATGTGGGGGATGAGGACAGGACCTCCAATTTTTAAGATTTCCACCTGGTAACCTTCAATGTCCTTAGCTTTCCCATTAGCGAGGTGATTAACCCCAAACTTAATGTCTTCTAAAGAGAAAACTTCTTTCGTTGTGAGTAGGGTTTCCAAATTATCCATGACATTTGGAGATTCATAAAGCTTTTTAAGATAGGAATTCCAATCGTGAAGAGCAATTTTATTATTATCTTTAGTCTTCCTAGTCAGAATCTGCCTCCAAAATTTCTTAGGAGCTACCTTAGAGAGGTGTAAGAGATTCTCTTGTCTTTGACGAATGTACTGCCTCTTTTTCCTTTTAGTTAGGGCTTTATATATTTTTATCTTGTCCATTTTAAGAGATTCATCAACAGCTTCCTTAATTGCTCTCCTCGCACTTTTACAATCTTTGTCATACCATGGATTGGTTTTGCTATTTCTTTTATTATTTGAAACTTCAATTGAGAACTTGTTAATAGAATATGAGAGGGTTGTAGTAAAATTATGATAGAGGTCTTCTATGTTGTCTATACCAGATAAAGGAAGCAAATTAGTTTCTAATTCATTTAGAAAGAGATCATTTTCATTTCTATCAAATATTAAGTTCTTTTGGCTGTAAGTATTATTTTTTGTGGGAACTCTATGCATGAAAAAATTGAGAGTTATAAGTAAAGGCCTGTGATCAGAGTCAGGTTCATGGTCGTTTAAGATGTCAAAATTTATTATTTCGTTGTATAATGGGAGATCGGAAATAACGTAGTCTACCACGCTGCTACCAAGTCCATGGATGCAGGTCATCTTGCTAGAATTGGGCCACTTCTTTAGACCGTTGCAAATTATGAGATCCTAAGCACTATAGAGCTTGAATAGCTCCGACCTAAACAAATTTTCCCCAAGGTCTTCAGAGCTCCTTTTGTACCTACTAGCTAGAGTAGGGTCTTCGTCTAACAAAAGAGGATTAGGGTTGGAATGATTGCTTAGAATAATAGCTTGGTTTTTTGAAGTTTGAGCATTAAAATCACTTATTAAAAGGATATTACCATCATTCCTTAGGCTAGAAATATCATTCTCTAAACCATTGTAAGGGTTAGTATTATCTAGATTCTTCTTCTTATAGAAGTTAGAATTGATGGGGGGAAAATAACATATTGCTATGTAGGACTTTTTATTATTAATGTCTTTGATCTCTATCCAACTATATTGGTTGTGAGTGTCGTTTTTATAAATCCTAGCATGGGGGGAGATGTTCTTCTTAATGTAACAAGCTATTCCCCCAATGCCTCTATGGGAGGATCACTTGTTCCAAGTAGACCATAGCGTAAAGCCATCTATGTTAGGGACCTTAGATTCTTCGTGCTCCCAAGTTTCAACAAGCAAAATAATATCAACATCATTTGAAATCCAACTTCGCTTGGGGCCTTTGTTCCATGGGAAGCCCCGACAGCTCCAAGAAAGGATCCAGAGCATGTTTAATTGCTATTGATTACTATCATTTTGGTTTCTATCTCGAATAAAGGCTTTTCTATTTCTGATTATTTCCCATTTTCCTTCCTTTCTAGCTTCTTTTACCTTTCGAACCTCCTTTCTTAATTCTTCTTGATCTTCTGGAATGAGATCTTCATTTATGAATATTCCCGTTCCTTTTAGACTTGAGGTTTTACTAAGTATGTTGTACTTATGATCAGTGGAGCTCACCTTTATGCGGATTAGTCTTCCTTTATTCTTGGTTAATTTCCCCAACCTTGTTGCTTCTGTGAGACACACTATTTCAATTTGTAATCTATTATGTAATTCTGTCTAGGCTAAGGCTAAAGTATCCTAATCTACTTCATCTTTTAAACCAAAGATTATAAGGTTCAAGGCCGAAGATTATATTATATATATTTTATTTGTTTTTTTATGAAATTTTAAATAATATAAATTGATTTAAAATTTTAATTCTAGAAATATTATTTTTTTTTCAAAAAATATACAAAATTTCTAAACAAATAATATTTCACTTAGAAAAACATATATATATATATATATATATATATATATATATATATATATATATATATATATATATATATATTTAAATTTATTATAATAAAAATTGAGTTATTTTGATTTATATTTGATTTATTTTGTTTTCTCATTTTCTTATTATTATTTTTAATTATATGGTTTAGAATAGTTAAATTTAACTTTATTATTTTTATTTAGTTCATTTTTTTATTTTATTTTTATTTTCTTATTACTATTTTATCAATTTTATTATTTAGAATAACTAAGTTTGACCTTATTATCACTCACTTTCATTCGAATTAAAATAATAATAATAATAATAAAATTAATTTAATTCTTTATTTACAATTAATTTTCATCTATTACTTTAATTTAATTTAAAAAATTGTTTATTAATTAATGATAATTCTTTAGTCAAAACTAGTTGTTATATTCTAATGGTTAGAAAACATCTCTCTTCATCTATTTAATCTAATGCCATGATCTGGTTCTTCATCTTGTCTTGAAGATGAACCACACTAGATGGTTCAAAACACATCGACTTAAAGTTTCTTTATGTGATTTTTACCAAAAGATCTTTCAACATTCATAATATGGATCACAAAAGCCTGAATTCAGAAATTACAACCCTGCACAGAAGGGCCATTGCAACTAAAGTTCATCTTTTCGAATGGGCACGCTTGCAGGTTTCTAAGATGAAGTCAGATCTGACATTCCTAAAAAGATGTAGAGATTCATCTATTGTTCCATCATTCACTCAGATTAAACATCAACTTAATAATTCCAGGAACCAACATGTATTTCTTAATGCTAGTCTAGCGCTAATTCGCTCTGAGATTTGCAGGGTTAGAAAAAGCCTGGATATTCTTTCTCGAAAATTATTTTCGTTACATTTGGAGCTCTCTCTCGTGATTTCCGCAGCTCTTTGGACAAAGATTGAGGCTTGTTCGACATTAAAATCTCTGCGCATGGAAGAAATATGGAAGGAAAAACATTCCAAGAAATTTCTCAATCTCTTGGAGAAATCCTCTTCCCATAAAAGTTTTTCCTAATTTTCTGGTTATTCTTTCGTTAGCAGGATTAATAGAAATCAAGTCTCTACATTGCATTCTTGGGTCAACAACATTGTTCTTCTGGAATTTGGAGTCGAACCCTCCGAGTGCAACGATAACAGGGTTTCGGGGTTTCTTTGTGAGTTGAATCACTTAATCAATTCCAAATTTGCTTCAAGGGATGAGTGCAATAGCTCTCTTCATTCTGATATTGTGCTTCTTGTTCCTCCTCTCTCATCCATTCATCTAAAGCATCTAGGGTTCTCCAACATTGCAGATTGTTCTCATTCCAAAGAAATTGGTATTAATAACATTAACCATAATAAAAATAAGAAGAAGAAGATGATGGTGATGATAATAATAATAATAATAACTATTATAATGCTAATGCTAATAATATATTTTCTATTGATTCTAACAACAATATTAATAATAAAAATATAATTTATTTCACCCCTTTTAATAATAGAGTTGTTAATCTTTCTCGTTTTTCTTTTGATCCTCTTGTTTATAGTCTTTTAGAGAAAGGTTTAAATTTTTCCCTTGCTCCTAGAAAAATCCCAATGGAAGAGATTATCTGTGACATTGAATTTAGGATAAGGGACTTACCAGACTCTACTAAGGATATCATTAGACAAGACTGTGCGGTGGTCCTGAGAAAGGCTAAGCCCCCTAAGAACAACCTTAGCAAACCTGAGTTTGAGGCTCTCAAAGCTTTGAATAATAACAAGGACATTGTTGTTATTAAAAACTAACAAAGGGGGTGTTGTCGTTATCTTAGATAAGGAAGATTATCGGAGAAAAATGTTAGATCACCTTTGTAATAGTGGGAGCTAGAGAAAAATTAATAAGAATCCCTTAAAGAAGATTTCTAAAATAGTTTCTCTAGCCATAAAATATAGTAGCACTGTTAGCTCCCTTAGTTAGAAGTTGATCGAGAGTAGCCCTCTCACTCCTAGGATTTATGGTCTTCCAAAGATCCATAAGGAAGGGGCTCCCCTGCGTCCCATTGTCAACACCATTGGAGGGCCGACCTATCTTCTTGCTAAGTTTTTAGCCAATAAGCTTAAACCTCTTGTTGGTCGGACTAAATCCTTTGTCAAAGATTTGTCTTCATTTGTCAAAAAATTAAAGGGTATAAGATTGGATCCTGTAGATAATTTGGTGAGTTTCAATTTGGTCTCCTTGTACACTAATATCCCCATTAGTGAGTCCATTGAAGTCATCAAGCGCATTACAAACCTAGATACAACTTATTTGGTTGAAATTTTTCTTACTTCTACTTTATTTAGTTTTGAAGGTGAATTTTATGAACAAACTTGTGGAGTTGCCATGGGTTCCCCCCTTTCCCTAGTAGTGGCTAATCTATTTATGGAGGAATTTGAATCTAAGGCTTTGTCCTCAGCTCTATTCTAGCCTAAGCCTTGGAAAAGGTTTGTGGATGAGACTTACTTCATCTATTCTCATGGTTGAGAAACATTGGACCTTGTTTTCTAGCATCTTAACAATCAATCTAGTTCCATAAAGTTTAATATGGAATGTGAAATCGATGGTAGCCTCCCTTTCCTCGACGTTCTTATTTCAAAGAGAGATGAGGGTTTTTCTCCCACCAAGTTTTTCAAAAGAAAACCCACACCAAACAATATCTTCATGCAAATTCTCATCATTTCCCTGCTCAAAATATAGGTGTTCTCAACACCTTAGCCACCTGAGCATTACAAGTTTCTCATGAAAACCACCTCAATGATGAAAAGACTCATCTCCTTGGTTTTTTTAATAAGAATTGTTATAGTAAGAAGCAATGTCTTAGAGCCTTCCTTAAGGCTGAAAAGGTCCTACGATTAAAAATTATCTTAAAGATCAGTTTTTAGGGGTGCATCTTCCATTTATCCAAGGAACCATAGAAAAGATTGCTAAAATCATGAAGAAGCATAAGGTTCTTTCGACAATTAGACCCCTAAACACTATCTAAAGCTCCCTAAGATCAGTGAAGGACCCTGTGAACCCTAAAAATGGGAAATGTGTTTATGTCATCGCATGATCCTATGGGACTCCATACATTGGTGAAACTGGTCACTCAATTAATAAGAGGATTATTGAGCACATAGCTGACATCAAACATGGAAGGTTCCACTCCTCTGCTTTGGCAGAACGTGTGGAAAAGACAAAACATCACATCTGCATTGAAGAGGTGAGGGTCATTGCAAGGATTGATCATTTTCATCACCGTAAGTTTATGGAGGCCTTGGAAATTGAAAAGAGGCCTATCAATCTGAATGGAGACAATGGTTGGAGTATTAGCAGGTGTTGGATCCCTTCCTTGTATTCCTAAGTTTTTATAATATTTATTTATTTATTTGTTTGTTTTAATCAAATTGTTGGTATTCCTTTATTTCTCATGTATTTACTTTTCATATATATATATATATATATATATAGATATCCCATATTATTTTATTTCTTGGATTTAAATAATAAAATTGAGTTATTTCATTATTTTGATTTATATTTTATTTTTTCATTTTCTTATTACTAGTTTTAGTTTTATTGTTTAGAATAGTTAAATTTGACCTTGTTATTTTTATTTTGTTTGGTTGTTTATTCATTTATTTTTTATTATTTTATTATTTTTTTTATTTTCTTATTATTAGTTTTCAGTGTTATTATTTAGAATAATTAAGTTTGACCTTATTATCATTGACCTTCATTTTGATTAAAATAATAATAATAATAAAATTAATTTAATTCTTTATTTACAAATAATTTCCATCTATTACCGTTGAAATGTGGCAACAAGAATATTCTAATTTTAATTTGTCCTTGAATTAAAATTGAGAATTAAAATTAAAATTTAGTTTCACCAGTTGTTTGAAAAATAATTAATTAATTCATCTTGAGTTAATTAGTTGGAGAAATTCAAACATGAAGTCTTTATGAAGTCATGCAACAGTTATCCCTTTGATTGAGGAAGTTATCCCTTAATTAAGGAGACAAGGATGAGTTGTAATTAGTTAGCTCAGTTAACTGAGTTAAGTCCAGTTAGATTAGTTCCAAATAGTTTGAGGAACTAATTGTGAGTTTAGTCAGTTAATGCATGCATGCATGAAACTAGTGTACTCCAGATAACTAAATATTCTCTCATAAATAACTCATGCATGTCAGTTCAGACAAAGGCCCAGTTGAGATTAAAGGCAGGGACAATGTACTATCAGTTGCAAGAATTTTTCCTATAAGAAAATCTCTTGCATGCAGAAGGAATTCATTCCTTTATATTTGCGCAGATTTACAGTGCATTGGGGCAGTGTGTGAGATCAGTGCCACACAAGGTTACGGAAGGAACACCTAGGGAAAACAGCGCAAGGAAATAGGAGGCTTGGAGGGCAAAGAAAAAGGCATATGAGTTGTCTAGTCTGTCTATGAGCAATGAGAGGGATTGTACTGAGAGCTAGATAACTATGAGAGCTAAAGCTTTGTGTAATCATGAGGTATTTCCACTTGTATGATAATACAGATAACGAGTGTTTTAGCTAAGGCTTTCCCCAAAGTATTCTTCTGTGTTTCATGTGTGATTGATTCTTTTTATGTGTTATATGTGTTTTGTTTGATCTTGCTCAAAATCGATTAAGCTTCCGCAAGTTTGATTATAGAAGTAGATTAAGTATTTTGCTTTAGTACATTGCATAATCAAATTAATCTACAGTGAGAATTTCTACAATTACTTCATTTTAATTAAAACAATTTTTTATTAATTAATGATAATTCTTCAGTTAGAACTAGTTGTTATATTCTAATGGCTAGAAAACATCTCTCTTCATCTATTTAATCTAATGCCATGCTTGGTTCTTCATCTTGTCCTGAAGATGAACCACACTAAATGGTTTGAAATGTGTCAACTTAAAGTTTCTTTATGTGATTTTTACTGAAAGATCTCTCAACATTTATAATATGTTATTTTATTGAATAATTAACTCACTTAACATAACATTAAATAATTAGATGAGTTTATATTATCCTTATCTTTATGTGAGGTTGGCATAAGGATGCCCACTCTTGGCTCTACTATTGGGGATAAAGGAGGAGAACATCATGGAGAATAAGGATAATATTAGATACACTATTACTTCCAAATTTAAGGATAAATTGTGGGATGATAAGGAGTTGGAGGGAAAAACAAAGCTAAGCTATTATAAGGAGGTGATCAACGCAGTGAAACTAGGCATTGGTCTATTCCCAAAATACCTTGGGATGAAATAATCTGACCCCTTTATGATACTAAATGGATTGAAGATGAAAAGCACCTTTCTCTTGAATTGCCTAGCCCTTACTCACATTCGTTCCCATTTTCAAAACATTTTCCACACTACCAATCTTCTTGACTTGTTAAGTCAACAAAACTACAATGATCTCAGAAAGCTTCTCTCCCTTCTTTTTTATCAAAGAAATAAAATATTAAAGAGTCTCAGTTAATGTCTTACTTTCTTAAGGTCGAATAGACCATATTGATCTTAATGGATGTTAATCATCATCATCATCATATTAATCATTAATGTGCAATACTATATTACCCAAGAAAATAATATAAATAAATCATTCACTTTCGTTTATTTATAATTTTTTAAAAGATAAATAATAATTTAATTTAATTTTTTAATAAAATATATTCATTTTTAAAATTTTAATTATTAAAATCCCATGGGGCAGAGAATAAACGGTGATTAGGTGCTCAACATTATGCTCAAAAATCAAAGTTGTCATAAGGGTGTGTAACCTAAATGACCATGTTGCTTGTCATCCTGAATCTGATGCAACTCGTTTCACAAGAAATAGACACCGTATGCTCCGAGAAACACTATCTCTTCACTTTGTCAAACAGGTAAAAATTTGCAGGTGGTTGACAGGGATGTTGATTCGGCATTCGTACTGCCTAGGTGGGAAGGGGAATATTTTTGGAATATTCTTAGAATATTCTGTTGAGTTGGAATTGTCCTATTGGTCCATGTGTTTTGGATTCGGGCCAATCAGGAGGTGACACGTGGCTATGTTGGAGGCTGCCACGTGTCCTCCTAAAGGCACATTAAAATTTTGGTATGGCAGACAGGGCAGAGACTAGGCTCGACCCTACAACCTCCCACACATTAACAGACCAAAGAACTCACCAACGCGCTCAAGCAGTGTTTCTTAACACATAAGGGTTTTGGGTTCTATTTAACATTTATCACCACCAAGGTTGGGGGTGGGCAGACTTAAGTAGCCCTCATGTTAACACAAAACCACCAGCCATAAACTGTTTGATGTGACTTCCACGGTCACCACCATCGCCGACCTGACAGCCGGACCAAACCACCCATGTGAACTCTCCTTCAAAGACCACAAACGGTTACTGTAACCACCGAAGGGAGGGGGCTAGCATTGGTTGTTAGCCCCTGGGCGCATGGCCCCCATATGACCCAGTTTTTGGTTTTAAGGCCTTGGTGGCAAAATTAACAGTCCTACAAATCTGCCTGAAATTTGGGGAATTTATCACTCCATTAGCGGGGTAAATTTGTAGGATGATGCCGGATTTTGTGCAAATTGTAGAGCGAATAGTGGAGAAACTAGGAGAGGTCATAACTTCTTCGGTTTTCGACCAAATTGGATGAAAAAAAAGGCTAGGTAGCCATTTTTGAACATTTTGGACTCGTTGGAGCAGGTTTCAGAAGAATTGGAGCATTATAAACACATTTGTTTACACTTTTGAGCATAATAGAGAGGCTCAACCCATTGGAAGTTGAACCAAGGAGACATAGTCTAGGAGGGGTGAACTCCTTTATCATGTCCCTGTTGTGATGTGTTTTTGGTGATGTTCTATACATGTTTATGTTGATGTTTAGTCTCTTATTTATGTTAAAATTGCTCATAAAATTAACATAAAAAATCATTTTACACTTGCAAAACTCATGAATCCTTAAGCACAATGAAAGCATTTTGTTTCTAACCTGAGGGGGATCTTATCACAACAATCTAATATTCTTAATCAGATCATTTTGGTATCAAAGCACTAGGTTTGATTTTTGAAAGAAGGATTTAATTGTTTGCAAGTTTATGTCATGCTTACAAGGTTAAAACTCAAAAGAGGAGAAGGGAAGTTGGTTGGAAGCCCTAAATTTGGGTCGAGGGGAAGGAGGGGAAGGTTGCTACAATATCCAACTCAAGTTCAACCTCAAGTTGTAGTGGAGACTCTAGAGAGAATGTCTCATAAAGGAGAACCTACAAACATGACAGAAAATGAGAAGGCCTTAAGACAATCTTTCTTTGGTATGACAGAGATGGTGAAGGTCCTCTATGAAGAGAGGAATACCAGGTTGCAAGGGGAAAGTTCCAAACGTCCCAAAGGAGAAGGTTCTTTAGGAGGAGGTAACGGAAATGGAGACAAACCTCCACCCTCTCCACCATATTCTTCATCTTCGTCTTCACAAGCATCTTCACCCTCTTCCACTAACACAACCCTTACTCATACTCATCATCATACCTCAAAAGGAACAGGTAAATCACCTTTTTTAAATATTGATGTTAAATTTGAGCTGCCCATGTATAATGGTGAAGTGAATGCAAAGAAGCTTGATATTTGGATTCATCAATTGGATGTCTATTGCAGAATTGAAAACCTCCAAGAGGATGACATAAGGATTCAGTTAGCTTCCTTGAGAATGGAGGGTGCAACACTAGTATGGCGGGAATCAAAGCCACAAGAGGAGATAAAACAACATGGTAAGATCTCAATTTCTTGGATTGATTTCATTGCTGCAATCAAAATACAATCCTACCCCCTAACTTATATGCAAAAAGCCATCATGAATTGACAGAACTTTAGACAACTTAAAGGTCAAAATGTGCAAGATTACACCCAAGAATTCAGAAAAAGGTCTTTAATGTTAGGTGTTTATTTTGCAATCACAGGAAATGTTGCTAAAGTACATAGGGGGTTTACACAGTTACCTTATGCATACTATCTTAATTTTTAATCCCAATAATATAGATGGTGTGTGTATGCAAGCCACTCATCTTGAGGCAAGTGGGAAAAACACTCCATAAGAAGGTAGTAAAAATCCATTTAAGAGTAAAGAAAAAGAAAAGGGTTTCAAAGGGAAGGGAAAGAAAAATACATCTATCAAAAAAGAAGGAGAGAAAGTAACATGAAAACATTTTTCCAGAGAGGGTCATGATGAAGCTCATTGTTGGAAGCTTCATCCCGAAATGAAACCAAAAAGATACAGCAACAAAGGAAAAAAAAATACAATTGCAACCACTCAATGATATTTTGGATCCAATTTGGGTAATGAAACTAAAATCAAAGCCATGGGTATAAAATGAAAAGAATCCATTGATAGCACTAGCTCTTCAAATTCAAAAAATGAAACTCCAAATAAAAAGAGGAGAATAGAACTTTTTCACATAAGGGTGATCTCAAAACATAACAAGATTGATACACTTTTCGATAGCGGCTCTCAAGACAATCCTGTCTCTGAAAACATTTTCAAAAGTTTAAACTTGGAAACCATTCCACATCATAAACCATATCCACTTGGATGGGTGTGTGACAATGCACAATTGTAGGTTACTAGAAAGTGTAAATTGAAATTCACCATTACTGCAAATTGCATAGATGAAGTGGAGCTTGATGTTGTGCCATTAGATATATGTGGCATAGTTTTGGGTAGCCCGTACCTTTATGACAGGAAATCTATCTTCCATAGACATGAAAACAAATTCATTTGTTCAAATATGGAGTAGAATATATTGTGAGAGCTCATAGCAAGAAACTAAATATTTCACTTGTTAATGCAGGGTAGCTGAAAAGACTAACGAATTCAAGCAAGAATTTTGTGCTTCTAATAATCAAACCCAAGAATGATGTTGATAATAAAGCTTTTAAAGTTTGTGATTCAAAATTGAAACCTAAATTGGTTGATGTAGTTAACCAATATGATGAGATGTTTTAGGAACTAAAGGGATTACCTCCCAAGAGAGGAATCCAGCATGAGATACACTTGCAGTAAGATTGTCCTCTTCCTAACATTGGCAGGTACAAGATGTCAATGATGGAAAGTGCATAAATTAAGAAGAAATTTCAAAGGGATCATCAGGTCATCTTCCTTGCCATGTGTTTCACCTATTGTCTTGGTGCCAAAGAAGGATGGGAAATGGCACAAGTGTGTGGACTTCTATGCACTGAACAAAATTAGAGTAAAAAACCATTACCCACTATCTAGAATAGGTTATTTACTTGATCAATTGAAAGATGTAAAGTATTTTACCAAGTTGGACTTCAGGAGTGGCTACCATCAAATTAGAATATTTGAAGGAGACATTTATAAGACAACATTCAAAACAAAACAAGGTTTGTTTGAATGGCTAGTTATGCCTTTTGGTTTATGTAATTCTCCTGCTACATTCATGTGTGTGATGAATGATGTGTTAAAGCCATTTCTTGATGAGTCTGTTATAGTCTACTTAGATGACATCTTAATTTTCAGTAAATCTCATGATGAACATGTCATGCATGTAAGAAAAGTACGTGATGCCTTGAAAACAGAACAATTGTATCTTAAGATGTCAAAGTGTGAGTTTGGAAAGACTTCTTTAGTTTACTTGGGTCATATTGTTGGAGGAGGTGAATTGAAAATAGATCCCTCCAAGGTTGATCTCATTTTGAATTGGCCAAGGCCCAAGATAGTTACTAAGGTAAAAGTTTTTTGGGAGCAACCCAATATTGGAGGAAATTCATTGCTAACTTTTCTCTTATAGTAGCTCCTTTTCATGCACTAACAAGTGTGAAAAAGGTTTTTTTGTGGGGAGGAAAACAACAAAAGGCCTTTGATGCATCGAAGGAAAACATCAGTTCAGCTCCAGTACTTGCACTTCTAGACTTGAGGCAGTCATTTGAGATTCAGACTGATGTTAATGACTATGCCATTGGTGCAGTCCTCATGCAACATGGTAAGCCTATACTTCTTCATCTGGAAACTTTTAATGGTGCAGTGATTAACTATCCTACATGTGATAAGGAATTGTATGCATTGGTACAAAGTGTGAAATAGTGGAAACACTACTTGATGGGTAAGGAAACAATCATTTACACTGATGATCAACCATTGCAATACTTGAAATCTCAATCAAAGTTGCAGCAATCAAGGCACTTTCGATGGATGGGTTTTCTTCAACAATTCCACTTGGTAATAAGGTATAAGAATGGTATCTACAATAAAGTTGTTGATATGCTTTCTAGACCTATTGTTAGTGCAACTACTTTACTCAAGCATAATTATGTTTTACATGAAAGTTATATTGAGCAATATGCATTAGATAATGAATTTCAAGATGCAAGCTTGAGTCAAGGTAACCAAGTAGAATAATTGGATTATCATTTGCATGATAATTTGTTGTACCATCTTGGCAAGATTTGTATTCCACGGGGAGAAAGAGTTAACATCATAAGAGAGGCACATACTTCTCTTATTGCTGGTCATTTTGGTGTAAGTAAGATGGTGGCACATCTACAGAGGTATTGTTATTGGCCTTGTATGCTTGAAAGTGTGTCTCGTTTTATTAAGGGATGTTCATTATGTGCAATCAGTAAGCCTAGCAATAGGAAGTTAGGATTGTACACACCACTTCTGGTTCCTTCACGACTGTGGGAGAGTGTTTCTATGGATTTTGTAGGAGGTCTTCCATTGTCAAAAAGAGGTCATGATTATTTGTATGTAGTTGTGGATAGGTTCAGCAAAATGTGTATTTTAATGCCATGTAAAAAGCAAGTTACAGTTGAACAAATTGCTCAGTTATTCTTTCAGAATGCATGGGTGCTTTTTGGATTGCCCACATCCATTGCTAGTGATCGATATTATAGCTTTGTTGGGAATTTTTGGTCAAGCTTGTGGGGATTCATGGAAACGAGACTGAAAAAGAGTACAACTTTTCATCCAAAAACAGATGATCAAAAAGAGGTGGTGAACAGAACAGTGATACATCTTCTTTGTGGGTATTGCAGCAAGAATCCTAAGTTGTGGGATGAACATTTGCACTATATTCAACATGCTTACAACTGGGCCAAGCACTCTTCAACTCAAACATCACCATTTGATGGATGTTTGGGATACTTGCCTAAATCTCCTTTCGATTTTATATTTGACAAGGATGTTGCTATTTATGGTCATAACGACATAGAAAAAGCAAGAAAGTTCATTGAACAAATAAGCATCGTGAAGATCACAAGTTCCAAGTCAGTGATGAAATTTGGCTTCACATTAGCAAAGAGAGGCTCCAAGGAGAAGGTAACAAGCTAAAACCAATTAGATATGGTCCATTCAGAATTTTGGAAAAGATTAGTAACAATGCCTTCAGGTTGGATTTTCCTTCATATATCCAAATTTATGTTGTTGTTAATGTTGAGAATTTAAGGTTGTATGAGCCTCCTTTGATTGAAGATCAAGGAGAGAATGTTAAAATTCCATCTATTGAAGACTTTTCTCCAGAATTCCTTGATGAGATTTAGCAAGACACTATACTTGACGGAAGAACAATGACATCAAAAAGGGGAAGTGTCGATTATCTTCGAGTGGGGCTCAAGGGTACAAATCCTTCAAAAGCCAAATGGATAAAGATTGGAAAGGTGAGGGAATTGTACCCTCACCTTCTAGACAACTAAAAGTGATCTTTTGGGGTCCAAAAGGCTTCCATGGGAAGGAGTGATCAGGTGCTCAAAATTATGCTCAAAACTAAAAGTTGTCAAAATGGTGTTGAACCTGAATGACTGTGTTGTGCTTTCCATCTTGAATTTGATGCATCTCGTTTCGAATGAAGCATACACTATTTTCTCCCAGAAATGTGATCTGTTCACTTTGTCAAACAAGTAAAAATTTGCAGTGGCTAACAGGGATGCTAACTGGGCATCCGTACTACCTAGGTGGCAAGGGGAATATTCTTGGAATATTTCATTGAGTTGGTATTGTCCTATTGGTCCATGTGTTTTGGGCTCGGGATAATCAGGACATCACATGTGGCTAAGTTGTAGGTTTCCACATGTCCTCCTAAAGGCACATTAAAATTTTGGTATGGCAGATAGGGCAGAGGTTGAGCTCGACCCTGCGATCTCCCGCACAACAGACCAAAGAACTCACCAACGCACCAAAGCAATGTTTCTTAACACATAAAAGTTCTTATTTCTATTTAACATTTATCGTCACCAAGGTTGGGGGGTGGGTGGACTTAATCGCCCCCAATGTGAACACAAAACCATCAACCGCAAACTGTTTGATGTGACTACCACAGTCACCGCCACTGCCCACCTAATTGCTAGACCAAACTGCCTATGTGAATGCTCCTTCAAAGACTGCAAACAATTACTGTAATCGTCGAAGGGAGGGGGCCAGCATTGGGTGTTGGCCCTTGGGTGCATGGCCCCCATATGACCTAGTTTTTCATTTTAAGGCCTCGCTGGAAAAATTAATGATCCTACAAATCTACGTGAATTTTGGGGAATTTGTTGCTCCGTTAGTGGAAAATGGGGTGAATTTGTAGGATGATGCCTGATTTTGTGCAAATTATAGAGTGAATAGTGAAGAAACTAGGAGAGGTCATAACTTCTCCATTTTTTGACCAAATTGGATTAAAAAAGAGCCTAGGTAGTCATTTTGGGACATTATAGACTCATGGGAGTAGGTTTCCAAAGCATTGGAGCATTGTAAACACATGTTTTTACACCTTTGAGCATAATAGAGAGGCCCAAGCCATTGGAAGCTGGACCAAGGAGATGTAGCCCAAGAGGGGTGAACTCCTTTATCGTGTTTCTATTGTGATGTGTTTTTGGTGATGTTATGTACATGTTTATGTTGTTGTTCAGTCTCTTATTTATGTTAAAATTGCCCATAAAATTAATACAAAAACTCATTTTACACTTGCAAAACTCATGAATCCTTAAGCATAATGAAAGAATTTTGTTTCTAATTTGAGGAGGATCTTAGCACAACAATCTAATATTCTAAATTATATCAAATGGTAATGGAGTATACTGTTAAGTCACTTCATGATGTGAAGGTCACCAGTTCGAAACTCTTTGGGAAAAAATCCAGTCATGTTAAGAGTTGGTGTGACACAGGTCGGGTGCGATCCCTGGGTGATTTTGACGGCTTAGATGCCCCTGGATCACAGTTTCTCAAGCCAAAAATTAATTATTAAAATCATTAAAATATTAAATCAATTAAATAAAATTTAAATTAAAAAATATTAAATTTAAACAACTATTTATTAAAATTTAAAAATATTAAATTAAAAATAAATTTATCTATCTATTAACTATTCACTAATTTTTTTGGGTTTTCTTACTCTCATTTTATATAATATGATCCTTTTGTTTTGTTTTCTTATTCTTATTTTACATATTATGATCTTCTTATTTTGTTTTCTTGTTCTTATTTTACATAAAATCATAATACAATAAAAGTTACATTTTTTAAACCATACAATCATTATTTTCTCACCTCTTACTAACATTACATATGAAAGTTGAAGCCTTCGGATCCCAAGCCCATTGTCCACAACCTAGTGAGCTATCCTATCTATGTTTTCCATTGTCTATGTGTTTTTCTGGTTTATTTTTTGGGCTTAATCACTGAGAATGGTAGGGATTTGTTGGAATCACAAGTTTAAGTCATGAAATATCCACAATATGAATGCTTTAGGGTTTTTTCAAGGTGATGAATCCATATATGTAGTTAAAAATGAATTTAAAACAAATATTAAGATTTCAAAAAAAAAAATCACCAAATTTCGACCAAAATTTTCAAAACCTATAATATTTAGACAACTCCCCATGTTTTAAGTAGATGAATAATAACTTTTAATGGAACCCAAGAAAAATTGAGGATGGGTTGTTGATGAATGTGTAAGTTGAAGTTATATGGTGTTTTGGATTTATAAATTAAATAATTATTGAATGCATGTGATTTTGAGTTTTTAATCAAGTTTATCAAATATTTTATAAAAAAAAAATTTATAGTAACTTGTGGTTCACTAACAACATTGATCCATAGAAACTATCCGGGCAGATCCAACCCCTGAAGGGATCACTTCCTTCCAGCTCAATAGGAGAGCCTGACCCTAAGAGCATTGAGGAGAATTGACCCCATGACCTCTCATTAGCAAGGTGCTTTAATGACGAGAACTCGACCAATTGAGCTAACCCCTAGGACTTATTTTATAAAATAATTATGTGTAAGGCTAAAGGGATTTTTTTGAAAAAATTACACAAGGATTCTATCTTCTGAATAAAGAATTAAATTCATTGAAAATATTAAGATGTACGACTTTTTTTTACCACAGTGAATCGGTAATTGGTTGGAGTAATATGGGTCAAACTCAAGATCAAAATAAGCGGTTGTGGTTGCTACTATAATTCCAAGAGTATATCCAATACTTTTTCTTACCATGGTGAATTGGTAACTCATTGGAGTAACCTAGATGAGACTCAATATCAAACTTAGTGGTTTTGGTGGCTACTATAATCACGAGGGTGGGGAATCCTACTCCTTGATCCTGATCACAATGGGCAAGAGATGTCCCTTCATGGGATTTGGAATTGGGTGGAGGCAGTAACTTCCCATTGTGCCAATCACTGAGTTGTACAAAGAAGATACTACAACACCAAGAGTATATCCAACAACCTGCAAACTAGATATACTAGTGATTTATTACTTAGCAAGAGTCGAGACTCCACTTGCAAACATCCACATAAAGAATAATCCATATTTTGATGCAAAAATTCTAGTATACAAAAAGATAAAGTATCGTTGAATAACCTCCCTTAAAAACAAGGCTTTGGGTTTAATGATGAAAAGGCCCAACCAATCCCCTCCTCCCTCTACCCATAGTTACATTTCAAAGAAATGGCTATTTACAAAGGAGAAGACCCAAAAGGAAACACAATATGCATATGAAAAGACCTAAAAAATTCTCAACCCTTAATGTTCATAGCATGTTGCAATGCATCAAGGAGCTTTGGGAATTCATCAAGTAGAAATAATGTGGGAAGAACATTATGATAACTCATAAATCCCAATTACAGACATGGAGAATGTTCAAATGTTTATCAATAATGTTTTTAAGGAATTTGAAATGTTTCACTTGCATTCCCTAGTTATTTAAAATAATGAAACTATTGAAATAAGTTCTTAAACACAGTCATTTCCTCTCCATCAACAATTTAATTTCTTTGCCACTCTTAAAAGAAAAATTCTTGAGTTATTTACTTATCTACACATTTATCAATATGGTTTTTTTCTTTAATTGTAAATTTAACACTTCCCAATTGTTGGGAATCACAATTTCCATTAGACCAAAACCTACATGTGTTATTCAATGATCTCATCGCTAGAGATAAGGATCATTGTGATGTTTTAATATTGTGTTTTAATCCTCAATGTTTGTAAATGTATTTAAGATTGTTAATGTTGGATAACCAACATGGATATTAGGTTATTATGTTAGACTTTGTTATGATGTGTGTATATATATATATATATATATGAAAACTAAAGGAGAGGGCAACCAACATATATCTCGATGTCTGGGAGAGGAGAGGGTAGCCAATGTATATCTTCATATATCTTGTTATCTGAGAGGAGCTTCACTGAGGGGAAAGCTATGAGGGGATTGGGAAACTTCTTATATTTCTTAAATTTAATTATACCCTATTTTCCTAATTTAGTAGTTGAAACACCAACTGTTAGTAGTTATAAGAGGAGAGTCAAAGCATGGAAATGGGTTACAATTTTTGGCGAAATGAGGGCACGTTTTGTTGAAAGACCGATGCTCGATCGAGCAATTTTAAGCGCTTGATCGAGCAATTTTTAAGCGCTCGATCAAGATGTTGAGGCGCTTAAAAATAGCTCGATCGAGTGTTTAAAAAAAAACTCTCGATCAAGCTACTTTCTAACCCAAGTCAATAGCTATATCGAGAGTTATGTCTCAATCAATCCCAACCCTATGGTTTACCATTAATAAAAGGTAAAAGTTGGTAAGCGCACTGGCGGGTTAGCTTTTTAATGGCTCGATAAAGCCTTTGAGATCGATCAAACCACTAGTTAACCACGTATGTCACTCAATCGAGGGTTACTTTAACACTCGATCGAGCAATTAAAATTTTGAATTTAAGCACTCAATCGTGTGTTTAAAGAACTCGACCATGCTCTTCAAGTCCTAAAAATTATAGTTTCAGCACCTCTTGTGCATATTTCTTTGCAACCCCATTTTGTACCCTATCGGATTTATGATAGAATTTGTTTTTAAGTGGTGGAGTTGATCACGTTGGATTTGTGAAATAATCCTCTATCCAATGGAATATGAATTTGATACTTTCAAATTCATATGATATTTTTCATCTAATTTCTTTTAAACATAACACTTGAATTTTTTTTGGATAGTTTCAAAGGGGCTGAATAAAAAATCAATAATATAAAATATACATAATGAAAAAATTTCAAAAAATACCCATATCTTCATTTACATGTCCTCTTCAAAAGGGTACTCTTGGTTTTTCAATTTATTTAAAGTGTTGACAAAAATCTTACGTAAACACATGTCCCCAAAATGTAATTTAAATATTACTCCGCCAACTTCAAAAATTAATAAAAAAATATAATTTTCCATAAAAAATAAATTTTTAATATGAAAAACTCAACTCTCTCTGTGTAGATCATTCTCTCTCTCTCTCTCTCTCTCTCTCTCTATATATATATATATATATATATATAGATATATATATATTACACATTTTAAACTAAGTTATGCTATGTGAACACACACATACCTCTTAAGATGTGTGAAAATTTGCAAGGAAAAGCATTTCATTTAATGGAAAATTGACATATTATATGACACTAAATATTTTTGCAAAAAATATCATTAGGACAACAACATAATTCTCCACAATTTATCTTTTTACTTTGAATCAAAATTCACAATGTTTATATGAATTTTGAGGCATTCAATTTGATAAAAGAGGAAAAACTTGAAATTTCATCACCACATTTGGCCCAAAAGTGTAACCCATCTTCATGCTTTCATCCAAGAGTGAGAAGCGGTATTATATAGCCCCAAAGGTATGGAAAACATACCTATATTAAAACTTCTAAATTTGACCATGTAGTCCAATAAACGGCCATTGGTTTTCCCATGTTGGGAGTTGTGCATGCTAGGGGGAGAGAGAAGTGGTCGTGCATGTAGTTAAGCAGGAGAGGAAAGAGAGAGAGAAATAAAGAGGAAGAAGTGCATAAAGTGAACTAGAGAATGTGTGTGAGTGAACCTAAGGAATCCATGGGAATGAGATTGAATTATAACTGAGGCCATGAGTGTGACTTTAAAAAGGGGGTGACCAAGAATCTTTTAGCCAAGACAGACTTACGAGGCACTAATAAACAATGGAGAATCATTGAAGTAGTTAAGGGCCCTATTTTTTTGTTAAGTGGTTGTGCATGCAAGTAATACATCAAAAAATTGAGGAGAAGCACCGAAGTACTACGAAGACAGTGAAGGGCTCACTTTTTTTGTTATGTATGCACATAATACACTGAAAAATAAAGGAAAAGGATTGAAGTACTACTAAGATAGTGAAAGGATCTCTTCTTCCTGACCCATGGTGGCCCAACCTTGCTATGTAAATAGACCCAAACTTAGTGAATGAAGAGAAAAATCTTGATTTCTATATGTGAAGGAAAGTGTCCATCATGTACTCTCCCCTTATATTGAAATTTGTAGATCCTTGAGAGAAGCTTTCCCTTAAGGAATTATATCTAGCTCGAGGGTGGCTAACTAAAAGAAATATTATAGTGTAGCTAAGCCTATGTTGGGTGGAGAGTGGCTCACCCTTATTAGTTTCTAGCAAGCTTAATCACATTAGATAAGTGTATCTACTATTTATTAATGAAATGACATTATTGCTCAAGGCTTTCTAAATATTGTTATGTTGGTTATTGTGATTTCTTGTAATGTTTAGCTAAAATCTGTTGTGAATATATGTTAAGTATGTATGAGTGAATAGTTGAAAGTATTGTATAATTGTGCTTAGTTAATAGCTTTTACTTCTCAAGGAATGGATGTTGCATGCAGAGGTATCATTCTGAAGTATGTTGTCTATAATGGTTGTGAGAAGAATTTTGTGTGAAGGAAATGCACATGTTGAATTGAGCCTAAGGCTCCTTATATATTATGTTAGTGTTGATGGCCCTTGTTATCTTATTTATGGGATAATAGAAGTTGTTATTGACTCATTGCAATTCAAAATGAGAAGGATGGGAATTTATTCCTTCCATAAGAGGACTTGGCCCCTCTCGAGGAAACCTAATGTATTGACCTCTTTGTTTGTACATAGTTATAATTCTAAAGAGTGAAGTTGTAGTCCTAAGGTACTAGAGGGGAGTTTAATTAGTTGAGATAAGTTAAGGATTTGGTCCATTGCCATATCCTTGTCTTTCTTATTAAATTTGAAAAAATTGGGACATTGGCCACCCTTATACTTTGCTCCTAAGGAGGTGACTAGTTCAAAGCAGTGTCTTGTATTACCCTTAAAGGTCATTAAAGACTCTTGATTCTTTAGAAGCTTTCGAGGAAAATTATCTCCCATGAGATTTAGTTTCAAAATTTTGGAATAGGTTTAGAACACTATGCTAGGAGTTTTAGAAATTTGGGGTTGGAAGCCTTAGCCTTACCCTGGTTATGTGGCACAACATGAGCCTATCAACATGTTGGGCGTTACCCATCAACCGATTCTCAAGTTGGAAGTAGCGAGGTATGCTTGATGTACAAGGGAATTGGGAGCTAGTAGATGGACAATAATTTCCAGAAGTCTAGATCCATTAGTAGACAATAAGTTGTCAAGTTAAGAAAAGTTGTGAGAAACATTAGGTTATTGCAAAAAGTTTTGCTAAGGGGACTTGATGGTCAATATTTATAACTAGAGTAAGTTTGGCATGTATTCCATCAAAGTGGTGCCACGTGGTAGTAAGGAGGTGATGATGTGGCCTAAAAAGGAAATATATTTAAGAGGGCATAACTTCTTGTCAAGGATTCAGTTTTGGACTAAGTTTATATCATTGGAAAGTTTTCAACTAGTAGAAGATGATGGTGATAGTAGAAATGAGCTTCAAGGTGATTACAATATCATGAATTTTGATAACCCCATTTCCTTAAGGTGACCAAGGAGGTTGGATATGGATACCTCATAACATTATTCAAGAATTAAAAGGTTAGGTATTTTACAAATTGGTATTAGAGATAAGGTTCAACACCTAAACTAAATGGGCTAAGGAGATATAATATTATTAGAGACGAATTTGGAGCTTTAATACAAGTAGTATCAAACCCGTAATTCAAATATCAGCCCTAAAGAGTCAAGGATATACCATAGAGGTGAATTCAAGTAAGACATAGAGTTTTCTAGTTATGTTTTGGTATAAATAGTACTACCTTGAATTGACCTTGGATAAAGGGTTTTGTTGCATGATGTGAAGTAACTATGTGAAAAAATTCTCTTTTGAAATAGAGTAAGGTTTTGGAAATGGTTCCTTGAGGAAGGTTGTTTGAAGGAGTGTAGACTCCTGTGATTTATCTTGACTTTGAAATCAACAAATTATAATTAAGGGATGAAAAATGAAAAGGATGTAATTGCATGTGTGTGGATGTAAATAGGTTGAGAATGATTGTCGTGATAAATTGTTCGCCCTTTTGAAAAATTATTTTACTAACTAAATACTAACCAAAATGTAAGTATTACTTGTAGCTAAAGCAAAAGATTCAATTTCAAACCATTATAATCCAATGCATATGTGATTAAAGAAATTAAATATGTTGAAAAGTCTTATTTCTTTTATTAAAACTAACATTGGTGTATTGCTTTTAGCACAAAATAGTACACAATAGTGAAGGAAGAAACCACTTGTAGAATAGTATAATATAACATGGAAGGAACCTCCCATATAAAACTTTATGAACCAGATGAGAGGAGAGTTATAGAAACTCCCCCAAGATTGGAAGAAACAATAAGAATCCAAAGGGATGAACTTCATAACTATAAGGTTGATAATGAGAAACTCATTAGTGAAATAGAGAAGTAGATGGATCTCAATGCAATGTTGCTACAAAGCTTTTCATACATGCAAAGGCTATTGCAAGATATAATAGTACTAGAAATGTAGAGAGATAATATGATGTCAAGATCAAGGAGTTACATGAACTCAAATTGGGGCAACTCACCCTAGATGGATATACTACAAATTCATAGAGATATCAAGATGTGTGTCATTCATTAAAGATGAGAAGATGAGAATACAATATTTTCTTTGTTGGTTACCAAAATCCTTTTCGGATCAGGTTAATCTTGAAGAACCCAAGACACTTGATGACACCATCCAAAATAAAAATATTTTTTATGAACAATTAAAGACTAAGGTGAAGCCCCACAAGTTTTATAAGAAGAGTTCAATGTATCATGATATGATCTATCTTGGAAGACTACTAAGCCCAATTCTCAAACAAGAAGGGTACACGTGTGAAAGTATCCCACTCAAGGAGAGAATGAGACAACTAGACCAATGAGGGAAAGGATAGAGAACCAAAAGAAAATAACCTTGAAATTTTGGGGGTGTGGAGAGGAACACTTGCTTCGTTACTATCCATACAAGAAGCATGATGGTAGGGAAATTTTTAATGTCCATAAGACTACCAAAATCAACAAAATAGACAAAAGAATGCCTGTGTAGTAGAGGAAAATCAGCGGATGAACTCCCTAGTAGCCATAACAGATATGGGAGAGAAGGAAGCATGTTAGGAGTTGGCTAGTGTAACTAGTTACAAGAATATAACTAGAGAATTTAAGAATGCCAAGTCACCCACTACTGGTGGTGAAGAGAAATTAGGGAGTAATGATAAAATCTCTCTAAGATGATTAGATATTGGGAGGAAATCCCATGGTAGAGCTATGAGAATTGACAATAATTGATGACATTTTATAATGTGTATAATTGAGGCAATATGTATGCATAGTGTTGGGAACAGATCCCCTGGGGGTTAATTTTGGGGTTACAAACCCAAGTTTTGGGGCAGAAGGCCCGAATTTTGTATGAAGAATGTAAAGTCTCCACATTTTGTGGTCATGGAGTGTGAAGATACCTAAAGTCAAAAAGGGTTTTCTACCCTTAGTTTAGATAGGTTGTGTCGGTTTTGGAGATCCACCCTTGGTTCGCAGACCATGGGATTGTATAAAAAGGAGAGTCTTAGAGAGTCTAAGGGAGTTCAGTAGTCATGAGTCATTGATGTAATAGGTTGGGGAGAGCTAAGAGCGAGAGTCTTAGTAGAGAAAGAGGCTCTACAACTGAGTGCACAGAGGCCTAGGGTAGAAGTCCGCAGCTGAGTGTGTGGACCCCTGCAGCTGTGTGTGTAGGGCGGTTAGAGTCTGTATTGAAAATCTAAATCATCAATAAAGAGAAGTGTTCTGAAATTATTGTGTACTTTCCCTCCGTTTAGCATTATTTTACTGCTGTTATGAGAGTTGTGATTATGCTATGTTGAATGTTAAGTTAAGTTGATGTGCAAAAGTATATGTTTCCATTTGTTGCATGAACGCAAGTAATAATATATGTTTACATGAGGATAATCTTACTTGTATGGTAAAGTTGGCTAATACCTAAGAAAATTTGGGGGACTAAATCGATAACCTAGTTACAGAGGCATGTAAGTGTCGAATCATTGCCTAAGGTTGCGCGAAGGGAAATCAGGTACCTTCGTGGAGGTTCTGAAAGAGGGAAAAGGAAGTACATCGATTATCGATCTGCGTGAAGATAGGAGTGAGGATATAAAATTGACATCACGACTATCTCAGGGTGCAAAAACTTGGTTCCTGCATCCCCCCATATTGCTTCGAGTGAGACTTTAGTCCACGCTATGCAGATTGATGCCAAAAGGGCCAGTAGTGTAGGGATTTTCTTGGATTCTTAACGTTGAACTTGGGTTAGGGCCCATTAAGCCAACAACTGTTTCTATTGTCGGGACTTGAACCTAGGACTCTCAGGTGAGAGCCGAGTATCCTAACCATCTAGACTACAACGGAGATTGAGGATATCCCAATGGATGATGAGGATGTTGGGGTGGAAACAGAGGATGTTGAAATTGTGGGGTCTGACCCGATCACTAAGTTTCCTAAGTGCGTTCATCCGCGTAGGGCCAAGACCAAGGTGCCCAAAGACATTGATGAAAGTAAGGTCACCCTACACACACTCCTCTTGCCAGACCAATTGTGTTCGAAGGACCACCCTTGGGGCATGTCCCCCTTTTGAAATTAGAAGACTGGGATTTAGCAAACATAGAGCAGTTTCCTCACCTAGAAACGGATCAACTCATGCATACCGTGTTCCACAAAACCATGGGAGTAACTGCATTGGAGCCACAGAAGTGGCTGAGAGGTGTGGATAAGTTAGGACTACTCAACCTGCTATGGGTGCCGCATTACAACCGCGCACCCATCACAATGGTGGTAATCAAACAGCTATTGTGCTTAGTACACGATGGGTGTTTATGGCTGGAGGAGCCAATACCCATCACTGATATGTTGATCCACAGGATCACGCGGTTGCCATACACAGGGCAAAATCCAGAAATGATGTTTGGCGGGAAGGCTAGCAAGCATGCCCTCGTGAAGATCATGATGGAAAAATTTAAGTTGCTAAAGAAGCCGCGTGGTTACACCATTTCGAGCATCTATGACGCTGTGGTCAAAGTGGCAACGCAACTCTTAGCAGGGAAGGTCATGAGGAAGTGTCACACAGATGAAGTGTCGACACCAGTCATAGATTTGGTGGCCCAATGTGAGGATGGAGTTCAATTTAATTGGGCGGACTACCTCTGCGGTGAATTCCTTGCAAACTACCGCGAGGCGCAGGATCTCAGCAAGCCATTCCACTATGCATGGCTCTTGCTGTTCATAGTGCTGGTAGCATGGGAGCTACTCGAAGACAGTCAGTTTCCTTCAGTCACACCAGACCTACCAGAGGTCGCAAAGTATGCTTCACTGTGGGCAACTAAGGATCCCCAAAGGATAAAAGATAGCAAGATATTTTGGACCTTAATGGAGATGAACGTGCATATGGCCATCAACTGCAAGCCATGGTTATCACTTACTAATTTTGATAGGTTGTAGGAGTATGTGGAATTCAAGGCTGACTTCCACCACGTCTCAATATGGGCACAAAAGGACCTTGAGTAGAAGTGGCACGACTTGCCCTATTTGGCCACAGATGACGCGATTGGCACAGTCCTTGACTGCTGGCTAGCAGAGTAGTGCACTCCCTCGAACTTGGTTGCGGGATCGAACAAGACCGCCACACAACGTAAGAAGGAAGAAGCCAAGCTAAAGATGGAGCAGCTGGCTGCAAAAAGGAGAAAGGAATCTGATGCTAAGGCTAAGGTAGAGCACGCTACCGCGTAGGAGACAGGTGGACATGCAGGAGGAGAGGAGCGTGGCTTTGACAAAGAGAAATCGCATTCACCAGAGATAGAGGAAGAAGAGGATGAACATATGGAACGAGGAGGAGCAGGCCTAGAGACGACTCCGTTCTGTATCAAGCGCACCAGAAAGCAAAAAAAGGTAGGGCCGTGGAACAAGACAAGGCTAGCAAGACGTCTCTGGATCCGATCACCTTGGCAGAGGGTGATCTGCATGATATAGGGGATGCGATGCAGGATGCCACCGCTGAACTGCTACAACAGTTTGAGTAGGAGCAGGAGCAGGCATTGGGGGCCATTCAAACGAGTCTGCAGGAGTTGCAGATCCATATGTCACAAACTCAGACCAATGCGGCAGCCACCAGTTTGACCTTTGGCACCTTAGAAGTCGTAGGGATGCTGTGCACATGGGACCCCTGAGCCATAGTGCTGCCAGATGGAGCATTGACGATGGCGACCGAAGCTGACAAGCCTGCTGTTAGCGCCCTCAAGGGAGTGGGAATTAACTTAGCTGCACTTCCTACCGAGGTGCTTCATCTTCTGTAGGATGGAGTAATTGCAGAAGTTCGAGCCCATGAACAACGCGCTTTACAGGTGATCAGCTGTGCAAAGAGACTCCGCCATCAACCTTGTGTCCAAACTCACAGATAAGAATCAATGCCTCACTAAGGTTGTAGATGAAGCATGTCGAACTGTCCCGAAGCTGGACATCCTCGAGGCTGAGCTAGTCAATGTGCGGGTTCGAAAACTTGTTGCGAGAGTGCACGATGCATGCACAGAGTTGGCCAAGGTTCAGCTGGAGTTAAATCTCAAGATCATGGAATTGCAGTTGAAGGCACAAACTTCAACACCGCTGGAATCCAGGGAGCAGTGCGTGACTGCTGTGGTAGATGCGGTAGTAGTGGTAGCAAGTGCAGTGATGGACCGCATGACATCTTTTGAGTAGTCGCTTGAGCTACTTACTAGCCTGCAAGAAGACCCCAATGTGTAGAGGCTGCAGATAGAAGCACGAGAAATACAACAATGCTACGATGAGGTTGAAGCAGCAGCGTGCACTGTCGCCATCACGCAGAGATTAGCAAAGCTACAGGAGGCCAAGGCATTGAAGGAACAGGTAGACATAGCTAAGCACAAGGAAGTCGTGATGAAGGCTCACTTGCAACCTTGGTTGGATGAGGCCTACGCGATCATAACCACCATCGAAGGCAAGTTGGCTAGTCTATAGGAGACTTAGTAGAAGCTACAGGTTGATAGCGCAGTACCAACGATAGAATAATTGGTCGAAGAAATGAAGCAGGTGGCAACACAGTGCGCTGCCGAGGTAGCAGTTGCCCAAGTTGAGCTAGGAGGTCTTCGCAACAAGATCTCTGCACTGACCAAGTGACTCGAGGGTGAGTCACCATGTTTGTGTTGGGGGCCTATTGGGAACAGGTCCCCTGGGGGTCAATTTTGGGGTTACAAACCCAAGTTTTGGGGCAGAAGGCCTGAATTTTGTATGAAGAATGTAAAGTCTCCACATTTTGTGGTCGTGGAGCGTGAAGATACCTAAAGTCAAAAAGGGTTTTCCACCCTTAGTTTAGATAGGTTGTGTCAGTTTTGGAGATCTGCCCTTGGTCTACAGACCATGGGATTGTATAAAAAGGAGAGTCTTAGAGAGTATAAGGGAGTTGAGTGGTTAGAATTCATTGATGTAATAGGTTGGGGAGAGCTAAGAGTGAGAATCTTAGCGGAGAAAGAGGCTTTGCAACTGAGTGCATAGGAGCCTAGGGTAAAGGTTTGCAGCTAAGTGCGTAGACCCCTACCACTGTGTGCACAGGGGGATTAAAGTCTGTATTGAAAATATGAATCATCAGTAAAGAGAAGTGTTTTGAACTTACTGTGTACTTTCCCTTTGTTTCGCATTATTTTACTGTTGTTATGAATGTTGCGATTATGTTATGTTGAATGTTAAGTTAAGTTGATATGTTTCCATCTATTTCATGAACGCAAGTAATAATATATGTTTACGTGAGGATAATCTTACTTGTATGGTAAAGTTGGCTAACACCTAAGACAATATGGGGGACTAAATCAGTAACCTAGCTACAAAGGTGCATAAGTTCTGAATCATCGCCTAGGGTTGTGCAAAGGGAAATCAGGTACCTTCGCGGAGGTTCTAAAAGATGGAAAAGGAAGTACATTGATAAGCCCTAAGGGCTTATCGATCTGCACGAAGACAGGAGTGAGGATATAAAATCGACATCATAACTATCTCAGGGTGTGGAAACTTGGTTCCTACATCCCCCCATACTGCTTCGGGTGAGACTTCAGTTCGCATTCTGCATATTGATGTCGAAAGGGCCAGTAGTGTACGGATTTGCTTGGCTGCTTAACACTGAACCTAGGTCGGGACCCATTAAGCCAACACATAGGAGTGTAAGGCAGGGGGGTTTCCCTTAGAGAGTTTGGAAAACATTTTGATTTTTGAGTTTATCACAAACCCTAAGAAAAATTTAACAAATTTTGTGCATATGATGATGTGCTAAGTGCCCTTATTGAATAAATGTAGAGGGGAACTTTTGAATATTTAAAATTTAGTCAAAGTAGAATTTGACTAGGATGTACACTAAATAATGAAATAGCCTGAGCTTGAGGATGCTTGAAACATTGTTGAAAACTATGGGAAATGAATGAATGAGTATAATGAAATCAGTTGTTGAACTATAAATTGTTAATATTGTATGTTTATAATTGATTTGATAAACAATTGACATGTGAATGATATTTTGAAGTGGGAAAAGTTGTAGGTTTCTATCAGGAACTAAAATTAACATATACATTGCTAGAAATGAGAATTGAAGTAGTAGAAGTGCCTTCAATGATACAAATGATCTTGAGGACAATGACAAGAGAATGAGAGACTAGAGAAGGGGCTAGATGGACTCCTTGAAGAAGCCTCATCTGATTATATGTGATGGTGACAACCATGTAAGTATGGAAATCGGCCACACTACAACAACAATTAATTTGTAGGAATGGGTAATCATTCCTTCACGGTTAAGTAGTACCTTAGTGTTATGAAGGATGACTAAATGCACATGAGTTACAAATACCTAAGATTTAGAATATGGTTAAGGTAGAAGGATACCGACATGTAAGATTTAGTAAAAGTTTTAAAAACTTGCGTAAGTTGTCCCGATGGACAACAGTTGGATCAAAAATTAATACACTCACTGGTCATACTCACTCTTATTTTCATGGCAATTTGTCATTCTAAAGCTTGTCCTACACAAGGATGTATAGACACACACACACCAATGTATATGTATATGTATATGTATACCTATACATATATGTATACATACATACATATGTATATGTATATGCAAATATCTACATATACATATACATACATATGTACATGTGTGCGTGCATACTTATGTAGGACAAGCTTTAGAATGCCAAATTTTCATGAAAAAAATAATTAATAATAGTTTCAAGAATGTTGATCATGAACTGAGTAGTGTGGATCCTTCATTCCCATAGAAATTAAATTAGGAAAACCAATTTCTAATAAATTCTGAGATGGATATCTTAGTGAAGAGAGTGAGTATGAAACTGTTAGCCTAAGCTTGAGCAACTTGATTTCTTGATATGAAAATTATGATTATGTTATGAAACCAGCTCACAAAAAGATAGAAAAGAGAGATCCACGCCTCAGAATTCAGCCTCTTTGAGGGGGCAACCTCCTTTACATTACATAAATGAGCAATTCTTGGATGATACAAATGAAAAGGTCTCCTTTCTATATATAGGAGTCTAAGGGTTCATAACATAATCAGAGTCGACATAACAATAATAATGTAAGGGCACAATAATAAAATAGTGGGCTTCTATGGGGCATAATAGTAACAATATGGGCACTACATGGGTACACCAATATAATAAATGGGTTTTACTAATAACAATAACGGGTTACACTAGTAGTATAGGGACCTAACATGCCCCTCTCCTTCAAAAAGCGTTGTCCTCAACGCTTGAGTAGTTCTTGACGCTTCTGTATAAAATTCTTGTCCTCCCATGTGGAATCTTCAGCGGGTAAGTTCTTCCACTTGATGAGATACTTTGAAATTGATCGATTTCGTAGCTGTTGGGTTCTTGTTTCTGTGACTGCTCTAGGTTCCAATATGATTTTTCCTTCCTCTTCAATTTCTGGCAATATTGTTTGAATTGGGATCTTTTGTAAATTTTGAATAAGTGGCCATACTTCTTCATCCTTCTTCCATTCATCCCTTGCTTCGCTTATCCAATCTGGTTGGATAATAGAAATAGCACAAAACAATGCTTCCACATCCTCATCCTTGAATAGTCTTCCCATTAGGTAAGGTCGCCATTTTTTAAGTGCATGTAGTATTGCCAACATTCCCTTCTCATAAATAGCTTGCTTGAGATGTAGTAGTAAAAATACCCAATCACCTACATCAAAACATTTTTCACTACGATGTTGATCTACCTGTTGTTTCATTTGATTTTGCACCGAAGTGGCGTTATCCTTTAAAATTTGGAGAACTTCTTGTTGATGCTTGATGTGATCTTTCACTGCTTGAACATTTTTCTTCTTGATATGTCCTTCTATCTCTAGAGTTTGAGGAGTGGTAATTTCTTCCAATCCTTTACAAGATTTGGTCGGATTCATTTCTTGATGCTCGATGTGATCTTTCACTTCTTGAACATTTTTCTTCTTGATATGTCCTTCTATCTTGATAGTTTGAGGAGTGTTAATTTCGACCAATGAATTACAAGATATGGGTGGATTCATTTCTTCTCTCTCAATGTGATCTTTCACTTCTTGCACTTTTTTCTTCTTGATATGTCCTTCTATCTTGAGAGTTTGAGGAGTGGTAATTCTTGCCAATGCTTTACAAGATATGGTCTGATTCATTTCTTCTCTCTGGGGTGGGGTCCTAGCGTATATCTTCTTTTTTTGATGTTTCTTGATCCTTTTCGTCCTCCTCTTCATATTTTATGTAAAATAATTTCTTCTCAACACACTTATGACCTTTAGTGCATTTGCTATCACAATTGTAACAAAGCCCTTTTTCTCTTTTTTCTTCCAATTATTGTGGTGTAACCCTTGTAGGTTGTGGAAGGCTAGGAGAAACAACACTTCCATCTTTATAGTTGTGATGGGTATGCTTCCTGGTTTCCATAATTTTTCTTTCCACTATGTCACAAAGCCCTTTTACTCTTTCCAATTGTTGTGGTGTTGCTCTAAAGAAGGTGTTGCTCTTTGTATCCTCATAATGTGCTATCATTTCCTTCGTGAAAATTGACCACGTAACAAGTTGTTTACGAGAACAAAGCCCTTCATACCATAAAAATTGATCCGGTTCTAAATATGAAGATGCAATACATACCTTTTTTAACAGTGGTACACCATGTAGATCAAAATATTGCTCCATCTGAGGTATCCAATTTACCGGATCCTTGCCATCAAACTTCCTCATCTTGCTTTTTCTTGATTTTAGGATCTCGATCTTGAAATGACTGTAACTCTGTACTTTTGGATCTTTAAGTTCTGAAATTACGACCTGTAGTAGCCCTCTGTCTCCTCTTTCCAATGCCACCAGTCTGATCCAAATTAGATTCTCCAAGAAAGAGTTATGCACAATCTCCCAAGATGACCTAATTATAGACCTTTCCAGAAGAGCGAACTTGTATCAAGTGCCACGTGTCACTGTTTCGACCTTTGGCTCTGAAAAATATCTACAAGAAACTACAGTTCGTTCTCTTTCTGTACCTTCTTACGAAATTTCAATCCAATGCTCAGAGAAAAAGTTATGATGATTTTCCCCAGGTCACCTGTTTGGAATGTAATTCAGGAGTCTGCAAAAAGACCAACTTCCTCAGATCATATCTCCGCAGACATAGCACGAAAAGCTATGAAATTCGGATCCAAGATTCAACGCGATTTCTTCTCAAATGGTTTTTTTTTAGCTTATGAAACGTCGCAGAAAAAGAGTTATAGCGAAAATCCCACGATGACCTGTTTGGAGCAGCGAAACCTTAGAATCCAAAGCTCTGATACCAAATGTTATGAAACCAGCTCACAAAAAGATAGAAAAGAGAGATCCATGCCTTAGAATTCAGCCTCTTCGAGGGGGAAACCTCCTTTACATTACATAAATGAGAAATTCTTGGATGATACAAATGAAAAGGCCTCCTTTCTATATATAGGAGTCTAAGGGGTCATAACATAATCAGAGCCAACATAACAATAATAATGTAAGGGCACAATAATACAATAGTAGGCTTCTATGGGGCACAATAGTAACAATATGGGCACTACATGGGTACATCAATATAATAAGTGGGTTGTACTAATAACAATAAGGGGTTACACTAGTAGTATAGGGACCTAACAGATTACCAAATAAATTCCTAAAATGGTTAGATGATATTGAATGGTATTTTAGTGTAATGATGTTCTCCTTTTATTAATGTAGAATGAATTTGAATTGATTAAATGATTTGACTATGTGAATGGTTTTCAAGAACCAATCTAGTAGCTATTGTAAATAATATGTTCAAAGAAATATATGCATAAAAAACTAAGAGTGTTTGGATAAGTAGAAATTCATATAGTAGGAAGAATATCTTAGGCATGGAATGGAGTGAAATTCCACGATGAAGGATGAAAATATAACCTCTTGCAAGGATCCCAACATTATGAATAAAGTCTTGTGTTTGTGAGTCTTGAATTTACTATGAAGCAAGTTTGGGAAATACAATTTTTTGATGGGAAATTTTGGAGTATCTCTCATGTAAATTGTATGTTGTGACATAGGTGAAATGATGAATCATCTAGGAAAGGTAGATTGGAGTTTTGAAGCAGAGGACCGAGGAACAAGGCCAATAAAGCAACATTGGACCCTAGGACAAGTAAATTGTGTTAAGAACAAGAAGGTGGGATTCCATGGCTATAAGAATCTAACAATTCCTTCATTATTCCTATGAAGGAAAATCTCAGTTGGGTAGATCACCCAAGGAAAGGGATTACCTGAAACCAAACTCGTAAGTAACTTCTAAGAAGAAGAGACTTGCCACCCATTCATTGGATCATTAGTATGGATGGGTGTGTCTAATGTGAGCATTAAATTGAAATTTTTACCCATTGAAGTCTAATGAACCAAAGGATAACCATACAAATAAGTGTTGATTTGAAATTTCATTCGTTAGAAGGAATTTTTTAAGAAAAAATCATGATCTCTATAGAAATATTAATAGCTTTATATGGGAATGGTCCTAACACATATGATCTATTGATCTTCTAGTGCAGGTACTAAAAGGGACACCATATATTTTGAAGTAAGTAGACCGTTAACACTAACACCAATGAAAAATTAGTGGGAGGGAAAGAGGAACAGGGAAGTCGGTACAATCGAGGTCTGAAGGATATGGTCTAGAGGTGGCCAGGAAATGTCGACATAATAGAAAGGAAGAATAGATGAAGCACACCATCTTTCTAGCGTAACTCATTACAATAAAATAAGAGCATCTGAAGTGGTGTTAACACCAAGGATGATGTTCCTTTAAGGGGGAGGGGATTGTAATATCCATTTGTGATCCCTAGATTTTGTAAATGTAATTAAGGGTGTTAATGTTATATAACCCTGTATAGAAATTACCTACATACGAATTCTAAGAACAAAAAATAAACAACGTGAGCATAAAACATAATACAAACATACACAAAGATTTTCCCCTGGATCCCAAAATCGGGATGACCAGATTTATTTCTTGTTATATTCCTTTCAATGTTACAATTCATATATATACATGTTGAAGCATCCATAAACCCAAATCCATTAACCCTGGATTACAATATAACCATAGTTCCCTTGACCAGATCTACAAAATACCATGGGTAGAAAACCATCATGCCCAAAACTATGTCCAAAAAAAATTTCCCTGGGGCGCTGCCCTGAACCCGTAGAGGGGGGCTACCACCCCCCTCAAACCCCCTAACAGAGAGAGCTACCACGCCCCCCCCCGTGACCCCCTCGTTGTGACCCGTGCAACAATGGGGGGGCTGACCACCTCCCTCTAAGCCCTCGACTTCACTACTGGGGATAGTCATGGAAATAATATAAAACACAAATCACCAGACATCCATATTGATATGGAAGGTAAGCTTTGTGGTTGAGTTGTTTCTATTTTGATTGAGCCTAGCACTAATTATAGTTGTGTTAATCGTGACTTGGTGGATAAGTGTGGCTTGAGAAAAGAAGTGCATGCAGAGTCTTGGTTGGTGGAGTTGGCTATACCTTTCATTTCTGTGTATGCTCTTTGCCCCACAACTCTGTGTGATCTAGGAAAATCAAAAACAGAAAGGAATAACTTTTCTCATCTGTATGATTTTTTCCATCGCACCTTAGTGCAGTCATGGAAAATGAGAAACATTGAGAAAAATATATAGTTTCCATCAAAAGCTAACTCCAAGCCATAAGGTTTGGTTTTTTTTTAATTTTTTTTTGCATGTCCGTGTTAGGTTGTGTGGTTTTTTGTTTTGTAGGAAAAAAGAGTTTTTTCAAGTAAGCACGCACCCCAAAGCTTCAGTGACTAAAAAAAAAACCCTTCCTCTTTTCCAAAAATTACTAGCCTTTTAAACTAGCTCACTTGGTCCAAAGTTATTTTATGAGAATATAGGTCTTAGGTTCAAGTCTTTCTTTTTGTTGAGTTACTTTTTCAAAAAGCACATGTAACTTATGTTTTAAAGTTACTTTATATAAAAGTGTTCTCACCCATTATAAAAAGTGAGTCACTTATAATTCTAAAGTCTCTTTATCTTTTATTTAAGTTACAATTTAGTGAGTAGCTCATAAAGTACCATTGTAAAAGTGACTTTCACTTATTTATAAAAGTGGGTCACATAAATTTTTTTTTTTAAGTGAGCTAATTAGATTAAATTTGGAAAGGTGGAGGGGATTTTTTTTAAAATATAACATTATCATTCATTTCTGCACATTCACGCACTTCGTCGGCATCTTCAACAACTTTTCTTCAAAAAGCCATAACTTCTTCATCCAGAAGTCGTTTTCAGAGCCGTTTTTTTTTTAATCAGGGTAATTTTTCGAGATCTTTCCATTGGAACACTTAGTTTCAACATCTAAAACCCCAGTTTCTGTTAAGATGGAAAGTCCATGCTAAGTTATTCTTGACAGTACCAACTACTTCCAATGGTGGTCCCACATTGTGGATTTAATTAAAAGCAAATGTCTTTACCGAATAGCCTCAGGCCATGAAACTATACTTAAAGATGAAGATAAGACAACAAAATGGGAAAATAGGCAAGATCAAGCACTTGGTTTATCCAGACCTTAGATTCCATATCACAGAACTTGATACCCCTAATGAAGTAATGAAACAACTCACTAAAGTTTTTGGAAAATGAAATTAGATCCCATCAACTTGAAAATGAGTTGCTTATGTTG
The DNA here is from genome assembly GCA_031772625.1 of Pinus tabuliformis. Classification (NCBI taxonomy): domain Eukaryota; kingdom Viridiplantae; phylum Streptophyta; class Pinopsida; order Pinales; family Pinaceae; genus Pinus; species Pinus tabuliformis. The sequence continues at coordinate 601,983,116 of CM062813.1, read as the reverse complement.
GACCCCAATAATTTTTCTTCCATTGAAGAATTTTTTGTCCAAGTTCAAGACCCTTGGACTTCTCTTGGAAGGTTTTAAGGTTAAGAAAGAAGATGGTAGCCTTATCTATTCCATTCTTACTAAGTTGGGACTAGCCTATTTTGTTTTTGTTTCCACCTTCCATTCTACTAGAGAAGCCTTTATTTTAGAAGGAAAAGACTACAAGTCCCCCTCTTTTGATGCCTTTTGTGATTGTTTAATAAGAGAACAAGAAAAGCTCTTACATCTTGGTCTTCTTAATCTTGAAAACTCTTCTAAGAAAGCCTTAGCCACCCAGCAACAACCAAATTCAAAGAATCCTAAGAAGCAATATCCTAAAAAGAATGGTCCTAAACCAAACAAGGGTCCTCAGCAATTTCAGTCTCAAAATGAAAAAGCGTTTCAATAAAATGATAAGAAAAATAAAAACAAAGGGAAGAAGACTGATAGACGTTGCAACTTTTGTAATCGAGATGGCCACTTAGAATCTAAATGATTTAAGAAGATGGAATCCTTGGAAGCAGCAATGAAGAAGCATCACATCCATTTGGAGCACTCTTCAACTTCAACTTCATCTTCAGGAATTGCACTTTCTACATGTGGTTGTCAAGAAGCTCGGTCTGGTTATGCATTAAATGTGTCTTCTTCCTCTCATTCTCATCAGTGGCGGCTCATTGATTCTAGATCTTCTTATCACATGGCAAAAAAAAAAGCCATGTTTTCTTCTTTAAATGACTGTAGCACCAAAAATATATATGTTGGTGATGATAGATCTCTTAGTGTTGTAGGGACTGGAACTATTCATCTAGACAATGGTCAATATAATGATGTATTATGTCTTCCAACCTTATCCTGTAACCTTCTATCTGTATATCAGATAACTCATTCAAGTGAAGGTAAAATTGTTGAATTTTCACCTCACAATGTTGTAATTAAGGACCTAAGAGATCCTAGACAGATTCTAGCCACCGGCATTGTTGATGATTCTACAAGGTTGTATAATTTTAACAACTTTCGGTAATCATCTCTTCCCTCGGTATTTGTTGCTCATAATGATGAAGTGAGTAAACTTTGGCGTGAGTGATTTGGTCACTTAAACTATCGGTTCCTTTAAAATCTATGTAAAGAAAATATGGTGACAGGTCTCCCTATGGTATCTTGCAGAGATGGTGTTTGTTCCAGATGTGTACTTAGAAAACATCATCGGGATAGTTTTGAAAAACGTGCCTCCTGGCATGCCTCAGCCCCTTTACAGCTTGTGCATATTGATTTATGTGGTCCACTTCCAGTTGTTTCATTCTCTGGCTACAAGTATTTCTTAACTTTCATTGATGATTTCTCCAGGCACACTTGGGTATACTTCTTAAAACTTAAGAGTGAAGTCTTTAACATGTTCTTGGCCTTTAAGGCCTTTTTTGAGAAACAATCTGGACATCAATTATTAAGCTAAGATCTGATAATGGTGGAGAATATGTTAACAACAAATTCATAAACTTTTGCACTGAGCATGGAATTTAATTGCAACATATTGTTCCATATACTCCACAACAAACTGGTGTAGCTGAAAGGAAGAATCATACCTTAAAGAAAATGGCTAATTGTATGCTTCAACCTAAAGGACTTTGTCTTAATTTTTGGGTAGAAGCAATTAATTGTGCAAATTACATAGTAAATCGCACTCCTACTAAGGTTTTAAAGAATATTACTCCAGAAGAAGCATGGATCTCAATTAAACCAATTGTAAGTCACTTTTGTGTTTTTGGAAGTGAAGCATGGGCCCATATTCCATATGAGAAACATAAAGATTTAGAACCTAACAGTGAAAAATGTATTTTTGTTGGATATTCTGAAGATGTCAAAGTATATAGACTTACTCCACTTAAGTCCAAAAATGTTATCATTAGAAGAGATGTCAAGTTTGTTGAAAATATATCAGCCTACGAGCCTACTTCAGTGGATGTGCCACCTCTCTCTATCCCTTCTACTTCTGAAAATATTTCTTCTTCAGATGATGACAACGAGGATGAAAATCCTCCCCCACCTTCTCAGGATCCTCCATCAACTCCTCAGCTTCCAAAAATGGGTTTGTGCTACTCGGGATGCAGCAGGTTCTCTTGCAGGTGATCCTACAGGTCAACGACGTACACGTTCTCAGTTCGATAGAGCCTCTACTTTACTAGCTCAAGCTTCCGCGAATTATGATCCTGACACCTTTGCAGAAGCTTCAGGCCATCTAGATTGGTACGCAACTATGAATGAAGAATATTGTTCATTATTGGCAAATGATACATGGGATATTGTTCCTCTTCCAAAGGGATGAAAACTTGTTAGATGCAAATGGGTTTACAGAACCAAGTTTGGACCAGATGAAAAAGTTGATAAACATAAAGCTTGTCTTGTTGCTAAGGGTTTTTCAAAGTTGAAGGCATTGAATATACTGAAACCTTCTCCCTTGTTGCCAAAATGAACTCTATTTTCCTTGTTCTTCCCCTTGCTGCCTCTTTCAAATGGGAAGTCCATCGGATGGATGTTAAATCTACCTTCTTGCATGGGGACTTGCATGAAGAAATCTATATGGAACAACCTACTGGCTATATACAAACATACTCTAGCCTTGTATGTCGGCTTAAGAAATCCCTTTATGGTCTCAAGCAAGCCCTTCGGGATTGGTATGCCAAAATGGATAGCTTTATTTTAGATACTGGATTTTCTAGGTGTCATTCTGACAATACTATTTACACCAAGAAAGTGGGTAAGTCTCTTATCATTCTTGTTCTTTATGTTGATGATATTATCCTTACTGGTAGTGATCCCAACCTTATAAACCATGTGAAGTCCAACCTTAAAAAGAAGTTTGAAATGGCAAACTTAGGACACTTGCATTATTTTCTTGGTCTTCAAGTCTTGCAATCCAAGGAAGGTATTTCCCTTTTCCAGTCCAAGTATGCCTGTGATCTTCTATGCCACTTTTACATGGAACATTGTAAGCCATCCCCTTCTCCCTTTCAATCTGGGGCCAAACTTTCAGTCACTTGTACTTCCCCTAAAGTTGATACTACCTTATATCGTTAGCTTGTAGGAAATCTTTTGTATCTGACTCATACTCGTCCTAACCTCTCCTTTTTTATTGGCCTTATTTCTCGGTTTATGCAAAACCCACATGAAAGTCATTAGAAAGCAGCTAAAAGAATACCTTGTTATGTTCAAGGTATAGTTCAGTTTGGGATTCATTACAGTGCAGAAGCATCTCCTCTATTGGTTGGTTTCATTGATTCCGATTGGGCTAGTGACCCTGATGATCGGAAGTCTACTGCAGGTTATGTCTTCACTCTTGGTTCTAGACCTATTACATGGGATTGCAAGAAGCAAAATGCCATTTCTCTTTCTTCAGAAGAAGCAAAATATCGTGGCGTCATAAAAACTAGTAAGGAAGCCCTGTGGCTTCGTTAGATCCTGTCAGAGTTTGGCTTTCAGCAGCAACATCCAACTACACTTTAGTGTGATAAACAAAGTTCCATTCAACTATGCAAAGATCCAATCCAACATCAGCGCAAAAAACACATTGAACTACACATGCACTTCATCAAAAAGCTCATTCATGACCATGTTCTTAAAGTGCAATATTGTTCAACTGATGATCAAGTTGTAGACATTTTTACAAAGGCTCTCACAAAGGCGAAGTTTACTAAACTTCGATTTATAGTTAGAGTTCAAGAAGTTGTCACTAAGGGGGGATAGGCTCTAATGCCTCCTTCCTTCACCTATTGTGTCACATTTGTACATCCTTCAATCCCATCCCAAGTTGTTCTTAAGGGGGAATGTTAGGATATTTCGACACATAGGCAATAGTTAAGTATAACTTGGTATAGTGTAGAGTTAGGTAAAGTGTGTTTCTTTACTATTTACATTTGTAACTTACGATCTGACGGTCACGATATGTTCTAGACATAAAGTGATCTGACGGTTCATTCTCTCCTTGGTATTACCGACACTTGATCCGTGGCTTAACACCTGATTGGTCCATGATCTCTATTTAAAGAGCATGAAGGGTCATTTTTAGGGTGACCGTTCCTGAGAGAAACTTATGTAAATTTTCTTTCTTTTATTAATAAATTGCCTGAAGCAGCCGCGTTGGCTCAGGTCATGGATTGTTTCCCTCTTTGAGGGTTTTAACCACGTCAAGAATATTGGTGTATTGATCTGTGATCTGTTTGTAAGCGAGGTCCTTTGGTCTTCTATCTGAGGAACTTACCCTATAAATTCCTACAATTGTCTATTGAGTTGGTACCAAGAGAAGCACCAGCATCAAAGGCACCTTATAGGATGAGCACACCAAAGTTAGTAGAGTTAAAGTTGTAGCTAAAGGAAATGCTTGATAAGGGATATATTAGGACAAGTGTATTGCCTTGGGGTGCACCAATATTGTTCGTGAAGAAGAATGATGGTAATCTCAGGTTGTACATTGGTTACAGGAAACTCAACAAGGTGTCGATCAAGAACATGTACTCATTACCGATGATTGCTTGTTATCAGCTAAAAAATGATCACCTAGACATTTCTAACTAGGTGGATCGAAATACACCATGTAGGATTAATTTTGTCATAGTAAAATCACTTTAACCATGGTAAATAATTTAGTATACCATTTTTATTAAATTATTTATGATTAAAATTTAAAAATCCCCATGAGAATAATTGAATAAATCATTATTTATTTAATTTTCTCTAGGAATAATTATTAGATCATTATTTGATAACTATTTCTTGTCACATTTGACTAAATCACTTGGGAATAATTAAATAAATCACTATTTATTTATTATTCCTTAATTCTATTTTTGAAATAATTGTTAAATCGCTATTTAATAATTATTTCAATTTCACACCTTTGTTAATCCTCGCGAAATAATTAATAAATCATTTTATTTGTTAATTATTTCTAAATAAAGATATTTGACCATTTTGAATATCTTTTCCCCCTCCAAAAAAATATAATAAAGTATTCCTAATGGTTAGACCTTGATTTGGTCAATATTATTTTATTATTTTCAATTTTCGAGATCAACCCAATATTTTTTATAAATAAGAGGGTTCTTCATTCATTCTTCACCATGATCATTATCATCGTCATCATTATCATCTTCTCACATCTGAGCTCCCACTTGAGTTCCATTCTTTGTTTTGGGTTTTTCACACATTGAGAGAGAGAATAGATCGTTGAAGTACAAGGATATCAAAGGACCCACCCCACGAAGCGGGGTTTGCAGACCCATGTTGCAGATTTGCTTCACTAGGTGTTTTAATAAAAGATTATTCATATACAAGTCTTATTCTATTGGGTTATTACATTGGATATTTCTTCTTATTTTCTATGTTGGATTTCATGCAATCTTTTTGCTACAGGTTTTTCTCGTTTTATTATTGCAAATATGAAGTGTAAACAACCACATATTGTTGTTAGGGTCACTTCTCACCAGTGACTTAAGTGAATTATTTTTGGTACACTTGCTAAGATTTTTCGTGGATTTTTCATACTAACATTGATGACTTGTTTGATCAGTTGAAGGGAGAAACAATTTTCTCGAAGATTGATATGAGATTAGGATACCATTAGGTACACATCAAAGAAGAGGACATCTACAAGACTTCTTTTAGGACATGGTAAGGGAATTATGAGTTTGTTGTCGCTCCTTTTGGTTTGATTAGTAATTCCCTAGATAATTTTATTTGCTTGATTAATAGTGTATTGTGTCCTTATAGGGACAAGTTTATTCTTGTATTCATTAATGATATATTGATATTTTCTAAGAATGATGAAGAGCATGCAGAACACTTAGCAACAATGTTGAGGTCACTAAGAGAGAATTGGTTGTATGCCAAGCTTAGCGAGTGCAAATTCTTTCAGACATAAGTACATTACTTGGGACATGTTGTCTCTAAGGAAGGCATAGTAGTGGACCCAAAAAAGATTAGAGCTATCATGGAGTGGGCAACTCCTAGAAATGTGGATGAAGTTAGATCATTCATGGGGTTAACAAGTTACTATAGGAGGTCCATTAGGAGATTTTCATGCATTTCATATCCTATTACATCATTTCAAAGAAAAGGTAAGAAATTTGAATGGACAGAGGAATGTGCAACCTATTTTGAGCAGTTGAAGTAGTTGCTGACAAATGCTCCGGTTCTTAAGATTGCAGATTCAGATAAAGTGTTTTTGGTGTGTACAAATGGTTTCAAAAGAGGACTTGGTGGAGTTTTGATGAAGGAGGGACAGATATTGTGTTATGAGTCCAGGACACTGAATGATCATGAGCATAAATATGTGACTCGTGATCTTGATCTGGCAACTATTATTCATGCCTTGATGATGTGGAGGCATTATCTTCTTGGAAAGAGGTTTTTATTAATGACATATCACAGTAGGTTGAGATATCTGTTTGACCAACCAAATATGAATGCCAGGAAGGTTAGGTGGTTGGCCACGATCAGTGAGTTTGACTTCGAAATAAGATACATTAAGGGTAAGGAGAATATGGTTGCAAATGCTCTCAATATGAGAGTGTAGATGAACCACATTGCAGCTGTGAGCTCGTATGGAAAAAATTTACAGTGTCAGATTTTATAGGTAGGACAACAACATGATAGGTATAAGTATCTTAGGCACAAGTTATAACATGGCACAAGTGATCAGGATGTGGACTATCATCTCACAGCAGATGGTTTCGTGATATTTTGAGACAGGATCTATGTGTTGATGGCAATGGGATTAAGAAGCTTATCTTGAGGGAGTTTCATGTCAATTCATATTCAAGCCACCCAGGATATTATAAGATGTTGACAACAGTGAAGAAGTTCTACTATTGGTTGAATCTTAAGAAGGAATTGGCAGAGTTTGTGGCTAGATGTTTGAACTGTCAGTAGGTGAAAGTAAAGTGTAAGCATCCAGGTGGGTTGCTTCAACCTATTTCAATTCCAGAATGGAAATGGGAGGTCATTTCCATGGATTTCATTACATTTATTTCAAGCACATTGAGGCAACATGATTCTATCATGGTTGTGGTCGATAGGTTGAGCAAGGTAGCTCACTTCATTCTAATGAAGACTAATTATTCAGCTAGTGAGGTGGGAAAGGTCTTCATTAGGGAGATCGTGATATTTCATGGTGTTAAAAAAAATATTGTGCCAGAAAGGGATGCTAAGTTCACTTCCAAGTGTTGGAAGGAGTTGTTCGTAGGTTTAGGGATAGAGTTGGACTTCAATACAACTTATCATCTGCAAAAAAATGGACAGACATAGAGGGTCATCATAATTTTGGAGGATATGTTGAGGATGTACATCATGCACTAGCAAAGGAGATGGGAGGAGTACCTTCCATTGGTTGAGTTTGCTTACAACAATGGTTATTAGGAGTCACCGAGGATGAGTTCATTTAAGGCACTATATGGGAAAAGTTGTAATACTTTCATCAACTGGAATGATCCATTGAACATGGTACTTATTGGATTGAATATGTTGGAAAAAATGGAATATGAAATATAAGTTATAAAGAAGAATATAAAGGAAACACAGGACCGACATAAGAGTTATGCAAACCAACAAAAGGAATTTAAGGAGTTTCATGTTGGGGAGCATGTGTATTTGCACATCAAGCCCAAGAAGAGCTCCTTGAGGATTGGATCATGTGCCAAGTTGGCGCCACGGTATTGCGGGTCTTTCAAGATCCTTGAGAGTATTGGACCGGTGGCCTACAAACTTGCACTGCCTCCGAAAATGAAATTTCATAATGTTTTCCATGTTTCATTGCTTAAAAGATATGTGAAATATGTTGATCATGTTATTGATTGGTCTGTATTGCAAGTGGAATCAGAAGGAGAATTCTAGCTGGAACCTTAGAGCATATTGCAGTGGAAATAACTCATGCTCTAGAATAGAGCAATCATGAAGGTTAAATTGCAGTGGAATCACTTTGGGACTGATGAAGCTACATGGGAGATGGTTGAACAGATGCAGGCTACGTATCCTTCATTTTTTGTTGGTGGATGAAAATGAGTTTTTGGTATTTGTACGTATTTATGCAAGGTTGTTAAAGTTGTGTTATAAAGTTCCAATAAGTGGTATGGTTGTCAGGTTTTCATGTTTGTCATGATGGTTTTTCTTTTGAGTGGGTTGTTCATTGTAAATACCACAACGAGCTGGGTTATAAATCTCCATGGGAAATATGTTTTTGTTTTCAGTGGTTTTACTAGTTGTAGGTGTCATAGAACACTTAGCACCATATTCCCTTAAGGGAGATGGGTCTATAACAACCCTGGGTTATAAGTTCATGTAATAAAGTTAATGAAGGCAAAATAAGTCGAAGGTCATGGGACACGTATGTTGGAAATAATACTGAGAGGGGGGTGAATCAATATTATCATATCAATAATTTAATTTCCCAAATAGATTTATACACGCTACTTCAGCTAAGTGAACTAGCGTGTACACATGACTGTACTTAAAGAAACCAGCGTATGTGCAAAGAAATTTTGATTTAGACAGTTTATCATGTATTGAACTTTAACCAGTATATCAGAGATTTGTTAGACAATGCAGTAAAAGAAGAATAAAGCATCACACAGAAGCAACACACATGAACACCAAGATATAAGGTGGAAACCCAACGTGGGTAAAAACCACCTTCTGTTGTCGTCTCTGTCTTCTTTTAATAATAAGAAAATCTATTTACAATCTTGTACTGGTGCAGACTCATACTAGTATGCAGGCACCCACCTGCAGAAGGCTACAATGTTCTCTCGTTCTCCAGCTGCTACTAGAAGGGAGCTACAACCCCCTAGCTCTTGTACTACACAATATGTTTACTAGTATGTAGGTTCCAGCCTATAGAAAACTCCACTCTTCTACCAGGGACCACGTTTCATGAATTTTCAGACTGGATACTCTTGGAACACAACACCACAATCTAAAGGCCACGTTTCATTCAATTTTCATACTGGACCCATCAAAAACATCATAACTGCAATACAATGATCAAGTACATCTCTATCAACCAATCACTGAAACTCAATCATCATAACCTGAATCTGATCATTCAGAACACTGTCACCAGAATACAGTCTCCAAAACCCAAAGCAGAACCCAGAACTCTGCAACAGAAAATAGAAACAACTGAAACATACTTCGTAAGGTATACGCTACTTCCATGTGTCGAACCAGCGTGTATACACGCTCTTATCAAAGCCAACTAGCTTACATGCCTGTAAATATTAATTCATAATTTTGCAGCTATTCCAGACTTCAGTTATACCCAGATCATAACATTTACAGAATAACACATGCATCAGTATTCAGATCTAGACTATGTATGATCAAACCATATAATCATAATTCATTTCAAGCCTTAAGATCTTGATCCATCATTAGATCGTATTCCTCATGAACTGTAAAGGTTCATCCTTGGTTCAAATCAAGAAAAGCACCATAAGCCAATAACCTGCATACTAGATCTCACACTTCATCAGATATTTGATACTTGCACCACTTGGCCTAATGATCTTCTCCTCCTTATATAGCTTTAGGCCTTTCTCAATACCATGAATCAAAACCACTTAGGACCAATACCTTGGACCAAATACCTAGGGTCAATACCTTGGACCAATACCATGGATCAAATACCTTGGACCAAATACTTTGAACCAAAATCTTAGTTTTCCAAGATATATGCGCTTTTCCTTCTATGAAAGTGCTTGTGTACGTATACGCTACTTGTGTTCATTGAACCTGCATGTATACACAGCTTGGTCAAGGTGAACCTGTGTATACCTCTCTTTCTTCATTCTTTGTAGTCTAATCTGTAATTCTTTGTTGTTGACATGCTGCACTGTGATCTTTCATCTGAGTGAGTTGCCATCAAGGACAACACCTGTATCATAATGCCAACAACGTATTTCAAGCCGACTATTGGGCAAAACATCCTAGTGGGAATCACTTGTTATGTATTATGGCTAAGGGGAAATTGGAAAAGGCAATGGAAAAGGCTTTGAAAAGGAAAAAATTCATTACTAGTATTTTATTTACGAAAATAATGGAAAATAGGAGAAAAGGGAGGTGAAAGGTTATAGGTTCCATGTCAGGGGGAAATTGAAGGAGAATTAAAGAAAATGAATAAATTAGAGGCATCAATAATAAAAATACATCAGAGCATTAGCTTGGGGTCTTTTGTCATTTTTATTTTGGAATTAGTCTCAGAGAGGAGAAGAGCACCAAGAGGAGAAGGAGAGAAACCAAGAAAAGGAAGGACATGGAAAACAAAGGAAGGACAAGGAAATAAAAGGAAGGCTAAGGAAAGAAAAGGAAAGCAAGGATCAAGAAAGGAAAAGTTGGATCAAGCAGCTTCAACGAGAATACTTGTAGATAACAGGTTGCATGTATGATTTCCTGGCTATTCTTGGCATGCCTAGTATGTGCATGAGTGTATTTGGTTCATTTGTTGTCATTAGGATGGGTTTTGTCGGAATTTGACAATGGTTTTAGCCTTGCCTTTCCATTTTCAGATAGCCATGGTGTGACGGGATTGTTTCTTGGTTGAGGTTTGCATTGTTGGAAGGTTTTGGATCGGGGTGAGGTGGTCTCAGGAAAATCCCAAGGGTTAGGAGTGGAGATGGTTTTTGTTGAAAAGTGTGCAACAAGAAATGCTAAATTTAGAAAGTGCTAAAAATAGAACTTCTAAAAATAGCAGTTTGGCCAATGAGCATTTTGGCCACCTTGGGTGAGAGGTGAAACTGCTAAAAATAGAATCTTCTAAAAATAGCATTTCTGGGTCCCTTCCTATTTTTAGCAATCCCTGGTCTAACTATAGGAAGTAAAAACAAATTTGATCTTAACAACAGTTTAAAATATTAATTAATTAATCTCCATGAGTTAATTAGTTAAGGAAAAACAAACTTGAAGTCTATGTTAGGACATGCAACAGTTTATCTATTAATTAATGAATTTATCCATCAGTTAAAGAGATAAGGATGAGTTGTAATTAGTTGGCTCAGTTAACTAAGTCAAGTCCAGTTAGATTAATTTAACAAGTTGTTAAATTGATGAGATTTACTTTGTTAATGCTTGCATGCATGTAACAACTGGTATTTTTAGATAACTGAATATTATAGCTTAAATAACTCATGCATGCCAATTCAGACAGAGACCCAGTTGAGATCAGAGAAGGGATAGTGTACTATCAGTTGGATGAATATTTTTCCTATAAAGGAAGCTCATCCATGATGAGGATTTATCTCCTTCAAGTTTGTGTAGTTAGATCAGAGGTTAGTGAGTGTTTGAAGAGGTCAATTCACACAGGTGGCAGCACTGGACCCCAAGAAAACCGCACAAGGAAATAGGGGGCTTGGAGGGCAAAGAAGAAGGTTTGTGAGAAGCCTTTGATTGTCTATGAGCAGTAGAGGGATTGTACTGAGAGATGGATAGCTTCCGAGCTAAGGCTTTGTGTAATCCGAACTATATTTCCACTTGTATGATAATACAGAGATGGGGTTTTAGGTAGGTGTTTTCCCCGGGTAAATTCTTCTGTGTTATGTGTGATTGATTCCTTCTTATCAGTTATATGTGTTCTTATTGATGTTGCTCATGGTTGATTAAGCTTCCGCTAAATTGTCTGTAGAAGTAGATCAAGTGTTTTTCTTTAGTACATTGCATTACCAGGTCGATCTATAGGTGGGAAATTTCTACATGGTATCAGAGCTAGTTGATTTGTAGAAAAATTTCTACATGGTATTAGAGCTAGCTGATTTGTAGAAAAATTGTACAAAATTCTACATGGTATCAGAGCAAGGTTATCAAGGAAGAATAGTATACTGAGAGGAGATTTCTTTTTGGGCTGAGAGTTTGCAGAGTAGATCTAAAAATTTCTATACAAAATTTTCAGAAATAAATAGTAGATTTGGATTTGTTGCGGAAAATTACCCAAAACCAAAAAAAACATTGACTGAATTGGAGTTCGGATGAGGGAGATATCGCTAATTTAAAATCAGCTCTTTTTCTAGAAAATTTCGTGACGGCAGGAAAGTGGAAATAGATTGGTGTGCTAGCCAAGAACCTATATGCACTTGAGGTACAAGATGCATGCAAAGCCTTGAGGAGCAAGGAAAAGCTTAGAGACTTGGTGGTTGAGAGGGAGAGTATATTACCTCTCAACATGCAACACCAGAAGAAGTATCAGACAATTGTGGAGGAGCCACGATTGCTGCAACAGCTTCAGGAGGTTGTGGAGTAGTCACAACAGGGGAAGCTGAGAGGAGATCGAGTAGAGACATCTACTCATGTAGAGACCTCCAATAGGGGTAAAATTCAAGCCAGGTGGGCAGAGGGATCATATGCAGCCATACCTCCAAGTAGGAGGTGGGGCTATGTGCAGTGATCGTCCCATGGAGGAGGGGTAGGATCCTTGAGGTACCCAACATCTTGGATGAGACCTTGCTACGGGAGCCTCGATGTTGAGTAGCAGGAACTAACTGATTGGGTAGAGACAGATGCGGATGGAGCGACAAAGAGAGCTACAGTGTAGGGAATCCCAGGATAGCGCAGAGCATGCAAGCTACAGCAATGCGAGAAGCACAAGTGTGTTGCTCAGTGTAGGGTAGCACAGAGAAGGGTGCAATAGTGCAAGATGCATGGAGATGTTGCAGTAGCGCAGAGGTCAGAGAGGGAGCACTTGTCAGCAGCAGGTAGAGCTTCAGCATCAGAGTATTTTTCTAGCCCAAAAGAGTGGTCAGTTGGGAGGTTTTTTTATTTCGAGTGTTGCTGGAGCAACCACACTTGGTAGATGTGTTGCATGCAGAACATTCCAGAGTTACAGGATCGGGTTCGAGAGGAAGCCTTTCTTGTTGAGAGGGAGTGTTGAAAAGTGTGCAACAAGAAATGCTAAATTTAGAAATTGCTAAAAATAGAACTACTAAAAATAGCACTTCTAAAAATAGCAGTTTGGCCAATGAGCATTTTGGCCACCTTGGGTGAGAGGTGAAACTACTAAAAATAGAATCTTCTAAAAATATCATTTCTGGGTCCCTTCCTATTTTTAGCAGTCCCTAGTCTAACTATAGGAAGTAAAAACGAATTTGGTCTTAACAATAGTTTAAAATATTAATTAATTAATCTCCATGAGTTAATTAGTTAAGGAAAAACAAACTTGAAGTCTATGTGAGGACATGCAACAGTTTATCTATTAATTGATGAATTTATCCATCAGTTAAAGAGATAAGGATGAGTTGTAATTAGTTGGCTCAGTTAACTAAGTCAAGTCCAGTTAGATTAATTTAACAAGTTGTTAAATTAATGAGATTCGGTTTGTTAATGCTTGCATGCATGTAACAACTGGTATTTTCAAATAACTGAATATTATAGCTTAAATAACTCATGCATGTCAATTCAGACAGAGACCCAATTGAGATCAGAAAAGGGATAGTGTATTATCAGTTGGATGAATATTTTTCCTATAAAGGAAGCTCATCCATGATGAGGATTTATCTCCTTCAAGTTTGTGCAGTTAGATCAAAGGTTAGTGAGTGTGTGAAGAGGCCAATTCACATATGTGGCAACACTGGACCCGAAGAAAAATGCACAAGGAAATAGGAGGCTTGGAGGGCAGAGGAGAAGGTTTGTGAGAAGCCTTTGACTGTTTGTGAGCAGCAGAGGGACTATACTGAGAGCTGGATAGCTTCCGAGCTAAGGCTTTGTGTAATCCAGACTATATTTCCACTTGTATGATAATACAAAGATGGGGTTTTAGGCAGGTGTTTTCCCCAGGTAAATTCTTCTGTGTTATGTGTGATTGATTCCTTCTTATCAGTTATATGTGTTCTTATTGATGTTGCTCATGGTTGATTAAGATTCCGCTAAATTGTTTGTAGAAGTAGATCAAGTGTTTTTCTTTAGTACATTTCATTACCAGGTCAATCTACAGGTGGGAAATTTCTACATGGTATCAGGGCTAGCTGATTTGTAGAAAAAGTTCTACATGGTATCGAAGCTAGCTGATTTGTAGAAAAATTCTACAAAATTCTACAGTTTTCTCTAGGAATTCCTCAACATGTGGGTGGAGATAGGAAAATTCCTTAAGGGATGGTGGAGGAATTTTGAGGCATCCAAGCTCAGTTTGGTTTTGTGATCTCGGGATTGGTTTAGGTGATATCATGGTATGGTGAGGATGGAGGTGGTTTAACCTTGGGATTCCCTTGGTTGTTTATGGATTGATTTATTCCATGAGATCCCACATTCATGCTTGGAATATGGCACTGAGGTGAATGGCTGAAAGGAATATTTGGTTCAACCCAATCTACGGTCGGGTGGTATGTGGAAGTCCCTGACTTGGTTGGCTTTTGCATATGGTTAATGAGAGTTAATTTTTTCTTATGTTTGATGAGTAACTATACTTGTATTATGTGGCTTTAATGGTTGTTCTATCATTGTTATCTACCTGGTTATATGATGGTTATAAGCATGGTTATATGACATATTTAAGTATGGCTCTTATCACATTTTAATCAATGAATTTCTGGTTAATGAATGCATGACCTAATTGGTCTTATGACAACTATTGTGAGAAGGCATTGGTCCTTCTTTTTAAACCTCAGATAAGATTCAAATCCATATGTTCAGATATGCATTCATGACTTGTAGGTTACATGTTTACCATGTATTTGATGGAATGTTTGTCCTGGTTGGGAGGGGGCAGGTCAAGTACTTGTTAAATTTCTTGTTTTAGAAGTTTTGTTTCTATGTTATTCACCATTTTTGGAAGTTTCAATGACTTTTGGCCAGAGGCCTGAGTCTTAGCTTTAAAAAAGTGGCTTAGAATTTGGGGTCACTGGCACAGAACTGACTCAAAAAGTTCATAGTCGCTGAGAAGCAGGCCAATGAGAGTGACTGGAGGCTTACAATCACTTGGAGGCCTTGTCAAGGGAGCAACTGAGAGCCTAGGTTGGTGAAAAAGAGAGTTAGCTAAGCGATTGGACACCTGGAGGGGTTGGGTAGCTCCTAGAGGTCTTGTAACACCTGAGGGAAGTTAGTAAGGTCTTAAGTTGTCGGCTCCATTTCCTTAAGGTCATATATGATGTTGAGTCTTATCATATTGACCCTCAACTCATGTTTAGCTCGGGAAAACCAGTGAAAATGGTAAATGTGGGAGGAGGCGGTTACAATTTAAATTACCTTCATATAGTGGTAGCTCCATTTTCAGTATGACAATCATATTAACAAGCATATTCAATATATTCGCTTCTACAAATTATTTTGTTTCTTCTTCATTGGAAGATTCTTCTTGAACATCACTGATATATCCCACATCATTTCCTATTTTGTGTGTCATTTCCATAGATACCATTCCTTCTTAAAGTATCCTCACTTCAACTTGTAAAGCCACATTTGCTATAGGTGTCCCTCGACCTGCCCCTTGAGTTACTCCTCTAGTCACTCCTCCAAAACCTTCCATTTTCCTTTACTTTAGAAAATTATCTAAAACTAAAGTTGGTTCTGATTTGGTATCACAAAGGCACCCTGTCCTTCATAGTGTCTCTTGCAACACACCTAGATCCAAATTCCAGGCAACAAAACCAATTCAACAATTCAACAATTTATGGCCCTGTGGTTGACCCTATAAACTGATTCTAGGAACATTTTGCAATGGATCTTCAAGTTTTGATTAAAATTTAATCTATGCCTATGATTAAGTTAAAACAAAGAAGTCACACAACAAGTCATTAAGCTCTGATTCATTCTTGCAACAAACTAGTGAACATAACTTAAATTGGACATAAATAGCAAGATGTTAAAGAGAAAGTAGTTTTTTTTTTTTTTTTTTTTTAGTCTTTTTACTTTTTAACTCCAAAAATGATGAATCATCCTCCATGCTTGACATAATCATCTTGAATCCTATTGGTTCTTATAATGTTAATTTTGGTTTTACATTTTTGTTTTGAGGCCCATTTTTTACCTCAAAAATTCTCTAATGTTGCCTCTAAAACAAATAAGTATTCATTTTTTTTTTACATATTCATCATAAATATCAATGGGAAGACTTATTCTCTTTATATAGGAAGCTCCACCTCTATCTCTTCTCTTATGTAATCCATTGAAGAGAAATGGGGCATGCCTTCTAAATTTCAAAGTCTGCAATTTGAAGGGAAGGTTCTCGAAGACTCCTTTCATCTCAAATATTAAATCATCACAATCAACATTAATCCTCAACTCCAGCTTACATGGGATTGCACAAGGAGCCAAGACTTAAAATGGAGCTTTTGTTTTATTCAAAGAAGTAGGGAAAGGGAAGGTCTCCACCCCGGTAGCACAAAATCAAAACATTCCAGGCCCTTGCACAGTTGATCAAATGGAGCAATCCCCAACTATGGAATTCAATCTTTCAGGTGCATCTTCCCTCTTTTATGTTATCCATTCAAAGGTTGTTATTTGTAGATTTAGAACTTGAAGATTTATTTCAGTGGATTTTCACCCTTTGGACACCCAAATATGACATTTGTTTATGCTCTAAAGGATTTTTCATAGTCTAATTTAAAATACAAAAGGATATGGATTTTGTACTAAATGAAAGGTCTTGGTTCTAGGGTAATGCTAACCTTATCGCTCCATGGTTCCATGGGTTTGATGCCACAAATATGGTGGTATCAACTATGTTGGTTTGGTTGAGGCTTCCAAACCTTCATCTCCTTTTCTAGCATCACAAACTCCTCAAGGATGTTGGAAATACTTTGGAAAAATTCAAAAAAATGGACCTAGAAAGAACAAAGAAATGGCTCTTTACTTATGCCAAATATGTGTGGAGATAGAACTTAGTAAAGGTCTTTCAGACCACATAATATTGAAGCACAAAAACTTCCAGTGGTCACAAGTTCTAGACTACGAGAACACGACATTTTGATGTTGAGTATGTTTTCAAATGGGACACTTACAGAACACATCCATTGGCAAAGAACATTCCAAGAAAGAAAGAAGGAAATCCAATAGGCCTAAAGGATGAAAGTTTTTCAAGCACCGTCTTTCCAAAGATGAAGGAGAATATATTAAGGAGAGCCAACTTGTCCAAGTAGACACAAATGTTTTGGCTCAACATGGAGACTATCCAGATGGGAATGTAGCAACACAATCAGGTATAGCCACCTTTCTTCAGAAAGGTATTGAATCAGAAGATTATCAGATATCGAATGGGAATGGGGGCACTAAAAGAGCTCATGTCTCTAAGAGCTCATATTCATACAAATAGGTTTCTCATATGGAAATAGGTCAAGAATTGGCATTAGTTCATGTTGTACAAAGCTCTAATAGGTTGTAGAAAATGCAAAAAATGAAAGGAAAACCAGAAAATCTTAGCGCAAATTTTCAGCCTTAATTTTCTTTCTTATGTTGTATGTTTCACAAAAGTTGTTATGTCCTCTTCTCTAACTCAATGTCGTGAGGCGTTTTCTTCTAGAATGCTTATAACATATACAAAATGTAATTTTATTTTTCCTTTGGATTAATACAATTATGCATCTTTTTCTACAAAAATTAAATTGTATATCTTATTTATTATGTACGGGGAAGGTTTATTTTAATCTTAAATTTAATTTATTATTTTTAAAAATTAACTACCACATAATTATATTAAAAATATAATATATTTTACTAATTTTATACAAAATATTTATATAACTAAATCAAAACATAAATAATATATAAATTAAGTGATTACTTTACACACACACACACACACACACACACATATATACTCTTTTTTTTAACAATAGTGAGTACTTTTCTATTAAATCAACGCATGGATGTGAAAAAATACATGGGGGACTTATTATTCAGTTACATCAATGGGATTCAAATTCAACAGTGGTAGACAACCAAGTCATGCCCATTTATCACTTCTAACTACAAAAAATGACAATACTCTAATTATTCTACTAGTATAGACTCGACAAAATTGTGACAGAAGGAGGATGCAGTAGAAACCAACCATTACAAATGAAAATTAGTGATTAGGATATGTCGAGCGATTTACATCAAATCCTTGGATTTTGTCTTGGAGTGGAGTGCTCAGCTTAGCCACCTGCAACTGGAGGTCTTCTATAATGCTTCAGAGTGCCCCAACCTTAGCCTCCAACTGAGCAATACGTTTTATTTTAACTTCCATGATATCCAGATTTTCACTGGCCGCTTCATTTTGCCTATGCAACAGAACCTGGAGGTCAAATATTTCAGCCCTAATCTCTTCATGCTCACTAACACATTGGTCTTAGATCAAAGAAATTGAGGGTGCAGAGGGAGGGTACGTCCTGTCCATGGAAAAATTCTTGAAATTATTTATTGCCACCCTTTCCGAATGAGCATGATGAATACCCTAGGAACCAAAAGCCGTGGAAACATAGATTCGTTGCAATGAAAGAAGAAAATAGAAGGGGAGGAAGAGGAAATTGATTGGTTCCATGACACTTTCTTTTCCCATAAAGATCCTCTTCATCGGGTTAATTTTCCTGCGGGAAAAATGACCACCAAGACTGAGCCACAGAGTTGGGAACTTGAACTACTAAGCAACCAAAAAAGTGGAACAATTGAAGAAACTTCGAGGAGTTTCAACTCGTGAAGCTATCTAGATAGAGAAAAGGAACCCAATTAGAGAGGTATGACCCAAAACTAATATAAAATCTTCTCAAGTTTGAGACTCACATGACTTCACCTCACTAAGAGAGTGGAGCTAGATCCTAGCTAGGCGTAGACCAGACCTATATTCGACCAACAGAATCGGGAAATTTGAACTATACCAGGGAGATTTAAAGAAACTACCATGAAAATGCCTTGTGCAATGATGCAAAGAGATGCCCAAGCCACCAGGATCCCAAGGCGACTCCATCATCATTCTGTGGTGTGAGGGTACTTCCTCCTCACATAACCTATATCTCAAATGGTTTGGCTATCTAATCTAATCTAGGGAGAGTAAATGCAACTCATAGGTTGAGGGAGTTCACATGAGGAAGCATTGAAGATGCATGAAATAAACCTTGGACGATGGATAGGAAAGGAACGATCCCACACTTGATTACAGATTCATCTTGGGGAATGTCATGTGGAAATTGGAATGAGCACCTCACATCATGGAGAGAAGGGAGGGCATCATCATGGAATTGAGCGGGAGGGAGTAGTGAGCTGATGTCACGGAGTTATGGGTCAGTAGAATGGAGGGGAATGCATAATGCACAATGGGGGGTGGTATTGCAATCATTGGGTTCCTTTTATGGGTGGGACTAGGAGGGGGTAAATAGAGTGGGTCACCATGGGAACAAGTTAGGGGATGGGTGAAAAACCATCGGCCACATTGATTTCTATTTTCCCTTCTTTCAATCGACAAGCCTTGTTTTCCAAAAGATTTTCCTCTGAATTAAGATTCCTTAGAATATTAGCAAAAGCAAGGAGGATACCTTGAGCTCGTTGTAGCTTCTGATTTAGTTAATTTTCATGTGCGGGGGAATTTGATCGTAAATGCCTTATGACAAGAAAGGTGTCTCCCTAGATTGTGATGTCGCTAAGTCTCCTCTACTGGGCTAAGAGGAGCCCCAGCTAGAGACCATAAACATTTGGTTGATTATTGATCTTTCATCCTAATCCCCAAACATACTTGTCAACTATTATTCCTTTGGAATTGCAAAGAATTCCCCTCTTGCCACCTCTTACTTTATGTGTTCTGTTTGATCTTGCTCAGGGGTGCATCTTCCATTTATCCAAGGAACCATAGAAGAGATTGCTAAAATCATGAAGAAGCATAAGGTTCTTTCGACATTTAGGCCCCTAAACACTATCTAAAGCTCCCTAAGATCAGTGAAGGACCCTGTGAACCCTAAAGATGGGAAATGTGTTTATGTCATCCCTTGCTCCTGTGGGACTCCATACATTGGTGAAACTGGTTGCTCAATTAATCAAAGGATTACTAAGCACGTACCTAACATCAAACATGGAAGGTTCCACTCCTCCACTTTGGCAGAACATGCGGAAAAGACAAAACATCACATCTGCATTGAAGAGGTGAGGGTCATTGCAAGGATTGATCATTTTCATCACCGTAAGTTTAGGGAGGCCTTGGAAATTGAAAAGAGGCCTATCAATCTGAATAGAGACAATGGTTGGAGTATTAGCAGGTGTTGGATCCCTTCCTTGTATTCCTAAGTTTTTATAATATTTATTTATTTATTTATTTTAATCGAATTGTTAGTATTCCTTTATTTCTCATGTATTTACTTTTCATATATATATATCTATATATATATATATATATATATATATATATATAGATATACCATATTATTTTATTTTTTGGATTTAAATAATAAAATTAAGTTAATTCATTATTTTGATTTATATTTTATTTTTTCATTTTCTTATTACTATTTTTAGTTTTATTGTTTAGAATAGTTAAATTTGACCTTATTATTTTTATTTTGTTTGTTTGTTTATTCATTTATTTTTTATTATTTTTATTATTTTCTTATTTATCATTTAGAATAATTAAGTTTGACCTTATTATCATTCACCTTAATTTTGATTAAAATAATAATAATAATAAAATTAATTTAATTCTTTATTTACAACTAGTTCACATCTATTATCGTTGAAATGTGGCAACAAGAATATTCTAATTTTAATTTGTCCTTGAATTAAAATTGAGAATTAATATTCGAACTTAGTCTCACCAGTTGTTTGAAAAATAATTAATTAATTCATCTTGAGTTAATTAGTTGGAGAAATTCAAACATGAAGTCTTTATGAAGTCATGCAATAGTTATCCCTTTGATTGAGGAAGTTATTCCTTAATTAAGGAGATAAGGATGAGTTGTATTTGAGTTGTAATTAGTTAGCTCAGTTAACTGAGTTAAGTCCAGTTAGATTAGTTCCAAATAGTTTGAGGAACTAATTGTGAGTTCAATTAGTTAATGCATGCATGCATGAAACTAGTGTACTCCAGATAACTGAATATTCTCTCATAAATAACTCATGCATGTCAGTTCAGACAAAGGCCCAGTTGAGATTAAAGGCAAGGACAATGTACTATCAGTTGCAAGAATTTTTCCTATAAGAAAATCTCTTGCATGCAGAAGGAATTCATTACTTGATATTTGTGCAGATTTACAGTGTGTTGGAGTAGTGTGTGAGATCAGTGCCACACAAGGTTACATAAGGAACACCTAGGGAAAACATCGCAAGGAAATAGGAGGCTTGGAGGGTAGAGGAAAAGGCATATGAGTTGTCTAGTCTGTCTATGAGCAGTGAGAGGGATTGCACTGAGAGCTGGATAGCTGTGAGAGCTAAAGCTTTGTGTAATCCTGAGATATTTCCACTTGTATGATAATACAAATAGCGGGTGATTTAGCTAAGGCTTTCCCCAGAGTATTCTTCTATGTTTCATGTATGATTGATTCTTCTTCTCTGTTATATGTGTTCTATTTGATCTTGCTCAAAATTTATTAAGCTTCCGCAAGTTTGATTGTAGAAGTAGATTAAGTATTTTGCTTTAGTACATTGCATAATCAGATTAATCTACAGTGAGAATTTCTACAATTACTTCATTTTAATTAAAACAATTGTTTATTAATTAATGATAATTCTTCAGTCAAAACTAGTTGTTATATTCTAATGGCTAGAAAACATCTCTCTTCATCTATTTAATCTAATGCCATGATCTGGTTCTTCATCTTGTCTTGAAGATGAACCACACTAAATGGTTTGAAATGTGTCAACTTAAAGTTTCTTTATGTGATTTTTATCGAAAGATCTCTCAACGTTTATAATATATTATTTTATTAAATAATTAACTCACTTAACATAACATTAAATAATCAGTTGAGTTTATATTATCCTTATCCTTATGTGAGGTTGGCGTAAGGATGCCCACTCTTGGCTCTACTACTGGGGATAAAGGAGGAGAACATCATGGAGAATAAGGATAATATTAGATACACTATTACTTCCAAATTTAAGGATAAATTGTGGGATGATAACGAGTTGGAGGGAAAAATAAAGCTAAGGTATTATAAGGAGGTGATCAATGCAGTGAAACTAGCCATTGGTCTATTCCCAAAATACCTTGGGATGAAATAATCTGACCCTTTTATGATACTAAGTGGATTGAAGATGAAAAGCACCTTTCTCTTGAATTGCCTAGCCCTTACTCACATTCATTCCCATTTTCAAAACATTTTCCACACTACCAATCTTCTTGACTTGTTAAGTCAACAAAACTACAGTGATCTCAGAAAGCTTCTCTCCCTTCTTTTTTATCAAAGAAATAAAATATTAAAGAGTCTCAGTTAATGTCTTACTTTCTTAAGGTCGAATAGACCATATTGATCTTAGTGGATGTTAATCATCATCATCATCATATTAATCATTAATGTGCAATATTGTATTACCCAAGAAAATAATATAAATAAATCATTCACTTTCCTTTATTTATAATTTTTTAAAAGATAAATAATAATTTAATTTAATTTTTTTAATAAAATATATTCATTTTTAAAAATTTTAATTATTAAAAGCCCACGGGGTGGAGAATAAACGGTGATTAGGTGCTCAACATTATGCTCAAAAATCAAAGTTGTCATAATGGTGTGTAACCTGAATGACCATGTAGTGCTCGTCATCCTGAATTTGGCACAACTCATTTCACAAGAAATGGACACCGTATGCTCCCAGAAACACGATTTCTTCACTTTGTCAAACAGGTAAAAATTTGCAAGCGACTGACAGGGATGTTGATTCGGTATTCGTACCGCCTAGGTGGCAAGGGGAATATTTTTGGAATATTCCTAGAATATTCTTAGAATATTTTGTTGAGTTGGAATTGTCCTATTGGTCCATGTGTTTTGGATTCGGGCCAATTAGGAGGTGACACGTGGCTATGCCAGAGGCTACCACATGTCCTCCTAAAGGCACATTAAAATTTTGTTATGGCAAACAGGGCAAAGGCCAGGCTCGACCCCGCAACCTCCCACACATTAACAGACCAAAGAACTCACCAACGCACTCAATCAGTGTTTCTTAACACATAAGGGTTTCAGGTTCTATTTAACATTTATCACTGCCAAGGTTGGGGGCGGGCAAACTTAAGCATCCCTCATGTTAACACAAAACCACCTGCTGCAAATTTTTTGATGTGACTGCCATGGTCACCACCATCACCCACCTGATAGCTGGACCAAACCACCTATGTGAACGCTCCTTCAGAGACCGCAAACGGTTACTGTAACCGTCGAAGGGAGGGGGTTAGCGTTAGGTGTTAGCCCCTGGGCGCATGGCCCCCATATGACCCAGTTTTTGGTTTTAAGGCCTTGGTGGCAAAATTAACGGTCCTACAAATCTGCCCAAAATTCGGGGAATTTGTCACTCCATTAGCAGAAAATGGGGTAAATTTGTAGGATGATGTCGAATTTTGTGCAAATTGTAGAGCGAAAAGTGGAGAAACTAGGAGAGGTCATAACTTCTCTGGTTTTTGACCAAATTGGATGAAAAAATATTCTAGGTAGCCATTTTTGGACATTTTGGACTCGTTGGAGCAGGTTTCAGAAGAATTGGAGCATTGTAAACACATTTTTTTACACTTTTGAGCATAATAGAGAGGCTCAACCCATTGGAAGCTGAACCAAGGAGACATAGTCCAGGAGGGGTGAACTCCTTTATCATGTCCCTATTGTGATGTGCTTTTGGTGATGTTTTGTACATGTTTATGTTGACGTTCAGTCTCTTATTTATGTTAAAATTGCTCATAGAATTAACATAAAAAATCATTTTACACTTGCAAAACTCATGAATCCTTAAGCACAATGAAATCATTTTGTTTCTAATCTAAGGGGGATCTTATCACAACAATCTAATATTCTTAATCAAATCATTTTGGTATCATAGCACTAGGTTTTCTTTGTGAAAGAAGGATTGAATTGTTTGTAAGTTTATGTCATGTTTACAAGGTTAAAACTCAAAAGAGGAGAAGGGAAGTTGGTTGGAAGCCCTGAAGTTGAGTCAAGGGGAAGGAGGGCAAGGTTGCCACAATATCCAACTCCAGTTCAACCTCAAGTTGTAGTTGAGACTCCAGAGAGCATGTCTCATAAAGGAGAACCTACAAACATGACAAAAAATGAGAAGGCCTTAAGACAATCTTTCTTTGATATGAGAGAGATGGTGAAGGTCCTCTATGAAGAGAGGAATGCCAGGTTGCAAGGGGAAAGTTCCAAAAATCCCAAAGGAGAAGGTTCTTTAGGAGGAGGTAATGGAAATGGAGACAAACCTCCACCTTCTCCACCATATTCTTCATCTTCGTCTTCACAAGCATCTTCACCCTCTTCCACTAACACAACCCTTACTCATACTCATCATCATACCTCAAAAGGAACTGGTAAATCACCTTTTTCAAATCTTGATGTTAAATTTGAGCTACCCATGTATAATGGTGAAGTGAATGCAAAGAAGCTTGATATTTGGATTCGTCAGTTGGGGGTCTATTGTAGAATTGAAAACCTCCAAGAGGATGACATAAGGATTCAGTTAACTTCCTTGAGAATGGAGGGTGCAACACTAGTATGGTGGGAATCAAAGCCACAAGAGGAGATAATACAACACGGTAAGATCTCAACTTCTTGGAATGATTTCATTGCTGCAATCAAAATACAATCCTACCCCCTAGCTTATATGCAGAAAGCCATCATGAATTGGTAGAACTTTAGACAACTTAAAGGTCAAAATGTGCAAGATTACACCCAAGAATTCAGAAAAAGTTCTTTAATGTTAGGTGTAGATTTTGCAATCAAGGGACATGTTGCTAAAGTACATAAGGGGTTTACACAGTTACCTTAGGCATACTATCTTAATGTCTAATCCCAATAATATAGATGGTGTGTGTATGCAAGCCACTCATCTTGATACAAGTGGGAAAAACACTCCATAAGAAGGTAGTAAAAATCCATTTAAGAGTAAAGAAAAAGAAAAGGGTTTCAAAGGGAAGGGAAAGAAAAATACATCTATCAAAAAAGAAGGAGAGAAAGTAACATGAAATTTTTTTTCCATAGAGGGTCATGATGAAGCTCATTGTTGGAAGCTTCATCCCGAAATGAAACCAAAAAGATACAACAACAAGTGAAAACAAAAGACAATTGCAACCACTCAATGATATTTGGGATTCGATTTGGGTAATGAAACTAAAATCAAAGCCATGGTATAAAAGGAAAATAATCCATTACTAGCACTAGTTCTTCAAATTCAAAAAATGAAACTCCAAATGAAAAGAGGAGAATAGAACTTTTTCACATAAGGGTGATCTCAAAACATAACAAGATTGATACACTTTTCGATAGCGGCTCTCAAGACAATCTTATCTCTGAAAACATTTTCAAAAGTTTAAACTTGGAAACCATTCCACATCTTAAACCATATCCACTTGGATGGGTGTGTGACAATGCACAATTGCAGGTTACTAGAAAGTGTAAACTGAAATTCACCATTACTGCAAATTTCATAGATGAAGTGGAGCTTGATGTTGTGCCATTAGATATATGTGGCATAGTTTTGGGCAACCCGTACCTTTATGATAGAAAATCTATCTTCCATAGACATGAAAACAAATTCATTTGTTCAAATATGGAGTAGAATATATTGTGAGAGCTCATAGCAAGAAACTAAATATTTCACTTGTTAATGCGGGGCAGCTGAAAAGACTAATGAATTCAAGCAAGAATTTTGCGCTTCTAATAATCAAACCCAAGAATGATGTTGATAATGAAGCTTTTAAAGGTTGTGATTCAAAATTGAAATCTGAATTGGTTGATGTAGTTAACCAATATGATGAGATGTTTCAGGAACTAAAGGGATTACCTCCCAAGAGAGGAATCCAACATGAGATACACTTGCAGTAAGATTGTCCTCTTCCTAACATTGGCATGTACAAGATGTCAGTGATGGAAAGTGCAGAAATTAAGAAGAAATTTCAAAGGGATCATTAGGCCATCTTCCTTGCCATGTGTTTCACCTATTGCCCTGGTGCCAAAGAAGGATGGAACAAGGATGGAACATGGCACATGTGTGTAGACTTCTGTGCATTGAACAAAATTACAGTAAAAAATTGTTACCCACTGTCTAGAATAGATTATTTACTTGATCAATTGAAAGATGCAAAGTATTTTACGAGGTTGGACTTAAGGAGTGGCTACCATCAAATTAGAATATGTGAAGGAGACATTTAGAAGACAACATTCAAAGCAAAACAAGGTTTGTTTGAATGGCTATTTATGCCTTTTTGTTTATGTAATGCTCCTGCTACATTCATGTGTGTGATGAATGATGTGTTAAAGCCATTTCTTGATGAGTTTGTTATATTCTCCTTAGATGACATCTTAATTTTCAGTAAATCTCGTGATGAACATGTCATGCATATAAGAAAAGTACTTGATGCCTTGAAAAAAAAGCAATTGTATCTTAAGATGTCAAAGTGTGAGTTTGGAAAGACTTCTTTAGTTTACTTGGGTCATATTGTTGGAGGTGAATTGAAAATAGATCCCTCCAAGGTTGATGTCATTTTGAATTGGATAAGGCCCAAGATAGTTACTAAGGTAAGAAGTTTTTTGGGAGCAACCCAATATTGGAGGAAATTCATTGCTAACTTTTCTCTTATAGCAACTCCTTTTCATGCATTTACAAGTGTGAAAAAGGTTTTTTAGTGGGGAGGCAAACAACAAAAGGCCTTTGATGCATCGAAGGAAAAGATTAGTTCAGCTCTAGTACTTGCACTTCTAGACTTGAAACAGTCATTTGAGATGCAGACTGATGTTAATGACTATGCCATGGGTGCAGTCCTCATGCAACATGGTAAGCCTATATGTTTTCATTCAGAAACTTTTAATGGTGCAGTGATTAACTATCCTACATATGACAAGGAATTGTGTGCATTGGTACAAAGTGTGAAATAGTGGAAACACTACTTGATGGGTAAGGAAACAATCATTTGCACTAATCATCAACCATTGCAATACTTGAAATCTCAATCAAAGCTGTAGCAATCAAGGCACTTTCGATGGATGGGTTTTCTTCAACAATTCCACTTGGTAATCAGGTTTAAGAAAGGTATCTACAATAAAGTTGTTGATATGATTTCTAGCCCTATTGTTAATGCAACTACTTTATTCAAGCATAATTATGTTTTACATGAAAGTTATATTGAGCAATATGCATTAGATAATGAATTTCAAGATGCACGCTTGAGTCAAGGTAACCAAGTAGAAGAATTGGATTATCATTTGCATGATAATTTGTTGTACCATCTTGGCAAGATTTGTATTCCACGGGGAGAAAGAGTTAACATCATAAGAGAGGCACATACTTCTCTTATTGTTGGTCATTTTGGTGTAAGTAAGATGGTGGCACGTCTATAGAGGTATTGTTATTGGCCTTGTATGCTTGAAAGTGTGTCTCGTTTTATTAAGGGATGTTCATTATGTGCAATTAGTAAGCCTAGCAATAGGAAGTTAGGATTGTACACACCACTTCTGGTTCCTTCACGACTGTGGGAGAGTGTTTCTATGGATTTTGTAGGAGGTCTTCCATTGTAAAAAAGAGTTAATGATTATTTGTATGTAGTTGTGGATAGGTTTAGCAAAATGTGTATTCTAATGCCATGTAAAAAGCAAGTTACAGCTAAACAAACTGCTCAGTTATTCTTTCAGAATGCATGGGTGCTTTTTGGATTGCCCACATCCATTGTTAGTGATCGATATTCTTGCTTTGTTGGGAATTTTTGGTCAAGCTTGTGGGGATTCATGGAAACTAGACTGAAAAAGAGTACAACTTTTCATCCAGAAACAGATGGTCAAACAGAGGTGGTGAACAGAACAGTGATACATCTTCTTTGTGGGTATTGTAGCAAAAATCCTAAGTTGTGGGATGAACATTTGCACTATATTCAGCATGCTTGCAACTGGGCCAGGAACTCTTCAACTCAAACATCACCATTTGAGGCATGTTTGGGATACTTGCCTAAATATCCTTTCGATTTTATTTTTGACAAGGATGTTGCTATTTATGGTCATAACGACATAGTAAAAGCAAGAAAGTTCATTGAACAAATCCAATTGGTACACTAAAAAGTACAAGAACAACTTGAAAAGAGTCAAGGCAAGTACAAAGCAAGGCACGACAAGCATCGTGAAGATCACAAGTTCCAAGTTGGTGATGAAGTTTGGCTTCACATTAGCAAAGAGAGGCTCCAAGGAGAAGGTAACAAGCTAAAACCAATTAGATATGGTCCATTCAGAATTTTGGAAAAGATTGGTAACAATGCCTTCAGGTTGGATTTTCCTTCATATAACAATGTAAACTTTGAAACGGGAACTATAAACTCAAAACGGGAACTCTGGCCAAAAAACCCCAAAAAAACATAAAAAACAGTGCTAAAAACGAAAAGTGTTGATGCTGGAATAACACCTGTTTTTTTCTTGGGTAAATTTTCAACATGTTTAAAAAATGGTGGTGAAAACGAATTTTTTGCACAAAAATTATCCAAAAAACACCCTCAAAATGAATAGTGTTGATTCTGGAAGAACACTTTTTTTTTTCGAAAGTAAAATTTCAACATTTCGAAATAATGGCGTAAAATATTTTTTCATGACCCCGAAAAACATTAAATTTTAAAAAAATAATGAAAACATAAAATAAAATTAAAAATTAAAAATTAAAACAATGAAAAAACACAAAACAAAAAAAAAAGTTTAAAAAAATAACAAAACATAAATTAAGATATATAATAAAAACAAAACACAAAATAAAAATATAAAACTTAGAAAAAATCAAATATAAAAAAATATATATATATAGATCATAAAAAAAAAAAAAAAAAAAAAAGTAAAAAAAAGTAAAAAAATTATAAATTATAAACAAATAAATAGTGAAAATAAAAAATAGATCATGGCATGACGGACCCGACGAACGATCGTAAGAGTATTCTCCATTCCATCTTGATCCTAACAAAACTTTGTGGATTATGGAAATGAGAGGAACGGAACGGAAAAGAGCCAGCTATCGGGATCAAACCGATGACCATCGCATTACAAGTGCGATGCAAAAATAAAAAACCATCAAAAAATTGGCAAAAGAAAAATACGGAAAAGAAACAAAAAAACATTTAAGAAAAACTAAGAATTAAGTAGGTAAAAATAGAAAAATAAAATTAAGAAAAAACAAAAAAAATTAAAAAAAACTAGATTTAAAAAAATAGAAAATTAACAAAAATAAAAAAAAGTTAAAAAAAATAAAAATTATCTCACAAATCGAAAAAGAATTTGGAAAAAAAAATAAAAAAATAAATATATATATATATATATATATATATATATATATATATATATATATATATATATATATATATATATATATATAAGTAAGTAAAAACAGAGAAATTAAAAAAAACATTAGCAAAAACTGGGAAAAAAAAGAAAAAGAAATTAAAAATAAACTAGTTTAAAAAAAAAATTAGAAAATTAACAAAAAGAAATTAAAAAACTAGTGAAATTAATATTAAAAAAAAAAAAATCAAATTATAAAAAAAAAAAAAACCAAAGAATGCATATTTTTTATTAAAAAAAAAAAATTATAATTATTTTTTATTAAACCTACTATTTTTATTTTTAAAAAGGAAAAAATAAATTAAATTCAAATTTTATTTTAAACAATCTTTTTTTTAAACATTTTTTTTTAATTTTAAAATACAAATAATGAAAAACATTTTAATTTTTTTTCAAAAAAAAAATTAATTTTTTAATTTCAAATTAAAAAAAAATATTACAAAAAAAATTACAATTTAATTATTTTTTTTTAACGGAATTTTTTTTAAACCTAACCTTTTTATTTACAAAAAAATTAAAATTAAAATTATTTTTTTTTTTAAACAAACTTTTTTTTTTTTTAATTAAAAAAATTATAATTTTTTTAAACATTTTTTTTTTAAATTTAAAAATAGAAATAGTTAACAAAAAATAAAAAATAAAAAAATAATTTTTTAATTTCCATATTTAATTGAAAAAATTATAATTGTTTTTAAACATTATAATTTTTAAACAAACATTTAAACATTATAATTATAATTTTTTTTAAACAAACTTTTTTTTTTAATTAAAAAAATTATAAATTTTTTTAATTTCCATATTTAAAAATATTATTAAAAAAAAAGGTTTAAAATTTAAATATTTTTTTAACCGTATTATTTTTTTTATTAAAAAAAATTTAAATTTTTTGGGCCTCGCCTCCCGGCCGCCCGTGGTGGCGCGGCCGTGGGCGGAGGGCCTGCGGGCAGGCACCTCCGTCCACGGCCGCGCCACCACGGGCGGCCAGGGGGGCGGGGGCCCAAAAAATTTGATTTTTTTTTAATAAAAAAAAAGTAATTCCGTTAAAAAATATTTAAATTTGAAAAAAAAAATTTTAATAACTTTTTTAAATATGGAAATTAAAAAAAATTATAATTTTTTTTAATTAAAAAAAAGTTTGTTTAAAAAAATTATAATTAAAATGTTTAAATGTTTATTTAAAAATTATAATGTTTAAAAAAAATTATAATTTTTTTAATTTAAAAAAAAGGGGGTTTGTTTAAAAAAAATTTAATTTTTATTTTTATTTTTTTGTAATAAAAATGTTAGTTTTAAAAAAATAATTATTATTAACTTATAAAAAAAATTAAAAAAAAAAATGCATTTTTTTGGGTTTTTTTTTTTTTTTTTTTTTTTTTTTAATTTGAATTAAAAAAAAAAAAAAAAAACAAAAATAGGTTTTTTTTTTATAAATTGTAAATGTTTTTTTTTTTTTTTTTTGAAAAGACATTTTCGGCCATTTTAATATTTTTTTGGGTTTTTTTTTTTGTAATTTGATTTTATTTTTGTTTTTTAAAATATTAATTTTACTAGTTTTTTCATTTTTTCGTTAATTTTCTAAATTTTTTTAAAACTAGTTTGTTTTTAATTTTTAATTTTTTTTTTTTTTTTTTTTTCTAGTTTTGCTAATGTTTTTTCTGAATTTCTCTATTTTTACTTGCTTAATTATATATATATATATATATATATATATATATATATATATATATATATATTTAAAAAAAAAAAATATTCCAAATTCTTTTAGGGTTTATGAGATAATTTTTTTTAACATTTTTTATTTTTTATTTTTCTCTTTTTTATATATTTTTTTATATTTGTTTTTTACAGACAATTATTTCATTTGGATTGAAAATTTAATTAACAATGTATAAATATGTAGAATATCGAAAATGCAAAATATCGACATTCTTTTTTAAATATGCAAAACAATAAAAACCTCACTACAAAAAAAATTTAAAAAAAAATTAAAAACAAGATAATATGAAGAAGAAGACCACTTCCAAAATTATTAATTTTAAAAAATAATTATTTACATTTCATACAATAAAAAAATTTAAAGTCAAAAAATAGGTCTTTTAAAAAAAGGGTGCGATGCAGAATAACCACTTTTTTAAATTAGCATGAAAATCACTACTATTCACTACCATTCTAAAACGCAATGTACATAAAAAAAATTAAAGTGCCAAAAACTATGCTCTAAAAAAAACATGTGTGTTCTGCATCACCCCTTTTCAAAATCGGGTCACTTTTTTGCTATCTTTACAAAACGGGTAACAGTATCAGTTCCCGTTTCAAAGTTTACATTGTTATATATGAAAATTTATGTTGTTGTTAATGTTGAGAATTTAAGGTTGCATGAGCCTCCTTTGATTGAAGATCAAGGAGAGAATGTTCAAATTCCATCTATTGAAGAATTTCCTCCAGAATTCCTTCGATGAGATTTAGCAAGACACTATACTTGATGGAAGAGAAATGACATCAAAAAGGGGAAATGTCAATTATCTTCAAGTGGGGCTCAAGGGTATAAATCCTTCAATAGCCAAATGGATAAAGATTGGAAAGGTGAGGGAATTGTACCCTCACCTACTAGATAACTGAAAGTGATATTTTGGCATCCAAAAGGCTTCTGTGGGAAGGAGTGATTAGGTGCTCAAAATTATGCTCAAAACTAAAAGTTGTCAAAATGGTGTTGAACCTAAATGACCGTGTAATGCTTGCCATCTTGAATTTGATGCATCTTGTTTCGCGTGAAGCATACACTATTTTCTCCCATAAACGCGATCTGTTCACTTTTTCAAACAGGTAAAAATTTTCAGGTGGCTGACAGGGATGCTAACTAGGCATCCATACCACCTAGGTGGCAAGGGGAATATTCTTGGAATATTTCGTTGAGTTGGCATTGTCCTATTGGTCCATGTGTTTTGGGCTCAGGCTAATCAAGAGGTGACATGTGGCTAACCTGTAGGCTGCCACGTGTCCTCCTAAAGGCACATTAAAATTTTGGTATGGCGGATAGGGCAGAGGTTGGGCTCGACCTCGCGACCTCCCGCACAACAGACCACAGAACTCACCAACGCACCCAAGCAATGTTTATTAACACATAAAAGTTCTTATTTCTATTTAACATTTATCGTCGCCAAGGTTGGGGGGCGGGTGGACTTAATCGCCCCCCATGTGAACACGAAACCACCAACCGTAAACTGTTTGATGTGACTGCCACGGTCACCGCCACTGCCCACCTATCTGCCAGACCAAACTGCCTATCTGAATGCTCCTTTAAAGATTGCAAATGATTACTGTAATCATCGGAGGGAGGGGGGCAGCGTCGGGTGTTGGCCCTTGGGCGCATGGCCCCCATATGACCTAGTTTTTGGTTTTAAGGCCTCATCGGAAAAATTAATGATCCTACAAATCTACATGAAATTCGGGGAATTTGTTGCTCCATTAGTGGAAAATGGGGAAAATTTGTAGGATGATGCCTGATTTTGTGCAAATTGTAGAGTGAATAGTGGAGAAACTAGGAGAGGTCATAACTTCTCCATTTTTTGACCAAATTGGATTAAAAAAGAGCCTAGGTAGTCATTTTGGGACATTCTGGACTCATTAGAGTAGGTTTCCAAAGCATTGGAACATTGTAAACACATGTTTTTACACTTTTGAGCATAATAGAGAGGCCCAAGCCATTGGAAGCTAGACCAAGGAGACATAGCCTAGGAGGGGTGAACTCCTTTATCATGTTTCTATTGTGATGTGTTTTTGGTGATGTTATGTACATGTTTATGTTGTTGTTCAATCTCTTATTTATGTTAAAATTGCCCATAAAATTAATCCAAAAACTCATTTTACACTTGCAAAACTCATGAATCCTTAAGCACAATGAAAGAATTTTGTTTCTAATCTGAGGAGGATCTTAGCACAACAATCTAATATTCTAAATTATATCAAACGGTAATGGAGTATACTGTTAAGTCACTTCGTGATGTGAAGGTCACTAGTTCAAAACTCTTTTGGAAAAAATCCAGTCATGTTAAGAGTTGGTGTGACACAGGTCAAGTGCGATCCTTGGGTGATTTTGATAGCTTAGATGCCCCTGGATCACAGTTTCTCAAGACAAAAATTAATTATTGAAATCATTAAAATATTAAATCAGTTAAAGAAAATTTAAATTAAAAAATACTAAATTTAAACAATTATTTATTAAATTTACAAATACTAAATTAAAAATAAATTTATCTATCTATTAACTATTCACTAATTTTTTTTGGGTTTTCTTACTCTCATTTTATATAATATGATCCTTTTGTTTTGTTTTCTTATTCTTATTTTACATATTATGATCTTCTTATTTTGTTTTCTTTTTCTTATTTTACATAAAATCATAATACAATAAAAGTTACATTTTTTAAGCCATACAATCATTATTTTCTCACCTCTTACTAACATTACATATGAAATTTGAAGCCTTTGGATCCCAAGCCCATTGTCCACAACCTGGTGAGCTATCCTATCTATGTTTTCCATTGTCTATATGTTTTTTTGGTTTATTTTTTGGGCTTATTCGCTGAGAATGGTAGGGATTTGTTGGAGTCACAAGTTTAAGTCGTGAAATATACACAATATGAATGATTTAGGGTTTTTTCAAGGTGATGAGTCCATATATGTAGTCAAAAACAAATTTAAAACAAATATTAAGATTTCAAAAAAAAAAATCACCAAATTTCGACCAAAATTTTCAAAACCTATAATATTTAGACAACTCAATATGTTTTAAGTAGATGAATAATAATTTTTAATGAAACCCAAGAAAAATTAAGGATGGGTTGTCGATGAATGTGTAAGTTGAAGTTATATGGTGTTTTGGATTTATAAATTAAATAATTACTGAATGCATGTGATTTTGAGTTTTTAATCAAGTTTATCAAGTATTTTATAAAAAAAAATTATAGTAATTTGTGGTTCACTAACAACATTGATCCATAGAAACTATCCAAGCAGATCCAACCCATGAAGGGATCACTTCCTTCCAGCTCAATAGGAGAGCCTAACCCTAAGAGCATTGAGGAGAATTGACCCCATGACCTCTCATTAGCAAGGTGCTTTAATGACTAGAACTCGACCATTTGAGCTAACCCCTGGGACTTATTTTATAAAATAATTATGTGCAAGGATAAAAGGATCTTTTTGAAAAAATTACATAAGGATTCTATCTTCTGAATAAAGAATTAAATTCATTGAAAATATTAAGATGTATGACTTTTTTTACCACAGTGAATCGGTAATTGGTTGGAGTAATATGGGTCAAACTCAAGATCAAAATAAGCGGTTGTGGTTGCTACTATAATTCCAAGAGCATATCCAATACTTTTTCTTACCATGGTGAATTGGTAACTCATTAGAGTAACCTAGATGAGACTCAAGATCAAACTTAGTGGTTGTGGCAGCTACTATAATCACGAGGGTGGGGATCCTTATCACAATGGGCAAGAGATGTCCCTTCATTGGATTTGGAATTGGGTGGAGGCAGTAACTTCCCATTGTGCCAATCGCTGAGTTGTACAAAGAAGATACTACAACACCAAGAGTATATCCAACAACTTGCAAACTAGATATACTAGTGATTAATGACTTAGCAAGAGTCGAGACTCCACTTGCAAACAGCCACATAAACAATAATCCATATTTTGATGCAAAAATTCTAGTATAGAAAAAGATAAAGTATCGTTGAATAACTTCCCTTAAAAACAAGGCTTTGGGCTCAATGATGAAAAGGCCCAACCAATCCCCTCCTCCCTCTACCCATAGTTACATTTCAAAGAAATGGCTATTTACAAAGGAGAAGACCCAAAAGGAAACACAATATGCATATGAAAAGACCTAAAAAATTCTCAACCCTTAATGTTCATAGCATGTTGCAAT
This sequence comes from Pinus tabuliformis, assembly GCA_031772625.1. NCBI lineage: Eukaryota > Viridiplantae > Streptophyta > Pinopsida > Pinales > Pinaceae > Pinus > Pinus tabuliformis. Next base: position 601,947,741 of record CM062813.1, on the reverse strand, counting down.
GCGTCAAGGAGCTCTGGGAATTCATCAAGTAGAAATAATGTGGGAAGAACATTATGATAACTCATAAATCCCAATTATAGACATGGAGAATGTTCAAATGTTTTTCAATAATGTTTCTAAGGAATTTGAAATGTTTCACTTGCATTCCCTAGTTATTTAAAATAATGAAACTATTGAAATAAGTTCTTAAACACAGTCATTTCCTCTCCAACAATAATTTAATTTCTTTGCCACTCTTAAAAGAAAAATTCTTGAGCTATTTACTTACCTACACATCTATCTATATGCTTTTTTTCTTTAATTGTAAATTTAACACTTCCCAATTGTTGGGAATCACAATTTCCATTAGACCAAAACCTACATGTGTTAGTCAACGATCTCATCGCTAGAGATAAGGATCATTGTGATGTTTTAATATTGTGTTTTAATCCTCAATGTTTGTAAATGTATTTAAGATTGTTAATGTTGGATAACCAACATGGATATTAGGTTATTACATTAGACTTTGTTATGATGTGTGTGTCTATATATATATATATATATATATATATATGTATATATATATATATATATACATATATATATATATATATATATACATATATATATATATATATATATATATATATATATATGTATATATATATATATATATATATATATGTATATATATATATATATATATATATATATATATATGAAAACTAAAGGAGAGGGCAACCAACATATATCTCGATGTTTGGGAGAGGAGAGGGTAGCCAATGTATATCTTCATATATCTTGTTGTCTAAGAGGAGCTTCACTGAGGGGAAAGCTATGAGGGGATTGGGAAACTTCCTATATTTCTTAAATTTAATTATACCCTAGTTTCCTAATTTAGTAGTTGAACCACCAACTGTTAGTAGTTATAAGAGGAGGGTCAAAGCATGGAGATGGGCTACAATTTTTGGCGAAATGAGGGCACATTTTGTTGAAATACCGATGCTCAATCGAGCAATTTTAAGCGCTTGATCGAGCAATTTTTAAGCACTCAATCGAGATGCTAAGGCGCTTAAAAATAGCTTGATCGAGTGTTTAAAAAAACTCTCGATCGAGCTACTTTCTAACCCAAGTTAACAGTTATATCGAGAGTTATGGCTCGATCAATCTCGACGCTATGGTTTACCATTAATAAAAGGTAAAAGTTGGTAAGCGCACTGGCGGGTTAGCTTTTTAATGGTTCGATCAAGCCACTAGTTAACCATGTATGTCACTCAATCGAGGGTTACTTTAACGCTCGATCGAGCAATTTAAATTTTGAATTTAAGCACTCAATCGAGCATTTAAAGAACTCGACCATGCTCTTCAAGTCCTAAAAATTATAATTTCAGCACCTCTTGTGCATATTTCTTTGCAACCCCATTTTGTACCCTATCAGATTTATGACAGAATTTGTCTTTAAGTGGCGGATTTGATCACGTTGGATTTGTGAAATAATCCTCTATCGAATGGCATATGAATTTGATACTTTCAAATTGATATGATATTTTTCATTTAATTTCTTTTAAACATAACACTTGAATTTTTTTTGGACAATTTCAAAGGGGCTAAATAAAAAATCAATAATATAAAATGTACATAATGAAAAAATATCAAAAACTACCACTATCTTCATTTACATGTCCTCTTCAAAAGGGTACTCTTGGTTTTTCAATTTATTTAAAGTGTTGACAAAAATCTTACGTAAACATGTGTCCCCAAAATGTAATTTAAATATTACTCTGCCAACTTCGAAAATTAATAAAAAATATAGTTTTCCATAAAAAATTAATTTTTTAATATGAAAAACTCAACTCTCTCTGTGTAAATCATGCTCATTCTTATCTATATCTATCTATATATATACATACTATATATATATATATATATATATATATATATATATATATATATATCTATATATATATATATATATATATATATTACACATTTTAAACTAAGTTATGCTATGTGAACACACACATACCTCTTAAGATGTGTGAAAATTTGTGAGGACAAGCATTTCATTTAATGGAAAATTGACATATTATATGACACTAAATATTTTTGCAAAAAAATATCAGTAGGACAACAACATAATTCTCCACAATTTATCTTTTACTTTGAATCAAAATTCGTAATGTTTATATGAATGTTGAGGCATTCAATTTGATAAAAGAGGAAAAACTTGAAATTTCATCACCACATTTGGCCCAAAAGTGTAACCCATCTTCATGCTTTCATCCAAGAGTGAGAAGCGGTATTATATAGCCCCAAAGGTATGGAAAACATACCTATATTAAAACTTCCAAATTTGACAATGTAGTCCAATAAAGGGCCATTGGTTTTCCCATGTTGCGAGTTGTGCATGCTAGGGGGAGAGAGAAGTGGTCGTGCATGCAATTAAACAGGAGAGGAAAGAGAGAGAGAAATAAAGAAGAAGAAGTGCATAAAGTGAACTAGAGAATGTGTGTGAGTGAACCTAAGGAATCCATGGGAATGAGATTGATTTATAACTGAGGCCATGGGTGTGACTTTGAAAAGGGGGTGACCAAGAATCTTTTAGCCAAGATAGACTTACGAGGCACTAAAAAACAAAGGAGAATCATTGAAGTAGTTGAGGGCCCTATTTTTGTGTTAAGTGGTTGTGCATGCAAGTAATACACCAAAAAATTGAGGAGAAGCACCGAAGTACTACGAAGACATTGAAGGGCTCACTTTTTTTGTTATATAGGCACATAAAACACTGAAAAATAAAGGAAAAAGCATTGAAGTACTGCTAAGATAGTGAAAGGATCTCTTCTTCTTGACCCATGGTGGCCCAACCTTGCTATGTAAATAGACCCAAACTTAGTGAATGAAGAGAAAAATCTTGATTTCTATATGTGAAGGAAAGTGTCCATCATGTACTCTCCCCTTATATTGAAATTTGTAGATCCTTGAGAGAAGCTTTCCCTGAAGGAATTATATCTAGCTCGAGGGTGGCTAACTACAAGAAAGACTATAGTGTAGCTAAGCCTATGTTGGGTGGAGAGTGGCTCACCCTTATTAGTTTCTAGTAAGCTTAATCACATTAGATAAGTGTATCTACCATTTATTAATGAAATGACATTATTGCTCAAGGCTTTTTGAATATTGTTATGTTGGTTAATGTGATTTCTTGTAATGTTGAGCTAAAATATGTTGTGAATATATGTTAAGTATGTATGAGTGAATAGTTGAAAGTGTTGTATAATTGTGCTTAGTTAATAGCTTTTAATTCTTAGTGAATGAATGTTGCATGCAGAGGTATCGTTCTGAAGTACATTGTCTATAATGGTTGTGAGAAGAATGTTGTGTGAAGGGAATGCATATGTTGAATTGAGCCTAAGGTTCCTTATGTATTATGTTAGTGTTAATGGCCCTTGTTAGCTTATTTATGGGATAATAGAAGTTGTTATTGACTCATTGTAGTTCAAAATGAGAAGGATGGAAAGTTATTCCTTCCATAAGAGGACTTCGCCCCTCTCGAGGAAACCTAATGTATTGACCTCTTTGTTTGTACATAGTTATAATTCTAAAGAGTGAAGTTGTAGTCCTAAGGTACTAGAGGGGAGTTTAATCAGTTGAGATAAGTTAAGGATTTATTCCATTGCCATATCCTTGTCTTTCTTATTAAATTTGAAAAAATTGGGACATTGGCCACCCTTATACTTTGCTTCTAAGGAGGTGACTAGTTCAAACCAGTGTCTTGGATTACCCTTAAAGGTCATTAAAGACTCTTGATTCTTTAGAAGCTTTCGAGGAAAGTTATTTCCCATGATATTTAGTTTCAAAATTTTGGAATAGGTTTAGAACACTATGCTAGGAGTTTTAGAAATTTGGGGTTGGAAGCCTTAGCCTTACCTTGGTTATGGCACAACATGAGCCTATCAACATGTTGGGTGTTAGCCATCAACCGATTCTCGAGTTGGAAGTAGCGAGGTATGCTTGATGTACAAGGGAATAGGGAGCTAGTAGATGGATGATAATTTCCAGAAGTCTAGATCCATTAGTATACAATAAGTTGTCAAGTTAGGAAAAGTTGTGAGAAACATTGGGTTATTGCAAAAAATTTTGCTAAGGGGACTTGATGGTCGATATTTATAACTAGAGTAAGTTTGGCATGTATTCCATCAAAGTGGTGCCACGTGGTAGTATGGAGGTGATGACGTGGCCTAAAAAGGAAATATATTTAAGAGGGCATAACTTCTTGTCAAGGATTCAGTTTTGGACTAAGTTTATATCATTGGAAGGTTCTCAACTAGTATAAGATGATGGTGATAGTAGAAATGAGCTTCAAGGTGATTACAAGAACATGAATTTTGATAACCCCATTTCCTTAAGGTGACCAAGGAGGCTGGATATGGATACCTCATAGCGTTATTCAAGAATCAAAAGGTTAGGTATTTTACAAAGTGGTATTAGAGATAAGGTTAAAAACCTAAACTAAATGGGCTAAGGAGATATAATATTATTAGAGATGAATTTGGAGCTCTAATACAAGTAGTATCAGACCTATAATTCAAATATCAGGCCTAAAGAGCCAAGGATATACCATAGAGGTGAATTCGAGTAAGACATAGAGTTTTCTAGTTATGTTTTGGTATAAATAGTATTACCTCGAATTGACCTTGGATAGAGGGTTTTGTTGCATGATGTGAAGTAACTATGTGAAAAAATTCTCTTTTGAAATAGAGTAAGGTTTTGGAAATGGTTCCTTAAGGAAGCTTGTTTGAAGGAGTGTGGACTCCTGTGATTTATCTTTACTTTGAAATCAACAAATTATAATTAAGGGATGAAAAATGAAAAGGATGTAATTGCATGTGTGTGGATGTAAATAGGTTGAGAATGATTGTCGTGATAAATTGTTGGCCCTTTTGAAAATTTATTTTACTAACTAAATACTAACCAGAATGTAAGTATGACGTGTAGCTAAAGCAAAGATTCAATTTCAAACCATCATAATCCAATTCATATGTGGTTAAAGAAATTAAATATTTTGAAAAGTCTTATTTCTTTTATTAAAACTAACATTGGTGTGTTTCTTTTAGCACAAAATAGTACACAATAGTGAAGGAAGAAACCACTTGTAGAATAGTATAATATAACATGGAAGGAACCTCCCATATAAAATTTTATGAACCAGATGAGAGGAGAGTTATAGAAACTCCCCCAAGATTGGAAGAAAAAATAAGAATCCAAAGGAATGAACTTCATAACTATAAGGTTGTTAATGAGAAACTCATTAGTGAAAGAGAGAAGTAGATGGATCTCAATGCAATGTTGCTACAAAGCTTTTCATACATGCAAAGGCTATTGCAAGATATAATAGTACTAGAAATGTAGAGAGATAATATGATGTCAAGATCAAGGAGTTACATGAACTCAAATTGGGGCAACTCACCCTAGATGGATATACTAACAAATTCACAGAGATATCAAGATGTGTGACATTCATTAAAGATGAGAAGATGAGAATACAATATTTTCTTCATTGTTTACCAAATCCTTTTACGATCAGGTTAAGCTTGAAGAACCCAAGACACTTGATGACACCATCCAAAAAAAAAAAAAAAAATTATGAACAATTAAAGAGTAAGGTGAAGCCCCACAAGTTTTATAAGAAGAGTTCAATGTATCATGATATGATCTATCATGGAAGACTACTAAGCCCAATTCTCAAACAAGAAGGGTAGTAGGTACACTAGTGAAATTATCCCACTCAAGGAGAGAATGAGACAACTAGACCAATGAGGGAAAGGATAGAGAACCAAAAGAAAATAACCTTGAAATGTTGGGGGTGTGGAGAGGAACACTTGCTTTGTTACTATCCATACAAGCAGCATGATGGTAGAGAAATTTTTAATGTCCATAAGACTACCAAAATCGATAAAATAGACAAAAGAATGCCTGTGTAGTAGAGGAAACTCAACGGATGAACCCCTTAGTAGCCATAATGTATATGGGAGAAAAGGAAGCATGTTAGGAGTTGGCTAGTGTAACTAGTTACAAGAATATAACTAGAGAATTTAAGAATGCCAAGTCACCCACTACTAGTGGTGAAGAGAAATGAGGGAGTAATGATAAAATCTCTCTAAGATTATTAGATATTGGGAGGAAATCCCATGGTAGAGCTATGGGAATTGATAATAATTGATGACATTTTATATAATGTATAATTGAGGCAATATGTATGCACAGTGTTGGGAATAGGTCCCCTGGGGGTCAATTTTGGGGTTACAAACCCAAGTTTTGGGGCAGACGGCCCGAATTTTGTATGAAGAATGTAAAGTCTGCACATTTTGTTATCACAGAGCGTGAAGATACCTAAAGTCAAAAAGGGTTTTCCTCCCTTAGTTTAGATAGGTTGTGTCGGTTTTGGAGATCCGCCCTTGGTCCGTGGACCATGGGATTGTATATAAAGGAGAGGCTTAGAAAGTTTAAGGGAGTTGAGTAGTCAGAAGTCATTGATGTAATAGGTTGGGGAGAGATAAGAGCGAGAGTCTCAGCAGAGAAAGAGGCTCTACAACTGAGTGTGCAGAGGCCTAGGGTAGAAGTCCACAGTTGAGTGCGTGGTCCCCTGCAGCTGTGTGCGCATGGTGGTTAGAGTCTGTATTGAAAATCTAAATCATCAATAAAGAGAAGTGTTCTAAACTTATTGTGTACTTTCCCTCCGTTTAGCATTATTTTACTGCTATTATGAATGTTGCGATTATGCTATGTTGAATGTTAAGTTAAGTTGATGCGAAAAAGTATATGTTTCCATCTGTTGCATGAATGCAAGTAATAATATATGTTTATGTGAGGATAATCTTATTTGTATGGTAAAGTTGGCTAACACCTAAGACAATTTGGGGGACTAAATTGATAACCTAGTTACAGAGGCACATAAGTGTCGAATCATTGCCTAAGGTTGCGCGAAGGGAAATCAGGTACCTTCGCAGAGGTTCTGAAAGAGGGAAAAGGAAGTACATCGATTATCGATCTGAGTGAAGATAGGAGTGAGGATATAAAATCGACATCACGGCTATCTCAGGGTGCATAAACTTGGTTCCTGCATCCCCCCATACTGCTTCGAGTGAGACTTCAGTTCGTGCTCCGCAGATTGATGCTGAAAACACCAATAATGTAGGGATTTTCTTAGCTTCTTAACATTGAACTTGGGTTAGGACCCATTATGCTAACAAATGGTTCTATTGCTAGAACTTGAACTCAAGTCTCGCGAGTGAGAGCCAAGTATCCTAACCATCTAGACTAGAACAGAGATTGAGGATATCCCAATGGATGACGAGGATGTTGGGGTGGAAACAGAGGATGTCGAAATTGTGGGGCCTGACCCCATCACTAAGTTGCCTGAGTGCGTTCCTCCACATAGGGGCAAGACCAAGGTACCCAAAGACATTGATGAAAGTAAGGTCACCCTGCACACACCCCTCTTGCCAAACCAAATTGTGTTCGAAGGACCATGCTTGGGGCGTGTCCCCTTTTTGAAATTAGAAGACTGGGACTTAGCAGACATAGAGAAGTTTCCTCACCTAGAAACAGATCAACTCATGCAGCATGTGTTCCACAAAACCATGGGAGTAACTGCGTTGGAGCCATAGAATTGGTTCAGAGGCATGGATAAGTCAGGACTACTCAACCTGCTATGGGTGCCACATTACAACCGCCCGCCCATCACAATGGTGTAATCAAACAGCTGTTGTGCTTGGTACATGATGGGTGTTTATGGTTGGAGGAGCCAATACCCATCACTGATATGTTGATCCATAGGATCACGCGGCTGCCATACATAGGGGAAAATCCAGCAATGATGTTTGGTGGGAAGGCTGGCAAGCATGCCCTCGTGAAGATCATGATGGAAAAATTTAAGTTGGTAAAGAAGCTACGTGGTTATGCCATTTCAAGCATCTATGACCCTGCGGTCAAAGTGGCAACACAACTCTTAGCAGGGAAGGTCATGCGGAAGTGTCACGCAGATGAAGTGTCGGCACCAGTCATAGCTTTGGTGGCCCAATGTGCAGAGGGAGTTCAATTTAATTGGACACACTACCTCTGTGGTGACTTCCTTGTGAACTGTCGTGAGGCACAGGATCTCAGCAAGCCATTCCACTATGCATGGATCTTACTATCCATAGTGCTGGTAGCATGGGAGCTACCCGGAGACAGTCATTTTCCTTCGGTTGCACTAGACCTACCAAAGGCCACGAAGTACACTTCACTGTGGAAAACTAAGGATCCTCAAAGGATAAAAGATAGCAAGATATTTTGGACCTTAATGGAGATGAACATGCATATGGCCATCAACCGCAAGCCACAGTTATCGCCTACTAATTTTGACAGGTTGCAGGAGTATGTGGAATTCAAGGCTAACTTCCACCACATCTCAATATGGGCATGAAAGGACCCTGAGAAAAAGTGGCATGACTTGCCCTATTTGGCCATAGATGACGTGATTGGCACAGTCCTTGACCGCTAGCTAGCAGAGTAGCGCACTCCCAGAGACTTGGTTATGGGATCGAGCAAGACCGCCGCACAATGCAAGAAGGAAGGAGCCAAGCTAAAGATGGAGCAACTGGCTGCGAAAAGGAGAAAGGAGTCTGATGCTAAGGCTAAGGCAGAGCGCGTTCCGTGTAGGAGACAGGTGGACATGGAGGAGGAGAGGAGCATGGCTCTGACAAAGAGAAATTGCCTTCATCGGAGATAGAGGAAGAAGAGGAAAAACATACGGAGAAAGGAGGAGCAGACCCAGGGATGACTCCGTTCTATATCAAGTGCACCAAAGAGCCAAAAAGGTAGGGCTGCAGAAGAAGTCCAAGGCTAGTAAGACATCTCTGGATCCAATCACCCTGGCAGAGGGCGATCTGCATGATATAGGGGATGCGGTGCAAGATGCCACCACCGAACTGTTGCAACAGTTTGAGAAGGAGTAGGAGCAGGCATTGGGGGCCATTCAAATGAGTCTGCGGGAGCTGCAGATCCATGCGTCACAAACTCAGACCAGTGCGGTAGCCACTAGTTTGGCCTTTGGCACCTCAGAAGCCGTAGGGATGCTACGCACACAGGACCCCCGAGCCATAGTGCTGCCAGATGGAGCATTGATGACGGCGACCGAAGCTGAAAAGCACACTGTCAGCACCATCAAGGGAGTGGGAATTAACTTAGCCGCACTTCCTACCAAGACGCTTCATCTTCTGTAGGATGGAGTAATTGTAGAACTTCGAGCCCATGAACAACACGCTTTACAAGTGATTAGAGAGAAAAAGGTCAACAATGATCAGTTGGTTGTGCAACGAGACTCCGCCATCAACCTTGTGTCCAAACTCACAGATAAGAATCAATGCCTCACTAAGGTTGTAGATGAAGCATGTCGAACTGTCCCAGAGCTGGACATCCCCAAGGCTGAGCCAGTCAATGTGTGGGTTCGAAAACTCGTTGCGGGAGTGTGCGATGCATGCACAGAGTTGGCCAAGGTTCATTTGGAGTTAAATCTCAAGATCATGGAATTGCAGTTGAAGGCCCAACCTTCAACAATGCCGGAAGCCAGGGAGCAGTGCGTGACTGTTGTGGCAGATGCGGTAGTAGCAGTAGCAAGTGTAGTGATGGATCGCATGACACCTTTTAAGCAGTCGCTTGAGCTACTCACCAGCCTGCCAGAAGACCCTAATGTGTAGAGGCTGCAGATAGAAGTGCAGGAACTACAACAATGCTATGATGAGGCTGAAGCAGCAGTGTGCACTATTGCCATCACGCAGAGATTAGAAAAGCTGCAGGAGGCCAAGGCATTGAAGGAAAAGGTAGACGTAGCTAAGCACAAGGAAGTCATGTTGAAGGCTCGCTTGCAACCTTGGTTGGACGAGGCCTACATGATCACAACCACCATTGAAGGCAAGTTGGCTAGTCTGTAGGAGACTCAATAGAAGCTACAGGTTGATAGTACAGTACCAACAACAGAGTAGTTGGTCGAATAAATGAAGCAGGCGGCAACACAGTGCGCCGCCGAGGTAGCAGTTGCCCAAGTCGAGCTGGGAGGTCTTCGCAACAAGATCTCTGCACCAACCGAGTGACTCAAGGGCGAGTCACCATGTTTTTGTTGGGGGCCTGTTGGGAACAGGTCCCCTGGAGTCAATTTTGGGTTACAAACCCAACTTTTGGGGCAGAAGGCCCGAATTTTATATGAAGAATGTAAAGTCTCCACATTTTATAGTCATGGAGCACGAAGATACCTAAAGTCAAAAAGGGTTTTCCACCCTTAGTGTAGATAGGCTGTGTCAATTTTGGAGATCTGCCCTTGGTCTACGGACCATGGGATTGTATAAAAAGGAGAGTCTTAGAGAGTCTAAGGGAGTTGAGTAGTCAGAAGTCATTGATGTAATAGGTTGGGGAGAGCTAAGAGTGAGAGTCTCAGTGGAGAAATAGGCTCTGCAGCTGAGTGCATAGGAGCCTAGGGTAGAGGTTCGCAGCTAAGTGCGCAAACCCCCGCAGCTAAGTGCACAGACCCCTGCAACTGTGTGCGCAGGAGGGTTAGAGTCTGTATTAAAAATATGAATCATCAGTAAAGAGAAGTTCTCTGACCTTACTGCGTACTTTCCCTTTGTTTAGCATTATTTTACTGTTGTTATGAATGTTGTGATTATGCTATGTTGAATGTTAAGTTAAGTTGATGTGCGAAAGTATATGTTTCCATCTGTTGCATGAACGCAAGTAATAATATATGTTTACGCGAGGATAATCTTACTTATGTGGTAAGTTGGCTAATACCTAAGACAATATGGGGGACTAAATCAGTAACCTAGTTACAAAGGCACATAAGTTCTGAATCATTGCCTAGGGTTGTCTGAAGGGAAATCAGGTACCTTCGCGAAGGTTTCGAAAGATGGAAAAGGAAGTACATCGATAAGCCCTAAGGGCTTATTGATTTGCGCGAAGACAGGAGTGAGGATATAAAATCGACATCACGACTATCTCAGGGTGTGGAAACTTGGTTCCTACATCCCCCCATACTGCTTCGGGTGAGACTTCAGTCCGCGCTCCACAGATTGATGCTGAAAGGGCCAGTAGTGTAGGGATTTGCTTGGATGCTTAACACTGAACCTAGGTCAGGGCCCATTAAGCCAACATGTAGGAGTGTAAGGCAGGGGGGTTTCCCTTAGAGAGTTTGGAAAACATTTGGGTTTTTGAGTTTATCACAAACCCTAAGAAAACTTTAGCAAATTTTGTGCATATGATGATGTGCTAAGTGCCCTTATTGAATAAATGTAGAGGGGAACTTTTGAATATTTAAAATTTAGTCAAAGTAGAATTTGACTAGGATGTACACTAAAAAATGAAATAGCCTGAGCTTGAGGATGCTTGAAACATTGTTAAAAAATATGGGAAATGAATGAATGAGTATAATGAAATCAGTTATTGAACTATAAAATGCTAAAATTGTATGTTTCTAATTGATTTGAAAAACAATCGACATGTAAATGATATTTTGAAGTGGGAAAAGTTGTAGGTTTCTGTCAAGAACTAAAATTAACATATACATTGCTAGAAATGAGAATTGAAGCAGTAGAAGTGCCTTCAATGATACAAATGATCTTGAGGACAATGACAAGAGAATGAGAGACTAGAGAAGGGGCTAGATGGACTCCTTGAAGAAGCCTCATCTAATTATATGTGATGGTGACAACCATGTAAGTATGGAAATCGGCCACACTACAACAACAAGTAATTTGTAGGAATAGGTAAGCATTCCTTCACGGTTAAGTAGTACCTTAGTGTTATGAAGCATGACTAAATGCACATGAGTTACAAATACCTAAGATTTAGACTATGGTTAAGGTAGAAGGATACCAACATGTAAGATTTAGTAAAAGTTTTAAAAACTTGTGTAAGTTGTCCCGATGGACAACAGTTGGATCAAAAAGTAATACACTCACTGGTCATACTCACTCTTATTTTCATGACAATTTGTCATTCTAAAGCTTGTCCTACACAAGGATGTATACACACACACACACCAATGTGTATGTATATGTATATGTATACCTATACATATACGTATACATACATACATATGTATATGCATATTCATATATCTACATATACATATACATACATATGTACATGTGTGTGTTTATACTTGTGTAGGACAAGCTTTATAATGCCAAATTTTCGTGAAAAGAATAATTAATAATAGTTTCAAGAATGTTGATCATGAAGTGAGTAGTGTGGATCCCTCATTCCTATAGAAATTAAATTAGGAAAACTAGTTGCTAATAAATTCCGAGATGGATATCTTAGTGGAGAGAGTGAGTATGAAACTATTAGCCTAAGCTTGAGCAATTTGATTTCTTGATATGAAAATTATGATTACCAAATAAATTCCTAAAATGGTTAGATGATATTGAATGGTATTTTAGTGTAATGATGTTCTCCTTTTATTAATGTAGAATGAAATTGAATTGATTAAATGATTTGACTATGTGCATGGTTTTCAATAACTAATCTAGTAGCTATTGTAAATAATATGTTCAAAGAAATATATGCATAAAAAACTAAGATTGTTTGGATAAGTAGAAATGCATACATTAGGAAGAATATCTTAGGCATGGAATGGAGTGAAATTCCACAATGAAGGCTGAAAATATAACCTCTTGCAAGGATCCCAACATTATGAATAAAGTCTTGTGTTTGTGAGTCTTGAATTTTCTATGAAGCAAGTTTGGGAAATACAATTTTTTGATGGGAAATTTTGGAGTATCTCTCATGTAAATTGTATGTCGTGACATAGGTGAAATGATGAATCATCTAGGAAAGGTAGATTGGAGTTGTGAAGCAGAGGACCGAGGAACAAGGCCACTGAAGCAACATTGGACCTTAGGACAAGTAAATCGTGTTAAGAACAAGAAGGTGGGATTCCATGGCTATAAGAATCTAACAATTCCTTCACTATTCCTATGAAGGAAAATATCAGTTGGGTAGATCACCCAAGGAAAGGGATTACCTAAAACCAAACTCGTAAGTAACTTCTAATAAGAAGAGACTTTCCACCCATTCATTGGATCGTCAGTATGGATGGGTGTGTTTAATGTGAGCATCAAATTGAAATTTTTACCCATTGAAGTCTGATGAACCAAATGATAACCATACAAATAAGTGTTGATTTGAAATTTAATTCATTAGAAGGAATTTTTTTAAGAAAAAATCATGATCTCTATAGAAATATTAATGGATTTATATGGGAATGGTCCTAACACATATGATCTATTGATATTTTAGTGCATGTACTAAAAGGGACACCATATATTTTGAAGTAAGTAGACTGTTAAAACCAACACCAATGAAAAAGTAGTGGGAGGGAAAGAGGAACAAGGAAGTCGGTACAACTGAGGTCTAAAGGATAAGGTCTGGAGGTGGCTAGGAAATGCCGACATAATAGAAAGGAAGAATAGATTAAGCACACCATCTTTCTAGTGCAACTCATTAAGAAACATTGTTACAATAAAATAAGAGCATCTAAAGTGGTGTTAACACCAAGGACAATGTTCCTTTAAGGGGGAGGGGATTGTGATATCCATTTGTGATCCCTAGATTTTGTAAATGTAATTAAGGGTGTTAATGTTATATAACCAACATGGATATTATAACAAACTCTATTATTATGTAAATATTCTATTGATTAATATATATATATATATATATATATATATATATATATATATATATAGATATATATATATATATATATATATATGTGTATATATATATATATATATATATGTGTATATATATATATATATATATATATGTGTATATATATATATATATATATATAGATATGTGTATATATATATATACATATATGTATATATATCTATATATGTATATACATACATATATATACATACATACATACATACATACATACATACATATATATATATATATATATATATATATATATATAGATATATATATACATATATATATATATATATGCATATGCATATGCATATGCATATGCATATGCATATGCATATGCATATGCATATGCATATGCATATGCATATACATATACATATACATATAAATATATTATTGAAAATTGAAGGAGAGATTATCCAACACAGATCATGATGCCTGTGAGAGAAGATTCCCTAAGGAGAAGTTGTGAGAGGATTGGGAAACTTCTTTTCTTTCTTCAATTTAACTCTACATTTTTCTTTTTTCAATTTGGTAGTTGAACAACCAATTGTGAGAAGTTATGAGAGAAGTGGGAAGTCATACTAGAAAACCATAGAGGTATGGGAAATATACGCAGTTGGATCCTTCTAAAAACTAAACACGTAATCTAGGATATGACCCCCAGATTTATTGGGAGTTACATGTGCAAGGAAGATAGAGAAGTGGTGATGCATGCAATTGAGTAGAAGAGGAAAAGAGCGAGAAATAGAGAGGAAGAAGTCTGCGAAGCAAACCAAATAATGTCTATGATTGAACTAGAGAAATTTTTTGGAAAGAGACCGAACCACAAGTGAAGCTATGAGTGTGAATTTGAAATGGAGGTAACCAAGAACTCATTGAGCCATCACAGACTTGTGAGGCATTGAGAAAAAGGGGAGAAAATGAAAAGTATTGTTATAACAACAGAGAGCTCCCTTTTTATGTTGAGTGGCTAGTCATTTACATAAAATACTTAAAAATAAAAGAGAAGCATAAAAGTACTACTAAGACAATGAAGGGATCCATTTTTGTGATGCGAAAGCATGTAAGACACTGAAAAACAAAGGTGAATTATTGAAGTACTACTAAGGTAGTGAAGGGATCCCTTTTTCTATTGTGTTGGCCCATGGTGGCCCAACCTTGCTGTGTTTGAAACACAAAATCAATGACTAAAGAGAAAAATATTCGTTTTTCTATGTAAGGAGAGTGGCCTTCATGTACCCTCCCCTGTGTTTGAATTTTGTAGATCCTTTAGAGAATATTTCCCTTAGGCATGGGATCTGGATTGGGGGTGGCCAATAGAAAGAAATAATACAATGTAGTTGAGCCTCAAGGTTGGGTGGAGAGTCGCTCTTTGTAGCAAGCTCAAGTGCACTAGATAAGTGTGTCTGCCATCTATCAATGAAATGACATTATTGTTCAAGGATTTATTAATGTTGTTATGTTGGTTATTATGCTTTTTTTTAGTAATGAGCTGAAAGATATTGTGAATATATATTAAGTATGTATGAATGAATAGATGAAATTATTGTATAATTGTGCTTAATTAATACCCTATATTTCTTGATGAATGGATGTTGTATGCAAAGGGATTCTCTAGAGTATGTTTCCTATTATGGTTGTGAGAGGAATAATGTGTGAAGGGAATGCACATGTTGATTTGAGCCTAAGGCTCTTCATGTATTATGTTAGTGTGAAGGGCCCTTGTTAGGTCATTTATGAGATAAGAGTATTTGAGAATATTGTATCACTATTTCAAATGAAAAGGATAGAAAGTTCTTATTTGCATGAGAGGACTTGGCTTCACTGGAGGAAAGCTAATGTAATGGCCTCTCTATTTGAAAATGTTAGAAGTCCGAAGAGTAATGTTGTAATCCCAAGGGAATGGAGGCTAATTTAGTTAGCTAAGAGAATTTAAGGATTTGAACCATATCCATCTTGTTGTCTTTCTTATTAATATTAGAAAAAATGGGCCATTAGAAACCCTATGGTTTGCTTCTGAGGAGGTGCCTAGTTGAAAGCAGTGACGTAGATTACACTTAAAGGCCATTAACAAGTCTCCATTCTCCAAAAAAAATCTAGGAAATTTATTTCCTATTAGATTTAGTTTCAAACCTTTGGAATAGGCTTAGAACACTTTATTGAGAGTTTTAGAATTTTGGGGTTGGAAGCCTCAATTTTAGCTTGGTCACCTAGTCTGATAGGATTCATGACCTAGTGCTTAATTGAAAGGGGGATTAATCCTATTGAAACATATTATTAGAGTTTGTTACCAAGTTATTGGTCTAAAAGTATTAAGATATTAAGTCTCATGTTGTCGGCATTTCCACACACAATAGTTATAACTTCCCCAAAATTAACCGCTTGATCTACCAATAAATGTTATGAACCTTCTTATTATTAGAAAAATTATTCATTGTCAAAGTCTCGGTGGATTGACTCTTAAAATTTAGGGTTTGACCCTTTTTACTTTAGATTTTTTTAGTGGCAAAGTTATGTTCTCAAGGCATGGATATCAAAGTATCAGGATACCAAGTATTAGCCAATTCTTAATGTGTATATGAAGTGAACTCCTAATACTAATGGACTCGACAAGTCCACTGGGTGATGGGAATGATTCACATTGGTTGAAATTTATCTTGGATTGTGAAAGGATGCAAGCATGAAGGGTTTTGGTGTAAATCTCCCAATGGGCCAGTAACCTAGAAGGAGAAGTATAACTAATGAGTCAGTGTTGTAGGTTGTGTTAGTGTAATAGAGTCATGCTAGGTTGGTTATTGGAAGATTGCACATCGAATTATTGGGTGATTCGTGGAGATATCACTAATACTAAGTGAAAACCCCTAATATTGATATAATCCAGTAACTTTGTCATTTTTTGGAGAGGTGGTCACATATTTAATGGGCATATAATGACTTATCTGTTGTTGGGGTGTTGGATGTTGGGTGTTGAGAGTTTGGGAAATTCCTCTATTGAAATGTTCTTCCAACACTACCAGGTTAGATAAGGACCCTAACGTGGCACTAATTTGGTGTCAACATGGAGAAGAAATGGTGTTGACATGAAATTGATGTGACATGCCCTCATGGATAGATGACGTGATAGGGTGATAAGGATCGAAGTGTGCAACAATGTTGAGGTGGAAGCCAAGTAGTGATCTGGATGTCGAGGTGTCAACATATCAAGCTATCGAACTATCGACATGTTAGGGGTTAATCATATACTAATTCCCAAATTGGTATCAACAACATATGCCTAGTGGCGGAGGGTCCAATAGATGGACAACAGTTGATGAGAGCCAAAATTTGTCAGTAGAAGGCTTGTTGTCAGGTTGGGAATAATTGTGAGGAATGTAAGTTACTACAAAATTATTTTCTCAAGGGGCTCAATGGTTGATATGTTTGAGTTGGATAAGCTGGCCATGTGATCCATTTAAGTGGTGCCACGTGATAGTATAGTGGTGATGAGATGGTTTGGAAGGGAAAAATATTTAACAGGGAGTAACTTCTTGTTGAAGGCTTAATTTTGAACAAAGTTTCTATTTTTGGATACATCTCAATAAGAAGAAGATTATGGTGACCTTAGAAATGAGATTTGAGGTCAGTCTCAAAGTATTAGGCTATTAAGACCCACATTTTCAAGATTTCCACACACAATAGTTATAGCTTCCCCAACATTAATAACTTGATCTAGCAACAAATGTTAGGAACCTTCTTATTATTAGAAAAAGTATTCGCCATCGAAGTCTTAGTGGATCAACTCTTAAAATTTAGGTTTGACCCTTTTTCCTTTAGAATTGTTTAGTGGCAATTGTTCTCAAGGCATGCATATCAAGTATCGAGATGCCAGGTATTGGCCAATTCTCAATCTTTATACAAAGTGAAATCCTAACACTAATGGAACCGAAAAGTCCAATGGGTGATGGGATGGATTCACATTGGTTGACATCTATATTGGATTGTGAAAGGATGTGAGCATGAATGGTTTTGGTGTAAATATCCTAGTGGGCCAGGATCCTGGAAGGAGATTTGTAACCAATGAGTGTTGTGTTGCAGGTCGTATTCAAGTAATAAAGTCCTTAGTACATTGGTTATTGGAAGATTGTGCTTCGAAGTATTGGGTGATTCATGGAGATATCATTGGTGCAAGCCCTAATATCGATAGAATCCAATAATTTTGTCATTTGTTGGAGAGGTGGTCACCTATCTAATGGGAATACATTGAATTATCTATTGTTGGGGTGTTGGATGTCAGGTATCGAGAGTTTGGGAAACTCCACTATTGAATTGTTCTTCCAACACTACCAGGATAGGTAAGGACCCTAACGTGGAACTAGCATGGTGTCAACATGGATAAGACATGGTGCTAAAATGAAATCGGTGTGGTATGCCCACATGGATAGATGATGTGATAGGATGAAAATGATCAAAGTGTGCGACAATGTTGAGGTGGAAACCAAGAAGTAGTGATGTGGAAGTCGAGGTGTTGGCATGTAGGATATTGACCTATCAACATGTTAGGGGTCGACCATTGACTACTTCCCAAATTGGAAGAAAAAAGATATGCCTAGTGGCCAAGGGTCTAATAGATGGTGTCACATGGAATGAGTCGATCTTGCGGACAAGATAGACCTTCCTATAATCTAACGATATCTAGTGACAAGCATACCAATCAAAAACTATCTTTCCCTAAATATGCATTTATAAACAAAGGCAAACAAGTGTTTAGGCCTACCTTGGGTCCAATGCAAGTTTGTGGAAGCCTCGCTCCTTTGATCCAAATGAGCTCCCTTGTTGCGAATCTGCAAACACAAACAAGCAAACAAATTAAATAGCACCTGAAAAGCCAATATCATCAAGCATACTTAACATGATGATCAAGGAATTCATGAAACAAATGACATAAGACAATTTTTTGAGAAAAATGAATATGATTGTAATAATTCAAATCAAATAAGAACTTTACAACATGTGCCTTGATGATGTACAAGCTCCTCCCAGGGTCCAACAAGAAGTCTCCTCTACTTTGACAAGTTTCACTCTCTTCCCAATGAAGCCAAAAAGGTATGTGATCTCTCCTCTTAAGCTTAAATGGGAAGTCTCAATTCCACCAGCATTTACCCTCAAAAATGTTCAGCTTCTAACCTCCCTAGCAACCAGCCCAATGCCTTAATTTATAGTGCAATGGAGGGAAGTTACTAGGTCCTCCTTCAAAGGGATAAAGCCCTCCTTCAAAGGGATAGCTCCTCTCATCAAGGGATTAGCTCCTTCTCTTTTGGGATGCATGAACCACGTAAGAGCGACCAATGCACGTCAAAATTCCTTCTAGAATCATCTAGAATTAACCCAAAGTGAGTTTTTTTAGAATAAACTTGCGCCTTTTTGACTTTCATAGGGGTCCGCACCCACTCCTTTAGGGACAGAGCGGGCAGGTCCGCAGTTTTTGTGAACAGGGGGTGCAGGACCGCAGGCAACAGTGAGAGAAAGTACGGAACCAGAGCTTTGTTGATTTTCAATGTCTTTCTCCCATTTTTAGAGCTTAACTTGAAGAGCTGAGGTCTGAGACTTGCTTAGGAGGACAGTACAAGTGATGATAGACCCATACTGACTACAAATAATCATGGTGACGATATTTTTGTGTAACAAATTGCCCCCTAAAGTGCGAAGTCTGTAGTAGATGAGGATTTCATTTATCATTTAGGAAGAGTGAAGTACTTTATCATTTCGAGGATCATCTTGTGGAGAGCCTGGTCGGAATCTGTAAAAACATTCAATGCAAGATATATATATGAGATCATATCATCGTTGAGGTAGGCATTCCCATTCTCAGATCAAAATTGACTTAGAAAACTAACTACTGCTCTGATATAGGAATGATCTTGTAATACATCACAAGTATAGACACATGTAGACACAGTATGGATGCAGCCATCTGTTTATGAATAGTCCACAATATAATGAATACAAAATTCCTCGCAGCCTATATTGCGGAAACTAGATCCAGGGTCTTCATTTCTACTTCCTGAAACAGTACGATTCTATCCATGCGAATGAATGTGTTGAAGTCGAACATGGTAGAAACCACTTGATTACCAGTCAATGATGTAAACTGTTAACAAGTGTGAGAGAAACCACCAGTGATGTCAATGGCTCTCAAAGTACCCAATACAATCCATGAGATGTGAATACATGTGTTGATGTCGAACATGTCACAGAATCCTTTGATCGAAGGTCAATGATGCAACCTTTCGTCAAAGGCGAGAAACCTGCCATTGAGGCATGCAGATCCCAAGGTACTGACAATTTCTAGATCATCTTTCTAGATAATGAGCTGAAGTCGATAGAAAGCGATCCATCGCAGGCAAGCCCACAACACGAAATCATAGATCAAGTTTAAGAAATTTAGTTGCAAGGACTGACTCAGGGATGGTCAAGATGGATGACAGATATTTTGCAGATGAATGGCTTTATTGCAGTGACCTCTTGAACACATAACGACACAGCAGATGGTTTGGTGACAATTGACGCAAAGTTAATACCCAGAAACTGGCTGAAGACTTTCAATGTGGTTTGATCAACTATTAGGCAAAGGATTTCCCAACCTAGGTGAATAAAAGTGTCGTGTTCAAGAGTGGTTACAAAGTATGACAAACAAGCTCATTTTTCTCTCTTTTCCCCCACCATTTCTGGCAAGTACCTCTTTATTTTTGACAAGCTTGAGGAGGATAACATTTGCTTGATTATAAGCTCATCCTTCAGATGAGTCCAACTTAGTTTAAATTCGAACCCTAAGAAGGAGTGGTTCGTTCCTGTTTGTAATTGAACAGGTCCTCTACTGTTAAATTTTAACGAATCCAGTATAGGAGAAACTCGACGTTTTTCAATTTTAGAGAGTCTGAAAAAACTTAAGAAGACTCCAGAGTTGATATTTCTCGTAAATTTGTGTCTCCCAAGCCTGAAAAAGTATAAAATAATACTTGAGAGAACCGCTTGATCTTTACGACCAAGGAGTACTTTCCATAATTAGTGCCCCTGATCCGAAAAAGTAAAAAAGCGATCAACGACACGTCATTTTATAACCAATATCGAATTTGAAACGACAAAAATCCGGTAATCTTTTCATGTTTTTACGACCAGAAAAGAGCTGTAAGTGGACCGTCTTTTTAGTTCCGTTTTAACGAGTTTAAAAAGAAAAACACGGTGATCTTTTCATGTTTTAGGAGTTAGAAAAGAGCTTAAAGGTGACTCTAAATGTTTTTTCGTCGAAAATGATCGATTTCACCTGAACAATCCGTTATCCTGAACAAAAATTGCAAACATTACTCATACCTGTTTGAAATGGATAAAAATGCTGCAAAATTTACCTTTATAAAGTGAAACATAAACAAATTTACAATTCATTTATTCAAAAAACTTATAAAAATGGATTTCGTCAATTCATTTTTACCATTTGAGATTTTGGTGAGAAAATAGTGCTTTTGTTCAAAAACTTCCCGTGAAGATTGCGGAAAATCCATCCGTCGGAATCGAACGCCGTCTTCTCCAGGTAATCCACATCATCCTACTCTTCAAATTCAACCATTTAAATTTGTGTTTTAGGGTTTTATTTCATTTTTAGAGGGTTTTTAGTTTAGAATCCCGCGCACGGGGGCCCGCAGGCATGACACTGGCAGCCCGCGGACCCCGACTTTTTCTCAATGGGGAAAAGTCATGGGTCCGCACCTTCCATGAAGGCAAGGTTCGGACCCACGCACTGTATCTAATAGAGAGGGTGTGGTCCCCACAACAAGGGTTTTTAACCCAAAAATTCTCAAAATTGACCCAAACAATTTAATTTTTTGCATTCTAATTTGCCTTTTTGTTGGATGTAGAGTGTACATCATGATTGATTGGCGAGAACGGGAGCATGAGGACGTAGACCTTGCCGCGTTAAATCACCAACCTTCGATCGATGCATTGAAGGCATGCGACTTGTACAAATTTTGGGCCATACCTGGCATGAGGGCCCAGGTGGACTTCTTGCAATGGCTGGTAGACAGGTGGAGAATACAGGACCAGTGCTTCTTCATTGGTGGCCACCAGCTCGAAATTGAGCCGGCAGACATATACTTTTTGACTAGTTTGCCTAAGAGAGGCGAAGACTTGACTCTATTCGGGACTAGGCCAGGTGGCCAGTCTATCGATAGCCTCCGGCTAGAGTTCTGCAACAGCCAGGCTAGAGACAAAGGGATAGACATTAAAACCATATCCCGTCTTGAACTCATGGTAATCATGTTTACTGTTACCAGACTTTGCGGGAGTGCTGCACTACATATTGCCACCGGATCCCAGATGCGGATGGGAGTTGACT
The DNA here is from genome assembly GCA_031772625.1 of Pinus tabuliformis. Classification (NCBI taxonomy): domain Eukaryota; kingdom Viridiplantae; phylum Streptophyta; class Pinopsida; order Pinales; family Pinaceae; genus Pinus; species Pinus tabuliformis. Next base: position 601,925,639 of record CM062813.1, on the reverse strand, counting down.
GCTTTCGAGGCACCATCTTCAACTAGTGTGATGTTGTGTTGGCTAATGTAAAAGGCCAACTGACCAGAGCCAAGAACGGACAACTGAAGACCTTTGGTTATGGGGCTTTGGTTGTGAGCTTTGGTCTGGAGAGGGTCCCAATGTTGGTCCCGTAGCACCTTACTGTTGGAGGTGGGCTTCCTCGAGAGCCCAAACTAATGCGATGGGTTGCAGTTATGGCCCATCATCCTGACGAGGGGACAGAGGTCGTTCGATTCAAACCTGAGTATTTCCATTGGTTGGAAAACCAGGTTTTTGCTATTCAGGACTTCCCTTACGCTGGGGTAGATTTTCGCGGTGACCCAGACATGGCTCTTCCACCAGGAGAGCAATGGGATGACTCAGGTAAAATCATTTTCAACATTTTCCTATTAAATTTTTTTTTTGTTTTTATGTCGTCCCAAAATTGATAGTAAAAGTTTCAATGCAGATGTCGGTCCATAGTGACCAGCCGCTCTCCGGCCTTACGAGAGGAAACAACCAGCTGCAACGGCGCCAGCCCCACAGGACGAATCAGCAAAGACCTTGGCCGAGTTAGAGAGTCATCTAGAGCACTTGACAGGGGACATTCCAGAGACCGGCATAGATGACATTCCTCGTCGACTACAGCGCTATGTGATTGGGGTCCCAGGACCTTTTAGGAGGTTCCTTTGTAAGGTGGCCCGTACAGTGGTTTCTTATCGAGATCATCACCAGTGATAGGATGATCGCCTATTGTAGACACATATGACATTTTTTCTTTTTGTACTTATCATTTTTGCCGATCATAAGGTGTTTTTCAACCTATGATCGAGGACGATGTATATTTTGACACACTCTTATCTATATATATATATATATATATATATATATATATATATATATATATATATATATAGATATATATATCACTATTATCGGCTTATCTTGTAAATCATGTTATGGGATGGTTTTAAATTTACATGTATGATTATTGCAAATGTCTACTTAACATTCGAGAAGCAATTGCATCTGCTAATGTATTTAAAGATCTTGGAATATGCTGATATTCAATATAATCAAATTCACGTTCCAAGAGACGCACTCTCAAAAATAATCTTAATAACACTGGATTTCTAATGGCATACACTCTATTAAGCTGTAATACAACGAGTTCAGAATCTAACCTCACTATCAAACTCCGAATCCCAAATGAAATAGATTCAGATAATAACTCAATCACTGCACTATACTCGGCAATGTTGTTCGTTGTTTGACCGAGGCTTACCCCATGCATAGATACCAACTCGTTAGAGGGTGAATAGATAACCCAAGCTGCGGAAGAAATGTTCCGTGTATTACGACAAGCACCATCAGCGAAACCAATGTATGTTTGGAGAGGCATTGACATCTGCAATATCAAGAGTAAAACCAAGATAAGCAGGAATAATGACGAAAAACACTCTCTAAGCTAAGCACACTTTTTAAACTAAAACACACCAGCTAGAAAGAAAACTATCCTAACTAAAAATCTCCATACCCATTCTTTTAAGCATAATACCTCTTCAGGTAAAGACCATTTCTGGGTTTACCTAAAGAGTCCCCGTCAAAGTCTACCAATTCATAGGCCCCTTTTGCTAGCTTTCGCTTGACAACATAGGGACCATGCCACATAGGAACGAATTTTCCAGCGCCTAATTTATCATTAGCTTGATCGTACAATAAGACTAGATCTCCTTCCGAAAAATTTCGAGGGGTCACATTTCGATCATACTGAGCTTTAATACGTTTTGCGTGAGTTTCGATCGCCAATGTAGCATCACGTCGATTCTCATCTAATTGAGCCAAGTATAACAAACGTTTTTCCTCTTCGGAAGTGGCTGGAAGTAACTCGATGGCCATTTGCAATGACGGGATTTTGCATTCAATGGGTAACACAACTTCCAGACCATAAACTAGTTGGAAAGGAGTGAACCCTGTTGACGTTGTTACTGAGGTTCGATACGCCCAAAGTGCTGAAAATAGCATGTTATGCCAATTCGCCCGATGAATCCCAATGATTTGTCGGATCATGATGACTAAAACTTTTTTGATGGATTCAACCAGACCATTAGCTTGTGGATAATAAGGAGTTGAACTATCGTGACGCAAGCCAAGCTGGCCTGTAAGTTTGCTCATCATAACATTTCGAAAATGAAGCCCATGATCAGTTTAATCGCTTGTGGAACACCAAACCTAGCAATTATATGATTGAACACGAAAATTGCAGCTGTTTTGCCGTCTGCCTCAAATGTAGGCATCACCTTGGCCCACTTGGTAAAATAATCTACCGCAAAGATGATATACGCATGCCCCCCGGCAGAGTGAGGGTTACATGTAATAAAATCGATACCCCATTTGGCAAAAGGACCAATGACAATTATAGGGTGGAGAAGAGTAGGTGGAGCGCGTATCTTTCGATCAAAAATTTGGCAGTTGTGGCATTTTCGGACCGCGTTAATACAATCTTTAAATAAAGACGGCCAGAAGTAGCCAGCGCGCAATATCTTTTGGGTTGTGGCATACCCAGACATATGACCGCCACACGCTCCAGAGTGACAGTCATTTAGAACCTTTTCAGCTTCCTCGTGAGTTAAACAACGTCAAAAAACAAAGTCCACCCCATGACGATAAAGAGTATCTCCAATAATTCTGAATTGTTGGGACTGGAATCGTATTTTTTGACGTTCTGACCTTGAAATTTATGGCCGAAAGGATTGGGTCTGGAGATAAACGATGATATCCCCATACCACGGATCTAAAGTGTTGATTAGAAACAAGGATTTGTCCGCAATGGGCTCCTCCGCCACAGTTTCCGTGTCAGCACGCGGGAAGTCACACATTAACTCCGCAAAAACTAAAGATTTCTTAGACTTAGATTTTTCAAATTCCAAGTTGAACTCCTGTAGGATCACAATCCATTTGGAGTACTTGCCCCCTAGCAATTGCTTGGTCAAAATGTAGATCATAAGGTTGCAATCAGAGATTACTGTAGTTTTACGTAGTAAAATGTAGTGACGAAAATGTTGGACAGCTTGAACAGCTGCCAATGCCGATTTCTCCACATGTGAGTATTTTAGCTCAGTTGGATTTAAAGTTTGACTAAGGTAATATATCACATGTTCAGTACCGAATTCATCTTCCTGAACTAAGACCATTCCAATGGTGGAATGAGAGGCGACGAGATACAAGAAGTAGTCCTGGTTGTAGTTGGGAGGATGCAATAAAGGTGCATGGGTCAACGTGTGTTTTAGTGCATAGAAAGATTTATGAGCTATCTCATCCCAATAGAATGGAGTATTCTATTTCAACAACCGGGTAAAACCCTTTGTAACCTCGGCGTAGTTAGGAATGAATCGTTGTAAAAAGTTTGCTTTCCCTTGCAAACTTTTGAGTTGGCGAAGACTTGAAGGAGGAGGAAATTTGACAATAGCTTCAACCTTCGAGGGATTGACGCGAATGTTGGCTTTCGAAACAACAAACCCCAGCAATCGACCCGTTTCTATACAGAAAACACACTTGTGTGGATTCAACCTAATCCGATAATGCCTACACCTCATAAAAATTGCTCGTAAATGGATGAGATGATCAACTCGATGTAATGAATGAGCAGGCAAATCATCGAGATAGGGTTGCACAATGTTCTTGATGTCATGAAACGCATAAGACATGGCCCTTTGAAAAGTTTCCCCGGCATTCTTGAGCCCAAAAGGTAATTTGCAATAAGCGAATGTCCCCCATGGACAAATGAAAGCCGTTTTTGGTTGATCGACAGGTAGAATATTGATTTGATTGTATCCGGAAAAACCATCCATGAAGGAGAATATTTCGCTGTCGGCACAATCATCAATGATTCGATCGATATAGGGAGTTGGGTAATTGTCCTTTGGACAGGCTCAATTAATGTCCCTATAATCGATACATATTCTTATTGTCCCTTGCTTTTTGTTAACTGGAACAATATTCGATACCCAATCTGTTAACGAAATCGGATAAATGAAACCTGCTTTGAGTAATTTTTCAACTTCTGCTTTAATAGCAACAGCTTTTCTTGGGTGAATCTGACGCAAACGTTGCCGGACGGGTTTAGAGTTCGGGTAAGTCTTGATTTCATGAACAACAATTGCGGGGTCAATTCCTGGCATTTCCTCATATAACCAGGCAAACACATCACCGAATTCTTGAAATAGGGCCTTATATATTTGAATTTCATCTTCTGTACACGAGGCACCTATATGAATGTTTTCAATAATTCCAGGCTTAACCGAAATGTCAATAGGAATAGTTCGAGAAATGTTTCCCAAATTTAACTCTGAATCAGGATTTTTCATTGGATTCTGAGGTTCCTTGACATATTCAGTCGTAAAAATTGATGAAAAATCATTTTCAAAACGATCATTCTCGGGTAAGAACGAAGATCGGTGATGGAGATCTTCCCATGGTAAAGCATCGACACATAGGATTTCACGAATTTTCTCATTAGAGTGAACAAGTTCGGAAAACGTTGTTGAATCCGAGTTTGATGTGAAAAGTGATTCCTCATGGACCACATTCATTAAGTCAATTTTGGTTGAAGATGGGTCGGTAAACAATTGCACGGCCTCATACACAATTTCATATGGACACAAAGGCATAACATCACCAAATGAGTCTATCTCAGATTCAGAAGGTATGATCCAAGGATCATCATAAACAATGGTGTTTGACGAAATCATATGAATGGTTGCAAAAGAAGGCGATGCGTTGATCGGAGGAAAAGGAAAAGTTCCCAGTAAACCGGCATCTTTAACCAGTCCTACTCCAACATCCTTATACGGGATAGTCGTTTTACCGACATGCTGAATGCTTTCAGAAGAGGCTGGGTCAGAAGAAAAGTAAGCCAGCTGGTCTATTGTTACGATCTTTCCATTATGAGGAAACTTTATAACCCGAAAGACCGATGAAACAACACCTGTCATAGCATAAGACCAACTATGACCCAAGAGAAGGTTGTAATCTAGAGGGGCATCAACCACCTCCACATCTAGATTAATAGTTTTTCCTTCAACCCCTATAGCTAAATCCTGTAGAATGCCAAAAGGATGAAACCCACGGCCATCAAAGGCCTTTAGAATCGTCGGGGATTGATTTAGTGAAGGAGAACCAAGCGATCTCCAACACTGTATCGACATAATACACGTTGAGGCTCCCTCATCAATCACAGTCCTATGAATAGGCCTGTTTTTTACTATCACTGGGATCTCGAAAGCCATTTGATGAGGTAAGCGCGGTGTACTATTTTCTAGATAAAAAATTATTAGGTTCAAGTCCTGAACGTCAACAGCTCCTATAGCCGACAAAAGTAATTTACGCTGTGCTAGACATGATTGCAGCACTTCCAAAGCCGACATTGTTGAAGGTGAAACAGCTAAATCCTCAACAATGTTATAGTTCTGAGCCGCTCTCGCATGTGGATTAAAAGATGACTTTCGAAGTATACCCTTGGCGGGTGGTTTGATTACTAAGTCTGGATTAGGTTTCTCGATCTGTAGTGGATCGGAACCAGGAGCTGAGGTTGATGGGTTAGAATGAGAAGATTCTGCTTCTTTACCATCAACAGGACTTTTACTACCATAATCATGCGATCGAGTCGCAATCCTAACATGGGACATCATTAGTATGGGTTCTTCATTGGCATTCGAGGAAGAACCTATCATCTTATTGTCTTCACTTGGAAAAGGATCCTTCAAAACAGAAAGCGTTTGGGAACCTTTGACAATCTTCGCAACCTCTGCACGATGAGGGCAGTCTCTTGTAAAATGCTCTTCGTCACAAATGAGACAAGGATAACGAGGTTTGCGTTTCTCATCATTTGATTCCACTTTTTCTGGTTTCTCTTTTGAATTTTTGTCTGTTTTATTTTTCTTCTTCCCTTTCTTCTTACCACTGGATTTTGATTTGGCTGTAGATGACTCTACAACATGAATATCGACGGAAATCTCCACGGAAGAATCTCCTGTTGGGGAATCTGGAAAGGTTATGATAGGAGAAGAATTCTTGGAAGACTTCTTCTTACTTTTGGTGTTAACCGTACCAATCATACCATCAGCGGTATGAGACCCTGAAGGAGCTGCAGCGATTTGATTTTGCTTAGGAAGATCGGGGATTTTCTCGTGTAACGTACCTGACTGAGTATAAACCAAGTCAAGGTACTGCGCTTGAGCAATTACTTGCTCCTCAGTAATGACTCTGGCCTTAGCAATATCCTCAGTGATCTTTGGCAATAAATATTTTACAAACCATTCAGCTAAAATCTGATCCAGAATAAAAACCTTCACTAAATGCCGTCGACGTCTCCATTCATGAATATGATCTGAAATGTAAGTGGACGACGACTGCTTTAATGGAGTTAGTAATTCCCTGCCATTGTCATATCTGACTGGCAACTGAAAATGAGTTAAAAATGAGGTAGCTAACTGACTAAAGTTATAAAAAGTGGCTCGCGATAACTCAATGTACCACTTGGCCGCAAGACCAATTAGAGTGCGCTGGAAAAGCCTTAGATGGATTAAATCATCTGAAATGGAGTTAGACGCACACCAGAGGTGATAAGTCATCACATGGTTCGACAGGTCCTCTCCTGATTTGCCTTCAAACTTCGGAATATCACTAGGCAACTTATTCGGCATTGGCGGCCAAAACGGAAGATAGTTAATGGGATCGTTCGTTAGGCGCGACAAGTCAGGCAAGTCCAAAGTTGCGATAAACGGTAACTGACGATTAGGTTCCCTAAAACTCTGGGTCATGAGACCAGCCCCAGGAGGAGGATATCCAGGATAACTAGGAATAGGAATTGCATTTGGGATATTGAATCCTCCCGGAAAACCAGGATTAAGCGGACCGTACTAGCGTTGTTGAGGTTGTTGATATGTATACCCAGGGTACGGTTGATACTGATAGACTGGCTATTGCACAACCAGACCGAATTGGTATTGTCCTTGGTACGGTTGATAAGTAAATTGTGGTTGACTTGTGACAACCGTACTTGAACCAGGTTGTCCTACAGGCATCTGAACCGAAGTTTGAATTGTGGATCTAGACTAGGGTAAAGATGTCTGAGGAGTTGATACAGGAACAGTAGAAACCAGAGCTGTCGATACTCCAGAAGTAGGTGGGGTAGATTGAACAGATGTTGCAGCAGTTTCAGCAGACGTTTGAGGCGGAGTACGAAGCGTACTAGGCCTAGGCTGAGAAACTACCGAAGGTACTGAAGTTTGAATAGTAGACTGGACAAGTTGTTGGGGTGAACCAGAAACTAAGGGTTGTCCAGTTTGAGATGAAAACTGTACATTCGGTTGCAAGACATGTTGAGTTTCCAATGGATCCCACACTAAGTTCATTCCGGGGTACGGACCCATAATAGGTTGAGAATATTGAGGACCATAACCGGGTTCAGCGTAGGGTTGATAATTCAAAGGTACATTTCTCGTTCCTTGAACATATGATTGACCGGAGGGTGGTTGGAAACCTTGGTTCGAGTACTAACCTTGGGGTTGATACCCTTGAGGCACATACTGATACTGGGGTTGACCTTGAGGTACATATTGATACTGGGGTTGACCTTGAGGTACATATTGAGTCTGGGGTTGACCTTGAGGAACGTGCTGTCCCGTAGGTATGTACTGTCCTTGAGGTTGCCCCCCAAGCACAAATTGGGTACCTTGAGGTTGCCCCACAGGCGGTAATTGAGGATTTTGAGGCTGCTCCCCAGGCGGTAAATGGCCACCTTGAGGTTGAGGATTAGGAATAGTACCTGACATCATGATAATATCTTCTACACTCAACGGCTTAGTACCATTGTTTCCAGTTAATAACCCTTGTTCAATGGGCTAAGGAGATTCTCCCACAAAAGTACCAGAAAGTGACTGATACCCAGAGGGAACAGAAGGACCGCTGTATAAAAAGGATTCTGGTGATTGAGTAAACATGGACGACTGCCTTGAAATATTTAACAGAGGATAGTAACCTGTACGTGTTGGGTGATAAGGAATACAAGGTGGTGAAAAACTGAGCCCTGGGTTTTCCAAAAAATTAGCCAATGAAAGATACCAAGCACTGCTCCTAGGTGGACTGTAAAAAATTGATTCACGCTCCCTAAGTTCAATAACAGGTTGATTTTCAGGGATAGGGATGCCTACTTCTTCTTCCGGAGTAGCAAGTTCTTTGATAGCTATAAGTCCAGAATGAAGATTTTGGGTAATTATTCTTTCTACCCTGGGTGAACCAGGACCACTAGAAGTTGGAGAGGTAAACCCCGACATTGGAGTAGCAGCAAATTCACTTTCAGGTTCAGATATTTCAAGTTACTCACCAATATCACTAGTAGATGAAAAGCTACCAGTAATTTCGGAAACAGATACTGATTGTGGATTATAGTCTGCTACTAAAGCTTGAAAATTAGGATGTACCACCAAAGAAGACTCTCCTTCTTCAGGTGACCCAACTCTACTGTCTCTAGGAGTTACGAGGGCTCTTAACCCTTCAGGCTGGCTCGATGAAAACTCAGGAGGTTGGCCCCGAAGTCTACGGGACTTCCTCGGTAATTCAGCCATGATTAAAAAAAAAATTAACTGCTTCACACGCAAACAAAGTAAAATCTCAATGAAAACCACCTAAAGCCTCTAAAGAACCAAACAAATTTGAATCACACGCCTAAGGAATCTAGGAGATCAAACACACACAAACAATAACTTTCCGTACTGAAAACACTAGTTGGTGATGAAGCCCAACGTCGCAGAGTTCAATACAGAAATGGCGGTTGGAATAGTTACCCCAACAACCTGCTTAATGAATAGACTGGCACAAGTTCCTCCACTAAACCGTCTCGAGTGAAGAGAACCCCCCAGAAAATCCAAGTGAGTCTAGCCGACGTCTGCTCCAGGTACAGTGGGATCTTCCCACCACTGTCACCTTAGGAAGAATCCTATAGAATATGGTCACTAAGGTTACCAACGGAAACAAATATACCTGGGGGAACAGTCTACGATCCGATACGCACGCAAGGGCAGAGTAACAAGCTCAATCCCCTTGAAGGCTCCTTGACATAATCCAAGGTTTACCAACAAGTGACCCCAGGCTCCTCGACAATGGTTAATCCGAGGTTTACCGTTTTTAATACGTGAATATCTAGCGTCGTTCCCAATGAGGAAGGATTGATTCCCACACTGGTTCGGACACGATCTCATGCTTCTCCTTTAAGAGGAGCTTTCCCAGAGCATAAATGCAACAATTGGATTTCTCTCCTACCGCAAGATACAACTACTTGTTTGTTTTACTGTCTTGGAGAGTTAATTACTCCCTACTCCAAGACACTAGCCTAAGCTATATTGGTGTATCAGAGCCCTAGAAATAAAAATATTACTAGATAGATTTTACTTTAAGCGTTATTTTTATTTGTTTTTGTTTAAGTCAAGAGGTGCGGAGATGAAACTCATGGTGTGAAAACTCGACTCGAAATCACTAAAAAATGCACTTAAGATGATTAAACAATCTTTTCCCTTCAATGAACTTCTATCTAGGAAAGAGTTTGAGAATGCAAATACTTGTAAACACAAATCTTTCTTAACAAACAAATTAAAAGAAGAGATTTTTGTCTTTTCCAATGCACTCAAAACGAGACAACTAGTTATTTTCACAAAAAATTCCCTTTTCTCTTCAAAACACTCAACCATTACAAAAACAAACTTTTTTCCAAAAGAGATTTTTTTTTTATTTTTTATAAAACACTCAAAACTATGGAACTAACTAATCTTGAGATCTATAAACTATAAAAACCTATTTGAAGTCAAAGCTTACAAGATGTATTTTTCAAGGATGTTTTACTTAGCTATAAGCAAACTAAGGACTAATTTGTCCAGAATCACAAATCAGTCAAAAAACAACCAATTTTTGTTTTTATTTTTCTAAAAATGAAATCCAAACTTTTAACACAAGCTTTTTTGAAGTTTCGTAAAGAGAAAACACAAGATGGATTCCTCAACAAAGGTAGATTTTGCAAATGGTCAGACTCATAAGAAGGCTGGTAAAAACCAAGGTGATTTGAGGTTTCTACAGCTTCTAAGCTCAGAGCTACTACAAGACCAAAATAAAAACCAAACCCAACAATCAAAACTTCTAGGAATTTCAACTAAAACCCTAACACAAATGGAATTAACCTAAGAAAAGATTCTGGCAAGTTATATGCAGGTCTGGGCAGGGTATAATAACATCTAAACAAAAACTAAGCTAACTAACAGAGAAAATCTTAGGTTTTCCAAAATTTTGACAGGGTCCGCAGGCCCACAGTTCACACAGGTGCGGTACCGCTCTGTGCTAAAAGCAAAAGTGCGGATAGGTCTGCATTGTGTCCCAAGCCGAGGGTGCGGTCATCTCCCAAAGGTATGAAAAACAAAAAATAATCCTAGATCTACTAAATCTACCCAATTCCACACACAACAAGCCAAAAACAGAAAGAAAAACATAGTTTCTCAGGTCAAAGTAAAAACAAGGAAAAAATCAAGTCCCCAGTGGAGTCGCCATTTTGTCACACGGAATGAGTCGATCTTGCGGACAAGATAGACCTTCCTAGAATCTAACGATATCTAGTGACAAGCAAGCCAATCAAAAACTATCTTTCCCTAAATATGCATTTATAAACAAAGGCAAACAAGTGTTTAGGCCTACCTTGGGTCCAATGCAAGTTTGTGGAAGCCTCGCTCCTTTGATCCAAATGAGCTCCCTTGTTGCGAATCTGCAAACAAAAACAAGCAAACAAATTAAATAGCACCTGAAAAGCCAATATCATAAAGCATACTTAACATGATGATCAAGGAATTCATGAAACAAATGACATAAGACAATTTGTTGAGAAAAATGAATCTGATTGTATTAATTCAAATCAAAGAAGAACTTTACAACCTGTGCCTTGATGCTGTACAAGCTCCTCCCAGGGTCCAACAAGAAGTCTCCTCTACTTTGACAAGTTTCACTCTCTTCCCAATGAAGCCAAAAAGGTATGTGATCTCTCCTCTTAAGCTTAACTAGGAAGTCTCAATTCCACCAGCATTTACCCTCAAAAATGTTCAGCTTCTAACCTCCCTAGCAACCAGCCCAATGCCTTAATTTATAGTGCAATGGAGGGAAGTTACTAGGTCCTCCTTCAAAGGGATAAAGCCCTCCTAAAAAGGGATAGCTCCTCTCATCAAGGGATTAGCTCCTTCTCTTTTGGGATGCATGAACCACCTAAGAGCGACCAATCCACGTCAAAATTCCTTCTAGAATCATCTAGAATTAACCCAAAGTGAGTTTTTTTAGAATAAACTTGCGCCTTTTTGACTTTCACAGGGGTCCGCACCCACTCCTTTAGGGACAGAGTGGGCAGGTCCGCAATTTTTGTGAACAGGGGGTGCGGGACCGCAGGCAACAGTGAGAGAAAGTGCGGAACCAGAGCTTTGTTGATTTTCAATGTCTTTCTCCCATTTTCAAAGCTTGACGTGAACAACTAAGGTCTAAGACTTGCTTAGGAGGATAGTACAAGTGATGATAGACCCATACTGACTGCAAATAATCATGGTGACGATATTTTTGTGTAACAGATTGCCCCCTAAATTGCGAAGTCTGTAGTAGATGAGGATTTCATTTATTATTTAGGAAGAGTGAAGTACTTTATCATTTCGAGGATCATCTTGTGGAGAGCCTGGTCGAAACCTGTAAAAACATTCAATGCAAGATATATATATGAGATCATATCATCGCTGAGGTAGGCATTCGTATTCTCAGATCAAAACTGACTTAGAAAACTAACTACTGCTCTGATATAGGAATGATCTTGTAATACATCACAAGTATAGACACATGTAGACACAGTATGGACGCAGCCATCTGTTTATGAATAGTCCACAATATAATGAATACAAAATTCCTCGCAGCCTGGATTGCGGAAACTAGATCCAGGGTCTTCATTTCTACTTCCTGAAACAGTACGATTCTATCCATGCGAATGAATGTGTTGAAGTCGAACATGGTAGAAACCACTTGATTACTAGTCAATGATGTAAACTGTTAACAAGTGTGAGAGAAACCACCAGTGATGTCAATGGCTCTCAAAGTACCCAGTACAATCCATGAGATGTGAATAGATGTGTTGATGTCGAACATGTCACGGAATCCTTTGATCGAAGGTCAATGATGCAACCTGTCGTCAAAGGCGAGAAACCTGCCATTGAGGCATGCAGATCCCAAGGTACTGACGATTTCTAGATCATCTTTCTAGATAATGAGCTGAAGTCGATAGAAAGCAATCCGTCACAGGCAAGCCCACAACACGAAATCATAGATCAAGTTGAAGAAATTTAGTTGCAAGGACTGACTCAGGGATGGTCAAGATGGATGACAGATATTTTGCAGAGGAATGGCTTTATTGCAGTGACCTCTTGAACACATAACGACACAGTAGATGGTTTGGTGACAATTGACCCAAAGTTAATACCCAGAAACCGGCTGAAGACTTTCAATGTGGTTTGATCAACTATTAGGCAAAGAATTTCCCAACCCAGGTGAATAAAAGTGTCGTGTTCAAGAGTGGTTACAAAGTATGACAAACAGGCTCATTTTTCTCTCTTTTCCCCCACCATTTCTGGCAAGTACCTCTTTATTTTTGACAAGCTTGAGGAGGATAACATTTGCTTGATTATAAGCTCATCCTTCAGATGAGTCCAACTTAGTTTAAATTCGAACCTTAAGAAGGAGTGGTTTGTTCCTTTTTGTAATTGAATAGGTCCTCTACTGTTAAATTTTAACGAGTCCAGTATAGGAGAAACTCGGCGTTTTTCCATTTTAGAGAGTCTGAAAAAACTTAAGAAGACTCCAGGGTTGATATTTTTCGTAAATTTGTGTATCCCAAGCCCGAAAAAGTATAAAATAATACTTGAGAGAACCACTTGATCTTTACGACCAAGGAGTACTTTTCGTAATTAGTGCCCCTGATCCGAAAAAGTAAAAAAGCGATCAACAACACATCGTTTTATAACCAATATCGAATTTGAAACGACAAAAATCCGACAATTTTTTCATGTTTTTATGATCAGAAAAGAGCTGTAAGTGGACCATCTTTTTAATTCCGTTTTAACGAGTTTAAAAAGAAAAACTCGGTGATCTTTTCATGTTTTAGGAGTCAGAAAAGAGCTTAAAGGTGACTCTAAATGTTTTTTTTGTCGAAAATGATCGATTTCGCCTAAACAATCCGTTATCCTGAACAAAAATTGCAAACATTACTCATACCTGTTTGAAATGGATAAAAATGTTGCAAAAGTTACCTTTCTAAAGTGAAACATAAACAAATTTACAATTCATTTATTCAAAAAACTTATAAAAAGGGCTTTCTTCAATTCATTTTTACCGTTTGAGATTTGGGTGAGAAAATAGTGCTTTTGTTCAGAAACTTCCCATGAAGATTGCGGAAAATCCATCCGTCAGAATCGAACGCCGTCTTCTCCAAGTAATCCACATCATCCTACTCTTTAAATTCAACCATTTCAATTTGTGTTTTAGGGTTTTATTTCATTTTTTAGAGGGTTTTTAGGTTAGAATCCCGCGCGCGCGGGCCCGCAGGGATGACACTGGCAGCCTGCAGACCCCGACTTTTTCTCAATGAGGAAAAAGTCAGGGGTCCACACCTTCCATGAAGGCAAGGTGCGGACCCACGCACTGTCTCTAATAGAGAGGTTGCGGTCCCCGCAGCAAGGGTTTTTAACCCAAAATTTCTCAAAATTGACCCAAACAATTTAATTTCTTACATTCTAATTTGCCTTTTTGTTTGATGTAGAGTATACATCATGCTTGATTAGCAAGAACGGGAGCATGAGGATGTAGACCTTGCCACGTTAAATCACCAACCTTCGATCGATGCATTGAAGGCATGCAGCTTGTACAAATTCTGGGCCATACCAGGCATGAGGGCCCAGGTGGACTTCTTGCAGTGGCTGGTAGAAAGGTGGAGCATATAGGACTAGTGCTTCTTCATTGGTGGCCACCAGCTCGAAATTGAATGAGCAGACATATACTTTTTGACTGGATTGCCTAACAGAGGCGAAGACTTGACTCTATTCGGGACTAGGCCAGGTGGCCAGTCTGTTGATAGCCTCCGGCTAGAGTTCTGCAACAGCCACGCTAGAGACAAAGGGATAGACATTAAAACCATATCCCGTCCTGAACTCATGGTAATCGCGTTTACTGTTACCAGACTTTGCGGGAGTGTCGCACTACATATTGCCACTGGATCCGAGATGCGGATGGCAGTTGACTGCTTTCGAGGCACCATCTTCAATTGGTGTGATGCTGTGTTGGCTAATGTAAAAGGCCAACTGACCAGAGCCAAGAACGGACAACTGAAGACCTTTGGTTATGGGGCTTTGGTTGTGAGCTTTGGTCTAGAGAGGGTCCCAATGTTGGTCCCGCAGCACCTTACTGTTGGAGGTGGGCTTCCTTGAGAGCCCAAACTGATGCGATGGGTTTCAGTTATGGCCCGTCATCCTGATGAGGGGACAGAGGTCATTCGATTCAAACCTGAGTATTTCCATTGGTCAGAAAACCAGTTTTTTGCTATTCAGGACTTCCCTTACGTTGGGGTAGATTTTCGCGATGACCCAGACATGGCTCTTCCACCAGGAGAGCAATGCGATGACTCAGGTAAAATAATTTTCAACATTTTCCTATTTTAATTTTTTTTTGTTTTTATGTCGTCCCAAAATTGATAGTAAAAGTTTCAATGCAGATGTGGGTCCACAGCGACTAGCCGCTCTCCGGCCTTACGAGAGGAAACAACCAGCTGCAGCGGCGCCAGCCCCACAGGACGAACAGTAGAGACCTTGGCCGAGTTGGAGAGTCATCTAGAGCGCTTGATAGGGGACATTCCAGAGACCGGTATAGATGACATTCCTCGTCGACTACAACGCTATGTGATTGGGGTCCCAGGACATTTTAGGAGGTTCCATTCTAAGGTGGCCCGTACAGTGGTTTCTTATCGAGATCATCACCAGTGATAGGATGATCTCCTATTGTAGACACATATGACATTTTTGCTTTTTGTACTTATCATTTTTGTCGATCATAAGGTGTTTTCAACCTATGATCGAGGACGATGTATACTTTGACACACTCCTATATATATATCACTATTACCGGCTTATCTTGTAAATCATGTTATGGGATGGTTTTATACATGTATGATTATTGCAAATGTCTACTTCACATTCGAGAAGCAATTGCATCTGCTAATGTATTTAAAGATCTTGGAATATGCTGATATTCAATATAATCAAATTCACGTTCCAAGAGACACACTCTAAAAAATAATCTTAATAACACCGGATTTCTAATGGCATACACTCTATTAAGTTGTAATACAACGAGTTCAGAATCTAACCTCACTATCAAACTCCGAATCCCAATTGAAATAGATTCAGATAATAACTCAATCATTGCACTATACTCGGCAATGTTTTTCGTTGTTTGACCAAGGCTTACCCCATGCATAGATACCAACTCATAAGAGGGTGAATAGATAACCCAAGCTGCGGAAGAAATGTTCCGTGTATTACGACAAGCACCATCAGCGAAACCAATGTATGTTTGGAGAGGCATCAACATCTGCAATATCAAGAGTAAAACCAAGATAAGCAGGAATAATGACGAAAAACACTCTCTAAGCTAAGCGCACTTTTTAAACTAAAACACACCAGCTAGAAAGAAAACTATCCTAACTAAAAATATCCATACCCATTCTTTTAAGCATAATACCTCTTCAGGTAAAGACCATTTCTGGGTTTACCTAAAGAGTCCCCGTCAACGTCTACCAATTCATAGGCCCCTTTTGCTAGCTTTCGCTTGACAACATAGGGACCATGCCACATAGGAACGAATTTTCCAGCGCCTAATTTATCATTAGCTTGATCGTACAATAAGACTAGATCTCCTTCCGAAAAATTTCGAGGGGTCACATTTCGATCATACCGAGCTTTAATACGTTTTGCATGAGTTTCGATCGCCAATGCAGCATCACGTTGATTCTCATCTAATTGAGCCAAGTATAACAAACATTTTTCCTCTTCGAAAGTGGCTGGAAGTAACTCGATGGCCATTTGCAATGACGGCATTTCGCATTCAATGGGTAACACAGCTTCCAGACCATAAACTAGTTGGAAAGGAGTGAACCCTGTTGACGTTTTTACTGAGGTTCGATACACCCAAAGCGCTAAAAATAGCATGTTATGCCAATTCGACCGATGAATCCCAATGATTCGTCGGATCATGATGACTAAGACTTTGTTGATGGATTCAACCAGACCATTAGCTTGTGGATAATAAGGAGTTGAACTATCGTGACGCAAGCCAAGCTGGCCTATAAGTTCGGTCATCATAACGTTTCGAAAATGATGCCCATGATCAGTGATAATCGCTTGTGGAACACCAAACCTAGCAATTATATGATTGAACACGAAAATTGCAGTTGTTTTGCCGTCTGCCTCAAATGTAGGCATCGCCTCGGCCCACTTGGTAAAATAATCTACCACAAGGATGATATATGCATGCCCCCCGATCGAGTGAGGGTTACATGTAATAAATCGATACCCCATTTGGCAAAAGTACCAATGGCAATTATAGGGTGGAGAGGAGCAGGTGGAGCGCGCATCTTTCGATCAAAAATTTGGCAGTTGTGGCATTTTCGGACCGCGTTAATACAATCTTTAAACAAAGACGGCTAGAAGTAGCCAGCACGCAATATCTTTTGGGCTGTGGCATACCCAGACATATGACCGCCACACACTCTAGAGTGACAGTCATTTAGAACCCTTTCAGCTTCCTTGTGAGCTAAACAACGTCGAAAAGCAGAGTCCACCCCAGGACGATAAAGAGTATCTCCAATAATTCTGAATTGTTGGGACTGGAATCGTATTTTTCGACGTTCTGACCTTGAAATTTCTGGCCGAAAGGATTGGGTCTGGAGATAAACGATGATATCCCCATACCACGGATCTAAAGTGCTGATTAGAAACAAGGATTCGTCCGCAATGGGCTCCTCCGCCACAGTTTCCGTGTCAACGCGCGGGAAGTCACACATTAACTCCGCAAAAACTAAAGATTTCTTAGACTTAGATTTTTCAAATTCCAAGTCGAACTCCTGCAGGATCACAATCCATTTGGAGTACTTTCCCCCTAGCAATTGCTTGGTCAAAATGTAGATCATAGGGTTGCAATCAGAAATTACTGTAGTTTTACATAGTAAAATGTAGTGACGAAAACGTTGGACAGCTTGAACAGCTGCCAATGCCAATTTCTCCACATGTGAGTATTTTAGCTCAGTTGGATTTAAAGTTCGACTAAGGTAATATATCACATGTTCAATACCGAATTCATCTTCCTGAACTAAGAACATTCCAATGGTGGAATGAGAGGCGGCGAGATACAAGAAGTAGTCCTGGTTGTAGTTGGGAGGATGCAATAACGGTGCATGGGTCAACGCGTGTTTTAGTGCATCGAAATATTTTTGAGCTATCTCATCCCAATAGAATGGAGTATTCTGTTCCAACAACCAGGCAAAACCCTTTGTAACCTCGGCGTAGTTAGGAATGAATCGTCGTAAAAAGTTTGCTTTCCCTTGCAAACTTTTGAGTTGGCGAAGACTTGAAGGAGGAGGAAATTTGACAATAGCTTCAACCTTCGAGGGATCGACGCGAATGCTGGCTTTTGAAACAATAAACCCCAGCAATCGACCTGTTTGTATACAGAAAACACACTTGTGTGGATTCAACCTAATCCGATAATGCCTACACCTCATAAAAATTGCTCGTAAATGGATGAGATGATCAACTCGATGTAATGAATGAGCAGGAAAATCATCGAGATAGGGTTGCACAATGTGCTTGATGCCATGAAACGCATAAGACATGGCCCTTTGAAAAGTTTCCTCGGCATTCTTGAGCCCAAAAGGTAATTTGCAATAAACGAATGTCCCTCATGGACAAATGAAATCCATTTTTGGTTGATCGGCAGGTAGAATATTGAATTGATTGTATCCGGAAAAACCATCCATGAAGGAGAATATTTCGCTGCCGGCACAATCATCAATGATTTCATCCATATAGGGAGTTGGGTAATTGTCCTTTGGACAGGCTCGATTAATGTCCCGATAATCAATACATATTCTTATTGTCCCTTGCTTTTTGTTAACTGGAACAATATTCGATACCCAATCTGTTAACGGAATCGGATAAATGAAACCTGCTTTGAGTAATTTTTCAACTTCTGCTTTAATAACAGCAGCTTTTCTTGGGTGAATCTGACGCAAACGTTGCCGGACGGGTTTAGCGTCCGGGTAAGTCTTGATTTCATGAACAACAATTGCGGGGTCAATTCCTGGCATTTCCTCATATGACCAGGCAAACACGTCTCGGAATCCTTGAAATAGGGCCTTATATTTAAATTTCATCTTCTATACACGAGGCACCTATATGAATGTTTTCAATAATTCCAGGCTTAATCGAAATGTCAATAGGAATAGTTCGAGAAATGTTTCCCAAATTTAACTTTGAATCAGGATTTTTCATTGGATTCTGAGGTTCCTTGACATATTCAGTCGTAAAAATTGATGAAAAATCATTTTCAAAACGATCATTCTCGGGTAAGAACGAAGATCGATGATGGAGATCTTCCCATGGTAAATCATCGACACATAGGATTTCATGAATTTTCTCATCAGAGTGAACAAGTTCGGAAAACGTTGTTGAATCCGAGTTTGATGTGAAAAGTGATTCCTCATGGACCACATTCATTAAGTCAGTTTTGGTTGAAGATGGGTCGGTAAACGATTGCACGGCCTCATACGCAATTTCATATGGACTCAAAGGCATAACATCACCAAATGAGTCTATCTCAGATTCAGAAGGTATGATCCAAGGATCATCATAAACTATGGTGTCTGACGAAATCCTATGAATGGTTGCAAAAGAAGGCGATGCGTTGATCGGAGGAAAAGGAAAAGTTCCTAGTAAACTGACATCTTTAACTAGTCCTACTCCAACATCCTTATACGGGATATTTTACCGACATGCTAAATGCTTTCAGAAGAGACTGGGTCGGAAGAAAAGTAAGCCAGCTGGTCTATTGTTACGATCTTTCCATTATGAGGAAACTTTATAACCCAAAATATCGATGAAACGACACCTGTCATAGCGTAAGACCAACTACGACCCAAGAGAAGGTTGTAATCTAGAGGGGCATCAACCACCTCCACATCTAGATTAATAGTTTTTCCTTCAACCCCTATAGGTAAATCCTATAGAATGCCAAAAGGATGAAATCCACGGCCATCAAAGGCCTTTAGAATCGTCGGGGATTGATTTAGTGAAGGAGAACCAAGCGATCTCCAACACTGTATCGACATAATACACGTTGAGACTCCCTCATCAATCACAGTCCTATGAATAGGCCTGTTTTTTACTATCACTGGGATCTGGAAAGCCATTTGATGAGGTAAGCGCGGTGTACTATTTTCTAGATCAAAAATTATTAGGTTCGAGTCCTGAACGTCAACAGCTCCTATAGCCAAAAAAAGTAATTTACGTTGTGCTGGACATGATTGCAGCACTTCCAAAGCCGACATTGCTGAAGGTGAAACAGCTAAATCCTCAACAATGTTATAGTTCTGAGCCGCTCTCGCATGTGGATTGAGAGCTGACTTTCGAAGTATACCCTTGGCGGGCGTTTGATTACTAAGTATGGATTAGGTTTCTCGATCTGTAGTGGATCAGAACTGGGAGCTGAGGTTGATAGGTCAGAATGAGAAGATTCTACTTCTTTACCATCAACAGGACTTTTACTAACATAGTCATGTGATCGAGTCACAATCCTAACATGGGACATCATCAGTATGGGTTCTTCATTGGCATTCGAGGAAAACCTATCATCTTACTGTCTTCACTTGGAAAAGGATCCTTCAAAACAGCAGGTGTTTGGGAACCTTTGACAATCTTCGCAACCTCTGCACGATGAGGGCAGTCTCTTGTAAAATGCTCTTCGTCACAAATGAGACAAGGATAACGAGGTTTGCGTTTCTCATCATTTGATTCCGCTTTTTCTGGTTTCTCTTTTGAATTTTTGTCTGCTTTATTTTTCTTCTTCCCTTTCTTCTTACCACCAGATTTTGATTTGGCTGTAGATGACTCTACAACATGAATATCAGCGGAAATCTCCGCGGAAGAATCTCTTGTCGGGGAATCTGGCAAGGTTATGATAGGAGAAGAATTCTTGGAAGACTTCTTCTTACTTTTGGTGTTAACCATACCAATCATACCATCAGCGGCATGAGACCCTGAAGGAGCTGCAGCGATTTGATTTTGCTTAGGAAGATCGGGGATTTTCTCGTGTAATGTACCTGACTGAGTATAAACCAAGTCAAGGTACTGCGCTTGAGCAATTACTTGCTCCTCAGTAACGACTCCGACCTTAGCTACATCCTCAGTGATATTTGGCAATAAATATTTTACAAACCATTCAGCTAAAATCTGATCTGGAATAAAAACCTTCACTAAACGCCGTCGACGTCTCCATTCATGAATATGATCTGAAATGTAAGTGGACGTCGACTGCTTTAATGAAGTTAGTAATTCCGTGCCATTGTCATATCTGACTGGCAACTGAAAATGAGTTAAAAACGAGGTAGCTAACTGACTAAAATTATAAAAAGTGGCTCGCGGTAACTCAATGTACCACCTGGCCGCAAGACAAATTACAGTGCGTTGGAAACGCCTTAGACGGATTGAATCATCTGAAATGGAGTTAGACACACACCAGAGGTGATAAGTCATCACATGGTTCGATGGGTCCTCTCCTGATTTTCCTTCAAACTTAGGAATATCACTAGGCAACTTATTCGGCATTGGCGGCCAAAACGGAAGATAGTTAATGGGATCGTTCATTAGGCGCGACAAGTCAGGAAAGTCCAAAGTTGCGATAAATGGTAACTGACGATTAGGGTACCTAAAACTCTGGGTCATGAGACCAGCCCTAGGAGGAGGATATCCAGGATAACTAGGAATAGGAATTGCATTTGGGATATTGTATCCTCCCGGAAAAACAAGATTAACCGAACCGTACTGGGGTTGTTGAGGTTGTTGCTATGTATACCCAGGGTACGGTTGATACTGATAGACTGGCTGCTGCACAGCCGGACTGAATTGGTACTGTCCCTGGTACGGTTGATAAGTAAATTGTGGTTGACTTGTGACAACCGTACTTGAACCAGGTTGTCCTACAGGCATCTGAACCGAAGTTTGAATTGTGGATCCAAACTGGGGTAAAGATGTCTGAGGAGTTGATACAGGAATAGTAGAAACCGGAGCTGTCGATATTCTAGAAGGAGGTGGGGTAGATTGAACAGATATTGCAGCAGTTGCAGCAGCCGTTTGAGGCGGAGTACGAGGCGTACTAGGCCCAGGCTGAGAAACTACCGAAGGTACTAAAGTTTGAATAGTAGACTGGACAGGTTGCTGGGGTGAACCAGAAACTAAGGGTTGTCCAGTTTGAGATGACAACTGTACATTCGGTTGCAAGACCTGTTGAGTTTGCGATGGGTCCCATACTAATTTCATTCCGGGGTATAGACCCATAACAGGTTGAGAATATTGAGGACCATAACCGGGTTGAGGGTAGGGTTGATAATTCAAAGGTACATTTCCCGTTCCTTGAACATATGATTGACCGGAGGGTGTTTGGAAACCTTGGTTCGAGTACTGACCTTGGGGTTGATACCCTTGAGGCACGTACTGATACTGGGGTTGACCTTGAGGTACATATTGATACTGGGGTTGAGCTTGAGGTACATATTGAGTCTGGGGTTGACCTTGAGGAACGTACTGTCCCGTAGGTATGTATTGTCCTTGAGGTTGCCCCCTAGGCGCAAATTGGGTACCTTGAGGTTGCCCCCAGGCGGTAATTGAGGATTTTGATGCTGCCCCCCAGGCGGTAACTGGCCACCTTGAGGTTGAGGATTAGGAATAGTACCTGACATCATGACAATATCTTCTACACTCAACGTCTTAGTACCATTGTTTCCAGTTAATAACCCTTGTTCAATGGGCTGAGGACATGCTCCCGCAAAAGTAACAGAAAGTGACTGATACCTAGAGGGAACAGAAGGACCACCGTATAAAAAGGATTCTGGCGATTGAGTAAACATGGACGACTGTCTTGACATATTTAACGGAGGATAGTAACCTCTAGGTGTTGGGTGATAAGGAATACGAGGTGGTGAAAAACTTAGCCCTGGGTTTTCCAAAAAATTACTCAATGAAAGATTCCAAGCACTGCTCCCAGGTGGACTGTAAAAAATTGATTCACGCTCCCTAAGTTCTATAACAGGTTGCTTTCAGGGATAGGGATGCCTACTTCTTCTTCCGGAGTAGCAAGTTCTTCGATAGCTATAAGTCTAGAGGGAAGATTTTGGGTAATTATTCTTTCTACCCTGGGTGAACCAGGACCACTAGAAGTTGGAGAGGTAAACCCCGATGTTGGAGTAGCATCAAATTCACTTTCAAGTTGAGATATTTCAGGTTCCTCACCTATATCACTAGTAGATGAAAAGCTACCAGTAATTTCGGAAATAGATACTGATTGTGGATTATACTCTGCTACTAAATCTTGAAAATCAGGATGTACCACCAAAGAAGACTCTCCTTCTTCAGGTGACCCAACTCTACTATCTCTAGGAGTTACGAGGGCTCTTAACCCTTCAGGCTGGCTCGGTGAAAACTCAGGAGGTTGGCCCCGAAGTCTACGGGACTTCCTCGGTAATTCAGCCACGATTAAAAAAATTTAACTACTTCACACGCAAACAAAGTAAAATCTCAATGAAAACCACCTAAAGCCTCTAAAGAACCAAACAAATTTGAATCACACGCCTAAAGAATCTAGGAGATCAAACACACACAAATAGTAACTTTCCGTACTGAAAACACTAGTTGGTGATGAAGCCCAACGTCGCAGAGTTCAATACAGAAATGGCGGTTGGAACAGTTACCCCGATAACCTGCTTAATGAATAGACTGGCACAAGTTCCTCCACTAAACCGTCTCGAGTGAAGAGAACCCCCCAGAAAATCCAAGTGAGTCTAGCCGACGTCTGCTCCAGGTACAGTGGGATCTTCCCACCACTGTCACCTTAGGAAGAATCCTATAGAATATGGTCACTAAGGTTACCAACGGAAACAAATATACCTGGGGGAACAGTCTACGATCCGATACGCATGCAAGGGCAGAGTAACAAGCTCAATCCCCTTGAAGGCTCCTTGACATAATCCAAGGTTTACCAACAAGTGACCCCAGGCTCCTCGACAATGGTTAATCCGAGGTTTACTGTTTTTAATACGTGAATATCTGGCGTTGTTCCCAATGAGGAAGGATTGATTCCCACACTGGTTCGGACACGATCTCATGCTTCTCCTTTAAGAGGAGCTTTCCCAGAGCATAAATGCAACAATTGGATTTCTCTCCTACCGCAAGATACAACTACTTGTTTGTTTTACTGTCTTGGAGAGTTAATTACTCCCTACTCCAAGACACTAGCCTAAGCTATATTGGTGTATCAGAGCCCTAGAAATAAAAATATTACTAGATAGATTTTACTTTAAGCGTTATTTTTATTGGTTTTTGTTTAAGTTAAGAGGTGCGGAGATGAAACTCGTGGTGTGAAGACTCGACTCGAAATCACTAAAAAATGCACTTAAGATGATTAAACAATCTTTTCCCTTCAATGAACTTCTAGCTAGGAAAGAGTTTGAGAATGCAAATACTTGTAAACAAATTAAAAGAAGAGCTTTTTGTCTTTTCCAATGCACTCAAAATGAGACAACTAGTTATTTTCACAAAAATTTCCCTTTTCTCTTCAAAACACTCAACCACTACAAAAACAAACTTTTTTCCAAAAGAGATTTTTTTTTTATTTTTTATAAAACACTCAAAACTATGGAACTAACTAATCTTGAGATCTATAAACTATAAAAACCTATTTGATTTCAAAGCTTACAAGATGTCTTTTTCAAGGATGTTTTACTTAGCTATAAGCAAACTAAGGACTAATTTGTCCAGAATCACAAATCAGTCAAAAAACAACCAATTTTTGTTTTTTTTTCTAAAAATGAAATCCAAACTTTTAACACAAGCTTTTTCGAAGTTTCATAAAGAGAAAACACAAGATGGATTCCTCAACAAAGGTAAATTTTGTAAATGGTCAGACTCATAAGAAGGCTGGTAAAAACCAAGGTGATCTGAGGTTTCTACAGCTTCTAAGCTCAGAGCTACTACAAGACCAAAATGAAAACCAAACCCAACAATCAAAACTTCTAGGAATTTCACTAAAACCCTAACACCAATGGAATTAACCTGAGAAAAGCTTCTAACAAGTTATATGTAGGTCTGGGCAGGGGATAATAACATCTAAACAAAAACTAAGCTGATTAACAGAGAAAATCTTAGGTTTTCCAAAATTTTGACAGGGTCCGCAGGCCCACAGTTCACACAGGTGCGGTACCGCTCTGTGCTAAAAGAAAAAGTGTGGATAGGTCCGCACTGTGTCCCAAGCCGAGGGTGTTGAGATTGCAACAAGATGATGGAGCTTAGTGAAAATAGTTGCCTTCACTAAGTGGGTCCGCAGGCTATTTTTGGCGCAAGTCTATTTTTAGACTATGTCTATTTTTAGACATATGGATCATGTCTATGGATTGCAGGTTGCTATTTATGGATGATTGGTCAAGTTGGGAAAAATAGATGGAATTCTATTTTTGATGAAAGTGTGAGTGATCACAGTGTGAGTGATCAAAGTCTATTTTTAGACTGGCTGTCAAAAATAGAAAAGTCAAATATTATTATCTCACAATAATATTTGGACTATAAACTTAATCTTATTCTCTTGGAGCACTTCAGTTTGAGCTACAGAGGTGGCACATGCAGCTGTCAGAAGGAAATACACTTTTCTTATGAGTCAGTTGAGTTGTTGCATGCATGACTTCAGTTAGAACTCAATCAGTTGAGTTTGGAGTTGATTGTGGAGTTGATGGAGTTGTGTTCAGTTTAGCTTTGTTAAACTGGTTGTATTTAGTCTAACTGGCAAATAGACTAGAGATGAGTTGGGTGAATTAGTTATTAATTAATTCACAAGTTATTAACTCATAATACAACTAATGAATACATCAGTTAACTCAGTTGCATGTCAGTGCATGTTCAGTTCAACAGGGACAGGTGGTAGAGAATCAGATTGCTATCAGTTGTGACTATAGTTGTGCACCAGATCTTGCACAATCAAGGGATTGAGTATGCCAATGAGTTTTCTCACGTATTTGCCCACATTATAGCTTGTGCTCATGTCCAACAAAGTGTGAGTGACTATTTTGTAGGTGAAAAACGAGTTTGGTGAGCCATTCTCATCAGTTCTTGAGCAGGTATTGAGCAGTGGAGGCAGGCAAGCAGTGGAAGAGATTTGGAGATCAGATCTGAGCTGTATTGTGTGTAACAGAGGTGGAGATAATTGTGAGAAGTATTATGCTGTGTAATGTTACATGACTCAATCATTAATATACAGATAGTTGGGGTTTTTAGCGAGATGCTTTCCCCGGAATACATACTGTGTTAATGTGTGAATGCTCTTGATGTTTTATTGTTATTGATGCTGCTATATTGATGATCAACGTAGAGGAGCTTATGTATTGTGTATGTTTTCCGCAATAGTACATGATCAGGATAATCTCCATTGAATATGTGTTAAATTATTCAAAATTTCTACATGGTATCAGAGCAAGCTAGATAATTGTAGAAAAAGTTTCTACATGGTATCAGAGTTGTTGATCATCAGATCTACTATTCAGGAAGTGTTTACATTCTATTTCTTCAGGCAGAGTCTGTAATCGGGCCAAGTAGCCTCTGGATTCATCCTTCCTTTGGAAGGTGAAATATCCGGTAAAAACCCATACAGTCAATCTCTGTACGAGAAATATTTTGTTCTCATGAATTCTAGATCGGAAGCAGTTGAGTTGGTTGCTGGTGGAATTCGAATTTGCAGCAGTGTTGTTGAAATGTCTTTCAATGGATTGCGAATGTTATTCCAAAGCAAGAGCGACCTGGCGCTCAAGGATAAACTCAGTAACAATAAAGGTGAGAATGGATCTTCATCAAAGGTATCTGATGAAGAGAATTGCGCTTTGGCTGCCAACGCAAAGAAAGGGAAGAACAAGAAAGCTTCTCATTCCGGTGCAAAAGGCAAGAAGCATGACATGTCCAAGGTGAAGTGTTTTCACTGTCACCAGCACGGACACTATGCCACAAATTGTCTGCAGAAGAAGAAGAACAAGCAAGCTGTTGGATCTGCAGGGGGAGAGGCCTTAGCTTCTCAGTTTGAGCTTGATTTTTCATTGATCGCATGCTTGGTTTCAAGTGTGATGGGATCAGTGTGGTTCTTGGACAGTGGTGCGTATTTTCACATGACGGGAGATAGAGATTTGTTCTCTGATCTGGAGGACAAAGATCTTGGAGTGCACATCGAGATGGGCGATGATGGTAGATACAGTGCGACCGGTATCGGTACCATTTCCTTTGAGAGGGAGTCTGGTAAACCCTTCGTATTGAAGGAAGTCATGCATGTTCCAGGATTGAAGAAGAATCTTATCTCAGTGGCGATGTTAGAAGACAAGGGGTATGATGTTGTTTTCAGTGAGGGAAAGGCTTTCCTGCGTAGCAAGACAACTGGTGAGACCCAAAAGATAGGGGTTCGAGTGAGGAACCTTTATCAGTTGCATGTAGATGGATGCGCAGCAATGGCAGGCAAGGCAGAAGGATTGGTGAGCCGGGATGATGGCGAGTTGTGGCACAGGAGATTGGGTCACCTTCACCATGGAGCCTTGAAGATACTGCAGCAGATCACTACAGGGCTTCCTAAAGGCACACTTGCGCAGTCAGATCAGTGCAAGGGGTGTACTTTGGGGAAGTTTGTGAAGCCACCTTTCACGAGAAGGATATTCGCGCCACGACGATCCTTGAGAGAATTCACATAGACGTGTGTGGACCTTTCTCAGTTGCTTCGACAGCAAAACACAGGTATTATGTGATTTTTGTTGATGATTTCTCTCGTAAGTGCTGGATCTTCTTCATGCAGAAGAAGAGCGAGACATATTCAAAGTTCTGTGAATTCAAAGCACTGGTCGAGAAGGAGTCGGGGAAGAAGGTGAAGGCTCTTAGGAGCGATAATGGTGGTGAATACATCTCGGACGAGTTCAAGGATTTCTGCAAGACAGAAGGGATTCATAGAGAGCTCATAGCTCCCCATAACCCACAGCAGAACGGGGTAGCTGAGCGGAAGAACAGAACGATTGTGGGTGCTGCACGAGCAATGTTGCATGATCAGGGCCTACCCTTTCACTTGTGGGTGGAAGCATGCAATACAGCAGTTTATGTGCAGAACCATTGTCCTCATAGGATACTTGGCATGAGTACACCTGAGGAGACTTATTCTGGTAAGAAGCCTGATCTTTCTCATTTGAGGATTTTTGGTGCTAACGTTTACATGCATGTGACGAAGGATGCCAGGAAGAAGTTGGAGCCGACCGCAGAGGTTGGGATATTTGTGGGGTACACTGATACGCCCCACAACTATCGTGTGTATTTGCTAGACAGTGGTAAAACTGTTGTGCGACGGGATATAAAATTTCAGGAGGAGAAAGCCATGAAGTGTTCGCTTGAGAGGGAGCTACACTTGCATGCAGATGAGGAGCTATTAGTTCCTAAGGATGAGCTTCAGGACGAGGTTCATGGAGTGGAAGAGACCACTCATGCAGCGCCAACCATCAGAGGGCGAAAGCGCTTGACAGAAGCTGAGCGACTGGCTCAAGATGCAGAGAAAGTTGTAGGACCACCTACAGCCCAACGCAGGCAGAGACAGTCACCTGATCGGTACACTGGATACATGGCTCTTATGAGAAAGTGTGTTGTGACTGAGCCATCCTCTTTCGAGGAAGCTGTGGAGGATCCCGAATGGGTAGACGCCATGGTGGAAGAGTATGATTCTATTGTCAGAAACAGTGCATGGGAGATTGTTCCTAGACCGGAAGGGAAATCAGTGGTGGGTTCGAGATGGATCTACAAAGTTAAGTAGGCAGCTGACGGGAGTGTGGAGAAGTACAAGGCAAGATTTGTTGCCCGAGGTTTTTCACAGATCGAGGGGATCGATTATGAGGAGACCTTTGCACCTGTCGCAAGGTATTCTTCCATAGGGACGATTCTTGCTCTCTCAGCGCAGATGGGATGGCACATTCATCAGATGGATGTAAAGACTGCGTTCCTCAATGGAGTCATTGAGGAGGAGGTGTACATTGAGCAGCCCGAAGGCTTTAAGGTCTTCAGCAGCGAGTCGCATGTGTGCAGGCTCAAGAGAGCGCTATATGGGTTGAAGCAAGCACCACGTGCTTGGTACACACGGATAGACAACTATTTCACAGGACTTGGATTCTCCAAGAGCGAGGCGGATCCGAACCTATACCAGATTGTGGTGGAGGGTAAGTTGCTTATCATTGTACTGTATGTTGATGATTTGATTCTAACGGGTGATGAGCTGTTGATACTGTCATGCAAGAAGGATCTTGCTACAGAGTTTGAGATGAAGGATTTGGGCCTCCTTCACTATTTCCTAGGATTGGAAATATGGCAGCGCAGTGGTGGACTGTTTGTTTCTCAGGGCAAGTATGCTCGGGAGATACTGGAGAAGTTCAACATGCATGGCTGCAAGCCTGTTGATACTCCTCTTCCTGGAGGTTGGAGGAAGGAGGATGCCACTTCGGGAGAAGAAGTGGATGCCACTGTTTATCGACAGTTGGTGGGGTCGCTGATGTATTTGGTGAATACACGACCTGATATATGCTATCCAGTTAACCAGCTTTCACAAGCTATGGTTAAGCCTACCAAGCTCTTCTGGAAGGCGCGAAAGCATGTATTGCGCTACTTGAGAGGCACATCGGGATATGGTTTGTGGTACAGACAGGAGGATGAGGTGAAGCTATGTGGTTTCACAGATGCAGATTGGGCAGGGAGCCCAACGGACAGAAAGAGCACATCAAGAGGGGTCTTCAGTATCAGATCGACAGTAGTTTCTTGGTACAGCAGGAAGCAGAGATCTGTGTGGATGAGGATGATCTTGGTCGGGTTTTTCGGGTCCAAGCACATCAGGTACCATCATATCAAATATTGTGTGCAGCGGAGGATCATGTTACTTTCGTACATTCCAATGGAGGATTAGGATGCTCATATTCTGACGAAGGCTCTCACCAGGAGCAAATTCGAGTACCACCGAGGAAGAATAGGGGTTGTTGATAATCCATATCTTGTCGAGAGGGAGTGTTGAGATTGCAACAAGATGATGGAGCTTAGTGAAAAGAGTCACCTTCACTAAGTGGGCCCACAGGCTATTTTTGGCGCAAGTCTATTTTTAGACATATGGATCATGTCTATGGATTGCAGGTTGCTGTTTATGGATGATTGGTCAAGTTGGGAAAAATAGATGGACTTCTATTTTTTATGAAAGTGTGAGTGATCACAGTGTGAGTGATCAAAGTCTATTTTTAGACTGGCTGTCAAAAATAGAAAAGTCAAATATTATTATCTCACAATAATATTTGGACTATAAACTTAATCTTATTCTCTTGGAGAAATTCAGTTTGAGCTACAGAGGTGGCACATGCAGCTGTCAGAAGGAAATACGCTTTTCTTATGAGTCAGTTGAGTTGTTGCATTCATGACTTCAGTTAGAGCTCAATCAGTTGAGTTTGGTGGAGTTGATTGTGGAGTTGATGGAGTTGTGTTCAGTTTAGCTTTGTTAAACTGGTTGTATTTAGTCTAACTGGCAAATAGACTAGAGATGAGTTGAGTGAATTAGTTATTAATTAATTCACAAGTTATTAACTCATAATACAACTAATGAATACATCAGTTAACTCAGTTGCATGTCAGTACATGTTCAGTTCAACAGGGACAGGTGGTAGAGAATCAGATTGCTATCAGTTGTGACTATAGTTGTGCACCAGATCTTGCACAATCAAGGGATTGAGTATGCCAATGAGTTTGCTCACGTATTTGCCCACATTATAGCTTGTGCTCACGTCCAACAAAGTGTGAGTGACTATTTTGCAGGTGAAAAACGAGTTTGGTGAGCCATTCTCATCAGTTCTTGAGCAGGTATTGAGCAGTGGAGGCAGGCAAGCAGTGGAAGAGATTTGGAGATCAGATCTGAGCTGTATTGTGTGTAACAGAGGTGGAGATACTTGTGAGAAGTATTATGCTGTGTAATGTTACATGACTCAATCATTAATATACAGATAGTTGGGGTTTTTAGCGAGATTCTTTCCCTGGGATACATACTGTGTTAATGTGTGAATGCTCTTGATGTTTTATTGTTATTGATGCTGCTATATTGATGATCAACGTAGAGGAGCTTATGTATTGTGTATGTTTTCCGCAATAGTACATGATCAGGATAATCTCCATTGAATATGTGTTAAATTATTCAAAATTTCTACAGAGGGTACGGTCCTCTCCCAAAGTTATGAAAAAAAAAATAATCCTAGATCTACTAAATCTACCCAATTCCACACATAACAAGCCAAAAACAGAAACAAAAACACAGTTTCTCAGGTCAAAGTAAAAACAAGGAAAAAATCAAGTCCCTAGCGGAGTCGCCATTTTGTCACATGGAATGAGTCGATCTTGCGGACAAGATAGACCTTCATAGAATCTAACCATATCTAGTGACAAGCAAGCCAATCAAAAACTATCTTTCCCTAAATATGCATTTATAAACAAAGGCAAACAAGTGTTTAGGCCTACCTTGGGTCCAATGCAAGTTTGTGGAAGCCCCGCTCCTTTTATCCAAATGAGCTCCCTTGTTGCGAATCTGCAAACACAAACAAGCAAACAAATTAAATAGCACCTGAAAAGCCAATATCATAAAGCATACTTAACATGATGATCAAGGAATTCATGAAACAAATGACATAAGACAATTTGTTGAGAAAAATGAATCTGATTGTATTAATTCAAATCAAAGAAGAACTTTACAACCTGTGCCTTGATGTTGTACAAGCTCCTCCCAGGGTCCAACAAGAAGTCTCCTCTACTTTGACAAGTTTCACTCTCTTCCCAATGAAGCCAAAAAGGTATGTGATCTCTCCTCTTAAGCTTAACTAGGAAGTCTCAATTCCACCAGCATTTACCCTAAAAAATGTTCAGCTTCTAACCTCCCTAGCAACCAGCCCAATGCCTTAATTTATAGTGCAATGGAGGGAAGTTACTAGGTCCTCCTTCAAAGGGATAAA
This sequence comes from Pinus tabuliformis, assembly GCA_031772625.1. Taxonomy (NCBI): domain Eukaryota; kingdom Viridiplantae; phylum Streptophyta; class Pinopsida; order Pinales; family Pinaceae; genus Pinus; species Pinus tabuliformis. The sequence continues at coordinate 601,894,189 of CM062813.1, read as the reverse complement.
GCCCTCCTAAAAAGGGATAGCTCCTCTCATCAAGGGATTAGATCCTTCTCTTTTGGGATGCATGAACCACCTAAGAGCGACCAATCCACGTCAAAAGTCCTTCTAGAATCATCTAGAATTAACCCAAAGTGAGTTTTTTTAGAATAAACTTGCGCCTTTTTGACTTTCACAGGGGTCCGCACCCACTCCTTTAGGGACAGAGTGGGCAAGTCCGCAGTTTTTGTGAACAGGGGGTGCGGGACCGCAGGCAACAGTGAGAGAAAGTGCGGAACCAAAGCTTTGTTGATTTTCAATGTCTTTCTCCCATTTTCAAAGCTTGACTTGAAGAGCTGAGGTCTGAGACTTGCTTAGGAGGATAGTACAAGTGATGATAGACCCATACTGACTGCAAATAATCATGGTGACGATATTTTTGTGTAACGGATTGCCCCCTAAATTGCGAAGTCTGTAGTAGATGAGGATTTCATTTATCATTTAGGAAGAGTGAAGTACTTTATCATTTTGAGGATCATCTTGTGGAGAGCCTGGTCGAAACCTGTAAAAACATTCAATGCAATATATATATATGAGATCATATCATCGCTGAGGTAGGCATTCCCATTCTCAGATCAAAACTGACTTAGAAAACTAACTACTACTCTGATATAGGAATGATCTTGTAATACATCACAAGTATAGACACATGTAGACACAGTATGGACGCAGCCATCTGTTTATGAATAGTCCACAATATAATGAATACAAAATTCCTCGCAGCCTGGATTGCGGAAACTAGATCCAGGGTATTCATTTCTACTTCCTGAAACAGTAAGATTCTATCCATGCGAATGAATGTGTTGAAGTCGAACATGGTAGAAACCATTTGATTACTAGTCAATGATATAAACTGTTAACAAGTGTGAGAGAAACCACCAGTGATGTCAATGGCTCTCAAAGTACCCAGTACAATCCATGAGATGTGAATAGATGTGTTGATGTCGAACATGTCACGGAATCCTTTGATCGAAGGTCAATGATGCAACCTGTCGTCAAAGGCGAGAAACCTGCCATTGAGGCATGCAGATCCCAAGGTACTGACGATTTCTAGATCGTCTTTCTAGATAATGAGTTGAAGTTGATAGAAAGCGATCCGTCGCAGGCAAGCCCACAACACGAAATCATAGATCAAGTTGAAGAAATTTAGTTGCAAGGACTGACTCAGGGATGGTCAAGATGGATGACAGATATTTTGCAGATGAATGGCTTTATTGGCAGTGACCTCTTGAACACATAACGACACAGCAGATGGTTTGGTGAAAATTGACCCAAAGTTAATACCCAGAAACCGGCTGAAGACTTTCAATGTGGTTTGATCAACTGTTAGGCAAAGGATTTCCCAACCCAGGTGAATAAAAGTGTCGTGTTCAAGAGTGGTTACAAAGTATGACAAACAGGCTCATTTTTCTCTCTTTTCCCCCACCATTTCTGGCAAGTACCTCTTTATTTTTGACAAGCTTGAGGAGGATGACATTTGCTTGATTATAAGCTCATCCTTCGGATGAGTCCAACTTAGTTTAAATTCGAACCCTAAGAAGGAGTGGTTCGTTCCTGTTTGTAATTGAACAGGTCCTCTACTGTTAAATTTTAACGAGTCCAGTATAGGAGAAACTCGGCGTTTTTCAATTTTAGAGAGTCTGAAAAAACTTAAGAAGACTCCAGGGTTGATCTTTTTCGTGAATTTGTGTCTCCCAAGCCCGAAAGAGTATAAAATAATACTTGAGAGAACCGCTTGATCTTTACGACCAAGGAGTACTTTTCGTAATTAGTGCCCCTAATTCGAAAAAGTAAAAAAACGATCAATGACACATCGTTTTATAACCAATATCAAATTTGAAACGACAAAAATCCGGCAATCTTTTCATCTTTTTATGGTCAGAAAAGAGCTGTAAGTGGACCGTCTTTTTAGTTCCATTTTAATGAGTTTAAAAAGAAAAACTCGGCGATCTTTTCATGTTTTAGGAGTCAGAAAAGAGCTTAAAGGTGACTCTAAATGTTTTTTTCGTTGAAAATGATCGATTTCGCCTGAACAATCCGTTATCCTGAACAAAAATTGCAAACATTTCTCATACCTGTTTGAAATGGATAAAAATGCTACAAAAGTTACCTTTCTAAAGTGAAACATAAACAAATTTACAATTCATTTATTCAAAAAACTTATAAAAAGGGCTTTCGTCAATTCATTTTTAACGTTTGAGATTTGGGTGAGAAAATAGTGCTTTTGTTTTGAAACTTCCCGTGAAGATTGCGAAAAATCCATCCGTCAGAATCGAACGCCGTCTTCTCCAGGTAATCCACATCATCCTACTCTTCAAATTCAACCATTTCAATTTGTGTTTTAGGCTTTTATTTCATTTTTTAGAGGGTTTTTAGGTTAGAATCCCGCGCGTGGGGGCCCGCAGGCATGACACTGGCAGCCCACGGACCCCGACTTTTTCTCAATGGGGAAAAAGTCAGGGGTCCGCACCTTCCATGAAGGCAAGGTGCGGACCCATGCACTGTCTCTAATAGAGAGGGTACGGTCCCCGCAGCAAGGGTTTTTAACCCAAAATTTCTCAAAATTGACCCAAACAATTTAATTTCTTGCATTCTAATTTGCCTTTTTGTTGGATGTAGAGTGTACATCATGCTTTATTAGCGAGAACGGGAGCATGAGGACGTAGATCTTGCCGCGTTAAATCACCAACCTTCGATTGATGCATTGAAGGCATGCGGCTTGTACAAATTCTGGGCCATACCTGGCATGAGGGCCCAGGTGGACTTCTTGCAGTGGCTGGTAGACAGGTGGAGCATACAGGACCAGTGCTTCTTCATTGGTGGCCACCAGCTCGAAATTGAGCCGGCAAACATATACTTTTTGACTGGTTTTCCTAAGAGAGGTGAAGACTTGACTCTATTCGGGACTAGGCCAGGTGGCCAGTCTGTCGATAGCCTCCGGCTAGAGTTCTACAACAGCCAGGCTAGAGACAAAGGGATAAACATTAAAACCATATCCCGTCCTAAACTCATGGTAATCGCGTTTACTGTTACCAGACTTTGCGGGAGTGTCGCACTACATATTGCCACCGGATCCCAGATGTGGATGGCAGATGACTGCTTTCGAGGCACCATCTTCAACTGGTGCGATGCTGTGTTCGCTAATGTAAAAGGCCACCTGACCAGAGCCAAGAACGGACAACTGAAGACCTTTGGTTATCGGGCTTTAGTTGTGAGCTTTGGTCTGGAGAGGGTCCCAATGTTGGTCCCACAGCACCTTACTGTTGGAGGTGGGCTTCCTCGAGAGCCCAAACTGATGCGATGGGTTGCAGTTATGGCCCGTCATCCTGACGAGGGGACAGAGGTCGTTCGATTCAAACCTAAGTATTTCCATTGGTTGGAAAACCAGGTTTTTGCTATTTAGGACTTCCCTTACGCTGGAGTAGATTTTCGCAGTAACCTAGACATGGCTCTTCCACCAGGAGAGCAATGGGATGACTCAGGTAAAATCATTTTCAACATTTTCCTATTTTAATTTTTTTTTGTTTTTATGTCGTCCCAAAATTGATAGTAAAGGTATCAATGCAGATGTGGGTCCACAGCGACCAACCACTCTCCGGCCTTACAAGAGGAAACAACCAGCTGCAGTGGCGCCAGCCCCACAGGACGAATCAGCAGAGACCTTGGCCGAGTTGGAGAGTCATCTAGAGCGCTTGACAGGGGACATTACAGAGACCGGCATAGATGACATTCCTCGTCGACTACAGCGCTATGTGATTCGGGTCCCAGGACCTTTTAGGAGGTTCCTTTGTAAGGTGGCCCGTATAGTTGTTTCTTATCGAGATCATCACCAATGATAGGATGATCACCTATTGTAGACACATATGACATTTTTTCTTTTTGTACTTATCATTTTTTCCGATCATAAGGTGTTTTTCAACCTATGATCGAGGACGATGTATATTTTGACACACTCCTATATATATATATCACTACTACTGGCTTATCTTGTAAATCATGTTATGGGATGGATTTAAATTTACATGTATGATTATTGCAAATGTCTACTTAACATTCGAGAAGCAATTACATCTCCTAATGTATTTAAAGATCTTGGAATATGCTGATATTCAATATAATCAAATTCACGTTCCAAGAGACGCACTCTCAAAAATAATCTTAATAACACTGGATTTCTAATGGCATACACTCTATTAAGCTGTAATACAATGAGTTCAGAATCTAACCTCACTATCAAACTCCGAATCCCAAATGAAATAGATTCAGATAATAACTCAATCACTGCACTATACTCGGCAATGTTGTTCGTTGTTTGACCGAGGCTTACCCCATGCATAGATACCAACTCATCAGAGGGTGAATAGATAACCCAAGCTGCGGAAGAAATGTTCCGTGTATTACGACAAGCACCATCAGCGAAACCAATGTATGTTTGGAGAGGCATCGACATCTGCAATATCAAGAGTAAAACCAAGATAAGCAGGAATAATGACGAAAAACACTCTCTAAGCTAAGCACACTTTTTAAACTAAAACACACCAGCTAGAAAGAAAACTATCTTAACTAAAAACTCCATACCCATTCTTTTAAGCATAATACCTCTTCAGGTAAAGACCATTTCTGGGTTTACCTAAAGAGTCCCCGTTAATGTCTACCAATTCATAGGCCCCTTTTGCTAGCTTTCGCTTTACAACATAGGGACAATGCCACATAGGAACGAATTTTCCAACGCCTAATTTATTATTAGCTTGATCGTACAATAAGACTAGATCTCCTTCCGAAAAATTTCGAGGGGTCACATTTCGATCATACTGAGCTTTAATACGTTTTGCGTGAGTTTCGATCGCCAATGCAGCGTCACGTCGATTCTCATATAATTGAGCCAAGTATAACAAACGTTTTTCCTCTTCGGAAGTGGCTGGAAGTAACTCGATGGCCATTTGCAATGACGGGATTTCGCATTCAATGGGTAACACAACTTCTAGACCATAAACTAGTTGGAAATGAGTGAACCCTGTTGACGTTTTTATTGAGGTTTGATACACCCAAAGCGCTGAAAATAGCATGTTATGCCAATTCGACCGATGAATCCCAATGATTCGTCAGATCATGATAACTAAAACTTTTTTGATGGATTCAACTAGACCATTAGCTTGTGGATAATAAGGAGTTGAACTATCGTGATGCAATCCAAGCTGGCCTGTAAGTTCGGTCATCATAACGTTTCGAAAATGATGCCCATGATCAGTGATAATCGCTTGTGGAACACCAAACCTAGCAATTATATGATTGAACACGAAAATTGCAGCTGTTTTGCCGTCTGCCTCAAACGTAGGCATCGCCTCGGCCCACTTGGTAAAATAATATACCGCAAGGATGATATACGCATGCCCCCCGGCCGAGTGAGGGTTACATGTAATACAATCGATACCCCATTTGGAAAAAGGACCAACGGCAATTATAGGGTGGAGAGGAGCAGGTAGAGCGTGCATCTTTCAATCAAAAATTCGGCAGTTGTGGCATTTTCGGACCGCGTTAATACAATCTTTAAACAAAGACGGCCAGAAGTAGCTAGCGCGCAATATCTTTTGGGCTGTGGCATACCCAGACATATGACTGCCACACGCTCGAGAGTGACAGTCATTTAGAACCCTTTCAGCTTCCTCGTGAGTTAAACAACGTCAAAAAACAGAGTCCGACCCACGACGATAAAGAGTATCTCCAATAATTCTGAATTGTTGGGACTGGAATCGTATTTTTCGACGTTCTGACCTTGAAATTTCTGGCCGAAAGGATTGGGTTTTGAGATAAACGATGATATCCCCATACCACGGATCTAAAGTGCTGATTAGAAACAAGGATTCGTCCACAATGGGCTCCTTCGCCACAATTTCCGTGTCAGCACGCGGGAAGTCACACATTAACTCCGCAAAAACTAAAGATTTCTTAGACTTAGATTTTTCAAATTCCAAGTCGAACTCCTGAAGGATCACAATCCATTTGGAGTACTTGCCCCCTAGCAATTGCTTGGTCAAAATGTAGATCATAGGGTTGCAATCAGAAATTACTGTAGTTTTACGTAGTAAAATGTAGTGACGAAAATGTTGGACAGCTTGAACAGCTGCCAATGCCAATTTCTCCACATGTGAGTATTTTAGCTTAGTTGGATTTAAAGTTCGACTAAGGTAATATATCACATGTTCAGTACCGAATTCATCTTCCTGAACTAAGACCATTCCAATGGTGGAATGAGAGGCGGCGAGATACAAGAAGTAGTCCTGGTTGTAGTTGGGAGGATGCAATAACGGTGCATGGGTCAACGCATGTTTTAGTGCATCGAAAGATTTCTGAGCTATCTCATCCCAATAGAATGGAGTATTCTATTTCAACAACCGGGTAAAACCCTTTGTAACCTCGGCGTAGTTAGGAATGAATCGTCGTAAAAAGTCTGCTTTCCCTTGCAAACTTTGGAGTTGGCGAAGACTCAAAGGAGGAGGCAATTTGACAATAGCTTCAACCTTCGAGGGATCGACACGAATGCTAGCTTTCGAAACAACAAACCCCAGCAATCGACCCGTTTCTATACAGAAAACACACTTGTGTGGATTCAACCTAATCCGATAATGCCTACACCTCATAAAAATTGCTCATAAATGGATGAGATGATCAGCTCGATGTAATGAATGAGCAGGAAAATCATCGAGATAGGGTTGCACAATGTGCTTGATGTCATGAAACACATAAGACATGGCCCTTTGAAAAGTTGCCCCGGCATTCTTGAGCCCAAAAGGTAATTTGCAATAAGCGAACGTCCCCTATGGACAAATGAAAGTCGTTTTTGGTTGATCGGCAGGTATAATATTGATTTGATTGTATCCGGAAAAACCATCCATGAAGGAGAATATTTCGCTACCGGAACAATCATCAATGATTTGATCGATATAGGGAGTTGGGTAATTGTCCTTTGGACAGGCTCGATTAATGTCCCTATAATCGATACATATTCTTATTGTCCCTTGCTTTTTGTTAACTGGAACAATATTCGATACCCAATCCATTAACGGAATCGGATAAATGAAACCTGCTTTGAGTAATTTTTTAACTTCTGCTTTAATAGCAGCAGCTTTTCTTGGGTAAATCTGACGCAAACGTTGCCGGACGGGTTTAGCGTCCGGGTAAGTCTTGATTTCATGAGCAATAATTGCGGGGTCAATTCCTGGCATTTCCTCATATGACCAGGCAAACACGTCACAGAATTCTTGAAATAGGGCCTTATATATTTGAATTTCATCTTCTATACATGAGGCACCTATATGAATGTTTTCAATAATTCCAGGCTTAACCGAAATGTCAATAGGAATAGTTCGAGAAATGTTTCCCAAATTTAACTCTGAATCAGGATTTTTCATTGGATTCTGAGGTTCCTTGACATATTCAGTCGTAAAAATTGATGAAAAATCATTTTCAAAATGATCATTCTCGGGTAAGAACGAAGATCGGTGATGGAGATCTTCCCATGGTAAATCATCGACACATAGGATTTCACGAATTTGCTCATCAGAGTGAACAAGTTCGGAAAACGTTGTTGAATCCGAGTTTGATGTGAAAAGTGATTCCTCATGGACCACATTCATTAAGTCAATTTTGGTTGAAGATGGGTCGGTAAACGATTGCACGGCCTCATACGCAATTTCATATGGACTCAAAGGCATAACATTACCAAATGAGTCTATTTCAGATTCAGAAGGTATGATCCAAGGATCATCATAAACAATGGTGTCTGACGAAATCATATGAATGTTTGCAAAAGAAGGCGATGCGTTGATTGGAGGAAAAGGAAAAGTTCCCAGTAAACCGGCATCTTTAACTAGTCCTACTCCAACATCCTTATACGGGATAGTCGTTTTACCGACATGCTGAATGCTTTCAGAAGAGGCTGGGTCGGACGAAAAGTAAGCCAGCTGGTCTATTGTTACGATCTTTCCATTATGAGGAAACTTTATAACCCGAAAGACCGATGAAACGACAGCTGTCATAGCGTAAGACCAACTACGACCCAAGAGAAGGTTGTAATCTAGAGGGGCATCAACCACCTCCACATCTAGATTAACAGTTTTTCCTTCAACCCCTATAGGTAAATCCTGTAGAATGCCAAAAGGATGAAACCCACGGCCATCAAAGGCCTTTAGAATCGTCGGGGATTGATTTAGTGAAGGAGAACCAAGCGATATCCAACACTATATCGACATAATACACGTTGAGGCTCCCTCATCAATCACAGTCCTATGAATAGGCCTGTTTTTTACTATCACTGGGATCTGGAAAGCCATTTGATGAGGTAAGCGTGGTGTACTATTTTATAGATCGAAAATTATTAGGTTCGAGTCCTGAACGTCAACAGCTCCTATAGCTGACAAAAGTAATTTACGCTGTGATGGACATGATTGCAGCACTTCCAAAGCTGACATCGCTGAAGGTGAAACAACTAAATCCTCAACAATGTTATAGTTCTGAGCCGCTCTCGCATGTGGATTGAAAGCTGACTTTCGAAGTATACCCTTGGCGGGCGGTTTGATTACTAAGTCTAGATTAGGTTTCTCGATCTGTAGTGGATCAGAACTGGGAGCTAAGGTTGACGGGTTAGAATGAGAAGATTCTGCTTCTTTACCATCAACAGGACTTTTACTACCATAATCATGCGATCGAGTCGCAATCCTAACATGGGACATCATCAGTATGGGTTCTTCATTGGCATTCGAGGAAGAACCTATCATCTTACTGTCTTGACTTGGAAAAGGATCCTTCAAAACAGCAGGCATTTGGGAACCTTTGACAATCTTCACAACCTCTGCACGATGAGGGCAGTCTCTTGTAAAATGCTCTTCATCACAAATGAGACAAGGATAACGAGGTTTGCGTTTCTCATCATTTGATTCCATTTTTTCTGGTTTCTCTTTTGAATTTTTGTCTGTTTTATTTTTCTTCTTCCCTTTCTTCTTACCACCGAATTTTGATTTGGCTGTAGATGACTCTACAACATGAATATCGGCGGAAATCTCCACGGAAGAATCTCCTGTCGGGGAATTTGGCAAGGTTATGATAGGAGGAGAATTCTTGGAAGACTTCTTCTTACTTTTGGTGTTAACCATACCAATCATACCATCAGCAGCATGAGACCCTGAAGGAGCTGCAACGATTTGATTTTGCTTAGGAAGATCGGGGATTTTCTCGTGTAATGTACCTGACTGAGTATAAACCAAGTCAAGGTACTGCGCTTGAGCAATTACTTGCTCCTCAGTAACGACTCCGGCCTTATCTACATCCTCAGTGATCTTTGGCAATAAAGATTTTACAAACCATTCAGCTAAAATCTGATCCGGAATAAAAACCTTCACTAAACGCCGTCGACGTCTCCATTCATGAATATGATCTAAAATGTAAGTGGACGTCGACTGCTTTAATGAAGTTAGTAATTCCGTGCCATTGTCATATCTGACTGGCAACTAAAAATGAGTTAAAAACGAGGTAGCTAACTGACTAAAGTTATAAAAAGTGGCTCGCGGTAACTCAAGGTACCACTTGGCCGCAATACCAATTAGAGTGCGCTGGAAACGCCTTAGACGGATTGAATCATCTGAAATGGAGTTAGACGCACACCAGAGGTGATAAGTCATCACATGGTTCGACGGTTCCTCTCCTGATTTGCCTTCAAACTTAGGAATATCACTAGGCAACTTATTTGGCATTGGCGGCCAAAACGGAAGATAGTTAATGGGATCGTTCGTTAGGCGCGAAAAATCAGGCAAGTCCAAAGTTGCGATAAACAATAACTGACGATTAGGGTCCCTAAAACTCTGAGTCATGAGACCAGCCCCAGGAGGAGGATATCTAGGATAACTAGGAATAGGAATTGCATTTTGGATATTGTATCCTCCCGGAAAACCAGGATTAACCGGACCGTATTGGGGTTGTTGAGGTTGTTGATATGTATACCCAGGGTACGGTTGATACTGATAGACTGGCTGCTGCACAACTGGACCGAATTGGTACTGTCCCTAGTACGGTTGATAAGTAAATTGTGGTTGACTTGTGACAACCGTACTTGAACCAGGTTGTCCTACAGGCATCTAAACCGAAGTTTAAATTGTGGATCCAGACTGGGGTAAAGATGCCTGAGGAGTTGATACAGGAACAGTAGAAACCGGAGCTGTCGATACTCCAGAAGTAGGTGGGGTAGATTGAATAGATGCTGCAGCAGTTGCAGCAGATGTTTGAGGCGGAGTACGAGGCGTACTAGGCCCAGGCTGAGAAACTACTGAAGGTACTGAAGTTTGAATAGTAGACTGGACAGGTTGCTGGGGTGAACCAGAAACTAAGGGTTGTCCAGTTTGAGATGACAACTGTACATTCGGTTGCAAGACCTGTTGATTTTGCGATGGATCCCAGACTAAGTTCATTCCAGGGTACGAACCCATAACAGGTTGAGAATATTGAGGACCATAACCGGGTTGAGGGTAGGGTTGATAATTCAAAGGTACATTTCCCATTCCTTGAACATATGATTGACCGGAGGGTGGTTGGAAACCTTGGTTCGAGTACTGACCTTGGGGTTGATACCCTTGAGGCACGTACTGATACTGGGGTTGACCTTGAGGTACATATTGATACTGGGGTTGACCTTGAGGTACATATTGAGTCTAGGGTTGACCTTAAGGAATGTACTGTGCCGTAGGTATGTACTGTCCTTGAGGTTGCCCCGCAGGCACAAATTGGGTACCTTGAGGTTGCCCCCCAGGCGGTAATTGAGGATTTTGAGGCTGCCCCCAGGCGGTAACTGGCCACCTTGAGGTTGAGGATTAGGAATAGTACCTGACATCATGAGAATATCTTCTACACTCAACGGCTTAGTACCATTGTTTCCAGTTAATAAACCTTGTTCAATGGGCTGAGGAGATGCTCCCGCAAAAGTACCAGAAAGTGACTGATACCCAGAGGGAACAGAAGGACCACCGTATAAAAAGGATTCTGGTGATTGAGTAAACATGGACGACTGTCTTGACATATTTAACGTAGGATAGTAACCTCTAGGTGTTGGGTGATAAGGAATACGAGGTGGTGAAAAACTTAGCCCTGGGTTTTCCAAAAAATTAGTCAATGAAAGATACCAAGCACTGCTCCTAGGTGGACTGTAAAAAATTGATTCACACTCCGCTCCTAGGTGGACTGTAAAAAATTGGACTGTAAGTTCAATAACAGGTTGATTTTCAGGGATAGGGATGCCTACTTCTTCTTCCAGAGTAGCAAGTTCTTCGATAGCTATAAGTCCAGAAGGAAGATTTTGGGTAATTATTCTTTCTACCCTGGGTGAACCAGGACCACTAGAAGTTGGAGAGGTAAACCCCGACATTGGAGTAGCAGCAAATTCACTTTCAGGTTCAGATATTTCAGGTTCCTCACCTATATCACTAGTAGATGAAAAGCTACCAGTAATTTCGGAAACAGATACTGATTTTGGATTATAGTCTGCTACTAAAGCTTGAAAATCAGGATGTACCACCAAAGAAGACTCTCCTTCTTCAGGTGACCCAACTCTATTGTCTCTAGGAGTTACGAGGGCTCTTAACCCTTCAGGCTGGCTCGGTGAAAACTCAGGAGGTTGGCCCCGAAGTCTACGGGACTTCCTCGGTAATTCAGCCACGATTAAAAAAATTTAACTACTTCACATGCAAACAAAGTAAAATCTCAATGAAAACCACCTAAAGCCTCTAAAGAACCAAACAAATTTGAATCACATGCCTAAAGAATCTAGGAAATCAAACACACACAAACAGTAACTTTCCGTACTGAAAACACTAGTTGGTGATGAAGCCCAACGTCGCAGAGTTCAATACAGAAATGGCGGTTGGAACAGTTACCCCGGAAACCTGCTTAATGAATAGACTGGCACAAGTTCCTCCACTAAACCGTCTCGAGTGAAGAGAACCCCCCAGAAAATCCAAGTGAGTCTAGCCGACGTCTGCTCCAGGTACAGTGGGATCTTCCCACCACTGTCACCTTAGGAAGAATCCTATAGAATATGGTCACTAAGGTTACCAACAGAAACAAATATACCTGGGGAAACAGTCTACGATCCGATACGCACGCAAGGGCAGAGTAACAAGCTCAATCCCCTTGAAGGCTCCTTGACATAATCCAAGGTTTACCAACAAGTGACCCCAGGCTCCTCGAAAATGGTTAATCTGAGGTTTACCGTTTTTAATACGTGAATATCTGGCGTCGTTCCCAATGAGGAAGAATTGATTCCCATACTGGTTCGGACACGATCTCGTGCTTCTCCTTTAAGAGGAGCTTTCCCAGAGCATAAATGCAACAATTGGATTTCTCTCATACTGCAAGATACAACTACTTGTTTGTTTTACTGTCTTGGAGAGTTAATTACTCCCTACTCCAAGACACTAGCCTAAGCTATATTGGTGTATCAGAGCCCTAGAAATAAAAATATTACTAGATAGATTTTACTTTAAGCGTTATTTTTATTGGTTTTTGTTTAAGTCAAGAGGTGCGGAGATGAAACTCGTGGTGTGAAGACTCGACTCGAAATCACTAAAAAATGCACTTAAGATGATTAAACAATCTTTTCCCTTCAATGAACTTCTAGCTAGGAAAGAGTTTGAGAATGCAAATACTTGTAAACACAAATCTTTCTTAACAAACAAATTAAAAGAAGAGCTTTTTGTCTTTTCCAATGCACTCTAAACGAGACAACTAGTTATTTTCACAAAAATTCCCCTTTTCTCTTCAAAACACTCAACCACTACAAAAACAAACTTTTTTCCAAAAGAGATTTTTTTTTATTTTTTATAAAACACTCAAAACTATGGAACTAACTAATCTTGAGATCTATAAACTATAAAAACCTATTTGAAGTCAAAGCTTACAAGATGTCTTTTTCAAGGATGTTTTACTTAGCTATAAGCAAACTAAGGACTAATTTGTACAAAATCACAAATCAGTCAAAAAACAACCAATTTTTGTTTTTTTTTATAGATGAAATCCAAACTTTTAACACAAGCTTTTTCGAAGTTTCGTAAAGAGAAAACACAAGATGGATTCCTCAACAAAGGTAGATTTTGTAAATGGTCAGACTCATAAGAAGGCTGGTAGAAACCAAGGTGATCTGAGGTTTCTATAGCTTCTAAGCTCAGAGCTACTACAAGACCAAAATGAAAACCAAACCCAACAATCAAAACTTCTACGAATTTCACCTAAAACCCTAACACCAATGGAATTAACCTAAGAAAATCTTCTGACAAGTTATATGTAGGTCTGGGCAGGGGATAATAACATCTAAACAAAAACTAAGCTGACTAACAGAGAAAATCTTAGGTTTTCCAAAATTTTGATAGGGTCCGCAGGCCCACAGTTCACACAGGTGCGGTACCGCTCTATGCTAAAAGCAAAAGTGCGGATAGGTCCGCACTGTGTCCCAAGCCGAGGGTGCGGTCCTCTCCCAAAGTTATGAAAAACAAAAAATAATCCTAGATCTACTAAATCTACCCAATTCCACACACAACAAGCCAAAAACAGAAACAAAAACACAGTTTCTCAGGTCAAAGTAAAAACAAGGAAAAAATCAAGTCCCCAGCGGAGTCGCCATTTTGTCACACAGAATGAGTCGATCTTGCGGACAAGATAGACCTTCCTAGAATCTAATGATATCTAGTGACAAACAAGCCAATCAAAAACTATCTTTCCCTAAATATGCATTTATAAACAAAGGCAAACAAGTGTTTAGGCCTACCTTGGGTCCAATGCAAGTTTGTGGAAGCCTCGCTCCTTTGATCCAAATGAGCTCCCTTGTTGCGAATCTGCAAACACAAACAAGCAAACAAATTAAATAGCACCTGAAAAGCCAATATCATAAAGCATACTTAACATGATGATCAAGGAATTCATGAAACAAATGACATAAGACAATTTGTTGAGAAAAATGAATCCGATTGTATTAATTCAAATCAAAGAAGAACTTTACAACCTGTGCCTTGATGCTGTACAAGCTCCTCCCACGGTCCAACAAGAAGTCTCCTCTACTTTGACAAGTTTCACTATCTTCCCAATGAAGCCAAAAAGGTATGTGATCTCTCCTCTTAAGCTTAACTAGGAAGTCTCAATTCCACCAGCATTTACCCTAAAAAATGTTCAGCTTCTAACCTCCCTAGCAACCAACCCAATGCCTTAATTTATAGTGCAATGGAGGGAAGTTACTAGGTCCTCCTTCAAAGGGATAAAGCCCTCCTTCAAAGGGATAGCTCCTCTCATCAAGGGATTAGCTCCTTCTCTTTTGGGATGCATGAACCACCTAAGAGCAACCAATCCACGTCAAAATTCCTTCTAGAATCATCTAGAATTAACCCAAAGTGAGTTTTTTTAGAATAAACTTGCGCCTTTTTGACTCTCACAGGGGTCCGCACCCACTCCTTTAGGGACAGAGCGGGCAGGTCTGTAGTTTTTGTGAACAGGGGGTGCGGGACCGTAGGCAACAGTGAGAGAAAGTGCGGAACCAGAGCTTTGTTGATTTTCAATGTCTTTCTCCCATTTTCAAAGCTTGACTTGAAGAGCTGAGGTCTGAGACTTGCTTAGGAGGACAGTACAAGTGATGATAGACCCATACTGACTGCAAATAATCATGGTGACGATATTTTTGTGTAACAGATGGACAACAATTGATGAGAGATAAAATTAGTTAATAGAGGGATTTTTGTCAAGTTGCTCAAAGTTGTGAGGAATGTAAGTTACTACAAAAATATTTTCTGAGGGGGCTTAATGGTTTATACGTTTGAGTTGGCTAGGTCGGCTATGTGGCACATTGAAGTGGTGTCACGTGGTAGTACATAGGTAATGAGGTGGCCTGGAAGGGAAAGATATTTAAAAGAGCATGACTTCTTGTTCAAGACTTAATTTTTGACAAAGTTTATATTGTTGGATATCTCCCAAAAACAACAACAAGATGATGATCTTACAAATGAGGTTCGAGGTGATTACATGAAGAGGAATTTTGATAATCCCACTTCCTCAATGTGACCAAGGTGGTTAGGTCTGGATACATCGTAGCCTCCATTAAGCATTAAGGGGATGGTTATATTACACATGATTCCCCATGTAAATTAAAAACTATATTTTCATCCATGCTTTGTTATGTAGTAAATAATTAGAAAGTTCTAATTTGTTTATGTAAATGGTTGCTTTTCTTAAAGGTGGCACAATCTATTATAATTAAGATGTTAATTGGTAATGAGAACAAGTTATCATAAGATGTTATTTGTAAATGTGAGTTAACTCATCATCATTATTCAAGTAAAATCATACCACTTGAAATGACTTGCTAGTACTCCGTAAGGGGATAGATATTTGAAATGGCTTGCTAGTACTCCATAAGGGAGTAGATATTTGAAAAGACTTGTTAATACTCTATGAGGAGATAGATATTTGAAATGACTTGTTAATACTTCGTGAGTGGATAGATATTTTTTTATTTTTTCTTACTAGATATCTTTACATTTTGGGTTAGTTTATTTTTTGAGTTAGGAAAAAAGTCTCACTCTAGGCCAAAAAAATAAAAAATCGTTTTAAATCTAAATAATATTGATAAGGAAACAAATATTTAATATAATTATAATTAAATTTAGATATAATAAAATCTTATATTTTTAATATGGTTAATTTCATATAAAATCCAAATATTATTTAGAGTACCTAAATATTTTATCAAATTAATTTAATTGTGAATATTTTATTAAAAAATAATTCTTTATTATTATCTTAACAAAAGAAAATATAATCAATGCTATGAAAATTAGATACCACATTAAGATGACAAGAGGTTTGGATTGAAAATAAGTATGGATTTTGGTCAAAGGTAAATTGATTTTAATTAGTTTTGAAAATTTTAAATAGATTTTATGAAATTTATTAAAGATTTAAAAGAAATATATATATTAAATTGATTATTTTGAAAATACATATATTTTTTAAGTTTTTAAAATATTTTAATTGGTTGATAAATATATTTATGTGATTTAAAATGGAATGGTTAGATATAAAAATTATATTAAAGAATAAAAAATAAATTTTTAATTTATTTACCAAGTGTCATAATAATTTAGTCTTTGTTACAATATTATGGGCTAATACTATGGTTTATCAATACTACATAACTTATTTCAAAATCAAAATATTTTATAAATATTTTATTTTAATTTAATTTTATAACATTTTTTAAATTAGAAGTTAATACTTGTCTACTTGGGATATCAGTTGGCAATGGCCATGGAAATGAAGTCTTATCCAATTGAGAGTCTTGGGTTCAAATCTTGTGCTATCCCCCGATAGGGGTGAGAAGTTGGACATGATGAAGATGTGGTCCTACCAAACTTACAAAAAAAAAAAATTGATACTTACAATAGAACAAGATTCTTAACCATAGATATTTACACCATGTGCTAATACTATAGCTTATCAATACCACTTCCAAAAAACCATAACTCATTTTATTTTGGTCTAAAAGCTTTGACTTTTAATTAGTTTTGAAATTTTTATGTTCTACTTGTGTTTAAGTGTGATTTTTGGAAAATTTTCAAGTTTATTTTTTGATCTAATTTATCTAAAATCTTGCAAGAATTTATTGAAATCAGAAATTTGATTACTGAACTCTACACAAAAAAAATTCAGATTTATTTTTTAACCTAATTTATATAAAATCTTAAAAAAAATTCACCCCAAAAATCACTTAAAAACAACTCCTTTATTTTTGGCCTTTAAATATTTACTTTGGGGGCTTTACAGTGATGGCGGTGATTCTTGACTTTCGTGACCCACTTTTTGCCGACTTCAGTATATTGAAATGTATTTCTCGAAAGATATCCATGTTATATTGGATTCTATTTGAATTGCAAATTTTAAATGTTATTATTTTATTTTTATTTAAAAGAAAAGGAGATGAGTTTGTTTTAAATTAAGTTTTTTTTTTTTTTAATAACGTATTGTTGAAACATTTATACATATTTAAATTAATTAATTGAGTTTATAATGGACAGGAAAAACATATTTTTATATTTGTCATCTAGATTTAATGTTTTCATGATAATTTTGACCCTGTATAAATATTTAAAAAATAAGATAATGCATAAATATTTAAGAAATAAGATAATGATATGTGACATATCAAACCATTTATCTTATACTGATATTTTGAATAAGTAATGTCAAATCAATTTCACTTAGTTTACTTCTTTATCTTCATGATTGACACATTTTTATTAATTGCTATTTTGTTCATTCTTTATTTTTTTTGTTGGTTTTCTCTTAATGGATACCTAAACTCTATATTCTTTGGGGCTTTATTTCTCAATTTATTTTTGGACATGATTGATCAATGATTATTCTATTTTTGATATGGTTTCCTTTAAAGGGACACCTAAATTTTATATTCTATGGGAGCTTTATTTCTCAATTTATTTTTGGACACTAATTGACCAATCATTATTATATCTTTGATATGGTTTCCCATGTCGCACGCTAGAGAGAACAACTCATGACAAATGTAATATTTTTTTTTTGTAAGTTAAAGTTGTATTGCCTCACAAAATCATGTCAACCAAATACATCAAATAACCAAGGAATTTAAACATGTTTTACTATAGGTGGTCTCAATCTGCGAAACCAAATGTTTTTACCACTTACCAATATAATAATTTGTCCTAAATTCTAAGAGGTTTAACAACTTCAACATTTGTTTTTTACTTGGAATGAAAGTATGAGAAACCCCATAGTACTTCCCCACATTTCGTGAATGGTAAATGAGGTAAACCGTCGGAAATGATTAAGAAGCCTTACCCAAAGGGAATCGAAGAGAGTCAAACTCGTGATTAGCAACAACTAGCAACAATATCAAAGAACTTCACATCTGGTTCTAGACTACTTGAGCTAAGCGTTGGGGCTTAACAATGTAAACATAATTAAAGTATCTACTGCCGAATTATAAAGAAAACAACTACCAACTATCATGTAGGAAATTAAGAGTGAGTAGATAACATGTGCCATATCTCTAGCACTGGATCTTGGAGGAGTTGAGGGAGGAGAAACACATTAGATATGGTGTTCAATGTGAGCCAATCTAACATTCAATCTTTCTAAGCACACCCATTCTCTATACACGTTTGACATCTCCCAGGCTTGCAAATACATTTTATCTTTCCTCATGTTTTTCTGCGAGCACCCTGCCCAACAGGGTTTTCATTTGCTAATATAGTGATATAGCATGCAATATTGCTTCCTCCTTCCACTTTTTCCATAATCTCAAAGTCCAAGAAAGAATGTCTATCCCTAGCAGTGAGGGTTTCCAACTGACGGATTACATTTTTGGTTTCAGGGGGGACAACTGAATCATAAGTTTCAACAGCCTCCTGGGCCTGTTGCCAAGCTTGGTTTCGCCCTTGGGGGTCACAACCTCCCCTCCCCCAATGCTGACTTCTCATCATTTGGAATTGCATATTGATCACCAGGAGTCTGTAACTAGTGTTAACACAGGTGTGAATTATGTAAGAGGGCTGAATGCAAAGGTTAAACAAGACCAAGACTAATGTCAAAACTAAAATGTGCTAGCACAAGGGGATTAGATCCTAACCCAAGAATAGGTACATCCAATAATAAGCGGAAAGGTAGCACTGATTTATGTAGGGTATAGTAGTTTGAGATGAAAGAACACCACAACAAAGGGACACCACCCTGTTGTCTATGCTAAGAAAAACTACAAAATTATCGCCATACCTCTTAGCCATACCAAACTCTAGGCAAAATGCATGCACATAAATTATCAAGATCATAAAAGGAGTTCTGGGTTACCCATGTAGTGATAGCCTCTACGCACCAAGGTTGTGTCACTGGAGAAGACACCTGAGTGGAATTTGCTTTAAGAGCGACCAAGAAACCATTGTCCTCTATTGGAGAACTGCCAACTTCTCTTGCAGCTTTTCGTATCCTTAATCCCTAAGCTCCAACTCCAAGCTCACCTAAGGAGCTTGCTAATAGGGCCAATCTTATTAAATTTCTTTCCAAAATCTCTCTCGTGGGTTCTAGAAAGAAGTTTCCCAACTCTCCAAACTCTCACTAACACTAAGCCAGATAACCTTCCTTGAGCCCACCAGCCATTTCCCCTTATCTTTGCCTTGCAATGGGAAGCATCAACCTCCCCCAGTTCTCTGAATGCAACAACTCATGAAAATTGGGTTATCAGTAACTAGCATGCTTATTCATGCATGGGGGTGGCCACACCACCCCATTTAATGCAATCCTCTTCACACAGTGGAGGACACGTTCCCTAAACCAATTATATTCTTGGAGCTGCACCCCCATCGGGGAGAAAACTGTAATTTTTTTGTTAGTTTATTTGTCAAGTGGCCTGAGTTCATCAGAGATTACATTAGGCTTGACCTTTGACTTGAGAAATCGCAACCCAAGGGTAACAACTATAATTTTTTGAATTAGTAATAAAAGTCATAGTTTAAAAAAATGTTAATATTTAATTAATATTTTTAATTTTTAATATTAAAAATGAAATATCATTTCATAATGTTTTGGAATAAACTCATAAAATATTATAGGAAGAAACTAAAAATTAAATTAATAAATATTTTAGTTTTCTATTTTTTAATAATTTTACAATTTTTTTTTCCATATATATATATATATATATATATATATATATATATATATATATTGGAAATTCATAGCTTATACTATCGATATATATATGTGCATTACATGGAAAATATCATACTTGTGGTCACTTTTAGCCTTCCTAGAAGAAAACCACTCATAGAACGATAGTCTAAAATCATACTATTTGATCTAAGAGGTCCAAGAATATAGCTAACCATGCCTATTACAAAAAAAAAAAAAAAAAAAAATTAGTTCTAGGAGCTATGAAATGCATGAGAGAAAAAACTGTGAAATAGAATTAGGAGCTATGACATAAACTGGGCATACTAGTAATGGTTGTGAGCCACATGAAGTGCATGATTTTATTTATCGGTGCAGGCCTCAGTAGGGGTGCTTGTTCTCAATCCTTGAGCATCGCTGTTTCCAAGCATTGTAGATGACCATCCATAATATGATAAAGCAAGTGAATCTCCTCCATGCAAAGGAGGAGCTCAACCCTACTCTCGTTATGGTCAAATAAAACCTTGCCAAGTAGGTGCTTGAGGTGCCAACACAAGTCCATTGTGTGGAGGTATTGGTTTCTCTGAGCTTTGGGTGCCCCTAAGTCATGAACCCAATCCTCTACCTTGAGGGGAACATATGAATATGATAGCTCTACACGCTCATCCACTAGTTCTTGTGTTAGAAAATTAAATCACAGAGCAATGGAACACATAAAATATTGTGGAAACAAAAACATAGAAACATATGAAATAACATAGGCACAAATATATGTGGTTCACCCAATTGGGCTACGTCCACGAAGAAACAACCAGTCCTTCCTTTTATATTATCTAGCAAAATGAAAAGATACAACCTACAACAGATCTGTTGTAATTTCCTCTTCGCTCTCACACAGTCTCCTCTCTCTTTTTTCACTCTGAATAATCATACACATTTGCAATACAATTCCTTCATATAAACCGAGAGTTGCCTTCTAGGACAAAAAACCCTAAATTAACATATATTCTACCGTCAAATCATCTGCTTAATGAACGACCTAGATTGACTATGAAATTAGAGAATTTTACAAGGCAATTTTTCATTTATTTTTAGCTTCGGGGGCACTGCCCATGAACCTCCGCGAAAGGGAGGTGATGGCAATTAAACGGGCAGTGTTGCTGGCTCATTAAGAAATGGGATCCAACACAGCGGAAACAAAAATCCTTTGAACAATCAGGAAGATAATCAGGCTCCACACCTAACATCTTGTCCGATTTACGATAATTCATGTTGAACAACCACCAGGGCATCCTCTTGATAATGCTCAGCAAACGCTCGGCCTTGGGCTTGAGCTCTTGAATTTTCATGTATGTCATGATTGCCTCCTCCTCTCCACACACGGGCACATGCTCTCAACATCGTGGAGAGAGTAGAGACCAAATACAAGGGTGCAAACAAACACAAAGCAAAGGAGATACAAAGAGCAGGAAAGTTATAATGAAGATGGGGCAAAATAAAGCACTCAATGAAACACAACCATGGAGGTGAATAAAAGTGAGGCTTCGCTGGGGAGTGTGAGGTGGAACAATAGAGAGCAGAGTAAGTAAAAATAGTCCAAAAGGGAGAGGAAACGAACAAAGATGAAACAAGAAGCCACATTACCATAAAAGATTAGACCCCATTCACTTGCATGGTAACATTGGGCCAAGGCTCTAAAAAGTCACTATGATAAGAAAATGCACAAAGACTAGGCCAAGAGGTCCTAGTTCATCAACTTGCAAAGTTATAATTACAAAATTAGCAATATTGTTTCCCTTAACGGTGTAACACCATTCCACCGGTGATTTATAACTGCTATGTGAGAATTGTAACCCTACCGAATTCACTATGAGAGGAGTGCATCGCTTTGAGAAACTTATAACATTGAAGGCAAACCTTGAGAGCTATAATTTTGGGAGTAAATTCACGTGATTATAAATAAAATCACATGTCAATAGCCTTAACATTCCTCATCCTTTTGTTGGGAAACTCCTATTTCCACCACTATAGCCTCATTAATGCGCGGCTACATGCGTCGGAGATAGGAGTTTATAACACGCGCGGTAGGTAACATGCCGTTTTTTTTTTATTATCTAGTCATCACTGGTTATCTCCGGCGCATGTAACCGCGCATTAATGAGGTTATAGAGGTGGAAATAGGAGTTTCCCTTTTGTTGTGCCATATACAAGTGGACGTTATACGATCCTCTCCCACTTGTTGGCGCCCTCCCTTCACATTATGCAAGTTGTAGTCTTAGTACGGTGATGTGATCGAGAGATCACTTGTCGTATATATCCCTCCCCCTTGATGGTTGTCTCAGGATCGGGTCACCCAAACCTTTTTCTATTTTTTATTATATTTTATTAAATATTATAAAACCAAAAAATAATTTTAAGAGAAGAACCCAGAAAGGGAGTTGTTTACGGAGAAAGAAGTGTTAGGACAGTCAAAATTAGTTGGAATTTAGGTAAAAGAATTTTATTAAATTTTGTAGATGTAGTGTTTGAATCATGTTTTTGACAGTGAAAATGAATTAGCATCATCAAAACACCTAGAGCACCTAAATTTATGAATTGTGAAAATGGATTCAGCACCATCAAAAACGCCTAAAACACCTAAATTTATGAATTTTGAAAGCTTTTACTTAGACTTACAAAAATTCATGTAGAATTTTTTTTAAATATAACCCAATTTTCCATAACTTTTAAGGCCAAAAAAAACATAATTATAAAACTATAAAGGAACAGGTTTCCTGCATATAATTCATTAAATATTATGAATTATAAATTTTATACTTATAATATATTAATACGTTTTAAATTTTATATATATATATATATATATATATTATTTTTTCAACGAGAAGCATTGCAAGTTCTCGAGTCGAATATCGTGACTTTGCTTTTAAACATTCTTATGTTTTAATGCAAGACGATAGCCTTTCCAGTAAGAGATTGTGCTAATGGCGGCCTGCTCTTCCCGCCCATTTTTTCATGTTAAATGCGTTGTAAAGTTTGTGAATATAAATAGAGTAACTTCGAAGCATTTAACAAAAACAAATTTAAAAGCAGAATGTTGCTCGGAACTTGGCATCAATCTGTACACCTGCAGGAGAAATATTCAAGTTGTGGCAATCCATAAGTTTTCTGTGAAAACATTTAACTTTCAGAATGCACAAAAAAAATTAAAAATTGGTTATGTCCATCTTGATTCATTCCAGGTAGACAATCATAATGGAAAGAATGAATGATATGGAAAAAAACTTGAGTCTATCAATGGTCTGTCAATTCAATGGAGTGGCAACTTTCAAGTTGTACAAATAAATTGGGTATGCCTCTGCTGATACAGTCAAAGCAGGCAATCATAACAGAATGAATGAATAATATGAAAAAATAAGCCTAGGGAAACTAATGAAACCTATATGAATGATCTATCAATTCAATGGGGTGAGAAATGTGCCAGGCACTGCTATACAATGCAAAGGCGTCCCATCCCTCCAAATATGGTTGTTTTGTCCATTCTAATCAAATAATTTCTCCAGAATGAACAGTTCCAAATGCAATATGCTTTGAACCATGAGAAGCACCAATACGTTCCACTTCAGCTGGCACCAGCTTTTCTACCAGTCATCTGTGGATATGGCTACTGTCAGGGAACGTCGTATGACAAGCAAATGTAAATGCAGGCATGCTCCTTGCAATGGACATTGGGCAAAGAACATGATTTTTTCTTCCAGTTATGGCACCATGAATGATTGGTCTGTTTTCTGCATTACAACACCATCTGATGACAGCAAATTTTCCAATTGCAATTCTCTTCAATCCATAGAGAAACTGTAAAGCTGCCTCCATATGATGACAACACCAACTACCCTTTCAATCATATCCTTTTCTGTGAAATTATCCCTTATCAAGAAAATTGCCCAGAAAATAGGGAGCCGATGTCGCTACAGTTCATGAACAAATGATGATTGGTCTGTTTTCTGTATTGCAACACCATCTGATGAAAGCAAATTCCAATTGCAATACTCTTCAATCCATATAGAAAACGAGAAGTTGCCTTCATATGATGAGGACACCAACTACCCTTTCAATCATATCCTTTTCTGTGAAATTATCTCTTATAAAGAAAATTGCCCAGAAAAAATAGGGAGCCGATGTCACTACAGTTCATGAACAAATGCACAAATTTCTGTCCCCTCAATAACACCAGCTATCTTATGAATCCTCTGTTTGCACACACCATGGTCTAAAATACAATCTTTTCCAATCCATGAAATAAATGCAAGATTAAGCAGCACCAAATGTTAGTAGCTATTGCAGGACATTGACAAGTTTGACCTGGGAGTTTACATGCAGGCCTGCATAAAATGGAAAATGGCATGGTGAAGATTACCTAGAATCTGGAACTGCATCTTTCCTACTTGAGAGGTAGACGAGACAGTCATCCTTTGGGACAATGGTAGGAACATAAGTGATTTCATCACAATCAGGAGTCCTGCATCTCTTGCAGTCTACCAATGTAGAAAAGAGAGCAACAAAAAGCATCAGATGATTAAGAGCATATCTTTGTCCAACGCACTGATGAGGACCTGCTCCAAATGGAAGCCAGTTTCGTTTATAAATCTGATGCTCTTGACGAGATGGAGAAAACCTCTCTGGGTCAAATCTATGAGCATCTTCAAAGCCCTGGAATGATGATTCAAACACAGAAGGAAAGACTATTGATCCTTTGGGAATTGTATACTTCTCTGTTATGGGAAAATCAACAGCAGCGATGTGAGGCACAAGTGTTGCAGGCGGCCGGAATCTGATAACTTCTTTTACTACCATTTCTGTGTATTTCATCTCTCGAATCTGTTCTGGAGAAATGGGCGCATTAAAATCGGGCCTGATTCTTCTCTGTTCTTCTCTGACTTTCTCTAGAATTGCAGGGTTCGATTCCAATAATGTTATAGCCCACAACAAAGAAGATGTAGATGCATCTTGGGCAGCAAATAAAAAGTCAAAAATATATCCTCCAATTTCAATATCATCAGAATGTGGAGGTCTACGGGCATCTGTCCTCTCTGCTTCTTTAATTTCGTTTACAGTCTCAGCCATCCAAAAATCAACTAGACAAGCAGGTTCCTCGCCGTTCTCCATCATCTTCTTGCTCTCATGAGCACAGCCTGCCAGAGTCTTTGCCAGACGAGACACCGCATGCCTAGCTTTATAGAATGCAAATCCCGGAAAATCGATTGGCAATGCCATGAGGCCGGTATTGAAAAGATTGTAATCTCTGTTAAATTGTTCTCTGGTCTGTTTACTCAAGTATGGACCCACGAAAACATTCTGCGAGGTCTCCAAATTCATGTCCCTGCAAAGAAGGCGCAACGCTATTGGATTATTGGAGGCAATCTCCAACCATTTTCTGATATGCTTGCGGATGACATTCTCCTGTATTGAGACGTATAATCCCAGAGCCTTGAGAGTGAAGTTAGGAGCGAGCCGCCGCCTGAGATCCTTGTGCTCTTCACCGAACATATAGATAAGATTGTGCTCTCCAAAGAGCTTTTTGCCAAATGGGTGTCCTACCAGATGAAAAGCATCAGGTTTCACATTGGCAAATATCTTGTGGGAGAGCTCAGAATCATGAACAAACACAATGAATTTACCAAGCAGAAGGTTTCCTGCCAATCCAACACCTCTTGCAGCCTTAGCTTGTTCTTCCCAGAATTTAGTTGGCTTTTGCACCATTCCAATAGCACCTCCTACAAAAGGAAACACTATTGATGGGCCTGGCATGGACCCTTTTTTTCTGCTGTATGTAAACTGTTGCCAAGCTATTAGCAGCACTAGCAGGGTAACCATCACAGAGTGCCAGGTTAATGTCATTGGGAAAAATCCCAGAAGTAGTGCAGGATCAATGATGGAATCCATTGGGTGACGAACAATAAATGAAAATCAATACAATGAAGCCTGAATGAATTGGTTAGAGAACAGAAGACCTTACTATATAGTTCATAAAGTGCTGGTGACTGAATCCAGAAGGAAAGAAGGAAAACGTAAGCAGCTACGTTAGCGTATTGAATTCAAAATCCTCCCAAAACCTGCCTCCTCCTTTGACAAGAAAGAAGCAGTAAACAGCCATCTGATAGCAATGCTGTCACATATGAGAATGCTTTCTCAATACCATTTTTCATGCCCTTGAACTATTGTATTCCGTGGCTCACATCTATCCACCAGTTACAACCACTTTCAAGACCTGAATTCGATCCTTTCATTCACCTCTTCTGTGAAAGCAGTGAATCTTGATCTGCATAGAATTCGTCAATGGCAATTTACATTTACATATAGGTCGTTGAATAGGTTATTAGTGTTATAATTTTTCCTCGGAAGAAATTTTGTTTGACTGGTAAAATTATATTATAAAATTGTTTCAATGAATCTAAAATTAAAGAAATTACCAAAATTTAATCTCTTAATTGCAAATTAACCTTAAAAAAAAAATTTGATTCGGCTTTAAAATTCTAAGTTTTGATATGTAAAATTACATTGAAATTATAAATTTTGTATTATAAAATTGTTTTAATGAATTTAAAATTAGGAAAATTACCCATTTTTAATCTCAAAATTACAATTTTCTACGACTTAATTTGGTCAAATTACCTTTAAAAAAAATATTTATTAAAAAATAACCTGTTACTTTGTACCTATATACGGACATATGCGACCTTTGATACTCTCATCTGCCCTTATGATGGGGTACACTTTGACAGGATTTGCAGAAATGAATAATTCACGGCGATATTTGACAGCCCGATTTTTCTTCGTGGCGTGTGAGTTTTTGTCACAGAATCCGCAAACGTAGCAAGGTGTCGTCGCCGTCTCAATCTCCCTCGGCATTCAATGCGTGGCCGATAAGCCGACGAGAAAATCGCCGGCCGGACGCTTGCTTAGACAAATCCTCAACAGTCCGTCTTTAAAACGATGTCAAACTCTACCATTCATGGTAACCTGTGGGGTCGCCGTAAAAGACAGTGCGATCCTTTTGAGGGTTTTGATGGCGAACGCACTTTCCAAAACAACAAAATTCCCTGCTTTGACATCTTGATAGAAGCTTCTAGCTTCTTTCATAGGCAGGTCAAAATAGAACAAGGCACCAACGACCAATTTGCCGTTGCGATCTGAATACAGCACAGTGCATTTATTTATCAACTTACCATGCCAGGAATAACCAGAATTTGCCGAGTTATTGGGACACAGATTTCGTCAAACAGTTGGCAGGTAAACTTACAAATTATTCATAGTTAGATTCCATTGACATTTGGCATGTAAATTTAGAAATCGAGTAACAGTCGAATCATATATTCAAAAATGGAATTCAACCATATATTCAAAAATGGAATTCTTTGTGCGCAAGGCGGGGAACTTTTTGCGCAAGAAATTTGGTTATTTACTACGACTCTATTTCTTTGAATTCGTACATGTGATCGCACGATAAAAACATATGCTCCATTGACTTTTGCCAACTAGAACAGTCTGGATCTACCAATATTCTGTGCAGCCATGTCGGCTGATTAATATTAAACAATGGTACCTTCCACCTTTAATCAAGCTTTTGACAAATTCATTGTATCATTGTCATCCCTTTGTGAACTTTCTAAATGTTTCGTTTTCGGCTTCTACCATTCTGAAACACGGGGGATTTCCCAATCCACAGACGCTATTCGAAATTCCTTTGCCATTGGTTCTCCCGAAACTTCTCGAATGGTTTGGATTGAACTTGGAAATGATTGGATTCCAAATAGAAATAAAAGATTTGTGTCTAGGTAATGATGTAAGCACGGTGCACAGCAAGAAAAGAGGCCAGAGAATCTGTGCTTAAAAATTTTAGGTTTGCGCTCGACATTTTCGATCAGAAGATAAGTAATGAAAATGCCAACTTGGAAGTATCTGTGCGTTTTTTTTCCTCATCTGCAGCACAGTTGTAATATTATTTGCTTGAATCAGTTTGGTGTATTGGATGTCTTTTAAGTATTTTTTTAATCAGAAAAGAAAATCAGGCACGGCACACAGCAGGAAAAGACGCAAGGGTACCCTGTGTTTGAAAATTATTTTAGATCAGACGACAGGAAATGAAAATGCCAACTGGGAAGTATGTCTGCACGAGCTCATCTACATTTAAGAATGGATGAAAATGCCAGCTGGGAAGTATGTCTGCATGATCTCATCTACCTTTAAGAATGGACATTGGAGTGTAAGATTATAAAACCTTGGTTTGGTAATTTAAGAATGGGCATGGGAGGAGTGTAAACTTAGAAAAGAAAAGAAGAAAGAAAAGAAAATTATTTTAATTTTCACGGTGTTAAA
This sequence comes from Pinus tabuliformis, assembly GCA_031772625.1. Taxonomy (NCBI): domain Eukaryota; kingdom Viridiplantae; phylum Streptophyta; class Pinopsida; order Pinales; family Pinaceae; genus Pinus; species Pinus tabuliformis. Next base: position 601,866,064 of record CM062813.1, on the reverse strand, counting down.
AATAGTTTATGGGATGGATTGTTTTTTTATCTAATTGATGTATTTGGTCTATTTTCTTTGAAGCTTTACCAAGCTAAAAATAGTTTAAAGTTTATGTGATAGATTGTTTTTTCATTTAATTGATGTATTGGGCCTTTTTCCTTTGAAGCCTCATGAGGCTAAAAATAGTTTAAAATAGTTTATGAGACAGATTGCTTTTTTATCTAATTGATATATTGGCCTTTTTCTTTTCAAATCTCACAATAAGCTCCCAACTTTTCAACAAACCCGTCACAATAAGGCATTCATTATACTTAAACTTTGCTAATTTAAAAATGATCATTGAAATGTAAAATTATAAAGCATTCCTTGTACTAAACTTTGCTAATTTATGAATATTTAAGAATGGTCATTGGAATGTAAGCTTTTGGATTCATGTTATAACATAATCATCCCCTACTCAAGCTTCAATGTGGCATTTTCAAATTGTTTGGTCATTGTCAATGTGTGTAATTTCATATTTGTAACAACTATAAATTGTTTGGCCATTGTTAATGTGTGTAATTTCATATTTGTAACAACTATAAGTTGAAAATGTTTTATGAAGAATTATTTTCAGGCATAAGTTAGGAATGGGCATTAGACTGTAAGATTATGAAGATGATTTTCTGAATAATCGGCATAAGATTGTAAGATTGTGAAGAATTATTTTCACTTATAAATTTTAGTACAAGTTAAGAATGGGCCATGTGTATTGACATTGTCAATGTGTGTAATTTTATATTTATAATTATAAGATGAATATGTTTTGTGAAGAATTATTTTCACTTATAGGTTTTAGGCACAAGTTTCCAAATTGATGTGATACCATTTTCACTCATTCCATTCCTTATGAACCAACCTAGATCCATCTTAATTATGGATCTATTAAGCTCAAAGAGGGATCAAATATTTTTCACTCTAAAAGAGGTTTACATCCTTGACTTAAGATGGATCTAAGCTAGTTTTATTAAAACCTTGATTTAATCTCTATGGAATATCCCTGGAATATTTTTAGTAGTAATTAGGGTAGAGGGTTTACATATATCTCAAAAGTATAGTCTTATTTCTTTTAGATTTAATTAAAAGATGTTATAAAATTAAATTAAAATAAAATATTTTGATTGTGAAATGAGTTGTGGTTTTTGGCCATGTAGTATTGTCCAACCATGTTATTCTAACAAAGTCTATTTACAAGTTATTAATATCCATGGTAAAGTGGAGGTGAATATCTATGGTTAAAAATCTTGTTATATTGTAAGTTTATTGTAAATATTGAGTTTTTATGTGCTTATTAATTAACTTCTAATATGGTTACAAAATCATTTTTAGTCCCTACCAAGGGAGGACTCTGGGAATTGATTTGCGAGTTGACCATTATTGATTTCTGGTTGATATTTGATTGGACCATAACTTGAAGGTTTTATTTTAGCCTTTGCATATAATATAATAATATAATGCAATATGGATAATTGGATCACATATTTTATGTCATAATTGATGGATATGGTTCCAATATTCATGCATGATTTTTAGCCATTTGCATAGTATTTTTTTAATCCAAAAATAAGTCCGTGAAAATAGCTCATATTCACTTAAATAACATATTTACCATAAGTTACTTCCCACCATAATTTAAACAAGCTTTTACATAAAAAAATGGATAGAAATAACATGTAAATAAATATAAATTCAACATATTGAGTGGACATTTAGAAATGTTGACATACATACTTACTTACTTACATTACACCTACACATCTCCCCTATACTAGTTGTAGAGCGCCTTTCGGCGCAATTATCAAATTCTCAACTTTCACTCTCACTATTTTAAAGAATGAGACTCTCACTATTTTAGAGAATGAGAATGATTCTCACTATCTTAAAGAATGAGAATGTCTCCCTTGTTTTTCAAGTGACAAGTTCTTGATTATTGTCTTCACTATGTTAGTGAAGTGACAAATTCTTGAGCCATGCAAATTGTTATCTTATTGAAGTGCTCTCCTCTTTGTTATCATAGTTAAGTGACAAGTTCTCTACTCTCTCCTTTTTTGTCTTAGAGAGCGAAAATGACTTTTTTACACACTAAACCTCCACAACCATTAAATGAGAAGTTCTTAGTTCTCCCCTTTTTTATTTTATAGAATGAGAATGATTCTCTTAGACTCTAAGCCTCCACAAACAATAAATGACAATTTCCCCCTCTTTCCCTTGTTATCTTGGAGAATTAGAATGACTCTCTCAAATACCTAGCTTTCATGACAATTCATTAACAACTACCCTACTCTTGCTTTGTTATCTCAAAGAATAAGAATGGATCTCTTGAACATTGTGACTCCATGACCATTCAATGAGAAGTCCCCAATTCTCACCTTTGTTATCTTAGAGAATGAGAATGACTCGTTTGGAAATTGAGCCTCCACCATCATTAAATGATAAGTTCTTGACTCATGTGTTTCTATCTAAAATAGTGGGAATGATTTTATAAGACATTGAGCCTACCATGCCATGAATTTTATCATTTCTTTCTTAGAGAATGAAACATGTGCTTGTTAACTTGTTGTTTATCTTACTAATAACCGAGTCTAATTGTCACCTTAAATCATATTATTCAAATAGGATATTAAATATAACCTAAAACGATGACCAATTCATTAGTTAAGATTTCCTAGCCTAGTCACAATGCAAGGTGTTAGGATCTAGAGAAAATCTCTCTATGGGGTGGCATCACCCCTTGTATTATATATATTTGTAGCATTGGTCTGAACATTATATGAGATGGCTTGAGGCCTTTTCCATAATCTTGTTGATCTTATGTTTTGTTGTCTATATTTTAATAGTGGTTGGTATCTCCTTCAACTTAGTCATTTTAATTAAGTTTATCTATGGAATTTTCCTTTTATGCATGTAAGATAAGATTTTATAGTTGTTATGCTTTTATGCCATGCAAAATTTACACATAATTATCAATAAATCCTATTGAAAAACTAGAAAAGATGATTAACATGTTATAACCAACTATCTAATGAGTCATGAGGCATTGTAAACCACATATAATGACAAACACTTTCCTTATTTATTGAATGTCCACATGTAAATTTTGATAACATTCCCGCTTTTAGGAAATTATGATAGCTTGTAAGGTTCTTTAACCCATACTATATTAACAATAAGGATAGTACTTGTCCTTGATGGGTTCGAGTTGGTCCTCATGCCATTGACACCCATAGGAGATAATACCTTTCCCCACATAGTGCTATGTTTGTTAGCTACCATTTGCTAGTGTCCCCTCCCATGTGGTACTTGAAAGTTTATTAGTCATAAACCTCATGCTTGCCTTGATTTCTCTTGTGTATCCCTTTTAAACACCCAACTAACCCCCTTGTACCTTCCTTGCATGTTATTGCAATTCATTCACCATTGTCCTCAAGTCCCTTCACTATCTTAGCCATCCATTACCTTGATTAAATGATGCTTGTTGTGCTATTTCATTATCATCATGCCCTCCACCCCCTACCAACCACAAACCATCTAGTTGTAGCTTCAGTACCATTGAAGTTGTCTTTGTGACTAATTTTGGTGTGGTAAGGATTATGGTGTTGTTTTTTATTGAATGAAATCCATCATGTTTTCCCCCTTTGTGATGCAATTGCCTTTGGCTCCACCAAGGACCATCCCCTTATTTCATGGGTAGTGTTCCCCCCCTTAATGATCCCATTTGGCTTTAGATTTTCTATCACTGAGGATCTCTCTTTGATTAAGTTTGGCTTCATTTAAGATTATGGGAATATTTTATGGGCATTATTTTCCCTTTTTTGTTACCATGTTTGGCTCTAGGCCAAGGATTGTGGTAGTTTTTTGTTTCATGGGTATTATTTTCCATTATTTAAGATTGAATTTAGCTACACCATGGATTGTGGCATTGTTTTTTCCTTCTCTAGGACAACTTTTAACTTCACCAAGGATTATTACATTGTTTTATGGGCATTGTTTTCACTTATTTGTGATTGAGCTTGGATTTGTCGAGGATTTTCATGTTATTTCATGGGTATTGTTTTCCTTTCTTTCACACAAAGTTTGGCTTTGACTTTGGTTCAGTCAAGGATGGGATTTATCCTTGAGTGGTGCCATTAGGGATTTTCGAGTTGTTTTGTGAGCATTGTTTTCTCTTGTTTGTGAGCATCGAGGATTGGCGTGTTATTTTTTAGGCATTATTTTCCCTTGTTTGTGACCAAGTTTTTCTTTGGATCTGGACTTGTTGGCTTCATCGGAAACCTTGCAACCTCATCCCTCTGCAACTAAGTTATGATTTGGTTTTTCAGAAACTTTGTCCCTTTGAGATCGATTTCAACTCTAGTCCATAGAACAACCTTGGCTCTACTACCATCTTGCACTCATTTAGTAACTTTTTTGGTAATTCTTTAAATTTAGAACAAGATAATTTTCTTTGGAGATTAAAAATAATTATTTTTTGTTTATAGAGAGATTTGGATATCGATGTTATGCCACTATTCCAATGTTATGCTTTCTTTTCTTGTATATTGTGCATTATTTATGTCATATCTACGTTATAGATAAATATATGTTGAATTGGTTCTTTTTTGGTCATACCATTATATGGGAACCCATGCTATATTTGGTCTTTTATATAGTGTTATTATAAGTATTATCATACCTATTTGTGGAAAGTATGTTTCAATTCATGGCTAACCACTATAAAATTCAATTGTTGCTCAATGGTAGCATCATTATGGGCCACATCTAAAGGCCCACCACTATTACTTTCTACATCCATGTAATGGTGTCTACCACACCAATGAAAAATCAACTTTTGGTGAGCATCAACGACACCCACTCCATATAAAGCAACCCCTTTCTAGTAGGTTGAGGGGAAGGGAAGCTTTCAATATTATTGAAGACTATAAGAACTCTTAGAGAGTACTCTATTCTCCTATCGACGTAGAGAAGGAAAAATATGACATAAATAAAAAATATATAAGTAATTTCCTAGTGAAGGAACATTGTATCTACTTAGACATGAAAATTCCCTTCATATTGGAGATTTTGACCTTAAATAATAAAAAAAAAGTAAAAAGTCAAATCCATAAATAAGACAAACGATACTCACGGAAATTACAAAATTGTATGTGGACAATGAGGCTTCGGGGTCTCATGTGCATAATTTGTATGTGGATGGTAGGTCTCCATCCAAAGTAAAAAATAACATATCAAGGTTTATTTTCATTTTGTGGAGTTTCTAATTTTCTTTTTTTCTATTCACAATATTTTGCATGCATATTGTGTAGGGAAAAATGGTGCCTTGCTCTTGGTTTTGCCCCTCTATGAAAGACCACTCTACAAACTATAAGTCAACTAGGATCCCCCATTAAAAAATGTTACGAGTGTTATAAATTTTAACACTAGCTTTATTCCAACTATGTTAACATTATAAATATTGATGCTAATTATGCTCACTATGATGGAGTTATGCAAGCATAAAGTTATTCCCACTATGTCAACGTTATGTAGGTAGATGATCACTTTGTTGACATAAATACATTTTAACTTGTCTACATTCAAGTTATAACTCTCTGAATTGGAAAAAATTATGATATGATTTAGCAGACATAATGTTGATACATCTTGACATGTCCATTTTTTGATAGTTATATTATTATATTATTTAAATTTTGTTATGTAATTATGTTGTAATGCTCCCTCCCACCCCCTTGGGATTTTCAGGCTAAATGGGAGGTGTTACTTTTAATTAACCTGAGCTCCATGGTCTCATTATGAAGATAGGGTTACACAATTCCTCAATCTCAAAAGTTCTTAGAATCAATTTCTAATAACACCATTGGATTAGGTTTGTCGAGAGCTTTCTAGCAATAGACATTTTATCTTGATTCAATGCCTATATAACAAGTTATGCACATTTAAAGTTTCGTCATTTAAGCCTTACCACATAGGCAAGGACCCACCACATGCAACCCACGTGGAAACCCCAACTCACCTTGGTGGTTCTACTTCATTTCTGGTACCAATGTGGACGTAGCTAAGTCCATGTGGCACCTACCACATCACCTAGTTCATGGGCCCCATAAATCCAACCCTTAGCATGTAAATCCTCAAATTCGTTTGTATCTGGTTCTTATTAATATATGGGTGTACAAAACATTTGTGCTTGAAAAACCCTCCAAACCCTGGATTTCCAAATACATCTAGATCACCGCAACTACTTGAACACATCCAGGTATGGCACACATTCGGGCCTCCCAAAATTGTGTTTTTGCGCTCTCCACTAGATGCTTTGATACTTGGATGCATATGCTTACTTCGTTAAAATCTAGTCTTGTGCCACTCTTTTGCTAAGGGGCACCACCCAAGATATAAATTATTTATATTATTTAACATTTGGGCCTCTCAAGGGTTACCCATGTTGGGCCCCAATCTAGATGGCCTAAACTCAAACTTTTTGCAAGCATATTTGGTTCTTCTGAGATCCAGTTCCCATGTGAGCTTCATCACAACAATCCTCCCAGATATTGAGATTCCTAGATATGTCTAGATCACCCCCTTGTACTCCAAGATACTTAATTAAAATCCAGTGCATTCATATTTAGAGTAGATAAAGTTTTTTCCTTAAGCATATTAGGGAACTGGCCAAGGTTCTCTTGGGAGATGACCTTGCCCACAACTTCCATATTCACAAGAAAACATCATCATGCCAAATACAAATAAAACACAATCACAGAGGTATATATCTATCTACAATTAGGACTTGAAACAAGTCAATCCATGCTAATTTCACTCTATAATTATAACTATAGCAACACCAAATCCTCCTAATATTAGATATGAATAAATCTGTTAGATCCCTTAACATACCATGCAATATTTCAATATTGGACCATAACTAGAAAAGAAAGGAAACTGTCAATTATATACAACAAAATTCCATGATATCTCTTAGCATTTCATACACAACATGTAATATCCCCAATTTTTATTTTTCATTTGAGGAGATTAACGAAGTTTATGGGGAGGTGCTAGGCATAGCACAATTTTGTAGTTCGAGTTTCAAATATGATTTCGGCTTGAGGAGCTTGGGTGAAAAGGTAATATTGTAGCTCATTGGCAAGTGGGGGCCGCAAGAGAGACAAAAAGGGAATGCACACTTGTGGAGCAAGAGAGAGAAAAAGAAAGGGGATGAACTAGTGGAAAGTGGGGGCCACCAAGGGAGAGAGAGGCCAACAATTATAAATAGAGAAAGGAGGCTCTCATTTGGGGAATCTTTAGTCATTTTACAATTTCAAAATTAGTTCTCTTGAGCTGCTTAGCCAAGAAAACCATCCTGTTCAACACAAGGAATTTCCGAGCGGGAATTCCACCTCTACCTTAGGTGAACTTCGAGTGTCATCCTAGGGGAGTAAGAAGGAGTCCATCTCAGGGCTTCTCTAGGAGCTACATTGTAGACCATTTCTAGCTAGAGAGTGCTTCTCTTAGGGTGCATAAGGAGATTTGAAGGGGCTGAGAGAAGCTAGCAAATAATGGAGTTTGGCTAAAGAATTTGCAGATATTTATCCATTGGGAGGGTGAGTTTTTCTTTGGTGATTTGCAAGAACGAGAGTGCTACATTTTGGAGGATATTTTTATAGTAATTGATTGGCCTTGTATAGCATAATTATTTCTACAGTGCATTTTTCCAGCTAGTTAGAACCATACACATTTCTTGGGGTCACTGGGGCATGTGGGATTTAGCCCAAACCCTTTCTGGGTTTTTGTGGGTTTATTGAGAGGAGTATGTGAATAATTTTATAGAATTTTTTAGGCAATATTCAGGCCTAAAATCATCATTCTTATAGCAGGGCGAATTGCAAGTTAGCTAGGGTGTTTGCATCACTTGGTGGGATCAATTTTGGCTTGGAGTTGGGCCAAACCATTTCTAGGTATTTTTGGAGTTTTGGAGGGGAGTCTGTGGCTGCAATTTCAAGGTGATCTGAGCATTCTTCAGGGCAGAATCTTTCGTTCCATTCTAGCAGTAGTAGTAGTAATTTTCTAGGCAGTGCATAGTACCAGCTTGGGCCAGTATTTCCTCTAGATCATAGTTGTACTACATGGGGTTTGCATAAATTGCATAGCAAGCCCAAGTTCCAAAACTTAAACTCATTTTATGTACTCTTTTATCATAAAATTAATAAAATGGCTAAGATTGTGCTGCTGGACATTTTGGTGTTTTAATTATTGTGTATGAGTTCTAATTTGTTTATTGTTCTTAGTCCATTGCTTGGTATTAGTTGTTAAACTACAATTAGGAATATTACACAACACTTTAACAACATGTTTCGTTAGTTATTAGACAATAGAGACTCCTTGACAATATAACACCCAAGCTATGTAATTTCAAACACCATAACAACTCAATTGGGTTCACTATACATGTAAATAGCTCTGCAATTCAGGAAACATATCATCATCTATAGGGATATATAAGTTCCTTACATGATGAGAACAATCACATAGGAATCTAATTGTAACTTCATAGGAATATACATTCATTTACTATCAGCTTTGATACACCCTTTTTCATACAACAGCAATATTTATCATTAACATACATACATACATATCTTATTAGTTGAATGATATGGAAACTAAGGGAGGGACTTCAACTCTCCACCCAACCATAGGCTAGCTACACTACAATATTTCTTACAACCGACCACCCCTAGTCAGATTCAAAGTCTAAAGAGTCAAGTTCTCAAGGGAATTCAAACTAATGCAAATCAACCAATGCACATAGGAGTCTATATTTCACAGTGTCTCCACATGCTTACAGGAATCCAGAGCACACCGTGTTCCATGTACTAAATGTTACAGGAATTCATAGCTCATAGTGTCTCCATCTATGAAAATACGGATCTGAAGCACACTAATTTTCCACCTACTAACCTTGCAAATGTTCAAAATGCACAAAATTTACCCACTCTGCTAATCAAGAATCTAGAGTACGTTGTGTTTCCACCTGCTCAACCCTACAGGTCTCCAAAATACATAATGTCTCCACCTGCTCTTCTCTTCACTTCTCTTAAATCATGCTCCTTTGTGTGCTCTCACTCATGTGTTGTAAACACACCCCTTACCCCTAGGAGTATTTATTATGCTAAGCCAACTTCCCTAGTATAGTTAGAGAAATGGGGTAAGTTGTTTTTTACTTCTTCCAAGTTTCCAAAACGCAATTTGGATGTCATCATTGTATTTGTCTCAGTGAGAATTTTACATTGATATAATTTTTTTCCAATTTGGACTCCAGGATTACAAGCTATGGTCCTTTAAAGTCTTATTAATTTAGAGGAGTCACCTCTCTTTTTTTCCACGCGACACCCACATGGTCCACACGTGGTTCCCATGTGGCAGTTCACTACAATGTCCTGCCACTCAACCACATGGCATACCTCGATGCCCTGCGTTTGTAGTACCCCTCCACCATTGCATGTTGTTTATTGTCCACACACACACACGTATATAGCTATGGCCTCCTTCATCCACCATCTAACGACCCTTGAATATCAATGGTTAACAACTAAGATTTAAAATGCTAGCCCCCTACAAACATGGATCCACTTTGAGGTTCCAGGCGAAGATCCAACTGTTCACTACCCTTCAGGCCATCCAATGGTTAGAAAGATTTCACCCTCCCCCTGTTGATGCCACAGGGGAGAGGCCCTACTAGAATCCTGACCATTGACTAATTGATGACTATAATTTGCGCGTGATCTCTCCTTCCTCTTGCTGATGTCATAAGAGCAGGTGGGGTTTCTATTATGGATTTGCTTCACAGTTCCAGGCTACTCATCCAATGGTTATTCGTGACTTGGATTATCCAACAGTCTAACTCAACAGCACCAGTTCATCCACCTGCCACATGGTTCCCACATGATCCCCTCATGGTGCCCATGTGGATATCCCAGTCGACCTCCTCATTACCACTTTGAAATGGTGTCTTAGTTGTCGATCCACTCATAATCCCACTCTTACATAAGCACACCATGTGTCCCCTCTCCACGCATCCTCACATGAGATGTAGCTGCAACCACTCTCGAGCCCTCTCATGCCACGACATCTCAGAAATAACCTTCTCGGAGGTTTCTCTTCGACCACTGAATCATCTCAGGAGAAAATTATTGGAGGAAACCCCCATCTCGGAAGAAAATCCTACCACAGAGGAAAATATCTCAGAGGAAAGCTATATCTCGAAAGAAATTCCCATCTCGGAAGAAACTCCCATCTCAAAAGAAACTCCCGTCTTGAAAGAAACTCCATCTAAGAAGAAACTCTATCTCAGAAGAAACTACATATTGGATGAAACATCTCAGACGAAACTTCCTAGAATAAACTCCATCTCATACATTTTTGTAAGAGACTACGCTCTAAATCGTTGAGACTGAGATTTCTTCTAGTAATTAACATAAGGAGCATCTGTTAGGAGACAAGGGATCACTCTCCGTATCGAGTGTTAATGAAAATTCAAAGCACAAAGATAAAATTTGAAGTATTTCATATGACGAGAACATTTTTCTGTCTCGGAATAGACTCTCGGAGGTGATATCTCGACCAAAATAATCTAGGAAGTTTGGGAGGAGAGGCATTACTTAACTTGCAAGATTCGAGATTTTGAGATCTCGTTCCCCAGGGAAGGGTCATATGAGTTGGAGTTTAAAAGTGACAAGGCTGATAATAATAGGGCCATGTCTGCCATAAGTTTTATTTTGTACTCGAAGATACATAGGCTATCTCTCGAACATCATGGTTCTGTGAACACTTGGGATTGACTCCAGGACTCAACCCATTACCCTTAAGGTTATTTCGGTGTTATCCTTGTTCATCTTTCAACAGGGCTCTTATCATCTCATTCGACCTTTATATATATACATACATTAAGCTATCCTTCTTGAACTTAGAAATAATGATATAAGGCTTAATAGTCAATTCTTTTGACTACATTATAAATAGGACAAGGAATTTCCCATTCATTTTCAATAAGGCCCTCAGAGTAATTATCAACTCACAATAACTCAAAGGTCTACAAGCCCATTCTGTTGATAATAATTGGCAGAAACATGGTCCATCTTAACTCAGAGATGTACTACTTTCTTGGGCTAATAATAAGCACATATATATATATATATATATATTTCCCTGGATAAATAATGTTAGTGCAAACTCAAGGACTAACTATCAAAACCCCATTTCTTTAGTCACAAGAAAACCATGCACCTTCCATACAAACAATATAAAATCATCTTAATAGCATAAACACAAATTTCATGACACATGTTACTTATGAAGAAACTTATCTTAAATTGAAATTAGGCAACTAACTCTGGGACATCAACTCTACACCCAACCATAGACAACTACAACTAGTTCTCACTTGTAGTTGTCATCCTCGATCCAAATTTCAAATACTATGGTGGGTTTTTCTCAAGGGATCAAACTCCAATTGCTAGTTGAAATAGGGACTCTAGAGGTTCCCCCACCTCCACCCACCAACTATTTAGTAGTCAACAAAAACAAAGAGAGTCTAGAGGCCTATTGCCTCCACCCTTCAACTATTCAACAACTAGTAAATTCCAAGGAATCTAGATATTTCTTCTCCACCCTAGAATATCAATCAAGTCCAAAGATAGATCTCCACCCTTAAAACTACATCACAATGGTTCCAGCCATCTTGGGGACTCTAGAAACCACTGTAAAGAAAACATAGCAAGAAGGCCTTTAGAAATTCAAGGGAAATCCTCCACCACAACCATCAAGGAATTCTATAGAAAACCATCTCTACCCTTTGGCTAACAAGGAATTAAGAGGTCGTTTTTCCTCACCTAAGACTATTTTCTCGTGCCTTTTTCCAACCAAGATCTGATATCCCAACTGTTTTCCTTTATTGTAAGATTTCAAGATTCTATCTTTGTTGTTGACCGTTTAATGATTATTTTCTTTGTTCCAGGAAAATGCATAGACCCCTCTCACTTATTAATCCACAGGTTGTGCCTCAAAATTTTACAACCCACCTTAGCCTCCAACCAAAATGTTCTCCCTATCTCTCACACACCAAGTTTTTCAAATGTTCTTGCTTGCTTCTTATGCTATGTGATCCTCCTTTTCATTCCTTTTCCTACTAGGTTGAATTCCATTATTTGTCCTAGCTTCCTATGCATCCCATACTTATAAATTTTCATCCTTTCTGCCTTATATATTTTTCCAAGGCAAGCATGACCCTTGTCCTTCTCCTTTAGCTCCATTAATTAAAAAAACCAGTCCGTTTAAGGCACACCATCCAACCTTCAGTGGTTTTCATAACACAATTCAGATTTCCTGTTGCAAGGAAACCTTAAGCTATCCCAAGCAAGTAACCTCCTCAGTTTTGGAATATATGTCCTTTGACTGAACCCATTTTTTTAATCAAATATTTACATTGTATACATTGGTGAAAAAAAACTAGGTTTTCACAAGCCCCTCCCCTTTGGGAGAACATCGTCCTCGATGTTCTTGGTCCATATATTACACAAAATACATGCTTAAAAACAAACATACTATTTATGGCACTTTATATATACAAATTTGTACAATATTTACAAATTTATATACATCTACTTCAACCAACAAACAAAAAAGGATATGATGTCTGCATTGTATCAACCATTTCCCAAGTGGCTTCCTTGGGCTCAAAGTACCTCCATTTCACTTTGACTTGCTCTATTGCATGGTTATAAAGTGTGAGGTTCCTCCAGTCTAGGATGCATAGTGGTTCTGGACGACTCTCCCTCTAGTTCCACATGTAGAACATACCAATCAATCACGTGATTAGATTCATGTACATATATTTTAAGAAAAGAAATGTGGAAAACATCATGGAATTTTACTAATGTAGCTAAGGCCAGCCTATAAGCCATTGGCCCTATTCTTTCAAGTATCTCAAAAGGCCCAAAAAACTATAGTGCCAACTTGGCACATGACCCAATCTTTAAGGAACTTTTCTTGGGTCTAACTCTCAAGTAAACATGTTACCCAACTTGGAACTCCTTATGCACTCTATGTTGATCCACATGGATTTTCTGACAGTCTTGTGCTACCTTTAAATTTTCCTGATGATATGCATTTCCTGCTCCATCTCTTTTAACATATCAGGCCAAATAAGGATGTTCTTGTTGGCTTAGGGGGTCCTGACCCAAGTTTAGAGTTAGTTGTGCCAACCAACAAAACCCTACAATACTCACCCTTTCGGCAACAACTCGCGTAGCGCACGCTGCAGTCTCACCCGAAGCAGTTTGTGGGGGTGCAAGAACCAAGTTTCTACATCCAGAGACTAATGTGATGTCTTCCAATGCCTTAGATCTCCCTCCGCACAGATCAACATACTCCTAGAACTCGTCACTATAACTATGTTAAAATGACATTCAGACCTTCACGAAGGTCCACGATCAGTCCTTGTGGACCTTTAAGAGTTGATCTACCTACTTACGCGCATCAAAAGGAAATCCTAATTTGGTGTTCACGTAGATCTACTTAAATCGTAAGTAAACATAAGATAAATCACCAGAGACTTTGCGGAAGTGTTTAAACATGCATTGCGTACATTATTAAGACTTATTCAAGATAATCACATAGCTTTCAATCAATATTTTATAAAACAATCATTTATCAGCGGCATATAACAAAAACAAACGTGAGCATAAATACTAATAATTCTTCGGAAAATTGTCTTTATTGATCTTTAGTTCATAGGTTACATACTCAAACTTCCATATGCACATCGCTGCAAGGGTCCGCACACTTAGCTACGGACTCTACCTAGGCCTCCGTGCACTCAGCTGCGAAGCCTTTATTTCCCTATCTAAGTGCAGGAAGAAAAGCCTTCTTGCCTTAGCTCCTACCTAAGACTCTTTAGTCAACCCAATTCTCTATCTTAGTTCCATCTAGTTACCTCTTCTTTTCACTAGTACTAAACTATTTATAGACTTTTTCATACAATGCCATGGTCTGCGGACCATGGGTGAATCTCAAAAACTGACTCAAAACTTATCCAAAACAAGAGGCTAAGCCCCTTTGACTCCTATTCATCTACATTCTATGCATCCAAAAGTCGTAGAGACTTTACATCATTTACAAAATTGTACCAAAATTTGGGTTACCTTAACCCCAAACTAACCCAGGAGACCCCATCCCAACAGGCCCCCAACATAAAGATTGTGACTCACCCTCGAGTCACTCTGCTGGCACCATGATCTTACTACAAAGATCCCCCAGCTCCACCTGGATCACTACAACTTTAGCAGCGCTCTGTGCTACTGCCTGTCGAACCTCCTAGACCACTTTTCCAGTGGTTGGTCCTTCTACTGCTAGCCTCATCATCCACTGTGTCTGTTGCAGTCCCTTAAGCTTATCTTGAATGGAGATCATGATATGATAAGCCTCATCCAACCAAGGCTGCAACTTGGCCTTTAGCAAGGCTTCTTTCTTCTATGCTTCCTCTACCTGTGACAATATCTTCTTTCCTTCTTGTAACTTGGCAAGGCGCTGCGCTAGGGCTAAGGTACGCGCAGTTGCCCCGACCTCATCATATTGGCGCTACATCTCCCTTACCTCTATGTTTAATGTTTGTAGGTTCGGATCCTCCTACAAATTGGTCCATAGCTCCATAGCCTAATCAAACATTGCTGCACAATTAGTGACTGTGGTATCCAAGGTAGCCATGGCCTCCTTAATTGTGATTCTGCTCTGCTCTCAGACCTCAGGCGGAGTCATGGGCTATAACTGCAACTGCAACTTTGCAATCTTCATGTTGAACTTGAAAGTTACTCGTCCAACTTTTGCTCTAGCCTCACACACACCAACGGCTAATTTTTTGATTTTGGCTTCAAGCTGTGCATCCTCTAGGATGTGAAGTTCAAGCATTGTCTTACAGGCCTCTGAGACTGCTAAATCCAGACTTGAACTATGTGCTCGTATTTCCTCCTTTTCCTTTAGATCCTGTGTCTTTTCAGCAAACATTTGTTCATTTTTGACTTTGCACTCACTTATGAGGTTGAGGGTGTGTTTCTCCCTAGTTCTCAACTCATCTATCACCCCCTTATGTAGTGCATGGATGATTTTGAGGGACAACGCCACTATATTCAGTGCTATATCCTTGATTATACTAAGTACAATACGATCCTCGGCTGACTCTGCGTGAATGGACCCGTCTGGCAATGGTATAGTTCAGAGATCTAGGGTTCTTACTAGCTCTACTGCTTTGCTTGTCCTAGGTGTCAGGCTCACTTGCTCCGCGCTCGCTTATCTAATGCCCGCTTGTATTATGCTCATTTGGATTAGCAGATCCTTCTGGATGCTCCCCAGCATCTGTGTGTATTGCTACTCAAACTACTGCAACACTTTTGTCCTTGTATCCTTGACTTTGTCGCCGATCTCATCAAGATCTCTTTCTATCAATACCATGGGATCAACTTGTGTTTTATCATATTTCAGCTTTTTTTGTGTTCCACCCTTTTTCTCCTTGCCACGTCTTTTCAAAATAAAGGGGGTGCTCTGCCCCTCATCACCTCCTCCACCTTGGCCTGAAATCTCTTCTTCCTTTGTCTCCGGCGAAGGTGACTTATCACCTTTCTACGACTCACGTTATTCTTTTTCTGCCTGCTCCTTAGCAGCGTGTTCGTGCTCTATGCGAGCCTTTTCGATAGCTTCCTTCTTTTTCTGTTTTGCTTGGGTACGCACAGATTTTTTAGCGGCCTCCTTTTTTTTCTGCGCAACAGAACTTTTTGTGCCCGTGCTGGTTCCAATATCTAACTCTAGCAAGGCATACCACTCTGTAGGCCATAACCCTACGATCTCCTGCACATCCGTTTCTGACACCAAATAGGGAAATTGGTGCCATTTCTACTCTAGATCCTTCCATGCTTGGATTTAGACTCTGTCGAAGTCAGCCTTGAATAATGTGTAGGCTGACAACTACGTGAACAAGCTCGGGACAACCTTGGATGTTGACTAAGTACCGTATGGATATCCATTTCCATAAGAGTCTAAAATATCTTTGTTTCTGTAATCTGCGCAGCATCATTTGTAGACTATAAAGCGGCGAATTGCGCTGCCTCCGGCAATCCTTCTTCGAAAGGAGGAAATTGGCTATTCTCTGACAATCTCCATGCAACGAGCACAATTGATAGCAGCAACCAAGCATAGTGGAACATATTGGTTTCCTACAGGGCTTCTCGGAAGTTCACTAGTAACTCTTGAAAAAGGTACCTGGCCCAATTAAATTATACACCTTTCACACAATGCGCAATAAGTGAAACTATTGGCATTAGAACTTCGTCTGCGCGACATTTTCTCATAAACTTTCCTGCTAAAATCTAAGTAGAAAATTGAACTGCCTGGTCTGAAATAGAGAAAATGGAATACCCTTGCGACTTCTTGAGGAGGTCGTATTCCTTCTTCATCTTGTCTGCAAGCTCTTTCTCCCTAGCCTTCCCTCCAAACTCCTTGGCAGGGTTCGTGCCTTTGTAGGGCATCTGCGTGATTCTATGAATCAACATGTCTGTGATGAGGATAGGCTCTCCTAGCCATAAGCACCCGTCATGCACAAGTGTAAGGAGCTGGCACACACATACCGTATTAATGGGGGTACGGTGATAATGTGGCACCAACAACAGATTAAGAAACCCTGATTTCTCAACACCGTGGAACCATTCAATTAGCTCCAATGTTGTAACAACAGTTTCTTCGTAATAGATCTTTCGCATATATTTATCCTTCGCCAAATGTGGAAACTTAGTGTAGTCCATGAGGTCCCAATCCTCCATATTTAACAACGGGATCCGTGCGAGACGAGGACCAACAAAAGGGACCTGCTCAGGCAGCAAGGGCATGGATACTGTAAACTTCCCAGTATCAGGGTCCTTCATTACCTTTGCTTTTCCCTTCCATAGAGGGATATACTTTGACAGCCTTGTCATGGGTTTGATACCCTCGACATCCACATCCTCGATGCCTTGGAATTATTCTTCCTCAAGGTCGACCACTTATTCAGGCTGCTTATCCTTTCTCTCCGAGTTCTTCCTTAGCAACATCCTCACGGCCACGTTCTTCTACTTCTCGTTCGCAGATTGTTTTGGCTTAGCTAGTTGTTTTTCTATGGTAGGGTGTGCTTCAGCCTGGGCAACCTCGATGCCATAGGCACAACAGCTGGAGCTTCCATATTTACAACTTCCAAGGCTGCTGCATCGGAGACAACATTGTCACCACTAACAGTGTCAGCAGGGTTCGTTATAGACATTTGCTCAAGAATAAACTTTCGGTTTGTCTCACGCAATTCAACAAAAACTTGACCCGCAACTAAGCCTTCCAAAACTTGATTCTTCATCGAGTGAAGGAAATAACACTCAACTATAATTCTTAAACAACAAAGTGTTTTCTTGCAGGCCAACATGTCATATTTATAGGTGCTTTGGAATTCAAATCTGACCGTTCCCCCCAAATTTGGATGATAAATGATGTTTTGGTGGTAGATCTTCAAAGGTTTTTTCCTAAATTGCCACCACCCTACTCCTCTTAACTGTTTTCTCGCTGTCAAGTCATGAACAATAACTCTAATGGTCATTTTCCTGCTGCGATGTGTGGTACCTCCCCCCATGGTGCAGTTTCTTGAGTGAAACTTCATTTGTTGCATCTTCGTCTCTCTCTGCGCAGCCTGGTCTCTGCCTTGTTCTTCAACGTGGGCAGTGTAGTTTCTAGTCCTGTGCTCCCTTGCAATTGCCTAGAGCACTAAGACTGTCCTACTTCCATATAGTCATTGTGTAGGATCCTTTGTATATAACTTCAATCTACTCGCATTCACTCTTCCTGGGAAGGGTTCCCCATTCCACTTCGCGAGCTTAACTGCGCCTCCATTTGTAATTTTTTTGACAATATATGGCCCTAACCAATGAATCTGGAATTTACCTAGAAATTTAGTGAATTTACTATCATATAAAAGAAAAATATCGTTTACCTTGAATGTGCGAAACTTGATATGGCGATCGTGCCATGATTTTTCGTGTTCCTTTTGTACTTGTTGATGGGATCCTGACAAAAATCAATTTTCTTCAAGCTCCATGAGCCGCCTGAGCCGTTCTTCCAAGGCCTTGTGATCTGCCATATCCGTCAAAGATACTATGCGTAGACTAGGCACAATCTATTCCATCGGCATTAGGGCTTTGATCCCATATACTAATCTGAACGTAGTTTTCGTTGTCATCTTCTTACAAGTAGTCCTATAAGCCCAAAGTACTGCAGGTACGTGCACATTCCAGTCATTCCGCTACATGTTGCATATCTTCGTCAACGCATTCTCCAAAATCTTGTTGAAGGCTTCAACAATTCCTTTCGCCTGTGGGTGATATGGTGTACTCTTCAGATGGTAGACCTGGAATTCCTCAGTCAACACAATGATCATTTCATTCAGAAAGTGCGTACACCTATCACTCATCAATACTTTCGGGCATCCAAATCTGGTTAAGGCATACTCAAACAAGAATTTTACAGTCGTAGCCCTTGTACAATCCTTAACCAGCTATGCTTTCGCCCATCTAGTTAGATATTCCATCGTAGTCATAATATAACACGCAACCGTTTTCTTTCCAGGGAGATGAATTGGCCCAACAAAATCAATCGTCCATTTCTCAAATGGTTGAAAAGATACCTGAGGGTGTAGTGGTAGCTCATCTCTTCATAATGGTCTACCGGTTCTTTGATAGGCATCACATGCCTTACAATATGTCTTGGAATATTTATGCAATGTTGGCCACCATAGACCTGCGCGCAAAATCTTCTTTGCAGTTGCCTTGCCTACATAATGGCCTCCCACAGCTCCCCCATGAGCTTTAGCGAGAATTCTGTCCCGCTCAAAGCCTGGCACATACCTTCGCAATATTTTGTCTTCACCCATTTTATACAAATGTCCCGCAATAACTGAAAAATCGGTTGCACACACTACTAATTTTTTCTTCTGCTAACTTGTATATCCATCTAGTGCCATCCCCGTAGTCAAGAAGTGAATAATGTCTACAAAATGGTCATCCGCTACGTGCCCCATAAAGAGCTACACATCTGGCAACCCTTCCTCTAGATTACTAGGTTCATTTTCTGTTTGAATCCACGATAGATGGTCAGGTCCCACATTTAACCTTCCAGGTTTCACAATGACTTCAAAGTCATACTCCTAAAATGATAAGAACCATTTGGAAATTTTCGCCCCCAAATTCCACTTCGCGAGCTGGCACACACATACCGTATTAATGGGGGTACGGTGATAATGTGGCACCAACAACAGATTAAGAAACCCTGATTTCTCAACACCGTGGACCCATTCAATCAGCTCTAATGCTGTAACAACAGTTTCTTCGTAATAGATCTTTCGCATATATTTATCCTTCGCCAAATGTGGAAACTTAGTGTAGTCCATGAGGTCCCAATCCTCCATATTTAACAACGGGATCCACGCGAGACGAGGACCAACAAAAGGGACCTGCTCAGGCAGCAAGGGCATGGATACTGTAAACTTCCCAGTATCAGGGTCCTTCATTACCTTTGCTTTTCCCTTCCATAGAGGGATATACTTTGACAGCCTTGTCATGGGTTTGATACCCTCGACATCCACATCCTCGATGCCTTGGAATTATTCTTCCTCAAGGTCCACCACTTATTCAGGTTGCTTATCCTTTTTCTTCGAGTTCTTCCTCAGCAACATCCTCACCGCCACCTTCTTCTACTTCTCCTTCGCAGATTGTTTTGGCTTAGCTAGTTGTTTTTCTATGGTAGGGTGTGCTTCAGCCTGGGCAACCTTGATGCCATAGGCACAACAGCTGGAGCTTCCATACTTACAACTTCCAAGGCTGCTGCATCAGGGACAACATTGTCACCACTAACAGTGTCAGCAGGGTTTGTTATAGACATTTGCTCAAGAATAAAATTTCGGTTTGTCTCACGCAATTCAACAAAAACTTGACCCGCAACTAAGTCTTCCAAAACTTGATTCTTCATCGAGTGAAGGAAATAACACTCAACTATAATTCTTAAACAACAAAGTGTTTTCTTGCAGGCCAACATGTCATATTTATAGGTGCTTTGGAATTCAAATCTGACTGTTCCCCCCAAATTTGGATGATAAATGATGTTTTGGTGGTAGATCTTCAAAGGTTTTTTCCTAAATTGCCACCACCCTGCTCCTCTTAACTGTTTTCTCGCTGTCAAGTCATGAACAGTAACTCTAATGGTCATTTTCCTGCTGGGATGTGTGGTACCTCCCCCCATGGTGCAGTTTCTTGAGTGCAACTTCATTTGTTGCATCTTCGTCTCTCTCTGCGCAGCCTGGTCTCTGCCTTGTTCTTCAACGTGGGCAGTGTAGTTTCTAGTCCTGTGCTCCCTTGCAATTGCCTAGAGCACTAAGACTGTCCTGCTTCCATATAGTCATTGTGTAGGATCCTTTGTATACAACTTCAATCTACTCGCATTCACTCTTCCTGGGAAGGGTTCCCCATTCCACTTCGTGAGCTTAACTACGCCTCCATTTGTAATTTTTTTGACAATATATGGCCCTAACCAATGAATCTGGAATTTACCTAGAAATTTAGTGAATTTACTATCATATAAAAGAAAAATATCGTTTACCTTGAATGTGCGAAACTTTATATGGCGATCGTGCCATGATTTTTCGTGTTCCTTCTGTACTTGTTGATGGGATCCTGCCAAAAATCAATTTTCTTCAAGCTCCATGAGCCGCGTGAGCCGTTCTTCCAAGGCCTTGTGATCTGCCATATCCGTCAAAGATGTTATGCGTAGACTAGGCACAATCTATTCCTTCGGCATTAGGGCTTTGACCCCATATACTAATCTGAACGTAGTTTTCGTTGTCGTCTTCTTACAAGTAGTCCTATAAGCCCAGAGTACTGTAGGTACGTGCACATTCCAGTCATTCCGCTACATGTTGCATATCTTCGTCAACGCATTCTCCAAAATCTTGTTGAAGGCTTCAACAATTCCTTTCGCCTGTGGGTGATATGGTGTACTCTTCAGATGGTAGACCTGGAATTCCTCAGTCAACACAATGATCATTTCATTCAGAAAGTGCGTACACCTATCACTCATCAATACTTTCGGGCATCCAAATCTGGTTAAGACATACTCAAACAAGAATTTTACAGTCGTAGCCCTTGTACAATCCTTAACCAGCTATGCTTTCGCCCATCTAGTTAGATATTCCATCGTAGTCATAATATAACACGCACCCGTTTTCTTTCCAGGGAGATGAATTGGCCCAACAAAATCAATCGTCCATTTCTCAAATGGTTGAAAAGATACCTGAGGGTGTAGTGGTAGCTCATCTCTTCATGATGGTCTATCGGTTCTTTGACAGGCATCACATGCCTTACAATATGTCTTGGAATATTTATGCAATGTTGGCCACCACAGACCTGCGCACAAAATCTTCTTTGCAGTTGCCTTGCCTACATAATGGCCTCCCACAGCTCCCCCATGAGCTTTAGCGAGAATTCTGTCCCGCTCAAAGTCTGGCACATACCTTCGCAATATTTTATCTTCACCCATTTTATACAAATGTCCCGCAATAACTGAAAAATCGGCTGCACACACTACTAATTTTTTCTTCTGCTAACTTGCATATCCATCCAGTGCCATCCCCATAGTCAAGAAGTGAATAATGTCTAAAAAATGGTCATCCGCTACGTGCCCCGTAAAGAGCTACACATCTGGCAACCCTTCCTCTAGATTACTAGGTTCATTTTCTGTTTGAATCCACGATAGATGGTCAGGTCCCACATTTAACCTTCTAGGCTTCACAATGACTTCAAAGTCATACTCCTAAAATAATAACAACCATTTGGAAATTTTCGCCCCCAATAGAGGCTTGTTGACCAGGTATTTTAAGGCAGAATGATCTGTATACATCTTGAAATTTCATCCTAACAGATAATGCCAGATTTTTTGCAGCTCGTAGACCATGGCCAACCCTTCACGCTAAGTTGTTGAATAATTTTTCTCGATCTTCGATAAATTCCTACTTGCTAAGGCCATAGGATTTTCCAGTTCTCCTTTACTAGCTTGTGTTAGTACTACACCTAGCGCAATGTAAGAAGCATCCACATGTACGTGAAACTCCTTTTTCCAATCGGGGAATACCAAGATCGGCACAGTGACCATATTTTCTTTCAACACATCTAAGCTGTGCTGACATTCTTCATCCAAACAAAATGTCGCATCCTTCTTTAGTAGTTTCTCCATGGGCACATTAATTTGAGCATAAGCTTTGATAAATTTTCTATAGTATCCCATATGTCCCAGCATTGCGCGCAACTGCTTGACGTTCCTTATGACATCGAAGTTCACAATGATTGCAATCTTTGCAGGGTCCACCATCAATCCTTGCTTGCACACCACATGGTCAAACAAGATCCTGAAGGGAACACAAAATATGCATTTTTTCAAATTCAGCGTTATTTGGTATCTGCGACATGTATCCAACATGAGGCGCAGACTCGCTACATAGCGCTTCACTAATCCAAACACCGTCCAATCATCAAAGTACACTTCAAGGAATTTATGAATGAACTCCTTGAATTCTGCTATGACTACGCGGGAAAATATCACAGGCACATTTTTTAGTCCAAATGGCATCACAATGTACTGAAAACAACCCCACTCCATTGAGAAGGTTGTTTTTCACCTATCCCTGGCGCGATCTTGATTTGAGGATACCCTGAAAACCCATCAGTAAAGGAATAAGCCTCCTACCTTCCAACATTGTCTATCACTTCGTCTATGAATGACGTCAGAAATGGATCGTGGACACATGCATCATTAAGCTTCCATAGATCTACGCAGATCCTTATTTTTCCCTTTTGTTTCTTTTCTTGAACCACTATCAGGTTCACTCAATCAAATTCTTCAATAGGTTCTATGATGCCTGACTCCATCATCTTATCCAACTTCGAGTGAACCTTTTCCTTATACTTAGGATTAAGGCGGTAAGGCCTCTATTTAACAACGTTCACATCCAGATTTAGTGCGATATTCATAATGCCCAAATCACTGACTATGCCCTTTAGATCTAAAAACTTATTTGGAAAGAGATCCTGGTATTCGCACAGTAATTCAACAACTTTATTTATTGTGGCATCGTCCCAATAATCTTTGATTTTTGCGAACTTTGGTTCTTCTTCAGTGCCAATGTTTACTTGCTTTATCTTCAAGGGTGCAGAGATGTCTGGGTTTTCTATTTGTGGCCCTTTGACTTCATGATGCCCTTCTGCCTCCGGAACACTGAGGTTCCTTAGGGTTTCTTCTTCCTCTTCTGCGGTCACGTTATAACATTCCAATGCGTGGCACAGCTGGGTGCTCCAGTCTGGTTGGATCCATTCTATAGATTCCTTCAGTGTTCCAAAGATAGCTCCTTTAATCTCTTACAAATCCATCTTCAAACTGAAAGTTAATAAGAACCCTTCCTTCAGTACATCCCATTCCACGGTGCTATGGAGGAGCTTTGTTTCAATGCGTGGCCGGTAAGCCAACGAGAAAATCGCCGGCCGGACGCTTTCTTAGACAAATCCTCAACAGTCCGTGTTTAAAATGATGTCAAACTCTACCATTCATGGTAACCTGTGGGGTCGTCATAAAAGTCAGTGCGATCCTTTTGAGGGTTTTGATGGTGAACGCACTTTCCAAAACAAAAAAATTCCCTGCTTTGACATCTTAATAGAAGCTTCTAGTTTCTTTCATAGGCTGGTCAAAATAGAACAAGACACCAAAGACCAATTTGCCGTTGCGATCTGAATACAGCACAGTGCATTTATTTATCAACTTACCATGCCAGGAATAACCAGAATTTGCCGAGTTATTGGGACACAGGTTTTGTCAAACAGTTGGCAGGTAAACTTACGAATTATTCATAGTTAGATTCCATTAACATTTGGCATGTAAATTTAGAAATCGAGTAACAGTCAAATCATATATTCAAAAATGGAATTCAACCATATATTCAAAAATGGAATTCTTTGTCCGCAAGGCGGGGACTTTTCCTGCAAGAAATTTGGTTATTTAGTATGACTCTATTTCTTTGAATTCATACATGTGATTGCAGCAAAAAAACATATGCTCCATTCACTTTTGCCGACTAGAACAGTCTGGATCTACCAATATTCTGTGCAGCCATGTCGGCTGATTAATATTAAACAACCTTTCACCTTCAATCAAGCTTTTGACAAATTCATTGTATCATTATCATTATCATTCTTTCTAGATGTTTCGTTTTCGGCTTCTACCATTCTTGAAAGACGGGGGATTTCCCAATCCACATAAGCTATTCAAAATTCCTTTGCCACGGGTTCTCCCGAAACTTCTCGAATGGTTTGGATTGAACTTGGAAATGATTGGATTCCAAAAAGAAAGAAAATATTTGTGACTAAGTAATGATGTAAGCACGGTGCACAGCAAGAAAATAGGCCAGAGAATCTGCGCTTAAAAATTTTAGGTTTGCGCTCGAGTTTTTTGATCAGAAGATAAGTGATGAAAATGCCAACTTGGAAGTATCTGTGCATGAGCTCATCTACAGCATGGATTTTTTTTCCTCATCTATAGCACAGTTGTAATATTGTTTGCTTGAATCAGTTTGGTGTATTGGATGTGTTTTAAGTACTTTTTTAATCAGAAAAGAAAATCAAGCTCGGCACATAGCAGGAAAAGACGCAAGGTTACCTTGTCTCTGTGTTGGAGTCACGATTTCCTGTGTTGGAGTCACCGTAGGTGTTAATAAATAGAAACATTGCTAGTATTAATCACATGCTAGAAACATTGTTAGTATTAAGCACATGCCACGAAACACACGCATCCAATTCCAAACAATCTCCCTCCAACACGAGCCAGGTGTGTTTCGAACTCGATACCTTTGGCTTTGATACCACTTGTTGGAGTCACGATCACTATTACAGCAAAACCCGCAGGTGTTAGTAAATAGACACATCCCTAATGTTAAGCACATGCCACAAAACACACAGGGAGCATTGAATTTTCCTTCTACAAGGTGAAAAATTATTTTGGATTAGAAGATAGGAAATGAAAATGCCAACTGGGAAGTATGTCGAGCTCATCTACATTTAAGAATGGATGAAAATGCCCACTGGGAAGTATGTCTGCATGATCCCATCTACATTTAAGAATGGACATTGGAGTGTAAGATTATAAAACCTTGGTTTGGTAATTTAGGAATGGGCATCGGAGGAGTGTAAAATTAGAAAAGAAAAAAAGAAAGAAAAGAAAATTATTTTAATTTTCATATTGTTAAAAATAGTTTATGGGATAGATTGTGTTTTTATCTAATTGATGTATTTGGTCTTTTTTCCTTTCAAGGCTTACGAGGCTAAAAATAGTTTAAAATAGTTTATAGTTTATGGGATAGATTGTTTTTCCATCTATATTGGGCCCTTTTTCTTTGAAGACTTACGAGGCTAAAAATAGTTTAAAATAGTTTATGAGACACATTGCTTTTTTTTATCTAATTGATATATTGGCATTTTTCTTTTGAAATCTCACAATAAGCTCCCAACTTCTCAACAAACCCCTCACAATATGATATTCATTATACTTAATCTTTCCTAATTTAAAAATATCATTGAAATGTAAAATTATAAATAATTCCTTGTACTAAACTTTGCTAATTTATGAATATTTAAGAATGGTCATTGGAATGTAAGTTTTTGGATTCATGTTATAACATAATCACCTAACAATGTAAACTCTGAAACGGGAACTATAAACTCAAAACGGGAACTCTGGCCAAAAATCCTCGAAATAACATCAAAAACAGTGCTAAAAACGAAAAGTGTGTATACTGGAATGATGATTTTATTTTTAGGGGTCAATTTTAAACATGTTTTAAAAATGGCAGTGACTACGAAATTTACTACGAAATTTCCATGCAGAATACAGCTTCAAAACGAAAGTCATGATACTGGAACAATGATTTTTTTTAGGTCAATTTTCAAACTTTTTAAAAAATGCTAGTAAAACCAAATTTTTATGTGCCAAACAAAGTTGTTTATGAGGAAAAAACACATTAATGTTTTTGGTAGGATATCATTTTTCTTTCTTAAGTATAAATTCAACATGTTTTCAACCATAACATGCTAGATACAAAAGAAATTGAAATTCTTTCAACTATAAAATTAGAAAAACATGACATTATGAACAAATTACATCACTAAATGAATTCAAAAGTCATCATTTGTATATTGAATAAAACATACATTATATCTCTAATTTAAAATTGCATTGTAGATATTTTAAACAATAAAAATTATCATAATTAAGACATATAATCCAACAACATAAAAATTCCTTATAACTTCTCATTTAACACCATATGGAAATCATTAATTTTATTTCAAGATACGATGCATACATCAGTTATATAAACTGTCTTAAACAATTATTCAAAATCACTCATATTTTCTTGCACGCCATCAGAATTCACATCTTCAGATGAGTGATTGGATGCTGACGAAGATGTTCCATATTCTTCTCTTTCATCAACTAGTGCCCCATCTGAGTCCACATGCATGCCCAACATTTCAGGTTTCAAAATTCTTCTAGATCTATGACTAGTTTCAAAAGACTCCCATCTCAACATTGTTCCTTCTGGTAACAACCCTTTCAGAATCTCTATCATCTTGAAGCGAAGAGTTCCTCTCTTTGTTAAATTGAAGTCATAAAAAAGTATGTCAACATCCTCCAATTTTAATATGTCTGTGCGGCAGCGATTTATATTTGTACCCTTTCTTTTTCTCTTTCTACCATTTTTTTGTCAACTACCATCTCTGGCTTATACACACCATTGAATGGGTGTGTATTTGTGGCATACCAATGTACTTCAACACTTGTAACATCCTCATTTTCTGTAAAGCCCTTTATAACTTTAGTAACCTAGAATGGATAGCCATTGGGATCTCCATTTTCTAGCACTACAATCATACAACCCTCCTTAATGTCTTGTACTGAACCCCTGTAAAGGTCTTCCATGGCTTCACGTTGTGCATGAGATCTTCTAGAATCAATATACATCTCTCTTTCCTCTGCCTGTGAAGAATTAATAATACCTTGAGATTGTTGCTGTTCAACAATGTTTATTTCCTCATGTTCATTCGACACATTTTGTGGCCAAATAAATGGATTTTTCAAAGGTATATCTTCATTTGTTGTTGTTGAAATGATATCACTTTGAGTATTGAAAAATGACTCCCACCAAACTGAATCAGCAATGTCAAAGTACTCATATGTATATCTAATACATTTTTTAATTTCTTCCAAGCAATCAGAATAATTTATATCTCTATTTTGTTTGCATGCATTCTGAACTTCACCAACTGATTGTAATAACAATATTTTTGATGCAAATATTGGATGATCTGGAATGAACTTCAAAAATTGAAAACCTGATGATGGTGCCCATTCTGCAGTAGTTGAATACTTCTTGCCCCATATTAGTGTTTTCCCATCAATTTTTTTGATACGAAATTGATGTTGGAAGTTAATGTCATTAAGATGTTCAATGCATTTCCCCTCACCATATGATCCCAGAATAAACCTTCGCATGTCAACTAGTTTCTTCCAACACATCAAAAGTAAGCTCTGGCATGTATGATTTCTTAATACATCCAATTAGTGATGGCAAGCTCTCAACTTCCTTCCTCCTCAATGTGACTGAAAAACGACTGAACATCTGCTCAATATGGTCATGAGTGTACCCAAGAAGAAAGAAACCAACCTTTACCTCTTGGAAAATTCTCAATTCAACAAGCATGTTCAGATATCCAAAAACAACCTGAGTTTTGTTTTCATGGCAAGTGTTTTCCAATTGTAGATACAAAACTTCAGGAAGATTACTAGACCAATGAGAAATCACATCATGAATTATGGTTATGGTCAGATTTGCATCATTATGAGTATTTGGAGCTGTGAAGTACACCCTTGGCAACATTTTCCCATTGAAGACCATACAACTGACCAAGTGACACTGAATAAAATTTTCCTCATGTAAATTTTTGGGTGTGTGAACAAAATGTGGTAAAAGTGTTTTCTTCTGGTCCATACCATCAATTATCAAACCCAAATATTTATTCGGATTATCATAACACTTCTTTCGATGCTTATACAACCTCTTTCTTTCATTTGTTTGTTGTTCGCGATGCTCCTGAAGTTTTTTGACAATTAAATCTACACAACATAAGCGAAATTCATTAAGAAATAAGTTTTCATAGTTGATGACTATAAAATTTTAAAAGTTAAAGTTATGAATGCTTACCTCTTTCTGACCCTTCATATTTGTCCCTTTTTTATTTAAGAGAAGCACATTTACTGCAAATCCCCATCCTTGTCTTCTTAGGAATAGGGACATTGTTGAATTCTTTCTTCCACACCTTCACAAAATATTGATATGTAATAAACCGACCATGTCCCTCAGCACCTTCTGCATATTCTTTGTATAAGTTGTAGATTTCTCATCTTGAAAAATTATCTGGAATATGTATTGTCTCTCTATTTGGCATACACTCTCCATGCTTTGAAAAGAAATCTTTCATCCATGACATTGCAGTATTTGATAATGGCCCAAACTGTTTTTTATGACGTACTTTTGAATAAAATGTGGGATCCTTTTCCAATTTTTCTTGAATTCTCGAGAGACGAAAATTCCCAATCGAATGAAACATTTTGAAAGCTTTTCTACAGATAAATAAAGTCATAATATGATAATCATAACCTGACAATGTAGATTGCATGCACCCAACTAAATATGAATTTTGCATGCTTTTATTCATTGAAAAATATCTCTTCCTGCTTTCTAATGCAAATTTGAAATCCATTTGTTTCAAACAATCTTTTTGGCAACATTCACTTGAAATGAGAGCACTGATAGAAATTCTTCTCGTCAGATATTCTGCTCTACCCCTTTTATAACTAGAACATCTTGCATTGATACGAAAAGGTCTGCTCCTACTCCTCGATACAATATTTCTTGGCAACATCTCCATCATTGGATCGTCATTTGTATAAGGATTTTCATCATCATTAACAGGAATGTTATCCACACTATGATCAGCTCCGCTTTTCAAATATTGACTTGGAGGATATTCTTCATCTTCCCCTTCTTCAATGCTACTGTCATAGTCCTTAGAATTCAGACTGAATGGAAAATTTGACTCGATGTTTAATGGATATTCTTCCTCATGTGCATTGTCAGTGCTACTCTCGTAGTCCATAGAATTAGGACTACATCGAAAATGTGACTATTTACTTATTGAAGATGCTACATCTTGTCCTTTGTCACTGCTACCTTTATACTCATTAGAATTAGGACTAAGTGCATCAGCCTATCCTTCATCACTGCTGCTCTCATAGTCCTTAGAATTAGGACTAAGAGGACACTGTGACACTCCATTCTTTTGAAATTCATCATCACGATCTTCATAACTGTTGCTCTCATAGTCATTAGAATTAGGACTAAATGGACACCGTGACACTCCAATCTTTTGAAATTCATCATCACGCTCTTCATCACTGCTACTCTCATTGTCCTTAGAATTAGGACTAACTAGAAACCGTGACACTCCATATTTTTGAAATTCATCATCATGCGCTTCATCACTACTACTCTCATAGTCCTTAGAATTAGGACTAAGAGGACACTTTGACACTCCATTCTTTTGAAATTCGTTATCACGCTCTTTATCACTGCTGCTCTCATAGTCCTTAGAATTAGAACTAAGTGGAAACTGTGACACTGCATTCTTTTGAAATTCGCCATCATGCTCTTCAAAACTGCTGCTCTCATAGTCCTCAGAATTAAGACCAAGTGGACACCGTGACACTCCATTCTTTTGAACTTCACCATCATGTTCTTCAAAACTGTTACTCTCATAGTCCTCAGAATTAGGACTAAGTGGACACCGTGACACTCCAGTCTTTTGAACTTCACCATCATGCTCTTCATCATTGTTGCTCTCATAGTCCTTAGAATTAGGACTAAGTGGACACCGTGACAACCAATTCTTTTGAAATTTTTCATCAAGCTCATCATCACTGCTGCTTTCATAGTCCTTAGAATTAGGACTAAGTGGAATCTGTGACTCTCTATCTATTTGAAATTCTCCATCCCCTCTTTCATCAGTGCTGCTCTCATAGTCCTTAGAATCATGACTAAGTGGAAGAATTGACTTTCTATTCATAGTGGAAGAATTCCCACTATATTCATCAATATGAATAGAGTTGTTACGTGATGAAGATGTTGATGGCGTATAAATTGAAACTTCACTATCAGAACAATCCATCCCTTTCAAATAGAAGATGTTGAATGATACAAATGGAGAGTCTCCTAAAGATATTATATAGCTTAGAGAATGAAATTTTTCCTCCAAAAATTTTGCGAAAATATTTCCCTCCAAAAAGTTTGTTAGATTTATTTACCTTCATTATTTTATTCTACAATTTATTGAAAAATGTAAACTAATTTTTTTTATGAAATAAATCATTAAAATTAAAATTGTGAACTACAACTTCTACATTAATTATTTTAATAGTTAAAGTATATAATATTTACTAAACAACTGAATTTTTTCTTTTAATTTTTATAATATATTCTAAAACAAATTATTCCCACATTCAACCCATTGTAAAACAACTCTACAATATTCGCTTTATAATATTTTAAAACAAATTATCCCACATTAATCGTATGGTAAAACATTTCCGTAATTTCACTTATATACTAAATTTCATTATCACTATTACTCACATCACATCCAGGTCTTCTTTTTTGAAAGACTTGTGAATTTGTGGATGAGCTACATTGCTATCAACAACATATTCAATGAAGAATTTTCGCAATTGAAAGTTAAGTTAATTTTTTTTCCATGGAAAATTTTCATATTAAATTAGTTTAATTAAGAAGTTTTTTTTTTAAAATTAATAATTTTTCTGAGCCAAAATAACAATTAAGTCCGTCGTGAGCATGGTGGACCTGACGAAACTCAATTTCCCAACAGCTGTGGGTGGGCCACCATGGTGATGTAGGGTGGGCAGCGAAGGCAAGCGGGCGGACGGAGTGTGAGGACATGGGTGAGGTGGTAGGGGGTTGGGCCGGCGGCCCCCCCACCCGTCGCGGGGGTTGGGTGATTCTTAGAATCGCCCAACCCCCACTGCGGGCAGAGGGGCCGCCAGCCCACTCATCCCGCCCATACCCTCACCATAGCCCCCTCCCCCCTCACACGCACCTCCACCCCCTCACACGCACCCCCCTCACACGCACCCTCCCCCCCCACACGCACCCCCCTCACACACAACACCTCTACTTCACCCACCTCCCACACACCCACACACACCTCCTCCCCCTCACACCCACCTCTGCCCCTCCTCACACGCACCCTCCCCCAATCGCCCAACCACCGTGGCGGGATGAGGGGCCGCCGGCCCACTGGCAGCCCCCCCAAACCCTCACCCTGGCCCGCTCCCCCCCACACACACCCCCCTCACACACAACCCCTCTGCCTCACCCACCTCCCACACACCCACACGCACCTCTCCCCCCTCACACGCACCCCCACCCCTCGGCCACCCCACCCTCCACCTTCCCCCCCACTCGCCCACCCCACCCTCCACCTCCCCCCCACTCGCCCACCCCACCCTTCCCCCCCCCCCCCACACACGCAGCCCCTAACCCTCCCCCCCCACTCACTCGCCCCTCCCAACCCTCGCCCTCCCTCACACACGCACCCTCGCCTCCCCACCCTCGCCCCCCCCTCTCGCTCACCCTCGCCCACCCCCCCACATGCACCCTCTCCCCCCTCACACGCACCCTCCCCTCTCGCTCACCCTCTTGCCCACCCACCACCCCTACCCTCCCCCCCCTCTCACACGCACCCACCCTCACATGCCCACCCCTCCCCCACCCGCCCTCGCCCTCGCCTGCCCCCTCACCCGCCCTTGCCCTAGCCCACCCGCCCACCCCCTCACTCGCCCCCTCACTCGCCCTTGCCCACCCCCACCCCACCCCCTCACCCGCCCTCGGCCACGCCCACCCCACCCCCTCACCCACCCTCCCCCACGCCCATGCCACCCCCTCACCTGCCCTCCCACTTGCCCTCCCCCCTCACTCGCCCCCTCACTTGCCCACGCCCACCCCACCCCTTCACCTGCCCTCGCCCCACCCCTTCACCCGCCCTCACTCGCCCCACCCCCTCACCTGCCCTCGCCCACGCCCACGCCCACCTCACCCCCTCACCCGCCCTGTTACACAAAATATCGTCACCATGACTATTCGTAGTCAGTATGGGTCCATCATCATTCATACTGTCCTCCTAAGAAAGTCTCAAACCTTAGCTCTTCATGTCAAGCTTTGAAAATGAGAGAAAGACCTTAAAAATCAATAAAGCTCTGGTTCCGCACTTTCTCTCACTGTTGCCTGCAGTCCCGCACCCCCGGTACATGTTACCTGCGGACCTGCCCGCTCTGTCTCTAAAGGAGTGAGTGCGAACCCCTGTGAAAGTCAAAAAGGCACAAGTTTATTCTTAAAAACTCACTTTGGGTTAATTCTAGATGATTCTAGAAGGAATCTGACATGGATGGTTTGCTCCTAGGTGGTTCATGCATCCCAAAAGTGAAGGAGCTAATCCCTTGATGAGAGGAGCTTATCCCTTTGAAGGAGGACCTAGTAACTTCCCTCCATTGCACTATAAATTAAGGCATTGGGCTGGTTGCTAGGGAGGTTAGAAGCTGAACTTTTTTTAGGGTAAATGCTGTTGGAATTGAGAATTCCTAGCTAAGCTTGAGAGGAGAGATTACATACCTTTTGGCTTCATTGGGAAGAGAGTGAAACTTGTCAAAGTAGATGAGACTTCTTGCTGGACCCTGGGAGGAGCTTGTATAACATCAAGGCACCAAGGTTGTAAAGTTCTTCTTTGATTAAAGTTAATACAATCAGATTCATTTTTCTCAACAAATTGTCTTATGTGATTTGTTTCATGAATTCCTTGATCATCATGATAAGTATGCTTTATTATATTGGCTTTTCAGGTGCTATTTAATGTGTATGCTTATTTGTGTTTGTAGATTTTTTACAAGGAAGCTCATTTGGATCAATGGAGCGTGGCTTCCACAAACTTGCACTGGACCCAAGGTAGGCCTAAAACACTTGTTTGCCTTTATTTATAAACTGCATTTTTAGAGAAAGATAGAAGTTGATTGGTTTGTTTGTCGCTAGATATCATTAGATACTAGGGAGGTCGGTCTTGTCTGCAAGAACGACTCATCCGGTTAACAAAATGGCAACTCCACTGGGGATCAAACCCAGGTTTGGTGGAATGTGTGAGCATGACCCTTATATTTTCTTAGAAATGCTTCCTTTGGTATGTGTGTGTTTGTATGATTAAACCTTACATGTAATCAATAAGTTTTGTCTAACTCTTAATGATATTTGTAAATTTAGGTTTGACTAACACATGATATGAAATGTATTTGCATGATAATAAAATCTAGAAATATATATAGATGTCCTTTTGGTTGAAGTCCTAGCCTCTAGGCTATGACCTAGTCATTTATGGTCATGAGTTTTAGGATTTGATGGATGTCCTTGCCTGATATTCTAAGATGATGATATCTGGAAATCTAGGGTGTTATAGCTGAACTCTAGTGAAGTTAAAATTGTCTAGTATGTGTAATATAACAATCAGAAATCTATTACATGATTGTTGAAAAAGAAAATATAGGTTTTTACAGTTAATTCCTAGTGGTAACATTGTCTAGTGTGCAATGTAACAATATGAGATCTATGTATTTGATGATTGTTGAGATAAATGAATTTAAGGTTTTGGATTTACACCTCATGAAAAATAAAATCACTTAAATATGATGATTTAAGATTTGTGTAAGATTTTTGAATTTGTGAAAATGGAATTCTAGGGTTTTGGAGTAAACCTTAGTCGAAGTAAAAATCTCTCATATATGATTACTATATGATGATTTGATATTTGTTGAAATTTGAATTTTTTTTGGTTGAGATTGATATTTGCTCGTAAATCTAGGGTTTGCAACTAATTCTAGTGATAGTTGGTCATGTTGGGACTGATTGAAGGTTGATTGAAAATCTAGGGGTAGAACTAACCCTAGTGGAAGCTGGTCAAGTTAATGACAAAGCTGTGATTGACTTTCATTGATTATTTTGTATGAAATGTAGGATTTGTATGAATCCCTAGTGAGAAGTCTAACATATATATTTTTGAAATGTTGTTAGATACTTTGTATATCTATATTTGTTGAGCTATTTCTAGGGTTTGCTATATGTTGTAGTAAGGTATGTCATAACTTTGGAAGACACATTGAAACCCTACATGGAATGAGAAAGTGTTTTGAAGTAGTCTAGGGTGTATGACAAAGTCCCTAGCAAGATGTTGAAGAGTATATGTCTCTTGTTTATAATTGAATATGGGTATCTGATATGCATAAATATGAAATGCTTCAGTGATTCTAATATGGCTAAAATAATTCTTCTATATATTTGGTTGTACTTGCTATTTAAGTTGTGCAAGTACACAATATTCAACTTGGTGAAGCTGCTCATTGATGTGATAAGAATGATGGGGATGATTATAACTTTGATGAAATGGTTGGAAGCCATGAAATATTCTTCGATGTCAAAAAGAAGAAGTCGATCTCTCGAATGAAGCATGAATATAAGAGGTCTCCCTAATATTAAGAGGGAGTCCAGATAAAAAGGTGCTTTCTAGTTGAGAGGGAGGGCATATCTTGGTCTTAACTGAAGAATGAATTTCAGGATATGTTGTTGCATGTGAAGTAGGAAGTATAACATATGATTGAGGAATCTCCTATCAAATACTTGGTTGATAGTCCTACTATGGAAATTTGAGAATCAACATCGGTTGTTTGAAAGACCTCAGAGGTTTGTATTTGATTATGTACATGTGAAAGTATATTATTGATAGTGGTTGTGTTTGTGCAGATGAATCCCTCAAAGGATTTGATAACATGTTGGTAGCCAATAAGGTTGATTGGGAGAGATTGGTCATTCTTGATATGTTGGATCAAGGGGTGTTGAGGCTTTGTGAGTGAAGAATTACCTCGGAGGACATATTTCTAACACATTGTGTTGATGTCTAGAAGTTGGAAAGGTGGTGTTGATTATTGACGTCTATTTGGGATACACACATGGATTTTCTGGGTTGATGGTTAGCAAGTAAGCCTGAGGATACCTAAAGGAGCTGAAATCTTGAGTTCATATTAGTCCCACTTGGATAGATTTCCTTGTTCAATAATCTAGTCCTTGGCATTGGGGTGCCTATACTATTGAGTGACTATTTGGATAGATTTCCCTGGTCAGGAATCTAGTCCATGGAATTGCGGTGCCTAAAGTTCTTCATGGTTCATATAGTTTGAGATCTTCCATCGCATTTTTACATTATGGATACCTCCCTAGTTAAGAGGGAGCGTTGGAAAATGTAACTATGTTCAGTCTTCAATAATGTACTTGAGTCATTATGTAATTTACTTGTCAAAAGAATAAAGAAAATTATTATTATTATTTTGACTTATTAAAGCATGGGTTTCATGCTTGGGTCACCATGTTTTAGTTCAAAGTTCCCATTGAATACTTCTAGGATTTATTATAAGTCTATAGAGTTATTGTACATTTCAAGAGACCTTTATTGGGATTTTGAATCATGTAAAAAAATTAAGTATTGAGTCAAAAATGAATTATGTAACCTCCACACCATGTTAGACTAAGGGAATGTAAAGTCATCCTAAGGACCCTATTTGACCCCACAAGAATCCTATAAAAGGAATCACATCGAATTCATTTGGAGCATCACTTGCTCATCAAGTTTGAGCTCTCTTGTTGTTGGGCATAAGTGTGAAGTTCTCTTGTAACTGTGAAAGTCTGTTGCCGGGAACCCAAACTTAGTGCGAGTTTGGGGAAGTCTAAGGAGAAAGGAAAAATTGAAATTTTTGTGCCTCTCTCTCTGTGTTTCATGTTCTGGATTGGGAGAACAAAGTCTCCTAAGTTTTGTTATTATCGGAAGCTGCTAGTTGTTGTGAGCTATTGCCCTAGTCGAAGTTGCTGAAAAGAGGTTGAAATTTTGGGAGGCTGACTTGGTGTGGAGGGAAGATCTGGTAAAGGTATAGGGTGAAAAGTATCAAAGAATACTATTGAAAGGAAGAATTATCTTTACTGGGTTTTCCCCTCTAGGGGGGTTTCACCAAGGCACATGCCTACATCTAGTGTCTATTGTTTTATGTGTTGCTGCTTTTGGTAATTACTTGATGAACTAAAGAAAGAAGATATAAATAATAATAATAATAATAATAATAATAATAATAATAATAATAATAATAATAATAAACATCACAATTAATTATGAAGATCGAGAAAATATTTACTTCCTTTTTTATTTTCCAACATGAACAAGGTTTTGGGTGTGACAACAAGTGTGTCTTGAGTGTTGAGAGTGACATTGCAATGACTAGTTTAAATTTCATTAGTACTAGTTTCCATATGTTCCTCCATATATTTTTATGATAGCCTTTAAATAAAAGCCTACTCGAATTGACAATTTATCTGAGTTAGATTAACTGTTCTGATTAAAAAGTGACAATTGATCTGCTGAATGTTTTTCCATTATTGTTGTGGAGGTTATTAT
Organism: Pinus tabuliformis; assembly: GCA_031772625.1. Classification (NCBI taxonomy): domain Eukaryota; kingdom Viridiplantae; phylum Streptophyta; class Pinopsida; order Pinales; family Pinaceae; genus Pinus; species Pinus tabuliformis. Next base: position 601,829,246 of record CM062813.1, on the reverse strand, counting down.
AGGTGCATATGTGTGACTAGTTTGATTACATGCATTGATTGAAAGTGTGCTAGATATGGTCCTCGCTCTGAGGTTTCCAACTAGTAAGAACCTGTACATCACTTTGTTGGCTTGATGGGCCCTGAACCAAGTTTAGCGCTAGTAAGCCAAGAAAATCCCTACACTACTGGCCCTTTAGGCATCAACCCATGGAGCGCAGACTGAAGTCTCACTCGAAGCAGTATGGGGTGATGTAGGAACCAAGTTTCCACACCCTGAGATGGTATTGATGTCGATCTAAACTTCCCAATCCTGCCTTTGTGCAAATCGATAAGCCTTTAGGGCTTATCGATGTTCCTTTTCTTCCGTCCTTCAGTACCTACGCGAAGGTACCCGACTAATCTTTGCGTAGCCCTAACTAGAGGTACAAGCACTTACACACCTCTATGGCTATGTTACTATATAAGTTCCCAAGTTATCTTAAGTGTTTCTTTATCTACCATGCATTTACAGTTATCTTCGCGTAAACCTATTGTATTATTGCTTGTGTTCAATTAACAAATATAATCAAATACATTCACACATCAAATAAGCATTATAATGTAAACCCATATCGTAACATAATATAATGAGATGCATTAAATAGAGACAAATTACCAGTGATTTGTAGAATGCTTCTCTATATTGATATCTCAAGTTCAGAAAGCTCATTCATGACCACACATTGAACTACACATGCACTTCATCAGAAAGCTCATTCATGACCATGTTCTTGAAGTGCAATATTGTTCAACAGATGATCAGGTTGCAGACATCTTCACAAAGGCTCTCACAGAGGCGAAGTTCACTAAACTTCGATATATGCTTGGAGTTCAGGAAGTTGTCACTAAGGGGGGATAGGCTCTAGTGGCTCCTTCCTTCTCCTATTGTGTCATATTTGTAAATCCTTCAATCCTATCCCAAGTTGTTCTTAAGGGGGGATGTTAGGATATTCCGACACATAGGATATAGTTAAGTTCAACTTGGTCTAGTGTAGAGTTAGGTATAGAGTTAGGTAAAGTGTGTTTCTTTAACGTTGTACATTTTGTAACTTACAATCCGACGGTCACGATATGTAGTGATCCGACGGTTCACTCTCTCCTCGGTATTACCGACACTTGATCTGTGGCTTGACACCCGATTGGTCCATGAATTCTATTTAAAGCGCATGGAGGGTCATTGTTCGGGTAATCCGTGCATGAGAGAAGCTTATGTAATTTTTCATTCTTTGATTAATAAATTGCCTGTAGTAGCCACGTTGGCGCAGGCCGTGGACTGTTTCCCTCTTTGAGGGTTTTAACCATGTCAAAAATACTGGTGTATTGATCTGTGATCTGGTTGTGAGCGGTGTCCTTTTGGTGTTCTTTCTGAGGAACTTACCCTGTAAATTCCTACAGGCTCCATCCACCCTTCGCACATAACTGCAGGGGTCCGCACACTCTGTTGTGGACTTCCAGCCTAGGCCTCTATGCACTCAGCTGTAGAGCCTCTACCTATGCTAAAACCCAAGAACACTTAGAACTTCTTACCCACAACTCTTTCCTTTTTCTCTCCCTTCGACTCTTTTAAGACTCCCTTTTTATACAACCCCATGGTCTGTAGACCATGGGTAGATCTTTACAGTTGACATGAGACTTTACAAAACAAGGATAGACAACCCTTTATGACTCTTGAAATCTTCATGCTCCATGAACACAAAATGACTTTACATCTTTATTACAAAATTTGGGCTTCCTGCCCCAAACTATGGGCTTTTAGCCCCAAAATTGACTCTTGGGGGAACTTGTTCCCAACAAGCCCCCAACACAAACATGGTGACTCTCCCTCGAGTCACTCTACGAGTGCAAAGATCTTGGTGCGAAGACCCCCCAACTCGACCTATACAACTGCTACCTCGGCGATGCACTGCGCTGCTGCCTGCTTTATCTCCTCAACCAACTGCTCTGTCGCCGGCCCTGCACTGTCAGACTGAAGCTTTTGCTGAGTCTTCTGCAGACTAGCCAGCTTGCCTTCAATGGAAGTCATGATCAAGTAGGCCTTGTCCAACCAAGGCTTCAAGCGAGCCTTCAACACTACCTCTTTGTGTTGAACTACATCTACCTGTTCCTTCAATGCCTTGGCCTTTTGCAACTTTGTGAGTCTATTTGTGATGGTGATAAAACGCGCTATCCATTTTACCTCATCGTAGCATTGTTGTAGCTCTCGCACCTTTGTTTCCAACCTCTGCACAGTAGGGTCTTCTTGTAGGCTAGTAAGTACTTCGAATGACTATTCGAAAAGCATTGTGCAGTCTGCCACTACATTTTCTACTACCGCTATTGCCACTGTTACAGCAATCACGTACTTCTCCTTGAATTTCAGCGGAGTCGAAGGCTGGGCCTTCAAATGCAACTCTATAATTAGGAGGTTTAGCTCCAACTATACCTTTTCCAACTCTGTGTGGGTGTCACGCACCCCCATAGTGAGTTTGCGAACACGCACATCTACTGGCTCATCCTTAGGAATGGCCAACTCCGGGGCCATTTGACATGCTTCCTCCATGACCTTAACCATGCATTTATTCGTGTTGGTGAGTTTCATCATGGAGGCGATGGCGGAGTCTCGTTGCACACCAATCTAAGTATTGTTGATCTTCTGCTCTATGATCTCCTGCAAAACACACTGCTCACGGGCCCTCAGTTCCACAATCACCCCATCCTGCAGCAGGTGGAGCGCCTCGCTAGGAAGCGCTGCCAAGTTCAGCCCTACTCCCTTGAGGGCACTGACAGTGGGCCTATTAGCTTCGGTCTCTATTGTCAGTGCTCCATCTGGCAACAATATCGCTTGGGAGTCCCTTGCGCATAGCATCCCGGCATGCTTATGAAGTACCAATGGCCAAACTAATGGATGTCACACTAGTCTGTGATGCTAGGATCTACAACTCTTGCAGATTTTTTTAAATGGCCCCCAACATCTGCTACTATTGTTCAAACTGCTGCAACGGTTCTGCGGTGGCATCCCACACTATGTCTCCTATGCCATTCAGATTCCCCTCTGTTAGGGTGATTAGATCCACTGACATCTTGCGGGCCTTGGAATTCTTCCATGGCCCTATGTTTTCATGTCCCCTTAGATGCTTGATATGGAATGGAGGCATCTGCGGGTCCACTCCTCCCTGCTCTTTTTTATTGTCCTCTTATTCCTCTGCCTCTGGGGAGGGTGACTTCTCTTTTTCAGTTCTGCGATCCTCTCTTCCTGTTTGTCCACCTGTCTCCTACGTGGAAGTGCAATCTGCCTTAGCATTATCATCATCCTCCTTTCTCCTTTTCTTAGCCAGTTGCTCCATCTTGAGCTTGGCCTCCTCCTTTTTGTGCTACGTGGCTATCTTGTTGTTAGGCCCCTATACTACTAGTGTTCCCCTTATTGTTATTAGTACAACCACTTTATTATATTGTTGTACCCATGAAGTCCCAATATTGTTATTATTGTGCCCCATAGAAACCCACTATTATTATTATTGTGCCCTTAAATTATTATTGTTATGTCGGCTCTGATTATATTATGACCCCTTAGACTCCTATATATAGAAAGAAGGTCTTGTCATTTGTATCATCCAAGAATTTTTCATTTGTGTAATGTAAAGTTGGTTGCCCCCTCGAAGAGGCTTATTTCTAAGGCGTTGATCAATCTTTTTATCTTTTTGTGAGCTTGTTTCCTAACATTTGGTATCAGAGCTTTGGATTCTAGGGTTTCACTGCTCCAAACATGCCATCATGGAATTTTCACTATAACTGTTTTTCTGCAACATTTCATAGGCGAAAAAAAAACCCATTTGAGATGAAATCACGTTGAACCTTGGGTCTGAATTTCAGATCTTGTCTCACTATATTTTCAGAGATATGATCTGAGGAAGTTAGAGATTTTGTAAACTCTCGAATTATATTCCAAATAGGTGACTTGGGGAAAATCATCATAACTTTTTTTCTGAGCATAATTGAAATTTCGTAAGAAGTTTCAGAAAGAGAACTTCCTGTAGTTTTCTGTATATTAGTTTTAGGTACTCAGGTCTAAACAATGAGACATGGAAAATCGTACAAGTTCACTCTATTGAATTAGTCTATAATCAGGTCATCATGGGAGAGTTGGCATAACTCTTTCTTGGATAATCAAATTTTGATCAGACTTGCGGGGTTAGAAAGAGACCTCAGAGAGCTACTATAGGAAGAAATGTTAGAATGTGGAGATCTAAAATTACAGAGTTACAGCTGTTTCAAGATCAAGCTCCTAAAAGCAAGAGAAATCGAGATGAGGAAGTTTGATGGAAAGGATCCGGTAAATAAGATACTATAGATGGAGAAATATTTTGATCTACATGGTGTACCACTGTTACAAAAGGTATGTATTGCATCTTCATATTTAGAACAAGATCAATTTTTATGGTATAAAGGGCTTTGTTCTCGTAAACCACTTGTTACGTGGTCAATTTTCACGGAGGAAATTATAGCACATTATGAGGATACAAAGAACAACACCTTCTTTAGAGCAACACCACAACAATTGGAAGAAAAAAGAGAAAAAGGGCTTTGTTACAAAGTGGAAAGCAAAATTATGGCAACAAGGAATTCTACCCCTCACAACGATAAAGATGGAACTGTTGTTTCTCCTAGCCTTCCACAACCTTCAAGGGTTACACCACAACAATTGGAAGAAAAAAGAGAGAAAGGGCTTTGTTACAATTGTGATAACAAATACATTAAACGTCATAAGTGTGCTGAGAAGAAATTATTTTACATTGATTGTGGACAGGAGGAAGAAAAGGATCAAGAAATGTCAAAAGAAGAGTATATACAACAGGAACCAATCCCGGAGAAAGAAAAAATGAATTCGACCATATCTTGTAAAGCATTAGAAAGAATTACTACTCCTCAAAATCTTAAGATAGAAGGACATATCAAGAAGAAAGAGGTTCAAGAAGTGAAAGAACACGTCAAGAAAGAAGAAATGAATTCGACCATATCTTGTAATGCAATGGATAGAATTACCACTCCTCAAACTATCTAGATAGAAGGACATATCAAGAAGATACATGTTCGAGAAGTGAAAGATCACATAGAGCATCAAGAAATGAATCCGACCAAATCCTGTAATGCACTAGAAGAAATTACCACTCCTAAAACTCTCAAGATAGAAGGACATATCAAGAAGAAAAAGATTCAAGCAGTGAACGATCACATTGAGAATCAACAACAAGTTCTCCAACTTTTAAAGGATAACGTCACTGTGGTGTAGACTCAAATGAAACAACAGGAAAATGAACATCACAATGAAAGAAGTTTTGATGTAGGCAATTGGGTATTTTTATGGTTACATACACACAAACAAATGTCCCTCAAGAAAGCTATTTATGAGAAGGAAATGTTGGCAATACTACACACACTTGAGAAATAGCGACCTTACCTAATGGGAAAACACTTCAAGGTAAAAACGAATCATGATAGTATTAAATACTTTTTAGAAGAAATATTATCCTCTGAAGAGCAACAAAAATGGGTTACAAAGATGTTGGGTTATGACTTTGAAATCATCTACAAAAAAGGGAAGAAAAATGTTGTGGTAGATGCACTCTCAAGAAAGGATGAGGATATGGAAGCATTGTTGTGCGCCATTTCTATTATCCAACTAAATTGGATAAATGAAACAATGTATGAATGGAAGAAGGACAAATAAGTGTGGCCACTCATTAAAAAGTTGTAGAAGGTCCTAGTTCAAAAAATATTGTCAGAACTTGACGAGGAAGGAAAAATCATATTGGAGTCTGGAACAATCATAGAAAAAAGAACCCGATAGCTACGAAATCAATCAATTTTAGAGTATCTCATCAAGTGGAAGAACTTGCCTGCTGAAGATTCCACATGGGAGGACAAGAATTTTATATAGGAGCATCAATAACTACTCAAGCATTGAGAACAACACTTTTTGAAAGAGAGGGGAATGTTAGGCCCCTATCCTACTAGTGTAACCCCTTATTGTTATTAGTACAAACCCCTTATTATATTGTTGTACCCATGAAGTCCCCATATTGTTATTATTGTGCCCCATAAAAGCCTACTATTGTTATTATTGTTCCCTTACATTATTATTATTATGTCGGCTTTGATTATATTATGACCCCTTAGAATCCTATATATAGAAAGGAGGTCTTGTCATTTATATCATCCAAGAATTGTTCATTTGTGTAATGTCAAGGAGGTTTCCCCCTCGAAGAGGCTTATTTCTAAGGTGTTGATCTATCTTTTCTATATTTTTGTGAGTTGGTTTCCTAACACTTGCTAGATCCCGTAGTCGAGTCCGAGGCAGTGTGCCATTCAGCCGGCCAGCTGTCAATGACCACTTGAATCGTGTCATCCGTCACCAAGTAGGGAAATTTGTGCCACTTCTGCTCAGGGTCCTTTCGCACCCTGATTGATATGTGGTGGAAATAAGCCTTGAATTCCACATATGCCTACAATTTATCAATGATAGTAGGTAACAACTGTGGCTTGTGGTTGATGGCCATGTGCACATTCATCTCCATCAAGATCCAAAATATCTTTCTATCCTTGATCCACTGAGGATCCTTAGTTGCCCACAACGAAGCATACTTCTCGGCCTTAGTCAGGTCCAGTGCAACTGAGGGAAATTGACTATCTTTGAATGGCTCCCAGGCTACCAGCACGATGGACAGCAAGAGCCACGCATAGTGGAATGTCTTGTTGAGATCCTGCACCTTGCGCCAGTTCGTGAGGAACTCACCGCAGAGGTAGCTCGACCAATTAAACTAAACCCCTTTTGTGCATTGGGCCACTAGAGCCATGACGGGCACTGATACTTAATTGGAGTGACACTTTCGCATGACCTTGCCTGCCAAAATTTGTGTGGCTACTTTGACCGTAGGGTCGGAAATACTTGTAATAGCACAACCATGTGACTTCTTTACTAATCTGAACTTCTTCTTCATGGCCTCCGTGAGGGTCTACTCGCCCGCCTTTTCACCAAACATCATAGCCAAATTCTTCCCTGAGTATGGCAGCGTCATGATCTGATGGGTAAAACTATCAGTGATGGGTATCGACTCCTCTAGCCATAGACACCGATCATGTACCAAGCATAACATCTGCTTGATTACCAGCAAGGTAATGGGTGTGTGATTGTAATTCGGCACCCATAGCAAGTTGAGCAAGCCTCCCTTATCCATGCCTTTGAGCCACTTTTGCAGTTCCAACGCGGTCATCCCAATGGTCTTATGGAAAACGCAGTGCATTAGCTGGTCTATTGCTAAGTGAGGGAATCACTTGATGTCAGCTAAGTCCCATTCCTCCAATTTCAATAGTGGGATCTGCCCCAAGCGTGGTCCTTCAAAAAAAATTTGGTCTGGAAGTAGAGGTATGTAAAAGGTCACCTTACTCTCGTCAATGTCCTTAGGAACCTTGGCCTTACCCCTATGCAGAGGGATGTACTTAGGCAATTTAGTAATGGGAACAGACCCCTCAACTTCAGCGTCCTCTATTTCCACCCCAAGATCCTCATTGTCCAATGGGATATCCTTAATTTCTTCCTCTTCTGGTTCTAGGTTAATTGTTTTTCCCTTTTCTTATGCGGTGGGTTTGTCCTTCAGCGGGTTTCTCCTAGGTGACATGCGCATTGGCTGTGGTGTCGCATCCTACCTACCTTTCTTTCTTTTCGTACTCTCTTGGGTTGGGGTAGGTCTTGCTCTAGGTGACCGTGGTGACTTGGGGACTTTAGCTGGTATCTCTACAACCTCTGGAGCAGCTCCCTCTGCTTCCATAACAACCTCTCACACAACCCCCCCAGCTGTCACTGCTTCCCCAATATCTATGGTTTTTGCTGGTGTCGACATGACGCTATTCAATAGTTCTTATGTCTCCTTTGGAAATTTCTAAAACATCGAACTCGCTATTAGAGCTTCAAAACATTCACGGTTCATAGGTGTGTGAGAGCTCAACAACTCAATGCCCAAAATGCCAAGTGTTCTTCGTTAGGCAGCCACATGTAATTTATAGGCCATTTTGAATTCAAATTAGACCGTTCCCCCCAAAATCAGTTCATTAATGCTAGATTGGTGGCAAATTTTTAAGGATCTCACCCATAAATTTCATCTTAAACGTCGCCCCCCCTCCATTTGGCTGTTTTTTCGTCGTCAAATTGATGAGTCGTAGAAATGGGTAACTATATGGGCTCATTCTGCCTATTATTTTCATTTAATCCACCATTCTCCATAGTTTTGTGCATGTTTCTGAATATATTTATGTCAATAGAGTGAATGGGGATAGTCACTTTTCGACATAGTCTAATGAGTGTGTATTGCAGATTTTTGGACATTTTTGGACAAAGACCAGGCATTTATGAGCAGATTGGCAACCAAAACTCGAGGAAACATGACTAAGGACTTATAGGAGAGGTTTATCCTTCATTAATGACCCCTTCCGCGAGATTCTCCATCAACAGCTCGGAGTACAAAGGCCCACAATGATGATTTCAAGGGGCAGCTGAGCAAGTCTAGTGAAGTTGTTGTTATCTTTAGTTTTAGGTAGCCGAGTTCCTGAAGATTAGGAGGACTGTCAGGGGTCCTCACTTGTATAAATAAGAAGGCTTCAAGCCTCAGTAGGTTATCCATTTGATAGTCTATTTTCGCACTACAGTGCAGCCTTGTACTCGACTCATTTTCGAGCTCTTTTTGTAGACAATTTTGTAATGTAACTATTATTTTTTGACCAATGAAGATGAATCCAGCTTTGAACTAGCACTGATCTTTCCTAGAGGGCTGCATCCCTTGGGTTTGGGCCCAAACCAAGTGCCCAGCACCTCCTTTGTGTATTTATATGCTTTTTTCTTGCATTCATAAGATCATTTCTGTTGTTTAGGTTAAATCTTGCTTTGTTAATTAGGTTGCTTTTGATGGTTAGAATAATTGTTCTTGCTTGAGGTTGATTAGATAGTTTGTTGTAGTAATAGAAAAAGATCCAAAAAGGCTACCAAGCAGGCCTTGATCTCCTTTCTCCCTCCTTGGGACCATGATTTGAGATTAAGGCACTATTGCTGCAACCAAAAACACTGTTTTTGCTTTCTAATGCAATTGCTAGTGTGATATTTCCAGTTGGAGAAGTTGAAATTAGTTGGATTCACATGCTTAGATCCTTTCTTGTTCATTTACCATGGCTTTCTTGCATAAATTTCTGTTCAGCAGTTCTCTATTTTTAGGTCAGAGTCTAGGTCAAAATATGCAAAACTCTGTTTTCCGGTTCTTACTTGGGTCAGTTTTGAAAGGTAAGTGTGCAGCTCACTCGTAGAATACTCCAGCCTATCATTCCTCCATAGCATAGCCTATACCAGTTCATCTCTCAATATTTCCCCCACTCATTCACCATACTTCTCCAAACTGCCCTAATTCCTACATTTTTCCACAAAGTTGCTTTCTTGACCTTTGAACAAATCCAACCATCTCCTTCATTCCTGATCTTCATTGACAGAGTCCTAGACCCCTCAACACCTCCATCCAGCCTTCATTCTCCTTTTCCCATCCATTTTCCACCTTCAAACCTCCATAAACCACTTTCGGCCTCCTCTTGTAGATCCCCCTGTAGAACTTCCTGTAGATCCCCTGCAGCCTCCTATAGAAGTTCATGCGAGTGATTTTTCGAAGTCTGATCACAATGGAAGTCTCCAAAAGGGGACGAGGGACTTCTTAGGATCCCTCCACACCTTCCTAACCTTCTACAGAAGCCAACTCCATCTCCCTTCACCACCAAACCTCTGCACAGTCACAACTAGTTAGAACACAAGCATAATAATTCTACATGAAAATGCTCCAAAGTAGAAAACAATGATTTCTTCTCATTTTCCTTCAGAAGTAGATTGAATACATGAATTTTACCTTTTTAGTAGTCAGTGGCATCCATTTCAGTAGTTTCTATCTCTTTTCTTTCAAAAGTAGGGTTAATGGGTAAAACTAGGGTTTGCTAGGGTTTGCGTTTCCTTTCAATTTTCATTTTCTTTCTGCAAGTAGAATAGCCTCTTTCACATTAGCTTTCTTCCATCACAGTTAAAAGTTTCTTCTGATAACTAATAGAAGTTGGCTTAAGCTCCTAGCAAACTTGTGCCAATTGGTCAAGTGACAGCTTGTAGTAAGAGCTAGTACTTGTTCATATAGCCGCGTCGCTTCCAAGTTTGTTACAAACTACTGGGTTAATAAAAGTAAAGTAGGGAGCCCCAGGAGTTCCAGCATTATTGATGTAATACTGGAGCTCACCATCTTTTTGGCACCATTACCAGGGAAGTGTCAGGGCATTTTTTGATTACTGCTTTTCTTCTATTTTCTACTACAAACATTCTACTAAATAGTTTATTTAAGCAAGAGTAGAGTAGCTGTTTCATTTCAATTCTGCAATTTCAATTCTACAAAAGTAGATTAGATATTTCCTGCTTTCATTTCAATTCTACAATTTCATTTCAGCAAGCGTAAATTAGACATTTCCTGCTTTCATTTCAATTCTACAATTTCATTTCAGCAAGCGTAAATTAGTCCTTTCCTGCTTTCATTTCAATTCTGCAATATTCATTTAAGCAAGGTTTATTTTAGTTAGTTGCAATTTGTTGTTCAATCCATTTTAGTTTTTTTAGGTACAAGCAGAAAAAGAAACACAAAAATCAACGAAAAAGAGAGATTTCCTTTCATGCCTCGTAGGAACAAAGACAATTTAGGAAAATTCCTACCCAACACTCCCACCACATCACTAAGTCACCCTTCTCTCTTCTTTGGTGGCAGTGATCCAAAAGAACTTATTGGTGAACCTCTAGACATATACGAAGATCCTATAATAGAAGAAGAGCAAGAAACCATTCCTCCTGAGACCATGGCTGAAAACAGAAATGATAGCTGAAATGGGGAAAGAATAGAAGGTGCTTTTCCTATTTGAGAGAGCAATGGGGACACAAGGATGAAAAACATAAGTCCCTCAGCCTTACCTCACTTCCATGGATTGACTACCGAAGACCCTGATACCTTCTTGTTTGAGTTTGCTATTCTCTGTCGAACCTATGACTATGTAGAAGACGAGCAGAAGTTGAAACTCTTTTCCTCTACCCTCAAGGATGCAACATTACGTTGGTTCATGGGGTTACCTGGAAACAATATCACAACTTGGGCTTAGATGCAACAAACCTTTAACAACAAATACCGGGACTACTGTGGGTCAAAGGATACAAAGGAAGAAATATTTCGAATGACTATGGGAAGTGATGAATCTTTAGAAGACTATGAAGAGAGGTTTCAACTCAGTTATAAAAGGGCCAGGTGCACACTTGAACCTGGATATTTGAAGTTGGTCCTGCTCGGAGGAGTCCCTGAAGACCTTCTAGATACCCTCCATTTGCTGGCTAGGGGAGACATCTACTAGCTACCTTATGATGACATAAAGACTGTGTTTAGAAACCATTCTAGGGTAGCTAGAAAGAGAGGTAGGGGAAGTCAACCTTTAGCCAGTACCCCCTTATCCAGTTCATCCCTTAAAAACGAACTTGCAAATCAGATGGAAGATTTCAAAAGCGAGATGAGGCAGACTATTGCCATGCAAATGGATACCTTGCGAATCCAAAGGAAGCAAGAGGAAGCCGAGAGGGCCTTGGCCATCTTTTGTCCCAGGTGCACTAGAAAGCATCCTAGAAACAAATGTCCATTGCACTCTGTAGAACTGTGTTTTGTCTGTGAAGAAAACCATCCTACAAATCAGTGCCCTTCCTTGCCCAGATTTAAAGCTATGTACCAAGGGGCTAAAGGAGCCACTGAACCACTCTACTTCATGAACCAAAGGAGGCCACATGGACCCAAACATTACCAGCAGTGATTGCAAGGGACATCCCAGACTCATTACAACCCCAATCAAGCCACTTCCATGCCTTCTTGGGGTCCCCCTGCTCATCCTTCTTGGTCCACATCCCCTCCTTGGTCGTTCCCATCTCAATATCATACTCAACTAGATACTCATTCGTTTCACTCTTATGCTCAGCCAAAACCTTAGTTGAATGCACCTCATCATGGGTGGAGGCCCCAATACAATTCTCCTCCCGATCTTTTGTCTCCACCACCTGCTCAACCACAACCATTACCTCCTGCTCCTCCAAGACAACCCCAAATACCTGCTCAATCAAACCCGAACCCCAATAACAGACAGGCCCAATAGGTATATACTAGAGAAACAACATGTCTTACCTATGCTGTGGAGATTCAGGAGATCAACCTACGATTTGGGAAGGTTCTCCCAGATAGCCAACCTCCTCCTAAGGAGGATGAGGAAGAGAAACAGGAAGGTGAACCAAAAACCATTCCACCCTTTCCTAAGAGACTAACCGGAACCACACAACTGAACCCAGAAGAAACTAAACTTCTGGGAGAACTAAAACAGTTATGTGTAAAAATACCACTTCTCCAAGCTATAAAAGATGTACCAATCTGCAACAAGTTGATCAAGGAGAAGTGCTTCAGGCACCTAGGCAGGCGCAATAGAGATGCCCCAACTATCAATGTCATAGGACAACTATATGACTTGATGTTGGGGCAGGTAATCTGTCTGAAATATCTGGACCCTGGGAGTCCTGTAGTCGATGTCCACATCAATGGCACCATAATCCCTCACACCTTGATTGATCTAGGTGCTACCATTAATGTGATGACCAGGGACACTATGCTCAAACTCAACCTTCAAGGTTTCCTAAGAAAGACCTCAACTGTACTGCAGTTGGCAGATCGCTCCACCATGACCCCTGAGGGGATTGTGGAAGATATAATGGTCTCTATTGACTCCTGGGAGTACCCTGTTGACTTCCTAGTTCTTCAGCCAAAGGCAAATCTCACTGGGTATCCTCTCATCCTGGGGAGACCTTTGTTAGCTACTGCAGATGCTTACATCAGTTGTCGAGCTGGGAGCATGACCATCAAGAATGGGCATATGTCGAAACAGCTAGTCCTATATCCTCCTGCCCAACCTCTTCTAGAACATCACTTAACTCTTTGTTTGGAAGAGGAAGATGAGGATGAAGTCTACACCGCACCATTATGTACAGTGGAAGCTACCATGGGGGGTCCACAAACCGAGGATGATATTATTGAGAATATGATTCAGAATCCACCCCCTAGCATATTTCCATTAGAAGAGTTGGTGGAAGAAACCCAAGCCAATGCTTTAGTTGATCTCTGTGTGGCTGATCCAACCTCTCTCTGAGTTAAGAATGTGGAATTCAGTCTAGACAAGACCTTGAAGATCAACTCATCCCTATCCACCTCTCAGGAAAAAGAACTATGTGGCTTGTTGAACAACCACTTGGATGCTTTTGTTTGGAGCTATAAGGAGATGAAGGGAGTCCACCCTTCAGTCTGTACTCATCACATTTACACTAAGGAAGATTGTAAACCAGTCAAGCAGCCTCAAAGGAGGATGAATCCAGCCCTTAAGGACATTGTCAAAGAAGAACTGCAAAAGTTGCTGGAGGCAGGATTCATCTACCCCATCTCTCACAACGAATGGGTTTCTCCTTTGGTGCTAGTGCCAAAGAAAATCGGGAAGTGGAGAATCTGTATAGATTATCAGGAACTAAACAAGGCCACCAAGAAGGACCATTTCCCTTTGCCTTTCATAGATCAAGTGTTAGATGGCCTGGCAAGGAAGAAGTTCTTTTCCTTCCTAGATGGGTTTAGCAGGTACAACTAGATCCAAATCAGCCTGGAAGACCAAGATAAGACCACTTTCACTTGTCCATGGGGTACCTTTTCCTACCGAGTCCTTCCCTTTAGGTTGTGCAATGCTCCTGCCACTTTCCAGAGAGCAATACTGAGCATATTTGCTGAACTGGTTCATGATTAAGTGGAAATCTATATGGATGACTTTACCCCTTATGGTTCTAACTTCTAGGAAGCTTTGACTAACCTGAGGAAAGTTTTAGCCAAGTGTATTGAAATGAACCTGTCCCTCAGTCCTGATAAATGTGAATTCCTGATGACTGAAGGGACCGTGCTAGGTCATACAATTTCTCAACAAGGATTACAGGTGGATCCCAACAAGATTGCTATCATCCAAAGGGTCCCACCTCCTCAAAAGGTAAGAGATGTTCGGAGTTTTCTAGGCTTAGCAGGGTATTATAGAAGATTCATTAAGGATTTTAGCAAGCTAGCCTCTCCATTGTTTGGTCTTTTGGGAAAAGATGCTGAGTTCATATGGACTGACAACTGTCAAGAGGCTCTGGATGCCTTGAAAGGTAAGCTGATAACTGCCCCAATCTTGAGAGGTCCAAACTGGGCCCTACCTTTCCACATTCACACAAATGCCTCGAACAAAGCTATAGGAGTAGCCTTAGGGCAAGTTGAAGAGAAGCTACCATATGCCATATATTTTGTCAGTAAAAACCTGTCCAAGGCAGAATTAAACTACACTGTAACCGAAAAAGAGCTCCTGGCTGTAGTCCATTCCCTAAACAAGTTCAGACACTACATCACTGGCTATCAAACATTTGTACACACTGATCATGCTGCAATTAGGTATTTGATGAATAAACTCTATGTAAATGCTCGTATCATTAGATGGCTACTTTTATTGCAGCAATTTGATTTGACCATTGTTGATAAGCCAGGTAAGGAAAATGTTGTTGCTGATTTTCTGTCTAGACTAGATCTACCTGTAGGAGAAGAAGGAATGGTGGATGATCAAATGCCAGATGAACACCTATTTGCTATTTTAATACTCTCTCCATGGTTTGCTGATATAGCAAATTATTTGGTTTCAGCATAGTTTCCGGTACACCTGTCCTCAAAAGATAAGAGCAAGATCGTGAGGAAAAGTGCCCCATTCACTTGGATTGCAGGCAATCTTTTTAAAACTTGGCCTAGATTAGATTTTGAGTCGATGTGTCAGGGAGGAAGAAGTTTTTGACATCCTCCTAACCTATCATGATGTGCCCTGTGGGGGCCACTTTGCAGCAAAGAGAACTACCTTCAAAATTTTGTAGGCAGGTTACTATTGGCCCACTCTTCATCAAGATGTCAGGAGATACATCGGCCAATGTGACTGATGTCAAAGGATGGGGAAACCTAATCCAAGGGATGAGATGCCCCTGTAGCCTCAAGTGACTTTCGAGCCATTTGAGAAATGGGGCATGGACTTTGTGGGTCCTATCAACCCTCCTTCAAAACAGAAGTCTTATGTACATCATTGTGTGCACGGATTAATTGACAAAATGGATAGAAACAAAGGCAATCAAAGTAGCAACAGAAGGAAAAGTAGCTAAGTTCTTGAGGGAAAATATCTTCTACAAGTTTGGCTATCCAAGAGAATTAGTCACAGATCAAGGAAGTCAGTTTACCTTCAATCTCATTGAGGACCTACTCACACATCACAAGATTAAGCACAAAACTTCCACCCCTTATCATCCACAAGAAAATGGATAGGTGGAAGTCACTAACAGAGCTTTGGAAGGGATTTTGACTAAGGTAGTGAGCAGCAGCAGAAAAGATTGGGCAGAATGATTGGTTGAGGCCACCTGGGCCTATAACACTAATTGGAAAACCACCACAGGTTTCACACCCTATGAGCTGGTCAATGGGAAGAAGGATTTACTATCCATAGAATTTGAATATAACACATTGAGGATGGTAGCTCAGCAGGACCTAGATCTCAGCCATGCACAAAAGGAAAGATTACTTCAGCTAAATGGGTTGGATGAATAGAGAATGCAGGCCCTTCTCCACTCAGAGGTAGTCCAACTTCAAAGAAAAATATGGCATGACAGACACCTCAAAGAAAAACAATTCCAACAAGGAGATTGGGCATTGCTGTATGATTCAAGATACAAATATTTCAAGGGAAAACTGAGGACAAGATGGCTGGGACCATATGCAGTAGAAAAATTCAATGATAATGGTTCAGTCCTTATCCAAACCATTGATGAAGAAGCCATCCCCATGCTCATCAATGGGCCTAGATTAAATATCTACAGGAAGCCCATTTCCAAGTAGGAGTTCATTGAGAATCTAGGTAAATCAGTGTTGGTAGTTGAGCAGGTCCCTGTCTCCACTCCACCCATGCCCTGAACCAAAAAAGTAAAAAAAAGAAAGAGAAAAACAGAAAAAGACAGAAAAAAAATAGAAAAACAGAAGATGGAATAAAATATCCCTGGGTGAAAACCTCTTGGAGACGCCTAGGGCAGTCAAAGAGGGTGAAAACCTCCCGGAGGCACCCCAGTTGTCTCAAAAAAAAAAAAAAAAAAACCCTAACTTCTTTTGAATACTTTTGAATAAATTGCAGGTTACAGGAGGGTCACACAAGAAGAAAAATACATGTCCAGGCTGCATACATCCTTCATAGTCCATCCCTCCATCGTCGTTATCCTTTTCCAAGTCTTCATCTCAGTTGTTCTGAAAATTTCGCATCCTATAGGAAACTCTGTGTATTCTATAGGAGGATCCTGTAGAAACTACAGAAAGGCCAAAATCAATTTCAGAGGAGGACCTGAGGG
This sequence comes from Pinus tabuliformis, assembly GCA_031772625.1. Taxonomy (NCBI): domain Eukaryota; kingdom Viridiplantae; phylum Streptophyta; class Pinopsida; order Pinales; family Pinaceae; genus Pinus; species Pinus tabuliformis. The sequence goes on along the minus strand of CM062813.1, from coordinate 601,812,692 downwards.
TTGGAAATTTTTGTATGAGGCCTGTGAACCTCCCTGCCACCATCCATCTACCTAGCTCTCCATTTCATCCCTACACACGCACATTTCCACTCGTCTTTTCTTCCCCTGCATAAGCAAATACAAAAATCTTGTTTCTTTCACTCTGTAAACACAAAAAATGACGACAAATAAAGCAGCATCGTTCTTACTTACTCCTACTTGATACTTTCCAGCTGTTATTTCTTTTCATTCAAGACCTTCTTTAGCAGTTTTTAGCCCTACTCAAGCATCAGCTTTGAATTTCATAAGGAGAAGTAGCTACAGGAAATCCTACAAGATTCCTGTAGCAGCTGGTCCCTTTGAAAAACATACTCTAGAGACAGGGTTAGCAGCGAGGATGCATGCAACATGCAAGGAATAGAGCTTGAATGAGAAATCATCATCATAACCCAAAGGCCGAGCATGAAGAGCACCAACAACAACAACAACAAGGAATTGAAGTGCCAAATTCCGAAGCATGCATAGCACAACAGTGACTAAGCAGGTAACTGCCTAAACCTATTCCTCGATTGCATTAATATTATTTCAAAACTGCATGAACTATGTGTTGGGTCCCTATAATACTAGTGATTACCCCCATTACTATTGTAGTTATACCCTTTATTAATATTGTTGTGCCTCTATTGCCCCCATATTGTTATTATTGTGCCCCATAGAATCCCTCTATTGTTATTTTTGTGGCTTTATATTATTATTGTTAGGTCGGTTGGATTATATTGTGACTCCTTAGACTCCTATATATAGAAAGGAGGTTTTGTCATTTGAATCATCCAAGAATTGTTCATTTATGTAATGTAAAGGAGGTTTCCCCCTCGAAGAGGCTGAATTATAAGGCGTTGATCTATCTTTTCTATCTTTTCTTGAGCTGGTTTCATAACATTTGGTATAAGAGCTTTGGATTCTAGGGTTTCGCTGCTCCAAACAGGTCATCATGGAATTTTCGCTATAGCTTTTTTTCTGTGACGTTTCAGAAGTTGAAAAACAAACCCATTTGAGAAACAATCGTGTTGAACCTCAGGTCCAAATTTCAGAGCTTTTCGCGTTATATTTGGGGAGATATGATCTCAGGAAGTTGGTCTTTTTGCAGACTCCTGAATTACATTCCAAATAGGTGACCTGGGAAAAATCGTCATAACTTTCTTTCTGAGAATCAGATTGAAATTTCGTAAGAAGGTACAAAAGGAGGATGGATTGTAGTTTTCTTGTATATATTTTTCAGAGTCAAAGGTCGAAACAGTGACATGTGGCACTTCATACAAGTTCACTCTACTGAACTAGTCTATAATCAGGTCACTGCGGGAGATTGTGCATAACTATTTCTTGGAGAATCCAATTTGGATCAGACTAGTGGCATTGGAAAGAGGACATAGAAGGCTACTATAGGTCACAATTTCAGAACTAGATGATTCGAAATTACAGAGATACATCAGATTCAATATTAGGCTTCTATAAAGTGAAAAAGGTGTGTAGTTTTTTTTTTAATTTTTGCATAAGCTTGGTTTGAAGGAATTCAAAGGGCATAGTAAAGCATTATTATCGGTAATTGATGATCCGAGGAAAGAAAATGCTAACACCTAGTAAGCAAATTGAAAGCTCTAGCATGACTTATGAAGAAGAGGAACAAATGCAACATGATATAGCAAAATTATGAGACCAAGTGCAACAAGTGTCACTTGCACAAGAAGGAACAAAATCTAAGATGGATGGTTTAAAGAAAGATGTAGAAGCTAAGTGGATGGTTTAAAGAAAGGCGTAGAAGCTAAGATGGACGATTTGAAGATAGATTTGAAGACAGACATGGAAGAATTGAAGAAGTTGCTACAAGAAAGGGTCACTAATGGTGAAAGGGTAGTAAAGGAAACTCATGATGAGAACAAAAGAAATGTTAATCATGATTCCATAGACTCTAATGTTGGATCGAAGACCCACCATATTCCAAAAATCGATATGAGGAAGTTTGATGGCAAGGATCCCGCCACATGGATATTACAGATGGAGCAATTCTTCGATCTCAATAATGTGCAAAACACACAAAAGGTACGTATGGCAACTTTATATTTGGAACCAAATCAGTTTGTATGGTATCAATGGCTTTGCTCTCGTAAACAATTTATCACTTGGGAAATTTTTACGAAAGAATTGATAGCACATTATGAGGATACAAAAAGCAACACTTTTTTTAGCCAATTGATAAGTCTCAAACAAAAGGGTTCAATAATGGAGCACATTGAGGAGTTCCAAAAATTGAACATAAGGGTAAAAGATATTCCAGAGGAGCATAGGATTGATGTGTTCATAGGGTCTTTAAAGGATAATATCCAACATGATGTTCGCCTTTGGGAACCTGATTCATTAGAGAAGGCATTCAGGTTAGCAAGAAAAATGGAAAGCAAAATTATGGCAACCAGGAAGCATACCACTCACAACTATAAAGACAGAAGTGTTGTTGCCCCTAGTCTTCCACAACCTATAAGGTTGACACCACAACAATTGGAAGAAAAAAGAGCAAAAGGGCTTTGTTACAGTTGTGATAGCAAATACACTAAAGGTCATAAGTGTGCTGAGAAGAAATTATTCTACATAGATTGTGAAGAGGAAGAAGAAAAGGAGCAAGAAAGGTCAAAAGAAGAGGATATACTCCAGGAACAAAGCCTAGATGAAGAAAAAAAAATCCGACCATATCTTGTAATGCATTGGCAGGAATTACCACTCCTCAAACCATCAAGATAGAAGGACAAATCAAGAAGAAAAAGGTAATAGTGTTGATTGATTCAGGAAGCACCCACAATTTTATTCATTGTAAGGTAGCAAAAGAATTGAATTGCTTCCTATATCCAGCACCAGAGTGTCAAGTGATGATTGCAAATGGAGGAACAATAAATTTCTTTGGAAAGTGCCATAATATCAAGCTATCCATGGGAGAATATGTATTGACTAGCCCAATGCTTTCCATTCCAATGGGAGGTGCTGATGTTGTACTAGGAGTCCAATGGCTACAATCCTTGGGTACAATAGCTTTTAATTTTCAAGAACTTTTCATCAAATTTTCTGCGGAAGGAAAGGAAGTTGAATTAAGGGGTATTGCAGGGAAACCAGGAAAGATAATCAGCTCTAATGGTATGACAAAGCTTCTAAAAAAGGAGCAAAGAGGTGTAATTGCACAATTATGTTCGCTAGATGTTTCCACATCGGAATCATCTATTTCTCCAGATCTCCAAAAAGTCCTGGACAATCATTCCAAGGTATTTGAGACTCCCAAAGGTCTCCCACCTATGCGTGATCATGATCATGCTATTCATCTGATTCCAGGAAGTGTTCCTCCAAACATCAGGCCGTACAGATATCCCTATGTCCAAAAGAGTGAAATTGAACGTATGGTTGCAGAAATGCTAGAGGCTGGTATAATTCAACCGAGTCAAAGTTTTTCTCTGCTCCAGTAGTATTGGTGCACAAGAAGGATGGATCATGGCGCATGTGTTCGGATTATAGGGAGCTCAAAAAGCTCACTATTAAAGATAAGTTCCCCATTCCTGTCATTGATGAATTACTGGATGAATTGCATGGATCAATTTACTTCACCAAGTTGGATCTTCGTTCAGGATATCATCAAATCAGAATGAAGATTGAAGACATTCCGAAAACACCATTTAGAACTCATGAGGGTCATTATGAATTTTTGGTCATGCCTTTTGGCCTTACCAATGCACCTTCAACATTTCAAGGTTTGATGAATTCAATTTTCAAACCATTCCTTAGAAAATTTGTGTTAGTATTTTTTGATGATATACTAATCTACAACAAGTCTTGGAAGGATCATGTTGAACATGTTGACAGGGTGCTACAACTATTGGAGGAGAAACAATTATATGCAAAAAGATCCAAATGTTTCTTTGGAGTCCAGGAGGTGGAATATTTGGGTCATATTGTATCTCATGAAGGAGTTAAGGTAGACCCTAGCAAAATTAAAGCCATTAAGGAATGGAAAATCCCCACATCCATAAAGCATCTGCGAGGATTTCTCGGGTTGACAGGGTATTATCGCAAGTTTGTTAAGAATTATGGGAGAATAGCAGCACCTCTAACAACATTATTGAAGAAAGATGCATTTTCATGGACTCCGGAAGCAACAAAGGCCTTTGAACATCTTAAAGAGGCAATGTGCCAAGCACCGGTCTTAGCTACACCGGACTTCACAAAAACCTTTATTGTGGAATGTGATGCTTCAGGAAATGGAATTGGTGCTGTTCTAATGCAAGATGAAAGACCCATTGCTTTTGAAAGTCGTCCAATCAAGGGAAAGTTTTTAAGCAAAGCTATTTATGAGAAGGAAATGTTGGCAATACTCCATGCACTTAAGAAATGGCGACCCTACCTAATGGGAAGACACTTCAAGGTAAAAACGGATCATGATAGCCTTAAATACTTTTTAGAACAAAGATTATCCTCTGAAGAGCAACAAAAGTGGGTCACAAAGATGTTGGGTTATGACTTTGAAATCATCTACAAAAAAGGGAAGCAAAATGTGGTGGCAGATGCACTCTCAAGAAAGGATGAGGATGTGGAAGCATTTTTGTGTGCCATTTCTATTATCCAACCAGATTGGATAAATGAAGCAAGGGAGGAATGGAAGAATGACGAAGAAGTGTGGGCACTTATTCGAAAGTTACAACAAGATTCCAGTACGTCTGATACATTTAGCTGGTAAAATGATTCGTTATGGTACAAAGATCGCTTATACCTCTGTAAGAATTCCCAGCTAAAACAAAAGATTCTTATGGAATTGCACACTTCTCCCTTAGGAGGGCACTCAGGATTTTTAAAAACTTACCACAAGGTTAAGAAGGAATTTTTTTGGGATGGCCTTAAATCAGATATTCAAAAGTTTGTGGCGGAATGTTTGGTTTGCCAACAAAATAAAGTTGAAACAATTAAGACACCGGGTCTATTACAACCTTTATCCATTCCAATCCAACGTTGGGAGGAGGTTTCAATGGATTTTATCACAGGTTTACCCAAGTATGAGGGAAAGAGTGTCATCATGGTGGTAGTTGACAGACTTACCAAGTATGCACACTTTTGTGCATTATCACATCCATTTAAAGCCAGTACAGTTTCTACTGCATTTATGGAAACAATTCAAAAGCTACATGGAAACCCAAAGATTATTGTAAGTGACAGAGATCCCATTTTCACTAGAAATTTTTGGACAAAATTATTTTCTTGTCTTGGTACTTAGTTAGCTCATAGCTCATCTTATCATCCTCAATCTGATGGGCAAACTGAGATAGTAAACAAATGTTTGGAAGGATATCTTCGTTGCTTTGTATCTGATAAACAGACACAATGGGTCAAATGGTTGCCTCTGGCTGAATGGTGGTATAACACTTCCTTCCATACAGCAACAAAAATGACCCCATTTATGGCACTTTATGGGTATCAACCACCATCCATCACATCATATTTAAGAGAAAATTCTAAGGTTCAGGTAGTGGAACATCACATTGAACATCAACAACAAGTCCTCCAACTCTTAAAGGATAACCTCGTGTTGGCACATAATAGAATGAAACAACAGGCAGATCAACATCGCAGTGAAAGAAGTTTTGATGTAGGTGATTGGGTATTCCTACGGCTACAACCATATAAGCAAATGTCCCTCAAGCAAGCTAAGAAGGATAATAAATTATCACCAAAGTATTTGGTCCGTACTAGGTGTTGCAAAATATTGGTAATATGGCATACAAATTGGAGCTTCCTGCAGCTTCTCGATTGCACCCAGTTTTCCATGTTTCATGTTTAAAGAAGGTTATAGGTGACAAGCTCCCAGTTCAAACAATATTGCCAGAACTTGACGAGGAAGGAAAAATTATATTGGAACTGGAAGCAGTCACAGAAACAAGAACTCAACAGCTACGAAATCGATCAATTTCAGAGTATCTTATCAAGTGGAAGAACTTATCCGCTGAAGATTCTACATGGGAGGATGAGAATTTTATGCAGAAGTATCCGGAACTACTCAAGCGTTGAGGACAACACTTTTTTGAAGGAGAGAGGCATGTTGGGTCCCTATAATACTAGTGATTACCCCATTACTATTGTAGTTATACCCCTTATTAATATTGCTGTGCCCCTATTGCCCCCATATTGTTATTACTGTGCCCCATAGAATCCCTCTATTGTTATTTTTGTGGCTTTATATTATTATTGTTAGGTCGGCTGGATTATATTATGACTCCTTAGACTCCTATGTATAGAAAGGAGGTTTTGTCATTTGAATCATTCAAGAATTTTTCATTTATGTAATGTAAAGGAGGTTGCCCCCTCGAAGAGGCTGAATTCTAAGGCATTGATATATCTTTTCTATCTTTTCTTGAGCTGGTTTCATAACACTATGGGATTGGTCACGATTAAACGGAATTAGTGGCCAACTAACTGGCCACCCTCGTTCAATTACACACCCTTGTTAAATTCAAATGAGCCTCATCAAGTTCGAACTGCCAATCAGATACGCAGTCAGCACATGTGGCATGTCAACTCAGGAAGAAACCATTCGGAACTAGTAGTGGTGGCGGTGTATAATGGGAGTAAGGGAGGTGATGGTAGTCAGGCGGCATGAAGAACCATTATGACCTTGACATAGTACCAACGGTGTGGATGGGGATAACATACCCATCCGGCCACTTCACCTCCTCACCACGGATTACACCAACAGTTAAGTACAGTGCGGTTTACGCCTCTGCCACCCTTTGTCTCATTCTTCCTTCACGAAGTTCTCAACTGCAGTAATCACCTACCACCTTCAGAACAACAAACCAATCATTTTCCGCTAGTTTTTTGCCAGTTTTTCAAAACCATCCCACCTATCGGGCTCTACAAGAGCACTACTACGTGCTACAGGAGCAGGAACACCGTCTATAGGAAGGGTAGAGAGCAGCTCTGCAACCGGAAAATTTGAGATTTTTGTCAAAATTCGAGCTTGAAAAGAGGTAGGCTCGGGAAACTGCTCTACATATGATATATTTATATAAGGTGGTGGATTAAAAAACACAGTATTGGGTTGAAAGAAAGGAAAGTGAAGCTTAAAAGTTTGCCTATGTTTTTTTTCTTCCCTGAGTTCTACACAGTTTCTCTGTTGTCTTCTCTGCATTCAAAGTCTGTCTTCTTCTTTCTCACATTCTACTGTAAAGAAAAAAGATGCAACCGTAGAAACCAACTTGTGAAAAAACCAAATTTGCAAGTTTGTCTACTCTCTGAAAAAAATTGTGTTATAAATATTCTCTATTCTGTCAAAAGTATTGATTTTTCCCCGAAAACTGAGAAGCAAATTCAGGTTGGAAACAGTTTAAAGAGAAAAATTGCAAATCGATGTTGTGAAGAGAAATCGCACAGGAAAATTCCCTCTCTAGTTTCAGAAAAATACAAAATTCAGCTATCCTTCTGTTTTCGGTTTTGACTTCTTTCTCACCTGAGTATTTTTTGGAAACCACTAAACACCATGCCAGGAGGTTTCATGAAAAAAAAACCTTTGAACTCCAACAAATTGCATGAGCACCCCAAGGTGGTGGCCCTCTTCACCAGGACAAATTGGATATCATTCTTTGAAAGAATCCATGGACATGAAGATGAGGTGACTGAAGAATTTTTAATGTCCTTAAGACCCCATTCGAAGACACATGCTATAGTCAGTTTCAGGGGTCTGACCATAGAGCTTACACCTGATTTTATCAGCATAATCACAAGTCTTCCACTTAGGCTCCCTTGGAGCAAGGAGGAAAAAACATTGGGACAGGTTGCTAAGAAGACATTTTTTCAACCTGAGGAGCATTCTGTAGACGATAAAAATGGGGTCAGAAGGACAAGATTACCTCCTCCATAGAGTGATGTTAGCTACCAAATAATAAAATATATCACTTGTGAAGGGAGGTTCAACATAATTTATGGTTATCACTTCACGTTATTGCATGAATTGAGATATGGGATGGACCTACCTGCAGCTAGGAAACTAAGTCTCCCTTATTTCCTCCTCCAGTCTTTGATAGAATGTGGCACCAAGCTAAATGCAGGGGTCCTAGACCAGCTGGCCCACCATGGGCTCATCAAACTGTTGGTAGAAGATGCCCTACACACATACACCATCCCCATAGCTTGGGAAATTTTCAGGAATATGTCCAGAGAATATGACATCAAAACTTTGACTGAGGACATCAACCCATCTAGCAGTGAAGAGGGGGAGCAGAAAGAGAAAACTGAGAAGGAAATTCCTGAGGAGGCACAAGATATTCAAACAGAAGGGAAAACAGAGGAGAAACAACAAGAAGAGGAGAAACTTGACAAATCCATAGTCCCACCTAAGGCAGAAAAGGAAACAACCTAAAAAACAGAGAAGAGGAAAAGGACAACAGCTGAGAAGAAACAGCCCAAGAAAGCCCAAAAAAAGACTGCCACAGAAAAGGCAAGGGCTCAACATGAAAAAGATAAAATACCATCAGAGGCAGTAGAGACAAAAGAAAAAACAACAGACACAGGAAAAATTGCAGGAGATGAAGGAGAAGAACAACAGGAAGAAACATCCCCTGAAACACTGGCAAGGGAAGCAGCAGTTGTGCTTGCTGCATTAAGCACTCCAAAAAAACAAAAGGGAAAAAGAAAAAGGCAAACCTCTATGTATTTCAAAGCTAGAAGGAGCACCAGGATTAAGGTGTGTAAGCCCCAGCCACCATCAAAAGAACCAATTATCATTGAGGATGCACCTACTGAGAAGGAGGAGGAATCTCACTCCAAGATCTCTATCACCTATGAGAGAGAGAGTCCCAAAACATCCACCTGGAAGGAAAGAATCAAGTTGATGGACTCCAAAGCAGTCTTATAGGAAGTTGAAACATCTCTATAGGAGACACTGGCCAAACTTAAAGAAACTGAAAAATTAGAAGAGAAGGCAGCAGAACAGTCACAAGGGGAAGGCAAGGCCAAAGAAATACATGAACCAAGCCCTCAGCCTAAGTTAGGCTCCTATTACAATCTACTAGAAGGTTGGAATATCATCCCACAGAAATTCACCGTGCCTCTTTTCTTTGAATTAGAAAAAGAAAGGGTCAGAACCCACACCTGGATGCAAATTGCTAAATCTAAAGGAGTTGAAGATATAGGGCACATGGAAGACAAGTTGAAAGAGTTGAGAGGGGATTTGGCCATGGTAAGGTACATAGAAAGTAGTAGAAGAGCCCAACTACAGGAAGAAAATGAACTGCTAAAAAAGCAGTTACAGGAACGGGAAACTCAATAGGGAGATAGGTTTCCAATCTTTGAAGGGAAGCAACAGCAAGAAGGTCCCCTAGCAGGTAACTAAGCAACAAAGAAACAACAACAAGAGGAAGAGCCACAGACTGATGTTGAAATGATAATGAAATAGCTGTAAGAAAAAGAGTCTCAGGCATCAACTGAAGTGCATATCTTGAAACAGCAGTTGCAGGTAAAGGAAGCCCAAATGGCCTGCATGGCCAGTTGGGCAATGGAGGCCTTGCAGTGTAGACAACCAACTAGATCTTATGCACTGTATCTCAGAGAGCAATGGATCCAATTCCAGATTAAAACATTGGCCCAAAGGGGCACAATCCCATTCCAAAATTACAACCAGTTTTAGCATTTATGTGATAGTAGTTCAGCAGAGGATAAAGCGAAATTAGCATAATTTTACCTACATAATATGGCACTCCCTGATATGAATTTATGGGATCCAAACACTACATTGGGAGACCTACAGCTCATGGCTATGGCTTCATGGTTGAGCCATGAGGAAAAGAGAGCAGTATAAATTCAGAGGATTATGGCCAAGGAGCTAAGTGAGCCCCTCATGATAAGGGAAGAACCAGAAGATCCTTCATCCCTCATCTATGCTCATCAACACCTTGCAAGAAACCCTCAAGTCCTCCTTGACTATGTTGAAAGGCAAGCACAGGCTATCGCCCACTTTGAAGATATGGAAAGATTATTTGGCGATAACTGCCTTCATGCTTGAACAAGAAGATGGAATACATTGTCCCATAACCTAAAGATCAGGGAGTATCACTCCCCAACCAAAATGAGGGAAGCTATGAGGAGAGTGCCCCTATACAAACAATCAATGCAAAACTTGAAAGCCAACTGGATTGGTCTTATGTTCAATCCTCCACTACTGTTAGGACTGTTGGAAGGGGTTAAGGAGGAGGAAGAATAGAAAGAATGGGAAGAGGTGGGTAGAAAAGTAGGCTTCCATGATAGAGAAGAGGACATCATAGCAGAAGCTTGGGATGGCAGGGAAGCTGTTAAATCGATTAAAGATGAAGAACTAGATTAGTTGCTCAGAGGATGAGCAACCCATTCAGCAGGGGGGTGATGATGAGCCCCAGAAATGGGTAACTATATGGGCTCATTCTGCCTATTATTTTCATTTAATCCACCATTCTCCATAGTTTTGTGCATGTTTTTGAATATATTTATGTCAATAGAGTGAATGGGGATATTCACTTTGCCACATAGTCTAATGAGTTTATTGCAGATGTTTGGACATTTTTGGACAAATACCAGGCATTTATGAGCAGATTGGCAGCCAAAACTCGAGGAAACATGCATGAGGACTTATAGGAGGGGTGCATCCTTCATTAATGACCCCTTCCTCGAGATTATCCATCAACATCTCGAAGTACAAAGGCCCACAATGATGATTTCAAGGGGCAGCCGAGCAAGTCTAGTGAAGTTGCTGTTATCTTTAGTTTTAGGTAGTCGAGTTCCTGAATTTTAGGATGACTATTGGGAGTCCTCACTTGTATAAATAAGAAGGCTTCAAGCCTCAGTAGGTTAGCCTTTTGATATTCTATTTTCGCACTATAGTGCAGCCTTGTACTCAGCTCATTTTCGAGCTCTTTTTGCATATAGTTTTGTGATGTAACTATTATTTTTTGATCAATGAAGATGAATCCAGCTTTGAACCAGCACTAATCTTTCCTAGAGGGCTGCAGTCCTTGGGTTTAGGCTCAACCCAAGTGCCCAACACCTCCTTTGTGTATTTATATGCTTTTTTCTTGCATTCATAAGATCACTTCTGTTGTTTAGATTAAATCTTGCTTTGTTAATTAGGTTGCTTTTGATGGTTAGAATAATTGTTCTTTCTTCAGGTTGATTAGATATTTTGCTACAGTAACAGAAAAAGATCCAAAAATCTACCAAATAGGCCTTGATATCCTTTCTCCCTCCTTAGGACCATGATTTGAGATCAAGGCACTATTGTTGCCACCAAAAACACTATTTTTTCTTTCCAATGCAATTGCTAGTGTGATATTTCGAGTTGGAGAAGTTGATATTAGTTGGATTCACATGCTTAGATCCTTTATTATTCATTTACCATGGCTTTCTCGCATAAATTTCTGCTCATAAAGTTTTGTTTAGCAGTTCTCTGTTTTTAGGTCAGATTCTAGGTCAAAATATGCAAAACTCTATTTTTCGGTTCTTGCTTGGGTCAATTTTGAAAGGTAAGTGTGCATAACACTCCAGCCTATCATTCCTCCATAGCATAGCCTGTACCAATTCATCTCTCAAGATTTCCCCCACTCATTCGCCATACTTCTCCAAACTGCCCTAATTCCTGCATTTTTCCACAAAGTTGCTTTCTTGACCTTTAAACAAATCCAACCATCTCCTTCGTTCTTGATCTTCATTGATAGAGTCCTAGACCCCGCAACACCCCCATCCAGCCTTCATTCTCCTTTTCCCATCAATTTTCCACCTTCAAACCTCTTTAAACCACTTTCGGCCTCCTCTTATAGAACTTCATGTAGATCCCCTGCAGCTTCCTATTGAAGTTCATGCGAGTGATTTTTCAAAGTCTAATCACAATGGAAGTCTCTAGAAGGGTACAAGGGACTTCTTAGGACCCGTGCACACCTTCCTTACCTTCTACAAAAGCCAACTCCATCTTCCTTTGCCACCAAACCTCTACACAGTCACAACTAGTTAGAACACAAGCATAATAATTCTACATGAAAATTATCCAAAGTACAAAAAGATGATTTCTTCTCATTTTCCTTCAAAAGTAGCTTGAATACATGCATTTTACCTTTTCAGTAGTCAGTGGCATCCATTTCAGTAGTTTCTATCTCTTTTCTTGCAAAAGTAGGGTTAGTGGATAAAACTAGGGATTGCTAGGGTTTGCGTTTCCTTTCAGTTTTCATTTTCTTTCTGCAAGTAGAATAGCCTCTTTCGAGCTAGCTTTCTTCCATCATAGTTAAAAGTTTCTTTTGAGAGATAATAGAAGTTGGCTTAAGCTCCTAGCAAACTTGTGCCAGCTGATCAAGTGACAGCGTGTAGTAAGAGCTAGTACTTGTGCATATAGCACCATCTCTTCCAAGTTTGTTATGAATTACCGGGTTGATAAAAGTAAAGTAGGGAGCCTTGGAAGTTGTACCATTATTGCTGCAATACTGGAGCTCACCACAAATCATGAACATTGACTTTAACAGTCACTTTCCGGCTAACCTACATGGTTTTTTCCTAGGTAGCGCAACCTTCTACATGCTTGTGTGGTATTTGTGACATTTCCTCATTCCGCGCAGTTTCTTGATCGCACAGTTCCCCAACCTACGCATTGTAGTTTATAGTCTCGCGCCTGCTTTTAGCTGCCTAGAGTGCTAAGATTGTGCTACCATCATATAGTCACCTAGCTAATTCACCAATGTATGGCTTCAATCGGCTACCATTCACCTTTCCTAGGAAGGGATCCCCATTTAACTTAACCAACTGAACTGCTCCACCATCGGTAATCTCTTTGATGACATAGGGCCCCAGCCATTGCATCTTAAATTTCCCTAGAAATTTATCAAACTTGCTATCATATAACAAAACTAGATCATTTACCTTAAAGGTGTGCAGTTTAATGTGCTGATCATGCCATACCTTTTTACACTACTTTTGAACTTGTTGATGAAATCTAGCTAGAAATCGATCCTCCTCAAGCTCTTCTAGCTGCGTGAGCCTCTCTTCCAAGGCTCCACAGTCCACCATTCCTGTGAGTGCCACTGTTCGCAAAATAGGTACAATGTATTCCATTGGCATCACAGCTTCTATGACATACACGAGTCTAAAAGGCATTTTCCCAGTCAATTTTTTTCAAGTCGTTCTGTAGACCCATAGCACTGCTGGTACGTGCACATCCCATGAACTTCTCTGAGCATTACAAACCTTTGTCAGTGCATTCTCTAGTATCTTATTGAAGGCTTCCACCATCCCATTGGCATGCGGATGATAAGGTGTTCTCTTCTGATGATACACCCGAAATTCTTCTCTTAATGCGCTGATTGTTTCATTAAGAAAGTGTGTACCATGATCTCTCATCAAGATATTTGGATAGCCAAATCTTGTCAATACATATTCAAAAAGAAACTTTGTTGTTGTCATGCCCATATATTCCTTCATAGGTTACATCTCCGCCCACCTACTCAAGTACTTAGACATGGTGATGATGTATCATGCACCTGTCTTCGTTCCTAAAGGCTAAATTGGGCCCACAAAGTCAATTGTCCATTTCTCGAATGGTTGTAACGTCACCTGTGGCATCAAAGGTAGTTCATTCCTCCACGATGGCCTACCAGTCCTTTGACATGCGTCATAGGCCCTACAATATGCTTTCACATCCTTATGCAGAGTTGGCCACCACAATCCAGCACACAGAACCTTCTGCATTGTTTCTTTTCCTACATAATGTCCTCCTGCAACTCCTCCATGCACCTCCACGAGGATGCTGCTTCGCACAAATTCAGGTACATAACATCGCAATATCTTGTCTGACACCATTTTGTACAAGTTTCCTAAAATGATGGAGAAGTCTATTGCACGCACTACTAATTACTTCTTCTGCTGGCTTGTATACCCTTGTGGAGCAGTCCCCGTTGTTAGGAAATGTATGATATCTTCAAAGTGACTGTTTGTGATGTGCACTGCAAAGAGCTATGCGTCAGGTAGTCCTTCCTATAAATTAGTGGGCTCCTCTCCCGTTTTGATGCATGACAGATGATCTGGTCCTGCATTCAATTGGCTAGGCTTCAACTTCAAAATCACACTCCTGGAACAACAAAAACCATATGCAGATATTTCCCCACAATGAAGGCTTATTGACCAAGTATTTCAACATAGAATGATCTGTATACATGTTAAAATGTCCACCTAGAAAATAGTGCTTGAACATTTGGAGCGCGTATACCATGGCTAGTCCTTCGTGCTATGTAGTGTAATAGTCTTATCAGGTTTGGACAACTTCCTGCTCGCGAATGTTATAGGATGGTCCAATTCCCCCTCACCTGCTTGTGTCAGCACAACCCCAAATGCAATATAGGAGGCATCCACGTGCACATGAAATTCCTTCTTCCAGTCTGGGAAGACTAGGATTGGTGTGGTGACCATTTTCTCTTTCAACACGTCCAAGCTCTTCTGACATTCATCACTCCAACCTAGTGTAGCATCCCTTTTCAACAACTTCTCCATGGGTGCGTGATCTGGGCATAACTCTTGATGAACTTGCTATAGTACTCGGTATGCCATAGAGTTGCATGTAGCTGTTTCACATTCCTTGGTGCTTCCAAGTTGATTATCACCACGATCTTTGTGGGGTCTACCATCAATCCATGTCTACATACCACATGCCCCAGCAGGATCCTGAAAGGGACACAAAATAAACACTTCTTTAGATTGAGCATGATCTAATATCTTCGACATGTATATAACATTAAGAACACACTTTCCACATGATGCTTGACCAATCTGAACATTGTCCAATTGTTAAAGTACACCTCCAGAAACTTATGAATGAATTCTTTAAATGCCGCAATGACTACACGCAAAAAGATTTTGGCCGCATTCTTTAGCCCAAAAGGCATTACAGTATACTGAAAACATCCCCATTCCATCACGAAGGTCATATTGCTTCTATCCTTAGGTGCGATTTTGAGCTGATGATACCCAAAGAACCCATCAATGAAAGAGTATGCTTCTTGGTCACCTACATTATCCAAGACCTCATTAGTGAATAGGATTGGGAAGGGGTCATGCACAAAAGCATCATTTAGCTTTCAAAGATCCACGCATATCCTTATTTCTTATTTTTGTTTCTTTACCTAAACCACTACCGAGCTTACCCAATTGGATTCTTCTACTGTTTCAATAATTCCTACTGTGAGCATCTTATCTAACTCAACATGAACCCTTTCCTTATACTTAGGATTAAGGTGGTAAGGTATTTGTTTTACAGGATTCGTGTCCGGTTTTAAGGTGATCTTCATGACACCTAGGTCTCCTATTATCCCTTTTAAATCAGAAAACTTCGTGGGGAATAAACCTTGATATTCGTGGAGGAGCTCAATGACCTTGTCTACTATCACATCATCCCAATAGTCCCCAATCTTTGCAAATTTTGGTTCTGCCTATGTGCCAATGTTGACCTGCCCGGTTTTTAGCAGCGCAGTTATGTAAGGATCCTATATCTGCGGACCTTCAACCCCAAGGTGACCTTTAGTTTTTGGAATATTAATTTTTCAGGGATCCTTGTCTTCTTCTTCAATGGTCACATTATACCATTCCAGTGCATGCCTTAGCGGGGTAGTCCAATAAGGTTGGATCAGGTCTAAAGGATCTTGCAGTATCCTAAAGATCGCTGCTTTAAGCTCCTGTAGCATCGCGTCAATACAGTGAAACCCATCCTCAAATCTGAATGTCATTAAAAATCCTTGGCGCAAGATGTCCCACTCTCTAGTGCCATGGCGGAGCTCAGTTTCCAAGTACCAATTCATTGGTATGATGCCCAAGGTATGACAAAACAGATGTACCCATTTAGGCTGGGGCTCTGCTCCATAAGCCTTAGTCCATTTGGCCAGGTGATCTTGTGGGTCATCCCTTCCATCATATTTATTTGTCATCTACACTTTTGGCTGCCCAAAACATATTCTCATCATCCTCCTATAGTTGCGCCAATCACCGAAACTATCCTTGTGCATACCCCACTGTCTTTCCATCATAGCACGTAGTACCCATTCCAAGGCTTGGATGCAATGTTTCTCCAACACTTCTCTTTCAAATGCATCCAAAAAGAAATCAACCTCAGTTAACCCATCATAATGAGGTAGATCCATGACTTCGGATGGCACACAACGCAACGACTTGGTCATCATATTATAATGTAGCGTAGATACTTCATGCAGTTGATTTTGTCAATTCTCCAATTCTTCGTTCGAATCTGACATGTAAGAGCTTTTGCGATCTGATGCAATAGGTCCATCCACTATTAGATTCACTCAATCCTAGTCTCATGCCATTATCTCGTAAATCTGGTCCAGATTGTCATCACCTTCATAGTTTCGGACTGGTTTTGTATAGTGTGGTCCCTCTGTGGGATCTAACGACACCACTATGCAGAGTGACTTCTTTTCAAATATCATCTTCCAATGCTTCAAGTTGATTACCCCATTCATGTCAGTTGTCCAATCGATTCCAAGGAGTGTGGGGTAGGGATTGTTATCATCCACAATCTTTATTACCTCAAAATATGCCAGTGCACTTGCACCCTCGATGTCAACTGTGACCCCTTACAGCCTCCCCACTGGGATAATTTTCTATTGATTCGCCATTCTTAACTATATCGGAGGCCACTAGAGCACAGGTCTCCCCATTCTTTCCCAAGTATGTTTTGGCAAAACATTCGCGTCAAACCCTAGATCTAGGATAACTTGGATCATCTCGTATTCCCATATCTCCACGGTGAGTCTCATTTCCCACCCGATCCTTACCTTGTGCTTGCAAAGCTTCCTAACCACATGCAGTTCACCAGTAGCGCCATCCTTACCAACGCGCCAACTGATCAGTTCCTATAGGCCCTCACAACCTCACTCTCATGGAGCAGATTCATGAAGGTCTCAAAGAATGTGGTAATCATAGATAGTCCATTTCTTTAGCTGGTTTCTCCTGACTTCATGAGGTAGAGGCCTCAGCGAAGCTTTTCCTTGCTTCCATAATGTTTCTTTTGCACACTCCAAATCAAACCCAGTCTCCTTTTCTGGTGCTTTGCGGACCCATTCGCCTTCTGTAGGATGCTTTCCTTTATCCTCCCCCATTGTAGTTCTGCTTCGCAACATAATGTTTACCTTATGGTCTTCCTCATGGGGCTCAGCCCTCATCATCTGGAGTTTCTGCATCTATTGCAGAGGCTGCACCCCCTTTTCGCAAATCTTAGCCAATAACATTGGGTAATCCTTTGTCACATGGTCAAACTAAGTACAGTAGCGACATGAAAATCACATCAGATTCAGATGCCCTCGGCCTCTCCCAGGCCCTCCCCCACCTCGGCCTCGGCTGTGCCCCTGATACTCACCTCAAGTTCCCCCAATGCCTTGGTCTGGAGGCCACCTTTCTGTCTGCACCTTGTATGCAAGTGTCATATCCATCATCAATTCGTAACTTTGACAATTGCACTCATCATGGCCTACTGATTGAAAGAAACTATAAAAGAGATGCTATAGTGTCTGCACAAATTTCTACAGCAAATGGCAATTGTCGATCGTGTGTTTCCCAGCCACCTGGCATATATCGCACCATAATGCAGACCCTGTACTTGGCCCTACTGCAACCTCTAGTCGTAGAGGCATTGGTCCTCCTGCAGTAAGATAGTTCGCGAAGACTGGGTAGTGATCCTTGTCATGCCCCTGACCCTTGCATTTTATGCACGAAACTTCTTCACGCACCTCTGGCTAAGCTATTTTGTCCTGCTTTAGACTTTGCATTTTGAGACAAAGGTTGTGCAACTATGAATGAATCTGCTAAACCCCTAGATTTGGATCCTGCATCAGCGTTTCATGAAGTCTCATTGCAATCTCCAAGGCTTCTGCCTAAGTCGTAATATTCTGCTGTGACAACGCAACCCTTAGGTGAGGCAGGAGTGAAGCAAAAAACCATTCATGGTGTTGCCCATCCATTAAATTCATATTAGCTTCACGTATTTTACACTTCAATCTTTGACCCAACTCTCAAGGGGTCTCACCTGGTTTCATCACGATTTCCTTGAATCCCACAATCAACTGCACTTTAGACTTAGGCCTACTGAATTCTTTTTTTAGCGCAGTCTGGATCTTTGCCTGCATAGTTTCCTAGTTATCATTAGAGTACTTGATGTACCAGGTTAGCACATGATCCTACAAATCACTAACCAATGTCACCTTCTTCATGTGATCATCTGTGACGCCCTGGGCTTCCCATACAACCTTTTATGACGAACCAAAATTGGTTCGGGTCCTCATTCCCTATGCCCTTGAATACAGGTAGTTTTATATAGTTTTCCATATTGAACAGTGGAGGTGGTGGTTGTGTGGGTGATGGGGTGAGCGGTGGAGGCGAGGATGGAGGCAGTGTAGCAGGATGGGATGAGGATGGAGGCAGCGTAGATATTTGTGGGAGCCCTTGTCTTATCAACTGACTGGCGCTCAGGGGAGAAGTGAGCAGTGTTCCTTCGTCGTCACTCAAAGGAGGTCCGATTAGCGGTCTATACTCAGGACCTTTTCTTCCTCCATCCCTGAAAGGCTTTCTACTTCATGCAACTCCAAACATCAAGGTAACTGCATAACTCGTTATTCACACAAGAGCATCTTAATCCAAGTATTCAGTGATTTTAAATACTTACCTCGTGGTCCTTTAAAGAAGCAGTGCTCTGATTTGTTGTAATTGACAGAGGTATCAACCGCAAACTCTATCACAAATCCTCCTATGATGTGGTCGAGCCAATGGTTGACAACATGCGTGATCTTATCTTCAGAAGCTTCCAACCTCCTTACTAGCTCCGGTGTCCAAACAATCAGATTTTCAAGCCTCCACCTTCCTTGGTCATCCGCCAACTTCGCGATCCACTCATATAACTAAAATAGGATGGAACAAAAGAATATTTCGTGTATTTCTATGTATAGGTATTTGTCCAACCACTGTTCTTTCATTAATCGTGAATTCTCGTTTTCTTGTGCCGCGAATTCATGGATCTTTCTATCCAACTAGGTTTTGATTTCTTTCTTAGTTGGATTCCAATGATATGACATCACACATCTCGTTATGTAGATCCCAGTCCCAGCAATAGAACCATTTGTTGGCTTGATGGGCCCTGACCCAGGTTCAATGTTAGTCCGCCAAGAAAATCCTTACACTACTAGCACTTTCACCATCAGCCCACGGAGCGCAGACCGAAGTCTCACCTAAAGTAGTAAGGGGGGATGTAGGAACCAAGTTTCCACACCCTATGATGGTTGTGATGCCTATCTACATTTCCTGATCCTGCCTTGGTGCAGATCGATAAGCCTTTAGGGCTTATCAATGTTCCTTCTCTTCCGTCCTTCAGTACCTCCATGAAGGTACCCGACTAATCTTCATGCAACCCTAACCAGAGGTCCAGGCACTTACGCACCTCTGTGGCTACGTTACTGTATAAGTTCCCAAGTTATCTTAAGTGTTCCCTACTCTACCATGCATTTACAATTATCTTCGCATAAACCTATATTCTTGCTTGCAACCAATTAACAGATATAATCAAATACATTCGCGCATTAAATAAGAATTATAATGTAAACCCATATTGTAACATAATATAATTAGATGCATTAAATAGAGACAAAATACACAGTGATTTGCAGAATACTTCTTTATATTGATATCTCAAGTTCAGTACAGACTCTATCCACCCTATGCACACAACTGCAAGGGTCCGCGTACTCTGTTGCAGACTTCCACCCTAGGCCTCTGTGCACTTAGCTACAGAGCCTCTAACTATGCTAAGACATGAGAACACATAGAACTTCTTACACACAACTCTTCCTTTCTTCTCTCCTTTAGACTTTTCTAAGACTCCTTTTTTATTTACAACCAACATGAGACTTTACAAAACAAGGGTGGACAACCCTTTACAACTCTTGACATCTTCACACTCCGTGACCACAAAATGTGGAGAATTTACATCTTTATTACAAATTTTGGGCTTTCTGCCCCAAAATATGGGATTTTAGCCCCAAAATTGACTCTTGGGGGAATCTCAACACGCTTCGATATACTGAAGTGGGATCAACCTCATGAGGAGGTAGAGAACATAAGATTGAGTTTTATGAATAATGAAGAAGAAAGTTACAATTCTCCTAAAGAAAATAACCATGCAAATAGAAGGGGATGAAAGAGAAATAAGAATCAGGATTTGGGATGAGTAACATATATACATGAGATAATTTCAAAAGCTAAGGTAGAATCATCTACTTAGGGAGTAAAACCTAAAAAGAGAGGATTAGGAATTTTTTTCTAAAGAAATTCCAACCTCCCCAAAGTCTCAGCAGTAAGACTTAGAGTTCTAGCCCATCTATATCTACAAGAGAAGGATATCAAGGCTTGTTATAAGGACGAGGGGATACATTTGAAAATGATTTAGAATCAAGTTCATAAGAATGAATATGTGATTGGTATCAGGGAAAATTTTAAGAACCCCCCCTAAATTTATATGTATAATAAATGGGCAAATCTCCATGGTATATAGGAAAAATGGAAGGGGATTTTATCGATAATATAATATGTATATATAATTTTTTGGCGAATCTCTCACCAGGCATGGCGAATATTTTACAAAATTATAAAATCTTGTAAGATGTTGGCGAGTCTTTCACTAAATAATAAAACTTTGTAAAGTCCTAGTGAATCTTAGCATTGTGAACTCTTAGAGAATTTTTTGAAAAAGTATAAAACCATATACGACAGGAGCCACATGGTGGCAATATCACTATTTTTTTTCACATTTCCACGACATGGAACTTATTTATAAAATTTTTAAAAATCCAACCAAGTCCCTTATAATATGCAGGTAAGCTTATAACAGAGTCTGATACCTGTACTATGCTTGTCTTAATTCAAGTGTCATAGCTGCTATACTTAACACTATGAATCACAACTCTCTCAGAACTCAACTCTATAGTGTAATTAAAACCTTTGGAAATTGAATCTGACAACTCTATAAAAAGGATTAGTGAAATAGAAGCTTTTGTGAATGAGCCCACTATCACTGCTAAACAATCAATCTAGACTATGAAGTCTTCCATCTTGATCACAATCATGCTCACGATCAAGGGAGTGCGGCCACCTAGCCTGACATAATGGCCATCATAGCTTCCAATAATCAACAACCACCTTGCAAGGACATCCTAGCTCATGTCTCATGAATTTTATTCATCAATCTTAACTGATATAAATCTTATAAAGATAATATTAGAATCCTCTCCAGATTCATTGTTAATACAAGGGTAAAGGAAATTTTCTAGCTCAAGGCACTAGCCAATACCAACTTTGGTATTTGTGACCCCTTTGTGGGGATGCACCTACCCTACCCCGTTGGGTTTCTGCCTTGTAACATAGTTCAAGGATCACAAGACTTTCCAATCTTCCTACTCCATTAGACACACTTTATATGCTATAAATAGTGAATGGAAAAGAAGCACTATAGAACACACAATTTCACAGAAGGAAGAAAAATCTTAGCCAGTTCAATATCAAAACCTTAACCACTGATTAATAAAGAATAACAAGTAGTGTAATGAATTGTTCCGAGTTATTTATTTACAAGCTGTAAAGAATGTAGTGGAATGGAAAATATTACTTAGGCAACCCTTCAATATTTTCTACTAATATGTTTGTGCATGTACATATGAAATTAAGAGCATTGTTGAATACAAAGTTTCCTTTTCTCTTGCCTCCATTTTGACAAATCAGCGTGAAATCAGTGTCACTTTGAATCTCCTTTCCTGTGTGGATTTTTTGACAAATCAATGTGAAATCAAAGTCACTTTGAATTTCCTATCCTACGAGGGATCACATCCACAGTTGATTAGTAAAAGATAACCTACTATATATTATGTTCAAGAAACTGACTGCAATCTACAGTGGAAACGAGACCTCAATTCTTATTCTGAATTTGAATATCTCAGGACAACATAAGAGATAAAAATGCATATGGCCTTAGTAGCTAGAAAACAATCACTCCATCATTACAAGACCACCTAGATTTCAGCACTTAATCTAAATAATGGCACTAGTTGCAGTGCTTATTTGCATTAACACCATGGAAAAGCAACAACAATGTTTCAAAGCACACTTACTGGAAAAGTTGTAATGTTCCAAGAATATTTAATGATAGCATCTGAACCTTGTAGCTATGGTGGGGAAACTAGGGAACCCAAATCTTGGAAGATATCTCATACCAAATCTGAGAAAAAAATAAAAAAGGGAAAAAATCAAAGTCTATAAATCAAGCAATGAATTGTTTACAAATCAAATACAATTCCTTTAACTAACAGTTAAATTGTGGTGATACATTTAAATATTTAGTAAGAGGGGAACTTCAAACCATGGAATATTACGTTTGTCATTACTGTCATCCCTCAGTGACTGAGATTACAAATCAATACTTATGGAAAGATTGTAAGAAATTCTGTGAAATAGTAAAGCATAGCCTCTATTTTCAAGCAACAAAATCAAGACATTGTTACATCAAGAGACATAATTGATACATAATCAATGAATCAAGTCCTTGTATGGCACAGGCTAGTTTCATAACCTCTATTTTCTCAATAACAAAATCAAGACATTGTATGTGGTTATTGCCAAAAGGAAACTGTGTTCTAATTTGGAAGAGGATCTTATCAAAAGACATGGATTTATTCAAAGCTACAAAGCCTAATGGGTTACTGAAAAATAAGTTGGAATATGGGATCATGATACTTAAATTGAAAAAATATTCTTTCCTTTTAGAAACATTATAGTTATACAATGTTTTTTGAAAGCATTAGAATTTGAAATTGGGCCTTTCTATCAAGACAAATTTTCATTAACAGAATGTACTTTCCTACCTAAAATGTTGTAGATATCCAAGAAAAACTTGAAAAGCAAAAGAGAACTTAGCATAATGTTCTTTCTTTCCTTCCTAAACATTCTTAAAGAGTTGAGGTTCCCCAAGTCATCAGGGAACTTTCGAAGGAAATGACAGTTAGTAATAGTCCAATTCACAACTGAAGATGTGTCACAAATACAAGGGGGCATCTCCTCCAAATCACAAAAGTGTTCCAGTTTAAAATCTAGCATTATTGGAAGTTTAATGCTCAACTGGGTGTTATTGAGCCCATACATTTTTCCAATCTTCACTAAAAGCTTAAAGATAGCTTCTCTAAGTTCTACATGACTTTACTATGCTCTTGAAGTGGGGGCACATGTAGCATCTCCAAGTGAATAGTCTTAAACTAAGTGAAGATAAGGCCGATAGATCATTCAGTGTGGATCTCTTTAACCCATAATTGAATACTATGTCTCTATTGAACCCATAATTGAATACTATTAGGACATTCAAATTTTTCATGGAACTCAAAAATGTTGGAAGAAAGTATTTGCTTCTAAAAAAGAGTAAAACTAAAGCCTCTGCTTGAGGACGATTGATGTCACACCAATAATACTTCTCCATGGAATCTGTATAGGTAAACCACAAACGCAGAATTCCATTAGAATATTGTGTTTATTGAATACACAAATGAAATCATTGCATTTCTTTAAAATATCTTTTGAAATCAAAATTATCGAAATTACATATCGATAACCTAGTCGGTGTAGCATAAAATTCACCTGTGTCATTCACAGAAAGCATGAGAAAAAACCTAATACTATATATAAAACCAAGAAAAATTCAAATTCATCACTTCTAGGGACCTCGTAACCACCCTGCCAATACACAAGTATGTTCCTGTTTGCAGTTAGAAAAATTACCCAAATTACAATCTATTTACTCTAGCCTATGTTGGAAAGTTATAGAAGGATGACTAGTACAATCAATCCATTCCTTTTAGCCCTAGATTTGTTTCAGTTTAAAACAGAAGTATACAAATATACTTGTCCAATGTCTATGCTTTAACCATTCACCTTAAGATGTTTTTACAATATAATTTCCTGAGTCTATTTAATATCTTCATTATCATAAAAACCAACCTATATCCATCTTAACTCCACATCTACCACTCTTACGGGGATGAAATCTATTTATCCCTCTGAGCACTTGGTAGACCCAGAATTAAGATGCATCTAAGATGATAGAATTTCCCCTTTAAATAGTCTATGCTCACATGAATACCATGGTATTACCATAGGTCAATACTATGTGTTAGAGCTTAAAAATTACTATTAGTAATTTATAAAAATTAATAAAATTAATAGTTGATTTTTATTTTATTTTTTATTTTAACCAAGCTAAAATGTTTAACATACATTAAATTACAAAATCCTTTTTTACTCTTGATCCACCAAGCGCGGAGAGGGATCAAATATTTTTTAACTCTATGCTAGTTTGCATATCACGATATTTGATACCTCTCGGTGGTTAGTAGATCCAAAGTAAAGATGGATCTATGCTGGTTTAATTCCCCCACTTAAATAGGCTACATTCCAAGTGAATACCATGGGTCAATACCATGTGCCATTTTTATTTTTATTAATACTAATATTAGGGTTAATAATGTTTTTTTGCATGGTATTAATAATAATCTAGCCCATGGTATTTGTCCCATAGTATTTTGCCCATAGGTTTCACCTAAATATAACGCATTTTTTAAGTGTTCATAAATATAAGGTGACTTATGGAGTAAATATAAAAAATGTCTTATTTGTTTACCATACCTCTTATTTATATTTTTATTAATTTACCATACCTCTTTTACAAATATGGTATTTGGCCCATAGGATTCACTTAAATAAAACCTCTTTTTTGAGCTTTCATAAATAGAACGAGGGTTATGGACTAAACATAAAAAGAGGTTTTATTTATTTACCATACGTCTAGTTTATTTATATTTTTATTTATGTACCATACCTTTTGAGTAAGTTTAAAAAGACGTTTTATTTATTTACCATACCTCCACTTATATTTTTATTTGTTTACACCCTTGCATGTATATAAGGTGACTTATGGAGTAAATATAAAAGATGTTTTATTTATTTACCATACCTCTCATTTATTTATATTTTATTAATTTACCATACCTCTTTTATAAATATGGTATTTGACCCATAGGATTCACTTAAATAAAACCTATTCTTGAAAATTAGGGCAAATGGAAGGTTGTAACTCCTAATTTCAAGGGCTAAATTTACCTTTTTTACCCTCTCCCTTAAAATAAGGTGGGCTATTTGAGGTAATTTGTAAAAATGTACTATGATACAAAATATTCGCCCACTAAAAATTTAAAACCCCTTAATTTCGCCAAAGGGCGAACATTTGCCCCTAAAATTTTCCATGATTGATATATCAAATATTTAGGCATTGTTATGAAACAACCTACTCGGCACACTATTACAGAAGGTGTTTTAAATTCATTAGGACCACCTAGATAACCTGAACATTTTGAGTGACCTAAACAACTTGAACGACCTAAGAAACCCCATCACCGAAAAGGGAGTAGTCTCCTTCACTAGGAGAACCACTTGTAATAGTTGTATGAAACCATCAAGATTTGAAGTAGAACCAAATGAAAGACAACTCATTTACCACCCTTGACCTCCATTTTGAAAATATCCAAGGGCCAATGCCAATGAAAAACATCCATTTTTGTGCTCTTCCTAAGTTTTAGGGTACAATTATATAAGATATGGATACATTTCTCTTTGAATTTGATGTGCTATACATGAGTTATTATTATCCCACTGATGAACCAAAACTCAAATTGTTCCCAACTACATTAAAGGGAGTTGTACTTAGGTGGTTTATGGGACTCGGTGGAGCATCCATCACCTCCTGAGATGGGATGAATAAAACATTTTTAGAAAAGTATCAAGACTATTTCCATTCTAGATATTAGAGGAAAGAGTTATTTAGGATCACTCAAACATTAGATGAAAACTTGGAATAATATGTTGAACACCTTCAGTATAATATGTATAGATCTCAACATAGTAATATGGAGAAGGAAATATTTAAAGCAATTTTTATTAGAGGAATGCCATTTGAATTCCTTGACATGCTAAATATTTTGGGGAAAGAAGATATATCTAGGTAACCTTATGATTAAATTGTTCAACTTTGTCAAAGGAGTTCTAGAGTATCAACAAGAAATGGGGCCATGCCATTTGATGCTTCTAACAAGATTCTTAAGTCATCCAATAATGGGGCAACATGATTAGAGTTTGGAAAATTGTTGGAGAATTTTAAAAATGGAATTATGAGCTTAATGTCCTCTTAGTTTGATGTGTTGCACACAAAGTAGAAACTGATGGAAACGGATCAAATTATAGCTATATTATGCTCATAGTGTAGGAAGAAACATCCCCTGAGGGAATGCCCACTTAATAGCTGCAACATATGTGAGAAGGGCCATTCCACATAAAAATGTTATGCTCTTAACCTGCAAAATAATACCCAGATACAGAATATGCGCAGAAAATATACCCAGAACACAGAATATGCGAAGAAAAGATACCCAGAACACAAAATAGCAATGATTTTCTTATTCAAAGAGCAATGTTCACATGCCTCTTCGAGGGGGCAACCTCCAATAGAGCAAAGCTCGATTACAAAATAAGACACGATGCTCCTCGCAGGGAGTCTCTATCCTTTATATATGACTCATACATGCAATACCACGGGCCAATACCGTGGGTTTTATTAATACCATCTATCTAATACTACGGCCCATTTGCAACTAACTGTGGTCCCGTCATTAATTGCGGGTTAACCACTTACAAATATTAATATGGGATTTATTGACTCTTGACTATGACGTGATCCCATGACATAAATAAGGGGGTTAGGGTGGGACCCTAACATGCCCTCCCCCTTAAGACTAGCCTTGTCCTCAAGGCTGAAGCTGCGGAAACTGCTGAAGAATAGTGGCTGGTTCCCAAGTTGCATCTTCCAGAGAGGTGTCTTTCCATTTGACGAGGACTTCCTTAATCATGCAGCCGCGCAGGTGCTTGTCTCGTGTGTCTAGAACCTGTTCGGGTTGAAGCCAGATTGACCCTTCTTCGTCTAATTCAGGTAGACTGGTTTGAACTTGGCAATTGTTCCCAATCACTTTCTTGAGGCACGATACATGGAAAACGGGATGGATTTTTTCCGTAGGTGGCAAAGCCAAATTGTAAGCCACTTCTCCAATGCGCTGAAGTACTAGGTATGGTCCGTAGAATTTTGGAGAGAGCTTTTGACAACCCTTGTCTTTGAGTGATGTTTGCTTATATGGTTGCAGCCTCAAAAAGACCTGATCCCCGTCTTGAAATTGGCGCTCTGAGCGATGTTGGTCGGCCTGTTGCTTCATGCGGTTCTGAGCTTGATGAATATTCTCGCGAAGATGGGCGAGCATGGTTGCGCGGTGTTGTAGGAGTTGATCCACTGCTTGTACTTTGGAGCACCCCTTGAGATAAGAAGTAGGGGAAGGCGGAAGTTGACCATAGACTGCTTCATAGGGAGTCATTTTGGTGGTAGCATGATAGTTGGTGTTATACCACCATTCAGCCAGAGGTAACCACTGTGCCCAAAGGTGTTGCTTTTCTGAAGTGAAACACCTAAGGTAGGTTTCTAGACATTTGTTGACGGCTTCGGTTTGACCATCTGTTTGCGGATGATATGAAGTACTAAGTTTGAGTTGAGTGCCTTGTATTCTGAAGAGTTCCTGCCAAAAATTGCTGGTGAAGATCGGGTCGCGGTCGGACACTATAGAAGTGGGCATTCCATGTAATTTGAAGATCTGATCCATGAAAGATTGAGCAACCAAAGTTGGTGTAAACGGGTGGGGTAGGTCGCAGAAATGAGCATACTTCGATAGTCAGTCCACAACCACCATGATGATTGACTTGTTCCCTGACTTTGGAAGACCTGTAATGAAATCCATAGAAACCTCCGTCCAAATTGATGCCGGAATGGGCAATGGTTGTAATGTGCCTTGTGTGTTGATGGTTTCCCCTTTATGGCGTTGACAGACATCACATTCTGCTACGAAAGTAAGGATGTCCTTTTTCATGCCTATCCAAAAGAATGATCTTCTGGTGCGAGCATACGTCTTCTGAAAGCCCGAATGTCCTGCAATGGGAGATGAGTGAAATTCTGCCAAAATGCGACTTTTGAGGGTAGATGTTGGTGATATTACTACTCTGTCCTTGTAGCAAAGAATATCATTCTGCCACGAGTAGCCCTTGCTGGAATTAGGATCTACCTGCAATTGAGAAATGAGTTGGGAGAGCCCTGGGTGTGAAAACCATTCCCTGCGAGCCTCTTCAATCCAGTCTGGAATGGGAAGGGAAATTGCGAGCATAGTACTTTCCTCCTCAAATTGGCGCGATAATGCATCTGCTACACTGTTGTCTTTCCCTTTCTTGTAAATGATCTCATAATCATATCCCAGCATTTTGGCTAACCATTTATTTTGTTGTGGGGAGGATAGGCGTTGCTCCAAAAAATATTTAAGACTGTGATGATCTGTGCGGATTTGGAAATGTCGCCCCAATAAGTAAGGTCGTCAGGTCTCGACTGCATGTAAGATGGCCATCATTTCCTTCTCGTAGGTAGTTTGGCCCAGATTCCTCCCACTGAGTTGTTGGCTTGTGAAGGCCAATGGTCTCCCTTCCTGCATTAAGACCGCCCCAATACCTGTACCCAAAGCATCACATTCAATGACAAAGGATTTGGTGAAGTCAGGTAGTGCTAAGACTGGAGTGGAACACATGGCGTTTTTGAGAGCGGTAAATGCCTGTTGTGCTTCCTCGTTCCAGAAGAAGGAATTTTTCTTTAGGAGTTGAGTGAGGGGCTTCGCTATGCGGCCATAGTTGCGGACAAATTTACGATAATAGCCTGTGAGACCCAAAAATCCTCTCAAGCTCTTCAAAGTCTTAGGTTGAGGCCATTCTTGCATTGCCTGGATCTTTTTGGGGTCCACCTTGACACCTTCACGCCCCACAATGTGGCCCAAATACTCAACTTCTTCCATGCCAAACGAACACTTAGACATCTTGACAAATAATTTATGCTTGCAGATCAGTTGCAAGAGTAGATCTACATGCTGAAGATGTGCTGCCCAAGTGCCACTATAGATGAGAATGTCATCGAAGAAGACAAGGACAAATTTTCTGAGATATGGTTTGAGGATGTGATTCATAAGACTCTGAAAAGTAGAAGGGGCATTACAGAGACCGAATGGCATGACCAGGAACTCATAATGGCCTTCATGAGTTCTGAAAGCCGTCTTGGGAATGTCAACTTCCTTCATGCGAATTTGGTGGTAGCCGGAGTGAAGATCCAACTTAGTGAAGAATTGAGCCCCATTGAGTTCGTCCAGCAAATCGTCAACCACCGGAATGGGAAATTTATCTTTGACTGTCAACTTGTTGAGGGCCCTGAAGTCAGGACACATCCGCCACTCCCCATCTTTCTTGAGGACCATGACCATTGGGGATGAATAAGGACTAATGCTGGGACGAATGACACCTGCTTCCAACAATTCCTTGATGATTTTTTCTATTTCATTCTTTTGAGTGAACGGATATCTGTATGGCCGCACATTTGGGGGTTGGGCCCCTGGAACCAAGGTGATGCTATGATCATGTTCCCCTCTCGAGGGTGGAAGCTCATGAGGCTTGTCAAAGACCATCCGATGGTTATTTAAAATTTGCTGCATCTCAGGATGAATTGGCAGAGACATGGTTTCGACTACGTGGATGGCATTAAATTGAGCTACCACTCCATGATGGCCCTTTTTTAACAATTTTTCCATCCGATGCAAGCTGATGACAGAGGGGGCTCCCGCTTGGAGTCCACGGAGGGTATGTGTGGAGTTGTTCTGCTTAAAACTCATATATAACTCATGGAAATCCATTGTGATTGGCCCAAGAGTGCGGAGCCATTCAGCGCCTAGGACAATGTCACAACCCCCCATGTGTATGGCAAACATGTGGGTTTTCAACTGATAATCCCCCATTTGAAGTTTGACATTTTCACAACGGCCTTCACATTTCATTGTGCCCCCATCTGCAATTTGGACTTGGAAGTTAGAAACTGCCCGTACAAAACAATGCGCTGCTTCGGCAATTTTTTGATGGATGAAATTATGGGTACTTCCACTATCAATCAAGACTACTACTGGGCGATGTTTAAGAAAACCCCTGATTTTGAGAGTTTGAGGGGAAGAAATTCCTGCTAACGCATTTAGCGAAATAACTAGTTCGTCAGATACAATCTCCTTTTGGTTGTCTTCTTCGACCACCTCCGGTTCCTCAAGTGGTGGATCATCCTCGGTGGAGCTGTAGTCAGTGGCATCTATTTGAAAAAACTTGGGCTCCTTGCATTTATGACCCGGGGAATATTTTTCATCACAGTAGTAACATAGTCCTTGCTTCCTTCTTTCGGCCATTTTCACAGGTGACACCTTTTGAATCTTAAGTGTCTGAGTCGTGTTGGGAGCCTGTGGGGGACGACTTTAGCGGGGAAATTGGGGCGGCTGTATTGGGCTGCTAATGCACGTTCAACCTTACGAGCTACATGGCAAGCCTCTGTCCACGTGGGAGGGTGGTGAAGTAGAACTTGAGCTTTGATGGCTTCTTTAAGACCGATGATAAAACATTCCGTGTAGAACTCATCTGGGAGAGCTTCAAAAGTGGTAATATATTCATCCACTGTACCCGTCTGTCGGAGTTTAGTGAGATGCCCCAAAAAAGAGTCTTCCTGTTCAAAGCGATTTCGAAGAGCTTTGGTAAATTGGTCCCAATTCTGAAAAGGTGCATTGCAACGCTGATGCCATTCCGCCCATTGCCATCGTTCATTGTCCAAGTACATGGTCCCCACCATAAGCTTAGTCTAATCATCTAGGATATGATTCAATCTGAAATACTGCTCCATTTGTGCTAGCCATGTTGACGTGTGAGAACCGTTAAATTTATGCATATCCAACTTGGGAGGTCGCTGACTGGTTGGTGGATGGGTGTGCCAGACATGAGGAGAGTGGCTCGACTCACCCTCATGGTATTCAGGGCCCTTATACACCTCCTCGTGGGCTAGTTCCTTGCCCTTCGAGAGTGCTTCCTGTACCTGGAGAGTTAGTCTGCTAATCTCACGTTTGAGGGAGTTCATCGCAGTGTGGATGGTGTTCACAGTGTCTTCAAGTTTGTCCATCCTTTCATTGGCCATTGCTTGAGCTCTAGTTTCTACCATACACCAACCGGATGAAAAATTGGGACCGCCTAAATTTTTTTTCTAATAAATTGAATGGTACCACCTTGCTCAGCTCGCCGTCCTGATTCTGATGGGCTAGATCACCAATAAGCACCCCAGCAGATCTCAGACTCTTTCTTTCTTTTTTTTTTTTTTTGGAAAACTCCTAACGGAGTTTTACTCCTTCTTTATCAATACTGCAATCGCCAAATCCTCAAAATGTCAATGCTGCCAAAAGTCCTGCGAAAAGTAGACCCCGGTATAGCAACCCTTCACAACAACTCTGATCTGGTGGATCTGAGAGATCTGAATGGTGGAACAACTGCTGCTGCGGATCTGATGAAGCTGCGGGACTGATGTCTGCTGCTGCGGCACGTCTTTGCACACGCGGATCTGGAATAGATGATGTGTGATCCCCCGATAGAAAAGGGAACTATGGTTTAGAGGAGTGTCAGGTGCTACAGATCGGAATATACATAAGGGTCTGATAGTAGTACTCGGCCCAATGTTTCAGGGCTCTAACTAAGGAGGATCGACCGTACCCTTAGCCGTACAACCCGACTACCCTATCGTACGGGCGAGTAATCTCTCTGAGTGCTGTTCTCGGTGTACTGTAGCCACAAGACGGCGAAAGGTTTATCTATGTCGAGGTTTCAAGGAGCCTAGGGGGCTTCCTATATACCCAGAGGGTACGTGGAAGACAGTCCGTGCGCGGTTCTGTCTAATGCGCTACTACTCGAAGGGGTACCCACAGGGGTTACAAGGGAGTCCAACAGACGTGACCACCTCTTGTATTTCCTACGTGCATGCCTCCCCAAATCCGCAGGTTTATGCACTTAACGACAGATCCCGTGGTTTAAAGACGCCGGAACACGTCTCTAGCCAAAAAAATTTTTGCTAAAAATTGGAGATCCCACCAAGCCCTGGAAAGTGCTCTGATACCACTTGTTATGCTCTTAACCTGCAAAATAATACCCAGATACAGAATATGCGCAGAAAAGATACCCAGAACACAGAATATGCGAAGAAAAGATACCCAGAACACAGAATAGCAATGATTTTATTATTCAAAGAGCAATGTTCACATGCCTCTTCGAGGGGGCAACCTCCAATAGAGCAGAGCTCGATTACAAAATAAGACACGATGCTCCTCGCAGGGAGTCTCTATCCTTTATATATGACTCATACATGCAATACCACGGGCCAATACCGTGGGTTTTATTAATACCATCTATCTAATACTACGGCCCATTTGCAACTAACTGTGGTCCCGTCATTAATTGCGGGTTAACCACTTACAAATATTAATATGGGCTTTATTGACTCTTGACTATGATGTGATCCCATGACATAAATAAGGGGGTTAGGGTGGGACCCTAACAAAAAATGCCCATAATTACCTGGTTTAAAATCTATTTATAAGTAAATATGGGACGATGTTGAAGAAACATATTTTATTGGCACTAAGAAGCCGTAGTAGTCTATGTCATTAGGTATGATCCAAGAAACCTTCTCTTCTTTTAATTCTTGGTCTGGCATGTATGGTTCTCAACAAATTCTCCAAAAAATGCAATATTTAGTAGCTCCATGACATCATCCTAATCCCCCTTTTGCCTAATATCCCACACCGTATCCTCAATGGAATTCTCCTTGATGGTATCATCCTTGGCGAGGGGTTTCTTTTCCTAACCAAATGCCTATTCAGATCCTAATGCAACAGATATAGTTACAACCTCTCTCCAATGTACCTATGAGTGGACCTTCATTACACCCTCAGCTACCTGTACAAACTAACCCTAACCTAACCTAACCTAACTGATTCTCCCTACTTATTGTATCTCACCTGTGGAATGCAATGAAATACAACTATGATCAAGGAAGATATTAAACCCCACTATTTCTCTTATTATAATAGAAAATGAGGAAGAAAATTAACTAAGAGAAGAAAGCTTGATTCAAGGTTTGTTAGAAAAACAACAAACTGTAACAACCAATGTTACCATTAGTGTTGAAACAATTTATAATATTCATGAAGCTATAATAACTGGCACTACAACTAACACCACTGTAACAATTGGTAATACCCCCACTTCTATAATAGCTAGTGTTACTACCAACACCACTGTAATAGTTGTTAATATCTTTGATATCATTGTAATAGTCGATACTACTTTGTTTGTGAGACCTATAACAACTGCTAGTAATGAGACTTCTTTGGACCCTACCTACCCTCAAAGATTAACTAAATTCAAGAACTCTTCTAAGATTGAATATGATTTCTTAAGGGATTTAAAAAAATTTCATGTCCAAATCCTTTATTTCAAGCAATATGAGATTTTCCAATTTATGCTAAAATAATTAAGTATTTATGTGTTAAAAATCCAAGTAGAAAACCTCGGGATCACCCTATTGTGCATGCCATTGGAATATTATAAGAACTAATGATAGGGGAAATAAAACTTACTAAATTTGAAGGTCTTGGGAACCCAACAATAGTTCATATTGGAGGAATGAATCTTCCAAATACCTTGATTGACTTAGGAGCAACAATCAATATAATAAAGAGGGAAAGTGCTGAACTACATGGCCTCATCAATTTGAGACCAATTCCCATTGTTTTAGAATTAGCAAATAGGTTTAATATCTACCCTAAAGAGACATTGAAGGATTTTATTATTTCAGTAGATTCCTGGACGTACGCAATAGATTTTGTGCTGTTATAGCCTAAAACCTACCTAGGGGGTATTCTCTAATTCCAGGTAGGCCATGGCTACCCACTGTAGATGCCTTTATTAGTTGTAGATCTAGGTGAACAACCATATTTTATGGTAATACCACCAAGTATCTAATTGTTTACCCTCCAACTAAACCTACTTTGGAATGTGAAAACCCTTTATGGTATGATTTTGAACCAGAAGAAGTTGATACACATCCCCTACGCATTGTAGGAAAGGCCTTGCATTTTAGAAATGAGATTGAAGATGATATTCCTAACAACTTCATTAATTACCCCTTTGTTGATATATCACCAATGTCCTGGTTGTTAAGTTTTTTGATAGAATAATCCAATGAGGAAGAGACTCTTGATGATCTTGGTATACAAAAAATACCTACGAACCTTAGTCATAAGGGTGTTCCAATGGAATAGAGCATGAGAAGAACTTAAATATTAATCCTAAATTATCCTCTATACAAAAAGAGAGATTAGTGTATTTATTGAGAAATAATAGAGAATCCTTTGTGAGGGATTATAAGGACTTGAAGGATATCCACCCTAGTTTGTGAACTCATCACATCTACTCAAAGGAAGGATCCCAACCTATCTAGCAGCCTCAATGTAGAACGAATCCAGCTTTGAAAAACATTTTCATGGAGGAACTTCAAAAGATCTTAAATGCAAATGTCATCTATCCAATTTCTAACAATTAATGGGTATCTCCACTTCTTATTGTTACTAATAAAAATGGAAAGTGGAGAGCTTATGTGGAATATATGAAGTTGAACAAAGCCATTCAAAATGATCGTTTCCCATTACCCTTTATTAATAAATTCCTAAATAGTCTATTTGGTAAAAAAAAAAAATCTCTTTTCTGGATGAATTTAGTGCATATAACTAGATTCATATTACTCTCAAGGACTAGGAAAAAACTACCTTCACTTTCCCCTAGGGTACATTTTCCTATAGGGTCCTACCTTTGGACTTTGTAATGCACCTGTAATCTTCCATCAAACGGTGCTAGGAATTTTTGTTGACATGGTCAATGAATGTATGGAAATATTTATGGATGAATTTACACCCTATGGGAATGAGTTTGATGAAGCCTTGCACAACCTTGAAAAGCTAATTGAGTGTTGCATCCAAACCCACCTCTGTCTTAGTACTGAGAAGTGCCAGATGATGATGACTAAAGGTATTGTTTTAGGTCACTTTCTCTTTGTTGCAAGTATATAGGCTGACCCAACAAAAGTTGAGGTAATTCTAATTATCCCCTCTCCTAAAAATCAAAAGGAGGTATAAAGATTTTTGGATAAAGCATGTTATTGTAGACGATTTATAAAAAAAATTCCAAGATTTCATTCCCATTGTTTACCTTTCTAACAAGGATAAAGATTTTGAATGGACTGATAAGTGTAAAAATGCTTTTGTGGAACTAAAAGGATGTGTAATAAAAACTACCATTTTACGAGGACCTAATTAGAGTAACAAGGTATTATATGTTTTTCTTCATTCTCATGGGTGACAACTATAGCTCTAAGTTAACAAACCTAACATTTTTGACACATTAGTTTCTCTTTCACAACATCATTCTAATGGAGGACTTCACCAATAGACACATGCCACGAATGAAACATTGCATAACATCAATTCCAATCATTACAATTGTACAATCTCTACTTCAACACAATGGTAAGTTGATGACATGTATTCCTTTTATTATTTACTCACATTTCCATATTTAAGGATGATATGACCTCCTATCACACAGGACGAGGATGACTCTTATCATTAAGTTGGTGGGGGAGGGGGGGGGGAGGAGGAGGGGTGGATTATATCTGTCATATGATACACCCTTCCACTATCCTAATTTAGTAATTACTTGTCACATGAGATACCATATCCTTATCCTGATATAGTTGTTATTAACTAGACCTTGTACTAATAAAAATAAGTCATCGTTACTCCTACCATTACTCTTGAAACCTGATGTGACTATGTAAAATTATTCCCAATAACCATGAATTTGGAATAAAGCCTAAAATTGTTGAAAAGATAAGCCAATTCTAGCAGACTGAGACTATTTACACTAACAAAAATTTTCATGAGCCAAATGTTAACCCGGTAACAATTTCTGAGTAGCCATGGGAGGAGCAGTAGTCTGCCATGAACCCGATTATGCCAATGCTCAGTTACACCATTTGGAAGCCCTATATATATATTTCAAAATGTGTGTTAGTCAACCTAGTTTGAGAAGCTGAAAGGATTTAATGAAGAAATTTCTCTGGAATTTTCACAAGCCTTAAATGAGTAGGATTCAGTGGTTAGAGGAGTCAAGATTTCTATTAATGAGGATATAACTTCTAAGGTGATAGGCTTGCCTCAAAGAAGAACACATTGGTTTTGTAGGAAATTGGAAATCGCAATAGGAAAAGCTACATTTTTACAAGGTGAGGAGGTAAGGCATAAGGGAAGAGGGATTGAAAAAAAATACCTTCCTAATAATTGGGATGATGTAGCTTATTTCATCCAGAAATTTATCACTTATGAATGGAGTTTTGGGATATTATTTCATTATCATTTTCAATTATTAGCTCATTTGTGTAGTGTATAATTAATCAACATGCCCTAGTATTAGTTTAAATTGCTACAACATATGGCAGAAGTTGTACGAATGGAAAAACATCCTAAAGTGTGCTTAGTTAACCATGGGTTGATCAAATTAATCATAACTAACACACCGCAATGGAAAGGAAGCACATGTGTTCAAAAATGTGTAACTAGGTTTGGTCTTCATAAGTATGAAATGTATTATTGTAAATTATAAAATGAAAAGAAATTATTATAGGAGCATGGGTTTCATGCTCAAGTTCTTTTATTTTATAGGCCAAGCACCCATTGAGTTCTTCTAGGGTTTTTCCTAGGTCTAAGAGTCATTGTAATATATTGAAGACCCCAATGGGCACATTGTATCTTGTAAAGAAATATTATTTTTGTCTTCAAAGTGTAGAAATTCCCTCCAAGATCAAGTCAGCCTAGAAGCTGCAAACTTGGCCTAATTGAAGAGCCATGTCTACCTCCTCAAGAGGCCTTATAAAGAGAGGAGCTCATCCTCCAAAGGATCACTCACTCATCTCTCATTTTATGCAAATAAGAGGACAAATAAGAGGTCGAAGAAATTTGAAATGTTTGGGATAGTTCACTCTCCCATGTGCTAGATGAAGCTAGGGATTCTGTGCAAGGGTTGCTTCTAGTTTGATCTTGGAAGGAAGAGAGGAAAGAATGAAAGCATCACTAAGGGTATCTATATAGCCCTAATTTTCAAGGAAAGGAAAGTTAAGGGAATAAGAGGCTCTAAGAATAAGATCAAAGTCTTTAAGTGTGGTAGCAACAGTTGTAGTGGTTGTTGGGTAGACAAAATTTTGGATCTGCAGTAGGAGGTCAACATTCTTGCAGCAGGAGGCTGATTTGGTGGTTGATCTTGATCTTGGAGGGTATTTTTCTTAGTCACAAGGTCTTGGTTTTCGTCAATTGAAGGATCTATAAGAAGAGAAGAGATTTATGGGTTTTCCCCTCAAGAGGAGTGGTTTTGGCCCTGACTTGTAGCTTATATACTGTGTCATTGTTCTTATTGATTTGGTATTTGTTTTATGTATCTAACATTATAATAATAAGGAAAAAAGTGAATATGGAAAAAAGTAGCTCAAACAGTTATCAAATTAAAGAGAATGAATATATTCATTTCCCCATTGAATTCTCAACATGGAATCAAAGCTAAGGTTAGCAAAGGGCATCACAAAGATCTCTATAATGAATAATTTCATCAAGAAGTGTTCCAAGATAGCAAGCCATCTAAATGAAGGTATCACGAAAGCATGGAGTCTTTTATTTTATTCAAATAAGGTATCAATAAAGGAAATAGATGAAGGTTTCTTCTTGAAACCCTTTGGTACATTCCAAGATGAAGACATTTGGGTAATTGATAGTGGTGCATCAAGACACATGACTAGACACTCCAAAAAATTGAAGACCTTATCAAAAGGAAAATCCACTTATTCAATGGAAATTGGAGATAACAAGAGCTATCCCATAAAGGTTATTGGATTGACCTCTATAAATCTAGAGAATGGAAGCAACACCCACCTCAACAACATTATATTTGTTCCAGGTTTTCATAATAACTTACTTTCCATTTCAAGCTTAGAAGATAAGGGTGATAGAGTAACTTACATTGATTGAAGGGTTGTTGTATGTAGTAAAGACTCAAGTATAAAACAAGCTAAATTCATTGCCATTCGAGAAGGAAGACTCTACATACTGATATATCCTATGGCCCAAGCCCTAGTTCACATTGATATTAGTCCGTGTAAACTTTGGCATATAAGATTTTGTCATCCACATTTCAATATCCTCCTAACTCCCTGAACTAAAGGAAGATCATGAAGGAGTATGTAAGGGATGTGCATTGGGTAATAATACTAAGAGACCATTGGGAAGAAGTTCTTCACGGTCAAAATAAATCTTGGACCTCATTCACTCCGATGTATGTGGCCCTATGACTTATAAATCACTTGGAGGTCATATATATTATGTCACATTTATAGATTGTCATGGAATAAAGACTTGGGTTTACTTAACGAAAGCCAAGGAAGAAGTATTTACAAAATTTCAAGAATTTAAAATTGAAGTGGAGAACCTTACAGAAAGAAAAATCAAGATACTAATGTATGATAATGGAGGAGAATATACATCCAAATAGATTATAGAATTGTGTAAGGAGTATGGGATTAAGAGGGAGTTGATAGTACCATATAATCCCGATCAAAATGGAGTTATAGAATGGAAGAATAGATCCATTAAAGAAAGTGTAAAATACATGTTCCATGATCAGGATCTACCTAGGTTTCTATGGGGAGAAGACACGAATATAGTTGTTTACATTTAGAATCGAATTCCCCACAGATCCATAGATAACAAAACTCTAGAGGAAGTGTTCACTCGAAAGAAGCTATATGTAGATCATCTTTGGATCTTTGGGTGTCCTATATATATCGATAATCCAAAGGACAAAAGAAGAAGCTAGATCCATCAGGCATGAAGGGAACATTTGTTGGGTACAACAACTCATCGAAATCATGTAGGATCTACATAAAAGAAGGAAATCACATTAAATTTAGTAAATATGTAATATTTGATGAAAGCATATCATTCAAGAAATCAAAGGAACTTTTCGTACAATCTAATGATGAATAAATTCCAGTATTTCAGGAAGAAGTTGACAAGAGAGAAGAAGAATCACACCATGAAGAAGAAGGTCCTAGTGAGACTGCTCAACCTGTGGCCATCCCTAAAACAAGGAAAATACCTAATTGGTTGAAATCTACACTACTTGATGCATAAGGTCATGGTGAAGAAAAAGGCTCATTTAAAGAAAGCAATAAACCCAAGAGATATTTTGGGTATGCTGCATACATGAAAAACCCAATAGAAGAAAAACCATCCACTTTTGAAGAGGTTGTAAATAATAAAGAATGGAAAGATGCCATGAATGAAGAGTATCAATCTATAATGAAGAATGGAATCTAGGAGATGGTACCTAGGCCCGAAGTAAAATATGTGGTAACTTCCAAGTGGATCTATAAGATCAAACATGTGGAAGATGGAAGCATAGATAAATATAAGGCAAGATTTGTGGCTAGGGGCTTCTATCAACTAGAAGGAATCGACTATGAAGAGATTTTCTCCAACTACAAGATATACAACAATTTGTTCATTAGTCTCTCTAGCAGCATTGATGGGATGGAACATCCAACAAATGGATGTCAAGGCTACTTTTCTAAATGGAAAGAAGTCTACATAGATCAACCCTTGGGATTCGAAGTTAAAGATAGGAAGGAATATGTTCGCAGATTGAAGAAAGCGTTACATGGCCTCAAGCAAGAACCAAGGGCATGGTATGCTACAATGGATGCCTACTTGTAAAGAATACGCTTCACAAAAGGTTTTGCTGATCCAAACCTTTATATCAATGTTATAGATGGAGAACCTGTAATCATTATTTTGTATGTAGATGATCTTCTCTTGAAAGGTGTAGAAGTTGGAATTGAAGAGTGTAATAAGAAACTAGCAACAAAATTTGACAAGAAGGACCTTGGGTTGATGCATTACTATTTGGGACTAGAAGTATGGCAAGGACCTGATGAAATTTATTTGGGTATAGGAAAGTACATGATCAAGATGCTGAAGAGGTTTGACATGATGGACTACAAACCTATGACCACTTCAATGATCACAAAATTGAATAGACCAAGGAGTTCTAAATCAAGCCCTATGGATCCTTCCATGTATAGAAAACTTATTGGCTCACTGATGTACTTGGTGAATACTCGACCAAACATATGCTTTTCATTAAATGTTTAGAGTCAATTCGAAGTGTAACTGAAAAATGATCATTGGATAGCAGCAAAATGTATTTTGAGATATCTGTGAAGAACCATCCACTACTATCTAAAGTATGATAGAAGGAATGATGTCCAATTGATTGGAGACACAGATTTCAACTTTGGAGGTAGTGAGAAAGATGGAAGGAGCACTACAGGAGGATGTTTTAGTTTGGCATCCTCCATGGTCTCATGGATGAACATAAATAAAGGCACAATTTCTTTGAGTAGTGCTAACGCTGAATATGTCACAGCCTGTGAAGTAAGCAGAGAAGCGATATGGTTTAGGAAGTTGATAACTGACCTATTTGAAGTACCGATGAACCCTATAGTGATACTTTGTGATAACACCATTTGCGTATGTTTGTTTGAAGATCCAATGGTTCATGGAAAGAAAAATCATATAAACAACAAGTATCACTATATTCGAGAGCTAGTATAAAATGGTGTGGTGTAGCTACAATATATCTCAATGGATGAGAAGGTATCTGACATATTGAAAAGCCCACTTCCAAAAAACAAGCTTGTGTAATTGAGAGACAACCTTGGTTTGGTTGATGTATCCTCCCTAATTGAGAGGGAGAGATAGACACTACATTCTTTTCTTCACTTGGGAAGAAAGAATGGAGGATTAGGTAACCATTTGACATTTGATACTCTTTGAGAATGTTGTAGGGAATTCAAGGCAAGAGTGGTCATGGACCGATATTCTCTGAGGACTAACTATGTAAGATAAGAATAATCCAAATAACGTCATACTCCGTGAACACCTGGGTGGAGTACGTACCTTGAGAGACAATGATAATGGTGTCTATAAATTGTTGACCTTGCCAGCATTGTGCTCTGGTCTCATGGAGAGATAGAGTTTTTAATCAAGGCATTTCTCTGTGACAATGCTGGTTAATATGATGTTAGAAAAATGGTTTACCAATCCGACTCTTTTTATGAGATATCTTGAAATTGAGAATGATCATGTACCTCTTATGAATACCTCCCTAGTTAATAGGGAGTGTTGAAAAATGTGTAACTAGGTTCAGTCTTCATAAGTATGAAATGTATTATTGTAAATTATAAAATGAAAATAAATTATTATTAGAGCATGGATTTCATGCTTAAGTTCTTTTATTTTATAGGTCAAGCACCCATTGAGTGATTCTAGAGTTTGTCCTAGGTCTAGGAGTCATTTTCATATATTGAAGACCCTAAT
Organism: Pinus tabuliformis; assembly: GCA_031772625.1. Taxonomy (NCBI): domain Eukaryota; kingdom Viridiplantae; phylum Streptophyta; class Pinopsida; order Pinales; family Pinaceae; genus Pinus; species Pinus tabuliformis. Next base: position 601,771,050 of record CM062813.1, on the reverse strand, counting down.
GGGCACATTGTATTTGGTAAAGAAAAAATAATTTTGTCCTTAAACTGTCAAAATTCCCTCCAAGATCAAGTCAGCATAGAAGCTGTCAAGTTGGCCTAGTTGAAGAGCCACGTCTACCCCTCGAAGAGGCCTATATAAAGAGAGGAACTCATACTCCAAAGGATCACTCACTCATCTCTCACTCTATGTGAATAATAGGATGAAGAATAGGTTGAAGAAGAAGGACAGAGAAGAGGTCAAAGAAATTCAAAGTGTTTGGTCTAGTTCTCTCTCCCACGTGCTAAACGAAGCTAGGGTTTCTATGCAATGGTTACTTCTAGTTCGATCTTGGAAGGAAGAGAGGAAAGAAGGCAAGCAAAGGTCACTAAGGGTATCTCTCTAGCCTTAAGTCACAAGGAAAGGAAAGCGAAGGGAAGAAGAGGCTCTAATAAGAAGATGAAGTCTTCTAGTGTAGCAACAGGAGTTGTAACAATTGTCGGGTAGTCAAAATTTCATATCTACAGTAGGAAGTCGAAGTTCTTGTAGCAAGGGGTTTTGGCCCTGGCTTGCAGCCTATATATTGTGTCACTATTCTTGTTGTTTTGGTAGTTGTTTGGTGTATGTCACAATATAATTATAAGGAACAAATATAATAAGGAAAAAGGTAACACAAACAATTATCAAGTTAAAGAGAATTAACATATTCATTGCCCTATTGAATTCTCACAACACTGACTAGGTTTATAGCAGGGTTGCATGCACCAACACTCGAGGATGAAAAATTGAAGCCAAAGCACAAGGGGAAATTATTGAAGCAACACCAGAAGTAAGGTAAGTTCAACCTGCTAGGCCTCATTGGAAGGGTCTTCGAATTTGGTGCTCTGTGAAGAAGGATCATAATGCAGGACCAATGGATATATATAGTGGATAGTTCAAAAGTGAAAAGTATGGATGTCCTACTGAAGAATAAGTACCTAAAATAGAGGCACTTAAGATAGAGATACCTGACAAAAACATATCTAAATAATTCCGTAAGAAATAAATGCATCTACAAAAAAGGATACATAAGAGGTCGTTAACAAAGTTATTGGGGGACAAAAACCCTAAGAAGAGAGTGCGAGTAATTGCTACACCATCAACTACCTCAATGTTGAAAGTCCATGCTACTCTAGTACAATCAAATAAATCCAAGGAACTAGAGGAATAGCCAAGTGAGGGAAAGAAGGAAGAACCTACTCATTTTTCTTAAGGATGTATTATTCATTACTTTAGATAATTGTACTTACCAATTTATTCATCTTCCATATTACATACACCCCATGACATCATAAATTCATTCACAATTATGTAGAAAGAACAATAACATTAGTAACATAGTGGAACTAGGGAATATTTTAGGGGCTAATATTCACATATGGGTTAGTTTTCCATGCTTTTCCAAAAAAAAGATTCACCAATTCCCATTTTTGCCTAAAAATTATTTTCCCAAATTTTATATGAAAAAAAAAATTACCTTAAAAATCGCCAGAATTTTATAGAGACTAATATATAATCATCAGAATTTTGAATATTTTTACTAAAATATCACCAAGAATTTTATAGATTGCATATTATGTATTAGTAAGATTCACCAAGGTTTCTAATCTTTAAGATAAATTTCCATCCTTAAAATTTTCCCTGAGTGGAACATAAAGGAACAACAAAAGAAAAGTGTACAACCATAGAGACACAAGGATTTGGTTGGAGACTAGGGAAAAACCCCACAAGGGGGATAAACCAGAATTCAATTTTTCTTCTTCTATTCGATTTTCATCAATTATTCAGATGAGATACAGAATAAAATTGAACACATTAGGCCTCCTCATAAAGGAGGGCCCAGTTGTATCCTGGATCAAGATGACTATGTTAATAAAATGATCAACCATCTTCATAACAATGGTAGTTACATTAATCTTAAAAAGAATCCCCTTAAGAGAGTTTCCAAAGAAATTGTGCAAGCCATAAAATCTAATATTTCTCTTAATCCTATCAACAAAAAACTTATTGAAAGAAATCCTCTTACCCCCAAGATTTATGGCCTCCCCAAGGTCCATAAAATTGGGGTCCCCCTGAGACCTATTGTCAACATGATAGGTGGACCTTCTTATCTTCTTGCTACATTCCTGGCTTAAAAGCTAAAACCTCTTATTGTTCGCACTGAGTCTTTTGTCAAAGACTCTGTCTCTTTTATCAAAGCGCTGAAATATATTAGGCTTGACCTAGGTGATTTGTTAGTAAGCTTCGATGTTATATCCCTTTATATGAAAATCCCCATTCAAGAGACCATCAAGGCCATTGATTAGATAACTGACAATGACATGACCAAATTGGTAGGTATGTGTCTTACCTCCACTTTTTTTAGCTTCCAAGGTGAGTTCTTTCAACAAAATTGTGGGCTTGCGATGGGTTTTCCCCTTTCCCCCATAATGGCCAACTTATTCATGGAATATTTTTAGACCAAATATTTGGCCTCTGCTCCATTTTGCCTGAAGAAATGGAAGAGGCTGGTTGATGACACTTATGTCATTTGGCCCCATGGTCGTGAGAAATTAGATTTGTTTCTCATTCATCTTAATTCCCAATCTGAATCCATCAAATTCACGATGGAAGTTGAGGTTAGTGGGTGCCTTCCTTTCCTTGCTATTCTCCTCTCTAGAAGGGATGATGGTTTTGTTTCTCACCAAGTTTTCCATGAGAAAACTCACACAAAATAGTATATCCATGCCACTTATCATCATTTTCTTGTCCAAAAGGTGTGGGTCCTTAACACTCTTGCCACTCGAGCTCTTAGGATTTCTGATGAGAATCAATTAGAAGAAGAAAATTCTCATCTTCTAATTTTTTTTGAAAATAATTGCTACAACAGACATCAGGGACTCAGAGTGTTCCAAAGGGCTGGTAAAGAATCTCATGTTAAGACTGCTCGTGATGATCATATTTCCAATGTGTCACTTCCCTTCATCCAAGGGACCACATATAAGATTTCTCATGTTCTTAAAAGGAATAAATTTACTACTACTTTCAAACCCCTTAATACCATTAGAAATTCTCTTAGATATGTTAAACACTCGGTTAACCCTAAAGACAAGAAAGGGGTACTATACTCAATTCTGTGCTCATGTGGGGTTCTTACATTGGTGAGACTGGTTGTTCCATAAACCAAATAATCCAAGAACATGTGGCAGACATTAGGCACAATCTCTCTCATTCCTCAGCCTTAGCTGAATATGTTGAGAAATCAAAGAACCCTGTTTGCATTGAGGATTCTTAGGTCATCGCCAGGGTTGATCATTTCCATCATAGGAAGCTAAGATAAGTCATTGAGATTGAGAAGAATTCTATCAATCTCAATAGACATGATGGTTGGAAATTAAGCAGGAGATGGATTCCTACCCTCTCCTCCTGATTTGTCTCCTTTCTTTTCTCTATTTTTGTAATTTTTGTTCTATTATATTTTACTTTTTTAATTCAATCTCTTATTCTTTCTTGATTCTTTGTTTCTTTTTCCCTCTTCATTATGTGTTTTGGTCCATAATAGGTTTATAATTAATAATTATAGTAAAACTATGTTGGTGCCTTATTTTTATAATATAGATAAGTTTATATTTTATTTATAATTACATTATTAATATAATTTTAACCATCTATCTTTTTGCTTTCTGTTTTATTTGGATCACCAATTTATAACTAGTGATAAATTCTTCTATAATTTAACCTTTAACATTGATATTAAAAATAAATTAGTAATAAATAAAATTTATCCCATTGATTTAGTATTATATTAGAATTATTACATAAGAACATTAAAATTGTAATTAAACTATTAATAGATAATTTAATATTATATATTATTAACTAATTCCTAACAACCTTTTCCTAACGGCTAGTTCCTAACAGCTAATTCTAGAAAAGGATGCTTCTCTGCTATTTAAACATTTGTGAAGATTGATTCTTTCACCATTTTTACCAAGGATGAACCACATTAGTTGGTTCAAAACGTCAACCAAATCTCTCCAATGTGATTAATCAGAAAGAAAAACTATTATCATATTAGGCTTCCTAGGGCCAACCAATAATATTAGTTTTCATACATCCCTTCCTCTGTCACACTGATACATCGACATCCATATTGCAATGAGGTCATTGTCACAATAGACATAGTCGTCAGAAGAGAATTTCTATTGTCATCAAGTATCATAGTAGTCCTCAAAGTCATAAATGTGCCAAATCACTGAAGTACATAAGGATCATTGTATTAAAGACACTACTACAAGAATAGGAATGATTGTTTATGTCAATGTCATAGTGACATAGACTTCTTTCTCACTTTATTAATGATCACTGTAATAAATGATATATCAATAATATTTCCAACTACCAACATGAAGATTACTGATATAGGGTTCCTCAAGGTCAATGTTCATATGTCCTTCAAAATTGCCATCAATATCATATGTGACATAGAAGAAACTGTCAAGAAGATGTTTGTCATATGCACTGTAGACACTGTCAAGAAGATATTTTTCATTTGTATATCTTGTTAGCACTTCGTAATTCCTCAAGGCTGAGGAGAGGAATGCAAAGGTAACCACAAACCAATCTTTAGGGCTAGAAGTTAGCCATTCCAAACCTAAAGAGGGCTCTCTCTTATGAAATCTTTTGGATCTTAGGCTAGGTATATAGATCAAGGTAGAATAATTTTAATAGTTTGATGGTAGGGAAGAGGGAAAATCCATTGGGCATGGAGTCAAATTAAGCTCAATATTTCCAGCGATATGAAGGGAAAATGAAGAATCCTTAGACAAGGATAAGGTAAGAAATCCTTTATGGTGTCTTTGTCAAATTTCATTGTAAAGAGGTGAGTAGAGGAATAATGAAATTGATAATATCTAAAGCATCTAGCTGAGGATGAAGTTTAGATATTACAATGGAGTAAAAACACTAAAATGCTCAACTACTTATAATAAACCACTTAAAAGTGGATTTTGAAATAAATTTTTCTTAACTAAACATTGAAGACATGTCATTTAAGCATGGAAATAGCATAAGGTAATGAAACAAAAATAGGAGATAAACATCACCATAAAAAACTGACACATGAATCCCTAAACAAGTAGACTTCGACCTTCATCATTCACTAAATATTTTTAATGAAAATGTACAATGCTCAATGTCTTCTCTATAACACCTTGACCAACCCTTTTTTAAGTAAAAAATACGACATATATACATAAAAAAAACTATTAGTTCCTCCATTTAGGAGCAAAATTCCCCAAAAGGATTCATTTTTCTGCTTGTTGCAATGAATATAGAACTACTTTATAGAAATTAGGGAATTGTTACACTAAAGGAATATTTACAAATTACATTGAATACCTGCATAAGGATGAGGCTCGAACCCCAATAACACTTTAGGAAATTTGTCATAACAATGAGAATAAATTTTATGAGGTTTGGATTCAAATTGCAACATCAAACTGTTGGTTGTGTGTAAGTGCAACAAATTTGTTGCTCTACTTCAGCAAAAATGGAACAAAAAATGCAACGATTTCATGATTTGCATGATTTTTATCACCTCCTAGAATTTTGAATGTGTCACACATGTGAAATAAAAGTTGTAAAGAATCATATACCTATTGGATAACATCTTTTCATACTATAAACTCTCATCATTTAAAATCATCACCTATGTAGAAGCGCAACAATTCAATGCAACTAATTTTCACTTGCATAGGTTTGACTAAGTGTTGGTGTCTCTGATCAAGGAAAATAGTTAGTTAATGAAGCTGAAAACCTTAAAAGCCTTCTTGAGCCTCCATACATAAAAAATAGTGTCAAAATCCTAGTCCTTTATCAAATTTTAATGCTTTGATAGTAGCATAACAAATTTGTTGTGTTACTATGTCACTTTCCTCCTTTACAAAAACAATTCAAAAATTCAAAGGATATGATTGATATATGCTAGTGCACTTCAAACAAAAAGGAAGAAATAAAAAATTATCTTGGTTTCCTATCCAAACTCAAACCTTTTCTAACTCAGCCAAAAAGTCTATATTTCCTCTTTCTTCCTTCTGTTTTTCCTGCAATGCCTCTTGCAACATTTTCTTTATAGCTCATGACTCCTTCAAAGTGAGATTTTTCCTACAAATGTTCTTGAGTTGTCTATATAGAGGAAGTGTTCTCTTCAACATATACTTAGCTTCAAACAATGTTGGCTCAGAGATATTCAAGTGGAGGTCCAAACACATCACTGTGCACAAGCTCTAATATATGTTTCACCCTCTTACTACCAGAGGGGAGACTCATCCGATTATGCTTCCCATATACACAATTTCCACAAAAATCAAAATCCAAAGAGCTATTACTCATACCTTCTACCATACCTTTACCATGAAGTATTTGAAGGCCCTTCTCTCCCATATGTCCAAGCCATTGATGCCACATCATGGTCTTCTCTCCAGAGACCACTAGATTTTCTACTCCACTTTTAGGAACCAGAGAACTATTGCACCCATCAATAACAGTGCTACCTTGCAGCTTGTACAGAGTTCCAATCCAAACTCCCCGCATCAACACCAGTGCTCCCTGAACCGTCTTGCAGGTATCCTTCTCGAACACTGTTTTTACACGTGCATCATCTAGCTTGATAACAGAAATTAGATTTCTGGCTAATGCAGGAATATGTAGAACACCTGGAAGCGTTCTAACCCTTCCACCTTGCAATTTCAACTTTACTTTTCCGCGACCAACGATTCTAGCCTTCCTGTCATCCCCCAAGAAGACATCACTACCATCATATTTCTCATACTCACAGAACCACTCTTTATGGGGAGTGAAGTGAAAGGATGCACCTGAGTCAATCAACCATGCCTCGTGATCTACATGTGTACTTGAAGAAGCCAAGTACACATCCCCACCTTCATCTGAGGTGGTTTTCGCCTCTGCAGAAGGAGCCTCCTCAGATCCCTTTCCTTTGTCAGGAGATTTAGATTTACAGTCACTTTTTTAGTGCCCTTCCTTTCCACATTTCTAGCACACCACCTTTACAGGTTTTCCTGGACATTTATATCTCCCTTTAGATTTAGATCTCCCACTCGATGACTTATTTTTGTTTCTGTTCTAGTTCCACCCTCGTACAGACAAGGCATCACCATTTTTGCTCTCCATATTTTTTCGTCTCATCTCCTGCATCAGCAAGGATGAGACTATTTCATCAAAATGCAAGGCAGTTTCATTGCTACCTATTGCAATAACTAGACTATCCCACGAATCTGGTAGAGAACACAACAAACTGAAGCACTTATCTTCATCTGAAATTTTAATATCAATAGATGCTAACTGACTTACCACAGTATTAAATGCATTCAGATGCTCTCTCACCGAGTCTCCATCTTTCATCCTCAGGTTATATAGTTTTTTCTACAGGAACAGTTTATTCACCAGAGACTTAGATTGGTACAAAGTCCCTAACTTGTCCCACAAAGCCTTTGTTGTAGCTTCCCCTGATACATTCAGCAATACTGAATCTGAGACACACAATCGTATTGTGATCTTTTCCTTCCGATCCAACTTCTTCCATTATTCATCGGACACTCCTGTTGGTTTAGTACACGGATCTACTGCGATCCACTGATCTTTATCCACCAACAGATCCTCCATCTTGAGTTTCCACAACTCAAAACTCTGACCATTAAATTTCTCGATCTTTATCTTTCCACTACTTGGCATCTTCTTTCACCACTAGAATCGATCTTGCAGATCTCCCACTGAACAGGGTCTACCATAGGCCTGAGAAAAACCCCTCAGCAACAAAGGCGTACCCTTGAAGCCAAAACAGATCTGATACCAAATGTAGGTTTTAACCCTATCTAGAAATTACCTGCATACAAATTCTAAAACATACAAAACAAACAATGCGAGATCATAACACATAAAACACATATACACAGAGATTTTCCCCTGGATCCCAAAACCGGGACTACCAGCTTGATTGTTCATTATTTTCCTTTCAATGTTACAATACATATTTATACATGCCGAAGCATCCAATACCATGGACCGAAAACCATCACGTCCAATACCATGGACCGAAAACCATCGCGTCCAATACCATGGACCGAAAACCATCACATCCAAAAAACATGTGTGAAAATCATGCACAAAACCATAGGTGGGTCCGCCCAACCTAACATAGAGTCCAAAACCAAAAAGTGGGGTTACGGGTGCCCTTCAAAACCCCTGTTAACTACGTGGAAAGAATATAACACAACCCAATAGGGTTTCTGTTCTCCTGTGCTGCGAACTCATGAATTCTTCTATCCAACCGGCCTTCAATTTCTTTCTTAGTTGGATTCCAGTGATACAAAATTACACATCTCTCATGTAGATTTTGGTCCTCGCAAGAGAACCATTTGTTGGCTTATGGGGGCCTGACCCAGGTTCAAAGTTATTTAGCTAAAGAAATCCCTACACTACTGGCCCTTTCGGCATTAGCCTGCGAAGTGCAAACTGAAGTATCACCTGAAGCAGTATGGGGGGATGCTGGAACCAAGTTTCTACACCCTTGATATGGATGTGATGTCAATTTATTCCAACTAGTCCTACCTTCATGCAGGTCACTTCGCACTCTGCTCTAACCTTCAGTACCTTTGCGATCTATTACAATCGGCTAACTAGGGGTTAAGATGCTTTCGCATTGTTATGGGAGCGAACTGCACTATTTCGCTAACTACACAGAGTATCTTATTTATCTTATTATTAGATCTTAGTTATCTTCACATAACATATATTCTTACTTGCGTTCACTTAACCAATACAATTATATACATTCGCGCATCATATAAGCATTAGAATTGAAATTCATACCCAACATAACAGACGCATAAAATAAGAAATAAAGTCACAGAATTGATAGAAACTTCTCTTTATTAATACTTCCAACTGATTACAGACTTGACTAGCCTTTCACACTCAACTGCAGAGGACTATGTACTTAGCTGCGGACTACTAGGCCTCTGCGTACTCAGCTGTAGAGCCTCTACCTACGCTACAACTCAAAACTAGACTTTACACTTCAGATCTATCTCACATACCCCTTCATTCCTTAGACATTGTTAGATTAGCTTTAGCTACTTAGAGCTTCACTCTATTTATACAATCCCATGGTCCACGGACCATGGATATATCTTCTATAGCTGACACTATATTATCAAAATAAGGGCGAACGAAGCATCACCTACACAATGTGTGCATAGCATCACATGTACACGACACCACATGCACAACATGTACACAGTGCCACATGACATCGTACCACTTGTACAATGTGTACACAATGCCATATGTACACAAAAATGCATACATGACATGTACAAGACACCACATGTACACAACACCATATGCATGACATGTACACAACACCACCTGCACATAACACCACATGTAAAACATGTACGTGACTCCACATCATCACAACACCACTTGTACAATCATGCACACAACACCATGTGTACATAACACCACATGTACAACATGCACATAACACCATATGTACATAGCACTATATATACAACATGTACATAGCACCCTATGTACACAACACCACATATCCAACATGCGCACAACACCATATGCACACAACACCACATTCCATCATGCGCATAGTACAATATGTACACAACACCGCATATCCAACATGTACATAGAACCATCTATACCTGGTATTTCATATGCAATATCCACACAACACTATTTGTACCACCTTGGACATAAAATTGCATAAACAACATGTATACACACTATATATGCACAACATCACAGATGCAACATTTACAACATATACAAAGTATTCACAATAGTAGTACCACATGTCCAAAACCACACCGTCTCTACCAAGAAAACTTGCTTCGAGTGTCTTATCCATGCTTGTCCCAGCATGCCGCATACCACACTACTTTCATTTCACTGATGTATCCCTCGGTATGGCTTGTCCATAACATAGACATAATATAATCAAATAACATAATCACATAATATCAACTCATAACTACATGATATTGACCTTGTCGATTTTTCAGGACTACTCTCCCACTTGATTCCTCATAAACCTAGAACCTCTTCATGTCATTCACTTGCATAAGCAATCATTCCTCCACAAGAATGATCCCTGGTGACCTTGTTAGACAATGACATAGATACATACATACATGCATATATATATAAACATTATCATTAAAAAATCATGATTCTATTACACAACGACATACATACATACATATATACATATAAACATTAGCATAAAAACAATCATGATCCATGACTACCCTGTCAGACATGACATACATACATACATACATACATGCATACATACATGTATACATATATGGACATGAGCATAACCATGATCACAACATAATTATTGAATATCATAAGGTCAAGATTAAGATAACTCCCTTTATCCATGCAACACATGCACAACATCAGGAACAACAGTTCCCAACATAGCCAAGACATCTGATATCTCAAATCCATTTACCTTACCCAAATTGTTACCTTTCTCATGACTATCCTACCATCATCCATTTACACCAGTGGACCCAACCAATCCAACTATTTGTCATACTCTTTCCTTCAACTGCCCTTATGCATGCACCGACTTCATTTGAGTCTTACATTTCTTGTTGGATTTCATTCATCTCTTCTCGAGGTCCACTAACTTTCCTCTTTCCAACCAATTCCAAAGACCCTCAAAACCTAAAAGGAAAGGCAAGAAACAAACAAGAAGAAAACCATGAAAATCAATAACAATACGACACCGCAAACAAAGTGGAAAGGCCTTGCACTAGACATAACAAGGATGCAATCTATCACAACCAAATCACAAAAGATCAAAAGCACAAGACTAACAAGAAACACCATGACTCAATCTACATGGTTCCCAATACTTCTAAATGAAATCTCAACCCGAGCCCTCTTCAAGATTTCATGGCAATCTATTGCCATGCAATCCCTGCATCATATGTCCATAAACACTTAATTATCAATGCATAAATAAAAATAACAATATACCAGTTAGCTTACCTTGTTATGCCAAGCACATTCCCTTGTTACTGAACACACCTGTGTCATGTCTTAAGGGACTCTAATTCCCTTGACAAATATGGCTATAACTAGACACCAGTTGTTATACTTGTCAAATACATGTCCATGAATATAGCACATATTCACATAATTTCAGAGAAATTAGGGTTACCAAGACTTCTTGTATGCAAAGCACTCATTTGTTTGGAATTGCAGTTTCCAAACATAGCCAAAGGAATTCTCACCCAATTCCTTTCTTTTACCATTTTTCCTGTTGCAATCGAGGACTACTATGTACTTTCGCATCACCCAAATGTTAGTTATGTAAACACATCAATTGTTACCTTGTCACGCTAATACCAATCATGTTTCCTGCAACTATTTACACATGTTAACCACATGTTCCAAATATCAATACACTCATATCTATCATTTTTAAATCAACCTTTACCAAGACTAAAAATCATGTCATAATCGATAGTCAACTCATAGTCATTAGACATAATGCTACAACTGTCACCTACTTACACTCAAGTATATAATAGCTATCTAAACACATATGTGTGAGTAAAACTATCTTAAAACAAGATAATTTCTTGATGCAACCTTATAGACATATACTCATATCATGTGATTAATCAAACATTCAACAATAGATAGACGACATAATAGACACCAACACTCAAACACCAATAAACAACATAATCAAACATTCAAACACAAAGTACATGACATAAGAAAACTCATACCTTAATTTAACTCAGGGGAGGTTATCTTGTCGACATATTCAATTTAGATTAGCACAATATAACTTCACAACATATCAACCCAAACATAAATAAAGTCATGATTTCCGCAATAGTAACTAGCTAACATGTTCACATCATAAACTCATAAACAATTATCATTCGTAAGGAATAATTACATTTACACAGCCAATCTAGGTTAGTATGACATAATATCACAACATATTAACCCATACCTAAATGTCATAACCCTAACTATTTGCATAGGAAAATCCAACTTAGTATGATACATATAACATCAAGATATTAATGTAATAACCCTAATCATCAATATACTAGAAGATAACAACAACAAGTTATATATCATGCTCATCGACAACATATAACATAGTCATTATGTTATCTAACCTAAAACTACAATAGTAATGCATACAACCACAGGTTACTATCATTCATGACTATCTGACACATGTGCATACGAATACACTAATCAACTAGCATCTATCATGTATGTAACCATAACATTAATATAATGAAAGGCATGCACATAACCATAATGCATATAACAATCCTTAACCTACATACCTACATTCCCAACATACAACTTGTAGGATGACATGCTCTTGCCTCAAGGTCCAATGTTGCAACTTCACTTTGATGATCTGCATCTCTTGCTCTATCTCAGCTGACACATTAGCATCATAACATACCACTAGCATCATGATGAACTAAAATGAATACATTGACCTCAAAATGCATGTTTTACCTACTATACATGAATAAATGTAACCATGACAATGCATGCATAATAACATATAGACACCAACATGCATAACAAATGCATATACAACCATACACTCATGATGACACATCCCGCAATAAAACCATCAACCTTCACATGGTGACATCACTACAACCATGGTCAACATCATGCGAATGAAACAAGAACATGTAATACAAGCATAAGGAACACCTATGCAATTGACATGACTTCATGACTAACACACACTGCCCATCTAGTCCAAGGGGTGAACCATGCTCTAATACCACTTTGTAACACCCTCCTCCCACATCTACCCAAGTAACCAGACAAACGGGGTAAACATGTGGCAATAGGCTACTATAATGGGTTTCAACCTCCTATGTGACCTTAAGGAAGTGGAATTAACGGAAACATAACATATAAACCTACCACACTAGCATGAGGACTCCCAGGAACCATCCCAACCTTTTCGACAACTAGCCCCTGGGTCCCACTGAGTTTTTAGACCAATTAACCCCTAAACTCTCCCATGATATGGGCATGCCTACATCTAGAGGGCTCTGGATGCACCCACAACATGGCATGTCAATGTCTATGGACTATTTTTCACAGTTTTGTGCCATGTCCCTGGGATTTTAGCCACCTTTTTAGGTCTTGAGTCTAGGTCATTGCCCAGAATTAAATCACACTTTAAAAACATAAATATAAGAAGGTAATGATTATACAAATGAAATTACTTGAGAAAGGGCTTAACTATACCCTACTTAAATATACCCTATTAGCCATCACAAGAATTTCATCAAAAATATCACAAATATGTAATCTATAGGTGTAAACAACAAGTTTGAGCATAGGGGTCTCATACTTATCTGAGAATAGCTAAAAATCATTGTTCCCTTATATCATTAGTTGCATTATCATATATTAGGTCATAGATACATTATCCATTCATTTACAAATGAAAACGTGAGGAGAGCCATACATCATCACTGTCATAATACATGGTTATAACTAGCATAATAACAATAGAAATATCAAGGATACTTCAGCCATAAAATCCACATATAAACCAGTACATTCATATAAAAGATATCAAGGAATGAACCTTTTATTAATGAATGAAAAATCCAACTTGGTATGGGACTGCCACGTCCCACCCGACCATAGAATGGCAGAGAAAAATCTCTCTTCAACCATTAACCTCAGTGCCACATTCCAAGCATGAATGTGGGACTCAAACCAAAAGAACCAACCAGGTAATTTAATAGAACCATTCTTTATCGTAATCCATCACGGATCACTAGGTCAACACAATAAACATGTGATAACAGGATTTACCATGATCTCCACTAGATCACTAGGCCAAAAAAAACATGGATGCCACCAGATTTCTCCACGTACACCATGAGGAATTTTCTTATCTCCTAGTCTCTCAGGCTTTATTCCAATCCACACTAGATGACTAGACCCTAAACCAAGACCCACTCTCTAGGATTTACTGCATCTCCCATCCAGAGATTACTAGTTTGAATGAAGATCACCCACCTCTAGGCTTTACCATATATCCCACCATTCACCAATCGGGGATTCCTAGGCCCACCGAGGAACATAATACCTGGATTTACCACAACCCACAGTCTAGTTCAGGGGTCACTAGGCCAATGAATTTACCACAATCCACAGTCTAATTCATGGATCACTATGCCATGTGTTCTTTCTTTCAAAGATCCACCTCACTCAGATTTGAATCCATCTAGAAATCAAGCTCAACCAAAACATGAGAACCCCATCACACCATGGTTATCCATAAATGGAAAGGCTAGGTTAGAAAGACTGTCACACCTGGAAAAACCCATTCCATAAGAACAAAGAACCACATGCAATACCATGCATGCCAAATCTAGCAAGGAAAACACACATGCAAATCGATACCTGCAAAGAATCCTGCTATAGCTGCTTGATCCCTATCTTCCTTCCTATCTGCTTCCTTCCTCTTGCCTTCTATTCCTTTCTTGATCCACTACCAAAGTGCTCTAAGAAAACTCTAAGTGTCCAAGAGTATGAGAGAGAGAGAAAGAATAATTAGAGAGCTCCAAACTGAGCAAAATCTTGCCAACTGATCCTCAAAATCCTTTTTATTAATGAGGACTCTATTTTCTTCATTTTCCATTATTTTATTTCATCTTCTTCCTCACATGAAACCTATGACCTTTCACCTTCCTTTTCTCCTAATTTTCATTATTTTCACAATTAAATGTGTCAAAAATGCATCTTTGCCTTCTTAGAGCCTTTTCCATTTCCTTTTCCAATTGCTTTAGCCATAATATTCAAAATGAACACCCAATAGGATGTTTTTCCCACCATTGAGCTTGGAATATGTGTTCCATCACCATGGTCTTATATATTTTTACATGGATTTTTAACTAGGGATGTTACAAGCTCGACCTAGTTGATCATCCCAACCTCTTGACCCTGACCTCCTTTGGGGAAATAATTACGCTCTCGACCTTGACTAGCCCAACTCCCAACCAGGAGGTCCTACCAATGGTTTAATCCTGCTTTCATGATTTTTTATACTTATGAAACTCTTTCACGTGTGTGCCCTTGAACATGGCTCTTAGCCATACCAATAAGTAACTGCCACATGGAACTCATGTGACACCCACATGGTGACCCCACCAAGAAACAAGGGTCCAACATCAATGCGCTCTGCCATTACCACACCATTGTGGCTTAGCCACGCCATGTGAGCCTAAGGCCCACAATTGAGGAATTCAGGGTTAACTTCCCCATAATGAAACCCATAGCACACACTTTTGAGGCCTTGAACCTCGACCTAGCCTAGGTCCCAACCTGTATCCTCTAATCTCACCGAGGTCTTGACCCTCAACTAGGGTCGGGACTCCTAGCTAGACAAAATTTATGAGGCTTCCATGACCTTAAAAGGTCTCGACCATCCCAACTTCTCTCAAACGTAGTCAATTTTTCCATTTTTAAAATTCTTCCACTCTGTTATGATTTCTACAGTTTGGCCCCAGTTCTTTTAGGACTTAAGAACATAAATGAAGACCTAGGGCCATGACCCTGTATTCAAAGGCCTTCTCCTACATAATAGTAACAAGGGGAATTTACCCCAAATTAAGGCATAGTGGAAAAAGTATAGCAACACAAAGCTTACATAGAACATTATTTAATTCAATAAATTTTTAGCATTCTAAGCAAGATTTAAACCAACCCTAAAAGTTCCCTAAGACTTAACCATATTTATACCCTATGCATCCATCATTCAACAAGACTAAAATTATTGTATTGGACATAAAAATTAAGTATGAAAAGAAATATGAGTCAACGAACCTCCATGACTTCATGCAACACAATAAACTTACATACTCATTCAAACATTTAACTTACATCTTCATAGAATATATTCAGAAAATACATATAATGTTTCAAGGCCTATTCAACCAATTAATTTCATGTACTAATTTCTACAATCATGTGATAATCCATAGAACTATTTATTAATTTTAACAAGACAGATTCCTTAATATCACAAATTTCAACTAAAGGATGTTATTTGCACTCAGATAATCTCTCAATGCAGCGAACACAAAGTTCTTTCTATATACAATACGAATAAATTCCCATGTATTGAACTTATAGTTTCATGGGATAAAATTTATCAATAGAACCATGAAATAATCAAGAACTCAATCAATAAGATTCATGCACCAACATCATACTACCATGCAACATTATTCAGTTTTATGTACATTCACAAAGAATTTCTTTAATTCGACAGCTCTCAACTCATAGAATTTCATGTACAATTTAGAAACAGGGAAATTGAAGGTGGGACTTCAATTTTCCACCCAACCATAGACCTACTGTAGCTAGAATTGATTACAACAGTCACCCCTAGGCCAGATCGACGATCTAAGGGGAATCTTTTTTTTTTTGGTAGACTCAGCAGGAAGCCATCTTTGGATACACAGAGGATAGGAAATAAATATGACAATGGGTGGTTTGTCAGCTAGTCAAGCACAATATAATTCAAAATAATGGGTGGTTTATTAGCTGGGTCAAGAACTCTAGGAGTGGTTTATCAACCCCCAACAATCACCCTAGGTGTTTTATCAGCTATGTTGAGCACTTAATGAGTGGTTTATCAACCCACAACAAACACCCTTCTGCGTATTGTTTATCAGCCCTTGCAAGCACCTTGAGTGGTTTCTTAGCCACTTCCCTGGAAAGCACTCATAATATTTCCTTTTCCTCCTCTTTCTTTTCCTTTGCAACAATTTTCTCTTTTGGGGAATCCCATTCCCTCATCTCATAGTTTTTTTTCTTTTCTAGCTTTAATCATGAGCTCCACCAAGAAGAGGCCCAACCCCCCATTGTTATGCAAATTGCATTTCTATAATTTCCTCGAGGTGTATTTCCATGTTCCTCTTGGAATCTTCCTCTTCGCTTTCTTATTATTTTCACCTTAAATATTAATTAATGATGCAATCCAACAAACATGGTTACATATTTCCTCTTCTCTCTTAGATCATGGGTCTATGGTCCGACATTTTAGGCCATTACATAAAACATACTCATTTATAATTTCAGAGTATCATTACATTACAAAAAAAAACAAGGGAAAAAGTAGTAGGGGTGTCACACATGCCTTCTTTCAGATAAAATATTTCTCATTGCAGGTGATGTGATGCTCAACACGATTCAAAAGTTCTTCATAATAAATAATAAGATTATTTTGAAATATTAGTTGTGTATCTTTTAATTAAGGATGATCATCGACATTGGTTATATCTTGAATATTTATTTGATGTCGATCTTGTGGATTAATTGCATGTACACATCCATCAAATATTCTTTTGTAAATCTATCTTTTGTAGAATTATCCTAGTTCAATGTATCCATGTTAGGAGTATTTTTCAACCATATAAATTCATGCATATGTGGAGATCCATGATGTTGCCACTCATTGTGACACCAATAATATTTAGCTTGATGAAAACGTTCAAAAATTTCATCTCAAAATATTCTATGCCTTAAGTGCATATAGTGTGGTACAATACAAATATTATAAATTATGTTTGGATGTCTCCATTTCCTTGCTTCCCCTAGTAGATTATCGGAAATATAATCAACATTAGTTTAAGTAAATATGGTCATCGCATATGTGATGCACTTAATGTAAAGAATATTATAGGACACCCAATTTGTTGAAACAAGTAAGATAACTTAGCACAATGTGCCTCTTAGTATAGTCCAAAATCACATTAATATTTCTCCATGTCATCAATCTCCAAGATTTGAAAATGTTCTTGTAACTCAACACATATTCCAATATGATATGTGACTCTTAGTATAGTCCAAGATCACATTAATCTTTCTCCAAGTCATGAATCTCCAAGATTTGAAAATGTTACTGTAACATATCCATTGTTGCTGGTATATTCATCATATTCTTCTTTACGAAAACTGCAGAGGAAGCCTAAGAATTATGTCTCATGATTATATTAAGTAAAATGTATCTAAAGCACGAGTACCTTCAAAACATGTTGGCATATATCTAAGAAGATGTTTTGCATACTCATGAAGATGGGAATTCCTCTTTGGTGTTTGCAACCAATAAACTTCACCTTTTGGGAATGACGTTGGAAATTCCATATCTAATAATTCCACAATGTTATATTCATTAATTGGAGATGAACTAACATTAGGCCAAATAAGCACTTCCTCTACATTAGGGTTATGTTCCTTTGCATTCGGGTTATTTTCCCAATCTCGAATAATATCCATGTTTTATAGAGCATTTGGAAGCTTTACTACAAAATAAGATGTTTGTAAGCCATCTAATTCATGATCATTCCTTGTAGTCCCTTCCAACATTGCAAATTAAATATCATTATCTTTCTCTTCCAAAGTAACAAAATTAATCATATGTGATACATTTGTTGCAATGTTTGGTATCTCCTCAAGTGAATTATTATCAATTTAAACTCCATTTTAATATGGATCATTCTTAATCTCATATAATAATGCACATAGTACATTTTATTTTCTAACAGTAAAAACATAACTTGATCATTTTCTACCTTTTTCTACATATTAATAATCAAATCCAAGTCTTTAATATGTCAAGGTAATCTCATGGCAAGATTGTTAACCTCTAGAGGAAAACTAATGTTATGTCTCTATACTTGTATTTTCCACCTATTGAATGCATAACTTGCAAAATTGAACTTGCATGTGCTCTCAACATCTCTTCAACTTGTGTGAGCACTGGAAGAAATTTAGGTTGTTTTTCTGGATTCATGTGATTAGTTCCTTCTCTTCTATATTTCATGCACATTGGACTTGTATTTGTATTAAATAATTGAATTCCAACATATTAATCCTCACACATAGGACACATTTGAAGTTAAGCTAATCGATCAATCATATCTAAATTTTTTTATGTAAAATATTCATATCAGTGAGAATTACATTTTGAGCTTAAGAATAGATATCTTTTAAAAATATATTTTTCATAGCATTTTATTTGTATCTTCTATTTTGTTTGAGTTGGTTGAATATTATTTTCTTTGTCGATATGCTCCTTTTTTTAGCTTTTCATTTCCTCTATTCTTTAATGCTCTTCAGTTGTCATTTTCTCTTCCTTTTTTTGTCGATTTCCTCTTTGTTATGCATTTTCTTGTATTCTTTTATCTTTTCACTCTTCATTTCTCATTTTTTGTTCCCTTATTTGTTATTATTCTCTTTGATATGCTCTTTGTCATTCATTTTTGCTTTCATCTATTTTTGTTGTTTAGTTGTCATTTCTTTTGCCTTTCTTTGTCGACTTTCTCTTTGTTCTTCACTTTTATTCTTTCTTCAAACTTCTATTTATTTATTACAAATTTCCTCTGAATTCTCTCATTGTTGCTGTTGTTGTCTAACATGTTCACATATTTGTCTTCTTACAACCTCAACATGCACATCATCCATCTACTTATTATGAAAATACATGATAACTTCAATTACTATAACATAGAAATCAATGCATGTTGTAAATAATTACTTTGTGCATACACTCAAATCAATGGAAAGTGTTAATATAATTACTCTGAAAGTAATGAACATAATCCATCTAGTTACATTAGATTAGAAATTAACATCTACAATGAAATTAATGCATATAGTGCAAACAATCAAATTGGAATAAAAATCAACATATGCCCTGAAATCAAAGCATCAAAAGCAATCAATCAAATAAGATTAGAAAATAACCTCTACATTGATATCAATGCATTAAGTCCCAATAATCAAATAGAATTAGAAATTAACATATATATTAAAATCAATCCACCCATTTCAATAAAAAGGATAAAATATTAATGTCAAAGTAATCTAAAATCAGGTTAAGACCTTACATATGCCTTTACCCCTTTAATTCAGTAAACTTTCAATAATTTTTTGTATCTTATTTTTTATTCGATTGTGGGACTTTGATGGTTTTCTAAATCCAAGTTCTTTTGATTTTTGTAAAAGCCTTACTTCTTCTTCCTCTATGGTTAATGAATGTTCAATATTATATAATATTAAACATAATACTATATAGTATTATGATCAATATTATATAATATTTTATTTTTAAGGATTTTAATATTATGTTTAATATAATATAATATTATATTGTAAATATTTTTCTATGGTTAATTAATATATTATATTATATTATATTAAACTTATTATTATATTAAAGTTCTCCAATCTAATACATTAATATATATTATAATGTATAAAACCTAATATTATGAGATAATATTACAACCCAATATAATCTAATACGTTGAGCTTTTGGTTCCAGGTGTTGCTGACTAGTAAGTGATTCTTTATTAAGGGAAATGGGTGTTCAACAGAGGAGACTTTGAAGTCAAGGATCTAGTCGATGATGGTGCTTTAATGTGTCTAGATCAGGAAGGTTTACGAGAGTAACAGTACGCTGAGCTTGGGGAGCGAGCCATAGGGAGGGAGAGTGCAAGTGAAGATGATGGCGTTTGTGGCCAAGCACATTGTCGATGTCTTGAAAACATTGCCATAGCACCCCACCAAGGTGGCCTAGTATTTGGAGAGGAATCCAATGTTGACACAGAGTCAAATGCAGTCGGGGTCTAATCCACCTCCATTGTATTGGATGAGCAATGTGAGACTACTGTCTCACAAGTTTTTTACATCCATATTCTCATCTTTTTGCTCCAACATTGGGCTTAGCATTAACCCCATAATTTTAAAATAAATTTGAAACTCTTAACAACAAAACAAATGGAAGAAAAATAAATCCTAAAAATAAATTTTGAAATGAAAGAAAACTTGGAAACTTCTAGCATACCTCACTTGTTCAAATCTCTAAACCAACTTTCCTTTTAGAAACTTATGAGGATTGAAACAATAGAAGAGATTGATGTCTGGTCATTGTATTCATAAACACATAATATTTATATATGTTATATGTTTTAATCTTTTTATTTTAGTTGAGTCAGCCTTTTGTTATGTAATAATTTTTATATTGAGTCAATATTTAATAGTTTACACTCAGTTACAAGCACTACAACATCTCCTCATACTAAATTATAAAACACTTCTATAAAACACCTCTAGACATAATTAGTAAACATAGATATTCAAATATTTTATTTTAAACTATATTAAAATGCTTATATCACTATAACTATATATATATATATATATATAAATAATATTTTTTAAATTATTTTTAGAAAGTAATAATTTATCCAACATTATTTATATTAAATATTTTGTTAATTCATAAATTAATTTTAAAATGAAAATCCCTTAGCAAATGAAATAGTAATTACTATTCATGTGATCTTGTTTGTCTGGTTGACAATCTATGTGTGTCTTTGTCTTATCCGCATCCACATAATTTTGGTGTTATGACTTATTTATCATCTCATTCATATATATTATCTTTTCACTTTTGGTTATGAATTATCTTTTCACTTTTGGTGGTTAAGTTGTAGTTATCATATATGTAATATATGATAACTTCCAATAACATCTTCCACATAAATTCAATAACATTGTAAATTCCATATATTTAAGAATATCTCTAACTTTAAATATGTAATAAATGTGATGGTGTAATATTTGTTTTTCATAAATGGTCTCTTTCACTTCCAATAACATCTTCCACATAAATTCAATAGCATTGTAAATTCCATATATTTAAGAATATCTCTAACTTTAAATATGTACTAAATGTGATGGTGATAACTTCAATAGCATCATAAATTTCATATATTTAAGAATATCTCTGACTTTAAATATGTAATGAATGTAATGGTGACCCGATTTTGACAATATACATGATTCTCAAGGAATATATATGAAGTTAAGAATTTCACAAACACATATATCATGATTTTCATATATATGATTGTTCTATTACGAAAACAGGAAACTACTGATTGGGAATGAATATATATATATGATTGTTATTATGAATGATGCATGAGTTAGTAAAAAAACCGTTTGTTCTTTTAATTAGAAAATATTATATTTGTAATTTTTATTGTTATTTTGAAATTTGTATTTCATTATTACACGTGTATATTAATTTATTTGAGTAATTTTAAAATTTCATATTATAATATAATATATCTTTTAAAAAATATTATAAAAATAAGTTACTAATATCTTATTTCAGGAAAAAAATACTTCTACAATTATCTAAGTATATTTGAATATTTTAATCATATACATAATTTTTTTTGTTTTTGTTCACTGTTTATATATATATAGATAGATAGATAGATAATTGATTTTGTCTCATAGTTTTAAGGGTTAGCTCAATTGTTTAAATCAATGCCTCGGCGATCGGGAGGTCATAGGGTCAATTCTCCCCGAAAGCCATTGGGGTCAGGTCTAGCTATTAGCCAACTGGCTTGATCCCCTTCGGGGCCCATCGATCCCCTTCGGGTTCAATCAACCCAGTTCTTACTATGGATGTGATCGCGGGTATCCATGAACCAAGAAAAATAAAAAAAATGAATAAATAATATTAATTTTGTCTTAGAATTAACTATATATATCATCTTATAGAGAATTAGGGTGCATAAATTCATATAATATTTTTTAACATAATTAATAATAATATAAATTATTATACATTTCATAATATCAAGATCGTAATGCAATCTTTTATTTATATTTATTAATTAATATTAATAATAATAATAATAATAATGATAATAATAATGATAATGATGATGAAAATGTTAACAACTTATATTAGTGCATCTAACATTATAATATATATAATATAACATCAAATTGGAATACCTTGGAGAGCTAGGATGAGGAGCACTAGGGTTTTCAAGGGAATCTTATCCTAAACTACTATTGTCAAGCCGCAGATCATATCTGAGACTCTTAACGACCAAGGCTATGGAGAGTAGTCATATCAGTGTGAGTACAGTTAAAGAAATGGTCGCGATGGTAATCTCTTGAAGCAATCTCGACCTCTTTCAATACCTCTGATACCTAAAAAAAATTCAGTTCTTTTGGATGTGGGAAGGGTGGCAAGTTTTATGAGGATCACAGAGGAATGGCAACCTAATGAGAATGAAGGCTCTCTAGTTGTAGATCTGCTCTTTTTCCCACACATGTAATAGGAAAATACTACAAGTCTACAAAACTAGAAGGTTTTTTCTGAATATCCACCCAACCTCTCAAAATATCTTTCATGCTACCTTGGATCTGCGACTACCTATCTAGTTTCACGTATATATTTGTTCTCACAAGGATTAAGGGTATGAAAAGATTTTTTTTTTTCACCTCTAAATATTTGGATCCATTTCATCACACTTGATTGTTAGATGATGGATTAGGTCAAAGATTTTTGCTCCAGTTTTTGTCTAGATCTCAAATCTAGAACCCTCATTTTTATGTTCAAATGCATTTTCTTTAGAATACAATTCTGGATGAGGAGGAAACCTTTCAAATTTTTGTGAAAACCCTCAATGGGAAATCGTTCCTTTTAGGGGTTTGGCCCATAGATCTAGTGAAAGATCTAAAAAAGAAGGTATAGCATAATTTAGGTATAGTGGCAAAACTACAAAACCTGTTTTATGGAGGAAAATCATTACAAGATGCCATCCAATTGAAAGGCTATGGCATTAAACGTAATTCCACAATTATCATAAACTTGAGGTCGTGGGGTGAAGCTCTAGGAATGAGCAACCCAAATGGATTAGTCTCGTCTTCTAGAAATCCAAAGTGTCTAGTCTCTTTCAAGGATGTTGTAAGAAGGAAAGCTTCTACACTAGACGGGAAATCCCCAAATCTCTCAATCTCATGTCCATACCTCATCAAACAGATGGAAAAAGTACGAGATCTGTCAAAATTTTTATCAAAAGTAAGTGGTGTTTTCACGGTCCCCCAAGCCAGTGCTCTTATTTGCATATTTAATGGTTTCTGGCCTAAGTATGGAGATCGACATCAATGGGTCTTCACCAATTGCACCAAAAGATGTGATATTTACCTATGTTCGAAGGGGTTTTTTGTGGTACAGTTTGACAATCAAGAAGATATGGATTTTGTTTTAAATTAGGGACCATGGTTTCTAGCTTTTGATGCCACAACAATGGCAGTTACAAAGATACTGGTATGGGTGAGACTTCTCGACTTCCCTCTCCCTTTCTGGAACCACCAAGTTTTAGAGGGTATTGGAAGCAAATTGGGGAGGTTTCTGAAGATAGACCAAGAAAGAATGGAAAATGTATTTTACATTTGTAAGGATTTGCATAGAAATAGACCTTAATAAAGGCCTACCAGATCACATTCATTTGGTTCACAAAGATTTAAGTGGACTCAATTATTAGATTTTAGAAATATGATATTCAGATGTCGGATTTGTCTTCAGATAGGACAGTTGTAGAATATATTCCCAAAAGGAAAAAGAAGCACAAAGAAAATATCCCAAAAGTCAAATGGGTTGAATTTTCCTTATCCACATCTTTCAAAAGAAGAAGACGAATAAATGGACGAGATTCATCAAACAATAGAATAACATAATCAATAAGGTTCCCAAGCAGAGGGGGGTGAAAAGAAGCAGAATGATCCCAAAAGACACACAGAGAAATGTATTGATTTAGTTGTGATCTAGGTCCTAGAAAAACAACACGAGGAAACATGCAGTAGTCAAGGAGCGACCATAACAAAATAAACACATACATCTAAGAGTTCATACTAAGGCAAAGAAGTGCCCTTAAAATTTAAAGGAGAAGAAATGGCAATATTAGTAATTGCCAACTTCAATTATAAGGTTTGGCAAAAAATTTAGAAAAAGAAAAGTAAAAAAGAGAAGCTCATTTTATTTGGGTAAATGTGTTTGAGAATTTTGTGCATGTTTTAAGTGCAAGAAGCTATATTATGGATGTGTTAAGCACATACAAAATGCATTTGTTTTATTAAATTCAATTTAGAAAGTATGTAGAATCTTACTTTCTATTTATTAGTAATTTCTCTAATTTAAATCAACATTTGTCCATTCAATAAGTAATATAATCAAAGTCTAATTATATTTATACTTTCTATTTATTGATAATTTGTTTATTTTAATTAAATTTTATCATTTTTTATTTAATATGGTTTACTAACAATTATCCTCTCACTCTAACATGGTACTACTCTCAAAATATTTTAAGAAAGATTTTTATATTATTCATAATGAATGGATCTTACATCTAAAAAGCTGATAGTTTCCTACAATCCATGCATGTCTCCAAAAAAATATATATATATACTAAAAGCATGATTTCGAATTGTAAAAAAAATTATATTCAAATATTATAAAAAATATTCTCAACTTCAATCATTTTCAAAATTTTAAATTATCATTCATTTTATATATATTTAGACATAAATATGAATATCCAATCAATGTCATATTTATAAATTTGTATACTATTCTTCTTCGATTGTCATTTTCATTTTCTTATAAAGTCATTGTCATTTTCTTATAAATTCAGATACTACCGTTTTTCAGTGTGTTATTTCATTTATTTAAATCAAGATTGGTTACATATCCTAATCTAAACCTTACAAAAAACGAAAGACGCAATGTTACAAGGAATTCATTGCTGAGGGTATAATTTCCTATGAAAATGATTTTCCATTTAATGAGACATTATCATGATTAAGAATTCATACCTTCCTCAATCAATTCCTTGTAATCAATTCAAGCAATGTAAAAAGCATGATTAGGATGTGTGACCAATATTGATTTTAAAAAATGATATGACTAATGTCATTCGAAAGAAACAGAAAATGGTTGTGAAAAAAATAGTATTTAAATTTATAAGTTTAAATATAAATTTGGAAAGAAAAAAATATTTAAATTTATGAGTTTAGATATAAATATGTACATTGATTGAATATTCATATTTATATTTATGAAATTTTGAAAACGATGAAAGTTGACCATATTTTTTTTAATAATTTAATATTTTTTGAATATGAATATTTTTATAATTGTTTTTAGTAGAATTTTTTTTTGAGGTATCTGTGTGAATTGTAAGAAATTATAAATTTTCATAAGCTCCACCTATCATGAAGGATACATAAAGGTTTTTTAAGAATGTTTTAAAATTAGATTAAAAGGAGTGAAAAGATAATTACTATTTAATTATATTCAAGAATATGGGATAAAATTGAATTTAAATTAAAAAAATTAAATAAATAAATAAATAAAAATAAAAAAAACTATAATTAAAACCAAAAAAACTAAAAAAAATTGTTAATAAGTAAAAGGTAAAGTTTAACCTGAACTTAATAATAATAATAATAATAAAATAACAATTAATATTATATTATATAGTTTAGTGTTAAAAGTGTTTTGTTAATTAATTAATAATATTATTAATAATGAATAATAATATATCTAGTCATTGTTAATATTGTAATTATTAATAATATTATTAATTAATTAATTGATAAATATAAATAAATGTTTGGTCTTGATATTATCAAAATTATAATAATTTACATCATTAATAATTAAGTTGAAGGGAATCTTATGAATATCCATGACCGGTATGAAAAAAATATTATAAATATATTTATCTAAAAGTTAAGAGAAATAATATTTTTAAAAGAAAATTTTATATTCATGGATCTATGAGTCCAAAAGTGGTATGCAAAATAAAAATAGAACAATATATATATATATATATATATATATATATTCTCTAAAATATAGAAGTTTGACTCCATGTTATGTTTAGGGTTTACCAAATTCCGTGCTCATGTGGGAAATCTTATCTTATATTGGTTATATTGTTTTTTCTTACTAATCATCTCCATTTATCTTAGTCAACCATTGGTGTACGTTATTTTAATTCAAAATACCTTGTCTTCTTTGATCAATCCAAAATCATGGCTCGTGTTCATTTCTATAACACTAGTATTATCAGGGAAGCTCTTGAGCTTAAGAAGCACTCTCATAATTTTAATAGAGAAGATGGATTCAAATTAAGCAAATACTGAAATATGGTTATCCATCAACTTTCTCATTAAATTTATTGATTGATTTATCTTATTTATTTCCTCTATTTTATTCTACCCTTATTTAATTTGGTCTAATCTTTTTTTCATTTTTTTTCCTTATTCAAATCCATAAAATATTTTATTAGTTTAATTTTATTAATTTTGAATAACTTTTTTATTTTAATGTTATTTATCGATTGGTTCTTTCTTAAAAAACTCTCTTTGATTTTTATTATGTTTATTTTTAAAAAATGCTCCTTTCAATTTCTTGTTTATTTAAATTAATATTTCTTTTAATGTTTTAGGTTTATTTTTAAAATTTCCTCTTTTAATTTCTTGTTTATTTAAATTAATATTAATCTTATTATTAATACGAATTTTATTAGTTTTACCATATTTTAAATAATTTTACTATTAGTCATTTTAATCATGTTTTTCCTTATTATTTTTTAATTAACTCTAATCTAATTTAATTTGTTTTCTTTACATTTTGTCATATATATATATATATATAATTTAATAATTAATTTCGTTTAATTTTTCTCATTATTTATTTGAAAATTAATTAATCTTTCATTTTATTATTTTTATTTTTTCATTTTATTATTTTTATTTTTTCTTCTAAATTTATAAAAGATCTTTTATTATTAATTAAATTTAAAAATTATTATTATTATTAATTAATTAAATTTTTTACTTATTTCCTTTTCTTTATTTGGTTCTTAATAATTATTTTTGAATAATTTTATTATTTTTCTTTTATGATTAATTTTTTATATTATTTAAAAGTAATCAACAATCAATTGTTATTATTCAATATTTTCTGGTTTTTAAATGATGAGTGAAAAGTTCATCTAAAACATTAATCAAGATATTAATCTTATACACCGTTCTACCACTACCACTACTATATACATTGGCAAAGTTAACGTTTGTTTAAAAAAATGAATGAAAGAACAAAAAAACCAAATTTCCATACTTACCATTTTTGCAATGACATTTCGGAAATCTAGGTTGTAATTTAGTGTTGATAGCAATTATGTATAGTAAATATGTGAGGATATAAGGAAGATTAACGTGTAGTGTCCACGCTTGTATTTGTATTATTGTGTGGTGACAAACATTGTATTTATGTGTGAAGCGAATATCATATGCAAAGAATATTGTGTGGAGAAGGCTGCCATCAAATATTGAAATTATAAAAATTTCTTCACACAAAGGATTCAAATCATTAGATTTTAATTAAGGAAAGATTTGAGTAAATTGAAAGAAGTATTAGGAATTTGAAAATTAATAGGTAAATTTGAGAAAAGTAAAAAAGTTAATAGATTCACCAGTCATAAAAATCTAGAAAATAGGCCTATCAAAAAGTTGAAAATACGCAAAATTCCAAATATTGAGAATTAAAAATTTTATATATTTCGAATTTTGCTAGGAACTCGTTTTTAACGCATAATCGATTGCATAATTAAAATTCAGTTTTTCATAATTTTGTTCCAAATATTTAAATACAATTTAAATTTCCATATTTTCTCGGAACTCCCTTTTTAAGGCAATGTGAGACCGATTTGTGTTATTTGAGTAATTGGTTTTTATATTTATATATAATTATATCTTATTAAGATCGACATTACATTAATAACTAAATATTTTTATATTTATTTTAAATATTGATAAGCATTTACATCATTACAATATTGCTCCCCATGCTAGGTTGTAAAGTGCTTCTCGATGGAGTTATATATTCTTTTATTATACATAAACTTATTTCAATTTCAATTGAATTTAAGGGAAAACCAATAATGATATGGCCTTTAAATGTGAAAATTGTGTTGGTATTTCAAGAGAAATTATGCTCCATTGAATGTGAAGTATTTAGTATTTGCATCAATTTGAGGGAAAGAGACTTTGGCTTCAATATGCTTTTCTTTTCTTTCGTGGTTCTGTGAAATCAAATTTTACTTTGATGTTTGTTATTCCTTCCACATGACATAATTATCATCTAAATATTGTGATGGCATTATATATTGAATTGTTAAAAGGGGAGCACAATTTGCATATGCTAAATTTAGCTATTGATTAGAGTTTTATCAACATTTATTAATGAGAAATAGTTTTCATGTATGTTGAATTAAGTTACTCAATTGAGATATATTAATGTGTATTGGGAATAAGGGTTCGTGTATGTTAAATTGAGCTATTGAGTTGATTTTTTTTGTAAGTTAATTGTTCTATTTCTAATTCATCTAATTTACATATCTATAGAGTTACTGCAAGCCCCTGATCCACCACTAGGGAAACTAGAGTAGTGACAATGAAAACTTGATTTTCACCATAAGAAGTTTGAAATCAAAATTTGTACAGTGCATAACATTTTTTATGATCAAAATTAAAATTGTCTACCTGACTAATATGCCTAGGTTGGGAATCTCTATAGTAACTATAACAAACTAGTAAACCAAAAGATTATGATGGAACTTATAATAGGAAAGAGGGATCCACCTTGATGGGGTCCTCAAGATATTTGTTGGTGTTCCCTAAGTCAAGTGGTGGAGTGGGTTGGGCTTCAATGTGCTCCATTCCTTGGGCCAAATCTATTATGAACCTTGCACCTTAAAAATGACAAGAAACCAATAATTACATCTTGATGGGGAAACATTCCTTTACAATGAATACAATGTATAAGACAATATTTTCTTATTATAATACTAGTCATCTTTTGTGTGTGTGTGCGTGTCTATATATATATATATATATATATATATATATATATATATATATATATAGAGAGAGAGAGAGAGAGAGAGAGAGAGAGAGAGTCTACAACTTTCACTATGTAAAAATATATAAAAAAAAGGGAGGTTACATATGCGTATGTTGAAGAATTCATGTGGATTTTAGCCCAAACATGTGGTATTTTAGTAAAGAAATATCAGAGCTATTTGCTTAGCTCTTATATCACAAAGATGGTGTTAAAGTATGGCCATCTCGTACAAAAAATATACACAAAATGTTGCCCACATTATGTGAACCCCAATAAGGAAAATTCTAGTTCCCTCTGGAACCTTTTTTTTTAATTGTGATGTTGATATAAGTAGCATAAAAATGTTTGTACATTCATACATCCAGGATACAAGGAGAAAAATGGAAATTTCTTTCCAAAAGGGGGAAACAACTACTAAAAAATATTGGATATGTAAAGATTTGAAAAGTAGAGTAATCAAAAGTAGAAGTTCTCATGTCTCAATTAGACCCAAGGGTCAAAAATAAATTCCTTTTTGCAGCCTTCTTTATCGTAAGTGAATTTGTATGTGACCTTGTCCATATCTAGGTTGTCTTTTGAGAGTCGATCTCCTTGTTTATATCAGTGCTTATAAATGTGATCATAAGAGATGGGTGAGAAATTTGTGACTTTGCATTGCCTTTTTTCTGTAAGTGGTTGGAGAGTAAAAGTTCAAATTTTTGCTTTTTTTCATCCATTGAATGACCACCTATGAATCACCATAGATGTGGATGGCTCTAACATGTTTGGAGATGGCTAAAAGGATAATGGTATAAAGATCAAAAAGTTCAGCCAAGTTATTTGTGGTAGGACCAATGTTGGTAGAAAAAGAGAGAGAATGATAATATGATAAGAACAAGATACCCCCAACACCACCAATGGATGAGAAGCCCTAGGTGGTACCATTAAAAAATTCCCATGGATATTCTATTTGAATTTCAATAGGGATGGGAGGGGTAAAAATACCAGAGGATTAGGAAGAGAGAAACATGGTTGATATGGCAAGGCTCTAAGAGGAGGATTTAAGAGATTTTGGAGGTTTGTATTCAAATATAGATGCCTTTTGTTCAAGCTAATTTCCCCACCTAACACACAAGGGAAAACCTTTTAATTTATCAGGAATATATCTAGAGATCCAGGGTTTTACAAAACATAAAATATTTTTTGCATCCTAGCCCCTCACTTGGGGAAAAAGGAGTTGATTTCTAGCCAAACTAGTTATGTAAAGGGACGGCTAATCAATAAATGGGAGATTGAGTTTTCTTCCAATTTTTAGAGCACAAAAATGATGGGGCCTTGATAGGGTCTTATTTCTAGAGTGTATCAGGTTGGAACATTTACTTTTAGCATGAGCTACATGAAAAAAATGGATTTTGGGGGACAAAAGAGTTTTCAAATGATTTTTCCCCACCATGGGGGAATCTCCATGTCTAAAATTTGAGATAGATAACTAAATTTTGGAGCATATGTCCCATGTGGAATTTTAGTCCGTATGAATTTATCCTCATTATTTGATAGGCATATATTTGAGAATTTAATTCAGTACTAACATAATTTCCAAAGAAACTACATCGCCCCCTTCTAGTTGAAGATCAATGGCTAAAAACTAGGATTCCCAACTGAAACTTGAGCTAAAGTGAACATTTTTTTTTCAGGCAGGAGATGCATAAGAGGATTAGGAATATGATACCAATGTAGGATGTCAATCCATGGATCCTTTCTAATTATAATATTTTCCCATTTCCCACTCTCTAGCATAGATGATTTCCTATAATGTTGAGGTTTTATGGTAATGTTTCCCTTGCTTAGGAAATTGAGGATAAACCACATACCATAGTTCTTTACACATATACACAATCATACTATTGAGTGTTGATAAAGGACAATTTCATCTTACATTTACCACATCAGTAAAAATTACACACACATAGACTAAAATAAATAGAGATTAGACATGATCACTACAATACATTTAGCACTTGAACTCTGACACAGTCGAAAACCTTGAACTTTGATTCCATAAAGTGCACCTAAATTCCATAAAGTTAATTTTAGTAAAAAGGATGTTTACCCTTCTGTAATCCTACATATTGTTTAACTCCAAGCCTTGTATATTGCAATGCACTTCTTTTCATGCCCGTAATGGTTTCAATAGTATAAACAAAGTAATCAGAATGTAAACAAGGTTGGCATCCCATTAGAAAAGGAAAAGAAAGCAAAATATTATATAACACATTGAATCACATCGAATAAAAAAATATTAAATTACATGATCTCGATGGACCATGTGGGCCCTTCAATGATATCATGAGAGCCATGTGCTACACCACTCCATCTCTATAACATATCATCTCATGCATTCTTTGAACCATGCCACATAATGATCCAACATGTTGGTATGTAATGCTTATATGGGAAGCAGTTGTCTATCTCACTCGTAGTCAAAATTTTCATTTCTTCGAGTACACCGCTCCACCCACCTTCATGAGTCTAATGCAAACATGATTAAGGGTTGGAGACATAGCTTCTTGTTAACCGAGAAGTGAACTCTTTCAACAAAAGGGTGACAAGGTCAAGTAATCATTCATTACTACAAACTTAGAAATGCTAAAGCTACACTTACATATATCCAAGAACAACATATGATGCAACACAGAAAATTGTGGAGTTACTATAATTACCCCCTAAAGGACTCAACAATGGGACACTGATATTTTGCAAGGTATTAATTGGAGGCTTAGTTATCTGGGCTTGATATACAGTATTTTTTATCCATCAAGGTGACAATGTAAACTAATGATCCCTAGTGGTTGTCAATTTGGATTCCAACATCTCAATGGAGACAACAAGATCACTCTTCGAGTCATGTGGTATGTATACTCTTTTTCATGAAATTGATGTTTTTCTAACTTGTTTGAAAGGTTTTATGAAAAATTTATGGTTTTAGGGTTTTGTTTAGCAGGAGTTCTAAAGGAGGTGATGGAGACACCATGGAAATGGAGCCATAAGTTTCTTGAGTTATTTGATGTGTGTGAAGTTACTCATGTGCTAAAGGAAATATATGGTCAAGGGAGGTGAGTTAAAATATAATTCAATTGAATATAATCCATACAAATAAATATGTACCAAGACAAATCCAACTTCCTCATATGTTCTTGCTACAAATACCCAAGAAGAAATCAATACCCAAGGTCACTAAACCATTTCTTTAGTAATATCAATATCACCACTTTTCTTTGAATGCATTATAGATCTTAATCTAGTATTTCAGTGCATGATGAAAATTTTGACACAATATTCTGAGGAATTTCATCAGATATTATGAGCATATTTCTTATACGATATCAAGAGTTAGGATGGAATACTTTAATGATACAAAAAACAACATTCACACATTACTTTTATCGTTTTTTCCTCATCTTCCCATGCCTCAATATATTAAGGATATTCTACAAATAATTATCGACTGATACATCTCTTTGAATATTTGATGATTGGTATTTCTTCCCAAAATTTTAAAGTCTTATGATTTCTTCCTTTTCAAGATAAAAGTTGATCATGTGTGTGTCCACAATATTTTGGGAACATTATGCAAATCTTTGAATCTATCATGTTCTATTTCGGCATAAAAATTCCATCATACTATTAGAAAAGAAACAGAAAACCATGTCATAGGATTTTCTAAGGGCCCTTAGATAATATACAATGATATTTATAGTTTAAGTCATAATGTGTTTATAAGAGTCACTAATCTTGATCCTAGTTTGAACTTGTCAGGTACCCTAAGAATAAACCAACTCAGAAAATTTAATAAAATACCTACCTCTGATAGCAAGTTTATAAATGAGTACTCCATACATATTAAGCAATCCAATAAAGAAGAAACCATGTATTGTGTGTCTATTTATAATCGTCTTATCTATTTTCCTAAGGTTCCAAAAATAAAGGTTTGAGATGTAAATCAACTCTAAAAATTGAAGTACAAACTCTTGTATCTCTGTAAAAAGTGTATGGATTTATAATCTAGCAGGTTGTATTGGAATGCTTATTGGAAATTAATAATATCCCAAGTTCATCAAAAGGGAAAATGTGATCAACAATAGCCTTTTGCAGTATCAGAAGAAATTATTCTTTCACAACTTAGTAACTAGTTGAATTTAACGTGATAGTGGGCTTTGAAGAAGATGAGATAATGTTTCATACTTGAATTCAAAGCATTCAAATAATACTTTAATGGCCAATGGATACAAATCTTCTACTAGTTCTACTGCATAGAGAGCACTTTGTTGGTTATGCTGCATGGAGAGCACACAAGGGAAGAAATGGTGAGAGACATGGAAAGTACACAATGGAAGAAATTGTGACCAGGTTATTTCATAGTTTGATTTCTATGAAGCTGGAGTAGTATCTAAGAGCATCAGGGTCAGAATGATGGTAATGATTAGGATCATTCCAAATAAATATAGACAAGTATGTGTTTGAAGTGTCTTTTCTTATGTTAGTAATTGATTTTAATTCAATGCAAGTTAATTTGTCTTTATTTGTAAATTTATTTCTAACTAGAAATGAAATTGAATATGTTCAAATGAGTGAAATTGAATATTAATCTGGTGTAGAGAGAACTAATTATCCTCACTCAACTAAGGTTATATGGCACTATCACAAGCATGAAGCATGAAACTCTTACTAATCAATACTCATCCATGGTAGTCCAACATTAGAATTCATACCAATTCCCTCGGAACATTATATGGTTTGTTGTGCACAACTTCCATAAGCCTTAGACCTACAAGAATGTTATTTTTAGTTTCTCTATGCATGGATATGTCAAGGTGGGAAGCATACGGGAAGTCAATTTGGTTTATGAGCTTCCTGCCAATACTATCATTGAGTGCTAGGAGATCTTTTATCAAGAGAGACATATCATTAAGTGGAAGAACCATTATTTTTGCAGTGGTGGAATGAAGAGGGGGAAGGAGGATAGAAGACATGGTAGGTGGAAAGAAGTGATGGCCACCACTGCTGGAAATTTAAAAAATTGGATATTACCAAACTTGCAATTTAAAACATTTCGTATGATGAAACTTACAAAACTTAAACTAAATACAAATATGTATTTACAACTCAAACTTTGGTTAAAATAACATCTAACAAAAGGTTGGATATAAAAAACTTTGGACTTTGGATAAAACTTGAGAGGACTTGAAGATATAAAAAAAATGGAAAAACTTGGGAGAAATTGCAAAATATGTTTCGGAAAGGGAAATTTTTCTATAATACCACCAATTTGCAGACCAATAAAAAACGATGTTTCAATAAAACTTTGGTTAAATCAATGATACGAAAAAAATCAAACTGATTAATATTTTTCAAAACAACATCAATCAGAATTATATACATGCTACTTTGATAGGTATAATAAAGGTAATTGATTCACTTTTATGCATGTAAGATGGAATGGCATAAATAATTTTAATCTTTATAGTTATGTGGATTTTTCATTATGAAAAAAGTGGAAGGGTTTATTTTGATTTTAATTTGAAAGGTATATAGTCGTTGAATTTTAAATTAACAACACAATTAAAAAAAAAGTGGAATAATATATTGTACTTTGAAATTTTGAAGTGTTAAAAGTTAACTACCATAACATAAATGAATAACATTTTTAATTAAAATTTAATAAGATATGTTTTATAATTTTAATCATAATCGTAAATTGGGATATTTGAAAAATAGTTTATATTTAAGTGTTCAAGAATAAGCCAGTAAATATTATTTAAGATTTTCTAGAGGTGGCAAGAGTGGTAGGGGATATCCTTCGCCCTGATGAAAAAATAGATAAAATACTATAATTTGGGTTTAGGTATCACAATTAACAACCAAGCTGAATATTTAACTCTTTGGCAGGGATTATAGTTAGCAATAGCAAGGAAAATTTCTAAAATCATGGGGTTTGGAGGTTCAATAGATATAATTTGATAGGCGTGGAAAGAAAAGGGATCTTGCAATTCTGACCTCCCACCTACATTGCAAAGGACTTCTTTACAAACACAACATTTTGAACAAATTGAATTTTTCCATGTGTATAAGTAGTTGAACACATCAGCTGACACATTGGAAAATAGAGGGACTATGTTGGAACAAGGGTCTTTATAATTGGACCATAGGTTGATTGTAAATTCTCCTTTACCATGAAAATGATGAGCGCAATTTTTGGATAAAAACTATTTATAAACGCTCAAGCAACCGAATAAATGATCGAGCATATAATGTGGAGGAATCCCCATCCATTAAATCATCTAAGAATCAGGCATAGGATTGCATCCCAACACTAGCAATGAATAAATGGTAGTTCCCATTAACTCTCCATCCATGTAGATCAATGTAGACACACTCATGTCCAAATCATTGTAACATCTGGTGAAGGAATGAAACCTTAGGTGAGCACAAGTGGCCACCATTTTTAACACTTCAAGACAAGAATTGAAATATACAGATAGGGAACACATTGGCACATTCAATTTATAGAATGGGGTTAATCTGTTTCTCCCACTATAACATTTAATAGTCACCTAAGGGAATTCGACGAGGTTTTAGTATGGATTTCATAGCCTTGCAATTTAATGCTCCAGGGTGGAGGAACAAAGGTAGAGGAGGTTATATGAGGCTTGGTGATGTTCGTATTCAAACTCACACTGCATTGTTGCTGAGTGTTTTGTACTATGAGTTGCAATGTTTGTCAACTCTTGGAAACCGAGGAGCAGTGCAGAATAGGCTTATTAGGAAGAATCCAAGGACCCCATCTAGTGGGAATGATCATGTCCAAATGAACTTGCTCCTAGAAATATTATTGGAGGTAGTGGAGAGGTTGTTGAAAGCCCTAAAGAAAAAGAGTGCCTCAGAGGAAAAGGAAAGGAAGACTTATTAGTTGTTAATGTATACCAAGTATGAATTGATGCAGAGAAAAATGGAACAATTTCAAGCAGAAATTTGAACAAAATTAACAACCGTGGACATCAAACTAGAAAAGGTTGAAGACCGCTTTAACAGAGGATCTAGGTTTGCTCTAGAATAAAGTGAGACCAACGAGGGATGAGTGAAGAAAAGGGACAAAAAATCTAGGGAGGTAGGAACAACAAGCTAAGGAGGTTGAAGTTGAGTTGCAAGAAGAATTTGAAGAGGCAAGACTTTCATCTGCGAGATAAATTATATTTTTCTTGAAATTTTTTAATGTTATGTAGATATAAAATGTTACTAGGAATTTTTTGTAAGGAATATGGTAGCCATTTGTTTAGAAAAACTAGTAAAAAAAGCCATAAGCACACGTTATCAATATTTTAGACTTCTGAATGTAGTATAATTATGGAACATGAAGAACTATGTAGGGGTTCTTGCCTAGAAACCAAATTTTTATTTCAATATAAAAATACATTCCCATCCTTTTGAAATATATATATGGACAACATTAAAGGTAGGTATATCAACATCAAAAATAAATAAGTTTTAATAAAAATATTGCAATATTGTCTTTTTTGGAAGAAGTTTAAAACATTAATATTTACAATATGAAGCTTTGGACATAATAAAAAAATTGAATATTTTTGTGGATATCTAAATAAAATATTTTGTTCTATGTATCTATATAATGGGAGAGCACTAGATCTTAAATTCATATCTAGAGCATATCACAGAACATGCCTAGCAATCTGACTTACTTGAAAACTTTCGAGCACATCGAGTATTGTGATATAAGAAATTGTAGAACTTGAGGCCTTTGTCAAGGGAATGAATTTGATCAAAACTCTATAAAATCTTGGAAGATATCCTACCTTCTTTACACACATCTAAGATAATGTAAATCTAGCATGTTTGTATCCATGGCTAGTTATTTTGGAAAAAATGCTTATGATTTGGAGATTCATGAGGTTCATACAAATGTAAAGCTAAAGTAAAATGTTAATCAAGACCACAAAGTTTATTATTCTTCTTGAATATGTTGATTTTTCATTGTATCTCTCAACCAATGCATAAATCAATGTAATAGTGGATATTAGAGCATTCATCCATAAATTATTGTGGATATTCCATAAGACAATTTTTCACACCATATATGCTAAAATAAATTGAAGTCTATACTACGATGGTTAATTTCCTTAGATTCCATATTTATTAATTATTGTTTTTCCTCTTATGCATATAATAGATAAAATGTGAAAAATAGATAAGAATAAAAATATAATCACACACCAGCCAAAATGAACACAAGATATGCTCTTGGAAACTCATAAAGGGGAAAACCAAGCTAAAAGTGTTGGGTTGTCTTATATTCTTTCCACGACTAGTCCACGTAGTTAACGGGGGAATTAGAAGGGGGCTGGAGCCCCCCCTTCGTTGTGTTGATTGTGTAGCAAAGGGAGTCACAGGGGGTTTGAGGGGTGCAGGTAACCCCACTTTATGGGGTTCGGGGCAGCGCCCTGGAAAATTTTGTTTTTGGACCCTATATTAGGTTGGGCCGACCTACCTATGGTTTTGTGCATGATTTTTTACACATTGTTTTGGATGTGATGGTTTTCGGTCCATGGTGTTGGATGCTTCGGTATGTATAAATATGTATTGTAACATTGAAAGGATCATAATGAAAAATCAAGATGGTAGTCCCAATTTTAGGATCCAGGGGAAAATCTCTATGTATATGTGTTTTATGTGTTATGCTCTCGCATTGTTTATTTTCTGTGTTTTAGAATTCTTATGCAAGTAATGTTTGTACGGGGTTAAAACCTACATTTGGTATCAGAGCTGTTTTGGCTTCAACGGGATGCCTTTGTTGCTGAGGGGATTTGCTCAAGCCTGTGGTAGACCCTGTTCTATGGGAGATCTGAGAGATCGATTTCCGTGGTGAAAGAAGATGGCAAGCAGTTGAAAGATAGAGATTGAGAAATTTAATGGTCAGAGTTTTGAGTTGTGGAAAATCAAGATGGAGGATTTGTTGGTTAATAAAGATCAATGGATCATGGTAGATCCAGGTACTAAACCAACGGGAGTGTTCGATGAAGAATGGAAGAAGTTGGATCGAAAGGTAAAGAGAAAAATACGATTGTGTGTCTCAGATTTAGTATTGTTTAATGTATCAGGGGAAGCTACGGTGAAGGATTTGTGGGACAAGTTAGGGACTTTGTACCAATCTAAGTCTCTGGTGAATGAACTATTCCTACAGAAAAAGCTATGTAATCTAAGGATGAAAGATGGAGACTCGGTGACAAAGAATCTGAACGCATTTAATATTATGGTAAGTCAGTTATTATCTGTTGATATTAAAATTTCAGATGAAGATTAGTGCATCAGTTTGTTGTGTTCTCTACTAGATTCATGGGATAGTCTGGTTATTGCAATAGGTAGCAATGTAACTGCCTTACATTTTGATGAAATAGTCTCATCCTTTCTAACGAAGGAGATGAGACAGAAAAATATGGAGAGACAAAATGGTGATTCCTTATCTGTATGAGGACGGTCCTAGAACAGAAAAAAAATAATTCATTGAGTGGGAGATCTAAACCTAGAGGGAGATCTAAATCTCCAGGAAAACCTGTAACGGTGGTTTGCTGTAAATGCAGAAAGGAAGGGCACTACAAAAGGGACTGTAAATCTAAAGCTCCTGACAAAGGAAAGGGGTCTGATGATTCTCCTTTCGAAGAGGCGAAAACCACCTCAGATGAAGATGGGGATGTGTACTTGGCTTCTTCAAGTACACATGTAGATCATGAGGCATGGTTGATTGACTCAGGTGCATCCTTTCACTTCACTCCCCATAGAGAGTGGTTCTGCGAGTATGAGAAATATGATGGTGGTGATGTCTT
This sequence comes from Pinus tabuliformis, assembly GCA_031772625.1. Classification (NCBI taxonomy): domain Eukaryota; kingdom Viridiplantae; phylum Streptophyta; class Pinopsida; order Pinales; family Pinaceae; genus Pinus; species Pinus tabuliformis. The sequence continues at coordinate 601,731,246 of CM062813.1, read as the reverse complement.
CTTGGGGGATGATAGGAAGGCTAGAATTGTTGGTCATGGAAAAGTAAAGTTGAAGTTGCAAGGTGGAAGGGTTAGAACACTTTCAAGTGTTCTGCATATTCTTGCATTAGCCAAAAATTTTATTTTTGTAAGCAAGTTGGATGATGCAGGTGTAAAAACAGTGTTCGAGAAGGATACCTGCAAGATGGTTTGAGGAGCACTGGTATTGATGTGGGGAGTTTGGATTGGAACTCTGTACAAGCTACAAGGTAGCACTTTTATTGATGGGTGCAACAGTTCGGTGGTTCTTGAAAGAGGAGTAGAAATTCTAGTAGTCTCTAGAGAGAAGACCATGCTGTGGCATCAAAGGCTTGGACATATTGGAGAGAAGGGCCTTCGAATACTTCATGATAAAGGTATGGTAGAAGGTATGAGTAATAGCTCTTTGGATTTTGATTTCTCCAAAAATTGTGTATATGGGAAGCAGAATCGGGGAGTTTCCCCTCTGGTGGTAAGAGGGAAAAAAAGATATTAGAGCTTGTGCACAGTGATTTGTTTGGACCTGTGAAGGTTCCATCACTGGGTAAGTCTATGTACTATGTATCATTTATAGATGGCTTCTCAAGGAATACATGGATATATTTCCTTAAGAACAATTAAGTCTTTGACAGGTTTAAAGAATTTAAGGCTCTAGCGGAAAACAAGACAGAGAAGAAGATAAAGGTGTTGAGGACAGATAACGGTGGAGAGTTTTTCAGTAAGGAATTTTAAGAATTTTTCAAGAAGTTTGGTATAGCATGGCAGAAGACTACTCCATACACACCTGAGAAAAATGGAGTTGTAGAAAGAATGAAAAATACATTGATGGAAAGGGCAAGAAGCATGCTCAGTGGTGCTAGGTTAGGACAGAAATTTTGGGTAGAGGCAGTGGAGACAACATGTTACCTGGTCAACAAATCACCTTCATCAACATTGGAGGATAAGACTCCATGAGAGGTATGGACTGCTAAGAAACCCTCTCTTTCACATCAATGGGTATTTGCATGTGATGCATATGTACATGTTCCAAAGGAAAAAAGAACCAAGTTGGATAGCAAATCCGAAAAGTACATCTTTATTAGGTATAAGGATGGTTTAAAGGGTTATAAGCTTTGGAACTCGATAACGAGGAAGGTTATTTACAGCCGAGATGTGGTGTTCAGAGAGGTGAAAGATGTTATTAAACATGAAATCCAACCAAAGGAACCTGAGAAGATAGATTTTGCGCTTAAGGAGGAAGAATCAAACTCTACAACAGAGGAGGAATCAAAAGACGAAGAGCCACAAACTCCGAGTGTGAGAAGATCAGGCCGAGAAAGAAGTCAGCCAGAAAGGTATAGTCCATCTGCTTTCTATTCAAATTTTGCTTTATATGTTGCTGATGATGATCCTAGAACTGTGAAGGAAGTAGTAGATTCAGAGGATGGCAAACTCTAGAAAGAGGCCATGCTTGATGAAATGGCATCTTTGCACAAAAATGAGGCTTGGGATCTGGCGGAATTGTCAGTTGGAAAGAATCCCATTGGCAACAAATGGGTGTTAAATAAGAAGACAAATACGGAAGGAAAGGTGGAGAAATACAAAGCTCAGTTGGTAGCTAAAGGTTATTCCCAGGTGCTAGGAATTGATTTTGGTGATATTTTTTTCTCCTATTTCCAAGGTAGCTTCTATTAGATTACTTTTATCTGTTGCTGCTACTTTTGATTTTGAGGTAAAATAGATGGATGTGAAGACAACATTTCTTCATGGCGATCTAGAAGAGGAGATCTACGTGAATCAACCTAAAGGTTTTGAGGTGAAGGGTAAGAAAGAAATGGTATGCAAGTTAAAGAAGTCTTTGTATGGGTTAAAATAGTCACTAAGGATGTGGTATCAGAAATTTGATACATTTATACAGGAACTTGGCTTCACCAGAAGCAAAGAATATCACTGTGTGTATTTTAAATTAATTGGTGACCATGTTATTTATTTGGTCTTGTATGTGGATGATATGTTGCTGGTTGGAATGACAAAGAAATTATCTAGGATTTGAAGACCCATTTTTCCTCCAAATTCGACATGAAAGACCTTGGTGCTGCAAACTATATTTTGGGCATGAAAATTAAAAGAGATCAAACAAAGAGGAAGCTCTAGTTAAACCAGAGGAAGTATGTCGAGACAATATTACAGAGGTTTAATATGCAGGATAGTCAAACAGTGAAGGTTCCTACTATAGGTGTAAAGTTATCTGTTCAACAGTGTCCCAAGACACAAGAAGAGGAAGAGGACATGTCCCATCTTCCATATGCAAGTGCAATCGATAGCCTGATGATGCAATGGTTTGTACTAGACCGAACATTGCACATGCAGTGGGAGTATTGAGCAGGTTTATGTCAAAACCGGGGAAGGAGCACTGGACAACAGTGAAGCAGGTTTTTAGGTATTTGCCTGGTACTAGTGATTATGGTTTGTGCTACCAAGGAAGACCAGGATTGGACAGAATGTTGGATATTTGTGGCTTTGTTGATGCATACTGGGCTGGAGATTTGGATCAGAGAAGATCTACAAGTGGGTATGTGTTTAACCTATTTGGAGGTGCACTCAGTTGGATGAGTAATAAACAATATGTAGTGGCACTATCAACTACAGAGGCAGAATACATGGCAGCCACTCATGCAAGCAAGGAAGCAATTTGGTTGTAGAGATTGTGTTCAAGTATGGGGTTAGTACAAGGAGCTATAAGGATAGACTGTGACAGCCAAAGTGTAATTCTCTTAGCAAAGAACCCTGCATATCATTCAAAGACAAAGCACATTAATGTTCAGTATCACTTTGTGAGGGATATGATAGAAGACAAAAAGGTGTTGCTGGTAAAGGTGTACACTTTGAAGAATACTACAGATGCATTGACAAAATCTGTGAGCTCTGAGAAGTTCTCTTGGTGTAGAGAAACAATGGGTGTTGCAGGGCTGGATAAATGACTAAGCTCTCTTGTGGCCCTCTATGGAAAGAAAACAACAAGTGGGATAATGTTAGGTTGTGTTATATTCTTTCCACGACTAGCCCACGTAGTTAACTAGGGGGTTAGAGGGGGGAAGCCCCCCCTTCGTTGTGCCGATTGCGTAGCGGGGGGAGTCACAGGGGGTTTGAGGGGTGCAGGTAACCCAACTTTATGGGGTCCAGGGCAGCGCCCTAGAAAAATTTATTTTCGGACCCTATATTAGGTTGGGCAGACCTCCCTATGGTTTTGTGCATGATTTTTCACACATGGTTTTGGATGCGATAGGTTTCGATCCATGGTATTGGATGCTTCGGCATGTATAAATATGTATTGTAACATTGAAAGGAACATAATGAAAAATCAAGCTGGTAGTCCTGATTTTGGGATCTAGGGGAAAATCTCTGTGTATATGTGTTTTATGTGTTATGCTCTCGCATTATTTATTTTCTATGTTTTAGAATTCGTATGCAGGTAATTTCTATAAGAGGTTAAAACATACAAAAAGGAGAGGTTTATTTTCTCTCTCTTTCTATGGAATGAAGATAATGAAAGTACAAATAAGAAGGCACTATCTATAGAGTTTCTTGAGACATGTGGCCTTTTAGGTTGCTACATTACACAAATGTGTAAAATATCCTTGAATTGCAGTAGCTCGAATTTACTCTTCTAAGTGGTTAGCAGTTTATTAATTTTCTAATGAATACCGAATAAATTACACTATAATTCGTCACAAATAAATTTTTTGGAAGCTAAATAAAAGTTTTGAACTGAGAAATAGATGCACATAGATAATAAAATGGACGCTATAATTTTTGGACAATAGTCCCCTGAAAAAAACCAAAGTAGAAAACTGGTGTAGTAGATGAGGATTTATTTTATTATTATGTAGTAGGAAAATATGAGTACAATAATCCAGATGCCTCACTATCAATCCTCAATAAATAATCTGACCAAAAATATAATGGATAAATTATGTCCCTTCTATAACAAATCTCCCTCCCACTGGCCTGCTCATTCTCTCTCCCTGACAACTCAACTTGCCTAGAACTCACACTACCTAGCCTGAACAGTTTGTACGATATTTGGAAATGCTCCAAAACTTGTCATCTAGCCCTATCCTGCTACGAGAAAAAATTCATATTGCCTTCCAGAATGTCTTTTAGACCCCTGATAGTTGATCCAACATCTTTCTAGCAATTCCTCCACCGGGACGAGCTAACTTGTACCTCCTATATGGCTTTCTCTACAAAATAATTCAACCTCTCTCCTACTATCTAACACTAGAAAATCCTTGAGAATTCTCTTTTGTTGCTCCCTCAATCACTGATTATCTCCTTCTTTGGTTCAAACTCTTCTTCTTGCTGAATCTCTGGAACTAGAGAGCTCAATTTTCTAAGGAACTCACTCTCCTCATGTCTTAAACGTATTTATCTCCGACTAAGATAATTTGAAACTAATATCATCTCAAACTCGATTTTTGTGATTTTCTAGAGCTTTCTCAATCTTTCTCAAATAATTTTTATTAATTAATCAATTTTCCTAAGTTAGACTTAGGCATTTTTTAATTATTGATCAATTAACTTAATTCCATGGTCTCTAGGTGTTTTATCCTGAAACCTTTACTAGGTTTTAGATATCTTGTGTTCCTTAGCCTCTATGACATAAGTCAAGACTAGAATACATGTCCAATGCTACAAAAAGTTGTTGATTAGTGGTTTTCATTGATGTCAACCCAAGTAGCACCAGGGGCTACCCTGATCTTGCAAGGGCCTTTTGACTTGACAACTTACTCTATTTTGAGTCAAGGATCTTCTAAATTGATTCTACTCATCAAGATGTTTCTGTTGATATATGGCACACCAAGTAATTCTTCATAGTTTAAGAGATATTAATGTTTGAAGTTAGTAACCCCGCTTGGTGGGCTAAAACCCTATGGGGTTGTGGCATGGCATGCATAATTGGTTGTGGTCATTGAATAGTAAATAATTAATAATAATAAAAAGTTCTCCTAAAATCCCTCCAACATTCACTTTTTGAGGACCCTCTCAACTCAAGACATTCATATAAATAATGATCCTCATATCCTCCTCTAGTAGGGATTTTGTGGCTTAAAACAGGTCATCATGGCATTTTCACTATAAAAAAATTTCTGCGAAGCTTCAGAAGTTAGAATTAAAACCCATTTGAGCCTAACTCTTGATGAACCTCTTGACCTGATTTCAGATCTTTGATCGCTTTATTTTCAAGGATATGATCTGAGGAAGTTAGGATTTTGGTGGGCTCCCGAATTCCGTGTCAAACAGGAAATGTTGGGAAAATCGTCATAACTTTCTATCTAGGCATTGAATTAAAATTTCATAAATATTCACAGAAATAGGACGGACTTTAGTTTGTTGAGTAGCATTTTCAGGTTTGAAGGTGGCAACAGTAACACATGGCACTTGGTACAAGTTATCTCTACTGAACAACTCTATAATCAGGTCATTGTGGGAGATTGGGCATAACTGTTTATTGAAGAATCCAAACTTGATCAAACTTAGGGGGTTGGAAAGAGGACTCAAATGTCTACCACAAAATGAAATTGCAGCCCCTAGAGATCCTAAATTTCATAGATACAACAGATTCAATATTGAGCTCCTAGAAGGCAAGACAAAACATGCATTCAAGGATCACTGCAGTAAGGACCACACATCAATAGTCAAGGGTAAGTATCCTACAACAATGTATGTATGATTAGTGTTTGCGTTTGAATTTTGAGTATCATCTTTGGCATATGTTTTTGAAGGACAACGTAAATATATACAATATCTCGGTTATATCTCTATGTCTCTATATTACACATTTTATGCTACATATTCTTGATGCTACACCAAGTTTGCTAAATCTATATGATGTTGTAAGTTCATGTTACTTGTCTTATCATAGTTAATAGAATGTTCTCTATTGTTGTACTTATAACCCGGTCCATCACAAGTCTAGGGTCTATCATCAGTTTTTACTGTTTATATCTTTAGGTCAGTTTTGGATATAGTCTTGCATAGAGTCCAGGTCTATATCAAGAGTGGGAGTCTTTGTCTACTGTTGCACCAAGTCAACAAAAAAGTAACAATCAAACTTTAGGTACGCATTGTAATTTTAATTTGTATTTATTCATTATGATGCACTTACACGTGTTTTGCAGGCAGAGGTAGGTTGAAGGGTATTTCTTTTTGTTTTGGGATTGGTTTTGCCTAGAAAATTTTGCATGCAAGTAGAAGAAGATTTAGTTACAACTTCAAGCAAGAATTCAAGAACAGAACTATAAAATCAAAGGAAGCATTGTAGCAGGACATCCTTTGAAGACATGACAGCCATATGTATATTATGAATAAGTGTCAAGGTGAAGGGTCATCATTGTAAAGTTGAAAAGAGTCATTTGTAAAAGTGTCATCATTGGAAGAGCCAATATTGTAAAAGAGTCAATCTGCCCAGAGTCAAAAAGGCATTATTGGGGGTTATTGGAGTCTCTGTTGGGATGATGTCATGGTTGGGTTGCAGGTCATAGTGTGATTGGGTGTTCAGTCAAAATCATTGTAAATCATATTGTATCGTGGATTGGTTTCCTTGGTATGGGAATCCACACTCTTGTCTCATTTCAGTCATTATAGGATGGGAGGGACATGCTAGGTTGGTGCATGAAGTCGCCTATAGGTTGGAGCCTGTGAACACTTCAGGGTGGTAGGTTGGTCTAGGATGTTGGGGCATCCATTCAGTTGACTACTAAAGAAACCAAGGCATTGGGGCATCCTTCTAGTGGGAGCTGGAGAAGAATGTTTTTCTATAATTCTAGGAAGTTGTTGCTTTCATTTCAGTTGGGGCTGAAGATTAAAGAATTTATTAGAAAAGTGTTCAATGGTTTTTGACCTGGAGGGGGTCTTCTACCTAAAATTATTGTGTCTATTGTGTTCTTTTATTTACTATTATTACTTCATAAACATTAATAATAGTTGAATATTAACTAATGCTCTCAAAATATTTAAAAGTGCTTATTACTAAGAAATATTGATTCACCCCCCTCTCAGTATTTCCAACAATTGGGATTAGATCTTGGTTCCTTCAGTAACATCTTAACCACTGGAAGTCAGTTTTTAGAGCATAGATATGGGAAATTCAAAAAAGCAGGTTACAAGGATTTCAAAGGAAGGTACATGAACAAAATCTGAAGAAAGTGAGTATTGTGTACCAACCCGTGATTTTGATGTAGATAATTACTGGATATGGGAATCCATGATGGAAGTACACTTGCAGGCACATGGAGTATGGGAATTAATTGTTTTTGGAGAAACATCTACCGACGAAGCTAAAAGGTACAATTCAAAGGCCATGAATGTAATTTTGAATGTTTTGCCAAATTCTGTGAAAACAAAAGTTGGTCAATGTTCAACATATAAATATATTTGGGAAAATCTTCATAATCTATATTCAACAAAGAAAATAGGTCAAGATGTTATTGAAAATTTAGATCCTTTTGATTATGATGAAAAAATGGGAGAAATAATTAAAACAAAGTTTCAAAATCAAGTGATTAAGTTGATAAAGGAACTCAAAAGCAAAAAGGAAAAGACAATACTTTTGGAAGCAGAATTGAAGACAACAAAAGAACTCATCAAAGAAAATGAAGAGTCTGAGAAGACGATTAGTAGCCTTAGAAATCAATTGGAATAAATCAAGAATACAGCAACACGAGACCTCAAGAGAGAAGTCCAACAGAAGAAACAAGAACTCAACACAGTGTTTGCAGAGATTATCAGGATCACACAACAGATGCAAGAAGAAAAAATTAAAAGGAAGGAATCTAATCAAAGATAGATATCCATTGTTGACCAAAAACAAAAGGAATTGGAAACATCTCTAGTAGAAATAAGTAGGCTCGGGATTGAAAATGAGAAGCAAAAGGAACATATATAGGTTCTCAACAGAGAGGTAGAGAACATCACTCTTCTCAAGCTACAGTTTGAGGAGGCAGAAAAAAGAAGGAAGATCTTGAAAACATGGTTTCAAGAATATCTTTCTCAAAAGAAAGAATAACTTGATGAAACTCGTGATGAGATCAACAAAATCAAGTGATCGAAAAAATAACACTTACAAGATAAGACATATGAAGAAGCAAAAATGATTGCAATTAAAGATGGTAAAGCTCCAGTTGATGAAGGTGCAAGCTCCACATCTTCGCAGGATGATTCTAAGAACTTGGAAGTTGGTCAAAGTGAAAAGCCAAAGAAGAATGTTACAACTCCAAATAAAAAGATGAAATAAATCAAGAACAAAGAACCACAACAAACTACAACACTGCCTCCAAAGAAGAATGAAAAATATTCCAGGTACAACTATCAAGGCTCATCGCATCTAAATGAACCATTCAAGTACGCACATTTATTTAATGGTTATTTCTCTTTATGTGATAACTATGGACATATGGCTAGGGATTGTGAAGTTTTTGACAGGTATAATTATTATCTGCAAAACCCTAGAAGCAAGTTTGCAAGATCACGAGATAGATTCCACGATGATTTTGCCTTGAGAGAATACATCCTAGATGGGCCAAACATTGAATGTTTCAAATGCCATAACTATGGACATAGCGCTCACATTTGCAGATATCATATGGAATCACCTATGGACAACATTTAATGCTTCAACTATCATAACTATGGGCACGTGGCTTGAGATTACAGGAATAAGAAGGTCTGGAAAAGGAAACAGTTATAGGAAGACGAAGAAGATAACAAGGCTTCAGTAGTTATGCTTTTAGGATTTGTAAAAGCATAAGGTCATAAGGAATTACCAGTTGCTTAAGATAATGACTCAAGTCAAGATGGCCTGTTACATGACTCCATATTTTTAACAATCTAGCTTGTTGACTCCTTAATGTTTGTAGAGGAAGAGTCTATGCAGCAGTATATGATAGAAGTCTACGATTGACAGGAAGGTATTTTGAACAAGATGGAAGTTTCATTACAGGTTCATGGGGAGAAAAGAAGTTGCAGGATTACAGGTTACTAGGAACAAGGCAAGATTGGTTTGCAAAGGATATGCACAAGTTGAAGGAATCGATTTTGAAGAAACATTTGCTCCCATTGCCAGAATGGAAGCTATCAGGATGTTTCTCACTTACGCTTGCTCAAGAAATATCAAGATCTACCAAATGGATGTTAAATTAGCTTTTCTAAATGGTGAATTGGAGGAAGAAGTTTACATTGAACAACTCGAATGTTTTTTGCTTTCTAACAAAGAAGACTATGTCTACAAATTAAAGAAGGCTCTATATGGTCTCAAGCAAGCTCCTAGGGCTCCGTATGATCGTCTTGATAGATATCTACATCAATACGGATTCAAGAAAGGAAGTGTTGATAGAAATATTTATGTGAAAGTGGATCGAGATAACCTAACGATTATCGAGGTATATGTGGATGATATAATCTTTGAGGCAATGATGAAAAAATAAGTAAATACTTTTCCATAAAAATGAAAAGTAAGTTTGAAATGTTTATGTTTGGTGAGCTGACATACTTTTTGGGGCTTCATATTTCTCAGCAGGATAAAGGAAAATTCACATGTCAAACCAAGTACATCAAGGAAATGCTCAAAAAAATCTAGATGGAAGATTGCATGCGAGTCCTTACCCCCATGATAACAGATTGCAAGTTAATCTTAGAATATTCATGAAAGGATGTGGACCAAAGATTGTATAGATCCATGATTGGTAGTCTCCTATATGTGAAAACCTCCCGACCTGATGTGATGCAGGCAGTTGGACAAGTAGCAATATTCCAAGCAGCACCAAAAGAATCTCATATTATTGTTGTCAAAATAATTCTTCGATATCTTAAGGGCACAACAGAATATGGTCTATGGTATCCCAAAGGAAATGATCTGGTTATCCAAGTAGATTGGTCAGGAATTGTTGAAGATCATAAGAGTACCAGTGGAGAGACATTCTATCTAGGTGGTTGTCTTGTTTCGTGGTCAAGTAAAAAGTACTCTTCAATCTCGATATCCACAACAGAAGCATAATATACTGTGGCAGTAGCTTCTTGTACACAAGTTCCTTGGATGAAGTGAAATTTCCAAGATATTCAAGTAAATTTTGATGAGCCTATTTCCATATTTTGCAACAACACTAGTGCCATCAGTATCTCCAAGAATCCTGTGATGCATTCCAAAACGGAGCACATTTTGATTAAATATAATTTCGTTAGAGAGGAGGTTGCCGAAAATAATATCAAGCTTGAATATGTTAGCACAAAGGAACAAATAGTTGACATCTTTACCAAACCATTACCTCATACAGAATTTGAGTATCTTTGCCAAAAGCTTGGTATTCTCCCAAGTTTTCATTAGACTCTTTCTCTTATCTACTCGAGTAGAAAGGGGGAGTGGAGGTGTGTACAGGTCAACAGGATAGTTGTTTGTCAGGGGGAGTTACCCTTTTCCATTGATGACAAAGGGGGAGAGAATTGTTGGGTGTAGGAATTTCACTTAAGAAAACTCCTCAACACTTAATTATCAACCTGGGGGTTTCGTAAACTTAGAGATGAATGCTAGAAGTGGTATTAACTTTTCCTATTCTTAATCCTACTTCTTAAAGGAAATGTTTACAGAATCAGAAAGAAAAAAAAATCTTTAAAGGTAACCAACACCAAAGCAACTCTAGTGCTAGAATATAAAAGAACAATTTGCAAGTAAATCAAGTAAAGGAGTTTTCATACAATAGAAGCAATCTTAAATGCTGGAAATAAATGCTATGTTTATATTTAGATAGATGGCTAACAGTCTGACAAGTGGGCCCTTATAGAGATCTGTTTTCCTTTTGATCTTCCTTCTACACAAACAACCTGTTGTTGTACTATTGCAATTTGCTTGCACTAGTGTAGGTATAGTGCCGCTCTGTAAAAGTATATTTTACCTCCATTACTGAAGATTTATGTCTTTGTGGAGGTGCTCTAAGCCTTGGGGCTTAGATCACTCTATTTCTGTGACAAGAGACCAGCTCTTGCACCAAGGAAGAGTTTCCTTCACCAAGTTTCTAATTTATTTTTGAAAAGATTGAAAGACGTGCTGAAAAAGAATTGCAATTACAAATGAAATTCTCAGATAAATTATCTATGGAAAAGAAATGTTTTAATTAATTAAATCTTGCAAAGGAAGTAAACTTCATGAAGTGAAAACAACTCGAAGTAATCAAAGCAATAGCCTAAGTGACCTTACATGTATTATCTAACTTCGGCAATCCACTTAAAGTATTTATGTTCCTTGGTCATAAAGCATAAAATGAAAGTATAACGTGTCTATGATAAATTCACACAATTGTTCTTAGATCCTTCAAAAATATACTTTTAATGCTAAAGACAATTACTGAAATTAACAACCCATTTTCTTGCGAGAATAATTGAAATGAAAATCAAGGAAAGAAATGTAATTTTTGCGATAAAATAAATGACTGAACTGGAATGTGGGAAATCACATGCACTGGTACAGGAAAAGGGCTTCCTGCATGATCCAAGCAGAAGCAAATTGAGATAAGAATTGCGAGTAAAGAAATGCGAGAAAGGAATTATAGAAAATAAATAACTCAATTAACTCCCAAGCCACGGATCCGTTTCACACTTAACTCCAAAATAGATTTAAATCAGAACTTCAGAAATAAACATAAATTTGTTCACACCACGCAACTGCAAAGGGAAATATCCACACAGTCTTTCCAAATAACGAAAGCACAAGGGTAAACGAGCTGGGTTGGCTGGGCCCTAGCCAACCAACTCGTTTCCCTTTTAAGAAACAAACAGATTTAGCACTCATGGTGATTCCTTGTATTACTTGATTAGCAAATGTACATAGTAATGCAAGTCCAACCCCAAAGCTAAGGGTGATACCATATTACATAGAAAATGAAATTACAGTCTAAGGATCGCTAACTAGTTCTACCTACAATCTATATTTTATACATCCTTTCGGCCTTAGCCGTCTTCCACTAATTACAATCATTTTCTTATTCAAGCCTTTTGGCTTAACAAATTAATAACTGAACATTACAAAATCAGCTAACAGTTATAATGGAACATGTACTTCGTTGGTCATAGACCATCCTTGGCAAACATCCCTGATTGTGCGCCACCGATATCCATCCTTAGTTGATCAACAACCGAACTCGGAGTTATGGATCAAAACGTCCTCGTGGAAAGATTCAGCTCATGGAAATCTCGGACCAATCATCGTGGTGATGTAGGAATGTGCATGCACTGATCATACTAACTCATAATTAACACTAAGTTCCTCAATTACTTCTAGGAAATTATCATAAGTTACAAGAGGTACTTAATAGGCATGAAATCTATGTAAAAATGATTAATAAAGCACTTTAATAAATCTTAATGTAAAATACGAAGCATATGTAGGAATAGGTAGTTATCTTGGACTAGTGTAGGAAAGAGAGGTTTAAGTTGAGATAAAACAGAGGTTAATGTTTATAGAAATGGGGTAAAAATAGGGCAATTTGGGACACCAACATCCTCCCATCCCTAATTGTTGTGTGTCCTCACACAAAATTTTACAAAAAAATCCTCAAAAATGGGTGGCCAGCTCTCAACCCTGAACTTCAATGCTTATTCCTGCTTTCACTATCTTCGGCTTTTTCCCTCAGGCTCTTCTCAGTTGATTCGTCACCTTCTTGAGGCATTTGTAGCATTTGGAAGCCCGATACTTCCACACTTTTACTTGCTGCTTCTACCTTTTTACCTCTACAAGTAGCTCCACCTCACTTTGTTTCTGCCAACTTTTTTCCTTCATGACCTAGTTCAAAGCCTCCAGGTCATGAACTTACTGCTCCAATTCTACTATTCGACTGTTGAGGTAGAGAGTAGAGGGTGTTGTGCTAAGATCTTCAGGTGTAAATGTCTTCTTTGCAACGGACTCGAAATAGGTCCCATCATCGTCAAGGTCAAGGCCATCAAATGTCTACATTATGACATCGCTGAGGGTTTCTACACTTGGGGTTTCCTTGTCACTGAGGGTTTTGATACCCTCCACAATCTTCGTGCCAAGGGTTTCAGTACCTTGTGCACTCAACTCCTCAGGGTTTTTAATGCTCTGTTCTTCCGATTCCTCAGGGACTCAGTAGCTTTTCCATCCAAACTAGCAGGGGTCTCATACCCTATCCTTCTAAAATAGTAGGGGCTTTTCCCTAAAACAGAGGGGGTTTCAGTACCCCGTTCCTCGAAAGCACCAAGGATTTCAATGTCTGGTTCACTGAAATTATCGAGGGTCTCTATATGTTTCTCTTCTTCATCTTCATGACCCTTTGTTTTGACTTCACCGGTACTCGGTGTCGTCTTCCTCTTCCTTAATTTGCTGACAAAAATTTACAACAATACATCATCTTTCGCGTTCTCTTCATCTTCCATAGTTTGTGCTGTTGCATCTGCAAGCACAGAGAGATTATGAACTTTAGGGGAAACTTGGGGTGATTCGTCAATTATAATCAAAGAGCTCGACTGGTTCATCCCTTGGGAGAAAGTCTTCCTCCTCATCGAGGTTCTAGTCTTTCTCTTCTTAGCCGAGGGTGAATTACTTTTGATAGCCTTCTTCTTTGCTTACACTGGTGTGCTTTCCTCTTTCCGCTCGGAAGGAGACAATGTCTCTGCTTTCCTTTTCTTACTTGTATTCATGCTGGCAGACTTCTCTGTACTCCTTGCTCGAAACTCCTTTAAGAATGCTTCCTAATTTACTCCTTTTTCTTCCAACTTCTTCTTAACCAGAATCGTGATAAGCCCATGATGGTAGAGCTTGTTTGAAACTTGGCTTGTGTTTCCATTCTGCATGCCCTTCACCATTTTCTCAAGACTCCTAAGTAGGTAGTAAGGGAAATTAATCAATTTTCCCGACTCAAAGTGTAGCAACAACCGAAGGTGATACATGAATGCCAATGTATAGCGTCCCTCTCCAGTCACAAATTTTTGCAGTATGAACAGGAGGTCTCGCCACTTCCCAATCATGGTGCTCTGCGGAAGTCCTTTCCTCCAGTCAACCTTAAGCTTTTTTTCAACCATGAACCAGTGCCATCATTTCTTCCCGAGCCGCTCCTTTTTAAACCAATGCTCTCATGTAAGTGGCAAGCCTATAGCTTACGAGATAGACTCCTATGTAACTTTGAACTTCAATGATCCAACCTTGACTCAGCCTTCTTTGAATGTCCATGCGAACTCCAGTACCACAACCATGTTGAACCCATCGAACTTCTATAAAAATTGTAGGAACCCGGATTCTTGCAATAGTGCAAGACTGTTCTGGTACTCTGCAATTTTCTCCATCTCCTGCAAAGACAATGGCTCACTTCTAACGGGTGCCATTTCAAACTGCACTTCACTCTTTCGGACCACACCCTCGAAGGAATTCCAGTGAGTGACACCAACACTCTGCCAAGAGGTTTATTCCAGAGGTTCTTCACCCTCCATCTTTTCAGTCCCACTCACCTGGTCATAATGAAAAAAACTATTCGTACTAGCCACAGATTCGTATCAACCCGCTGCAGGTAAGTCATAATGATTGGGTGGAGTGGAGGTTTATGCGGTGGTGGTGCAACAGTTACAATGATCGGGTTACGGGGTAAGGTAATAATGGACAAGCAATGCAAAATTATTTCAAGGAAGGTGAATACAGGCTATCTGAAAACATTACTATCCCATAGTATGCCTCGTAATTTAATCAATATGTGCTTCAGCACTTATTACACACCTTGCACTTTAAATATTTTTCCTAAGTCAGTAAATGATGAAACATAGTATTAATTGAAACGTGAAACACTCTTGGACTATGTGAATTTTACTTGCTTTCACAGTCAGCTACATCCCTGCACTAAACCTGCTTGCACTACACTGCGCTTGCATTGCGCATCTTGCGCCGGGGACTTTTACCAAAGCAAAAAATCTGATAGAACATAATTATGTAGTTGGACTTAAAAAAAATTGCCTCATTATACAAGAAAAATGTATTCACCATCCTTTGGTGTTTCACGAGCATACCTTCTGTATTGATTGCATCAAATTCTGCAATCAATTTATGAGTGAATAAAGAAGTGGGAAAGGGGGTAAAAAAAAATAGAATGGGAAGGCACATTATAGCAGGGATTCCTGAAACAATATCACCAAGAGGGATAAACAAAACGGGATGTGGGAAAAAAAATTCAAGGGAAAAGAGGGATTTTACGAAATCAGGCAAGGGTAGTTTCTTAGAAGAAAGAGAAAGGTAATTCATTGGGGATTTTAGTAAAGAAACTAGTGGAAATTTTCTAAATAGGAAATAGAAGAAAGGAAAAGTTTTTACCTTGAAATTTGCCTGCACTGGTGTAGGAAAAAATAACTACAGCGGGAAGTAAGTGTTTACTTGCATAAAAATGTCCATGCTAGTTACCTAAAACTTGGGTAAGTGCCCGGTTTCGTGAACCTGCTTCTTCTTGGTGGCGGCCAACATATCTAAAAATCAAGTAACATTCCCTTTTCATTTAGAATTTCAATCTTCCTTCCATCATGCTAGTTTTCAAGATGATCCTTCTGCAATTATGTCAGTCAACTAATTTTCATAATTACAAGAATTTTTTTTCTTTTTATACTTTTTATTTTTGTCATTTTTTTCATTTTATTTTTCATTTTATTATTTTTTTTTCCAATGAGGACAAGAAGGAATCAAATCTTCAACAGGTTGTTCTTACCACCTGCCAACTCCTTTCCAAAGGGGCTGAAAATATACCTTGAATCTATGCTCGTTTACCAAGAACACATAATTTTGTCCATCAATAGTTTTTATTTCTACTGCTCCATTTTTTAACACTTTGACCACCTCATAGGCTGCCATCCAGCGTGTATGGATTTTTCCTTTAAAATATTTGAACCTAGAATTGTAAAGGAGTACCAAATCACTTGGTTGGAACTACTTCTTCTGAATGGACTTGTCATGCCATTTCTTGCATTGTAGTTGAACCAAGATGTTCTGTTTAACAACATCCCTTCGAAATTCATCTAACTCGTTTAACTGTAGAAGATGTTATTGTTGTGCTTCAGAGAGATCTAGCCCTAATTGGACTACCGTTCTGAGAGACTTGATTTGGAATTCTATGAGCAATAGGACTTGTTTTCTGTACAACAGCTCATATGGTGTGTGTCCTATGCTGTTTCTCCAAGTGGTTTAATAGGCCCACAATGCTTCCAGTAATTTGGCAGCCCAATCCTTTCTATGCATATTTACTATCTTGGTGAGGATGGACTCAATCACCTTATTCGTAGACTCCACCTGACCATTTTGTTGTGGGTGATATGGTGTAGGTTTCTAGTGTCGTATCTTATACTGCTCCATCACACCCTGTACCAAATTAAAAATAAACTGCGGTCCATTGTTAGAAACAATTTCTCTAGGAACACCAAATCTAGTAAAGATTTCAGTAAAAAGAAAATCAACAACAACTCTTTCAGTAGCAAAAGAAACAACTTTAGCTTCTACCCATTTCGTAACAAAATCTGTACAAACCAAAATATGCTTTTTATTTGATGATGCTGGATTTATTGGTCCTATGAAATCAATGGCCCATTTTTCAAAAGGCTCAATCATAACTTGAGGACATAAAGGCATTTCATTGGTTTGATTAGGCTAGCCAATTCGCTGACAGCTATCACATCACTTGACATATTGTTTTGAATCCTTAAACAAGGAAGGCCAAAAATAGCCAACTCGTAACACTTTGTATGCAATCTGCTTATCAGCGAAGTGACCCCCACAAGGTTCATCATGGGAAAATTTTAAAATATCAAACACTTCTTCCTCTCTTACACATCTACGGATAATGAGATCTGCTCTGGTGTAAAAGAGGTCTCCTTGGATCCAGGAATATGCAGCACTTTTCTGAATGATATTCCACTTTTCACGAGTGGATAAGTGAGGTGGTAATTTTCCAGTGACTAAATAGTTAGCTATGTCAACAAACCATGGGGATTTTGTTGACACGGCAAAAATATGTTTGTCAGGAAAATCATCATCAACAGGAATTGCTTCACCAAGATTATTTAACCTTGAAATATAATATGCTACTACATTTGACTTTCCTAGTTTATCAGCAATAGTAGTATTAAATTCCTGTAACAATAGTAACCACCTAGTCACTCTACTGCTAGTTAATGGCTTATTCATTAGATATCTTATTTTGGAATGCTTAGTATTACAAAGACTTCATATCTTGTAATATAATCTCAAAATTTATTAATAGAAAAAATTACATCTAAAAACTCTTTCTCAGTAACCGTATAATTAAGTTCGGCAGTTGACAATTTTTTACTAATGAAATAAATAGGATAAGATTGTTTGTCTTCTTCTTGTCCTAAAGTTGCGCCAATAGTAGTATCTGAGGCATCAGAGGAAATATGAAATGGCAGGGATGAGTTTGGTCCTCTCAAAACTAGTGCCTGGACTAATTTTTCCTTCAATGTCTCAAAGGAATGTTGGCAAGCTGTGGACCAAGAAAACTCACTATCTTTAGTCAAAAGTCGGAAAAGGGGGGTAGCTATCCTTGACAAATTCTCAATGAATCTCCTATAGTAGCTCGCATGTCCTAGAAAACCTCTCACTTCCCTTGGATTTTTGGGTATAGTGAGACTCAAAGTGACTTCTATTTTTGCAGGGTCAACCTGGATACCTTTTTCAGAAATAAGATGGCCAAGAATGACTCCCGCCTTGCACATTAATCTGCATTTCTTGAAACTCAAGGTGAGATAAGCTTCTTGGCAATGAAGAATCACTTATTCTAAATGCTTGAGGGCTTCCTAAAATGAATCACCAAACATAGAGAAGTCGTCCATATAGATTTCTACACACTCAAGGTCAGCAAAAATAGCTAAGACTGCCCTCTGAAAGGTAGCCGGGGCATTACATAACCCAAAGGGCAACACTTGGTAAGCGAATGTACTCCATGGACATGTAAAAGTAGTTTTGTTTTGATCCTCAAGTGCTATTTGTATCTAGTTATATCCACTAAAGCCATCTAGAAAAGAAAAGTACTTCTTACCAGCAAGGTATCGAGTGCCTGATCGATGAAAGGAAGGGGGAAGTAATATTTGTGAGTGGCTTTATTCAATTCTCTTTAGTCAATAAAAATGTGCCATATCCCATCTTTCTTCAGGACTAATACTAATGGAGAGATCCAATGGCTGTTAGAAATGGGATAGATAAAATCAACATCTAAGAGTTTTTTCAATTCTTCCTTTACAACATCTCTTAGAGTTGGGTTCATTCACCTTTGGGGTTGTCGGACAGGTTAGGCTCCATCCTAAATATAGATATGGTGTGTACAATTTTCAGGAGGGATGCCTTTCATATCTTCATAACCTCATGCAAAGGCATCGAGATGGTTTCACAAAAAATTCACAAGCTGCTCTTGTTGAGAATGATCCAAGTTTGAACTTATATACAAGGATTTACCTGGACTAATCTCAACAAGAGTAGTATCAGGTTCAAGAGTACACAAAGGTGTCACTAGTGATGGTGGTGATGGAGGTAGAGAGCCATATCTTTCCTGAAAATCTAGACTAAAAATCTGACTCAATGACTCAAAAGTAGGCATGGTGTCTAGATTGTTCAATAAGTCTTGAATCTCACCCTCTTACGAGGACTCAACATTCTAATTTATCAAGGAAATAGGTTGAGTCTCCTCATCACTCTATAGTCTAAGCATAAAGTGTCTTGGAGCTCCTGAATGGATCTAGCAGGTGGATATAAGGTGGCCTTTCTCCTGGAATCTCCATGGGAAATATACATATCACCAGAACAACATCCAATATAAGCATCGACCGTAGCAAGCCATGGTCGTCCCAAGATGAAGGGATGCCCTCTGTTGAAAATAGGAACAAGAAATGCTAAAAATAGAAGTGCTAAAAATAGCACTACTATAAATATCATTTTGAGATACATTCAAATTTTAGTTAGTCGCTGAACTAAAATTGAGAATTAAAATTCGAATTTGATCTTAGCAGTTGTTTGTAAAATAATTAATTAATTCATATTCAGTTAATTAGTTGTAGGAAATCAAACATGAAGTCTATGTGAAGACATGCAACAGTTTCTCCATTGATTGAGGAAGTTATCCCTTGATTAAGGAGATCAGCATGAGTTGTAATTAGTTAGCTCAGTTATCTGAGTTAAGTCCAGTTAGATTAGTTCCAACAGTTTGCGGAAATGATTATGAGTTCAGTTAGTTAATGCATGCATGCATGTAACTTCTGCACTTCAGATAACTAAATATTCTCTCATAAATAACTCATGTACATGTCAGTTTAGTCAAAGACCCAATTGAGATCAGATGATGGAACAGTGTACTATTAGTTGCAGGAATATTCCATTGAGGATATCTCTTGCATGCATAAGGAATTCATTCCTTGGACATTGTGCAGTTAATTTTGAGTTTGATGAGTGTGTGATGAGGCCAATTCACATAGGTGGCAGCATTGGACCCCAGGAGAAATTATGCAAGGAAATAGGAGGCTTGGAGGGCTAAGGGAAGGCATATGTTGTTTCTATTCAGTCTATGAGTAGCATTGAGGGATTGTACTGGGAGCTAGATAGCCTGTGAGGTAAAGCTTTGTGTAATTTGGACATATTTCCACTTGTATGATATTACATAGATCAGAGTTTTTAGCTGAGGCTTTCCCCAGAGTATTCTTATGTGTTCATGTGTGATTGCTTTCTCATTCTTAGTTATATGTGTTCTATTTGATCTTGCTCAAAATCAATTAAGCTTCCGCAAGTTTGTTGTAGAAGTAGATCTTGTATTTTGCTTTAGTATATTGCATAAACTGTTGATCTACAGTGGGAAATTCTACATGGTATTAGACCAAAGGTGATCAAAGCGAAGAACCATATACAAAGAAGGGAGAAGTTTTAAGTTCAAAGTTCCTGATTATAGAAATCAAATTCTTATCACATCTCAAATTTCACCAATGGCATTCAACGGTTTAGGACTCGAGTATGCCCTTGATGGCAGCTCGAATTATATAGTTGGGAAGGATCGCGTGGAAGTAGTATTAGAGGACAACGGTCTAAATGACTTCATTGATCAAGAAGTCTCCAAGCCGGTAGTAGTTAATTCTATAGAATTGGCAGAATGGAAGAAATGTGGCTAGAGCGAGGAGAATCCTTCTCGAGGGAGTTCAAGACCACATAGTCTCGAGTCTCCATGGGAAGGAGACATTGTTTTAATGTAGAAAAAGTTGAAAGATCTATATCAGAATAGCAGCGATCATAGGAGGCTGGTTCTGAAATACAAGCTTCAGAAAATCAAGTGTGGAAAGGGCGACATAATCTCTACATATCTGAACAAGCTCACCACTTGCAGGGATGAGCTTGCAAGTGTAGGTATCACGACAGCCAATGATGACATGGTGAGTCTTGCTCTCCTCGGTCTTCCTAAGAGCTAGCATAGCTACCAAGACTTGGTAAATGGAAGAGAGAAATTGCTAGATTGGGAACGACTTTGGTCAGATTTAATGTAGGAGGAGATAAGAAGAAGCACTAGAGATGGATTTTCATCAAAGCAATATGATGAAGAAAATCTTGCCTTAGCGAGTAAGGCGAGGAAAGGGAAAGGGAAGGCATCCCATTCCAAATCTGGTTCTTCCTATGGTGGGAAGAAGTTTGACAAATCAAAAGTTTGATGCTTTGATTGTCATGAGGTGGGAAATTATGCTACGAATTGTCCACAAAAGAAATCCAAGAAGGGATCCTCGAAGGGATCAGATGGTGAGGCACTGGCCTCACAATTTGAGTTGGATTTCTCTCTCATCGCATGCATGGTTTCATCCATGGTGGGATGTGTTTGGTACCTACAAAGTGGAGCTTCGTTCCACATGACCGACGACAACAATCTTTTCAGTACCTTGGAGGAGAAGGATCTCCAGATGCGGATCAAGATGCGCAATGATGGAAAGTACCATGTTTCAAGTGAAGGTATAGTTGTGTTTCAGAGGGAGCATGGAGCTCCTCTCACCCTGAGTGATGTAAAGTATGTACCAGGTCTGAAGAAGAATCTTGTGTCCATTGCTATGCTAGAAGACAAAGGCTATGATGTAGTCTTTAGTAAAGGAAAGGTATTCCTGAGGCATATCGGCACTGGACAGATCAAGAGGATTGGGATTTGAGTAAAGAGTCCCAACAAGATGGAGGTAGATGATTATGCTGCATTGAGTTCAAAAGCAGAGTTGGTGCAGAGCCAAGATGTTGGCGAGCTATGGCATAGAATATTGGGCCACTTGCACCATGGAGCCTTGAAGATCATGCAGTAGATTTCTACTGGACTTCCCAAGGGAAAAGTGGATCAGACAGGTACATGAAAAGGTTGTACCTTGGGTAAGTATGCGAAATATTCCTTTCAGGATCGAGACAGTAGGGCTAGAGCAATCCTAGAGTGAGTTCACACAGATGTTTGTGGACCATTCTCTACAATCTCCACCACTAAACAAAGGTACTATGTTATTTTTATTGATGATTTTTTTTGTAGATGTTGATCTACTTTGTGAAAAAGAAGGATTAGACCTTCTTGAGGTTTTGTGAGTTTAAAGCCTTGGCGGAGAAAGAATATGGAAAGAAAATAAAGGCCTTGCATAGTGACAATGGTGGAGAGTATGTCTCCCAATAGTTTAAGAACTTTTGTGCTGCAGAAAGAATTAAATGGGCGTTGACGACACCCCATAACCCACAGCAGAGTGGGGTGGAAAAAAGGAAGAATAGATCGATTGTGGGAGAAACTCGAGCAATGTTGCATGACCAAAGCCTACCACTTCATTTGTGGGTTGAGGCATGCAATACAACAGTATACTTGCATAACAAAAGCCCGTACTATATACTGGGAATGAAGACACCTATGGAGGCCTTTTTTGGGAAGTGACCAGATGTGAGTCACTTCAAGATATTTGGATCATTGATTTATTTCCATGTGACCAAATATACCCAGAAGAAGCTAGATCCAACAGCTGAGTTGGGGATACTTGTGTGGTACACTGGTACACTCCACAACTATCGAGTGTTCCTACCTACCAGTGAAAGAACAGTGGTATGCAGAGATATGAAGTTCAATGAGTAGAAAGCCATGCAAGTATCACTTGTTGAGTCTTCCAGAGATGGGCAGAAACACTCAAGGGAATTTGACAAGTTGATGTTGGATGCACGTGAGAATGTGGGATAACCATCTTCTCAGTGCAGACAAAGGAGGTCACCCGAGCAGTGCACTAGTTACATGGCCCTGGTTGGGGAGTGTATAGAGTCTGAACCTTCTTCATTCGAGGAGGCAGTGCAACAACCAGTCTAGGTTGATGCTATGTAGAGGAGTATGACTCTATCGTTCGGAACTATGTTTAGGATGTTGTCCCAAGACCTCAGGGCAAGTCAGTGGTGAGTTCCCAGTGGCTTTACAAGGTAAAGCAGGTAGCTGATCGCAATGTTGAGAAACATAAGGCAATATTTGTTGCCCGTGGTTTCTCACATGTCGAGGGGATCGAATACATTGAGAATTTTGCTCCTGTATCAAGGTACTCATCTATCAAAATGATGTTGGCACTATAAGCTCAGATGGTTTGGAAGATCCATCATATAGATGTGAAGACCGTGTTCCTCAATGGGAAGATTGAGGAAGAGGTGTACATTGAGCAGCCAGAAGGTTTTGACACCTTTGATCGTGAGTCGCATGTGTGCCGACTCAAGAGGGCTTTGTACGGGCTGAAGCAAGCACCTCGTGCTTGGTACACCAGGATCGACAACTATTTCATCGGGTTGGGCTTCACCAAGAGTGAAGTAGATGCTAACCTTTACCACATCATGGTAGAAGGTAAGCCATTGATCATTGTTCTTTATGTCGATGATCTAATTTTGACAGGTGATGATCAGTTGATCAAGTCTTGGAGTTTGAGATGAAGGACATGGGTCTCATGCACTACTTTCTATGCATGGAAGTGTGGCAAAAGGATGGGGAAGTGTTTGTGTCTCAAGGCAAGTATGCCAATGAGATACTTAGGTGGTTCCACATGGAGAAGTGCAAGCCCATGCAGACTCCTCTAGCTGGTAACTGGAGGAAGGAGGATGCTACTTTAGGTGAGGTAGTAGCTGCTACTATTTATCGACATCTTGTGGGTTCATTAATGTATCTAGTGAACACATGACCAAACTAATGCTTTGTGGTGAACCAGCTGAGTCAAGCCATGGTTCAGCCTACCAAGCTGTTTTGGAAGGCAACGAAGCATAAGCTGAGATACCTCAAAGGCACATCTCAGTATGGATTGTGGTATAGACAGACAAAGGGAGTCAAGCTTCAGGGCTTCATAGATGCAGATTGGGTAGGGAGTCCATTAGACTGAAAGAGCACTTCTGGAGGAATCTTCAACCTTGGTTCAGTTGCAGTTTCCTGGTACAACAGGAAATAGAGGTCAGTTGCACTTAACTCAGTAGAGGTTGAATACATGGCTACTAGTCAGGCAGAATGCAAGGCCATTTTGATGCGGAAGATTCTAGTGGGATTGTTTGGTCAGAGGATGGGTCCAACTATGATCTACTCTGATAATCAGAGTTGTATAAAACTCTCTGAGAATCTAGTTTTTCATGACAGGTTCAAGCACATTGATATCCAATATCATCATCTTCGAGACTGTGTGATGAAGAGGATCATGTTCTTGCTGTATGTTTCGACCGAGGAACATGATGCAGATATTTTGACTAAATCATTGTCAAAATGCAAGCTCGAGTTCCACAGAGACAAGATTGGGGTGGCTGATAATCCATTTCTTGTTAAGAGGGAGTGTTGAAAATAGCAACAAGAAATGCTAAAAATAGAAGTGCTATAAATAGCATTTCGGGATATGTTCCAATTTTAGTTAGTCCCTGAACTAAAATTGAGAATTAAAATTCAAATTTGATCTTAGCAGATGTTTTTAAAATAATTAATTAAGTCATCTTGAGTTAATTAGTTTTAGGAAATCAAACATGAAGTCTATGTGAAGACATGCAACAATTTCTCCATTGATTGAGGAAGTTATCCCTTGATTAAGGATATTAGCATGAGTTGTACTTTGAGTTGTAATTAGTTAGCTCATTTATCCGAGTTAAGTCCAGTTAGATTAGTTCCAACAGTCTGTGGAACTGATTGTGAGTTCAATTAGTTAATCCATGCATGCATGTAACTGTTGCACTTTAGATAACTAAATATTCTCTCATAAATAACTCATGCATGTCAGTTCAGTCAAAGACCTAGTTCAGATCAAATGATGAGACAACGTACTATTGATTGGAGGAATATTCCATTGAGGATATCTCTTGCATGCAGAAGGAATTCATTCCTCGGATATTGCGCAGTTACTTTTGAGTTTGATGAGTGTGTAATGAGGCCAATACACACAGGTGGCAGCGTTGGACCCTAGTAGAAACTGCGCAAGTAAATAGGATTCTTGTTGGGGGGAAAAGTATCTAATGCAGAATGCCTCTATCCCACTCTGAAGGTGATAGTACTTCAGCAACAACTGAATGCAAAGCTATTCAAAGTTTCTTCTTTATGAGATGAGAGAGGGAAGAAAAGGATGATCTACTAACCGTTATCTTGCGCTAATAGTCGATCCAGTCTTCACTCCTTGCTGCTTGCTCCTAGCTCTTTGCCCTTTCACCGGCCCAGCTACCCACGGATCTTGTAAAAGCACAAGAAAAGGAAACTACAAGAAGCATACATCCATAATCGATTATAGGATTAGCATAAATCAAATATACAAGCATCTATTCATCATAAAGACACATGCATATAGAAGAACCTCAAATACTTTATTGATAATAGAAGTAAAGTTCTGAGAGAGTTACAACCACAATGGGCCCAATCCAGCAACACCTCCCAGCTGAAAGAAATCTCCTCTTCACCTCCTTCAAGCAAAACACCCAATAGCTCTATACACAAACCAACAACACTTCCTTACTTGCACAAAATTCCAGCCTCCCTAGACCTCATGAGAGAGCTCTATATATAGGAGATTTGGAGAAAGGATGAGTCATCTTGAGACTGGCCTGAAGTTGACTTGTGTCCTCTCCCACTTTAGTTAATCTTCAGTTCTTGAGTCCACTTGGAGAATCTTGCTTCCACTTGGAGATCAAGACCCTCTTACTCATCATAGGGCGAATTCCTTGAACCAAGTGTCAGTTTGGAAGCTTCCTGGGCAGTTGACACCTTGCAAAATGACTGTGCCACTTGGCCAATCTCGCCCAGCGCAGGTAGCCTTCATTGATTTTGACCTTCAGCGCAGGTACAAGGAGGAGCAGTTGACATTCAGCGCAAATGCTCAGTGGAGCAGTTGACATGATCCAGAAATAGCCTGTTTTTGAGTGTTTTCAGGTGGAGAACTGATTTTCAGTGTTGTGGTTTGCAGACCTTGTTCCTCTAAGGGTAAGAACAACATGTTTAGGGACTTTGGATCCCTCAGATTATTGACATTTCATGCTCCATGTTGTTAGGCACAAAAATGTCTATAACAGTTGCCCCCTAAAGTATGAGGTCGTTTATTGGGTGAAATGCTTTATTAGGAGGATCCGAAGTTCATTCAATCGCTGAGAGGTGCCCTGCAATAAAATACAATACAATACATTATTTTTCATTCTGCTTTCATGATCTAGCTGAGGCGGGCATTCCCATGCTCAGCTTTATAAATTCATTTTGGTACACATAACAGACGACCGTCTGATAATAGACTGATAATTCTCTGCTGAAATTATCATCCTTTGAGTAGGATGATCATCTGTTGCAATGATGTACATATCAAATGTCTTTATATTTCCTGAATATATATCGCAGCCCGGATGGATGAAACTAGATCCAGGGTCTTCAATCTCGTTCGATCTTCACTCTAAGTACAAGTCGATCCATGTGAGAATTTCGCTGAAGTCGAACATGGAAAGACATCGCTTGATTACCGGTCAATAATGTAAACCGTTAACAAGCGCGAGAGGAATCACCAATAATGACAATGACCCTCAAGGTACTACAGTACAATTCACGTGGTGTGAATAAAGGACTTGGTGTCGAACACCGCGCAAAATCTTCTGGTCGAAGGTCATTGATGTATACCTGTCGCTGGAAGTGAGAAACTTGCCATTGAGGCATGCAAGCTTCAAAGTACTGGGGGGGTGTTCCTAGATCAACTTCTTGGATAATGAGCTGAAGTCGACAAGAAGCGATCCGTCAAAGGAGGGCCTTAATGAATCCCACATCAGTGACACGGAACGGAGCTAATGACTTTAGTGGAGGTGAAAACAATCTGTGAAATATGATTCAGGGTGGCGATCATGGGTGGATGAAGGATAATGTATGGCAGTGGATGGGACACGGTTGACTCTTTCTGAACACATCTCTTGAACATATAACGACACTGATGTGATGGATCGGTAGCATTACCCCAAATACGGATGGTTTGGCGCAGACCATGGTGATGAGACCGGTGAATGAAACAACCCAACCCGATGTGATACGGAGGACAAAGTATCATGTTCAAGAGCGACTTGCTACCATCAAAGCTTTGAGGTTCTCCCAATTTTTCCCTAGTCATTTCTGACCAGTACCTCTTTATTTTTGTCAAGCTTGAGGAGGATAACATATGCTTGTTCTATAACCTGCCCTTCGGGCAAGCCCATCGCTATGTTTTAACGAGCCTAGCGATAGGGAAACTCGTTCTCGTCTAAAGACAAGTTTGTTGCTATTTAATCATTTTAACG
Organism: Pinus tabuliformis; assembly: GCA_031772625.1. Lineage (NCBI taxonomy): Eukaryota > Viridiplantae > Streptophyta > Pinopsida > Pinales > Pinaceae > Pinus > Pinus tabuliformis. Next base: position 601,704,452 of record CM062813.1, on the reverse strand, counting down.
AGTCTAGCGACAAAGACAACTCGGTCCTTTTCATTTTTAGAGAGTCTGAAAAGGTACAGAAAGTTAACTCCAAAATTCCTTTTTCGTCATCTAATCCCTTAAGTCCGAAAAAGTATAAAACAATACAAAAGGGATGAATTTTCGATAACTTTAACGAGCCGAATAAAACAAGCGCTCGTCCTTTTTGTGCAATAATCCCTCAGGTCCAAAAAGATTAAAATCTAGAGGAGGGATAGCTCTTCCGGTCACTTTAACGATCTGGAAGGCCAAAACTCGGCAAACTTTTCATATTTTACGAGTCAGGAGAAAAGAGCTCAAAGAAGACTCGTCTTTTGAGGAACGAGTGATAAACAGGGATAGCAGCGGATTCCAGGTACAGGTTGGAATTTTCCAATCACGGCAGTGTCACAAGGATGGCTAAGTGAAATCACTCTTCGCAGCTGTTCCTCAAAATGGGTAAACAATCATATGGAGGTGAACGATTGGCCAAATGGAATGGAGGTGGCAGGTGCAAACACGACCAAGGCTTTTATGGCTAATAAATTTACGATCACAATGGTTATTTACCAGAATAGGTTCATTTTTTAATGAGCTTGAACTCTGGAGGAAACTCTTGCTCAAAAGCTTATGTTTATTTTTTAACGAGCATGAACTATGACGCTAAAACTGCTCGGATCTCGCTTTTCTATTTTTTAACGAGCATAAATTCCGCGGTAAAACTGCTCGATATACCAGTCATAGGATAAGAAATGTCTTCCTCCAAGATTCCAATCTTTATAGAGCTTGCACCTCACATAAGCTATGCTCTAAATTTGGCAATTTTTTGACCTTTGCCCCACATCCTTTCTTTATGTAAGTTAGGAAACGATCAATGACCGCTCTTTGTTTACACTCCAAAAGGTTTGCATGCCCCAGGTATAAGGTACAATTTCAAAGCTGCCCCTACTTATCCGATAAAACATTTGTTTTAAAGGGTGAGGCTTGCCTCTTTCTGGTTACCCAAAGGATGGTTTTATTTGCTGCCGCAAATGAAACTCTTTCTTCGGCGATGTCTATCATTAGGTTACTCAAAGATGGTTACTACTTGTTGCAGCAAAGGAATCCTTTTCTTTGGAGGCTGCCCCTACTTATCCTCTAAAACATTAGTTTTAATGGGTGAGGCTTGCCTTTTACCCAAAGATGGTTACCATTTGCTGCCGCAATAGAATCTCTTTCCTTGGTAGCCTACCTGTTTAGACAAAGTTGAATGACCTTTGTCAGACAAATAACCTTATCAAAAGAACCCTATTCTAGAACAACCCCTCTTCCATCCACGGACGGGGTACGGACTAGTCATATTCTTTCGCGGAAATTCTACTTTATACCCAAGGTTTCCTCTGCCCGAAGCAGACCAGGATGCATGCCCCCTGGGTTCCAGTTCTATCTTTCCGAATCACTCGCATTCATCGGGAAGGAGGACTGGGGGTGGAGACATTTCTTGGGTGAATAGACCATTGAGGATTGGTATTTGACTATTTGCGATGCGTGATCCCGGAAATGAAAGTTGGTCTACGAGCTTGACCACCTTTCTTTCGTGTGGAAAACACATTACTCTAAAGAGTGAGGAGACTATAGCTCCCATGCAATATATATAGTCACGTCCAAGGAGTAGGTTATAATCCAAGGGTCCTTGAACGACCATCACGTTCAAATTAACGGTCTTCCCTTTCAATGTAACAGGCACATTGGGGAGGATCCCTAATGGTCGACTGGTTCCTTTATCAAAGCCCGAGAGATTTCTTATCTCAGGCAAAAGCGCCGGGGAACCCAGTGCTTTCCAAGCAACAGAGGAAAGGATACTCACAGATGCCCCTTCATCAATGATAGTTCCAGCCATCACCATTCTATAAATTTGGACTATGATTCTGAATGGTATACTGGCTGGTAACCGGGGTCTGCCCAGTTGGTTCCAATCAAAGGACACAACCAGGTTGCTTGGTGGTGGGACCGAATACACGGCCAGATACGATCCTGACGATGTTCCTTCCTGTGATAAAGGAATGGGCGCATTGCCCTGATGCTCATCAGAATCTGTGTTGATGAAAAGAATCTGGATGGTGTCATCCTTATTCTCTTCCGTGAGGGTGTCATTTGAAGATGAATCTTCAGTGACGGTGTCATTTGAGGATGAAACCTCTGAAGGAGGAACCGGGTCAACTGCCGTATCGAACTTTAGACTTTCGTCTGGTCTGGATTCAGTAGGTTCATTTTCAATGATTGACGCTTCAGCTGACTTGGCACGAGTTTTTTGTATCCAGGAGGAAGTACTACCGGAGAAACCGGACGATCTTCCAAAACTCTCTTCGCTTCGTCTAAGAAGGGACAACGGTGGATGGCGTGACCGCCTTCACACAGTTTGCAGGGGGATCTTGCTCCCCCTCTTTGTCTCGAACCTTCACTTTCGCTGGTTGACGGTAAGCAATCAACATGGCTACCAGAGGTTGATGCTCCCGAATTGTGCAGACGAGGGGACCAGTCCCTTAGTATCCGGGGAATACAGGGACAATCTCTATGGAAGTGGTCTCCTCTACATATGACACATGGCGATTTAGGCCCGGTCAGTGCTGTGTGTGGGTTTTTGTCAGATGTCTTTTGCTTGCCCCCAGTCGCCTTAGGCTCCTTCTTCTTCTTTTCTTTCTTCTTATTTTCCTTCTTCTCCATGGGAGCTTGGCTTTTGCCAGCTTTACCTTTTGAAGATGAAGGATCGGAGGAAGGGTTAGAGGAAGTAGAAGGCTGGTGGGATGCTCTAGATTCATCTAACTGTTGATTCGACTGCTCAGGAACCATGGTGTTCTGAACTACACTAGTTGAGAATATCCAAATAGGCAGGCCAATTGTTAGTCCTGGAAGCGACAATGTGGCCATGTGGGGCGCACCAACTTCTCCCCAAGAGGAGAAAGGACTAGGATTTCCATCATGTGGAGTTCCTTGGTTGGGGCGTTCCATGTTCTCAACTTAAAGAACAACGCGGGAATAGGAGGTGATTATGTTCCGTTTAAAATAAATTTTATAACGACGCTTAGACACAACTTGCTTTTTCACTTTTTAAGAGTCGAGAAAAAGCTAAAGATGACTCTAGTCTCCTTCGATGTATTAACGAGCCCGAAGTGACAAATTCTCGGTTGGACTTTTTCAGTTATAGAGTTTGAAAAAGGCCAAAAGAAACTGCTCTGGAGATCTAGGCAGAGGGTGTGCCAAACCTTTCGCAAAACCACAGAATACGTTTTACGGTACGAGTGGTCGATCTTCGTGAATACTGTGTTCACTGCATTACGATCAGTAGGGCGGCCGACACGGTTTCCTATGGATAAAGGCTTTGATCCTATAGGGGTCTCCAAATATATACGCGACGGTACGTGGGAGCACAAGTCCGTATTGATACTTATCGCTTCACCGTGGAGGAATCACCCAACCACTCAACGCTAAGATATCACGTTTAACGACGCCGGAACACGTCTCTAGCTTAGACCTCTAGATGTTTGCGTTATGTTTCAATGCGTTGTTATGTAAATTCAATTTATTTTAAGGTTGATCTTGTTTAGCAGTTTGCCTTTATGGATCACCACGAGATGTATAGAAACACTCCTGAATGCAATCTAAGATGATAAGCAAGCTTTTCAATCTTTCAACTTTGAAAACCTTAACTACTGAGGGAGAAGGAAGATAACACCTTTTCACACAGATCATAGAGCACACACTAATGCACTTTTCTAAATCAACATGCAAACTGCCATAATGCACATGCACAATGCAAGTATTTCTTTTCTCTTTCTTAATGTTGATGAAATGCAAAAAGAAAGCTGTTGTATAACTTTGAATTCAATTTCAAGCGGAAGCAAACAAGTTTGTCCAAAATCGAAAGACACCTTACGATTCACTTGTTTCGACACTTAGAAATATATAAATTCAAACCATATAACGAAAGCGACAAACTCAATCAGCTATGAACAGCAAATAAACTAACTCTTAAGATCAGAACGACACTTAATCACAGGTCTAGATCTAAGAGGTCAATGCAAGACTGGTTCACTTTCGTTATGGGAAACTGTAAATGACACAAGAAATACAAAAGAACAAATACAGTTTCTTTATACAACTGAGGCGGAATAATGACAAAGGAAGATGGTTTCAGATAGGCCCACTGACTGGCAACAAACAGCAAAAACAATAGTGAAAACAAGGCAAGACACAGCAGGAAACCTCAGTAACTCAAGCCAAGACTGGTCCAGCGCAGGTGTAACACTGCCTGTTTGACCTTCAGCGCAGGTAGCCCCTTCGGGAACTGCGCTGAAATGCAGACTGCCTTTGTACAGCCTGCAATGAAGAACGAGACTTTCGTCCGTCTTGGTTTCCGGGTCATAGATTGCTAAAAAATTCACAGTTTTTGCTCAAATCAGAAGCTATCAGTCAAGGACACACTAAGGGATGTAAAGGAGGATGAAAAGATATCACTAAGAGCTTATTAGAGTCTTTGTGGATCAGCTCTTCAAATCATAAACTTGCCTAGAAACTGAGCTAGAGTAGCTGCCCTCTACTTTGTGTTTGATGGATTCAAACACAGTTTGATTCGATACTCCCTTTGTTTATGAAATGAATAACAAGAAACACAACAAACCAACAAGATACGCTCCCCAGTGGAGTCGCCAATTTGTTGGGGGGAAAAGTATCTAATGCAGAATGCCTCTATCCCACTCTGAAGGTGATAGTACTTCAGCAACAACTGAATGCAAAGCTATTCAAAGTTTCTTCTTTATGAGATGAGAGAGGGAAGAAAAGGATGATCTACTAACCGTTATCTTGCGCTAATAGTCGATCCAGTCTTCACTCCTTGCTGCTTGCTCCTAGCTCTTTGCCCTTTCACCGGCCCAGCTACCCACGGATCCTGTAAAAGCACAAGAAAAGGAAACTACAAGAAGCATACATCCATAATCGATTATAGGATTAGCATAAATCAAATATACAAGCATCTATTCATCATAAAGACACATGCATATAGAAGAACCTCAAATACTTTATTGATAATAGAAGTAAAGTTCTGAGAGAGTTACAACCACAATGGGCCCAATCCAGCAACACCTCCCAGCTGAAAGAAATCTCCTCTTCACCTCCTTCAAGCAAAACACCCAATAGCTCCATACACAAACCAACAGCACTTCCTTACTTGCACAAAATTCCAGCCTCCCTAGACCTCATGAGAGAGCTCTATATATAGGAGATTTGGAGAAAGGATGAGTCATCTTGAGACTGGCCTGAAGCTGACTTGTGTCCTCTCCCACTTTAGTTAATCTTCAGTTCTTGAGTCCACTTGGAGAATCTTGCTTCCACTTGGAGATCAAGACCCTCTTACTCATCATAGGGCGAATTCCTTGAACCAAGTGTCAGTTTGGAAGCTTCCTGGGCAGTTGACACCTTGCAAAATGACTGTGCCACTTGGCCAATCTCGCCCAGCGCAGGTAGCCTTCATTGATTTTGACCTTCAGCGCAGGTACAAGGAGGAGCAGTTGACATTCAGCGCAGATGCTCAGTGGAGCAGTTGACATGATCCAAAAATAGCCTGTTTTTGAGTGTTTTCAAGTGGAGAACTGATTTTTAGTGCTGTGGTTTGCAGACCTTGTTCCTCTAAGGGTAAGAACAACATGTTTAGGGACTTTGGATCCCTCAGATTATTGACATTTCATGCTCCATGTTGTTAGGCACAAAAATGTCTATAACAGGAGGGTTGAAGGAAGGCATATGTTTTGTCTATTCAGTCTATGAGCAGCATTGAGGGATTGTATTGAGAGCTGGATAGCTTGTGAGCCAAAGCTTTGTGTAATCTGGACATATTTCCACTTGTATGATATTACAGAGATCAAGGTTTTTAGCTGAGGCTTTCCCCAAATTATTCTTTTGTCTTCATGTGTGATTGCTTTCTCATTCTTAGTTATATGTGTTCTATTTGATCTTTCTCAAAATTGATTAAGCTTCCGCAAGTTTTTTGTAGAAGCAGACCTTCTATTTTGCTTTAGTATATTGCATAATATGTTGATCTACAGTGGGAAATTCTACTTCCTCCCATAGGATTCTTTAGCTGAAGCACAATGAAATCTGTGGGATATTCCCAATAGTCTAGGGAAATGACCACATCATCCAATACCCCTTCTGGTTTGATTTTAGATCTATCTACTAGTTCAAGTACAGTGGGAGTAGGACAAATATGGACCAATCCAAGTTGATCCATGGTTTTCTTGGTCATAACATTAATGGCTGCCCCTAGGTCTATAAGTACATTGGAGATAAGGACATCACCTATCTGAATAGAGACAACAAGGTTTCTGGGGTCGGTATATTTTTCCATGTGCATACACCCTGTCATTAACTCCGCTACTCTACCAACAAATTGAATAGTTTGAGGTTCCATTCTTCTCCGTCTTGGCTTCTTGAGATAGAGTTCCCTAATGATTTTTGTACAAATGGGGATCTCTTTGATAGCTTGGAGCAAAGGTACCTTTATGAAAAGGTTCCTAAGCTCAGAAGCCAGGCTAGACTCAGGAATGGGGTCTTTCTTCTCCACAACTAACCTCTCTGGATAGGGAGGTCGGTTGGAAGAAGATGACAAGGGCTTAGAATGTACATGGATAGGTTGAATGGTGTCATCTTTTTTAGAATGGTTAGGAGTTTCCTCCTCTCCTTTCTCATTGATAATTACCATAGGATGATTTTGATTTTTTGAGGTTACTACCTTCCCTGATCTCAATTGGAGATCATTGAATCCAACTGGCATAGTCTAATATCTGAATGAAGAAAGTTAGTTCATAGAATGGATCATTTGTACCACTTTATTATTGGGGTTGGGTAAAGGTTGAGCAAGCAACTGAGAAGGTCAAAATGGTGGAGATAAAGGTAATGGTGGCATAGGTTGACTCAGCTGAGGTAACGATGGTTGTGGTATTGGGTAAGGTGCATATGTAGGAGGGTATGTTTGCGTAGGTGTAGGATAGGAGTGATGTGAATGATGTGAATGGTTTGGTCCTCTCCATCCTTGTTGCCAAGATTGGGAGGGTTGTCCATACTAATATTGGTTCCCATGTTGCCAATGTTGAGAGTGACCAGTGTTAGGATATGAATATGAGTGTGCATTATAACCAAAAAAATGTGGTGGAGGTTTAGGAACCATACCTGCACTTACCTGAGGTCAATTTATTTGTGCTCCCATAGCATGCAGTGATTCGATTTCAGCTTGTCCTCCTTCAAGTACATATTTTAGCCTAGGTATGGAGGGACATTTTTCTGTAGCATGGTTCTTTGCACAAATTTCACACTTATTAGTTTCTTTAATATATAGAGGACATTCCCTTAAAGGATGTTTTCTTCTACGTCTTGGATAGAAAATAGCCAATGACTATTGCTCTTCCACAAGTTTTTGTTGAAATTTCAAAGAGTTTATTTGTTTACTAACAGTATTCATTATTTCAATTTTCATATTGTCCATTTTGTTTTCTAATCCAATAATTATAGCATCAGTAGACTATGTTTTCTTGTTTCTATTCCGAATTTCTTTACCAAATCTATATTGGTTCCTTGAGAATTTCCTGCACAAGTCACAGATTTGATCAAAATATTTTTGAGCAATATCCCCTTGTCCTAACAGATTTAAATTATTCCTAGCATCATCAGTAAGGCCACGTAAGAACAAGGTTCTAATGGTACTTGGATCAAATTTGTGCTTTGACCTTTGAAGGATATACAGGAATCTCTTCAAGTAGTCCTCTAGAGTCTCATCATCATTTTGAACAATAGTAAAGATTTCATCTTGAATATCTCTAGTTTAAAATATTCTTGATATTTTGACAAGAACACTCTCTTCATTTTCTCCCAAGAATATATAGTGTTTCCTCCTAGTCCCATGAACCAGCGAAGTGTTGCGTCCTTGAGAGTTGTAGGAAACAACTTTAACTTTTGGTATCAGATGAATAATCATAACTTCTACCCAAAATATCAAACTCAAATAAGAAAGAGTCTGGGTCTTCATGTACCTTACCATAAAAATGAGGAAGAGCAGATGGTGAAATATTTTTCATTTTCACTTGTGTATCAGGATCCACAATTGGTAACCCAAAAGTTGATTGTTCTTAATTTACCTGATTTTCACCAGTTCCTTCTACATGGTCTTCCTGATCTACCATTGTTGTTTTTCCACATGAACCACTCTCAACAGGCTGAGAAGGCTGACTATGGTTTCTAATAGCCTCCTTCTTCCCCTTTGTGAGTTATGTCACACTTGGACTGCTGCTACCAGAGCCCAAATGGACTATTCCTGCGTGATGAGTATGAGTTTGTTTGGACTCTTTGCCTGAAAAATAAGGCCCAATATGAGATTTGGTTTCATAATTTTCAGTATTTCATTAGTCCCTAGTGGGCTTCAGACCCCTACCTCTTTTAGGCATTCATTTCAAAAAAATGACAAAACGAAATTCAACTAAAAAGCTGCAATCTTAAAAAAAAAAAACTCAGCACCTATAAATTCCTTCAAACAATAGAAGCACACTGCAGGAAAAAATAATAGTAGGCTTACCCCTATTGCAAAAACAAAAAATTCTTACCAATACAAATCGCCTCCCCAGCAACGACGCCAAAATGTTGGGTGCAAGAATTGCACTTAAGCAAACTCCTCAACACTTAATTATCAACTCGGGGGTTTCATAACCTTAGAGACGAAGCAAAAGCAATGCTAGAAGTGGTATGAACTTTTCCTATTCTTAATCCTACTTCTTAAAGGAAATGCTTGTAGTATTAGACAGAAAACAATCTTTAAAGGAAACTGACACCAAAGCAACTCTAGTGCTGGAATATAAAAGAACAATTTGTAAGTAAATCAAGTAAAGTAGCTTTCACACAACTGAAGCAATCTTAAATGATGGAAAGAAATGCTATGTTTAACTTCAGATAGATGGCTAACAGTCTGACAAGTGGGCCCTTGCAGAGATCTATTTTCCTCTTGATATTCCTTCCACACAAACAAACTGTTCTTGTACTATTCCAATTTGTTTGCACTAGTGCAGGTATAGTGCCTTTGTGTAAAAGTATATTTTTCCTCCCTTACTAAAGATTTATGTCTTTGTGGAGGTGCTCTAAGCCTCAGGGTTTAGAGCACTCTATTTCTATGACAAGAGACCATCTCTTGCACCAAGGTAGATTTTCCTTCGCTAATTTTCTAATTTACTTTCGAAAAGATTGAAAGACGGGCTGAAAAAAGAATTGCAATTGCAAATGAAATTATGAGAAAATTATCTATGGAAAAGAAATTCTTTAATTAATTAAATCTTGCAAAGGAAGTAAAGTTCATGAAATGAAAACAATTTGAAGTAATTAAAGCAGTAGTCTAAGTGATCTTACATGTATTATCTAACTTCGGCAATCCACTTAAAGTATTTATGTTCCTTGGTCATAAAGCATAAAATGCAAGTATAACGTGTCTATGATAAATTCACACAATTGTTGTCAGATCCTTTAGAAATTACTGAAATTAACAACCCATTTGCTTGCGAGAATAACCGAAATGACAATCAGGGAAAGAAATGTAATGTTTGCTATAAAATTAATGATTGAACTGTGTTAGTTCCACTCTTCGCAGCCTGTCACCAGGGATCAAAATGGGCTCATACTATGTCTGGTTTTCAGAGATGTTTTGCACATGAGTTTTAGTGCAAATCATATCCTAAGTATGTCCATCAGAAGCAGATCAGAAAAATATTTCCAATGGTATATCACACTCTCGTAACCAGTGTCTAGATCAGAAGATATGATCGAAATGAATGATTGATTCTTGGTTATGCATGTTTTGAGGTCATTTGCTGCACACAGGGACAAGTTTACTAAAAAATTAGTTTCTGAAGTAATGGACAGGGATTTTACAAAAGTGAAAGAGGTTTTTGTCAATCACATATCAAATAACAAAAACCTCCTTCAGTTTATTCACAGGTGTTACTATGTGGGAGATATGCAGTGATATTTGAAGCCTACATTAAAACAAAACAAATTTTGCATTTGTTTTACTGTTTTACTCATTGTAGTGCAACGTCATTTTACAACAGATGGAATGTAATTTTGAGAAACCCAAGGAGGTTTTTGTCAACCACGAGCCATATAACATAAAACTCTTTTAGTTTATTCACAACTATCCTGTACTGTAATATTTGACTAGATCTTTTCCGCATATTTTTACAGATTTTAGTATTAAATAAGGATTTTCTGTTTTAGAGATTATTGTGTGACACAGATTCTGAGAAGCTGGAAACAAATTTCTAAAATTTGAGAGAAGTGTTTCTCACACATGACCTTATCTACAAAAACCTCTTTCAGTTTTGTCACAGCTGTTATGGTTCAAGAGTTACGAGTTCATCTTTGAGCCCTATTTTCAGAAATTCGGTCCAAAATTAATGTAACTGATTCTATCTTGAGAGAGATGGTTGAGCTCAACTCCCTTAGTACAGGGATGAGCTAATTGTATATATTTGATGAATTTTAGAGTGTAATGGTTGGATTTTTGCATAATATTGAGGCTGCCGTTGGACTTTGTAAAGTTTTCCTTGAATATTATTTTAATGAAGCTTTTTCTACTCTTTAAATTTGGGATTCATCACGGCGTTTAATGTGCAACATGTTTTTCTTGTAAATTCATTTCCATGCTTTGTTTTTTCTGCTAATTTTGTTACAACATTCTCTAAGGGAAGTGTTAGGAATTCATCCATGCATGATGCTCCTTTCACAATGATTATGTTATTTGATGTAGTGGTTATCTTTTCAAAATCCATCCTCTATTAGATGCTCTATTGAGTAACCCTGTGCTTATTTTTCTTCTAAAGTTTCCATTGTAGATCCATCTATTGATTGATGCCTGTAGGGAAGTGGTATTTTCCCTCTTTTCTTCTCTCATTATATCTTTAATCTGGCTATACATTACGCTTACTTTGCCCCAAGTTTTCCGGTAGCAGCTAGCCCCAAATCCATAGCCCAATAGTCCCTTCCTCTGTTGTTTTCAACCCAAAAACTTTCAAACAAATCCCTACACTCCATAGCTAGCCTAAAATCATTTATTATAGCCACATCTTGTTGGAAAAGGGAGAGCCCTCTCTGGTCTGGCAAAGCTAGATGCCAGATCGAAAGCTTGGTCTGTGGTTACCTCGGAATTTCCTTTTGTCAGCCTTGAGGTTCATTCTAAGTGCTAACATATTGGCGTCGTTGCCGAGGACGAGGTGATAGATCTTCTTCGGGAAATATTGTTCAAGTCGCAGATCTAATTACTGATGGCGAACATTAGTCAGACACATATGAAGGCTGAAATCATCTACCTGACGACTCCAGTGTTCAAGATCCCGAGCTTCAAAGTTCAGAGTGACTTCACTTCCAACAAATCCAGAATCCAGAATTCAGAACGTTGATGGTCATCACCAATGACAGTGTATGTGGCAAACCCTGTGTGTTGTGAAGCTTTCAAAGAATTTAGATATCAATTAGTGGATATTGAAATAGATGAAGTATTTTTCATTACCGTGCTTCAATGTTTGAGACCTCTGAAGTTTCCTCCTAAAGCTAAAACTAGTTTCTTTGAGTTATTTGTTGAAAAATTTGAGAAGGAGATTTAGTATTTAAATGATCAGATCCAATCATATGAATTCCGATATCCCAAAAAGTTCTCAGAAACTCTCCCTCCTTCAAAACAAGAAACAATAGGGCTGCCCGTGGTTGTTTTCATTGACAGTTTGTAGTTGGAGGTCTGTGTTGAGGAGTTAGGGCAGCAAACAGAGTCTGGTTTCTTTGATCCTATTGTTGCATATATGGAGTATTTTTTCAGTTTGAAGGATAAGTCAGATTGTCTTTCACACAGCCAAACTCAATTTGTGCATGTATGGCTGTCAGCATTTCCAATTGTGTCCTGGTTCAAGCACTTCCCAATAGTATCCTTGTCACAGTTACTTAATTGGTTGATCTGGCATTACAACATCACTTGATCTATTGAATTTGTAGCAAAGTAGGGTAGATTTGTATATAAATAAGTTTCCTGAGGCAGCATTTCAGTTTTCGGTATTTGTTTATGTACAGATTACAATATGTATATGTTTTTGGTTAGTATAAGTTGTTCAGGTTTGAAGTTGTTTGTGACCGTATTTCCCAATGGATGAGGCACTTGGTCTATGGTGTTCTTGACACCTCCAAGGAGTTTCCATCCCCAATAAGGCCAATGTTAGTTCCAGTCTTCGCAGCCTATCACTAGGGATCAAAATGGACTCTTATTAAGTCTGGTTTTCAGAGATGTTTTGCACATGAGTTTCAGTGAAAATCATATCCTAAGTATGTCCGTCAGAAGCAGCTCGGAAAAATATTTCCAATGGTATATCACACTCCCATAACCGGTTTCTGGATTAGAATATATGATCGAAATGAATGATTGATTCTTGGTTATGCATGTTTTGAGGTCATTTGCTGCACATAGAGACAAGTTTACTACAAAATCAGTTTCTGAAGTAATGGACAGGTATTTTAAAAAAGTAAAAGAGGTTTTTGTCAATCACATACCAAATAAAAAAAAACTCCTTCATTTTATGCACAGGTGTTATTATGTGGGAGATATGCAGTGATATTTGAATCCTACATTAAAACAAAACAAATTTTGCATTTGTTTTACTGTTTTAGTCATTGTAGTGCGGCGCCATTTTACAACAGATGGAAAGTAATTTTGAGAAACCCAAGGAGGTTTTTGTCAAACATGATCCATATAACAAAAACCTCTTTCAGTTTATTCACAACTATCCTGAACTGTAATATTTGACTAAATCTTTTCAGCCTATTTTTAAAACTTTTAATATTTAAGGATTTTCTGTTTTAGAGATTATTGTGTGACAAAGATTCTGAGCAACTGGAAACGAATTTCTAAAATTTGAGAGAGTTTTTTCTCAAACATGACCTTATCTACAAAAAAATCTTTCATTTTTGTAACAACTGTTGTGGTTCAAGAGATACGAATTCCTCTTTGAGCCCTATTTTCATAATTTCGGTCCAAAATTAATGTAACTGATTCTATCTTGAGAGAGATGGTTGAGCTCAACTCCCTTAGTACAGGGATGAGATAATTGTATATATTTGATGAATTTTAGAGTGTAATGGTTGGATTTTTGTGGTAGAGTGAGGGTGCCATTTGACTGTGTAAATTTTTCCTTGAATATTATTTTAATGAAGCTTTTTCTGCTCTTTAAATTTGGGATTCATCACGGTGTTTAATGTGCAGCATGTTTTTCTTGTAAATTCATTTCCATGCTTTGTTTTTTCTACGAATTTTGTTACAACATTCTCTAAGGGAAGTGTTAGGAATTCATCCATGCATGATGCTCCTTTCACAATGATTATGTTGTTTGATGTAGTAGTTATCTTTTCAGAATCCATCCTCTGTTAGATGCTCTATTGAGTAACCCTGTGCTTCTCTTTCTTCTAAAGTTGCCACTGTAGATCCATCCATTGATTTATGCCTGCAGGGCAGTGGTCGTTTCCCTCTTTTCTTCTGTCATTATATCTTTAATATGGTTGTACATTGCTCTTACTTTGCCCCAAGTTTGTCGGCAGAAACTAGCCCCAAATCCATAGCCCAATAGTCCCTTCTCTTGCTGTTTTCAACCCAAAACCTTTCAAAAAAATCCCTGCACTCCATAGATAGCCTAAAAGTCATTTATTGCAGCCACATCTTATTGGCAAAGAGAGAGCCCTCTCTGGTCTGGTAGGGCTAGATGCCAGATTGAAAGATTGGTCTGTGGTTACCTCGGAATTGCCTTTCTTAGCCTTGAGGTACATTTTGAGAGCTAACAAACTGGAGTGTAGGAAATCACATGCACTGGTACAGGAAAAGGGCTTCCTACACGATCCAAGTGGAAGCAAACCGAGATAAGAACTACGAGTAAAGAAATGCGAGAAAGGAATTACAAAAAATAAATAACTCAATTAAATCCCAAGCCACGAATCTATTTCACACTTAACTCCAAAATATATTTAAATCAGAACTTCAGAAATAAACATAAAGTTGTTCACACCACGCAACTACAAAGGGAAATATCCACACAGTCTTTCTGAATAATGAAAGCACAAGGGTAAACGAGATGGGTTGGTTGGGCCCTAGCCAACCAGCTCATTTCCCTTTTAAGAAATGAACAGATTCAGCACTCAAGTATGCATCAAAGATAAATTAAACACAGTGCATGAATAACATGGCAGATTCCTTGTATTACTTGATCAGTAAATGTACATAGTAATTCGAGTCCAGCCCCACAACTGAGGGCAATACAAGATTACACAGAAAATGAAATTACATTATAAGGATCACTAACTAGTTCTGCCTACCATCTATATTTTATACATCCTTTCAGCCTTAGCTATCTTCCACTAATTATAGTCATTTTATTATTCAGGCCTTTCAGCCGAACAGACTAACAACCGAACATTACATAATAGACTAACAGTTATAATGGAACATGTACTTCCCTGGCCACAGACCATCCTTGGAAAACATCCCTGACTATGTGACACCAATATCCATCCTCAGTTGACCAACAATCGAACTCGGATTTATGGATCTAAACGTCCTCATGGAAAGATTCAGCTCACGGAAATCTCAAACCAATCATCGTGGCAGTGCAAGACTGTGCCTGCACTGATCATACTAACTCATAATTAACACTAAGTTCCTCAATTACTTCTAGGAAATTATCATAAGTTACAAGAGGTACTTAATAGGCACGAAATCTATGTAAAAATGATTAATAAAGCACTTTAATAAATATTAATGTAAAATACGAAGCATATGTAGGAATAGGTACTTATCTTGGATTAGTACAGGAAAGAGAGGTGTAAGTTGAGATAAAACAAAGGTTAATGTTTATAGAAATGGGGTAAATTTAGGGCAATTTGGGACACCAACAAGAAGGCAGTAGGAAGAGGTTTCATGATCGCAGGGGGAGTACTTGTGTTTCCATCAATGCCAAAGGGGTAGATTATTGGCCAATGGTTGTCATTGATGTTAACCCAAGTAGCACCAAGACATACCTCAATCTTGGAAGGGAATTTTGACTTGAAAAAACTACTCTATTTTGAGTCAAGGATCTTCTATGTGGATTCTACTCATCGATATATTTTTGTTGATATATGGCATTCCAAGAAATTCTTCACGGTTTGAGAGATATTCATGTTTGAAGTTAGTAACCCCAGTTAGTGGGCTAAAACCCTATGGGGTTGTGGCATGGCACTCATATATTGTTGTGTTCATTGAATAGTCAATAACTAATAATATGTTTTTTGCTCCTAAAATCCCTCCAGTGTTCTCTTGTTGAGGACCCTCTCAACTCAAGACATTCATATAAATAATGACCCTAATATCGTCCTCTAGTAGGGATTTTGTGGCTTAAAACAGGTCATTGTGGAAGTTTCACTATAACATTTTTTATGCAAAGCTTCAAAAGCTTAAATTAAAACCCATTTTATCAGAAATATTGATTAACCTTGTCACCAACTTTCAGATCCCTGTTCGCTATATTTTTGGATATATGATCTGAGGAAGTTAGGTTTTTTGCAGGCTCCCAAATTCCATGTCAAATAGGTAACGTTGGGAAAATCATCATAACTTTCTCTCTGAGCATTGGATTCAAATTTTGTAAATATTGATAGACACATAACGGACTGTAGTTTGCTGAGTAGCATGTTTAGGGCTTAAGGTTGCATTAGTGACATGTGGCACTTCGTACAAGTTCGATCTACTGAACCAGTATATAATCAGGTCATCGTGGGAGATTTGGCATAACTCTTTCTTGAAGAATCAAATATTGATCTGACCTGTGGGGTTGGAAAGAGGACTCATAGCGCTACCACTGGATGAAATTTTAGACCTTGGAGATCTAAAATTACATAGATACAACAAATTCAATATCAAGCTCCTAGAAGGAAAGAAAAAGCATGTATTCAAGGATCACTGCAGTAAATACCACACATCAACAGTCAAGGGTAAGTCTCATACAACAAGGTATGAATGGTTAGTGTTTACATTATAGTTTTTATTATCATCTTTTGCATATGTTTTTGCAGGAAAACGTAAGTATATATAGTGTCGAGCTGTTATATCTCTATGTATCTATATGTCATAATTAGTTTTTCAGATGTCCTATTCTTGATAATACACATTTTATGCTACATATTCTTGATGCTACACCAAGGTTACTAAATCTATATGATTTTGTAATTTCATGTTACTTGTCTTGTCATAGTTGATAGAATGGTCTTTGTTGTTGTAATTAGAACTTGGTCCATCACAAGTCTAGGTCTGTCATCAGTTTTTATTGTAAATATCTTTAGGTCAATTTTGGATATAGTCTTGCATAGAGTCCAGGCCTATATCAAGAGTGGGAATCTTTGTCTACTACTGCAACAAGTCAACAACAAAGGTGAAAAGCACACTTCAGGTACCATTGTAATTTTAATTTCTATTTATTCATTATTATGCACTTACATGTGTTTTGTAGGCAAAGGTAAGTTAAAGGGTATTTTGTTTTGTTTTGGGATTGGTTTCGCAAGACAAATTTTGCATTCAGGTAGAAGAAGATTCAACTAAAACTTCAGGCAAGGATTCAAGAGAAAAAGTATCAAATCAAAAGAAGCATTGTAGTGGGACATCCTTTGAATACATGAAAGCCATCCATATCTTGTGAAGAAGTGTCAAGGCCAAGAGTCATCATTGTAAAGTTGTAAAAGAGTCATTTTTAAAAGTGTCATCATTGAAAGAGTCATCATTGTAAAAGAGTCAATCTTCCTAGAGTCGAAAAGGCATTATTGGGAGGTATAGGAGTCTCTATTGGGATGATGTCATGGCTGGGTTGTAGGTCATAGTGTGATTGGGTGTTTGGTCAAAATCATTATAAATCATATTGTATCATGGATCTTTGTCTCAGGTATGGGAATCCACACCCTTGTCTCATTTTAGTCATTATAGGGTGGCAGGGAGGAGCTAGGCTTGTGCATGAAGTCACCTACAAGTTGGAGCCCGTTAACACTTCAGGGTGGTAGGTTGGTCTAGGATGTTGGGGCATTGATTTAGTTGACTACTGAAGAAACCAGGTCATTGGGGTTTCCTTCCAGTGGGATCTGGAGAAGAATTATTTTCTAGAATTCTAGGAATTTGTTGCTTTCATTTCAGTTGGGACTGAAGATTAAAGAATTTATTAGAAAAGAATTTTGTGATTTTTAACCCGAAGGTGGTTTTCCACCTAAAATTCTTGTGTCTACTTTGTTCTTTTATTTACTGTTATTACTGCATAAACATTAATAATAATTAAAGATTAACTAATTCTCTAAAAATATTAAAAGTGCTTACTGCTAAGAAACATTGATTCAACCCCCCTCTCAGTATTTCCAGCAAAATCTAACACTCCCTCTTAGCGAGGAAGGTGTTATTTGTCTTCTCCACCCCACTACTATGCCCATCAACCTGATGAATATCCCAAAGTCTGTAGATAAAACACATCAGGTGTTGATGTATAAAAATTTTGATACAACTAGCTCTCATTGTCCATCAACACTGCACATACTCTGATTCATCTAATAACCTTGTGGTTAAACCACCTTGCATTTGCGTTGTTGCTAACACTGCACTCTGCCTACTTGCACTATTGTCAACACTTCATTTGTTGCATATGATCTCATGTTGTTGTTGTTGTTGAAACTACTACAACTAAGAATTGATCTATGGTTCCACTATGTCCTTGTATTGCCTCTGCAACTGTCTCTTGAGTCTCTTACTATAACTAGTCTCTACATTTTCTACTGAGTAATTGTTTGTGCTCATATGTCTCTACACCCCTCTAGTAACTAACTGCATCTAATCTTTACATTATCTCTAAAGATCTGACTGCATCTACTAACATTAGTCCTCTTGCCACTGAAAATTGTGGGCCTTTGTAGAAAAGGTAATGATCCATATGAAAGTATGGTGCAACTGTTGTTTTTCTTTGATGGACCCTACCCAAACTAAAAATTTTAAATTATCATGCTTCTCCTCCATCTAGAGGTATAGCTTTTATCAATCCAAACTCCTTCAACCTAGAGATCAACTCATCTATCTCTACCGAAATTGTTGTCTATTGTTCCCCCTTTTTTTCCTTCTTCTTAGGACATTGAGCTTTGTAGTAACCAAACTCACCACCCCTTAAGCATTTGATCTTTGACATATCCTTCTTCTTATTCTCTCCTCCCTTTGAGCCTCTTCCTATACTGGGACCTTTCTTCGCTTTCCCTTTAGATTCAAGGGCTACGTTCTCCACATCTTTCTCAACCTTTGGCCCTTTGCTAATACTGCTGGTAGAACCCTAGAAAATATTGAGCCTTAGCTCCTCTTATGTGAAATTGAGCCATAGGAATTCCTAATCATGCAATTTATCTCATCAAGTGATTCCTTGAACGAATGTTTCCCACTCTTTGATAAACCCATGTAGTCTTATTGGCACAAATTCACTATCCTCTAGTTTCTCACTACTATTACTAGCTCATAAAATACATCTCAAATTAGGTGAGATAAGGAACCACACCTTCACCCTTCAACATTTTTTTGGTCCTCAACTTATCCTTAAGAATTATTTTATGATTCTCTTCTCGATCATGATATAGCTTCACAATGGCATACCACATTTCCTTTGTTGTTTCCTTCTCTACAATATGTGGAATGATATGATCCCGAGCTCCATCTAATATCATCCTCTTAGCTTTGGCGATTTATTTCCTGTAGGTTGCCTATTGTTGAGGATCCGTCAGTATGGAAATAACACTCTCCATAAACTCCTTCAGTCCATGCTCATTCAACAAGAAACTCATCCTAGCCTTCCATATGCCAAAGTTAGAGGCTCTGTCAATTCTATCCTAATATTTGAGACTTGTTATGGCCATCTCTGTGAAAAATCAAAAATTGGGAAATAGACTGGAATTCACATCTCTTTCCTATGACCATGATTCTTATACTCGCACTTCCTTAGGAAATGCACAACTTTTCTCTTGCATGCCTCTAGAATTCCTTCGTCCTCACACTACCTACAACACCTTAACTGGGAAAATCACTCAACCATATAAAATTTCTTATCTAGAATCTGGCACATGATATTATGCTCTTGAAGCTCGCATTGGTTGTCTAGAAAAATTGTTATGGCTTATTGCAACTTGAAATCTCGGACTTCCCCCTAAAAAATAGATCTGGAAACCCTTTGAGAAATTATGGAAATTCCTCTTCAGTGTGCTTTTCTCTTCCATTCAGAACTGATCTGCTACTGCAATGTAACTGCGCCCATCTCTACTCAACGATTAACTAATCTTCTCACCAGAACCCTTTATCTGAAGAATCCACACCTTGCAAATCTCTTCTCCTGAGCCTATTTGAAATTTTCCTCTGAAATGGATTTGGAAATTAAATTTCTTTCCCCTGCAATTATCATTATTGGCTTGGTCTATGCAGATCTAAAGTCTGTGCTTTAGATATCCCTTTTAAACTACACCATCTATTGATATTTCACCTTTGATCCTCCGATCTGATCAACAATGCTCTCATACCATGTGAAGTTTACTTGAATTGTAGTAACAAGAATTTACTCTTCTAACTGGTTAGCAGTTTATTAATTTTATGATTAATACTAAATAAATCACATTTAAATTCTTCACAAATAAATTCTATATAAGCTAAATAAAATTTTGGAACTGAGAAATAGATGCAAACGCACAATAAAATTTACACAATAATATTTGGAAAATAGTCCCTAGAAAAACCTCAAAGGGAAACCGATGCAGTAGATGAGGGTTTATTTTATTGTTATGTAGCAGTAAAATCTAAGTACAATAATCTAGATGCCTCATTGGAAATTCTCGACAAATAATTTGGCCAAAAAAATAATGGAGAAACTATCTCCCTTCTACAACAATTTAGCTTCCCATTAGCTTGCTCGTTCTCTCTCCTCAATAGCTCAACTTGCCTAGAACTTGCACAACCTAGCCCTTTTTGTTTGTACAACCTCTAAAACTACTCAAAAATTAGTTTTCTAGCCCTCTCTTACCACTACGAAAAATTGTACTACCTTTCGAAATGTATTTCCAGCCTTCGGCAGCTAATCCAACCTCTTCCTAACAATTCATCCACCTAGACTAGCTAACTCACACCTCCTGAATGAATTTCTCTAAAGAATGTTTCAGATTCTCGTATATTAACTCTCTAGCACTAGGAAATCCTTTGGAACTCTCTATTGTTTCTCCATCAATCACTAATGCTCTCCTTTTCAGGCTCGAACTCTTATTCTTGTTGAATCTCTACAAATGGATAGCTTGATCTACCAAGGAACTCACTCTACCCATGTCTTACACGTATATATCTCCATCGCATCAATTTTCTCTTATAATATCTCATTGGATCACCAACAACCATGATTAAACCATTATCAATGGCTAATATAATTTGAAACTCAATTCGTGTGATTTTCTAGATCTATCTCAATCTTTCTCAATTAATTGCTCTTAATTAGTCAATTTTCCTAAGTTATACTTAGGAATCTTTTAATTATTTATTAGTTAACTTAATTGAGTGGTCTCTAGTTGTTTTCTCCCGAAATCTTTTCTATGTTTTGTATATCTTGTGTTCCTTAGCCTCCCTGAGATAAGTTGAGACTAGAGCACCTGCCTGATGCTACCAAAAATTAATAAAAACCCAATCTATTACGCTCTCTCACTCCTATCCCAGTTTTTTTTTGCTCTACCATGGAAGAAAATATGATAAAAAATGATGAACCCCCTTTTCCGTCGAGTGGTCTAGTTTTAACATAACCCAGTATCCAACTAGGGGTCAAGTTTGACTTGATCAACTCTCAAATGGAGTTACAAACTTGACTGTTATAGAGGATTTTTGAAAGTACCGACATGGATATCCCCACATGCATGTGTAATAAGTGTTGACGCGACATCAACTTATGACATGTTGTTAAACACAACAGATGAACTTCCAGAGGCATAACTTTTGCATATGAACTCTGATTGACGTAATTCTTATATCATTGAAAATGTTCCTAACTGTATAAACGTGAAATTTTTGCTCCCCCCCAAAAAAAAACATTATTTATAGCCTCAAAATGGCCCTCGAAGATTTAGATCCCAATTCTTCAAACTAGGTGCCATCGATAAAATTGTTCCTCCAAGTTGATTCCTCTAATTTTTTTCACTCTAAAAGAATCAATATAAATGATAAATTATATGATAATCCAATGTGGATCAATCATAATCCTTGGTACATAATTCTAGTGAGAACAAACGAACTCCTTCATATATTAGTCAATAATTCTATCTAATAATTACAAATTTAGCCCCACTCATTAATTAAAAGTTGCAAATAATATGCTTGATGCATCTTGGGATTAGGATGAACAATAGAAAAAGAAAGCTTACTAGGCATTCTCAAAAGATTTGATAGACAAAATATCATGAGATAGATGTAAATGTTATTAGAAACCACAAGAATAAAGTAAAAGAGTGAAAAATAAAAATGGATAGTACCACAAAAAAAATTGATATGGTTAATCTGGAAAATAAATAGATAAAGATTTGATGTGAAAAATTGAATAAATAATTGTAATGGCAATTTATATGGTATTATGTTAAAAACTATCATTTTCTAAAGTGAATGTGTATATTCCAAATAAATTTAAGAATTTTATTCCAAAAAAATTATTAATAAACTTTTGTAAAAAAATAAAATTATAATGAAAATACGTATTCAATATTTTAAAATATTATTAAAAACTTTACATTTAAACTTATTTTTTTAATATTTATTACACTAACCACAATATCATAATTATATATTAAATATAATCAAGTAACCATTAAATAAGTAAAAATAATAATTTAATAACAAATACCAATATCATAAATCATTATTAATAACATATAGAAACATGCCATAACCATTGAATAAAGGTAAGTGTCATCATTATTAATAACATATAGAAACATGCCATAACCATTGAATAAAGGTGGTTTGAATAAAGGTAAGTGTCAATTGACAAGTAGATACCTTTAAAGATATTAATTATGTAAATGAGAAAAAAGATAAATGATTTCATTGACTCAAGCTCCTTCAAACCCTATTGTTCTCTCTTCAATTGGCTATGTATTTTCAGATTGTCTCCGACAAAGAGACAATTATAAAGAGAATAAAATAAAATAACTATAATATATATATATATATATATATATATATATATATATCATTTATTATATATATATATATATATAATAAATGATATATATTTAGTTAAATTGACGGTGTTTATATATGAGTTTTAATGAAGATATTGTAAAGAACTATTTTACTGAATTAGACTTAAAAAGAAAATAAATTTTAATGAACACGTTGTTCAAAATTATATAAGAATATTGTACTAATAATATTTAGATTGATATCAATAATGTTAGATTGATAAATACATCAATAATGTTATAAAATTATGTGTATGTGAATTGCTAAATAAATTTTATGTTATGTTATATAAGTGTATTAATGAATAGATAATGTTAATTAAAATAAAATAAAAATATATATAATATTAATAAATAATATATATAGTTGATGATGGTCAATGTTAATGAAGCTCATAAGCCATTGTAGATGTCTGAAATCAAACTCTCATATAACTAATACCATTTATTATACTCAATCACAAATAAAAAGCTGAATAGTTGGGACCCCTCTTAAGAAATAATTCTTGGCCATAAGTTATAAGGGCACCATTAAAAGTTTGATTCATCTTCACTACACAAATTACTTGTTCTAGAATTAAAAAATTGCATGATTGTCCAGGTGAATGGACTAATTATGGAATTCCAACAAAAAGGTTTGAAACAACATTTGTTATGTTCATGTACATGTTACATATCATTGTGTGATGATGAGAAGTAGTTAATGGCATAAGGTCTTTCCTTTTTATATCAAAGACATCTTGATTAATGTTAAAGTTTTATTTATCATTATATATATATATGGTTGTTTGGGTGCCACCCTACTGAGCATAAATGTGTATTTGCAAAAATTAGCTATGAGTAAATTAAAAGCAAATATGATAAGTTCAGGAAATATATTTCTACAAATTTAGTTGAAACATATGATAATGCCATTGCAATCTTCAATATCTGATGCATATAATGTTATCCTCATATGATCCTTTATATAAAGTTTTAACATCAAGCCTCCACCGATTAGGTTGCAGTTGTGAATATTGGAATCACGCTGGAAAAATTAATATGGCATGATTTGAGGTTGGTTGTAATGCAGTTATGTCAAGGTGATTCAATATGGTTAATATCGGTAAATATTTGGCGCATTTTTTAACTTCACCTCAGCAATTATGTTTGTGTTGTGACAAATTCGCCAGATAATTTTGCCTACATGGCCTATTATTATTGGTTTTGTTATCACCCCAATAAACTCTCCTAGGTTGTATATCAGAGATGCTCGGGAACATTACAAACTCAACAAAATGTTGGAAAAATGGTGGATGAATGAAAGAAATGTTGCATATTCAAACCAGATAATCACTTCTATTGTGCTTGACCCCAGACATGGGTGAACACCCCCAGACTACAAGGCTTTAGACCACCAATTACTCACAGTTTAAAGGTAAATGTGATGATGGAGAAGACTGATCACACCAACAGCTGCATAGGACCTTGTGATGGCCAGCTGCAACCAGTTAAAAGGTCTGGAAATCTGTTTTCTAATACACATATAAGATGACAGCTCTCTGGCATTAAAATAATAGAAACCTGCAAACAAATTCAATGATACATGCTACATTCTAACACAGAGGTGGGATGACAGCCCCTCTAATGCTAAACATTAACAGCGCATGAATAACTGCAAAACGGGCATAGCCTGGAACAAGAAGAAGAAGTGGAAAGTGAGCAATTAATAGCAAAAGAAGCTTGTATTAGCTGGAAATGAAGACCAGAAGTTGCAGGTTACACAGTAGTTACAATCTCCAGAATTTGAAGCTTACAACAGAATAACACTCATCAACCTCATTACATTCTTTTTCTGTGTATATATGGAGGTTGACTACAAAATTGCTCTACATACCCATGCGTGGAGGGGTCATAACTGACCACCAACCGCATTTAGAATCAGATATGGGTCTCTGATACAGTTTGATTGTTTTTAATTAACGAAATGGCTCTTTCTGTACTTTGATGTCCTTCCTGAAACAGGTGAAATATTGATTGAATAAATTTCCATAACTGCTGCGGTCACTTATCTGCTCAAGGTTGTCCTTCTTGTCCATTGGAGGTACACTGTGTTGAATGTAGTAGTTGTAGATTGAATGCGCTGAGTATTGAACCATGAGCTCCTTTTATTTGGGTGCACGGGACTACCATAAACACAAAAATTACATAGGAAACTGGCAGGAGGCAATGGAAGTCACAGAGGCAGATTAAATAGTGGAACGAAACCCAGCCGTTGGATCATAAAAATCAACAGCGGAGATCGTATTATGCAGGTTATCAGAGGTCAACGGGATCGGGACAACGAGGGCCATCGGATCTGGACACGGTAGATCTAACGGTGATCGCAAGCAGAAGATACACACACGTTACGAGCGGGGGGTCAGCAGTTTCATGGGCAGGCGATCTCCCCGCACCGCTTTTCGGCAGTGGGCAGTATTCGTACCGTGGGGCGTGATCCAGTTATATTGTGCCGTGTGGTAGATAGGTCCGGTTGGAAACCGCCTTCCCTGCTACCTAACGAACGCACAAGTTCCAGCGACGGGAGAAGCGTATGGCATTGGATCTGTGGGAAATGATCGGACGGTTCAGGATTAACATGTATATTGGTTGATATGACAGGCAATGTGACAGGTGAGGGGCGGGCCAGGTTATGTTTTTATTATATTTGCGCGTTATAAAGGGTTAGGGCCTTTGCGCCGGGGTTTAAACAAAAATGGATTAATACGGGGTTTAAAAAGGTTTTCGGGCTTTTAACAAAGGGTAACGGGGTTTAATAGGTTTTAAACAAAAAGAAGCCTGGGAGCCCAAAAAAGGGTTTATGAGGGGGTTTTGAAAGGTTATCGGGTTTATGAAGGGGAATACGGGGAATTTAAAGGAAAGGATGAAATGGATGTAGTGGGGTTATAAGGGAATGATGCACCTGAAGGAGAAAGAATACAATGAACTTCTGCAAGCTTCTTTGCAACCAAAACCAACACTGCCTGACCTGATTTTAGCCATCAAATGTTGCAAACTATAGCAGAGCTAACACTAGCTCCTTCTAGGGATGAGATCCCCCCTGTGAGGTCTCAAGAACCTGTAGACCAATGCCTTTCTAGCTGAAAACAAATTAACCAAAATTCCTAGTGTTCCATTAGGCATGGAGTCTACTTTCCTGCACAGAATTGATAAAAACAAAATATTTACAACTTTTAAGGCCTAAGACCTTAAACAACATAAACTTTCAAAAACTGCCCATTAACTAGGCCATCAAAAACTATCTCTCCTCCCATACTTTTCAGTATGAAGGTGTTGTTCCCTTGAACCTATGAAATGATAAAAGGCCCTGTCCAGAAAGCATCAAATTTCCCATGGTTGCCTTTCTTTTCCTTTAGTGCATCCCATTTCAAAACCAAGTCACCAATCTGAAAATTATTTGTTTTTTCCTTTTTGTCAAAGGCTTCCTTGATCTTTTTCTGATGTGCTGCACCAGCTGTTCTCTAATCTGATGTATTTCTGCCAAATCAGTGATTCTCTTTGCCATATCTTCTTCTTCATCCTGTTTTTCTTGAAGGAATTTTTCCATTGGGAGAGTTAGTTGAATTGGAAATACAGCTTCAGTGCCATATACCAACTTGAAAGGAGAATTCCCTGTCGATTTTTTGATGGTCACTCTGTCAGCCCACAGTACATACTTGAGCTTTGAATCCCAATTCTTTTTAGTGTCCTCTAACAGTTTTTTAATTATCCTGATCAGACTTTTATTATAGGATTCGGCAAGACCATTTCCTTGAGGATAATATGAGGTGGAATGAACAAGTTTGATACCCATTGAATCACACATTTCCACCAGTTCTTTTTCCCTGAAATATGTTGCATTATCTGTTATTAATTTATGTGGACAACCAAATCTGCTAAAGATATTTTCTGTCAAAAGCTTCATGACCACATTATGATCAGCCTTCCTAGTAGGGATTGCTTCAATCCACAGTGAAATAATTAGTAGCTACTAATATCCACCTGTGCTAGCCACTGGAATGTGGATTTATTTCTCCAATAAAATCCAAGCCCCACTGCTGAAAAGGTCCTTTTGCCTGAATTGGTTTTAGGGGCACTGACTTTAACTGTTGTTTTCCTTCAAATCTCTGGCACCTATCACAATATTTAACAAAAGAAAACACATCAGAAAATAGAGTGGGCCAATAGTACCCAGCTCTGAGAATTTTATGGGCTGTAGCTTTCCAATAATGGTGCCCTCCACACATGCTACTATGAAACTGCTGCATAACTTCTTTTGACTGTTCTTTGTCCAGACACCTTAAAAATATTCCAGATGGATCCCTCCAGTAAAGCAGATTTTCCATAATGCAATACTTTGCTACTCTAAGTTTTAAAGTTCTGGCCTGACTTTGCGTAACTCCTGAAGGGATCTCTAGCTTCAGCAAGAAATTAATTATTTCAGCATACCAGTTACATGAAGCTAGATTTTCGGCCACTAACTGCTTTCCCCTTGTTTCAGCTGCTTGTTCTTCTATATTTGTCTAACCATTTTCTGCACTTGTGCTCAGGAAATCAATATCTAAAGACCTGCAATTTTCTTCGGCTAGTAATTTGAAAAGACCCTGACCTCTGACCAGTTTAGTGGGCTTCAGCTCTATGTTAAATTCTATCATCTTTGCAATCCATTTTTCCCTTCTTCCATCAGCATCAGTTTGATTCAAGACATCTTTTATTACAGAAGAAGGCACATATGCAATTATTTTTGAATGCAAGATATAAAATCTGAAAGCCTTTAAAGATTTAATAAGAGAATATGCCTGTTTTTCTATAATATCATACCTTAGTTTAGCATCCCTCAAGTTCTTGCTGAAAAATGATACTGGATGTTCTGAACCTTCTTCATCTGCTTGCAATAAAACTGTTGCAATGGTGTCTTCAGAGGCAAAAGAAAATACGTGGAACTCCTTGCTATAGTCTAGACTTATTAATGTGGGAGCCTCCATAATAGGTTTTTTGATGGAATCAAATGATTTTCTTGCTGTATCAGTCCATTTGATTTCTGCCCCTTTCTTCAACATGGAGGTAACATGCTTTACCAGTTCTGCAAAGTTTGGAATAAACCTCCTGACAAAATTAATTTTGCCCAGAAAGGATTGAATATCCTTCTTTGATCTAGGGATAGACAAAGTCTGAATTGCTTTGACTCTTTCTGGGTCAATCTGAACACCTGCAGTAGACACAATATGTCCTAACAGCTTGCCTTC
Source organism: Pinus tabuliformis (assembly GCA_031772625.1). Lineage (NCBI taxonomy): Eukaryota > Viridiplantae > Streptophyta > Pinopsida > Pinales > Pinaceae > Pinus > Pinus tabuliformis. Next base: position 601,676,865 of record CM062813.1, on the reverse strand, counting down.
ATTTAAAGAAAATTGTGATTTTTTGGGATTGACTGAGATTCAAAACCTCCTACACCTCAAGAATACCTTTTTCAAATGCTGTAAATGATTTTGATGGCTGCTGGAGTAAATTGTTATGTCATCAAGGTAGATAAGCACAAATTTGTCCTTCTCTCCCACAAATACTATATCCATAGCTCTCTGAAAGGTGGCTCTAGCATTCATCAATCCAAATGGCATTTTCGCATACATAAAAGTGCCCTAAGGAGTGGTAAATGCAGTCTTTTCTTGATCATCTGGGTGCACAACAATCTGATTAAAGCCTGAAAATCCATCCAAAAATGACATCACCTTAGCTCCTGAGACCTTTTGCAACAAATGTTCCATCTTTGGCAGAGGATAGTTGTCTTTCTTGGAGAATTTGTTTAAATTTTAGAAATCAACACACAATCTGATTTCTCCACTCTTCTTCCTCACTACCACTAAGTTGGCTACCCATTTGGAATATCTGATAGGTACTATGATCTTGGTAGCCAGCAACTTCTTAATTTCTTTTTCAATCAATGGAAGAAGCATAGGATTTATTGGTCTCAATTTTAGTTTGAAAGGAACGGTGTCTTTCTCTAGAGGGATTTTATGCTGAATTATGTTCTTGTCATATGTTTTCAAATCACTATACTCCCAGGCAAACACATCAGCAAATTGCCTCATTAAATTGCAGTATTCAGCACTTTGATCAACAGAAAAATGAGTGGACAAATTCACATACCTAGGCTGACCTGGACTTCCTATATCATGCTTACAGACTGTAGATTGGTCTTCCTTTTTAGCAGCTTTGTAAGGCACATCGTTTTGGTCAAACAATCTCTTAAGAGGAATAAGACCCTTATGAATATGGTTACTAGGAAGCTAGACAATGCTATTTTTACCAATTTTATTTCTAAGCTGGGACTGAGGTTTTTCTTCCAAGGCATCATTCTTTTGGTCAATTTGCATTTCGGAAAATTCATCAATGACTTGAAGGAGCCTATTTATCTCGTCATCATTATCAAAAACTTTCCAATGGTGGACATTATCAGGAAAGGAAGGTCTGTACTTCATTTGGACTTCATAAACTAATCTGGGAGGCATGGGAGGTATAAATAGACTAGTAGAAACAACAAGGGAATCAACAAGCTGATTTTGGGCTCTAGGAATGTATGAAATACATTAATAATCAAAGGAATCCCTGATTCTCCATACCTTATCTCTGTATGCTTTAAACCTTGGGTGCTTTGCCTGAAATGTTTTATTTACTTGTTGAATAATCAGATCAGCATCTCCAAACACCTTTATGTTCCTGATTCCTCTATCTTTTGCTACGTTAACGCCCAATAGCAGTGCTTCATATTCTGCTATATTGTTTGTCACTTGAAAAACCAGCTTAAAAGACAGCGGAATGCTTTCATTCTTTAGAGATACTAGCACCACCCCTACTCCTGCAGTTTCCCTGGAACATGCTCCATCAAAGAACATATCCCAAATCTGACTTCCTTGCTCTTTCTCACCTTGAACTGCTGGTTTCCTAATCTGCATTACGGCCTTCTGAGATTCTTCTATTTGGAGAATATATGCTCCAAAATCGGTGCCCACTGCATAAATGGGATGATTTGTGGGATTTTTCTCATCACTAATGCTGTATGCCAACTATGCCTCTCTATATAATCTCTCGATTTCTCCTCCAAAAACTGGGACAGTGGCATAAGATAGATCATTTTGTAATGTCCCACCTAATCTCTTAATCCACCCTCTGGACAACAGCATGCCAAACTTAGGAGGGACATCTGCTACCACAATATCCATCTTCATACTCTTCATGGGCAACTGAGTTAAGGTAATGGCTAGGTCCTTAATCAATCCAAGACATTTCACCTTCCTTGAATCAAAAGAAAATAAATCATGATAGGGTCTAGTGATATCAAGGCCTAACTCTTCCATGACAACTTTAGGCATTAAATTATGGCTCGCCCCTGTGTCTAGCAGGCAATTGTGGAGGATTTTGTCATGAATGGTCAATGAGACATAAAAAGACGGAGAATTATTATCAACAGGTTCAATCATAGGGCTGAGCACAATGGCAGGCTTGTCATCTTGAAAATTGACAGAGTCAGTGGAGGTTTGCGTGGTTGCTAGCTCAAGGGCTTCAAGGATAGGCTTTCTAAATACTTCACTCTTTACCAACGCAACCAAAGGCACATATATTTTCAATTTCTGAACTTCTGACTCAAATTTGAAAGAAGAATATGATTTATCAGAACCTTTTACCTCTTGAACTGGAGCTTTGAGGATGACTAGATCTGCTGCTGATCTTCTCTGCTTGATATTCTGTTGTTTTGTTTGGACAGTAGCTCTTTGTGCAGGATTTTCTTTGACATTCTTTGCATTGGACCTCAGGTTATATCTTTGTTGCTGCTCAATTTGTAGAACAGCTTCTCTGTCCCATTCTTGGTTGTCTTGTTCCTACAGCAATGATTGTTCATACTCAGCCAATGTAAAAAATGTAGCACTGCCTTTATCTTCCATGCAGTGAATTTCATCCTCATCTTCTTCAAATTGTTCCTCCTCCATGACAACATTTTGGAAAGGAGCCTTAACTTTCTGATCTTCTTTTGATTCTTCACCCCTCTGCATTATTTGTAACGGCTCATTTGCTCTTTTGAATGGATTGGGGTTTCTTGGAGAAAATGCGTTCTGCTGCCTTGTTTTTCCTGAATTCTGCTCAACATTTAACTTAGAAATTTCAGCAGCCAACGACTCTATCATCTTAGTCATTTTGTCTAATTTAGGCTTTGAAGATGTTGTAGAAGAAGTAGATTCTTGATTTCTCTGTCTCCTCCTGTCAGCTTGATTTATTAACTTTTCTACAGCCATAATATTAGACTCTACTTCTAGTGTTGCATCCTGCATATCAGCTAGAGTAGCACATCTTCTTTCTCTCAATAACAAGTAGAAATCACAGTCAAAGGCATTGGCATAAGTGAGTTTGGCAGAGGTAGGAGTAGGCTTTACCTCAGCTGGTATCTTACTATACATTCGATTGAATCTTTTATTAAAATCAGGCAAAGATTCATCATTTTCCCTCTTCAGATTACCAAACTTAGTATGATAATATAGCAAGTCCTTTTTATCTCTCCGTTGCTTCAAAAATGCATCATCTAATGCTTCAATATCTGTTATAGATCTCTGGGGTAATTCTTTGAACCACTTCCTAGCCTCTCCATCAAGGCTCTGAACAAAAACTCTCATCCATACATCATTTTCACTTATATCTAAATTATCAGCATAACTGTAAAAAGCTTCAAGGTGTTATTTAGTTGTTACTCTCTCTGTACCAGTGAATTTAGGCATATATTTCTGATATTATCCCACAGGCATAGGATTTAAAGGAACATGCAATACCAATGATCCATATCTGGTAGCTACAATTCTTTCTATCCTCGTAGGTGCTTGATGTCCTGCCATGATTGGAATATTTGGAAGAATACTAGCAGATTGAATGGTAGGGAGTAATGTGGTGGATGGTAGAGATAAAGGGATGTTTTGGACTGAATGGGAAGCTTTCTTTGGACTGAGGTTCAAAGGGGAACTAACTGAACAAGGGGATGAACTAATCTCTGAAGGGATTTCTTTATTAATAGTGATGATTTCTAAATCTTCAAACTATAAATCTTCAACAACAACTTTATCTTTCAGAGATGCATGAGACTTCTTAGGCTTACCTGATCTGGATGCCCCTTTCTGTGAAGCTTTCTTTGATTTGACCATCCTCTCAGGGTCAAGCAATGGTTCAGCTGGAGATTTCTGAGGATTTCTCTGAGTGTGTCTCACAAACTGAGCCAGAACTTCGATGTGGAGTCACCAAATGATGGTCTTCCTCCAATGGAGTCGCCAGATAGATGATTACAACCCAAAACTGTGTTCAAACCTTGTCTATCATCAAAGCTTGAAGCTGTGTCATTCTCCCAGGGAAGCTGAGCTTCAATCTCCTCTCCCTGACAACAGCGCCAATTAATGTTATCACCCCAAGAAACTCTCTTAGGTTGTATATCAGAGACGCTCGGGAACATTACAAACTCAACAAAATGTTGGAAAAATGGTGGATGAATGAAATAAATGCTACATATTCAAGCCAGATAACGACTTCTACTGTGCTTGACCCCAAACATGGGTGAACACCCCCATAATACAAGGCTTTAGACCACAAATTACTCACAGTTTAAAGGTAAATGTTATGATGGAGAAGATTGATCACACCAGCAGATGCATAGGACCTTGTGATGGCCGGCTGCAACCAATTAAAAGGTCTGCAAATTTGTTTTCTAATACACAGACAGGATGACAGCTCTCTGGCATTAAAATAACAGAAACTTGCAAACAAATTCAATGATACATGCTAAATACTAACGCAGAGGTGGGATGACATCCCCTCTAATGTTAAACATTAACAGCGCATGAATAATTGCAAAACAGGAACAGCCTGAAACAAGAAGAAGAAGTGGAAAGTGAGCAATTAACAGCAAAAGAAGCTTGTATTAGCTGGAAATGAAAACCAGAAGCTGTAGGTTACACAGTAGTTACAGTCTCTAGAAGTTGAAGCTTACAACAGAATAACACTCATCAACCTCATTACATTCTTTTTTTGTGTATATATGGAGGTTGACTACAAAATTTCTCTACATACCCATGCGTGGAGGGGTCATAATTGACCACCAACCGCATTTACAATCAAATATGGGTCTCTAATACAATTCGATTGTTTTTAATGAACAAAATGGCTCTTTCTGTACTTTGATGTCCTTCCTGAACATGTGAAATATTGATTGAATAAATTTCCATAAGTGTTGCGATCACTTATCTGCTCAAGGTTGTCCTTCTTGTGCTTCAGAGGTACACTGTGTTGAATGCAGTAGTTGCAGATTGAATGCGATGAGTATTGAACCATGGGCTCCTTTTATTCGGGTGCACGAGATTGCCATAAACACGAAAATTATATAGGAAACTGGCGAGAGGCAATGGAAGACACAGAAGCAGATTAAACAGTGGAATGAAACCCAGCCATTGGATCATAAAAATCAATGGCGGAGATCGTATTACGCGGGTTATCGGAGGTCAACGGGATTGGGACAATGAGGGCTGTCGGATCTAGATGCAGTAGATCCGACGGTGATCGCAAGCAGAAGATACGCACACATTAACGAGTGGGGGGTCGGTGGTTTTCCGAGCGGGTAGTTTCCCCACACCGCTTTTCGGAAGTGGGCGGTATTCGTACCGTGGGGCACGATCCAGTTATACTGTGCCGCGTGGCAGATAGGTCCAGTGGGAAAGCACCTTCCTCGCTGCCTAACGGACGTGCAAGTTCCAACGGCAGGAGAAGCGTATGGCGTTGGATCTGCGGGAAATGATCAGACGGTTCAAGATTAACATGTATATTGGTTGATATGACAGGTGATGTGATAGGTGAGGGGCGAGCCAGGTTATGTTTTTATTATATCTTCACATTATAAAGGGTTGGGGCCTTTGCACTGGGGTTTAAACAAAAATGGATTAATACGGGGTTTAAAAAGGTTTGCGGGCTTTTAACAAAGTGTAACAGGGTTTAATAGGTTTTAAACAAAAAGAAGCCTGGGAGCCAAAAAAAGGTTTTATGAAGGGGTTTTGAAAGGTTATCGGGTTTATAAAGGGGAATACAGGGAATTTAAAGGAAAGGAGGAAATGGATGTAGTGGGGTTATAAGGGAATGATGCACATGAAGGGGAAATAATACAATGAACTGCTGCAAGCTTCCAAAACCAGCATTGCTTGACCTAATTTTAGCCATCAAATGTTGCAAACTGTAGCAGAGCTAACAGGTCTAGCCCTCAGTCAGCTTTTTTGACTCATTTTCTGGGTAATGTGTGTACATCAAGGTTTCCATGTCAATCCTCATTCATTTGATTGTGAACCTTGCATGGAACCAAACATTGGTCCTATTAACATGCTAGCTTGCTCATTACTCCCACATTTACTTTCGTCGCCTCAAGTCATGCATCTTGCTCTTGGACATTCCAAATTCTTTTAGGGTTTTCATTTGTTTCCTAATTTAAATAGGGTTTACTCTGCAAACGATTTTTGATAGAAGGCTAGTTCCTCTCTTCGTTTGGGAATTATAACCGAGAACTTGGTGTGACTTTTGCAACTCTGGTGTCATACACAATATTTTTCTCGTCAAGTATGCCTACACTAAGTTATTTTCTTAACAATATCAAATAATGCATGCGTTCTTCCTACCTCTTTCCTATCTCTCATTGTTTTCTTTCTTGGTGTTGATATTTATGTTCTCGGTTTGACACAAAGTCTAATTCTCATTAAGAAAATGTGCAATCTCCTCTTAAAAATAAAAACCTATCATTTGACCTCACGAAGTCAGCCACCCTGCATACGAGAGGCATGAATCCCTTGAGGATTGACCCTCAGGCAAACAATGCTAAGCATGGTAATTTTGTTCTCTCTAGACAACTTTTGGAAAGACTATTGATTCAACGTGTTTTGACCAATTATAAACATGTCATTAAGCCTGTTAATAAAATAAAATTATATGTTTTAAAAATTTTGGCCTCTTACTTCTGTTTTAATAATGATTACAGTGAGTTTTATATAATTTTGGTTAATTAGCTAACCCTCCTATAAAATAGAATTGTTTTGTGTTTCCAAGGGATCCTTTGAGGTCTTGAGACCTTGGGAAAAAAATCTGTTGGTTGCATGCAAGGCATCCTTCCATCATTTCATAAGTCATGGAATGTGATATTATACCCTCTCACTTTCACTATGTATAAAATTATAGAAAAATCTGCAAACTTGGTTATAGACACACATAGAGGGTTTCATTTATTACATTGTTGTGTATTTGTGTATAATCATTCCTTCCTTGAAATTTATATTGTCAAAACATTACATGATATCGATATTTGGTCTGTACATTCGATGGCTTTTAATCTGCCTTGGGGTTTTATGTTAACTCCATGCCATTTTGTCATACCATGCTCATTTTTGAAATATTATTCAATCTGTATACAAACACATTGTGTCTCTTTCCATTTATTGAACTATATTAGTCGCGACTGAATGCATGACTGTTAACGAAAATATCGACGCTTTTTTTCATTTCCCCTTTTAGTCTGTGTTCTTATTTTGGTGTTTTAAAACCCAAATTTCTTGGTATTTGTTAATATTTTGTAATGAAAATTGGCACATGTGTTATATATGTTTGTTGTGTTTTAATTTACATAGTTATGCAATGGACTTTTTATGTGTTATGGTTATCAGTTTAATTGGAAATAAAACAAATGATCCATATTACTAATTAGTTCATGATCTGAAGAAAAGAAGATGCCTAATGGAATGGATAATAGAGGGTCCCACCTATCACAATCAAACTTTTAATTAAAAAATTCTAAATTGCCTTTAGAAGTATCTCCTCTTGATTCTAATCATCTTAATTACATATGCAACTAATATGATATTTTAAAATTGAAAACTACTAATATGTTATGCCACCAACTCACAAAATAGAAGAAATGATAGATGAACGCCTTCAAAATCAACCTATTCGAGGGGGCAACCTCCTTTACATTACACAAATGAACAATTATTGGATGATACAAATGACTAAATCTCATTTCCATATATAGGAGTCTAAGGGATCACAATATAATCAAAGCCGACATAACAGTAATAACATAAGGGCACAACAATAACAATAGTGGGTTTCTATGGGGCACACTAATAACAATATGGGGACAATAGGGGCACAATAATAACAATAAGGGATATAATGACAATAGTAATGGGGGAATCACTAGTATTATAGGGACCTAACATGCCCCTCTCCTTTAGAAAAGTGTTGTCCTCAACTCTTGAGTGGTTCTGGATGCTTCTGTATAAAATTCTCATCCTCCCATGTGGAATCTTCAGCGGATAAGTTCTTCCACTTGATGAGATACTCTGAAATTGATCTATTTTGTAGTTGTCGAATTCTTATTTCTATGACTGCTTCAAGTTCCAATAAGTTTTTTCCTTCCTCGTCAATTTCTGGAAATATTGTTTGAACTGGGAGCTTGTCACCTATAACCTTCTTTAAATAAGTATCATGGAAAACTAGGTGCACTCGGGAAGCTGCAGGAGGCTCCAATTAGTATGCCATAGTACCAATCTTTTGCAACACCTTGTATGGACCATAATACTTTGGTGATAATTTATTATCCTTCTTAACTTGCTTGAGGGACATTTTTTTATATGGTTGTAGCCATAGGAATACCCAGTCACCTACATCAAAACTTCTTTCACTGCGATGTTGAGTTTCCTATTGTTACATTCTATTATGCACCAACATGAGGTTATCCTTTAAGAGTTGGAGAACTTGTTGTTGATTCTCAATGTGATGTTCCACTGCTTGAACCTTATACTTTTCTCTTAAATATGATGTGATGGATGGTGGATGATATCCATAAAGTGCCATAAATGGGGTCATTTTTGCTGCAGTATGGAAAGAATTATTATACCACCATTCAGCTAGAGGAAACCATTTGACCCATTGTGTCTATTTATGAGATACAAAGCAACGAAGATATCCTTCCAAACATTTGTTTACTATCTCCGTTTTCTCATCATATTGAGGATGATAAGATGAGCTATGAGCTAACTGAGTATCGAGACAAGAAAATAGTTTTGTCCAAAAATTTCCAGTGAAAATGGGATCTCTGTCGCTTACAATAATCTTTGGGTTTCCACGTAGCTTTTGAATTGTTTCCATAAATGCAGTAAAAACTTTAATGGCTTTAAATGGATGCGATAATGCACAAAAGTGCATACTTGGTAAGTCTATCAACTACCACCATGATGACACTCTTTCCTTCGGACTTGGGTAAACCTATTATAAAATCCTTTGAAACCTCCTCCCAACGTTGGCTTGGAATGGATAAAGATTGTAATAGGATTTGGGTCTTGATTGTTTCAACTTTATTTTGTTGGCAAACCAAACATTCGGCCACAATTTTGAATATCTGATTTAAGGCCATCTCAAAAAAATTCCTTCTTAACCCTGTGGTAAGTTTTTATAAATCTTGAGTGCCCTCTTAAGGGAGAAGTGTGCAATTCCATAAGAATCTTTTGTTTGAGTTGGGAATTCTTACATAGGTATAAGCGACCTTTGTACCATCATGAATCATTTTTCCAGCTAAATGTATCAGATGTACTGGGATCTTGTTGTAACTTTTGAATGAGTGCCCACACTTCTTTGTCATTCTTCCATTCATCCCTTGCTTCATTTATCCAATTTGGTTGGATAATAGAAATGGCGCAAAGAAAGCTTCCACATCCTCATCCTTTCTTGAGAGTGCATCTACCATAACATTTTTCTTCCCTTTTTTGTAGATGATTTCAAAGTCATAACCCAACATCTTTGTGACCCATTTTTGCTACTCTTCAGAGGATAATATTTGTTCTAAAAATTATTTAAGACTATCATGATCCGTTTTTACCTTGAAGTGTCTTCCCATTAGGTAGGTTCATCATTTCTTAAGTGTATGTAGTATTACCAACATTTCCTTCTCATAAATAGCTTTGTGTAAATACTTTCCTTTGATTGGATGACTTTCAAAGCAATGGGTCTTTCTTCTTGCATTAAAATAGCACCAATTCCATTTCCTGAAGCATCACATTCCAAAATAAAGGTTTTTGTGAAGTCCGGCGTCGCTAAGACTGGTGCTTGGCACATTTCCTCTTTAAGATGTTCAAAGGCCTTTGTTCCTTATGGAGTCCATGAAAATGCATATTTCTTCAATAATGTTGTTAGAGGTGCTGCTATTCTCCCATAATTCCTAACAAACTTGTGATAAAACCCTGTTAACCCGAGAAATCCTCGTAGCTGCTTGATGGATGTGGGGATTTTCAATTCCTTAGTGGCTTTAATTTTGCTGGGGTCTACCTTAACACCTTCATGAGATACAATATGACCCGATATTCCACCTCTTGTACTCCAAAGAAACATTTGGAGCTTTTTTCATATAATTGTTTCTCCTCCAATAGTTTGAGCACCCTGTCAACATGTTGAACATGATCCTTCAAAGACTTGTTGTAGATTAGTATATCATCAAAAGACACTAACACAAATTTTCTAAGGAAGGGTTTGAAAATGGAATTCATCAAACCTTGAAATGTAGAAGGTGCATTGGTAAGGCCAAAAGGCATGACCAAAAATTCATAATGACCCTCATGAGTTCTAAATGTTTTTTTCAAAATGTCTTCAGTCTTCATTCTAATTTGATAATATCTTGAACAAAGATCCAACTTGGTGAGGTAAATTCATCCATGCAATTCATCCAATAATTCATCAATGACAGGGTTGGGAAATTTATCTTTAATAGTGAGCTTGTTGATCTCCCTATAAACTGAACACATGTGCCACAATCCATCCTTCTTGTGCACCAATACTACTGGAGCAGAGAAAGAACTTTGACTATGTTGAATTATAGTAACCTCTAACATTTCTGCAACCATGCGTTCAATTTCACTCTTTTGGGCATAGGGATATCTGTAACTCCTGATGTTTGGAGAAACACTTCCTGGAATCAAATGAATATCATGATCATGATCACAAGTAGGTGGGAGGCCTTTGGGAGTCTCAAATACCTTGTAATGATTGTCCAAGGCTTTTTGGAGATATGGAGGAATAGATTATTTCGATGTGGGAACCTCTAGCGAACATAATTGTGCAATTACGCCTTGTTGTTGCTTATTTAGAAGCTTTGTCATACCATTAGAGCTTATTATATTTCCCGGTTTCCATGCAATACCCCTTAATTCAACTTCCTTTCCTTCCACACAAAATTTCATGAAAAGTTCCTGAAAATTAAAATCTATTGTACCCAAGGATTGTAGCCATTGTAGTCCTATTACAACATCAACACCACCCATTGGAATTGAAAGCATTGGGCTATTCAATACATATTATCCCATGGATAGCTTGATATTATGGCACTTTCCAGAGAAATTTATGGTTCCTCCACTTGCAACCATCACTTGACACTCTGTTGCCGGATATAGGAAGTAATTCAATTCCTTGGCTATCTTACAATGAATAAAATTATGGGTATTGCTTGAATCAATCAACACTATTACCTTTTTCTTCTTGATATGTCCTTCTATCTTGATAGTTTGAGGAGTGGTAATTCCAGCCAATGTATTACAAGATATGGTCATATTCATTTCTTCTTTATCTAGGGTTTGTTCTTGGTGTGTATCCTCTTCTTTTAACATTTCTTGTTCCTTTTCTTCCTCCTCTTCACAATCTATGTAGAATAATTTCTTCTCAGCACAATTATGCCCTTTAGTGTGTTTGCTATCAGAATTATAATAAAGCCCTTTTGCTCTTTTTTCTTCCAATTGTTGTGGTGTCAACCTTGTAGGTTATGGAAGGCTAGTGGTAATAAAACTTCCGTATTTATAGCTGTGAGTGGTAGGCTTACTAGTTGCCATAATTTTTCTTTCCATTTTTCTTGTCAACCTGAATGCCTTCTCCAATGAATCAGGTTCCCAAAGGCGAAATTCATGTTGGATGTTATCCTTTAAAGTCCCTATGAACACATCAATCCTATGCTCCTCTAGAATCTCTTTTACCCTTATGTTCAATTTTTGGAAGTCCTCAATGTGCTCCATCATTGAACCCTTTTGTTTGATATTTATCATTGGGCTAAAAAAGGTGTTGCTTTTTGTATCCTCATAATGTGCTATCATATCTTTCGTAAAAATTGCCCAAGTGACAATTTGTTTACAAGAGAAAAGCCATCAATACCATACAAATGGATTTGGTTCCAAATATAAAGTTCCAATATGTACATTTTGTGTGTTTTTCACATTATGGAGATCGAAAAATTGCTTCATCTGTAGTATCCATGTTACAGGATCCTTGCCATCAAACTTCCTCATATCGATCTTTGGAACATGGTGGGTCTTCAATCCAACGTTAGAGTCTATGAAATCATGATTAACATTTATTTTGTTCTCATCGTGAGTTTCCTTTACTACCTTTTCTCTGTTCGTAAACATTTCTTGTAGAAACTTTGTCAAATCTATCTTCAAATTGTCCATTTTTCCTTCCATCTTAGCTTCCATGTCATTCATCTTAGCTTTCAAACCATCCATATTAGCTTCCACAACATTCATCTTAGCTTCCATGCCTTTATTTAAACCATCCATTTTATCTTCCATGCCTTTCTTTAAACCATCCATCTTAGCTTCTGTTACTTTTTGTGTGAGTGAATTTTGTTGCACTTGGTCTCGTAATTTTGATATATCATGTTGCATTTCTTCCTCTTCTTCATGAGTCGTTCTAGAGCTTTTAGGTTGCTTACTAGGTGTTTCCATTTTCTTTTTTGGGGCATCAATTAATGCTAATAATGCTTCACTATGCCCTTTGAATTCGTTTAAACTAATTTTCCAAACCAATCTTATGCAAAATTTAAAAAAAAAACTACACATCTTTTTTCACTTTGTAAGAGCTCGATATTGAATATGATGTATCTCTATAATTGCAGATCTCCAAGATCTAAAATTGCATCCTGTGGTAGCCCTCTGAGTCCTCTTTCTAACCCCACAAGTCTGATCAATATTGGATTCTCCAAGGAAGAGATGCCAAATCTCCCATAGTGACCTAATTATAGACTGGTTCAGTAGAGAGAACATGTACGAAGTGCCACGTGTCACTATTTCGACCTTAGTATCTGAAACTGATAAAAATAAAACTATAGGCCATCCTCTTTCTGAAACTTCTTACGAAATTTCAATCTAATTCTTAGAAAAAAAATTATGATGACTTTCCCCAGATCACGTGTTTGAGATATAATTCAAGATCTTGCAAAAAAACCTAACTTCCTTGGATGATATCTCCGAACATATAGTGAGAAAAGTTCTGAAATTCAAACCCAAGGTTCATAGAACTTTTAGCTCAAATGGGTTTTTCTTTTAGTGTCTGAAACATCGCAGAAAAAAGGTTATAGTGAAAATGCCACGATGACCTGTTTGGAGCAACGAAACCCTAGAATCCAAACCTTTGATACCAAATGTTATGCAACCGGTGCATAAAATAGATGAAAAGATAGATGAACGCCTTCAAAATCAGCCTCTTTGAGGGGGAAACCTCCTTTACATTACACAAATGAACAATTCTTGGATGATATAAATGACTAAACCTCCTTTCTATATATAAGAGTCTAAGGGGTCACAATATGATCAAAGCTGACATAACAGTAATAACATAAGGACACAACAATAACAATAGTGGGTTTATATGGGGCACACTAATAACAATATGGGGATAGTAGGGGCACAATAATAACAATAAGGAATACAATGACAATAGTAATTGGGGAATCACTAGTATTATAGGCACCTAACACAACACCACTTGGAGGAGATATCTATGAAGGAAAGGGGGAGAAAGTTGTGAAGAGAGGTACACTACAACAATATTGGGTTGTTCTTTTATTCCTCTGATTTATTTTCTATAAATTAGAGAGTTGACCTTAATGGTGACAACAATTTTATCTCTAAAGGAGAGACCAAGTTGGTGACTTCCCTCAACTATTTAAGGATTTGTGAAGGTATCTTGTGTTCTTTCTGATAATTTTCTTATTTTCTAGAAGGTCTGGTTATTAATTATCAATGCTAATAGTGATATTTATGCAGAAAGCAAACTGCCCAATTTGACAATTTTCCTGAAGGATCAATGTGATGCCACTCTCATTGGATTTCCTTGTGACTGTTGTATAAGGGTTTATACATTGCAGTAGTTTGAGTTTTGAACTAATCAAAGGACTTCGCATAGACATGTTGTTAATATTTTGACTATTAACTTTTTTAATAAAATCAACCTATTTTCCTTACAATATTTATCTCTACATGCCTCGTATATTTTTTATTTTATTATTCATTGTTTTCAGAGCTTATGCTCTACAAGATTTCAAGGTCTTGGCCTAAAATATTGACTAGCTCATTGTTAGTTCAAGTCTGGTTTTTCTTTCTTTTATTACGTATTGATCATGTATCTCACTATGAATATAATTTTTCAAATTCATATATCGATTTTCTCTTTCTTTTTGTTTAATATTTCTGCAATGTAAATATATATAAAAAAAAACAAAAAAATAATTGTACATTCTGATCAATTTGTCTCATTATCTTGTTGTGATAACAAGATTCAAGGAGTTGACTATTTTAGTTTGTCTAAATTAAACCAAACTATCAAAAACTTTTGGTGACCATACTGGGGAGCGAAATTAATTTTTCTCCTTAGTACGTTACTTTGTTAAGCATGCACACTTCCTTTTGAATTCTAATTGATAGATTTCCTCGACATCTTTGTCCAACTTTCGCTAGTTCTCCTAATGAATCCTCTCACGATCATGTCATTAAGTTCTTAATTTTTTGTCATTTTGGAGGGGTTCATGGTCTTCATATTGCTTCCTTCTTGTTTACTCTTACTCTTTTTGGTGAGGCAAAATACTGGTACCCTGATATTTTTGGGTTAGCTTTGATAGATTTATCTGTGATTTTCCTCCTCCACCCAAGCCTCCCCAACCCAAGTTATAGTGTACTTTCTGTGAATGTGGTCAATGTAACATCCTTTTCCCACATCTACCTAAGAAACCAGCCAACCAGAGTAAACATGTGATGAGAGGCAAGTATGATAAGACTCAACCTCCTAGGTAACCTTAAGGAAATGGAGTCAACAAAACAAGACCTTACATACTTCCCTTAGGTGCTTCGGGACCCTCAAGAGCTAATCCACCACTCTAGGTGCCCAATCCCTGAGTTAATCTATAATTTCAATGAATTAGACCCAAAGTCTCTCCCATGACAAGCCATGTATGTGACTGTGAACCTATAGTCTCTCCCATAGTGCCTGCAAGGGAGAGACTTCAATCTCTCTTAGTTAGTTCTGTGCTAGAGACTATGAGATTTAAGCCACTTTTTTAGGGCTAGTCTCCAAGCCAATGCCTCGAACTTGATGATACTCTCCAAGGAATTAAATGACACCAAGGAAAAGCCTCTATCGCAAAACTTGATCAAGGGCTTGACCTAACCAAGCCTAACCATGACAAACATTTTGTCAAACACTTAGAAAGTATGCAACGTACATGTGTAAATAATAGATCTAAGTATAGGGGACTCAAACTTATCTAAGATTTGATATGAAGCATTATCTCGTTATCACATTAGCTTCCATTTCATCCCTTAGGTCATAGATACATTGATCATTCAATAACAAGTGAGAACATGATGAGAGACATACAAAATTGTTGTCATAAAATACATACATAATTAGCATAGTAGGGAAATAAATACCAATGAAATCATAACCATATAAACCACATATAATCCATCATAATTCTCAAAGAGATACAAGGAGAAATAACCTTTCATTATTGATGCAAAATATAAACCCGAGATGGGACTCCCTTGTTCCACCTGACCATAGAATGGCTGAGCCAAATCTCTCTTCAGCCATTCACCCTCGTGCCATATTCCAAGCATGAATTTGAGATCTCATAGAACACATCAATCAATACTCATCCATGGCTTTCAGAGGCTATCCACCTCAACCTATCAAGCAATGATTCCACCTCATGGTCGGACATCACAAAGCCAACATCAGATCGGTCTCCATCCCAGCCTTCCAGGGCTCCAAAGTGTTTGTTCCAACATGGCTCCCAGGACTAGTAACTCAACCCATATCTTTTACCGGGCTCCAAAGAATTTATCCAACTAAGGCTACGAGACTAGTAAATCAACCCACAATTTTTACCAGGCTCCACAACATTTGTCCAGCCAAGGCTATGGGACTAGTAACTCAACCCACCAAGGACTCGAGAGCATTTGTCCAACCAAGGCTATGGGACTAGTAACTCAACCCAAGCTATTATAGGGCTCCAGAGTGTTTTTCCAACCAAGGCTATGGGACTAATAGCTAAACCCAAGCCATTATAGGGCTCCATAGCATTTTTCCAACCAAGGCTTCCAAGAACTAATAGCCCAACCCAAGCTAAGGAAACATGAGAACCAATTAGAAAACAAAGAAAATAACCCACAACACCATGGCTATCCAGAAAATGGCAAGGCTAGGAAAATCCACTGTCAATCTAGGAAATCCTCCATGCCAATGACAAATCATGACCAAGAAACCACATGCATGTGCCATGCCTGCCAAAACTAGTTGTTGGCTTGTAGGGGCCTGACCCAGGTTCAGAGGTGATTTAGCCAAACAAATCCTAGTACTACTGGCCCTTTCAGCAATAGTCCATAGAGCGTGGACTGAGGTCTCACCCAAAGTAGTATGGGAGGGTGCTAGAACCAGGTTTCTGCACCCTGGAGATGAATGATGTTTTCAAGTGGTCCACGGTTTGACCCTATGTGCACGTCGCTATGCGCACATACCCATGCCTCACAGCTTGGGATGCTGGCTTCACGCAACCCTACTCAGGGGCCAAACAATGTTGTTACCCAATTCCTTATTATTAACCCGATATTAGTTGATCACTCAGCTTATCAGTATGTGTCTAGATATATTTAGCAATGTTTAGTACTCATATAAAAGTGCACGATAAAGAAAACAATATAACTAAACAGGAAATAGCATCAGAACATATACACAAGATTTGGAATCAAACTTCTCTTTATTATTCTTCTTTCCTTGGTTACAAACTCGACTCTGTCATGAGCACTCAGCTGCAGACTCAACTAGGCCTCTCCGCACTCAGCTGCAAAGCCTCTTCCTACTACTATGACCCAAAGCACTTATACCTTTGCTCTATACTTCTATCTCATACTTCGCTCTTCCTACTTACTTCTTCCCCCTTTTCACTTAGAGCTTTGCTCTATTTATACAATCCCATGGGCAGACAACCCTATGACTCTAACATACACTTCGCGCTCCACGCCCGCAAGTCACAGAGTTTTTACAAAAATAATACTCAAAACTTGGGCTTTGAGCCCCAAAACATGCTGTGGGGGGATTCCATGCCCAACACTAGTGAATAAATCATACATGCAACTCGGTACCTGCAAGAAAATATGATGTAGCTGTTGGTCCCGATGCCCTCTTGTGCTTTCCTACTCTTCCTTTCCCTTTTTGCTCCAAAATCTAAGTATGCCACACCCTCCAAGAGTGCTCCAAGAAAACTCTAAGTATCCAAGAGTGTGAGAGAGAAAGAGATAATAATGAAATAATTCCAAAACTAAATTGACCAAGTCTTCCCCACTGATCCTCATAAGCCTTTTTATTAATGAGGCCTCCATTTTCTTCATTTTCCATTATTTTCCTTCATTTTCCTCCTCACATGCAACGAATTACCTGTCATCTCCCTTTTTCTCATAATTTCCATTATTTTCATAAATAAAATTCCAATAAGTGTCTCATGCCTTTCCAAAGTATTTTTCATTGCCTTTGCCAATTTCCTTAGCCATAATAAATCGAGTCAACACCCATTAGGATGTTCCCCCAACCATTTAGCTTGGAATATGTGTCCCATCACCGTGGCCTTATATATTTTGACATGGAATTTTCACGAGGGTTGTTACACTCATGACACTTCAAGTTTTCGAATTCTCATTAAATCTAGGAGGAAATACAAACTAGAATGAGACAATCCTATCACTTCTTATGGGTTCTAGTACGCAGATTCTGAAACCTCATTTTCTTATGGATTCCAATATGCAAACTCTGGAAGATTCTCTTATGGTTTCCATTACGTAGATTCAATTGAATCTATGTCCCCTACTATTTACAAAGAAAATGATTCCAATCCTTTCCTGGTTGATTTAGGATCTCCATGTGAATCTTTCCATCTGATGACTCTTTCTTCGAAGAAAATTTTGAATGTCATGTATACAATGATCAGTGCGAACCTCAAGCCAACCTTGAATTTTTTCTTCTTGAAGATGATGTTGTCTGTAACGAACCCACTCAAGAAGTGTTGAATATTTATTATGAGGATATCCTTCTTGATCTACATGACCAATCTTTTTTCTCAACTTCTAATGAAGAGTTTCATGCTCCCGAAAGTAAGAACACCCCTTATTTATAAGATATCAATTATGATGACCATGTTATTTTTAATGATTCTTATGAAGATAGGTCCAACCTTAGTCATCAAGAATGCTTTCATGATATGATTGAAGATTCATTCTTTAATGAATCTCATGTATGTGATAAAGACCTTGGTCCTAAAGTTAGTTTCAACCTTCTTTATCCTATTTGTAGTGTTACATATGATGTTTACGATGAAGATGAGTCAAACTCTATTTCCCCTAGGTGTTTCCATGATATGAAAGACACTTCATCCTTGAATAAAACCCTCCCTGATGAAGTCCCTACTTGTGAAGAAACGAGTCTTAAATGTGAAAACCCATGTTATGGCATAAACAATGATGAGTCACTTTTTAATTAACTTGAAAATAACCCTCTCCTTTTGTTCATGAGATATCCTCTCTTATTCTTGAGATGAATGATGATACCTTTTGTGATGAACTTGAAAGGAAATTGACCTTTTTCAACCCTATAGATGCCATGGATACTATTCTGATTGAATTTAAAAGGTTTGAACTTGAAATTCCTAAAGCGCTTTGCAATATGAACAACATCAATGATCATTTTCTTATTTTTAATTTTGGGTATTTTGCACATGAATCCCCTTATACACCCATTATGGTATACGATTATTGGATCACATTTTTTGGTTGGCACATCATGCATGATGGCCAACAATAATTTTGGCTTTTTGATAAGCCATTATCATAGCCACACAGTTATTTTGGTTAGAAGGGTAATCACCCTTGCCCAACCGCCATCCAATGAGATATGAACTCTACATGCTTGATTCATGACACATTCCTTAATGCATAATTTCATCCAGTGTGAGGATCAACACTCATCCTATTTTCTCATGTACATAAATAAAACAAAATAAAAATTCATTTTTTTACATTTGCTTTGCTTTTCCTGATCTTGACCTTTGTTTCACTTTTGTATTAGTATCTCTTTTGACTTTTCTTTCCGCAAATTTCATGTTTTTGAAACAAATGATTGCATTTACTACTGCTTGTATGCCTTAACAGTTAGGAAATTTAACCAATAGAAATATCCTTCAACAAATAATCAATATAAATGGCACACGCTTTACTGATCTCTTTTCACTGTATTTTCTACAAACATTGTGTTCTTCTTTGAAAGAAAGACTTTCTTACAACAATATCCTTTATTGATGAACCAAGCATCCTTCCTTCTTATCATTACAAGTATGAACCTTAATCTTCAAACCTTAGCATTATTTTTAAAACCATTACAAGTTTTCCTCTCATACCCATTTCTTGCTTCATGTGCTTTCCTTCCCTTTAACAACTTGCTACCTACTCTTTCACATATACTTACATCTTGTAAAACCAAATTTTCTAAGTTCTCACCCGCTTTTGCAAGTCTCCCTGTGAAGTCACCAATGTTGATAATGGTCAATGTTAATCAAGTTTGCAAGCTATTACAGATGTCTGAAACCAAACTCTCCTATAACTATACTATCTATTATATGCAATCATGATTAATAGGCCTAATAGGTAGGACCCCTCTTAAGAATGAATTATTGGCCATGAGTTATTAGGGCACCACTAAAATTTTGATTCCTCTTTGCGCAAATTAAATGTTCTAGAATTAAAAAATTGCATGAATCTCAAGGTGAATGGACTAATTATGGAATTTCAACACAAAGGTTTGAAACAAAATTTCTTTTGTTATGTGTGGTGATGAGAAGCAATGAATGGCATAAGGTTTTTCCTCTTTATATCAAACACCTCTTGATTTATGTTACAGGTTTATTTCTCATTATATGTAAATATTATTTTGGGTGCCATCCTCTAGACATACATGTGTATTTGTGACAATTGGCCATGGGTAAAATAAAAGAAAATATGATAAGTTCAGGAAATATATTTGTGGAAATTCGGTTGAAACATATGATAATGTGATTGTAATGTTCAATAGATGATACATATAATGCTATCCTCATATGATAATTTATATAAAGTCTCAGCATCAAGCCTCCACCAATCACGCTGTAGTTGTGAATGTTGGAATCATGCTGGAACATTAATATTACATTATTTGAGGTTGGTTGTAATGCGGTTATGTCAGGGTGATTGTATGGTTAATATCCATAAAGATTTGGTGTGTTTTTAAACTTCACCTCAACAGTTGTGATTGTGGTGTGACAAATTCACTAGGTAATTTTGCCTACATGGCCTGTTGTTATTGGTCTAGCCCTTGGTCTACTCTGTTGACTCATTTACTGGGTAATATGCGTATCTTCCTCAAAGTTTCCACATCAACGCTCATTCATTTGATTGCATACCTTACATGGCACCATAAATTGGGCCTATTAACACACTAGCTTGCTAATTACTCCTGCATTTACTTCCACGACCTTGAGCCATGCACCTTGCTCTTGGACATTCCAAATTATTTGAGGGCTTTCATTTTTTTCCAAATTTGAATGGGGTTTAGTTTGAAAGTGGTTTTTGATAAAAGGATGGTTTCTCTCTACATTTAGGAGCTACGAGTGAGAACTTGGTGTGACTTTTGCAACTCCAACATCATTCACAATCTTTTGCTCATCAAGTATACCTACATTGAGTTATCTCATTAACAATATCAAAGTATGTATGAGTGCTTCCTAACTGTCGTCCCTCTTCCCCTTGTTTTCTTACCTAGTATTGATATTTATGTTCTTAGTATGATGCATAGCCTAATTCTCAGTAAACAAATGTGCAATCTCTTCATAAAACAAAAAACCTCTCCTGTGGCTGCACAAAGTCAGCCATCCTACATGCGAGAGGCATGAAGCCCTTGAGGATCGACCATAGCAAAAACAATGCCAAGCACAATAAGTTTTTCCTTTGTAGACAACTTTCAGAAAGACTAATCCATCATGTTTTGACCAATTATAAATAAGTCATTAAGCATGTTAATAAAATACAATTGTATGTTTTAAAATTATTAGCCTCTTAGTTCTATTTTAATAATGATTACGGTGAGTTCTTTATTGTAATGGTAATTAGTTAACCTTGTTGCAAAACGGACTTGTGTTGTGTTTCTAAAGGAGCCTTCAAGGTCATGAGACCTTGGGAAATAAATTTGGCCTATTGTACTGATCCAAGTGGATATTGGTGGCCCACCCACCTATCTCACCTAGACCTCTAGTCAGTTTCATTTGTTTCCTTGTTTATTTCAACATTTACTATTTTTAGTAGTTTTTTCAGGTCCTAAACTTTTGGAGCAGTTTTGACCCCCAAAATGGAATTTTTTGAGGTCCACAGAAAGCTCATAGCCACAGGAAAGGGCTTGCACAAAACCTATAGTACTCTGAGAGACCTTTCCAATAAGGTATCGTACACTCCAAACAGAGATAATATGACCAAGTTGTGACCCTAAGAAGTTGGCTGCCCAACTAACCCTAACGGGGCCCACAAACTCTTGGAATTACATCTCTTGGGGTCATGGTTTTGGTCGTCTAAGGTTTTCTCATGTTTTCCAATAATAAATAGGCCCTTGAGCCTCATTGTAACATAGTTCAGAGGCATGTAGCCACCACATCTCGTCTCATAGATAAGCTACCATCACCCGAGCTAGTCTTATTTCCATTTTATTTGTAAGCATATTTCAGTATTTGATATTAATGAAACGAAGTGTTATTTCTATTGCATTTTTATTTTTATGGTTATATCTATAATTTTTATGTTCCTATTTAATTTCAAATCAATGGTATCAAATTGGTCTTCTCATTCTATGTTTTTCTTTGCATGTCCCAAATAAGGTCGGTAAGTTAGGGCTTGAACTTGTCGAACCTTTGCAAGACCAACCTCACAAATCCTGAACGCCTGCCATGGCAGAAGAAAAGAATGATGAGGGGGTAGGAGATCCTATCAAAATCTTGCTCAAATAAGCCCTTGAGTGACAAAGGAACACGATGATGGACAACTTTGCCCAAATCCTTCAGCGGCTACCTAAGGGAAACACATCTACTTCCAGCAGCTACTCTAGAAGTGCCACACCCTTTAAGGTACAAGTTAACTTTGACATTCCCATATTTGAGGGTCAGATAGATGCGGACGTTGTAAATAAATGGTTAAATATGCTAGAAGGATATTTTTCTGTTCATCATTTTTTCCCTCTAGGAAAAGTTTACTTTTTCTCTTCTCAAAGTCATCCCCCATGTCAAGGACTAGTGGGAAACCTACTCTGAGCAGAAGGATGAAATTATGCCCTCACTATTTTTGGCTGCACCCACTTGAGATTCGTTCCGAGATGCCATCAAGGAGCAGTACTACCCTGTCGAGTGCTATGAGGATAAATATATAAAGTGGACCACACTATGACAGGGAAGGGACCAAGACGTGCTGAAGTTTACCAATGCTTTTCATACCCTTTTCACAAAGTTGGTTATCAAGGATTATGAGAAACATTTGGTACTCAAGTACCGCGACTGCCTACACAAGGACATCCAGGATGAGATGGAGTTCCTAGACATCTCCTCGCTCAGCACGGCGTACCAATACACTATCAAGATTGAGAAGAATCTTAAATAGAAAAATCAAGAATTTTGATCTGCTGATTCAAAGCAAGCGAAAGGAGCCCCCAAACCGCATACCAAAGGGAAAAGCCAAGGTGGCATGACCTAGGATAACCCGTTGAAGCCGCAAGAAAATAACAACACCATGAATACAAAGAAGGACACCAAAGTGGTGTGAGTTCCATAAGTGCTCCACTCACAACACAAGAGAATGTCGGGCCGAGTAGTTAGGGGTGGTCAAGTTGAAGGCTTTTCAGTCTAACGCATGTTCTGACTCTGAGCTAGCACCCGACAAGGGGAATGAAAAAGGGAAGCAGATCATTGACATAGAGCCCAGTGCCACTATGGCCACCACCAAGATCTATAAGATTGAGCCTAAAGATCCAGAAGAGGGGGAGTGCCTATTCCTCTCATAGATGTGGGTGAAGGGTTCTTTTTTGCAGTTCATTGTCGACATCAGGAGCCAAAAGAACCTCATTTTAGTAAAGGCCATGAAGCGATTGGGCTTACCGACTATAACACATCCACATTTGTACACCATTGAGTGGCTTCACCAAGGATGAGATCTCCACGTCAGCCAGCAGTGTCGCCTTCCCTACAGCATCAAGCCCTTCACGTATGAGGTACTATGTGATGTTGATCCTCTTGAAGTTTTTCATATATTATTAGGACAACAATACTTATGGAAGAAGCATGTTGTATATGAGTCTAGACATCGCTCTGTTATTATTTCTTCAGGTACTAAGTTATACAGGATACCGAAGGTAGCCCCACCTATAGTCATATCTTTGACCTCCGCTAAGCAATGTAGTAAGGTCATCTCCCAGACTAGGAAATTTGTTTTCTTTTTTATTCTCTCTCAAAGTAAGGGGAAGGTCTTAGCTACATCCATGGTCCCTGGGAAAGGTTCCTTCAAGCAACAGAATGAGGTGGATGTGGTCATGGAAGAATACAGGGGCATCTTCTCCTCACCCATAGGGGTACCCTTGCATTGTCAGGTCAAGCATTCAATTGATCTAACTCTCAGAGTACCTTTGCCCAATGGGGCGATATATCGCTGCTTAATTCTGGAAAATGAAGAGATCAAGCAATAAATGTAGGATTTGCTACAAAAAGGGCACATCTGACCAAGTTCATCGCCTTGTGGGAGCCTAATTTTACTGCTACAGAAGAAGGACAGAATGTGGAGGCTCTACATTCATTATTAGGTATTAAAAAAAATCACTGTCAGGAAGAGGTATCTAATCCCATGAATTAATTACCTTCGGACCAACTCAAGGGCGCCAAGTATTTCATCAAGATATATCTGAAGTCTAGTTATCACCAGGTTCCAATAGAGCCCACAAATGTATGGAAGACTAACTTTAAATTCAAGGAAGGCCTTTTTCAATGGTTCATTATGCCCTTCAGGTTGAAAAATGCCCCCGTTAATTTTATGAGGCTAATGGATGGCATCTTGTGGCCCTTCACCAACTCGTTCATAGTGGTTTATCTGGATGACATCCTCATGTTCAATAAGAGTTGGGAAGAACACTTGCAACACATTCGGCGAGTCCTTCAAACCCTTCAACAGCACAAGCTGTGTGCCAACTTGGATAAATGCATCATTGGCATGAAACAGGTATAATACTTGGGGTACATCATAGATGCATGTGGCGTGCATGTGGACCTAGCCAAGATCTAAGTCATTTGGGATTGGCTAGCCTTGACCACTCTAATGGAGCTTTGCAGCTTTTTGGGCCTTGCAATTTTTTATCGGAGGTTCATGTTGGGATTCTCCCATACCTCTTGGCCTTTGAGTCAAATTACCAAGGGCAAGGTGAAAGCAAAGCTTTCCTGGTTCGAGTCCCAACACAAGGCATTCATTGAGTTAAATCATTTCCTCAGCTCTAAACCGATACTCACACTCCCAGACTTACAACAACCATTTGAAATCGAGACAGGCACCTCGAACTGTGATATTGGTGTAGTCCTCACCCAACATGGGCATCCAGTGGCCTATCATAGTGAGACACTTTCCAATACAATTCAGAATTATCCCACCTATGATAAAGAAATGTATTCTGTTGTGCAGGCTTGCCGACAGTGGAAGTACTACATTCTGGGGAAGGAGACAGTCATCCACACTGATCACTGACCACTTCAGTTTATACAGAGATAAGGGAAGTTGCAAAACGATCGTCATCAGAAGTGGTCTACATATCTGCAACAATTCTACTCGAACATTAAATACAAAAAGGGCAGCACCAATCATGTTGCAGACTACCTCAGTCAGCCCCTAGTTGCAAAACTGACTACTATTCTCAACTCTTATGATCACGAGACCTATGGATGGCCGCAACTATATAAAAATGATCCATAGTTCACCTCCACATACCATATGTTAGTAGATGGGAAGAAAATTCCCAATTTCCACCTCCATAATGCATTATTATGCTACCTGGGCCACATTTGTGTTCCTTCAAGCAAGCTTGCCAAACTGATTTGGAAGGCACACTACAGTTGGATCGTAGGACACTTTAGGGTGGAGAAAACTATGGCTCTACTACAAAAGTACTTTTATTGGCCCAAACTCTGTTTGGATGTTGGGAAATATATTATATCTTGCACTGCCTACGTCATCGCCAAGCCATCCATCAAGAAGCAAGGCATGTACACTCGTCTGCCTACTCCCAGCCAGCCGTGGGAATCCATCTCCATGGACTATATGTCTAGCCTCCCTTCTACAAAACTTGGTAATGACTATGTATTTGTGGTCATGGACATATTTTCTAAGATGGCTATATTGGTAGTCTACAAGAAGAGTACGACAACAGAGGACACTGTCAAGCTCTTCTTTGAATGAGTATGGGTGCATTTTGGGATCCCACGGACCATTATATCATATCGGGATAGCAGGTTCCTGAGTGCATTCTAGTCAAGCCTCTGGACATTATTGCACACCAGGCTCACCAAGTCGACTGCCTTCCATTCCTAGACTGATGGCCAGACAGAGGTTTTCATCAAGATGATAATGCACATACTCTGCATGTACAACTCCAAGTATCCTTGAACCTGGGATAAGAGTCTTCCATATGTGCAACACAATTATAATAGAGCTCACCATAGCTCAACTAGTCGTAGTCCCTTTCAAGTGGTCTAGGATTTAAACTGTTGTGTATGATTAATGTTGCCATGCCTCAGACAACTACACCAACAAAATCCACACATGTATCGTCTGAGGCAGATAAAGTGACCAGATTTATTGAATGCATCCAACACATCTGCCAATAGGTTCATGACATACTGGAGAAGTCAAATGCCAATTACAAGAAGAAACATGATCAACATTGAGTGCCACTAAACTTTCATGTGGGTGACAAAGTCTAGTTTCATTTGTAGAAAGAACACCTTACTGGTGCCCATCGAAAGCTGAGACCACTCCGATATGGTACTTACACCATTACCAAGGTTGTGGGAGACAATGTTTTTGAGCTCAAAATTCCCCCATTCCTTGGTCTGCACCTAATATTCAATGTGGACCACCTTCAACCATACTTCCCACAATTACCAGACACATCATACATTGCAGAACAACTCACACCAACAGAGTTAAATCCAAACTGCATGGAACAAGCCACAACTAATCATATTATGGACACACAGGTTAAGAACACTCGCCAGTAGAAGATCCAACTATATCAAGTTTTCAAAGCTAGCCAAGTCCTACACCAAGTCAAGTAGCTCACCAGGGACCAGATTCAATGGGAATTTCCTCACCTCATGGAGGTTCTACACACAATGGGGACCATTGCTTCCTAAGGGGGGAGGAATGATCTAGGTGGATATTGGTGGCCACCCACCTATCCCACCTAGACCTCCAGTCAGTTTCATTTGTTTCCTTGTTTATTTCAACATTTACTATTTTTAGCAGTTCTTTGGGTCCTTAACATTCATAGTAGTTTTGACCCCCTAAACGATGTTTTTTCGAGAAAAAACCTATAATACTTGGTCAAACCTTTCCAACAAGGTATTGTATGCACCAAACAGAGATAATATGACCAAATTATGACCCAGAGAAGTTGGTTGCCCAACTAACCCCAACGACACCCACAAACTCTTGGCGTTACATCTCCTCATGTTAGGGTTTTAGTTGTTTAGGTTTTTCTCATGTTTTCCAATAATAAATAGTCCCTTGAGCCTCATTGTAACACAGTTCAGAGGCATGTAGCCTCCACATCTCTTCTGAGAGATAAGCTACCATCACCCAAGCTAGTCTTATTTGCATTCTATTTGTAAGCATATTTTAGTATTTGATATTTAATGAAATGAAGTGTTATTTCTACTTCATCTTTGTGTTTATGGTCATATATGTAATTTGTTGCATTTCTATTTAAATTCGGATCACATACACAGTGAATCTTTTCGTCATTTCATAAGTCATGGAATGTGATATTATATCCTCTGAGCCTCTCGCTTTCATTATGTAAATATTTACAAAAAAATATGAAAATTTAGTTATAGACACAAATAGAGGGTTTCGTTTATTACATTACTATGTATTTTTGTATATTCATTCCTTTCCCAAAGGTTGTGTTACCAAAACATTACATGATATCAATCTTTGGTATGTACATTCAACAACCTTTAATCTTCCTTGGGATTTTATGTTGACTCTATGCCATTTTGTCAAACCACGCTCGTTGGATACAGATTATTCAATCTATATACAAAGACATTGTGCCTCTTTCCATTTATTTAACTATATTAGTAATGATTTACTGCATGATTGTTAATGAAAATATCAATATTTTTTTTTCCTTTCCCCTTTCAATCTATGTTCCCAGTTTGGTGTTTTAAAACTAAGATTGCTTGGTATTTGTTAATAAATATTTCATATTCTTCACTATCTTCAAGTAATTTGTTATATATATATATATATTGTAGCATGAGTTTTTTTAATGCAAATATGGGAAGAGGCATGGACAAAGGAGTAATGAACAAGAATCATCATTTGTGGAGAAATAAGAGGAAATGGCAGACACAAGGTTTTAGGGACTGCAACGATAATATTTTGTAATGAAAATTGGTAGATGTGTTATATATGTTCGTTGTGTTTTAATTTACATGGTTATGCATTGGATTTGTTATGTGTTATGGTTATCAATTTAATTAGAGCATTTAAGAGATGAATAAGACAAATGATCCACGTTGCTAATTAATCCATGCTTTGAAGAAAAGAAGAGCCCTAATGGAATGGATAATAGAGGGTCCCACCCATTAGAGTCAAACTTTTGATTAAAAAATTTTAAACTAAGACTTTTGAAGTCCTTCCTCTTGATTCCAATCATCTTGATTAGAAATGCAACTAATATGATCTTTTAGAATTGAAAACTACTAAAACCACTTAGAGCCTCTTTAAAACATGAGATATCTATGAAGGCAAGGGGAAGAAAGTTGTGAAGAGAGGTATGCTACAATAATATTATGTTGTTCTTTTATTCCTCTAATTTTATTTTTTATAAATTAGAGAGTTGTTCTTAATGGTGACAATAGTTTTATCTCTAAAGGAGAAACCAATTAGGGTTACTTCTCTCAACTATTTAAGGATTTGTGAAGGTATCGTGTGTTCTTTCTTATCATTTTCTTGTTGTTCGAAAGGTTTGATTTTTAATTATCAATGCTAACAATGATCCTTATGTAGAAAACAAGCTGCCCAATTTTACAATTTGCATAAAGGATTAATGTGCAACCACTCTCATTGGATTTCTTTGACTATTGTATATGAGTTTGTACATTGCAATAGTTTTTCAAGGTCTTCACAGAGATTTGTTAATAAGATTTTGACTATTAAGTTATTTAACAAAATCAACCTATTTTCCTTACAATATTTATTTCTACATGCCACTTATATTTTCTTATGTTATTCACTATTTTCATAGTTTATGCTCTGGAGGATTTCAAGGTTTTGCCCTAAAATCCTAACTAGCTCACTGTTAATTCAATCCAGTTTTTCTTTTTTTTAGTACTTGTTGGTCATTTATCTCACTATGAATATCACTTTTCATATGCATATACCAGGTTTCTCTTTCTTTTTGTTTAATATTTATGCGATGTAAATATATCCGAAAAAAAAAAAAAGAGGAATAGTGAAACATTTCCATCTCACATTGTACATTCTGAGCAATCTATCTCATTATCTTGTTGTGATAACAAGATTCGAGAAGTTGACTAGTTTAATTTGTCTAACTTAAACCAAACTATCAACATGTATATAAATGAATATTAAGGTGGTAGGAGGGAACATGTATTTTATGACTCCTAAGAAGTTAAAGTTGCAACGTACTTATGGGGCTTAGGATGCATGGCAAACAACTAAGCTAAAGCTTATGCCCTCTACTAGGAGATTCAATTATCAAAATAAAATTAGGTAGTTTCTCTCATTGTTTTCCTAAGAAGTTAAAGTTGCAGAGTATTTTATGGGGCTTAGGATGCATGGCAAACAACTAAGCTAAAGCTTATGCCCTCTACGAGGAGATTCAATTACTCTACTAGGAGATTCAATTATCAAACTAAAATTAGGTAGTTTCTCTCATTGTTTTTGGTGACTCCCTCAGTATTATAGCATTGGGTGAAGGGCTCCTTTATAAGGGACAAAACATTAGAAAATTTTATGAAAGAAACATAATAGTTCTCTTAATAGCATATTTCCATATTCTTGGTGATCTCAATCAAGATGCAAACTTATGTGCTAATGAATGGTGTAAATTAAGATAGGGAAATTGAAAAATCGATGGTGGAATCAAGCCCTCTCATATTCCTTAGAGCTAAATGGGTTGGCATTGCATAGTCATGATGGATTGCATTATCAATCCGTTATAGTATGACATGTAAGATTATGAAATTTAAAAATCAAAGGTGGAATCAAGCCTTCTCATATTCCTTAGAGCTAAATGGATCGACATTGCACAATCATGAATGATTGCATTATCAATGAGTTATAGTATGACATGCAAAATTTGCTTTTCAGTGATTAGTTTTATAAGATATATACCTACAAAACTCCTTTTTTGTTGTCTAATTTAGAATCAATTTCAAAAATAATATAATTTTACAAAATAAAAAATCCTTTAAAAAATTGTAATTTTGCCCGATAAAAAAGCTAAATTTATTTTTTTTGGGAAAATATAACTAAGTATTATTTAATATATTTATTGCGATCTAAAATTAGTCTTACATATAAATATAAATACAAAATTAACATTTTAACTAATAATAATAGTAGTAATAGTGACTATTTAAAACTTAACCTTTGGCTGGATTAACAATGTGGATGGATTAATAGATTGGCGACAAGTGACTATTTAAAACCTAACTTTTGGATGGAATGACCATGTGGATGGATAGATTGGCCAGTAGTGACTATTTAAAACCCAACTTTTGGCTGGATTGACAATGGGGATGGACGGATAGAATGGCATATATTTATATAAAAATGAGTAGTGATTATTAAAAACGATGTTGTTGGAATGACAAAATCACTTTTCTTAGATTCATTGGATTGACCATGTGTGTAGATTGAACAAATCACCCTTTTTAGATTCTTTGGGGCTCAAAATCACTTTTCTTAGATTTTTTGGATTGACCATGTGTGTGGATCGACTAAATAAATAAATAAAAATTCCTGGCCATTTTTGGATATAAATTGTGTAAAGGTTTTTCTAGAAGATTTAACTGGACATTCATTTATTTTTGGAGACTAAAAAGCAGATAGATAAATGGAGATATGAATGGTGTAAAGGTTTTTTTTTGAAATTTAAGTAGACATTCATTTATCTTTGGAGACTAAAAAGCAAATAGATAAATAGAGTAAAAACATTTGAGAAAAAATTCTTTACCTAATTCATATTATAAAATCTTAAATAATATAAATAACTATGAAAATTTTCACCCTGAACAAAATCCCTCCTTATAACTTTTTCATAAAAACTTTTTAATTAGCATGGAAGAAAAACAGAACAAAGTTCGCAGTGCACCGTGGAAAAAACAGAGCAAGGTTCGCACTGACAGCTTGCTGTTGGCCCATTTGAAATTAGCAACCACTTATTTATGAACCTATCATGCCAGGATAACCCCGAAACTGACGAGTTAGCCTAATAGTTGGCATGTAAACTGGCTATTCCTTTACACTTCAGATATTTCAACTGATTTTTTTGGTAGATATTCCATGAATGCATCATAATTGACTTTGGATAGATATTCCATCAAATGATTGAAGCAGCAGAATTGAGCTGGCCTGTATTCCTAATAATTAGATTTATGAATGGTATGTAGTTAGTATCCAGTAATAAATAATTGCATGAATCAGGTTAAATATTTTAAGAGTTTAGTGAATAATTTATTTCTTTATCTACTTAAATTCAATTTCCATTAATATACTATAACACTAGTTTAATATGATATTTATAGATTAGTTTATTATTTATAGATTAGTTTATTATGATATTTATGAAATAATTATATATAATGTAATCTTCCAGTACTGATATTTTAAAATCACATATTCTCTGTACATGAATTTGAATTTATATATATAATATTTTCTGTGCATGAATCTGAATATATATCTATATATATATGAGATTTTGTATATGGAGTTGTCTATAATGTGACTTTTTGGAGATTCTGGTGATGGAATCAGGCGAAAGAAATTGAGGTTAAATCTTCATTTGTTGCAGTTAAAATGGTTTTTTAACTGCATATTTGGATTCAGCATCCTGGAAAACCCCTGGGACGCTTTCATTGTGCAGAAATTAACTATCAAACTTGCGATTCCAATAAATTCCTGCCGGATTTCGACCAAAAAAACCTACCGGAAAAACTCCAAAAAAACCTACCGGAAAAACTTTCAAAAAATCGCGTTATAAACAACTGCTTTGTATATTGATTACCATCAAATACATGGTCCCCTGAACAATCTTCTGGTTTTCTAATCATTGGCTCTGACCATACCAAAAAAACGAATATTATTTGGCGTTGAGATTCATTCAGTGAATCGATTATGTAGTTGGCAAACCGACCATCCGTTTACGCTTAATATATTTCATTTTATAATGTGGTAGGTAGTTCATCAATGCATCAATCAGAATTCCTTGATAATTAATGTGGTAGGTAGTGCATCAATGCATCAATCACAATTCCTTGATAATTGGTTGTAGCTCGCCCAACAATATTTTTAAGATATTGGTTGTTACAGTGATTGATTAAATTTGACAAGGTGTTTGTGTAGCCATTAAATATGGCAATTCTATGTACGTTATTGCGAATCTTCGGATTGATATGAAATTGTATATTCATATATAAGTCTGTGATCATATATTTACTTATAATGTGATAGGTAGTTCATCAATGCATCAATCAGCATTCATTGATAATTGGTTGTAGCTCGCCCAACAATATTTTAAGATATTGGTTGTTACAGTGATTGATTAAATCTGACAAGGGGTTTGGGTAACCATTAAATATGGCAATTCTATGTACGTTATTACGAATCTTTCGGATTGACATGAAATTGTATATTTATATATAAGTTTGTCATCATATATGTACTTATCATGAATATTTATATATTCTTAAAATCTTGAGAGTTGAAAATTTATATTTATATAAAATTATTATTATCCTATAATAATATAATTGGCAGTTTTAAAATGAATATATATTTGCCAGTTTTGAAATGAAAACTTAATTGAACAAAAGTGTAAGGTAGAAAATTATTTTCATTTTATATTAAGATATAGTTTTCATATATGATTGAACATTGAAGAAAAGTTTATATTATGTTTATGTTTATATTTTGTTTATTTTATTTTATTTTATATACATATATAAGTTTGTTAATTATAAATGTAAGTTATCATGAATGTTTATTTATTCTTAAAATCTTCATATTAATAAAAGAGTTGAAAATTTATACTTATATAAAATTTTGATGATCATATATGATAACATATTTAGAAGTTTTGAAATAAGAACTTAACCCAGATAAGAGTGTAAGACAAAAAACTATTTTAAATTAAAATCTTCATATTAATAAAAAAGTTGAAAATTTATATTTATATAAAATTGTGATGATCATATATGATAACATATTTAGCAGTTTTAAAATAAGAACTTAACCCAGACAAGAGTGTTAGACAAAAAACTGTTTTAAATTTATATTAAGGTATAGTGTTCATATATGATGAAAGATTTGAATATAGGTTATATATATATAGAGGGGGGTTATATAGATTTATTGATCATAAATTTACCTTATCATGAATGTTTAGTTATTTTTTAAATCCTCATGAAAACTTAACCCAGACAAGAGTCTAAGACACAGAACTATTTTCATTTTATATTATGGTATAGTGATCATATATGATAAAACATTTGAATATAGGTTTTATATTATGTTTAGGTTTATTTTTTATTTTATTTTATGTTTATATTTTATTTTATTTTGTTATATAATTTTGTTGATCATATATTTAGATTTTACTTATTCTTAAAATCTTCACATTAACAAAAATGTTGAAAATTTATATTTATATAAAATTATGATTATCATACATGATAACATATTTGGCAGTTTTGAAATGAAAACTTAACCCAAACAAGATTGTCAGACATAAAACTATTTTCATTTTATATTAAGGTATAGTGATTATATATGATGGGACATTCATGAATATAGGTGTTATGTTATGTATATGTTTTTTTTTAATTATTATTATTTTTTTATTATTAATATTTTTATGTTGATATTTTGGTTATATAAATTTGTTGATCATATATGTACGTTATCATGAATGTTTACTTATTCTTAAAATCTTCATGTTGAAAAAAGCAAAAGAGTTGAAATTTTATATTTATATAAAATTATGATGATTATATATGATTACTTATTTGACAGGTTTGAAATGAAAACTTACTTCGCTGAGACAAGAGTGTAAGACAGATAACTATTTTCATTTCATATTAAGGTATAGTGATCATATATGATGAAATATTCAGGAATATAGGTTTTATATTATGTTTATGTTTATTTTTAAAAAATAAATTCATTTCATATTAAGGTATAGTGATCATATATGATGAAATATTCAGGAATATAGGTTTTATATTATGTTTATGTTTATTTAAAAAAAAAATTGTTTATACTTTGTTTATTTATTTTTTATGTTTATTTTATTTTTTTTATATTTATATTTTTTAAATAGTAAGAAAAACTTATTATAATGATATTTTTCTAATAATATTATCTTTACGATATTTTAATTAATGATATTTTTTAGGTTAATGTATGTATATAAATTAAATGACTAATATATATCCAAAAGCTTACTTTATACTTCTTATATGATATATGTCAAATTGCTAAAATTAAAAAAAATTATAAAAACTCAATAAATTACAACTTTACTTAAAATTATTATTACTATTGTCATTAAATAAAAATAATAAATAATTTATTATTTAAACACATATATTTATATATATGGAACATAATTTTTATCCATGAAGATTTATTCCCACATTATTATGAATATTCTTAATTTGTAAATAGGCCTTGCTATAATAGTATGACTTATCAATATGGCATGCCTAAAAAGCCATAACTCACTTCATATGTCAATTTTTTTAATTAATCAATTTACTTAAAAAACATAATTACATCCATGAAATCTTAGATAGATAATGATTAGATACCTTATTAAAACACTCTTACATGTGAAACCATTTATAACCAGTCTCACCCATTTTTCCTTCCTTTTAATTTTTTCACTACAGCTTTCTTGATTATCCCATGGAACATTGCTGGTAAGGTTGAAGGGTAAACACTAGAAAGTTTCCATGTGGTTCATTTAAGATTACATTACTCATAGTTACACACTCTTTCACATTTCGAATGGCATTGAAATTCATTTTATCCCGCATAATAAATTTTAAGTTAACTTGTGTAGAGACTGAGCATCGAACATTCTCAATTCCGTCCAGTTGTCTTCTATCGAAATACCCATGCATCTCGACAGATAGGATGGTTTCAATCTACGGTGCATATGTTCTAGGGATTCAATCAAGGATGGATTGAAAAAGTGGTGGTTAGGGAGTAGCCACCCACCTCACCCACGATGCCTATCGCTCATTTTTTGTCCTTCGGCTCATTGGCTCTGCAACCTTTCGGTGAAGAAACGGTTCGATTTCCTAGAATGTTCACCCAGAACTTTCATCATCGACTTTGTTAGGTAATAGTTGTGTTGGCTCTTTGTTAATGGCGGTGTAGAAAGTCAACGCTCCTCGTGTGTTTCGTGGCATGTGCTTAACACTAGCGATGTGTCTGTTTACTAATACCTGCGGGTTTTGGTGTAATGGAAATCGTGACTCCAACAAGTGGTATCAGACCCAGAGGTCTCCAGTTCAAAACACACTGGGTGGAGCTAGAGACAAAGTGTGCACGAACTAGTAAACATGGCAGAGCAAAATACTTGGAGGCATGCGTGCGAAAGTATGAAGTTGAACCATGTGTTTATACGGTGGATGAGCGTGGGCATTCACTTAGCAAGCTGACGGTGGAGAATTATGTTTGGGATGTTGGTCGATGGGCCGACCAACCACAAATGTAAGCGAAGGCGTTGGTTGAAGTAAAACGAAGGTCGGCCAAGAGGTGGCACGACCACTCCATAGAGGCATATAAGTAAGCAAGGCGTGGAGGCATTTGGATAATCATTCGAACTTCGCTCATCATCCACAAAGGAG
Organism: Pinus tabuliformis; assembly: GCA_031772625.1. Taxonomy (NCBI): domain Eukaryota; kingdom Viridiplantae; phylum Streptophyta; class Pinopsida; order Pinales; family Pinaceae; genus Pinus; species Pinus tabuliformis. The sequence goes on along the minus strand of CM062813.1, from coordinate 601,641,421 downwards.
AAGTGCACAAGACTTGTGTAGCCGCAGCAAGAAGGGAAGGCGCTGATTGGTGATGCGCTCGCTCTTGGGCGAGGCCGCATGGAGGTAGGCACGCTATCTCGGTTTTGGGTGAGGGCGCGGGTAGGAGTACCCACCGGTTGGTAAACGGTGGAGACTTGGTGGAGTCGCCCGCCGGTGCGAAGTTGGTGAACAATGGAACGTTGGTGAAGCCGGGTGAACGGTGGAACGTTGGTGAAGTCGGTTGTGCGAAGAGGGTGTCTTGGTGACTTGGCGGAGTCACTCGCCCGTCGTGCACGAAAACAAGGTTCGGTTGTGAAGTGCGGAAAGACAGCTCCTGTGAGGGCACACCCGCCCGACTTGGGCAATGAAATCTTGGTTATCACATGGTGGTGTGATGAAGTTGTAAAATTGGCTAAGTATGAAACTTGGTGTTTCTAAGTATACTTGTAAAGCTTTGTAATATCGAAAAACTATATAACATATTATTCGGGCAAACTCATTGTTCAGGGAGTTACCCCTCCCTTTATATTGTGCAATTGTGTTCTCTTGTATAATTGCTGTTGATAATGAATGTGTATGGGTGTTCATTGGTATAAAGGAAACATAATAATTACTTGGTTGAGAAACACAAACTAAGTAGGATAAGTGGTTAGGCATAGTCCACGAACATAGGTATTGGTGAAAAGAAAGTGTTCGATGGTGCTGCACCTTGCCAAAAGCGGTTGAAAGACTACCACCGACCTGGGGGCATGACAGGAAGTGTCCTATCAACCTTCAACCAACGCCATGTTTCAGGTTCGAAAGCTTGAAGCTTCACTCCTCTCTTTGCGCTCATTCTAGTAGGTACAAGTCTCCAAGGTTGCTTCACCTTTTCCAATGTTGCCTCAGGTTTTATTGCCTCTCACCTTCTTGGCTCCCTTGTCCCAACTGAGATTATTTATTTCTATGGAGAGGAATAACTGTCTTTTAAATGAAACTCTCTTTTAGCATTGTCTAGTAAATGAAACTTTCTATTAGAACTTTTTCCCCATAATTTTTATGATTGCCTATAACTTGTATATTATAAAAATAAATTCAATTACATAAAATAGCATTTACCTTTTATCATCCACTTAAACTTTTACTTGACTTTAAGATCGACCAATTCATTTGTGGTAAAACAAAATATTTACAATTTTACTAATAAATATTATACACTTTCACATGAAAAAAATATAAATTGTCTTTTTAAAACTGAATTATTTTCCATTATTTAAATTTATATTTAAATATATAAATCAATAAATAAAGATATATTTATCATAACTAGATTTTAAACAAAATATGAACCAAAAAGAACATAATACTACGACCAAATTAGAATTCGATAGCCAGTCGAATTTCTACCCTGATTGGTTATAGTTGAGGTTGATATTCCATCAATGAATGGATGAGAACAACTGAGCTGTACATCATGTTTAATATCTTTTTTTAAATACTTGGCTCTTAAGAATACACCTCATTTTGGATCGGTGGAGCTAACCAGCCATATATTGGGTATTTAATGTTTTTAGAGCAGCATGCCACTTAGTCCGATAACACGGGAACGGGCAAATATTATTTAATGCCGAATTTGCCCACTCTCGTGTTATCGCGTTAAATCGCGTGCTGCTCTGAAAGCATTAAATACCCAATATATCACTGATTAGCTTTTTCCATTTTGGATAGATATTCCGTTCGATAAGTACGACTGAGCTGTACAGCATGTTTAATATCTTTTTTTAAATATTTGGCTCTTAATAGTACCCCCGATAGATATTCCGTCACTTCAGGGTACATTATTATGTAATATTATATGGATTGAAATAGGGCGAAAATTAATGCAGACTGAGCCCACTTGAGGGAAATGTCAACGTAGATCATAGCTAAAGTAATGGAAATACCAACGTGAAAGTACGTGTGCATGGTCTGGCATGATCTCACCCCTTTTCTTCTTTCCCGATAAAATGACATCATACTTGGTATCCAATAAGGATATTCTTTTAAAAATATATATATTTTATTATAATTTTAAAATAAATAAAAAACTTTTATGTATTTAAAAGTTAAGTTATTTGAATATTTTTTATTAAATATATTTTAGTTAATTATATAAATTAAATAAGTGGTGAAGGTGAATAGACATCAGATTTATTTTATTATAATTTTAAAATTATTAAAATAAAATAAAAAAACATAAATATTAATTAAATTATAATTTTATTTAAAATAATAATAATAATTATTTATTATAAAAGAAATTAATATAATTTAAATATATATAATTTTTATATATAAGACTCTTAATTAGGGAGACTCTCTCACTTTATCATGTAGGTTTTTAATTAGTAAATAGCTTTTATTATAATGCCATGGACCAATACCACTATTCATCAACATTACATATCAAAAAATTCACAACCTATTTCATATGAAGTTGTTGATATCTTTTTTAATTAATGAATTTAATTTAAAAGTAAAAAGACATAAATAAATTGGATCTTTTGATTTATGTATACCACCAAAAATGTATATTGTCGAGAATATTTTAAAATATTTTATAGAGGTTAAATCCCTATAATCCACCTAATAATTAATGTATATTATCAAAAATATTTTATGGAAATTAAATCTCTATCATCTATCAAATAGTTATAAATAATTATTAATAATTAGATTAAAATTTTAAAAATCCTATTAAAATAAACATACATATTAACATAATAACTTCATTTATTTTTAATATTACTTTTAATTATCCTATTAATTTCACATTACACCTTTTTTTTTATATATAAAAATGTATTTTGATATTAACATTGCATAATTTTAACTGATTTTATATGTTCGTTTTCTTTTAGTTGTTATGTTTATTTAGGCTTTAGTTGCATGTTATTTATATCTGGCTCTATGTGTAATACAAATATATATTTTTGATTAAAGGTTTATAAAGATAATATATATTTTTATTTTATTTTATTCATTAAATATAGTTAAATTTTTATATATATTTGTATAAATTAATAAGAAATTGATAAAATAAAAAATATATATAATAAATTTACATATAATTTATTTAAATTATTATTATTAATTAGAAACATAATTAATATATAAGTTAAGTATTTAGAAAAAATGGATCAAATTTTTTAATTATAGAGATTTAACACCATTTTATCAGTTTGAGTAGGCCTAATGGTTAAGAGCATGTATTTCCTCCTAAGAGGTCACAGGTTCAAAACAAGATGGGGGTAGAGTATGTATGCCTTCGTAGACTTAGCAGTCAAATCGCTGCGTGGAGGTGGGTCCCATATCCCACAAACAAGGGGGTCTCATACATCAATTTGGTGTCTGGCTTGGCTGTGACCTTAAAAATGGATATTATTATTATTATTATTATTATTATTTATCATGTAAATTTTTAATCTCTAGGTTTTGTTACAATATCATGACTTATCAATGCCACTTGCCCAAAGAAATATAACTCACTTCATATGACTCTTATTCACATGACATTTTTTTAATTAATCATTTTAATTAAAAGGGAAAAAAAGAGTAAAACTACTTTGGAGATAGATTTCAACCTTTGATTTGTGTACTACTATGAATATTCTAGAATATTTGTGGAGGTTGAATCCCTACCATCCACTTAATAATTATTGATAGCTAAATTAAAATCCTTAAGGCTCATTCCAAAATAGACATACCTATCCACCTAATAAATGTGCACTATCATAAATCACATGGTGATAATGTTGAAAAGAATGGAATCTCTCTTCAACCAAGGCCCAACGAAGCACCTATGTTTTGATATTGTTACATTATTTATACTTTGAAATAGAGTCAATTCATATTGTAGGTTGGCCAAAATTTAATGATTACTTATCAACATAGAAATTAGTGAGAATAAATATAGCATGGAGGTTTCACATTATCGACCAATATCTATCATGTTCATTCATAAAGGAGGTTTTAAAATTGTGAAATATAGAATCAATATATTGTAGGTATTGGGGTTTGGGGGGGAGGAAATGTGGGTTTGTGGAGTATAAAAAAGGGTATCCGGTAAAATTAGGGGATATATATTATAAATATGGATTATTTTTATTAGAGATATGTATTAGGAGGAGGATCTAACAGAAGGATTTTGGAAGAATTTTAGCAATATCTAGTGATATTAGAAGTATTCTTTAACATCTCACCAATGTAGGCACTATGATATGGGTTGAATGAGGGGATACCCTCTAAAGTGTGAAATTTTCCTTGAAATGCAGCAAATGGAAATTATTCTTCTAACTAGATAATTATTAAATGATTTATTTCTACGACAAACAATGAATAATTCACATTGCAACTTCTTCACAAACAAAATGTTGACGAAATAAAACCGCTGAGAACTGGGAAATAAAGACCACACACACAATACAAATGACACCATTATTTTTAGACAATTGTCCCTGGAAAAACCCAATGCAGGAAAACTGGTGCAACATATGAGGGTTTTATTATTGTGCAGTAGCAAAATTCTGAGTATAATCTCTAGCTATCAAATCAGCAAAATAATAAGGCCAAAATATGTTGGAAATAATACTGAGAGGGGGGGTGAATCAGTATTATCAGATCAATCAAACTTTTTCAATGCTCAGAAACATATACGCTGCTTCAGTTAAGTGAACCGGCGTGTACACGCTGCTGTGACTAAATAAAACAACGTATAAGAAGAAAACTCATAATTTAGTTAGCTTATTCTTCAGTTAAGTTCATCAGGACATTATTCACCACATTAACAGTAAACAGGTGCAGTATAACAGAACAGATCAAAAGCCACACACATGAACACCAAGATATAAGGTGGAAACCCAATGTGGGTGAAAACCACCTGCTGCAAGTTGTCTCTATCTTTCTTTAATATGAAACTTCAGTTTACAATCTTTTGTACTGGTGCAGCCTTATACCAGTACGCAGGCTACAACCTGCAGAAGGCTACAACCTTCTCTCGTTCTCCAAACTTCCTTGGAAGGGAGCTCCAACCCCCTTTGCTCTTGTACTAGCCAAGATACTAGTACGTAGGTGCTGACCTACAATCTTCTTTCCTTCAGGTACCACCTTTCATACATTTTCAGACTGGATATTCCTGAAGCACAACATTACAATCTGAAGGCCACAATTCATTCACCTTTCACAACAGATCATTGAAGCATAAAACAACCAAACTTTGAATCACTGAACCACTGAACCCTGTCAATCACCAGTTACCAGAACACAGAGCAGACTACAGAACTCTGCAATAACAGTCAGACCCAACTGTAAACCCAAAATCAAGCTTCAAAAGATATACGCTACTTCAATGAGCAAAACCCGCGTATACACGCGCTTTTACCGAAGCCAACCTGCGTACAGATCTAAAAAATAAACTTTCTCAATTTGCAGCTGTACCAGACATCAGTTAGACCCAGAACATAACATTGCGACAGTATGCAGATCTAGAAATACGCATAATCAACCATATCATGATAGTGCATTTCAAACCATTAGATCCCGATCTATCCTTAGATCTAGTCTTCCATCAACCGATGTGATCTCTCCTTGGCTTAGATCAAGCAACCCAGAACCTGCATATCAGATCTCTTTCTTTTTCAGATATTCAAGCCTTTTCGAAAGATGATTTTGCCTAATGATCTTCTTCTCCTTATATAGCCTTAGGCCTTGCTCAATACCAAGAGCCAAAACCATAGAAATCCAAAACCATCAACTTCAAAACTAGAGATCTACACGACTGTCGAGGTACTCTGGTCCAAAGACATGGGCACAAGTACCGAGGACTAACTACCATGGACCAAAAGGAAACTTCCCGACATATACGCACTTTTCTGTTCATGCATCTGCGTGTATACGCGCCTTATTATGTAGCTCTCCTGCGTATACGCGACTTAGTATGCATATCACCAGCGTGTATACGCAACTTGGACTTAATTAACCTGCGTATATGAGATTTCGCTTCATTCTGTAGACTGAACGGAGATCTGTCATCAAAGAGAGTTGCCATCAAGGACAACACCTGTATCATAGCGCCATTCCTGAGCCAAAAATGCCAACAATCTCCCCCTTTGGACTTGATGGCAACCTTCAGATCCTTAGAATCATTCTCCCCCTTTGTCATCAAGGGCAAAGGGCTGAGCTCCCCCTGAGAACATGCTGATACCTCAGCTTGGCTGTGCTGAAACATGCTCCCCCTGACTGTAGGCAAGATCTGCAAAAGATGTTCTTCAACAGGAACCAAGACTTATACACCATAAGGGACCTTCCTATCACCAAAAGACTCAATACATACATCCATACTCCCTACCAAGAGGGGACACATCAGAGACAATCAATTATATTACATCATTCATCCCAGGCATAGTGGGGAAACCAACATAGGCCGTTACATGACCTTGACACCATAAAAGAGATATCACAAGAGAGATACATGACATAGAGACAATAGATCTAGACCAAGACTTATGAAAGTCACCAGCAGCATCTGATAAACATCTTTTTAGATCAGCAACCAAGAGATCTTTCTGAGCTCCTTCTCCTGAAATCAACAACCAAAACATCTGAATGCCAACAATGCTTTATGAGACTTTTAAGCTGCTCCCCCTGAACCTGTGCCTGCTGCACCCCCTGAAAACTGTGCCTGAAGAATTCTGACATACCCATTGCTGTTCAGGACTCCAGAGTTTGCCCTTGCTGTTCAGAACTTCATATACGCGATTTATCCTGTATGAAACTGCGTATGTACGCGGATATACTTTCTGCAACAAGCGTCCAACATACACGCGACTTACTTCGCATAAATCGGCGTATATACGCGGATATCCCTTCCGTAACCTGCGTATACCAACTTTTCTGTAGAATAAACAAACTTCAACAGCAGGATGAAGCATCTACTACTCCCAGCTTTTGTCTGAGATATTCAAAAGTTTCCCTGGGCAGTGGTTTTGTGAGAATATCAGCAACTTGTTCCTTAGAAGGAACATACTCCAACTTGACCTTCTGCTCAAGCACTTGTTCCCGAAGAAAATGGTACTTGATTGGTATGTGCTTGGTCTTTGAGTGCATGACTGGATTCTTTGAAATGCTGATTGCACTTGTATTATCACATAAGATAGAGACGGGTGGAGTGCAAGTGATTTGAAAGTCCTGCAAGGTCTGCATCATCCAAAGAAGTTGTGTGCAACAAGATGCTGCAGCCACATATTCTGCTTCAGCTGTAGATAAGGCAATCGAACTCTGTTTCTTGCTGAACCAAGATACTAATCTGGAACCCATGAAGAAAGCACCACCACTTGTGCTTTTCCTATCATCCACACTTCCAGCCCAATCTGCATCTGTGTAAGCATGAAGAGTGAGATCTGTATTTCTAGGATACCATAAGCCATAGTTTTGGGTCCCTTGAAGATATTTGAAGATTCTTTTGACTGCCTGAAGATGAGTTTCCTTTGGGTTGGCTTGAAATCTTCCAACCATTCCTACTGCATGTGTAATATCTGGTCGAGTACCTGTCAAATAAAGCAAACTCCCAATCATGGATCTATAAGTGGGTTGGTGAACTGCTGCTGATTCATCATTTGCACTGAGGCTGCATCCTGTAACCATGGGTGTACATACTGGCTTTGACTCTTCCATGCCATACTTCTTCAAGATCTGCTTGAGGTATTTGGTTTGAGACAAGAAGATACCTCCTTCATTTTGTTGGATTTGCAATCCAAGAAAATATGTCAATTCTCCAAGAAGTGACATTTCGAATTCTTTCTGCATAACCAAGGCAAAGTTTTGACTCATAGTCTCTTCATTGCTGCCAAAAATAATATCATCTACATAAACAACAAGAATTAGCAATTTGTTATTTTCAACTTTTATATAGAGATTGCTATCTGCTGATCCTTTTGAAAAGCCTTGTTGGTGAAGATATTTGTCCAACCGATAGTACCAAGCCCTTGGAGCTTGTTTGAGTCCATAGAGTGCCTTTTTCAATCTGCATACAAGGTTTGGATCATTCCCAAGAATGAAGCCATCTGGCTGCTCAATATATACTTCTTCTTCTAAGTCTCCATTCAGGAAGGCTGATTTCACGTCCATTTGAAATACCTTGAAGTTTTGAAAGCTTGAGAGAGCAAGGAACATTCGGATGGCCTCAAGTCTTGCCACAGGAGCAAAGGTCTCTTCAAAATCTATTCCTTCTTGCTGTGCATACCCTTTACAAACAAGTCTGGCCTTGTTTCTAATTACTTCTCCATTTTCATTTAATTTATTCTTGAAGACCCATTTTGTTCCTATTACATTCTTATCTTTTGGTCTAGGAACTAATTCCCAAGTGTTGTTCTTTTCGATTTGCTCAAGTTCTTCATCCATTGCTTTGACCCAACATTCATCTTTGCATGCCTCTTTCACATTTTGTGGTTCAGTGGAGGAGAGTAATGCCAAGTAGCTTGAAGCTTCTGCAAGTGTCCTTCTTGTTTGTACTCCTGCTTCTTTCTGCCCCACAATCTGAGTTTCTGGATGATTCTTTTGAACATATCTGGATGGAGTCTTCTCTTCTATTCTTGTCTGCTCCTCTGGTTCTTCTTGAGATTCTTCTTCTTCTTGAGGTTCTTCTTCTTCATCATTTCGCCTTTGAGAGTAACCTTCATCTTCTTCAATGTCTTCATGATGAACTTGCCTAGGAATATATCCCTTCTCATCAACCACTATATCAATACTGTCAACAATTCTGCCAAGTCTTTTATTGTAGCACTTGTATGCTTTGCTATGTGGAGAATAACCAAGAAGAATGCCCTCATCTGCTCTTGGTTCAAGTTTGCCAAGTTGCTCATCAGTATTCTTAATATAACATTTGCTCCCAAAGATTTTGAAGTGCTTCACGGAAGGAGTTTTACCACTCCAAAGCTCATGAGGTGTTTGAGTGTTGTTTACTCGGACATTTGTTTTGTTAAGAATAATAACAGCAGCATGTGCAGCTTCACCCCAGAAGGTTGCAGGAGTACCTGATTCATCGAGCATAGCACGAGCCATTTGTTGGATAGTTCTGTTCATTCTTTCCACAACCCCATTTTGCTGAGGAGTTCTAGCTGTAGAGAATTCTCTTCTTATCCCATGTTCGTCACAGAAATCGAAAAATTCATTTGAGGTGAACTCCCCACCTCTGTCAGATCTGAGGCACTTAATTTTGTGTCCTGATTCATTTTCAACCAATGCTTTGAAGGATTTGAATTTTTCGAATGCTTCATCTTTGTGCTTCATAAGCCCTAACCAAACAAACCTTGAGAAATCATCAATGAATAATATCAGATATTCTTCTCCTCGAGGTGTCCTTTTCCTAAATGGACCACATACATCTGTATGGACTAGCTCAAGAGGCAAGCTAGCTGATCCTTCCTTCTCTGGAAAGTTAGTTCTGGTTTGCTTTCCAAACTGACAAGATTTGCATATGGTGTTGTCTGGAATTTTGATATCTGGAAGATCGCGAACTGCCTGATATTTGCATGCTTTCCTTATTTGTGAGAAGCTTAGATGTCCCAACCTTCGATGCCATAACCAGTGCTCTTCATCCTTGCTAAGATAGCATTGTTGTTGTCCTTCTTCAAATATGTACAGATTATTTGGAGTTCTTTTGCCTTTGAGAACTGTTTTACCTGTATCAAGATCACGAACAAGACATCCATTCGATCTAAAAATAACCTCGGTTTTTTGATCACACATCTGGCTGACACTTAGTAGATTATGCTTCAATCCATCAACATACAAAACATTTCCAGCCTTGACCTTTTCTTTCAAAGGAGCAATACCTTTTCCTTTTATAGTTGCAGGAGTATCATTTCCAAAAGAAACTTTCTTTCCCTTTTCTAAAGTAGAATAAGATTCAAGTTTTTCTTTATCACCTGTCATATGTTTCGAACATCCACTGTCAATGTACCATAGATTTTCCTGTCCTTCTGCATAAAATGCTATCCCACATCTTTCTGTTTGAGGTTCCTTTATTCTCCATGTTTTGGTGCTCGTGGCTTGTTCCTTTTTCTCCTGAAACCTGCTCCTGCATTCAGAGTCTTTATGACCAAAATTATTGCAAATAGAACATTCAACTTCATTTTCAAGAACCGAAAAGTTGTTATAGGTCCTTTTTGTAATCCCTGTCATACTTCTTTGTTTTTGAGCTTCCCTAGTCATGATTGTTTTATATGCAACACATTGAGCTGCTTTGTGACCAAAGTTATGGCAAGAAAAGCATTGTCCATTGAAGAAGCTTCTGCGGTTATTGAATCTACCAGCCAACTGATTGTAATTTCTATTTTCATCTATTCTTGAGCCAAACTGAGAAGATTTTACCTGTGGTTGGTTGTAGCTTTTGTTCACCCTTAAGAAGGATTGTCCCTGATAGTTTCTGTTTGTAATTCGTCCCTGCTTTACCTGATTATCTTCATTGTTCTTCTGCTCATTTCTTCTTGCTGCATCAAGATAACTTTTTGAGGTGGATGCTTGAGAGGTTTCTCCATTATAGCCCAAACCTGTCTTGTTTAGAGGAGACCGCTGCACATTGATAATCTCATCCAAAGTTTCAGATCCTTTGACAAACTTAAGATTAATAGCTTTTGTTTTCTCAATTTCTTTTCTGAGACCAACAATTTCACCTTCTAGTTTTTCAAGATGTTTTTCCTTTTCATCAATTTGAAATTGCAAAGTATCAATGATCACATTCTTTTCTTCTATGCATCTCTTGAGTCTAGTAATTTCATTATAGAGATTATCCACATCTACAGCATCCTCATAATCATCATCTTCAAATGCCATTAACAGCTTATATTTATTACCTTGTTCATCTTCATCACTGTTTGATAAGCCATCACTATCTTCATGGGTGTAGTAGCTTTTCTTATTTGCACTTTGTTTCTTGTTCCATCTAGCAGGTTCTTTTCCTTTATCCTTATAAGGACATTTTGCAGCATAATGACCTACTCTTCCACAAGCAAAGCATTTGAAAGGTAGCTTACCTCTGAACCTTCCAGAACCCCTTTGAAGATTTCTGACAAAATTTGATTCTTCTTCCTCTTCTTCTGGAACATGGCTTGCTTCATAGTAATCTTCTTTTCCTGATGCCTTAAAAGCAGCTTCCCTTCTGTCTGATGGACCTCCCTTTCTCATTTCATAAGCAGTTAGAATTCCATGTAGCTGAGACATAGTGAGAACACGGAGATTTTCTTTTTCTTCTATTGCAGATACTTTAGATTCAAACTTGGGGGATAATGATCTTAGAATCTTTTGAACTACTATAGTCTCTTTTATTTCTTCACCCAAATTTTTCATACAATTAACAATCTCATCTACCCGAAGAAAATAATTAGCCACACTTTCATCATTATACATTTTGAGAGTCTCATATTGAATCCTGAGAGTTTGAAGTTTAGCTTGCTTTACCTGTTCATCTCCTTCATAGCTAGTGATCATTTTGTCCCATATCTCTTTTGCTGATTTGAAGTGCATGACCTTCATGAATTCTGTTTGGGATATACTTCCTAATAGAGTACTGACTGCTTTTGCATTTGTTTCATACTGCTTTTTCTCAGCTGGATCTGTAGGAGTAGCTGAAGGAAAAGCATAGCCTGTTTCTACAATGTTCCAAACTTCTGTACCAAGAGATTGAAGATATGCAGTAACTCTTACCTTCCAATAATTGAAATTTGTCCCATCAAAAATCGGTGGCCTGATTGATGCTTCTTTCTCGTAGTTGCTCATGATGAATGATCTACCTTCAAGCGATCAAGCTTCTCTGAAGGACCTGCTCTGATACCAATTGTTGGAAATAATACTGAGAGGGGGGGTGAATCAGTATTATCAGATCAATCAAAATTTTTCAATGCTCAGAAACATATACGCTGCTTCAGTTAAGTGAACCGGCGTGTACACGCTGCTGTGACTAAATAAAACAACGTATAAGAAGAAAACTCATAATTTAGTTAGCTTATTCTTCAGTTAAGTTCATCAGGACATTATTCACCACATTAACAGTAAACAGGTGCAGTATAACAGAACAGATCAAAAGCCACACACATGAACACCAAGATATAAGGTGGAAACCCAATGTGGGTGAAAACCACCTGCTGCAAGTTGTCTCTATCTTTCTTTAATATGAAACTTCAGTTTACAATCTTTTGTACTGGTGCAGCCTTATACCAGTACGCAGGCTACAACCTGCAGAAGGCTACAACCTTCTCTCGTTCTCCAAACTTCCTTGGAAGGGAGCTCCAACCCCCTTTGCTCTTGTACTAGCCAAGATACTAGTACGTAGGTGCTGACCTACAATCTTCTTTCCTTCAGGTACCACCTTTCATACATTTTCAGACTGGATATTCCTGAAGCACAACATTACAATCTGAAGGCCACAATTCATTCACCTTTCACAACAGATCATTGAAGCATAAAACAACCAAACTTTGAATCACTGAACCACTGAACCCTGTCAATCACCAGTTACCAGAACACAGAGCAGACTACAGAACTCTGCAATAACAGTCAGACCCAACTGTAAACCCAAAATCAAGCTTCAAAAGATATACGCTACTTCAATGAGCAAAACCCGTGTATACACGCGCTTTTACCGAAGCCAACCTGCGTACAGATCTAAAAAATAAACTTTCTCAATTTGCAGCTGTACCAGACATCAGTTAGACCCAGAACATAACATTGCGACAGTATGCAGATCTAGAAATACGCATAATCAACCATATCATGATAGTGCATTTCAAACCATTAGATCCCGATCTATCCTTAGATCTAGTCTTCCATCAACCGATGTGATCTCTCCTTGGCTTAGATCAAGCAACCCAGAACCTGCATATCAGATCTCTTTCTTTTTCAGATATTCAAGCCTTTTCGAAAGATGATTTTGCCTAATGATCTTCTTCTCCTTATATAGCCTTAGGCCTTGCTCAATACCAAGAGCCAAAACCATAGAAATCCAAAACCATCAACTTCAAAACTAGAGATCTACACGACTGTCGAGGTACTCTGGTCCAAAGACATGGGCACAAGTACCGAGGACTAACTACCATGGACCAAAAGGAAACTTCCCGACATATACGCACTTTTCTGTTCATGCATCTGCGTGTATACGCGCCTTATTATGTAGCTCTCCTGCGTATACGCGACTTAGTATGCATATCACCAGCGTGTATACGCAACTTGGACTTAATTAACCTGCGTATATGAGATTTCGCTTCATTCTGTAGACTGAATTTCCATCTATTCTGCATTGATTTATTTAGTGATTTATATATGGAAACTTTCCTTTTATACGAAATCGCTAAAAGCTTAACTTTAACGAACAGTAGGTTACAAGCCATTGAAACTAAAAAATCATGTTCACAACCTGGCTTGTCATCTTTCCTATTACGAGATCATCAATCCATAATAGAAATTCATCCTGATTTTTATGATCCAATAGGTTCCCAGTTGGAAAGAAGTTTTCATGAGAAAGAAATATCAGACAGAATTCCAACTAAGGTTACATATTCTTATTCCCCATCCGACATTAACAGTTCAGGAAAAGTTTCATTCTCAACGCTAATGTTTGGAAGTTACATACGGCTAGGAATAAAAATGAAGAGATGGTTCCACTGGAAATATCATTTCACCTAGTTAATTTTCTGTATATAGTTGGAATAGGAGTAGGAGTAATTTAGCTAGGTTATTAGGTTTTAGTTTCACTTTTAATAGTTGGTAGAAAAGAGATTATCCCTATTCCGTGCATAATCCTAAAGAATGTCTGCCTCTCATTTCGTTAAATTTTTCCCCATAATAAAATTTGCTATGGTTAACAGCATTTGACATTTACTAAAGACACCATTTCTCTGTCAGGTTTTGAACTTCTGCTTGTGTAAATAGCAAATCTTTCAGAAACTTGATCTTTATTATTAATAGATATAGTTAAAAACTTTAAACCAGATATGATACTAGTGTCAACTTCCAAAAAACTTGACAAAAGTAATCTTAGTAAAGAAATTGTTTTATATCAGTACGATGAAAAGTATCAATAACAAAATAAAGATTCCCTGTAGAAACAGCCATTTCCAAAAAACTCTATTATTGTCGTCCAGAGCTTTCTTAAGGAAAGCAATGATATCCTCCCTGTTAGAGAAAATCGCAGCATTCAGAGAGACAATCCAAGAAACGCTATATCTCAAAGAATAAGAGGTCTCATCACGAGCTGGCTTATCATGATCACAGATATTATAACTTGCTGACTTTGCCAAAACTGTCCACCAAAACAGGGCAACGACTCAAGATTGTTGAAATCAAAAGACAAGGGGTCTCATCACGAGCCAGCTTGTTCAGCAAAAGTGTAAATCAAGTGAATGACTGTGTCATAATTTGGCTACCAAACCAAGACATTGTTCTTTAGAGAGGAAAAAGTGTCAATCTGGGTTTTTCTCCGAAGGTTGTAGATCGCCTCAAGCAGGATAAAGGATCATTACTGGGTAATAGGTAACCCTGTCGAGGCTATGGATGCCTGTTGGTAGCAGAGGCTCTACCTGCGGCAAAAGAGCATATTTAAAAGACTGCTACACAAGGGAAACTTCATTTTATTTTTACAAAACCAAGTAATGGCTGATGTAAATGCAAGGACAAGCTGAGGATACAAGTAATTAAAATAGAATGAGGTTGAAACGAAATATCATTGACAGTTTGAAGTATGACATGCTTTATCTTTTTATAATAAAGTTTAAGTTTCCTGAAAAAAAAAATTTGTTGTTTCGGAAGTTAAAAAAAAAAAAAAAAAAAATTCATTAGAAAATCAGAGATAACTGGTTCTCCCAAGTGAATCGCCAATTGTTGTGGCCGGCAACAACCCCCCCTTTGTTCATTTAAGTGTTGACCAAAATACTAAATGAATGGGGACCCTTAGTTAATTTTTAGGAAGAACAAGAGTTTCCTTTCCTCAAAATAAGGTTACCATCATAAGCTTAGGTAGGTCTTTTGAATATTTTAAACCTAAGTCTATGATAAGGAGAAAATCTTTAAAGTCGCGTTGCAAAAAAGATAGGAAATGCCTCCATTTCTCTTTAATATCAGTATGCGCAAGACCCTCGTGTTAAGTATAACATCGCGTCGCAACAAAGTAATACTCATAAGGAAAAACTTAAAGATTTACCGATCTGTGATAACACCGATCGCAAGATCGCATATTGCAGAAATGAGCCGGCAAGATTTGGCAAACATCAAACTTCTGCGATCTGCAATGTTGCGATCGCTGCGATATTGCGTTCTCGCGATCTGCGATGGTGCAATTTGCGATGGCGCAATCTGCGATGGTGCGATTTGCGATGGTTACGTAAGCAAATCATAAATCACTTCATTACGAATCCTTCGGGCACGCCATTCAAAGAAAAGCCACTTACCATAATTAGACTCGAAATCATGCGCTTTTAATGATAGTAAATGAATTAGTTGTCAGTTATTAAATGAAGTAAAGACGCGTGCCTTTGTAGAGAATTACTTCACGTAAGGTGGCATATTTGATACATCTGTTGCATTTAAAACTCTCCCATCACCTTTCTGGATCAGTCATTTCCATTTCACTCGTAATCTGCAGGAACGAAGATCTAAGACGATTCAAACCCAAACGCAGGAAGAAATGGGAAAGAAAAATAAAGCTCAAAGCTCTGAAGCGAAGGAAAAGACGAAGGAGATGGCGCATTTGTATACAGACACAGCCTGTAACAGAGACGTAGGGATATGGACATGGGAAAGCATGTACAGGCTGCTTGAAGAGGAAAATCCTAGAATAATGAAGGTTGCTGCTGTTGCGGGCTCACAACGCTCTTCTGAGGCGTCCTTAGAGGAGCTAGCATGTTCATTTCTTCATAGGATAGCAGCAAGACCCAAAATTTTACCATATACGGATATGATCAAGTGGATACTTGACAATGCAGACATGAACAACAGACAATTCAAAGTTCAAGGACATGGTCTCATCGGATCATTCGCTGCGCAAGATTTGAAGCTTATGTATCATCTTCCTGAACCGCAGGCGACTTACAATGCACAATTCGTTAAGAAATTTGCGGCAGAGAACCCAGACTTATCAGAGACCACCAAAGATTGGTCCAGAAAAGAGGAGCCGCTCAAAAAGGAAAAAAACGGTATGTACAGCACTGGTTCCCTCACCTCTCCGTATTGTTTTGCTGCGGGTATGCTTTGTAGGTTATTTGGGATGCCGGATATCAATAAGTTTTCGTCTGAATGGCTACCATTAATTGATGCTGCAACAAATGCCGATATTATGGATTGGGCCAAGATCCTTTCTGATAATCTATACACGGCTGTTATCAATTACCGGTCTAAAAGATCCTTGTCTCAAAGGATCTATCCTCCTTTTTATTTATCTGCATATGTTATGGATTCTATTTGTTATGTGTCTAAATTTCCCATTATGGGTTGGAAATGGACTACCCAGGACCCATTACCTATCCATGTTTATCATAAGGTGTTATGGGATTCTCAGTTCGTCCCTCACTTCTACCAGATTTTCCACGTGCTTATTTTGCCCTTGTATAGAATAATGTATGATGAAGACCCCCCGAGGTGCTCACCCGAGGCCCAAATAGACATCATCCCCATCGCAAGATGGTTCGGGGAAGAATGGTTTACCTATATTAGAGTGTTTGGAAGCACAGTACCTCCACATGTCCTACCTCTATATATCCCTGATAAACTTTTGGCTCGGGAAATTGCTTATCAAACCTGTTCAGAAGGCGGCCTGACCAAAGACCTAAAGGACAAAAAGAAGGCCATATGGCCTCAATTTCCTGTAGCTTGTGGGGCCTCCTCATTGTTCGATGTAGGACACGCTTTCACCGAAGTGGAGAATGTGACGTGTCTACAATTATTTAAATTCCCAGCAAGGCCATTTGACCCAAATGATGTTGCCCAAGATTTCACAACGAACGTCAAAATAAAAGTATTCGTTGGAAAGAAAGATTTGTTTGATGATTTGTTTCAGAGTAGAAGCTCACTCCAAGAAATTTTGCGGGAAGCTCGGTCGAGGTTGTCTCTAGATGACCTCCAAAGATTCATGTTATACAGGGAAAGAAGGTTGGCTAGTGTTCCTCTAGAGAAGCTGCGACTGCCTGCTAGAGAACCAACTCCAAGCATTAGCCTCAGTGGAAACTCTAGCACTTCCAGCTCTAAATCCAACGCTGCACAAGGAGTACCTGAACATCCTAAAGAGTCTGGATGCGACCAAGGAAAAAACGAAGAAACAACTAAAGATACAGCTCAGTCAAGTGCAATGTCGCAACAGCAAGTTATCGCCTCCCCGCTAAGAGATGTCCCCCCTCCTGTCATAGAAGCACCACTCGTCACAACAGAACTGGACAAAGAATGGGAAACCTTCAATGAACTGATCAATCTTGAAGGTCAAGCCCCAAAAACACCTGTGAATAATACACAGGTAGTGCAAGAAGTGGTTTCGACCATAGTCAGTAGTGTCACAGAAATGGAGCACATTCCTATCGCTCCACCTTCTGAACTTCTACTTAATGTAGAAGAAATTCCCCCACTGGATGTATTCTATAGTCCCCAACACAAAGCAGTTGTAAGGAGACAGAGGAAGAAAAGAAAACTAGAAAATACACTGTCACAAGATGCTGAGCATTTGGACGTCTTATGGAAAGACCCCAACAATAACCCGACTTAAAATCTCACTAAGCTGTCTCAGATCGCAGGAGCATATGCTTCTGCAACTATTGACAAGGCATCGGAAGTTCAACAACTATTGAAAGAACAAGAAGATCAAATACAGCTGCTACAACGACAGTTGCAACAAGCCAATGCTAATATTGAAGCTTCCAAACAGCTTGAGAAGCTGCAGGAAGACTTTCAGCAGATGAAAATAGGCTATCAAAGAAGTCTAGACGAGAAAGGAAAACAATTGCAGACTTTACAGGAAATGCATAAAGATGAGCCTAAGCTGGCAGAATTTCTTTCAGAATCTATTGGCATAAATGAGCAACTACTGCAGCAACAGGAAGAGTTGGGACGTAAAATATCACAGTGGAGTCACTATTGCGAGCTGAGCGATAAAATCACCAATCAAGTGGTAGACTTACGGAGTGACTATGATCAGAGTGACAGACGGGTGATGGAATACTTAACTTGGCAGGATGAAGATGAAGGGAAAAGAGCAGGCGCACCCAGGATAAACGAAAATCATAAAGAATTGCTCTTTAATAAATGGGACGATCAAATCATGTAGGCGGAGCGAGCAGCGGAGACAGCGGCTACACAGGCAAGCATTCTTATCGACTGTGTAAATGAGAATTTACACAGGGCCAATTTAATCGTAGAGAGCAACCTGGGGTACCTACCAAATAAGTTACAACTGGAAGCAAAATGGAAGCAGAAAGCGCAGGCAAAGGGAAAAGCGATCCAAGCATTAAACAGGTTGAATTGGGAATGTTAATGGACATACTTGGTTAAACCACACAGTCAATGGATGATGGTGAAATGCATCACAAACGCGGCCAAAAAAGTAGTGCCAGCTCTCGTAGATGCTGTTTTCGTAGCCCAGCTCAGCGCAGAAGTCAGTGAGCCAACTCTCCTCAAGCCCATGATGAACACTTGCAACTTTAAGGACCAAATTCAGAAGTAGCCTTATTTTAGAATGTTGTTTTTTTCTTTTAATTAGATTAGAAAAAGGACGGTCATTTGAAAAACGCATCCTAAATTTTGTAAAAATACTATTATTAGAATTAGGAAGTAGTATTTTAACCCTTCTCATGCATTTAGAGAAGGGTCCAGAAATTTGTCAAAAACTTGTCCTTGGAACATGCACTTCTGCACCCTCAGAGGAGGTTTTGATGAATGGATGGATCGAGATTTATTAATGTTTGCATTTGATATCTGCTACTGATGTTGCACTTTTGTACTCTTAGTAGATGTTAGAACAAGTAGAGATAAATCGTTGTTGCTTGAAGCTTATGAGTGGAACCAGTCATAAATGGTACTTTTATCTCTTGACCATTTCTGCTTATATTCTTAAAGTGATATACAGTTTTCAGTTGTTTATATGTTAATGCATGAATGTGTGGGTTACCATTTGGCACTTCTGTACGGTGGAGTCATTTATTTGTGTTTGATATATGAATAACTTATTATGTGATATGCTGTTCACAACTGTTTTGCTTAACTTTTTATGCGGAGTGGTTTATCTTAATTGATTTCTATTCTTATGATAGCTGAATGATCTTTATTACCAGTTATTGTTCGAAATCTCTTTAGATCGCATAATAGAAGAAATACACCCCGGGTTAGCGTAGATCAGATGTGTTGTTTCTCATTAGATTACAATAGCATAGAGTTAGTTTAGAAGTTTGACTTAAATTAGCTTTAAGTACTCTTAGATCAGCATCATCCAGCTCTACACACACACACCCCCTTAGATTGGGAAACTGGTCCCATTATCCCCAGTCGGACCCGCTATACCAAACGGATAAGGAGCTACCAACCAAGGTCCGGACGGGGTGGGTATCCCCCTTGTTGTCGACCCGATTTTCGGGGCCTCAACATCTACTTAGATGACATCTTAATTTTCAGCAAGTCTAGAGAAGATCATGTCATGCATGTTAGGAAAGTACTTGATGTTTTGAAGAAGAATCAGTTATTTCTTAAAATGTCAAAGTGTGAATTTGGAAAGACTTCTTTGGTTTATTTGGGACACATAGTAGGAGGAGGTGCTTTGAGAATTGATCCTGCTAAGATTGAGTCTATTGTGAATTGGCCTACTTCCAAATCCATAACAGAGGTAAGAAGTTTTTTGGGTGCAGCTCAATATTGGAGGAAGTTTATCTCTAACTTCTCTTCTATAGCAGCTCCTATGCATGCAGTGACAAGTGTGAAGCATGCTTTCCAATGGGGAGGCAAGCAGCAAAAATCTTTCGAATCTTTGAAAGAGAAGATTAGTTCAGCTCCGGTCCTTGCATTACCGGATTTGAGACAGCCATTTGAGATACAAACCGATGCTAGTGATTATGCCATGGGTGCAGTTCTTCTACAGCATGGTAAGCCTATTGCTTTTCATTCTGAAACTTTTAATGGTGCTGTTGTAAATTATCCTACATATGATAAGGAGTTGTATGCGTTGGTACAAAGCGTCAAAAAGTGGAAACACTATTTGATGGGCAAAGAAACTGTTATACATACCGACCATCAGCCCTTACAGTACTTGCAATCACAAAGCAAGTTACAACAGTCACGACACTTCAGATGGATGGGCTTCTTGCAACAGTTCCATTTAGTAATAAGGTAAAAGAAAGGTACTTTGAATAAGGTTGCTGATATGCTTTCAAGGCCTATTATTGGTGCTGTTACTTTACTTAAGAATGATTCCATTGTACATGATAGTTACATAGAACAATATGCATCTGATGATGACTTTAAAGATGTGTATGCTAACTTGAGTACAGGGAATCATGTAGAGGAAAATGACTATCACATTCATAACCATTTGTTGTTTCATTTGGGAAAGTTGTGTATACCACAGGGGGAGAGAATAAATGTCATAAGAGAAGCTCATTCTTCTCTTATTGCTGGCCATTTTGGGGTAAGCAAAATAGTTGCACATCTACAGAGGTATTGCTATTGGCCTCGCATGGTAGATTTTGTTTCAAGGTTCATAAGAGGTTGTTCATTATGTGCTACAAGCAAGCCTAGTAATAGGAAGCTTGGTTTGTATACTCCTTTACCGGTACCTTCTAGACCATGGGAGAGCATCTCTATGGATTTTGTAGGAGGTTTTCCAAAATCTAGAAAGCAGCATGATTATTTATATGTAGTAGTTGATCGTTTCAGCAAAATGTCTATACTTATGCCTTGTAAGAAAACTATAACTGATGAATTATTTTTTCATCATGTATGGATTCACTTTGGTTTGCCTACTTCCATTATTAGTGACAGGGATTCTAGATTTGTGGGGAATTTTTGATCCAACCCATGGGAGATGATGGACACAAAGTTGAAGAAAAGTACTGCTTTCCATCCGCAAACAGATGGACAAATAGAAGTTGTGAACAGAACCATTGTACACCTCTTGAGAGGATATTGTAGCAAGCATCCCAAGCTTTGGGATGAACATTTGCACTACATACAGCATGCTTACAATCGTGCCAAGCACTCTTCCACAAACACCTCACCGTTTGAAGCTTGTTTTGGTTACTTGCCAAAATCACCTCTTGATTTCATTCTTGAGAAGGATGTTGCCATTGAGGGACATAGTGATATTGACAAATCTCGTTCATTCATTGAAAGAATTCAGCAAATACATCAGCAAATTCAAGAACAGCTTGAGAAGAGTCAAGGCAAGTACAAGGAAAGACACGACAAGCATAGAGTCGATCACAAGTTTCAAGAAGGGGATGAGGTATGGTTGTACATTAGTAAGGAAAGGATGCAAGGAGAAGGTAAAAAGCTGAAGCCTATTCGTTATGGTCCATTCAAAATCCTCAAGAAGGTTGGAAATAATGCTTTTCAATTAGATTTGCCTTCCTACATGCAAATGTATTCTGTTGTCAATGTGGAGAACTTACGTTTGTATGAACCTCCTTTGATTGCTGATCATGAAAGTGTTGTTCAGCTGCATCTATAGAAGATTTCTCGCCAGAATTCTTAGATGAGCTGAAAGAAGATACAATCCTTAACAGAAGGACACGCACTTCAAGGAGGGGCAGTGTATATTATGTTCGGGTTAGTTTCAAAGGTAGAAAACTGAACAAGGGAAAGTGGATGGAGGTGGATAGAGTGAGGGAGCTGTACCCTCACCTCTTTAATAGGTAGTTGAAGGCTTTTGGGGTCCAAAAGCTTCCCAATGGGGAGGTGTGATCAGGTGCTCATGTCCTAAGTGTCGTAAAATGCTCAGAACTAGTTCAAAGTTGAATGACTGGAAAGTGCTCATCTTCCTGATTCCGGCACCGCAAATGGTTCGAAAAACGGTCTCCGTATGAGGAAGTTATGGCAAAAAGAAGAATTTGTCAATAACACTGTAATTTTGAATTTTTCAAAAAAAATAATTAAAAAAGGAATATTCTGTAGAATATTCCTTGGAATATTCTGTAGAATATTCCTTGGAATATTCCCTTTTCGGCAACCAATCACAGGCTGCCACGTGGCAGGCCCGGAGGCCGCCACGTGGCCCATGATGACGTCAGCAAGTGTGTTGGGTGCGTTTAAAATTTTTGTTGGCAACAAAGAGGTTTGAACACGCAACCTCATTACCACAAACTATATGCCTTACCAACGCGCCACATGGGTCAGACGTGTTACAATGGCCTGAGCAATTTAATTTGAACTTTAAATTTCAGTTGGGCGGGGCCTTAAGGGGGCCAGCCCCATTCCATACGACCTTATGCCTTGAACCGTGGGCTAAACCCTTAACCGCCCGGCGCGGAATCCTATGCAAACAGCCAGCCCGAATGTTTTGGTCACATGCGCCTTTAATGTAACTGCAGTTCGTTTGGCAGAGATTCTGGCAGGAGCGCCAAAATTGGCGGGCCCACCATATTTTGTGGGCCTAACTGGACTCCAACTAAAGTTAGCTGGAGTGTTTCTAGGCATCACTGGAGGAAAACTTTAATTGGCCATAACTTTGGCTAGGAAAGGCGGTTTTGGACGAATTTTTTTTTGATTTTGGGTATTTTCGACCTTTTGAAGCCATTTGTGCTGGTCTTATAGCCATCTGAGGTCATTTGCAGAGGTTTTGGAGCCGTGAAAGTTCTAGGAGCCACTAGGGCCCAGTATTGTGAAGACTGTATAGGGTTGCAGGTATCCATTGGAGGTGAACCAGTAGTCAATCCTGAAGGATTCAAGTGTTTTGAATCCATTTTTATCATCTATTCCACCTATAGATGCTTCTATTCAGCTGTATATTCAATTTGAGCATTTAATTAAAACAAGGACAAGCCCAATTGGGAGCTTTGGACCCAGCAGACGTAGCCCAGGAGGGGTGAACTGCTTTATCAACTTCTTTTGCATCTGTGATTGATTTATTTTGCAGAACAGATTCGTTTTAGTGTGTTAAATAGTAAAAGGAAATAAATCTGCTATGGTTAAATGGGTCATGAACAGCTGAACATTTCATTTGTTTTCTTTCTGCAAGACATGGAAATCTTTTAAACATGTATATTTCTGAATTGAATACCTTGCAAACAATTTACAAGTAGTTTCAAATTCAGATCACTTACTTGTGAAGAAACGAGTCTTAAATGTGAAAACCCATGTTATGGCATAAACGATGATGAGTCACTTTTTAATCAACTTGAAAATAGCCCTCTCCTTTTGGTCATGAGATATCCTCTCTTATTCTTGAGATGAATGATGATACCTTTTGTGATGAATTTGAAAGGAAATTGACCTTTTTCAACCCTATAGATGCCATGGATACTATTCTGATTGAATTTAAAAGGTTTGAACTTGAAATTCCTAAAGCGCTTTGCAATATGAACAACATCAATGATCATTTTCTTATTTTTTATTTTGGGTATTTTGCACATGAATCCCCTTATCCACCCATTATGGTATATGATTATCGGATCACATTTTTTGGTTGGCACATCATGCATGATGGCCAACAATATTTTTGGCTTTTTGATAAGCCATTGTCATAGCCACACACTTATTTTGGTTAGAAGGGTAA
Organism: Pinus tabuliformis; assembly: GCA_031772625.1. NCBI lineage: Eukaryota > Viridiplantae > Streptophyta > Pinopsida > Pinales > Pinaceae > Pinus > Pinus tabuliformis. The sequence goes on along the minus strand of CM062813.1, from coordinate 601,617,681 downwards.
TCACCCTTGCCCAACTGCCATCCAACGAGCTATGAACTCTACATGCTTGATTCATGACACATTCCTTAATGCATAATTTCATCCAGTGTGAGGATCAACACTCATCCTATTTTCTCATGTACATAAATAAAATGAAATAAAAATTCATTTTTTTTACATTTGCTTTGCTTTTCCTGATCTTGACCTTTGTTTCACTTTTGTATTAGTATCTCTTTTGACTTTTCTTTCCGCAAATTTCATGTTTTTGAAACAAATTATTGCATTTACTACTGCTTGTATGCCTTAACAGTTAGGAAATTTAACCAATAGAAATATCCTTCAACGAATAATCAATATAAATGGCACACGCTTTACTGATCTCTTTTCATTGTCTTTTCTACAAACATTGTGTTCTTTTTTGAAAGAAAGACTTTCTTACAGCAATATCCTTTATTGATGAACCAAGCATCCTTCCTTCTTATAATTACAAGTATGAACCTTAATCTTCAAACCTTAGCATTATTTTTAAAACCATTACAAGTTTTCCTCTCATACCCATTTCTTGCTTCGTGTGCTTTCCTTCCCTTTAACAACTTGCTACCTACTCTTTCCCATATACTTACATCTTGTAAAACCAAATTTTCTAAGTTCTCACCCACTTTTGCAAGTCTCCCTGTGAAGTCACCAATGTTGATAATGGTCAATGTTAATCAAGTTTGCAAGCTATTACAGATGTATGAAACCAAACTCTCCTATAACTATACTATTTATTATATGCAATCATGATTAATAGGCCTAATAGGTAGGAACCCTCTTAAGAATGAATTATTGGCCATGAGTTATTAGGGCGCCACTAAAATTTTGATTCCTCTTTGCGCAAATTAAATGTTCTAGAATTAAAAATTGCATGAATCTCAAGGTGAATGGACTAATTATGGAATTCCAACACAAAGGTTTGAAACAAAATTTCTTTTGTTATGTGTGGTGATGAGAAGAAATGAATGGCATAAGGTTTTTCCTCATTATATCAAACACCTCTTGATTTATGTTAAAGGTTTATTTCTCATTATATGTACATATTATTTTGGCTGCCATACTACTAGACATACATGTGTATTTGTGACAATTGGCCATGGGTAAAATAAAAGAAAATATGATAAGTTCAGGAAATATATTTGTGGAAATTCAGTTGAAACATATGATAATGTGATTGTAATGTTGAATAGACGATACGTATAATGCTATCCTCATATGATAATTTATATAAAGTTTCAACATCAAGCCTCCACCAATCACGTTGTAGTTGTGAATGTTGGAATCACGCTGGAAAATTAATATTACATTATTTGAGGTTGGTTGTAATGTGGTTATGTCAGGGTGATTGTATGGTTAATATCCATAAAGATTTGGTGTGTTTTTCAACTTCACCTCAACAGTTGTGATTGTGGTGTGACAAATTCACAAGGTAATTCTGCCTACATGGCCTGTTGTTATTGGTCTAGCCCTTGGTCAGCTCTGTTGACTCATTTACTGGGTAATATGCATATCTACCTCAAAGTTTCCACATCAATGCTCATTCATTTGATTGTAGACCTTACATGGCACCATAAATTGGGCCTGTTAACATGCTAGCTTGCTAATTACTCCTGCATTTACTTCCACGACCTTGAGCCATGCACCTTGATCTTGGACATTCCAAATTATTTGGGGGCTTTCATTTGTTTCCAAATTTGAATGGGGTTTAGTTTGCAAGTGGTTTTTGATAAAAGGATGGTTTCTCTCTACATTTAGGAGCTACGAGTGAGAACTTGGTGTGACTTTTGCAACTCCAACATCATTCACAATCTTTTGCTCATCAGGTACGCCTACATTGAGTTATCTCATTAACAATATCAAAGTATGTATGGGTGCTTCCTAACTTTCATCCCTCTTCCCCTTGTTTTCTTACCTAGTGTCGATATTTATGTTCTTAGTATGATGCATAGCCTAATTCTAAGTAAAAAAATGTGAAATCTCTTCATAAAAAGAAAAACCTCTCCTGTGGCTGCACAAAGTCAGCCATCCTACATGCGAGAGGCATGAAGCCATTGAGGATCGACCATATCAAAAACAATGCCAAGCACAATAAGTTTTTCCTTTGTAGACAACTTTCAGAAAGACTATTGATTCATCATGTTTTGACCAATTATAAATAAGTCATTAAGCATGTTAATAAAATACAATTGTATGTTTTAAAAGTAATAGCCTCTTAGTTCTATTTTAATAATGATTACTGTGAGTTCGTTATTGTAATGGTTAATTAGTTAACCCGGTTGCAAAACGGACTTGTGTTGTGTTTCTCAAGGAGCCTTTGAGGTCATGAAACCTTGGGAAATAAATTTGGCCTATTATACTGATCTAGGTGGATATTGGTGGCCCACCCACCTATCTCACCTAGACCTCTACTCAATTTCATTTGTTTCCTTGTTTATCTCAGCATTTACTATTTTTAGTAGTTTTTTCGGGTCCTGAACTTTCGGAGCAGTTTTGACCCCCAAAACGGAATTTTTTGAGGTCCACGAAAAGCTCACAACCATAGGAAAGGGCTTGCACAAAACCTATAGTACTCTGAGAGACCTTTCCAATAAGGTATCATCCACTCCAAACAGAGATAATATGACCAAGTTGTGACCCTAGGAAATTGGCTGCCCAACTAACCCCAACAGGGCCCACAAACTCTTGGAATTACATCTCCTGGGGTCAGGGTTTTGGCTGTCTAGGGTTTTCTCATGTTTTCCAATAATAAATAGGCCCTTGAGCCTCATTGTAACATAGTTCAGAGGCATGTAGCCACCACATCTCTTCTCAGAGATAAGCTACCATCGCCCGAGCTACTCTTATTTCCATTTTATTTGTAAGCATATTTTAGTCTTTGATATTAATGAAACGAAGTGTTATTTCTATTGCATCTTTCTATTTATGTTTATATCTATAATTTTTATGTTCCTATTTAATTTCAAATCAGCGGTATCAGATTGGTCTTCTCATTCTATGTTTTTCTTTGCATGTCCCAAACGAGGTCGGGAAGTTAGGGCTTGAACTTGTCGAACCTTTGCAAGACCAAACTCACAAATCCTAAACGCCTCTCATGGTAGAAGAAAAGGAGATCCTACCAAAATCTTGCTTGAAGAAGCCCTCGAGTGACAAAGGAACACGATGATGGACAACTTTGCCCAGATCCTTCAGCGGCTACCTAAGGGAAACACATCTACTTCCAGCATCTACTCTAGAAGTGCCACACCCTTTAAGGTACACGTTAACTTTGACATTCCCATATTTTAGGGTCAGATAGATGCGGACGTTGTAAATAAATGGTTAAATATTCTAGAAGGATATTTTTCTGTTCATCATTTTTTCCATCTAGGAAAAGTTTACTTTTTCTCTTCTCAAAGTTGTCCCCCATGTCAAGGACTGGTGGGAAACCTACTCTGAGTAGAAGGATGAAATTATGCCCTCACTATTTTTGGCTGCACCCACTTGGGATTCGTTCCGGGATGCCATCAAGGAGTAGTACTACCCTGTTGAGTGCTATGAGGATAAATATATAAAGTGGACCACACTACGATAGGGAAGGGACCAAGACGTGCTGGAGTTTACCAATGCTTTTCATACCCTTTGCACAAAGTTGGTTATCAAGGATTATGAGAAACATTTGGTACTCAAGTACTGTGACTGCCTACACAGGTATATCCAGGATGAGATGGAGTTCCTAGACATCTCCTCGCTCAACACGGCGTACCAATACACTATCAAGATTGAGAAGAAGCTTAAATAGAAAAAGCAATAATTTTGATCCACTGATTCGAAGCAAGCGAAAGGAGCCCCCAAACCGCATACCAAAGGGCAAAACCAAGGCGGTGTGACCTAGGATAACCTGCTGAAGCTGCAAGAAAAGAACAACACCATGAATACAAAGTGCTGTGAGTTCCATAAGTGCTCCACTCACAACACAAGAGAATGTGAGGCCGAGTAGTCAGTGATGGTCAAGTTGAAGGCTTTTCAATCTAACGCATGTTCTGACTCTGAGTTAGCACCTGACAAGGGGAACGAAAAAGGGAAGCAGATCATTGACGTAGAGCCCAGTGCCACTATGGCCACCACCAAGATCTATAAGATTGAGCCTGAAGATCCAGAAGAGGGGGACTGCCTATTCCTCTCATAGATGTGGGCGAAGGGTTCTTTTTTTGCAGTTCATTGTCAACATCAGGAGCCAAAAGAACCTCATTTCAGTAAAGGTCATGAAGCAACTGGGCTTACCGACTATAACACATCCATATTCGTACACCGTTGGGTGGCTTCACCAAGGATGAGATCTCCACATTAGCCAGCAGTGTCACCTTCCCTACAACATCAAGCCCTTCACATATGAGGTATTGTGTGATGTTGATCCTCTTGAATTTTTTGATATATTATTAGGAAAACCATACTTATGGAAGAAGCATGTTGTATATGAGTCTAGACATCGCTCTGTTATTATTTCTTCAGGTACTAAGTTATACAGGATACCGGAGGTAGCCCCACCTATAGTCATATCTTTGACCTCCGCTAAGCAATGTAGTAAGGTCATCTCCTAGACTAGGAAATTTGTTTTCTTTCTGATTCTCTCTCAAAGTAAGGGGAAGGTCTTAGCTACATCCATGGCCCTAGGGAAAGGTTCCTTCAAGCAACAGAATGAGGTGGATGCAGTCATGGAAGAATACAGGGACATCTTCTCCCTGCCCACAGGGGTACCCTTGCATTGTCAGGTCAAGCATTCAATCGATCTAACTCTCAGAGCACCTTTGCCCAACGGGACGATATATCGTTGCTCCATTCCGAAAAATGAAGAGATCAAATGATAAATGCAAGACTTGCTACAAAAAGGGCACATCTGACCAAGTTCATCACCTTGTGGGAGCCCAATTTTACTGCTACAGAAGAAGGACGAAATGTGGAGGCTCTGCATTGATTATTGGGTATTAAAAAAAATCACTATCAGGAAGAGGCATCCAATCCCATGAATTAATTACCTTCAGACCAACTCAAGTGTGCCAAGTATTTCATCAAGATCTATCTGAAGTCTAGTTATCACCAGGTTCCAATAGAGCCCACAGATGTATGGAACACTACCTTTAAATCCAAGGAAGGCCTTTTTGAATGGTTCATTATGCCCTTCGGGTTGAAAAATGCCCCCGTTAATTTTATGAGGCTAATGGATGGCATCTTGTGGCCCTTCACCAACTCGTTCATAGTGGTTTATCTGGACAACATCCTCGTGTTAAATAAGAGTTGGGAAGAACACTTGCAACACATTCGGCGAGTCCTTCAAACCCTTCGGCAGCACAAGCTGTGTGCCAACTTGGATAAATGCATCATTGGCATGAAACAGGTATAATACTTGCCAATGTGGCGTGCATGTGGACCTAACCAAGATCTAAGTCATTTGGGATTGGCTAGCCCTGACCACTCTAATGGAGCTTTGCAGCTTTTTGGGCCTTGCAATTTTTTATTGGAGGTTCATGCTGGGATTCTCCCATACCACTTGGCCTTGAGTCAAATTACCAAGGGCAGGGTGAAAGCAAAGTTTTCTTGGTTCGAGTCCCAACACAAGGCATTCATTGAGTTAAAGCATCACCTCAGCTCTACACCGATACTCACACTCCCAGACCTGCAAAAACCATTTGAAATCGATACAGGCACCTCGAACTATGATATTGGTGTAGTCCTCACTCAACATGGGCATCCAGTGGCCTATCATAGTGAGACACTTTCCAATACAATTAAGAAGTATCCCACCTATGATAAAGAAATGTATTCTATCGTGCAGCCTTGCCGACAGTGGAAGTACTACATCCTGGGGAAGGAGACAATCATCCACACTGATCACTGACCACTTTAGTTTATACAGAGATAAGGGAAGTTGCAAAATGATCATCATTAGAAGTGGTCTACATATCTGCAACAATTCTACTCGAACATTAAATACAAAAAGGGCAGCACCAATCATGTTGCAGACTACCTCAGTCAGCCCCTAGTTGCAACACTAACTACTATTCTCAACTCTTATGATCACGAGACCTATGGATGGCCGCAACTATATAAAAATGATCCATAGTTCACCTCCAGATACCAAATGTTAGTAGATGGGAAGCAAGTTCCTAATTTCCACCTCCATAACACATTATTATGCTACCTAGGCCACATTTGTGTACCTTCAAGCAAGCTTGCCAAATTGATTTGGAAGGCACACTACAGTCGAATCGTAGGACACTTTGGGGTCGAGAAAACTATGGCTCTACTACAAAAGTACTTCTATTGGCCCAAACTCTGTTTGGATTTTGGGAAATATATCAGAGCCTGCACTGCCTACGTCATCGCCAGGCCATCCATCAAGAAGAAAGGCATGTACACTCGTCTGCCTACTCCCAGCCAGCCATGGGAATCCATCTCCATGGACTATATGTCTGGCCTCCCTTCTACAAAACTTGGTAATGACTATGTATTTGTGGTTGTGGACATATTTTCTAAGATGGCTATATTGGTAGTCTGCAAGAAGAGTACGACAACAGAGGACATTGTCAAGCTCTTCTTTGAACGAGTATGGGTACATTTTGGGATCCCACAGACCATTATATCATATCGGGATATCAGGTTCCTAAGTGCATTCTAGTCAAGCCTCTAGACATTATTGCACACCAGGCTCACCAAGTTGACTGTCTTCCATTCCTAGACTGATGGCCAGATAGAGGTTGTCATCAAGATGATAATGCACATACTCTGCATGTACAACTCCAATTATCCTTGAACCTGGGATAAGAGTCTTCCATATGTGCAACACAATATAATAGAGCTCACCATAGCTCAACTGGTCGTATTCCCTTTCAAGTGGTCTAGGATTTAAACTGTTGTGTATGATTAATGTTGCCATGCCTCAGACAACTACACCAACAAAATCCACACATGTATCGTCTGAGGCGGATAAAGTGACAAGATTTATTGAATGCATCCAACACATCCGCCAACAGGTTCATGACATACTGGAGAAGTCAAATGCCAATTACAAGCAGCAACATGATCAACATTGAGTGCCACTAAACTTTCATGTGGGTGACAAAGTCTAGTTTCATTTGTAGAAAGAACGCCTTACTGGTGCCCATCGAAAGTTGAGACCACTCCGATATGGCACTTACACCATTACTAAGGTTGCGGGAGACAATGTTTTTGAGGTCAACATTCCCCCATTCCATGGTCTGCACCTAATATTCAATGTGGACCACCTTCAACCATACTTCCCACAATTACCAGACACATCATACATTGCAGAACAACTCACACCAACAGAGTTAAATCCAAACTGCATGGAACAAGCCACAACTAATCATATTATGGACACACAGGTTAAGAACACTCGCCAACAGAAGATCCAACTATATCAAGTTGTCAAAGCTAGCCAAGTCCTGCACCAAGTCAAGTAGCTCACCAGGGACCAGATTCAATGGGAATTTCCTCACCTCATGGAGGCTCTGCACACAATGGGGACCATTGCTTCCTAAGGGGGGAGGAATGATCTAGGTGGATATTGGTGGCCACCCACCTATCCCACGTAGACCTCCAGTCAATTTCATTTGTTTCCTTGTTTATTTCAACATTTACTATTTTTAGCAGTTTTTTGGGTCCTTAACTTTCATAGTAGTTTTGACCCCCTAAACGGTGTTTTTTTGAGGAAAAATCTATAATACTTGGTCAAACCTTTCCAACAAGGTATTGTATGCACCAAACAGAGATAATATGACCAAATTATGACCCAGAGAAGTTGGTTGCCCAACTAACCCCAACGGGGCCCACAAACTCTTGGCATTACATCTCCTTATGTTAGGATTTTAGTTGTTTAGGTTTTTCTCATGTTTTCCAATAATAAATAGGCCCTTGAGCCTCATTGTAACATAGTTCAGAGGCATGTAACCTCCACATCTCTTCTGAGAGATAAGCTACCATCGCCCAAGCTAGTCTTCTTTTCATTCTATTTGTAAGCATATTTTAGTATTTGATATTAATGAAATGAAGTGTTATTTTTGCTTCATCTTTGTGTTTATGGCCATATATATAATTTGTTGCATTTCTATTTAAATTCGGATCACGTACACAGGGAATATTTTTGTCATTTCATAAGTCATGGAATGTGATATTATATCCTTTGAGCCTCTCGCTTTCATTATGTAAATATTTACAAAAAAAATGCAAATTTGGTTATAGACATAGATAGAGGGTTTCATTTATTACATTACTATGTATTTTTGTATATTCATTCCTTTCCCAAAGGTTGCGTTACCAAAACATTAAATGATATCAATATTTGGTATGTGCATTCAACAACCTTTAATCTTCCTTGGGGTTTTATGTTGACTCTATGCCATTCTGTCAAACCATGCTCGTTGGATACAGATTATTCAATCTATATACAAAGACATTGTGTCTCTTTCCATTTATTTAACTATATAAGTCATGATTTACTGCATGATTGTTAATGAAAATATCAATATTTTTTTTTCCTTTCCCCTTTCAATCTATGTTCCCAGTTTTGTGTTTTAAAACTAAGATTGCTTGGTATTTGTTAATAAATATTTCATATTCTTCACTATCTTCAAGTAATTTGTTATATCTATATTTATCTATCTATCTATATATATATATATATATATATATATATATATATATATATATATATATAGTAGCATGAGTTTTTTAATGCAAATAGGGGAAGAGGCATGGAGAAAGGAGTAATGAACAAGAATCATCATTTGCGGAGAAATAAGGGGATATGGGAGGCACAAGGTTTTAGGGACTTCAATGATGATATTTTGTTATGAAAATTGGCACATGTGTTATATATGTTGGTTGTGTTTTAATTTTCATGGTTATGCATTGGACTTGTTATGTGTTATGGTTATCAATTTAATTAGAGCATTTAAGAGATGAATAAAACAAATGATTCACGTTGCTAATTAATTCATGCTTTGAAGAAAAGAAGAGGCCTAATGGAATGGATAATAGAGGGTCCCACCTATTAGAGTCAAACTTTTGATTAGAAAATTTTAAACTAAGACTTTTGAAGTCCTTCCTCTTGATTCTAATCATCTTGATTAGAAATGCAACTAATATGGTCTTTTAAAATTGAAAACTACTAAAACCACTCAGAGCCTCTTTAAAACAAGAGATATCTATGAAGACAAGGGGAAGAAAGTTGTGAAGAGAGGTATGCTACAACAATATTATGTTGTTCTTTTATTCCTCTAATTTTATTTTTTATAAATTAGAGAGTTGTTCTTAATGGTGACAATAGTTCTATCTCTAAAGGAGAAACCAATTAGGGTTACTTCTCTCAACTATTTAAGGATTTGTGAAGGTATCGTGTGTTCTTTCTTATCATTTTCTTGTTGTTCGAAAGGTTTCATTTTTAATTATCAATGCTAACAATGATCTTTATGCAGAAAACAAGTTGCCCAATTTTACAATTTGCGTAAAGGATTAATGTGCAACCACTCTCATTGGATTTCTTTAACTATTGTATATGAGTTTGTACATTGCAATAGTTTTTCAAGGTCTTCACAGAGATTTGTTAATAAGATTTTGACTATTAAGTTATTTAACAAAATCAACCTATTTTCCTTACAATATTTATCTCTACATGCCACTTATATTTTGTTATGTTATTATTCACTATTTTCATAGCTTATGCTCTAGAGGATTTCAAGGTTTTGCCCTAAAATCCTAACTAGCTCGCTGTTAATTCAATCTGGTTTTTCTTTTTTTTAGTACTTGTTGATCATTTATCTCACTATGAATATCACTTTTCATATGCATATACCAGGTTTCTCTTTCTTTTTTTTTAATATTTATGCGATGTAAATGTATCCGAAAAAAAAAAATGGAATAGTGAAACATTTCCATCTCACATTGTACATTCTGAGCAATCTATCTCATTATCTTATTGTGATAACAAGATTCGAGAAGTTGACTAGTTTAGTTTGTCTAACTTAAACCAAACTATCAACATATATATAAACGAATATTAAGGTGGTAGGAGGGAACATGTATTTTATGACTCCTAAGAAGTTAAAGTTGCAGCGTATTTATGGGGCTTAGGATGCATGGCAAACAACTAAGCTAAGGCTTATGCCCTCTACTAGGAGATTCAATTATCAAAATAAAATTAGGTAGTTTCTCTCATTGTTTTCCTAAGAAGTTAAAGTTGCAGAGTATTTTATGGGGCTTAGGATGCATGGCAAACAACTGAGCTAAAGCTTATGCCCTCTACGAGCAGATTCAATTACTCTACTAGGAGATTCAATTATCAAACTAGAATTAGGTAGTTTCTCTCATTGTTTTTGGTGACTCCCTCAGTATTATAGCATTTGGTGAAGGGCTCCTTTATGAGGGACAAAACATTGGAAAATGTTATGAAAACAACATAATACTTCTCTTGAATAGCATACTTCCATATTCTTGGTGATCTCAATCAAGATGCAGACTTATGTGCTAATGAATGGTGCAAATTAAGATAGGGAAATTTAAAAATCAATGGTGAATCAAGTCGTCTCATATTCCTTAGAGCTAACTGGGTTGGAATTGCATAGTCATCATGGATGGCATTATCGATCAATTATAGTATGACATGTTAGATTATAAAATTTAAAAATCAATGGTGGAATCAAACCCTCTCATATTCCTTAGAGCTAAATGGATCGACATTGCACCATCATGAAGGATTGCATTATCAATGAGTATTTAATGACATGTAAAATTTGCTTTTTGGTGGTTAGTTTTGTAAGGTATATATACCTACAAAACCCCTTTTTTTGTTGTCTAATTTGGAATCGATTTCAAAAAAATTATAGTTTTACAAAATAAAAGATCCTTTAAAATGTAATTTTGCAAGATAAAAAAACTATTTTTTTTGGAAAATATAACTCTGTATTATTTAATATATTTATTGCGATCTAAAATTAATCTTACATATAAATATAAATACAAAATTAACATTTTAACTAATAATAATAGTAATAGTGACTATTTAAAACTTAACCTTTGGCTGGATTAATAATGTGGATGGATTAATAGATTGGCGACAAGTGCCTATTTAAAACCTAACTTTTGGCTGGAATGACAATGGATAGATTGGCCAGTAGTGACTATTTAAAACCCAACTTTTGGCTGGATTGACAATGGGGATGGACGGATAGATTGGCATATATTTATATAAAAATGAGTAGTGATTATTAAAAACGATGTTGTTGGATTGACAAAATCACTTTTCTTAGATTCATTGGATTGACCATGTGTGTAGATTGAACAAATCACCCTTTTTAGATTCTTTGGGGCTCAAAATCACTTTTCTTAGATTTTTTGGATTGACCATGTGTGTGGATCGACTAAATAAAAAAAATAAAAATTCCTGGCCATTTTTGGATATAAATTGTGTAAAGGTTTTTCTAGAAGATTTAACTGGACATTCATTTATTTTTGGAGACTAAAAAGCAGATAGATAAATGGAGATATAAATGGTGTAAAGGTTTTTTTAAATTTATGTAGACATTCATTTATTTTTGGAGACTAAAAAGCAAATAGATAAATAGAGTAAAAACATTTGAGAAAAAATTCTTTACCTAATTCATATTATAAAATCTTAAATAATATAAATAACTATGAAAATTTTCACCCTGAACAAAATCCCTCCTTATAACTTTTTCCTAACAACTTTTTAATTAGCATGGAAGAAAAACAGAACAAAGTTCGCAGTGCACCGTGGAAAAAACAGAGCGAGGTTCGCACTGACAGCTTGCTGTTGGCCCATTTGAAATTAGCAACCACTTATTTATGAACATATCATGCCAGGATAACCCCGAAACTGACGAGTTAGCCTAACAGTTGGCATGTAAACTGGCTATTCCTTTACACTTCAGATATTTCAACTGATTTTTTTGGTAGATATTCCATGAATGCATCATAATTGACTTTGGATAGATATTCCATCAATGATTGAAGCAGCAGAATTGAGCTGGCCAGTATTCCTAACAATTAGATTTATGAATGCTATGTAGTTAGTATCCAGTAATAAATAATTGCATGAATCAGGTTAAATATTTTAAGAGTTTAGTGAATAATTTACTACTTAAATTCAATTACCATTAATATACTATAACACTAGTTTATTATGATATTTATAGATTAGTTTATTATGATATTTATGAAATAATTATATATAATGTAATATTCAAGTACTGATATTTTAAAATCACATATTCTCTATGCATGAATTTGAATTTATATATATAATATTTTCTGGGCATGAATCTGAATTTATATATATATATATATATATAATTTATATATATATATAATTTATATATATATATGAGATTTTGTATATTGATTACCATCAAATACATGAACCCCTGAACAATCTTCTGGTTTTCTAATCATTGGCTCTGACCATACCAAAAAAACGAATATTATTTGGCGTTGAGATTCATTCAGTGAATCGATTATGTAGTTGGCAAACCGACCATCCGTTTACGCTTAATATATTTCATTTTATAATGTGGTAGGTAGTTCATCAATGCATCAATAGCATTCCTTGATAATTGGTTGTAGCTCCCTCAACAATATTTTTAAGATATTGATTGTTACAGTGATTGATTAAATTTGACAAGGGGTTTGCGTAACCATTAAATATGGCAATTCTATGTACGTTATTACGAATCTTTGGATTGACATGCAATTGTATATTTTATTCGGAACTAAAAAACACAATTGTATTATATTGAGACAATATAAAAATAACGGATAGTACATTATAATGTTTTTAGAAACTAGATAATTCTTAAACATAAAATCAAAACTAGAGAATATGTCTATCCAGAAAAGAAGCGATCTGAGCTAACACACATCTAAAACAGATACAAGTCTTTTATGCAGCACATGAGATTTTCTGATATATGGACTTATCATGAATATTTATATATTCTTACCATCGTGAGAGTTGAAAATTTATATTTATAAAAAATTATGATTATCATATAATAATATAATTGGTAGTTTTAAAATGAATATATATTTGCCAGTTTTGAAATGAAAACTTAATTCAACAAAAGTGTAAGACAGGAAATTATTTTCATTTTATATTAAGATATAGTTATCATATATCATTAAATATTCAAGAAAATAAGTTTTATATTATGTTTATGTTTATATTTTGTTTATTTTATTTTATTTTTTTTATATATAAGTTTGTTGATTATATATGTAAGTTATCTTGAATGTTTATTTATTTTTAAAATCTTCACATTAATAAAAGAGTTGAAAATTTATATTTATATAAAATTGTGATGATTATATATGATATCATATTTAGCAGTTTTGAAATAAGAACTTAACCCAAACAAGAGTGTAAGACAAAAAAACTATTTTAAATTTATATTAACGTATAGTGTTCATATATGATGACAGATTTAAATATAGGTTTTATATAGAGAGAGGGGGTTATATAGATGTGTTGATCATAAATTTACCTTATCATGAATGTTTACTTATTTTTTAAATCCTCATGATAACTTAACCCAGACTTGTCTAAGACACAACTATTTTCATTTTATATTAAGGTATAGTGATCATATATGATAAAACATTTGAATATAGGTTTTATATTAGGTTCATGTTTGTTTATTTTTTATTTTTTTTTGTTATATAATTTTGTTGATCATATATTTAGGTTATCATGAATATTTACTTATTCTTAAAATTTTCACATTAACAAAAGAATTGAAAATTTATATTTATATAAAATTATGATTATCATACATGATAACATATCTGGCAGTTTTGAAATGAAAACTTAACCCAAACATGAGTGTAAGACATAAAATTATTTTCATTTTATATTAAGGTATAGTGATTATATATGATGAGACATTCAGGAATATAGGTGTTATATTATGTATATGTTTTTTTATTTTATTTTTATGTTTATGTTTATGTTTATTTTTTATTTTTTATTTTAGTTATTAATATTTTTATGTTGATATTTTGGTTATATAAATTTGTTGATCATATATGTACGTTATCATGAATGTTTACTTATTCTTAAAATCTTCACATTAAAAAAAGAGTTGAAATTTTATATTTATATAAAATTATGATGATCATATATGATTACTTATTTGACACTTTTGAAATGAAAACTTACTTAAGTGAGACAAGAGTGTAAGACAGATAATTATTTTCATTTTATATTAAGGTATAGTGATCATATATGATGAAATATTCAGGAATATAGGTTTTATATTATGTTTATGTTTATTTCTTAAAAAAAATTATGTTTATACTTTGTTTATTATTTTTTATGTTTATATTTTGTTTATTTTATTTTTTTATATTGATATTTTTTTAAATAGTAGGAAAAACTTTTTTTTTTTTCGCTGAAGCAAGAGTAGTGCCTTTTATATCAATAAGCCAACAAGAATTTACATAGAATACAAAAGTCCAACTAACACCATGGACTTCGGCAAAAAAGGCTAACTGCCTAAAAAACAGACCTTCAACCTAGCTGAGAATGCCTCCTAACTCTAGCAAATGCGTACAATGAAAGCACCTAGTGGGCGTAAAAACAAAGGATAACACAAGCACGCCAAACTTTCCTAAAGAACCACAATCGTTCAAACCCTCGAGCCATCCAATAGACGAGAGAGAATACCCCTGCGAAGTTAAACAAAGATTAAAGTTCCTGCCTGCCAAACCGCCCGCTCATTCCCGACCGTAGATCTGATCCATCAGATCCAATGGTCGTGGGCCATATCGCTTATCACTAGAATCCCGAACAATAGCACCCGGGGAGGGTGGTTTACATTTTCTCTCTCCTGCCACGTGTAGGATCCCCACTGGAATTGCTCCCCAAACACTGAAACCAATTTCCGCTTAAGTGCTGAGCGATCGCCCGAAAACCACAAGAACAACTGATTTCCTTGCTGCCTGAGAGAAAGAGGAAAAAGCGGTCGCCTGGAAAGCCATGTTTTCCGTCCCACTTATTCTTGTGTCTGTATCTGTTATAAAACTCTGGATTGTTGTGAGTCTCTCTACAGTGATCCCTCCTGGAGAACTGCGAGAGCCTGTTAACGATGATCGAGGTTTTTTGAGGCCGACTTCCAAAAACCCGACTAAAGAACAAAGGTGGAGCTTTCTGCGTTTTAGTCATTGTGTACACTTTTCCTTTACTCTGTTAACAAATATGTCCATATCCTCTGCAGCTTGCTCGCTACAGAGAGCCTTTAGTCTACTTTGAGGTAGCTCCTGCCACTTCCTCCAAGCATTGCCTTCCTTGCAGCTCACTCCTTGGTTAGCCAGGATATCCGCCAGCTTATTGGCTTTTCTCCGCACGTGGTTGAAACTGACTGTGCGAAGACCCAGAAGATGACTTTGAATTCTTTGGAAAACCCTGATGAGCCTCCAATGTTTTGAAACTTTCTCTGGTTCAGTTCCACAGCTAATTCTTTTCACCGAATTGATGGCTAACTCTGAGTCTGCTTCAATAATAACATTTAAGCAATTGTCCTGCTTCAGAAACTCTAAGCCTTGTTCCAAGGCCATTAATTCTGCCATGTTGTTGGTGGCTTTGCCTAAATGACCATGGAAGATACAGATGATGATTCCTTCTTCGTTCCTTAAAACTCCTCCAAAACCAGTAGTTCCCAGGTTCCCTTTCGAAGCACCATCAATGTTTAATTTCAAAAAACCTGTCATAGGAGGATGCCAAAAGTCCTTCTCCACCTCCCTTGAGTTTCCTGTCCTCTGCAGGCTTTGAGGTATGAGCCCCTGCATTCCCAGATGTCTGAGAATTCTTAAATCCGCCTCTGAGGGAGGATTCTTGGGTTGATTGCACACTGTGGAGCTAACAGTTTCCCTAAGTTGATTCAAGGTTAGCTCAAACAGTCTCTGAGGGGGGTTTTTTTCATTCTTGAAAATTCTCTTGTTCCTTTCTTTCCAGACATTCCATATGATGAAGCTTGGTGTTAGGGCCCAAGCTAAGCTGAGGAATTCGTTGTCCGAGAAATTCCTGCTCCAGTTGTTAAGGGTGTGAATGATACTCCCTTTATCCCTATCAGACTTTTGAAAAATGATGGCGAAAGAATCCCATAACCAGGAGGAGAAAATGCAGTTGTTGAGTAAATGCTCCATTGTTTCCTCCTGAGCTTTACAGAGCTGGCAAATGGAAGGTCCCAGAATGCCCCTTTTTCTAATATTGTCCCAAGTCAAGATTTTCTTTTGAAGAACTAGCCACATGAAGAGTTTTATCTTCATCCACCCTTGGTGCTTCCAAAGTTTCTACCAGGATTTGTCTGGAACATGGGAATCCAGCTCTAAGAGAATACTTTTTGCTTCCCTAAGATTAAAGGTGCCTTCTTTATTGTTGCCCCATCTTAGCTGATCCTGCCCCCCTGCTACTAAGATCATTCTTTGATCCAGTATTCTTCTAAGTTCTTCTGCTTTTGATTTCAAGAGACTATTGTCATCACAATTAATATTCCTCCAGACTCTCCACTTTTCAGGATTCAAAGAGTGATCCCAGAAATCTTTTACCTTACCTAAGCCTTGGATGTCTGTTTCACTCTTAAGGCTGAGAAAGTCCTCTTTTAGCAGAATTGGTTCTTGTTGCCATCTATCCTCCCAGAATAGTGCTAGATCTCCCTCTCTGATTTCCCAGAAGCTATTATTTTGTACCAAACCCCTATTCTCCCAGGCTTTATTCCAGATGTATGACCCTTTTATATTTCCAGACATTCTAATGAGATCACTTGAATGCCAGGAGTTGGCATATTTTTCTTTCCAAATACTTGCCCATTGAGCATTTGGATCATGAACCCATCGCCACCATAGTTTGGCACCTAAAACTTTATTGAGAATCTCCTGGTCATCCAAGCCTAGGCCTCCCTGGTGCTTGGGTTTACAGATTTTTTCCCAGGAAACCAAGGCCCATTTCTTCCTGGTCTCCTCCTTACCCCATAGAAAGTCTCTTTGGATATTTCTGAATTGTTGTAGAACTCCTTTTGGAGTAGGGAGAGTTGATAACATAAAAACACGGATAGCTTGTAAAACTACCTTAGTAAGGACCAACCTTCCAGCCAGATTTAAAGCTTTGTAGGTCCATTTTCTGACTTTGTCCTGCATCTTGTTGATTAACGGTTCCCAAATGCTTTTTTGCATCGGTTTGGCGGTGAGAGGAACTCCTAAACATTTTGAGGGAAGGGAATCCCATTGAAAACCTAGGATTCTGGCGATATTTCTCTGTATAGCAAAGAAAAAGATTTTTGATTTGAAGAGATTAACTTCCATACCTGAAGCCTGAGTAAAGACATCGAGGATGTAATTGTAGGTTGTGGCTTCTTTGGTAGTGGGGATTCCCTATAGCGTTGTGTCATCAACAAATTGTTGACGTGTCAGAGCCTGACCATTCTCTATAAGTTGTATGCCCTTGATCTTGCCTGTTGCTTTAGCCTGTTTGAATGCTCGACCTAGTCCTTCCATCATGAGAATGAAAAGAAATGGAGAAAGTGGGTCTCCCTTCCTGAGGCCTCTAGAAGGAATGAAAACTTCAGAGGGAGAACCATTCACTAAAATTGAAAAGCTTGAGGAAGTTACTAGGGCCATTACCCATCTCACCCAATTATGGTCAAAACCAAAGGCCATAAGAATTTTCTTGATGTAGGACTAGTTTACCTTGTCATAAGCTTTGGCAATGTCTAGTTGCATGATCATTCCCGCCTGCCTCTTGCTTGTCAGCAAGTGAACCACCTCGTGAGCTTGAATAATGTTATTTAGAATTTGTCTACCTTCCACATAACCAGATTGTTCTCCTAAAACCAGAGAAGGGAGTAGAGGTTTGAGCCTGTTGGCCACTACCTTGGATATGATCTTGTAAACCACATTGCATAAAGCTATGGGTCTATATTTGTTAGGAGTTTGAGCAAGGTCCTGTTTAGGGATAAGGGAGATGAAGGAGGTATTGAGAGCTTTCAACATAGTTTTGTTCAACCTGGAATCCTCTACAACCTTGAAGATATCCCGTTTAACAATACTCCAGCAGAATTTGAAAAAATCCACATTAAAACCATCCAAGCCTGTTGCTTTGCCTTTTTACATTTCTTTGAGGACATCACAGACTTCCTCTTCCATTACTGGCCTATTGAGATTGAAATTATCCTCTCTGGACACAAGCTTAGGGATGTTGTTAGTAATTTCCTTGATGGATTGCTCTCTGTCTGAATTGTTCTCCTAGGTGATATCATGGAAGTGCTGAACCAAAACCGAGTCTATCTCCTCATGGGAAGTATGAAGCCTCCCATTCTTATCCTTGATCGAGGAGATTCTGTTGTGGGATCTATTGGCCATGGTAGATCTATGAAAGAATTTGGTGTTTCGCTCTCCTTTTAGCCATTGGATTCTTGAATTTTGTCTCCAAAATATTTCCTCTTGTTTGCTCAAATTTTCCCATTCATGATGATGTCTGTCTGCTTGATCACTCTTGTCTTTATCAAAGCCTTCCTTTATTAGAGCTTGATTGAGTCTCTGCATTTTGATTTCCACCGATTTTTTTCCACAAAAATATTACCAAAATCACTCTTATTCCATTCATTGAGATCGAGTTTGATATGCTTCAATATTTTATGCAGAAGGAACATATTTGTTCCTTGAATCTGCAAATCTTCTTACCACCATTTTTCAATATTGCTTATGAAATCTGGGTGAGAAAGCCATATATTCTCAAATCGGAAAGGTCTATTCCTTGGAGTACCTATGCCCTTGATATCCAGTTGTACTGGCCAATGATCTGAGCCTCCAAAAGGAAGAATTCTCACTGTTATTTCTTTATCTATAAGCATGAGGTCTTCCGAGATAATGAATCTATCTAATTTGGAGGCGACCTGAGCCTCTCCTCCTCTTTTATTATTCCAAGTAAAAAGGCCATTGCTCGTTTCTGAGTCAACAAGATTCATATTATCTGTGAAGGTTTGAAATGCGATAGAGTCTTTACTTAGAGCTCTGGTTCCCCCTCTTTTTTCCGAAAGGGATTTGATCATGTTGAAATCTCCCCCCATGATCCAAGGAATTCCTGCATGTCTATTCCTGAGTTCCCCCAGTGAGTCCAGAAACTTGAGTTTGTCCTCTGATCTCTGGGGACCATAAACATTCGTGACCAGATAGTTCTCCCTATCTCCTACAGGCTAAATAACAACTGATAAATAATTCCTCGATGCCTCAGCATCTATTATCCCAATTTTTTGGGGGTTCCAAAGAATGAGGATACCTCCTGCTGTGTTTTCTGCTTTAACTTCTAGATACTCGAATCTATCGAGCCCAGGGAAAATTTTAAGAACCCCCCTAAATTTACATGTATAATAAATGGGCGAATCTCCATGGTATATAGGAAAAATGGAAGGCGATTTTATCAATAATATGATATGTATATACAATTTTTTGGCGAATCTCTCACCAGGCATGGCGAATATTTTACTCAATTATAAAATCTTGTGTTTATTGAATACACAAATGAAATCATTGCATTTCTTTAAAATATCTTTTGAAATCAAAATTACCGAAATTACATATCGATAACCTAGTGGGTGTAGGATAAAATTCACCTGTGCCATTCACAGAAAGCATGAGAAAAAACCTAATACTATATATAAAACCAAGAAAAATTCAAATTCATCACTTCTAGGGACCTCGTAACCACCCTGCCAATTTACAAGTATGTTCCTATTTGCACTTAGAAAATTTACCCAAATTACAATCTGTTTACTCCAACATATGTTGGAAAGTTATAGAAGGATGACTAGTGTAATCAATCCATTCCTTTTAGCCCTGGATTTGTTTCAGTTTAAAACAGAAGTATAAAATATACTTGTCCAATGTCTATGCTTTAACCATTCACCTTAAGATGTTTTTACAATATAATTTCCTAAGTCTATTTAATATCTTCATTATCATAAAAACCAACCTATATCCATCTTAACTCCACATCTACCACTCTTACGGGGATGAAATCTATTTATCCCTCTGAGCACTTGGTAGACCCAGAATTAAGATGGATCTAAGATGATAGAATTTCCCCTTTAAATAATCTATGATCACATGAATACCATGGTACTACCATGGGTCAATACCATGGGTTATCATAAACCTGGAGCTTAAAAATTACTATTAGTAATTTATAAAAATTAATAAAATTAATAGTTGATTTTTATTTTATTTTTTATTTTAACCAAGCTAAAATGTTTAACATACATTAAATTACAACATCCATTTTTACTCTTGATCAGATCAAATATTTTTTCACTCTATGCTAGTTTGCATATCACGATATTTATTTGATACCTCTCGGGGGTTAGTAGATCTAGAGTAAAGATGGATCTATGCTGGTTTAATTCCCCCATTTAAATAGGCTACATTCCAGGTGAATACCATGGGTCAATACCATGTGCCATTTTGGTGAATACCATGGGTCAATACCATGTGCCATTTTTATTTTTATTAATACTAATATTAGGGTTAATAATTTTTTTTTGCATGGTATTAATAACAATCTAGTCCATGGTATTTGTCCCATAGTATTTTGCCCATAGGTTTCACCTAAATATAACGCATTTGTTGAGTGTTCGTAAATATAAGGTGACTTATGGAGTAAATATAAAAAAATGTTTTATTTGTTTACCATACCTCTCGTTTATTTATATTTTTATTAATTTACCATACCTCTTTTACAAATATGGTATTTGGCCCATAGGATTCACTTAAATAAAACCTCTTTCTTGAGCCTTCATAAATAGAACGAGGGTTATGGACTAAATACAAAAAGAGGTTTTATTTATTTACCATGCGTTTAGTTTATTTATATTTTTATTTATTTACCATACCTTTTGAGTAAATATAAAAAGACGTTTTATTTATTTACCATACCTCCACTTTACTTATATTTTTATTTGTTTACACCCTTGCATGTATATAAGGTGACTTATGGAGTAAATATAAAAAATGTTTTATTTATTTACCATACCTCTCATTTATTTATATTTTTATTAATTTACCATACCTCTTTTATAAATATGGTATTTGGGCCTTTGGCCCATAGGATTCACTTAAATAAAACCTATTCTTGAAAATGGGCGAATGGATTCACTTAAATAAAACCTATTCTTGAGAATGGGCGAATGGAAGGTTGTAACTCCTAATTTCAAGGGCTAAATTTACCTTTTTTACCCTCACCCTTAAAATAAGGTGGGCTATTTGAGGTGATTTGTAAAATGTACTATGATACAAAATATTCGCCCACTAAAAATTTTAAACCCCTTAATTTCGCCAAAGGGCGAACATTCGCCCCTAAAATTTTCTATGATCGAGCCATTTTCTATGAATCTGTCTTAATTTTTGAATGGAACATTTTGTTTCTTGGATGAAGATAATATCCGGCTTTGTTTGTTTCATTCTATTACTAAGCATTCTCTGCTTTCTTTTACTTCCTAAACCCCTAATATTCCAAGATATGCACTTCATAATTAAAGATTTGTAAAGGAGTAGCTGGCAAGATCTTTCATCTTACCCGAGTCTATCATCAACTTTCCACACTCCATCAAGAGTTCATTTTGCTTTTTTCTGCCTCTTTTTTTTCTGGGATTTCTGGTTGCTAGTCGAGGGGTTGTTTTCATCGTTTTTACACCTTTATCATCTTGCTTGCTACTGCTTTTTTCCTTTTCAAATCCCTTGGCCTGAGTTTTCCATAAAAACAATTGTTGTATTCTATTGAGCTCTTCTTGAGGCACCGAATCTACCCCCTCCTTAGCTCCTTGGATTAAGAACCCTTCTAGATCTAGGTGTTCTTTGTCAAGAATCTCTTGAAGCTCCTGATCCTCCAGTTCCATTTCACTTTGTGTCATATCCGGGTCCATCTCCAGCTCTATATCGCTTATCATGGCTTCTCTTTGATTATCACTGTCCTTACTTTGTTTCTGTTTATCATTTTCCTCATTTTCTTCTGGATTCTCTTCCATTTCTTGATCTTCTTTCACGTTCTCTTCTTCTTCCTCCAGAACTTGGAACTTGTTTTGGCTGACCTTTTTCCCTTCATTTGGATGTTTCTTTGGCCCTCTTTTGCTTCCTTTCCCTTTGTTTACCACTTTGCGAAAACTGTCATTATCCTTAACTGTGTTAACTTTACCCTTGTTTTCTGCTTTACTGAGGGGGCAGTCTCTAAAAAGGTGCCCATTTTCATGACATTTACGACATTTGAACGGATTATGTTCATATTCTACTGCTTGCACCCATTCTTCATCATAAACTTCCAAGATAACCGCATCCGGAAGGGCTCCAGATAGATCCATTTCCACACATATCCTTGCAAAGGAAGTATATTTTCCTCTTCCAGTGGCTTCAAAGGCTTTGACAAACCTCCCTAATTTGTTGCCTATAGTCGTTAGCAATTCTATTTGCCAATAATCAAGAGGTAAAGAAAAGAGCCTTACCCAGACTGGTATAGAGGAAAAAATTTCGCTCTCCGGGACGAAATTCATCATCCATGGCCGCATGTAGAGGCCAACTGCTACATAGAAGTAGGGCCCTCCTTCAAACACTCTGTCTTTGTCCTCGATGTTTGTGAATACTACCATGAAGAACCCCTTTGACCCAAGATGTAGGTCAATGCTCCCTTTAGGTTTCCAGTGATATTTGATCCACGATTGTAGAGCTTTTTCAGTGGGCCATAGGCCCATGAATTTATAGATGATGGCATAAGTCCTCATGTGATCCCTGTGTGCCTGAAGAGCTGGATCATTTAAGACTACCCTGGGAGAAATTTCCGCCTTGGGTTTGCAAGGTCCTTTTTGTTTTTTGTCTTTTGCTTCTTGTGTTTTGTCTTCTTCCTCCTTGTCTTTTGCATCCTTTTTCTTCTTGGTTCTGATTCCTTCTGTCTCCTCATTCGGGGTCCCGTGCCTATCCTCTTCTGTACCTCTGTCATTCTCTAGAGGCTTCTTGCCTCTACTAGCAACTGCATCCTTGTAGGAGGGAGTGGAGCTCCCTCCTCTGCGCGCATCCATGAAGATTGACTTCTGTGCCCCCCTGCAACCCTCGTTGATTTCCCGCTCCTCCACCGACGCTCCTCCACACTTTCGTGTTTTCAGAAATCAAATAGTAGGAAAAACTTATTATAATGATATTTTTCCAATGATATTATCTTTATGATATTTTAAGTAATGATATTTTTTAATATTAATGTATGTATATAAATTAAATGACTAGTATATATGCGAAGTTGGTGAACAGTGGAACGTTGGTGAAGCCGGGTGAACGGTGGAACGTTGGTGAAGTCGATTGTGCGAAGAGGGTGTCTTGGTGACTTGGCGGAGTCACCCGCCCGTCATGCACGAAAACAAGGTTCGGTTGTGAAGTGCGGAAAGATAGCTCGTGTGAGGGTGCGCCCGCCTGACTTGGGCAAGGAAATCTTGGTTATCACACGGTGGTGTGATGAAGTTGTAAAATTGGCTAAATATGAAACTTTGTGTTTCCAAGTATACTTGTAAAGCTTTGTAATATTGAAAGACTGTATAATATATTATTCGGGCAGACTCATTGTTAAGGGAGTTACCCCTCCCTTTATATTGTGCAATTGTGTTCTCTTGTATAATTGCTGTTGATAATGAATGTGTATGGGTGTTCATTGGTATAAAGGAAACATAATAATTACTTGGTTGAGAAACACAAACTAAGTAGGATAAGTGGTTAGGCGTAGTCCATGAACATGAGTATTGGCGAAAAGAAAGTGTTCGGTGGTGCCGCACCTTGCCAAGAGCAGTTGAAAGACTACCGCCGACCTGGGGGCGTGATAGGAAGTGTCCTATCAACCTTCAACCAACGCCATGTTTCAGGTTCGAAAGCTTGAAGCTTCACTCCTCTCTTTGTGCTCATTCCAGTAGGTACCAAGTCTCCAAGGTTGCTTCACCTTTTCCAATGTTGCCTCAGGTTTTATTGCCTCTCACCTTCTTGGCTCCCTTGTCCCAACTGAGATTATTTATTTCTATGGAGAGGAATAACTGTCTTTTAAATGAAACTCTCTTTTAGCACTGTCTAGTAAATGAGACTCTTTTTTAGAACTTTGTCCCCATAATTTTTATGGTTGCCTATAACTTGTATATTATAAAAATAAATTCAATTACATAAAATAGCATTTACGTTTGATCATCCACTAGACTTTTACCTGGCTTTAAGATCGACCAATTCATTTATAGTAAAACAAAATATTTACAATTTTTACTAATAAATATTATACAATTTCACATGAAAAAATATAAATTTTGTCTTTTTAAAACTGAATTATTTTTCATTATTTAAATTTATATTTAAATATATAAATCAATAAATATATATATATAACAGAATTCATAACTAGATTTAAACAAAAATATGAACGACCAAATTAGAATTCTTTAACCCGTCGAATTTCTACCCAGATTAGTTTTCCTTGAGGTTGAAATAATCGTCTGGTTTGTAAATCGTTGGACGGATATTCCATCAATGAATCGATGAGTACGACTGAGCTGTACAGCATGTTTAATATCTTTTTTTAAATATTTGGCTCTTAAGAGTACACCCCATTTTGGTTAGATATTCCGTCAATGTATCGATAAGTACGACTGAGCTGTACAGCATGTTTAATATCTTTTTAAAATATTTGGCTCTTAATAGTACACCCGATAGATATTCCGTCACTTCAGGGTACATTATTATATAGTATTATATGGATTGAAATAGGGCGAAAATTAATGCAGACTGAGCCCACTTGAGGGAAATGTCAACGTAGATCATAGCTAAAGTAATGGAAATACCAACGTGAAAGTACGTGTGCATGGTCTGGCATGATCTTACCCCTTTTCTTCTTTCCCGATAAAATGACATCCCAGTTATACTTCGTATCCAATAAGGATATTCTTTTAAAATATATATATTTTATTAAAATTTTAAAATAAATAAAAAACTTTTATGTATTTAAAAGTTAAGTTATTTGAATATTTTTTATTAAATATATTTTAATTTAATTATATAAATTAAATAATTGGTAAATATGGATAGATATTAAATTTATTTTATTATAAATTTTAAATTATTAAGATAAAATAAAAATATCATAAACATTGATTAAATTAGAACTTTATTTAAAACAATAATTATTATTACTTATTATAAAAGCAATTAATATAACTTAAATATATATCTTTTTTTAAAAACATGTAACAAGACTTTTAATTATGGGGATTTCCACACTTTATCATATAGATTTTTAATCATTAAATAGATTTTGTTATAATGACATGGACGAATACCATCGCTTATCAATACTACATACTAAAAAAACCACAACTCATTTCATATGAAGTTGTTAACATATATTGTTCTAATCAATGAATTTAATTAAAAAGGCAAAAAGACATAAATAAATTGGATCTTTTGATTTGTGTATACTACCAAAAATGTATATTATCGAGAACATTTTAAGATATTTTATGGAGGTTAAAGCCCTATTATCCACTTAATAATTAATGTATATTGTCAAAAGTATTTTAAAATATTTTATGGAAGTTAAATCCCTATCATCCATCTAATAATTATTGATAATTAAATTAAAATTTTGAAAATCTTATTGAAATAAACTTACCTATTAACATAATAATTTTATTTATTTTTAATATTACTTTTAATTTTCATATTAATTTCACATAACAATTTTTTTTATTGAACTGAGATTTCTGTGATCCATATCAATTTTATTGAAGAATTTTCGGCGAAAATCACATAGAAAAACTTATGTCGACGCGTTTCGAACCATCCAGTGTGGTTCATCGTCAGGACAAGTTGAATGAGCAGATCACATTTAGCACATTAAATAGACATGGCAGAGAATTCATGACTCAACGGTTAAAAATAACAGCTATGATAACGGCTAGTTTGACCCAAAAAAAGGGAAATTTATTATTATTAATAATATTCTTTTATTATTATTATTATTATTAATAATATTCTTTTTTTTAAGTAAATCAAAAACTATAATATTCTTTTTTTTTAAAGTAAATCAAAAACTAATAACTTCAAGTATGTTGAAAAATTAAAATGAATAAAATTAAAAATTATATAAAATGAATTACTTTTAAAATTTTAATAGTTAGTTATAAAAGTCAAACATATTGTTATTATTAATAATATTTACTTTTAAACCTAAAATTAATAATAAGAAAATCAAAAAATAAATAAATAGATAATAAATAATAAAATAATAATAATAATAATAATAATAATAATATGTTGAAACATTAAAATGAATTAAATTAAAAATTATATAAAATGAATTACTTTAAATATTTTTTAGTTATAAACGTTGAACATAGAGTAAATGTTCGTCAAAAAAGAAAGATATTACAATAAAAACAATTAATTTAAGGAACCCAAAAGTATATAAAATAAAATAAAATTAATACACAAAGAGACTACAAAAATTAATAAGTAAAATACATAATTATAAATAAAACTAAATATATTAAGAATCATTAATAGTTTAAATTAAATAATTAATATGAAATTAATATTATAATTAAATAAAAATGAAGCACAAAGCTTAAAAAATGAAACACAAGGTTTAAAATAAATAATAATATTAATAATAGATAAAGTAATACTAATATATATATATATATATATATATATATAATAATAATAATAATAAATAAATAAATTGATAGAAATCACAACTTAATAAAAAACAAAAAAAAATTTAGGGAGAGAGAGAAAGAAGACAAACAATTAGGAGGAGAGGGCTGGGACCGAGCAACTACTAATCTTCTAGCCATCCTCTCTATTTAGATTGATCGGCCCTTTTTCAATCTCAAGGGCTTCCCTAAATTTCTGGTGATGGAATTGAGACGCTCTAGCAATCACGCTAGCCTCCTCGATGCAGACATGATGATTGGTTTTCTCTACATGTTCTGCTAACGCAGAGGATTTAGTTCTCATATGCTTTAGGTCAGTCGTGTGCTCACTAACCTTTGATTAATGGAGCGACCAATCTCACCAATATAGGGAGTTCCACAAGAACAAGGAATAATATAAACCCCTTTCATGTCTTTGGGGTTGATGGGATTATTATTATTATTATTATGTGTATATATATATATATATATATATATTAGAATTACTTTATCTATTATTAATATTATTATTTATTTTAAACCTTGTGTTTCATTTTTTAAGCTTTGTGTTTCATTTTTATTTAATTATAATATTAATTTCATATTAGTTATTTAATTTAAACTATTAATGGTTCTTAATATATTTAGTTTATTTATAATTAAGTATTTTACTTATTGACTTTTGTAGTCTCTTTGTGTATTAATTTTATTTTATTTTATAAAAATTAATTTTAAATTAATCTAATTTAAAACTAATATACTTTTGGGTTCCTTAAATTAATTGGTTTTATTGTAATATCTTTCTTTTTTGACGAACATTTACTCTATGTTCAAAGTTTATAATTAAAAAATATTTAAAGTAATTCATTTTATATAATTTTTAATTTAATTCATTTTAATTTTTCAACATACTTGAAATTATTAGTTTTTGATTTACTTAAAAAAAAAAAAAGAGAATATTATTAATAATAATAATAAAAAAAAGAATATTATTAAAAATAATAAATTTCCCTTTTTCTTGGTCAAACTAGCCATTATCATAGCTGTTATTTTTAGCCGTTGAGTCATGGATTCTCTGCCATGTCTATTTAATGTGCTAAATGTGATCTGCTCATTCAACTTGTCGTGAGGATGAACCACAGTGGTTCATGGATTCTTTTCCATGTCTATTTAATGTGCTAAATGTGATCTGCTCATTCAACTTGTCCTGACGATGAACCACACTGGATGGTTCGAAATGCGTCGACATAAGTTTTTCTATGTGATTTTCGCCGAAGATTTTTCAATATTTTTTTTTTTTTTTTTTATATATAAAAAAATATATTTTGATATTAACATGGTATAATTTTACTAATTTTACATGTTCGTTTGCTTTTAGTTGTTATGTTTATTTAGGCTTTAGTTGCATGGTATTTATATCTGCCTCTATGTGTAATACAAACAAATATTTTTGATTAAAGGTTTATAAATATAATATATATTTTTATTTTATTTTATTCAATAAATATAGTTAAAATTTTATATATATTTATATAAATTAATAAGAAATTGATAAAATAGAAAAATATATAATAAATATACGTATAATTTTATTTTAAATTATTATTATTAATTAGAAAAATAATTAATATATAAGCTAAGTATTTGAAAAAAATGGAACAATTTTTTTAATTATAGAGATTTAAATTTTTAATCTCTAGGTTTTGTTACAATATGATGACTTATCAATGCCACATGCCCAAAGAACTATAACTCACTTCATATGACTCTTGTTCACATGACATTTTTTTAATTAATCATTTTAATTAAAAGGGAAAAAAAGAGTAACACTACTTTGGAGATAAATTTCAACCTTTGATTTGTGTACTACTATGAATATTCTGAATATTTATGGAGGTTGAATCCCTACCATCCACTTAATAATTATTGATAGCTAAATTAAAATCCTTAAGGCTTATTCCAAAATAGACATGCCTATCCACCTAATAAATGTGCACTATCATAAATCACATGGTGATAATGTTGAAAAGAATGGAATCTCTCTTCAACCAAGGCCCAATGAAACACCCTATGTTTTGATGTTGTTACATGATTTATACTTTGAAATAGAGTCAATTCATATTGTAGGTTGGCCAAAATTTACTGATTACTTATCAACATAGAAATTAGTGAGAATAAATATAGCATGGAGGTTTCACATTATTGACCAATATCTATCATGTTCATTCATAAAGGAGGTTTTAAAATTGTGAAATATAGAATCAATATATTGTAGGTATTGGGGTTTGGGGGGAGGAAATGTGGGTTTGTGGAGTATAAAAAATGGTATCTGGTAAAATTAGGGGATATATATTATAAATATGGATTATTTTTATTAGAGATATGTATTAGGAGGAGGATCTAACAGAAGGATTTTGGAAGAATTTTAGCAATATCTAGTGATATTAGAAGTATTCTTTAACATCTCACCAATGTAGGCACTATGATATGGGTTGAATGAGGGGATACCCTCTAAAGTGTGAAATTTTTCTTGAAATGCAAAAAATGGAAATTATTCTTCTAACTAGATAATTATTAAATGGTTTATTTTCTACGACAAACAACAGATAATTCACACTGCAACTTTTTCACAAATAAAATGTTGACGAAATAAAACTTTTGAGAACTGGGAAATAAAGACCACACACACAATACAAATGACACCATTATTTTTAGACAATTGTCCCTGGAAAAACCCAATGCAGGAAAACTGGTGCAACATATGAGGGTTTTATTATTGTGCAGTAGAAAAATTCTGAGTATAATCTCCAGCTATCAAATCAGCAAAATAATAAGGCCAAAATATTTGTGAGGCAAATACTTGAACACCACACCTGACCTTGCTCTGACAATTGACAAAACTAGTTGTTCATACAACCTCTGTGTCAACCTTTGCACAGTGCTTGCGTAAGCTCTACTTGCTATGCATCCGGAACTGTTGGAATGATGACGTCTTGACTGACTCTGCCTCTGGAACTAACTCACTTGGCCTCTTGGAGATTTTCCAAGCCAACTGCACCTGAATCACCCTTCTCCTCAACAAAATCGATCTCCCTTTGAAGCTATATGCGCAATCTCTTTGGAAAATGTGGCCCTTCTACTACTAACTCCCTAGAACTGGAAAGATTTATTTGCAGTCACTGTCGTTGCATCTCCTCTCTAGCTCGAATTCTTCTCTGCTAATTCAATACAACTAGGAAGTTTGATCTCTACCAAGGAAATTGACCTCAAGTGTGTTTAGCTCCAACCCCATCGATCTCCTCTTATAATCTCTTGTTGGCTCACCAATGACCATGATTAAGTCCTCATCCATGACTAAGATCATCTCTGGATTGATCCATGTGAGTTTCTAGAGAAATCTCACCTTCCTTAATTAATTGTTGTTAATTAATAATTTCTCCTAAGTTAGACTTAGGGAAAATTAAATTATTGATTAATTAACTTAATTAAGGCATTTCTAGGTGGTTTCTTCTGAAACTTTTTCTGGGTTCTAGAGCTCTTGTGTTTCTAAGCCTCTCTAACCAAAGTCTATACTAAAAAGCTTGTCCAATGCTACAAAAACCAACACTCCATCTTAGTAAGGAAGGTGTTCTCTCTATCTTGTAACAACATCTTCCATACACGTTGTTGATGTCTAACAACTTTGACTAACTGCCACTGCTTACCAACCATTGCGCAACTCTGATTCATCTACCACACTATAGTTGAATCACACCTGCATCTGCAATGTTGTTGACACTACATTGTACACCCTATACTACTGCAAACTCTGCTTTGCACTGCAACTGAGAATGAATAATCTGAATCAACTATATCTATGGTCTACAAGTGTCTCCTAAGTCACTGACTGCTACTAGAATTCTCATTGTCTACTGAGTTTTTCTGCACTACAACTACATTGTGCTCCTCATCATCTAACTACAACTGTCCCTCAAGAATTGACTGCACCATCTAACACCGATCCATCGATTACTGAATATTGTGGGCCCATGTAGCAATGGTATTGATCCAAGAGGAAACACCTATGCGATGCTAAACACCTGTCTGATGCTCAACACCTATCTTAGTGCTACCCCGAAGGGATCCTACCTAGCTTTGTGGAACTCTGGAGTCTAGAGCTCAATGTCTCCCCACCTCTCTCCTAGAGGTATAACTACATACAAAGTGAAGTATTCCTTCAACCCAGAGGACAAATGATCAACCTTTGCCAAAGCTTTTTCCTACTCCTGCTTCTCCTTCTTGTCCTTTTTCCTTTGAGGACATTGGGTACCGTAGTGACCAAACTCACCACACTTGAAGCATTCGATGTTCAATAGATCCTTCTTCTTATGATCTCTTCCCTGTGAGTGTTGTCCTTGAATAGGACCTTTCTTTTCCTTTCCCTTTGATGAAAGGGTTACGTTCTCCTCCTCCTTCACACTCTTTGATCCTCTGTTGTTGCCACCGAGACTACTCTTCACTAGATAAAGTCACATCTCTTCATGTGTGAAATCTACCCATCCAGGTAGTTGATCTCGTCTAGTGATGGCTTGGAAAAAATTAGCCCACTCCTTGGTGAAACCATTGATGGCTACACACACAAGTTCAACTTCTTATGGTGTCTCTCTTACGACAGATAAGTCATTCTGGATATCCTAAATACTAGTAAGCTATGAAGTAACTCCTTCTCCCTTATGCATCCTGGTGGTTTTCAACATCTCCTTCAGGAACATCTTCTGATTCTTAGAAGGATTTTGATATAGTCCTACGAGAGTATCCCACATTTCTTTGGCTGAATTATTAGCTGCCAAGTGTGAGGCTATATGATCCTGAAATCCATCAAGGATCAACTAATTCTCCCTTCCATTTCCTTGTCATAGTTCTCTAACTACCATGGATCTATAGGTATGTCTAAGACTTGTTATGCGTACATCTTCAGACCAAACTCATCTAGTAGGAACGACATTATGGCCTTCTAAATAATGTAGTTGGATGCACCATCTATCCTTTCCCGAGGCCATTTTATACAAAACTTCATAGCTGGGAAATAAATAGGAATCTCCTTCTCTCATTCTTAGCTACCTTCTCTACAATTCACACTTCCTTCTAGAATACGTAGTCATGCCTTGCTGGTTCTGCCTATGCAACTGGAAATTTTCGATTTCCTTCAAGACTGAAACTAGAAACCCCTTGAGAAAAATCCCTCAGTGTGTGCAATTTATCTTCCAACTAGTGCTGATTTTGCTACTACATCTTCTAACTTGATAATTATTAAGCAATTTATTTGCTATGACAAACAACAAATAATTCACATTTTAATTTATTCACAAATAAAATGATGCAGAAATAAAAATGTTGGGAACTGAGAAATATAGAGCACACATAAAATAAAAATGACATTGTTAATTTTGGACAATTATCCTCGGAAAAACCCAATACGGGAAAACCAGTGTAGTAGATGAGGGTTTTATTATTATGCAACAGTGAAATTATGAGTACAATCTTTGGATGCCCAACTGGCTATCCACTTAGGAAAATAATAATGCCAAAATATCTAGATGAAAACACCTCAACACCACACCTGACCCTACTCCAATAACTGGAAAAACTAGGTGCTCGTAGAACCTCTGTGTGAACCTTTATGTAGTGCTTGCATAAGCTCTACTCTCTATGCACATGTAATTATTGGAATGATGAAATCATTGTTGACTCTTCCTTTGGAAGTGACTCACTTTGCCTCTAAGAGATTTTCCGAGACAACTACACATAAATCACCCTTATCCTTAGAAAAATCAATCTCCTTGTGAAGCTATCTGCATAGCCTCACTGGGAAATGTGGCCCTTTTGTTGCTAACTCTTTGACAATGGAAAGCTTCCTCTGAACTGACTTTCTTTGCCCTTCACTATCTCTACATCCCCTCTCTGGCTCAAATTCTCCTCTACTGAATCACTACAACTAGGAAGTTTGATCTATACCAAGGAACTCGACCTCAAGTGCGTTTATCTCAAACCCCATCGACCTCCTATTATAATATCTCATTGGCTCACCAATGACCATGATTAAACCCTCACCAATGACTAAGATCATCTATGGATTGATCCATATGTTACTAGAGAAATCTCACCTTCCTCAATTAATTGTTGTTAATTAATCATGTTTCCTAAGTTAGACCGAGGAAAAATTAAATTATTTATTAATTAACTTAATCAAAACATTTATAGGTGGTTTCTTCTAAAAAAATTTCTAGGTTCTCAAGCTCTTATGTTTCTAAGTCTCTCTCACAAAAGTAGAGAGTAGAACACCTATTCAATGCTATAAACATTGACATAAAATATAGTCCTTGACAACTTCTAGTTACCTATGCTAATTAGGCCCTCAATGCCACTCTCTAGCTTATTAAATTGTCTTTTCTCACATTTATTTATATATTTTATTATATTTTTCTTAGTGAGAAGAGTAGAAGTGAGTTACTATGTCCTATGGCCTAATATGTGTTAAATGTAGGAAATTGGAGTAGTTTTGAGTTGAATTGAGTGTAGGGACTCAGAGTAGACAAGAAAGAGAGATTATAGGAAGTGGTATCCCTCCTTAACTCCTCAGATCATTCAAATATTCTCCCACTCTATCTCATCAGCTCGGTGTCACTGGTAGCCAAACAATCCAAGCTCATTGGTAGCCAAGCTAGTGCTAGTTAAGGAAGAGTTATTCTCAAGTTAGGGGGCCTAGTATCCCTATTTTCTAGGGAGTTGTTGGTAGCTACAATTTTGTATAAATAAGCAAGCTAAGGGACTCATTAGGATTCAAAGTTTTATTGTAGCCAAGAGGCCATTAAGTTGAAGCACATTTGACTGTTATTGTTATGATGTATTTGGCATTTTTATGATAATGAGAAATTATATTTTGATCCAGCACTGAGTTGACTTAGAGGGCTGAAGCTCTTGGGTTAGGGCCCTGATCCAAACTTAAACAGGAATGCAACAACGTACATATATAATCATAAACACAAAGATGCATCAAAAAAACACTTCATTTCATTAATTGAAAAATACTAAACTATGCTTACAAACATAATGGAAATAAGATAGCTCGAGCGATGGTAGCTTATCTCTAAGAAGAGATGTGGTGGCTACATGCCGCTAAATTGCATTACAAATGAGGCTCAAGGGAATATTTATTATTGTAAAACATGAGAAAACCCTAAACAACCAAAACCCTAACCCCAAGAGATGTAACACCAAGAGTTTGTGTGCCCCGTTGGGGTTAATTGGGCAACCAACTTCCCGGGGTCATAACTTGGTCATATTATCTTTGTTTGACATGCATGATACCTTGTTGGAAAGGTCTCTCTGAGTACTACAAGTTTCGCCACAGGCCCATGCCTATGACTATGGGCCTACTGTGGACCCCAAAAAAACGTTGTTTATAGGGTCAAAACTACTCCAGAAGTTCAAGACCCAAAAAACTGTTAGAAATAGTAAATGATGAAATGAAGAAGGAAATAGATGAAACTGACCGGGGCGTCTAGGTGGAATAGGCGAGTGGCCACCAATATCCACCTGGATCATTCCCCCCCCGCCCCAGGAAGAAATGGTCCCCATTGTGTGCAGAGCCTCCATGAGGTGAGGAAATTTTTATTGAACCTGGTCCCTGGTCAACCACTTTCCCTAGTGAAGGAGTTGGCCTGCTTTGACAACTCGATATAGTTGTATCCTCTATTGGCGAGTGTTCTTGATTTGTGTGTCCATGATCTGATATGTTGTGGCTTGTTCTATGTAGTTCGGTTTAAGCTATGTTGGTGTGAGTTGTTCTGCAACGTCAGATGTGTCCATTAATGGTGGAAAGTATGATCGAAGGCAATCTACATTAAACGTTGGGTGCAAACCAAGGAACGATGGGATGCTGAGCTCAAAGGAATTGTCACCGATAGCATTAGTGATGGTTTATGGCCCATATTGGAAGGGTGAATCTTGCGGTGGGGTCCAGCAAGGTGCTCCTTTTTCTAATGTAGCCAAACTTTTTCGCCCACTTGGAACTTGTGTGGCACTCAATGTTGATCATGGCGTTGCTTGTACTTAGAATTGGCTCTATCCAATATATCATGGACCTGCTGGCGGATGTGTTGAATGTGCTCAATGAAGTTGTTAGCCCTTTCATATTTGGACTGAATGTGAGCTGAATCTACTTGAGTGGCTACAAATGGTATGGCCACATTAATGGGGCATAATGGCTGAAATCCTAGCCCTACCTGAAAGGGGTTGTGGCCTGTTGAGCTGTGGAGATCTTTGTTGTAGTTGTGTTGTACATAGGGGAGAATTTCATCCCACATGCATGGATGCTTCAAGTTGTACATGCACAAAATGTGTATGATCATCCTCTTGAAAACCTTTGTTTGGCCATCAGTTTGGGGATGGAAAATCATGGAGTTTGTAACTTTTGTATCCATCATCGACTAGAGACTTGACCAAAATCCACTCAGGAATCTATTGTCCCGATATGAGACAATGGAATGTGGGATCCCAAAGTGTACCCATACATGCTTAAAGAAGAGCTTAGTAGTGGCCTCAGTTATGATACTCTTCTTGCAGGCTGCCATGATGTCCATCTTAAAGAATCTGTCAATAACCGTGAAAATGCAATCATTGTCATGCTTAGTAGAAGGAAGGCCCGACATGTAATCCATGGAGACAGATTCCAAAGGTTGGCTAGGAGTAGGTAGAGGAGTATATAGGCCTTGCTTCTTGATGGTTGGTTTGGCAATGGCACAGGCGGTGCAGGATATAATGTACTTCCCAACATTGTGATGAAGTTTCAGCCAATAAAAATACTTCTGCAATACCGCCACTATTTTCTCTACTCCAAAATTTCCAGTGACCTGATTGTAGTGTGCCTCCCAAATAATCTTGGCACACTCACTTGAAGGAAGATAGATGTGTCCGAGGTGGCATAAAATTGCATCCTGAGGATGAAAATTTGGAACTTGCTTCCCTTCCAGGAGTGTTTGGTATATGTTGTTGAATTTTAGATCACTCTTGTAAATATGTGGCCACCCTAATGTCTCGTACCCACAGGAGTTGAGCACAGTGATCAACGTCGTGACCGGTGGTCGGCTGAGGCAATTAGAAACATTATTGGTGTTGCCCTTTTTATACTTAATGTTAAAATGTAATTGTTGCAAACAGGTGGAACGTTTCTGATGGCGATCATTCTAAAACTTCCCATGTGTCTGTATGGACCGTATAGGTCGGTGGTCTGTGTGGATGACCATTTCCTTCCCAAGAATGTAATTCTTCCATTTTCGACAGACCTGCACAATGGAATATATTTCTTTGTCATAAGTGGGGTACTTTCGTATTGTGTCTGAAAGTGTCTCATTGCGGTAAGCCACTGGATGCCCATGTTGAGTATGAATCGCACTAATAGCATAGTCGGAGGCATCTATCTCTTTCTCAAATGGTTGTTGCAGGTCTGGTAATGTGAGCATTAGTACAGAACAAAGGAGATTCTTCAACTCGGAGAACATTTTTTGTTGTGTTTCTAACCAAAAAACTTTTCTTTCGCTCCACCCTTGGTGACTTGACTTAAATGCCAAGTGATATGAGAGAACCCCAACACGAACCTACAGTAGAAATTAGAAAGACCCCAAAAGTTGTTGAACTCTATTAGAGTGGTTGGGGCTGGTCAATCCTGAATAACTTGTATCTTGGATGGGTCCACATGTACACCCTACTCATCAATGATGTATCCCAGATATTGAACTTGGGTCAGGCTAAAGGTGCATTTCTCCAAGTTAGCACATATTTTGTTAGCACAAGGTTTGAAGGACCTATTGTATATGGTAGAGGTTCTCTTCCCAACTTTGGTCGAAGATCAATATGTCATCTAAATACACCACCACGAATGCATTGGTGAAGGGTCCCAAGATGTCGTCCATTAGTCTCATGAAGGTTGCAAGGGCGTTCGTCAATCCGAACGACATGACCAACCATTTGAAAAGGCCCTCCTTGGATTTGAAGGTAGTATTCCACACATCGAATGGTTTGATAGGCACCTAGTGATAACCTGACTTCAAGTCAATTGTGCTGAAATATTTGGCCCCCTTGAGTTGGTCCAGAAGGTCATCAATCTGTCAAGTTGGGTACCTATTCTAGAGAGTGATCTTGTTCAGCACTCGATAGTCAATACAGAACCTCCAGGTCCCATCCTTCTCCTGTACCAATATAATCAGTCTCCCACAAGGTGATAATCTTGGCTTGATGTGCCCATTTTTGCATTGGTTCCCAAATTTTCCTCTAGATCTCATTATTCTCCAGAATAGAGTGTTGATAGATCGGTCCATTGGGCAGCAATGCGCCCGAGGTTAGATCGATGGAGTGCTTGACCTGACAGTGTAGAGGTACCCCTGTGGGTGAGGTGCAAATATCCCTGTACTCCTCCACAAACTTGTTCATCTGCTGCTTCTGCGTAGAGGAGCTTTGCCTGGAAGTTATGGCCACAAAATTCTTCTTTGCTTAGGGGCAAATCATAAGGAAAAAAAATTCCTAGTCTGGGAAACAATCTTACTACATTTCTTTGCAGTGATCAAAGAGATGGCGGTAGGTGGGGATACCTCCGGTATCCTATACAACTTATTAGCCAAAGTAATAATCACAAAGCGAGGTCTATACTCATATACAGAATGTCGCTTCCACAAGTATGGTTTTCCTAACAATACATCACAAACTTCAAGAGGAGCAATGCCACAAAATACCTCACTCGTGAATGGTTGGATGTTGTAGGGAAGGTGAAAGTGTTGGCTGACATGGAGATCTTCTCCTTGGTGAAGCCACCCGATGGTGTATGGTTGTGGATGTGCTATAGTACTTAGGCCCAGCCGCTTCATGACCTCTACTGAAATGAGGTTATTTTGGCTCATGTTGTCGAAAATGAACTGCAGTGGAGAATCCTTCACCCACATGTATGAGTGGAAGAGGCATTCCTCCTCTGGATCTTTAGGCTAAATCTTCTCGATCTTGGTGGTGGCCACGGTGGCAGTGGGTTCTGCATCAATGATATTATTTCCTTCGTTAGTTCCCTTATCATGTTTTTATTTAGAGTCAGAACTTGTGTCTGATTTGGAAGCCTTCAGCTCAGCCACCAATGACTGCTTGGACCGACACTCACTTGTATTATGAGTGGAGCTCTTATGGAACTCACACCATTTTCCCATGTCCTTCTTTTTCTTCGGGGTGTTGTTTTTCGTTTTCGGCTTCAACGAGCTATCCTGGGTAGCACCACCTTGGCTTGGTCCTTTTTTCTATGGTTTGGAGGCACCTTTTCCTTGCTTTGAATTTGCAAATCCAAAGTCTTGCTTCTTCTGTTTAAACTTCTTCTTAATCTTGACAGTGTACCGATACATCATACCGAGCGAGGAAATGTCCAGGAACTCCATATCGTTTTGGATGTAGTTGTGTAGACAACCACGGTACTTGAGCACAAAATGTCACTTACTATCCTTGATACCCAGCTTCGTGTGAATGGTATGGAAAGTATTTGTGAACTTTGGCACATCTTGGTCCCTTCCTTGTCATAGTGTGGTCCACTTTATGTATTTGTCTTCATAGCTCCCGACAAGGTAATATTGTTCCTTGATTGTGTCTTGGAAAGAATTCCAATTCGGTGCAACTGAAAACAACAAGGGTTCACTCTCGTCCTTTCGTTCACAGTAGGTTTCCCACCAATCCTTGACGTGTGGGGAGGCTTTAAGAAGTGAAAAAGTAAACTTTTCCTGATTGAAAAAGTCATGAACTGAAAAATGTCCTTGCAATAGATTTAACCATTTATCTATGACTTATGCATCTATCATGCATTCGAATATGGGAATATCGAAATTAACTTGTACCTTAGAAGGAGTGGCACCTCTAGAGTAGTTGCAGATGAAGATGCATCGCCTATGGGTATCCGTCAAAGGATTTGGGAAAAGTTATCAATCATCGCATCCCTCTATTGCTCGAGGGCTTCCTCGAGAAACATTTTGAAAGGATATCCTGCCCCCTCATCTTCCTTTTCTTCCGCCATGGGAGGTCATCGGGTTTTGCGAGGATGATCTTGCAATAGTTCAACCATATCAAGCCCTAACTCCTTATACCCTGACCTCGTTGGGGACATGAAAAGAAAAAATAGAGAAAGAGTAGACCCCTCTTATACCATTGATCTGAACTTAAACAGGCATACAAAAAATTATAGATATAATCATAAAAATAGAGATGTAGTAGAAAAACACTTCATTTCATTGATAGAAAAATATTGAACTATGCTTACAAAAAAAATGGAAATAAGATAGCTCGGATGATGTTAGCTTATCTCTGAGAAGAGATGTGGTGGCCACATGCCTCTGAACTACGTTACAATGAGGCTCAAGGGCCTATTTATTATTGTAAAACATGAGAAAACCATAAACAACCAAAACCTTAACCCTAGGAGATGTAATACCAAGAGTTTGTGGGCCCCATTGGGGTTAGTTGGGGGCCCAACTTCCCGGGGTCATAACTTGGTCATATTATCTTCATTTGGCGCATATGATACCTTCTTGGAATGGTCTCTCTAAGTACTACAGGTTTCGCCATAGGCCCTTGCCTATGGCTATGGGCCTATCACAGACCCCAAAAACACATCGTTTAGGGGGTCAAAACTGCTTCGAAAGCTTAGGACCCGAAAAACTACTAAAAATACTAAATCTTGAAATGAACACGAAAACACATGAAACTAACTAGGGGGTCTAGATGGAATAGGTAGGTGGCCACCAATATCCACCAGGATGAGGCCCAACCCTAGCAGCAAAAGTTCCTCCCCTTTGTATCTGCATTCTTCGCTTAGAATGTTGATTTACTGGTGAAGTTTATTCCTGTTTCTCTTTAGCTTAGAAAGTTGATTAAGTTATTTCTTATCCATGCTTTCATTAGCTTAAAGAGTATATTAGTGTTGCAGTCTAGTGAAGGAAAATATACCAGAAAATCTTGTGATAGTGACCCCTATCCCATCTCCCTTATGGGATCATGATTAGGGGACCCCACTCTCACAACCCAAAAATAGAGTTTGTCTTTGTTCATTGCTTAGGTTAAGTTTCATTTTTAGCTAGATAACTATTTATGATTCCTTAGAAATATTTGTAGTTGTTAGTTTTCTTCTTAATATTTATGTAACTTAGAAGGTAGTCCATTCCATAGATCTAGTCTCTAACAATAGTTAGGCCAAACTTTCTAAATTCAACTCACCTTTTCCATGTTGACATGAAATAATTTGTAAATGAAAAGAGAATCAGGTTTTATTGCCGGGATTGTTGATGTGCAGGAAGGGACACCTCCAACCAACTCCACCTAGGTCTTCTCCACCTTCTGTTGAAGCATACTAGGCCATACTCCAAACCTCTATTTTCCAACCACCATGAGCAAGTTGTCTTGCATAGATCCAACCTTCTTGAAGTGTTGGGCTTGGCCTTGGGTGATTTTCACCTCCCCTACACCTTACAAAACTATCATGCACCTTTCCAACACTTCATCTCATCATTATTGTCCTTCAAAACCTCTCAGCCAACTTCTTGTAGCATTATAGGACATCTTGTAAGAGTTCAGGACATCATGTAGCAGTTTCCTATAACAAACCTGTAGCTGCCTGTTTTGACTCTCTCTTGAACTGAAATGGTATTATAGTCTAGTGTAGGAGTAGGTTAACCCCTCAACTTGGACTCCATGACCAGAAGTGCCACCTAGACTAGCCTTT
This sequence comes from Pinus tabuliformis, assembly GCA_031772625.1. NCBI lineage: Eukaryota > Viridiplantae > Streptophyta > Pinopsida > Pinales > Pinaceae > Pinus > Pinus tabuliformis. The sequence continues at coordinate 601,577,139 of CM062813.1, read as the reverse complement.
TCATTCCTTTCCCTCCTACAAGATCAGATAACATTAGCTTTTATATTTTTGAATTTAGTAATTATGACTTTTTATCTATTATGAAAGTGTGAATGAGATGATTAAATGCATACATGTTTGGATTTTGAAATGATAGAATAACTTCCTATTTTCAAGCAGTTCTCATAGCTAGATGATCAAGTGCAAGGTTAGCATAGTTTCCTTCTTGAAATTAATTTGTGTCATTTCATAGCTAGATTATTTATGTCATATCATAGCATTTACAAGTTAGCACTTTCATTTCCTGAATTTACAAGCATTTACTTTCCCTGCACTAGAAATAGTTTTACATTCCACTGTCAGTAGTCAAACTCCCTTTAGTCCAATAGAGGAATGGTCTAGAACCCTAATCGTCAAGTGCCCTAGAAGAGAAGTGACATGAGTAGAATGATGCATATGTTGTGTATATAGCACTGTCACCTCCAAGTTTGTATGAAACCCTGGGTTGATAAAGTAAAGTTAGTAGTCCTAGGAGTTGCAACATTCTTGCTCTGATACTGAGGCTCATCGCTTTTTAGTGTTGTTTCTGGGGATGTGTCTAGGTAAATGTAATTTATTCTTTTTCTTTCTATTTTGCATTTTCTAGATAGATGTTACTCTTTCTTTCCTTTCTGTCTTTCATTTAGTTTTGAAAAAAACTCATAAAAAAATAAAAATAATATTTCTTTCATGCCTCGTAGGAGTAGAGACACTTTAGGGAAATTCTTGCCAAATACCCCCACACCATCAAACAATCAACCTTCCCTCTTCTTCGGTGACTGTCAGCTTCCCTCTCTGACTATAGGAGATTTAGAAGAACCTTTAGGAGAACAACATGAAATATTTGAAGAGCCTATTGGGGAAGAAGAAGAAGAGACCATTCCACACACTTACACCATGGTTGAAAATAGAAATGAGGCTGAAAACATGAATGATGGTTCTTTTCCCATCAGAGAGACTAATGGAGATACTAGGATGAAAAACATAAGTCCCTCTGCCCTTCCTCATTTCCATGGCCTAACCTCAAAGGACCTTAATACCTTCTTTTTTGATTTTTTTGTCATTTGTAGAACCTATGATTATACCTTTGATGACCAGAAGTTGAATTTGTTCCCATCCACCCTCAAGGATGTAGCCTGGCACTTGTTCATGGGTCTACCTGGGGATAGCATCTACCTTTTCTCAAATGCAACAATCCTTTAAAAACAAGTAAAGGGACTATTGTAGGTCCAAAGACACCAAATATCAAATCTTTAGAATGACCCTAGGACCTGATGAATCCCTAGAGGATTATGAGGAAAGGTTTCAACTCAGTTACAAAAGGGCCAGATGCACCCTTGATCCTGAATCTCTCAAGTTAGTCCTTCTTAGAGGAATAAAGGAGGACATACTGGAAACCCTAAACATTCTGTCTATACAGGACATTTATCAGCTACCCTATAATGATATCAGGACAATGTTAAAAAACCATTCTAAGGTTGTTAGAAAGAAGGGTAGGGCTAGTCAAACTTTGGCCAGTTGCCCTTCCTCCAACACATATATCAAGAGTGAAATTGGAAACATGTTGGAGGAATTTAAAAGTGAAATAATGCACACCCTTTCTCTGTAAATGGATACTATGTAGATCAAGAGGAAACAAGAGGAAGTAAAAAGAGCTTTTGCTACATTTTTCCCTAAATGCACTAGGAGGCACCCTAGAAATGAATGCAACTAAATGTTATAAAGCTCTACTCAGTCTGTAAGGAAAACCATTCCACAGATAAGTGCCCTTCTCTACCTGGATTGAGGGCTATATACCAAGGGGCTAAGGGTGGGGCTAAACAACTCTGTTATATTAACCAAAGGAGGCCTCAAGGACCTCGGCTATACCAGCAGGGCATCTAGGGTGCATCCTATTCCTACTACCATCCTAATCAGAATGCATCCCTACCCCCTTGGTGCTCTCCTAGTCACCCTTCATGGTACACACCTTCTCCTTGGTCTTATGCACCTCAGTATCCTTCCCAACTTGCCCATTAATCATTTCAGCCATATGCTTATCCACATCCTCAGTGGAATACCCCATCGTAAGGTTGGAGGCCTCAATTCAACCAGACTCCTTCTCTACTGCCTCCAACTCTATCTCAACCACAACTGATTTATACTTCTCCACCCAAGAAACCTTAGATTCCTGCCCAATCGAATCTGAACCCGAAAAAAAAGTAGGAGCAACAGTTCTACATTGGGGAGACATCTTACCCTTCTTATGTTGTGGAGATTCAAGAAATTCAACTTAGGTCTGGAAGAGTGTTACTAGATAACCAACCTCCATCTCCACTTAAGGATATTGAAGAGGAAAAGGAAGAGAGCATTCCCAAAGCCAATCCACCTCCTTTTCCTAAAAGATGGATCCATCCTAACCAACACACCCCATAAGAGACTAAACTTCTGAGAGAATTGAAAAATTTGTGTGTGAAAATCCCACTCCTCCAAGCCATCAAGGATGTCCCCATCTACAACAAGCTAATCAAGGAGAAATGCTTAAAACATCATGGGAGGAGAAAGAAAGACACCCCTACCATCAATTTCATTGGTCAATTGTTTGACCTAATGCTAGGGAGAGTGATTTTCCCAAAGTATCTAGACCCTCGAAGTCCTATGGTAGATGTGCACATTGATGGCATCATTTTCCCTCACACCTTGATTGATCTCGAGGCTTCCATAAATGTGATGACTAAGGAGACCATGCTCAAATTAAATCTTTAAGGATCCTTATGAAAGAACACAACAATATTGCAACTTCCAGACAGGTCCAGAGTAGCTCCTGAGGGAGTTGTTGAGTATGTAATTGTCTCTATTGATTCCTGGGAGTATCCTACTCACTTCCTAGTTCTCCATCCCAAGACCAAATTTAGTGGTTATCCTATCATCCTTGGAAGACCATGGATAGCCACTGTTGATGCTTACATACGTTGCAGAGCTGGGAACATGACCATTAATAATAAGCAATTGTCCAAATAGTTGGTTTTTTATCATCCTGCTCAACCATCCCTAGAGCATGACCTACCCTTATGGTTGGAAGAGGAAGATGAAGATGAAGTATATCATAACAAATCCTATATAATGTGTACCCTAGATGTTATTATAGGAGGGGTAAAACTTGATGAAAATGACCTCATTGATCAAATCTTCCAGACCCAGCCCCCCAACACCATGCCTCTTGATGAGATGCTGAAGGAATCTGAAGATAACCCTTGGACTGATTTATGGCTATTTTACCATAGTCCTTCTCATGTAAAAATGGTAGAATTTTGTCCATCTAAGACATTGAAAATCAACCCCTATCTCTTAGCCAACTAAGAAGAGAAGTTGTGAAACATGCTCAGAGAGGACTTGGATGCATTTTCCTGAAGCTATAAGGAAATGAAGGGAGTGCATCCTTCAGTGTGTACTCACCATATCCACATTAAGGAAGGATTAAAATAGTGCGCCAACCTCAAAAGAGCATGAAGCCAACCCTCAAAGACAGAGTGAAGGAAGAGCTGCAGAAATTATTGGATGTAGGGCTCATTTACCCCATCTCAGATACTGAGTGGGTGTCCCCTCTAATTTTGGTCTCAAAGAGGAAAGGAAAGTGGAGGATCTGTGTGGATTATAGAGAGCTAAACAAAGCCACTAAGAAAGACCATTTTCCTCTACCTTTCATTGATCATGTTTTGGATTGTCTTGGAGGGAGGAAGTTCTTCTATTTCCTGGATGGATTCAGTGGTTATAATTAGATCCAGATCATCCCATAGGACCAAGATAAAACCACCTTCACTTGTCCTTGGGGTACCTTTGCTTATAGGGTCCTTCCTTTTGGATTACATGATGCCCCTACCACTTTTCAAAAGGAAGTTCTGAGCATCTTTGTTGAGCTAGTCCATGACTCTGTAGAAATCTATATGGATGATTTCACTCCCTATAGGTGTGAATTCCTATAGGTTGTCTCTAACTTGGGGAAAGTATTAAATAAGTGCACTGAAATGAACCTATCACTTAGTCTCGAGAAGTGTGAATTCTTAATGAATGAAGATACTATTTTGGGTCATTCAATAGCCCAAGAAGGAATACAAGTGGACCCAAATAAAATTTCCATCATAAAAAGGTTCCCCACTCCTCAAAAGTAGAGGGACATTAGGAGTTTCTTGGGCTTATATGGATACTATAGGAGATTTATCCAAGACTTCAGAAAAGTAGCCTCACCATTGTTTGGACTACTGGCCAAGGACTCTAAATTTTTCGAGTTAGATAGTTGCCAAGAAGCCCTATAAATATTGAAGGATAAGTTGACTACTGCGCCCATACTTAGAGGCCCAAATTGGGCTCTTCCTTTCCACATCAATGTTGATGCATCTGACAAAGCTATAGGAGCAGCTCTAGGACAGATAGATGACAAGTTTCCTTATGCCATTTACTTCATTAGAAAAAATCTGTCTAAGGTTGAACTGAACTACACTGTGACTGAGAAGGAACTCCTAGTTGTTGTCCATTCCTTGAATAAATTCAGACACTACATCACTGGTTATCAAACCTTTGTGCATACTAACCATGATACTATCAAGTACTTAATGAACAAGCCTGATGTGAATGCTAGAATTATTAGATGGTTGCTTTTATTGCAACAGTTTGATTTAACCATCATTGATAAGCCAGGTAAAGAAAATGTAGTTGCAGATTTTTTGTCTAGGCTTGCTTTGCCTGTAGGTGAAGAAGGGATGGTTGATGACCAGCTTCTAGATGAACACCTATTTTCTATTTTAGCTCTCTCTCCATGGTTTGCTGACATAGCCAACTACGTAGTTTTTGCAAATTTCCCTTCAAATCTGTCATCCAGGGAGAAGAGCGAGATTTTAAGGCCTTCCTGGGATGCTTATAAGAGACTTAGCCCATAAGAATTAGGACGATGAGATGATCAGAGTGGTACCATTCACTTGTCAGCTTCAATTTTTGGGCAGTCCCAATTTTTTTCAAAGTGAGGACAAGTGACCAAGATCTATGTATGGTATAAATGAGAGCTCAAGCCATGGCCAATGAGAATATTGAGAGCCTTGAAAAACAATTGGCTTCTTTCAAGGGCATAGCGGACCAGATGCAGAAATTCATGGAAAATTTCAAAGTGAGCACGTTGGGCTGGCATCCAGAGGCACATGGTCTTAGTGAAGACCTTGAAGGAGAATCTAGCCATCATACTCACTTCCATGGAAATCACCAACATTCCCACCCTTAGCCACCCAAGTTGGACATGTATAAATTTGATGGCTCTAATCCGATATTATGGGTAGCACAAGTGGAAAAATATTTCCTTCTGAATGATTTCCAGGATGATCAAACTAAACTATGTGTGGGAGCCCTCTACTTGGTGTTGTGGGGAAAAGTATCCGACTCGGATGACCCTATCCCTACTCTAAAGGTGACAGTCTTTAGCAACAACTGAAAGTAAAGCTTTAATGTTTTCCTTTATGAAAGTACAGAGAGAAGGAAGAAAAGATTAACCAACCGGTGTCTTTCGCTTTTGTCGATCCTTATCTTCTCTCTTTGTCTCTTGTTCCCAGCTCCTTGCTCCCTTTGCCGGTCTAGCTACACACAGATCCTGCACAACAGAGAGAAGAAAACTACAATATGCATGTACTCATAACTGATGCATGGATTAGAGTGAATCAAATATACAAGTAAATACAATACATCAATGCAATACAAGTATATAGGAGAACATTCAAAGCTTTATTGATAAAAGTAACAGGGTTCTGAGAAGGTTACAACCATCAATGGCTCCAATCCAGCAGCACCTCCCCAGCAGCAAGAAGTCTCCTCTTCACCTCTGGAAAAACAATCACCCAATAGCTCTAACTGTAAACCAACAACACTTCCTTACTTTGCACAAAATTCCAGCCTCCTTAGACCTCATAGAAGAGCTCTATATATAGGAGAGAAGAAGAAAGGATGAGTCAGCTTGAGACTGACATAAAGCTGCCTTGTGTCCTCTCCCTCTTCAGTTAAACTTCAGTTCTTGAGTCCACTTGGAGATCCTTGCTTACACATGGAGATCAAGTACCTCTTACTCATCACAGGGCGAATCCCATGAACCAAGTGTCAGTTTGGAAGCTTCCTGGGCAATTGACACCTTGCAGAATGACTGTGCCACTTGGCCAATCTCGCCCAGCGCAGGTAGCCTTCATTAAATTTGACTTTCAGCGTAGGTACAAGGAGGAGCAGTTGCATTCCAGCGCAGATGCTCAGTGGAGCAGCTGACATGATCCAAAAATAGCCTGTTTTTGAGTGTTTTCAGGTGGAGAACTGATGGGAAGTGCTGTGGTTTGCTGACCTTGTTCTTCTAGGGGTAAGAACAACATGTTTAGGGACTGAGGATCCCTGTAATTATTGACATTTCATGCTCCATGCTGCGAGGCACAAAAATGTCTATAACAGTTGCCCCCTAAAGTATGAGGCCGTTTATCGGGTGAAATGCTTTATCCAGAGGGTCCGAAGTTCATTCAAGTGCTGAGAGGTGCCCTGTAATACAATACAATACAGTACATTATTTTTCATTCTGTTTTCATGATCTAGCTGAGGTGGGCATTCCCATGCTCAGCTTTATAAATACATTTTGGTACATAGAACAGACGATCGTTTGATGGTAGACTGATAATTTTCTGCTGAAATTATCATCCTTTGAGTAGGATGATCATCTGCTGCAATGATGTACATGACAAATGCTTTTATATTTCCTGAATATGTATCGCAACCCGGATGGATGAAACTAGATCCGGGGTCTTCAAACTCGTTCGATCTTCACTCTAAGTACAAGTCAATCCATGTGAGAATTTCGCTGAAGTCGAACATGGAAAGACATCGCTTGATTACCGGTCAATGATGAAAACCGTTAACAAGCGCGAGAGGAATCATCGATAATGATAATGACCCTCAAGGTACTGCAGTACAATTCACGTGGCATGAATAAAGGACTTGGCGTCGAACGCCACGCAAAATCTTCTGGTCGAAGGTCATTGATGTATACCTATCGCCGGAAGTGAGAAACTTGCCATTGAGGCATGCAAGCTTCAAAGTACTGATGGGGTTGTTCCTAGATCAACTTCTTGGATAATGAGCTGAAGTCGACAAGAAGCAATCCGTCAAAGGAGGGCCTTAATGAATCCCACATCAATGACACGGAATGGAGCTAATGATTTTAGTGGAGGTGAAAACAAACTGTGATATATGATTCAGGGTGGCGATCATGAATGGATGAAGGATAATGTATGGTAGTGGATGGGACACGGTTGACACTTTCAGAATGACCCCTCTTGAACATATAACGACACTGATGCGATGGATCGGTAGCATTACCCCAAGTGTGGATGGTTTGGCGAGGACCATGGTGATGAGACCGGTGAATGAAACAACCCAACCCGATGTGGTATGGAGGAAAAGTGTCATGTTCAAGAGCGACTTGCTACCATTAAACTCTGATGTTCTCCCAATTTTTCCCCAGTCATTTCTGACTAGTACCTCTTTATTTTTGTCAAGCTTGAGGAGGATAACATATGCTTGTTCTATAACCTGCCCTTCGGGCAAGCCCATCGCTAAGATTTAACGAGCTTAGCGATAGGGAAACTCGTTCTCGTCTAAAGACAAGTTTGTCGCTATTTAATCATTTTAACGAGTCTAATGACAAAGAAAACTCGGTCCTTTTCATTTTAGAGAGTCTGAAAAGGTACAGAAAGTTAACTCCATAATTCCTTTTTCGTCATCTAATCCCTTAAGTCCGAAAAAGTATAAAACAATACAGAAGGGATGAGTTTTCGATTGCTTTAACGAGCCGAACAAAACAAGCGCTCGATCTTTTTGTGCAATAATCCCTCAGGTCCAAAAAGATTAAAATCTAGAGGAGGGATAGCGTTCCGGTCGTTTAACGAGCTGGAAGGCCAAAACTCGCAAACTTTTCATATTTTACGAGTCAGTGAAAAGAGCTCAAAGAAGACTCGTCTTTTGAGGAACGAGTGATAAACAGGGATAGCAGCAGATTTCAGGTACAAATTGGAATTTTCCAATCACGGCAGTGTCACAAGGGTGGCTAGGTGAAATCACTCTTCGCAGCTGTTTCTCAAAAGAGGTAAACACACAAATGGAGGTGAATGATCGGCCAAATGAACAGTGGAGGTGACGGTGCACAAACACGACCAAGGCTTTTATGGCTGATGAATTTACGATCTCAAAAGGTTATTTACCGGTTCGTTTTTTTCTGAATGAGCTTGAACTCTGAAGGAAAGCCTGCTCATAAACTTATGTTTATTTTTTAACGAGCATGAACTATGTGCTAAAACTGCTCGGATCTTGCGTTTATTTTTTAACGAGCATGAACTATGTGCTAAAACTGCTCGATATGCCCCCAGCATAATAATGCAACGGAGGCACATGCCCCCTAGTCTTTATAGGGTCATTTCATTTTTTAACAAGGTTGACACAGTAAAGAACTATCCTTATTTCATTTTTTAACGAGGTTGACCTGAGATAGGAACTATCCTCGAAACTTTAGATCCATTAGAAACAGAAAGTTTCATACTCCACTGTAGCCATTTCTGCCAGATTACTTGGAGGCGGTGGGGCGAAAGTACCCATCAACGGAGGGTTCTTTAGGAAGATGAATCCGATATTTTGGAGAGAACAATTGTTCCCATGGATTATTGGAATGCTTTCCATGATGCGAGGTTGCACAACTTCTGCCGAAGTTGTCGTCGAACTGCTTGGTTGATCATTCCCTTTGCTGTTCGATGATTGCGGATCCTCACAATCTTTTCTTCTTGTCGAAATCAAAGCATCGTCTTGTTGCTTAGAAGTCGAAAACATTAGTACTTCGCATCTAGAAGCATCCCTACTATCAACCAGATTTTGACATGGATTTGGAAACGGATCATTTAACACAGCTGGGGTTTGCGAATTCTTTATGAATTTTTTAAACTCAGCTTTGAATGGACAATATTTCGTCCAATGATCCTCTTCACATATCTGACACCCTGACGGGGGTGGTTTCCTCTTTCCTGGAGAGCCTGAAGAAGTTTTTTGAGGGGATGACTCACCCTGTTTCTTCTTCCCTTTGTTTTGTTTCTTCTTGCTTCCTGGTTGATTGGAGTTTTTGCCTTTATCCGTAGATACAACATTTACCTCCGAAGCAAGAACCTCTTGATTTGCTTTTTGATTCGAAGTCTTACAGGCTTTCTTATTTGAATCCCTTGTCGACTTAGCGTTTGCAGTTCCAATCACGCCATCACCGGCATGAGAGTCACTATTCGATCCGGGAGGAGGAGGGATTGAAAATTCCGGTCTGGGGGCGTCGGGTATCTTATCATAGAGCGTGCCCGACTGAGTATATACTAAGTCCAAATATTGAGCACGAGCAATAACCTGCTCCTCTATTACGACGCCTCCCTTGGCCACATCTTCTGTTATAGCAGGAAGAAGCGACTTTATAAACCACTCAGCTAATAGCTGATCTGGAGCGTAGGTCTTTACCATTCTGCAACGACGACGCCACTCATGTATATGATCTGATATATGTGTGGCTGTTGTCTGCTTGAAATTGGTCAAGATCTCTGTTCCAGTTTCGTACCTTATAGGTAACTGAAAGTGTGTTAAGAAAGTCGTGGCTAGGGAACTAAAATTGTCGAAAGAGGCTCTAGGTAATTCAATATACCATTTAGCCGCCGGACCAGTCAATGTCCTCTGGAAAAGGCGAAGCCTTATCGAATCATCATTCAAGGTATTCGACGAACACCACAGATGGAATGTCATCACATGATTTGACGGATCTTCACCAGGATTTCCATTGAATTTAGGAATGTCCGAAGGAAGTTTGTGAGGAATCGCTGGCCACCAATGGGCATAGGCGATTGGATCGTTCGTCAATCGATGTAAATCGGGTAATTCTAGAGTCGCCACGAATGGCAACTGCTGATTCAGGTTTGGCGAGGCGTATCCAGGATACGATGGAATCGCCTGAGCAGTAGGTCTTTGCATACCAGCATAGTGCAACTGATGTTGATATGACTGATACGGCTGGTGGGCTTGGCCACTGTAAAGTGGTTGATTTAACCCGTTCTGAATATAGGGTTGCCCACTATTCGCGAAGATCTGTTGCTCAGATCCCTGGTACACCTGTTGAAACTGAGGTTGTTGGTATTGCACCATCCATGGTTGTGAAGCCATGTTTTGCTGCGCGACACTAACCGATGGACCAAGATGCGGGGTTATGGTTCCCGTTTGTATCTGTGTCGTCCCGGCAGTTGGCGATTGTGGTTGTGTTGCAGGGTCAATGGGCTGTTGCATTACAACTTGGGGTTGACATACAACAGGCATCGATTGAACTTGTGACACGGTTACAATTGCTGGCGTCGTCGGGATACTAGACATAGGTACACACTGTTGCATGGAATATACAACTCTTGGTTGTTGGGGTAACATAGGTACCCAACCACTCGTCGTTACTTCAGTCAAACCTGAATGTTGTTGAAAACTGCCGTATGGGTATCCCCCCGGAAGGGGAAGTGAAAGGGCATATTGCCCCCCATACGGTAACAATCCGGAGCTCAAGGGTATAGATTGCCTTTGAGGACTGGATGGCCCAAACTGATTTCCAAAGGGATCAATTTGTCTAGTTTCAACATAAGAATTACCGGGTATTATACCGGAAGAACAAACTGGAACAGACCAAGTTGTCATAATAGTCCCTGGGTGGACTCCTTCTAGCTGATGAGGGCTAGTCGGGACAGCTGGTATGCCGGCAAACATCGTTGGATTGACAGCAGGAGCTTCTGCTGTCGCTGTGTCATTTGGCACAGTCCTAGATGTCGACGGTTGCTCAGACATTTTAAGTCTATCCAATAAACTGCCTAACGATTCTATAGGAACTTCCTGTGGCGATGGACAAACTTCTGATGCAGAAGGAAAAAGAGTGGTGCCTACTCCAAAATGAGTTGGAGTATTTGCTTGCTGGTCCTCTACGATTTCCTCTATTGCGATCAGACCAGGAGGAAGAGGAAGACCGTCAGGTCCGTAAAAGATTTCTGGTGCCGAAGAAGGGGTTGCTTCGACAGCGACAGTTGTTTGAACAACAAGACTCTATGGACCGGTTTCAGATGGAACTAGTTCAGTTATGCAAGTACTTGTCTTCAGACTAGGATCAGTACAACTGTCCCTCTGTTGCTGTTGAACTTCTTCAATAGAGGCAGGGATTCCAGAAATATTAGGAGTGACCAGAATCTCAGATGTTGTCGGAACTGTTGTTCTAACTTTAATGGGAGATTTCGACCCGGTCAAGCGAGTTCGCTTTGTCCGTACTACTCTCGATTCCGGAGACAAAGACGGTTGACTCGCGAGTCTCCTCGAACGACGGAGTTTTAATTGACTTTCCTCCACGGTTGCGGATTACTTGATCAACTAAAATACAAAAAGGGGAATTATGTTTCCGTATTGAATGAATTTTATTAGACGCTTTTAGACACAACTTTGCTTTTTCATGTTTTAAGAGTCGAGAAAAAGCTAAAGATGACTCTAGTCGCCTTCGATGTATTAACGAGCCCGAAGTGACAAATGCTCGGTTGGACCTTTTCAGTTATAGAGTTTGAAAAGGGCCAAAAGAAACTGCTCTGGAGATCTAGGCAGAGGGTGTGCCAAACCTCTCGCGAAACCACAGAATACGTTTTACGGTACGGGTGGTCGATCTTCGTGAATGCTGTGTTCACTGCATCGCGATTAGTAGGGCGGCCGACATGGCTTCCTAAGGATAAAGGATAAATGCCTATAGGGGTCTCCCAATATACGCGACGGTACGCGGGAGCACAAGTCCGTATTAGTGCTATCGTCCCTCAGGAGGAATCACCCACCTTCGTAGAGATCGACAGTCACTACGTTTAACGACGCCGGAACACGTCTCTACCTAGACCTCTATTGTGAGCGTTATGTTACAATGCGTTTTTAGATTCATTCAATATATTTTAAGTTGATCTTGTTTAGCAGTTTGTCTTTCAGGATCACCACGAGATGTATTGGTACAAATTCCTAAATGCAGCTAAAATGATAAGCAAGCTTTATAATCTTTTTAGCTTTGAAAATCCTAACTACTGAGGGGAGAGAAAAACATTATCTTTCCACACAGAGCACCAAGCACAAACTAATGCACTTTCTCCTAGATCAGTCACGCAAACTTTATCAAAATATGCAAATGCAAGATGCATGTATTTCTTTTCTTTTCCCTTAATGTTGATGTAGACAAAAAGGAAATTGTCGTATAATTTTCGAATTCAATTTGAAGCGTAAACAAACAAGTTTTGTCTAAAATGAAAAGACGCTTTACACGCACTTGTTTTGACACTAAAAATGTATGAATTCAAACCATAAAATGAAAAACAAACAAACTCAAACAGCCATGAACAGTAATAAAACTAGCTCTTAAGATCACAAAGACACTTTTACAGTTCAGGATTTAAGAGGTCACAGCTATACTGGTTTGCTTTTCACAATGGGAAACTGTAACTGAAACAAGAAATACTAAAAGAACAATCACAGTTTCATCACACAACTGAGGCGGAATAATGTCAAGGAAAGTTGGTTTACAGCGAGTACAAATGACAAGCAATCAGCAGCAAAATAACAGTGAAAACAGGGCTCAGACACAGTGGGAAACCTCAGGAAGACATAGCCTAACTGGATCAGCGCAGGCTCTGGTCTGTCAAATTGACTCTCAGCGCAGTTCCCGAAGGGAGTACCTGCACTGGAATGCAGACTGTCTGTGGACAGCCTGCACTGAGACACGAGAGTTGCGTTTACAAGGATTTCCGGGTCATAAAAAGCTCAAAAATTCACTGTTTTTGCTGAAATAAAAAGCTATAGGTCAAGTACAAGCTAAGGGATGATCAAGAGGATGAAAAGCTATCACAAAGAGTACAAGAGTCTTTCGTAGATCAGCTCTTCAAATCATGAATCTGCTCAAAATGAGCAAGAGTAGCAGCCCCTCTACTTCGCTTTTGATATAGTCAAAAGCTTTTCGATTTGGTACTCTTTGGTTCAGGAAATGAATAGCAAAGATACTACAAACACCAACAAGATACTAGGCTCCCCAGCGGAGTCGCCAGTTTGTTGTGGGGAAAAGTATCCGACTCGGATGACCCTATCCCTACTCTAAAGGTGACAGTCTTTAGCAACAACTGAAAGTAAAGCTTTAATGTTTTCCTTTATGAAAGTACAGAGAGAAGGAAGAAAAGATTAACCAACCGGTGTCTTTCGCTTTTGTCGATCCTTATCTTCTCTCTTTGTCTCTTGTTCCCAGCTCCTTGCTCCCTTTGCCGGTCCAGCTACACACAGATCCTGCACAACAGAGAGAAGAAAACTACAAGATACATGTACTCATAACTGATGCATGGATTAGAGTGAATCAAATATACAAGTAAATAAAATACATCAATGTAATACAAGTATATAGGAGAACATTCAAAGCTTTATTGATAAAAGTAACAGGGTTCTGAGAAGGTTACAACCATCAATGGCTCCAATCCAGCAGCACCTCCCCAGCAGCAAGAAGTCTCCTCTTCACCTCTGGAAAAACAATCACCCAATAGCTCTAACTGTAAACCAACAACACTTCCTTACTTTGCACAAAATTCCAGCCTCCTTAGACCTCATAGAAGAGCTCTATATATAGGAGAGAAGAAGAAAGGATGAGTCAGCTTGAGACTGACATAAAGCTGCCTTGTGTCCTCTCCCTCTTCAGTTAAACTTCAGTTCTTGAGTCCACTTGGAGATCCTTGCTTACACATGGAGATCAAGTACCTCTTACTCATCACAGGGCGAATCCCATGAACCAAGTGTCAGTTTGGAAGCTTCCTGGGCAATTGACACCTTGCAGAATGACTGTGCCACTTGGCCAATCTCGCCCAGCGCAGGTAGCCTTCATTAGATTTGACTTTCAGCGCAGGTACAAGGAGGAGCAGTTGCATTCCAGCGCAGATGCTCAGTGGAGCAGCTGACATGATCCAAAAATAGCCTGTTTTTGAGTGTTTTCAGGTGGAGAACTGATGGGAAGTGCTGTGGTTTGCTGACCTTGTTCTTCTAGGGGTAAGAACAACATGTTTAGGGACTGAGGATCCCTGTAATTATTGACATTTCATGCTCCATGCTGCGAGGCACAAAAATGTCTATAACACTTGGACCAAGAGAGATGGAAATGGTGGCAGTGGCATTAGAAATGCTATCCTGGGAAAATAACTTGGCAGGTGTTCTCAAAATCTCTTTGTGACTGCTTTGATAGAGACTCTAATTTTTTGGGTCGTCTTACTAAGCTTCGATAGATAGGCACAGTAAAAGAATACATTGCAGCCTTTGAGACATTGGCCATCCGCACAGAAGGTCTAGGAGATGAATTCTACTTGGAATGTTTTATAAGTGGTCTCAAAGAAGCCATCCAAGCACATGTCTGGATGCACCACCCACCTACATGGATAGACGCTTGCAACAAGGCTATCGAAGTGGAACGTGCTTTAGCTACCCAGTCTCCTCGTCCAAATTTCATAGCCAAGGGACACCCCACCTAGGCTCAGGGCCCTACCTAAACACTTAAGGTTCAAAAGGTTTCTCCAGTAGAAATGATTGAAAGAATAAAAAAAGGATTGTACTACTACTGCGATGAAAAATACTCCCCCAGGCATAAATTGAAGGAACCCAAATTCTTTCAAATTGATGTTACTGATCACAGCTCATTTGACGAAGCCCCACCCCTTGAGGAACCTGAGGACAAAGCTGAGGAAACCCAGCAGGACAATGAACTCTTAGCTATTCCATGTAGGTTTTAACCCCATACAGAAATTACATGCATACGAATTCTAAAACACAGAAAATAAACAATGCAAGAGCATAACACATAAAACACATATACATAGAGATTTTCCCCTAAATCCCAAAACCAAGACTACTAGATTGATTTTCATTATGTTCCTTTCCATTTTACAATACATATATATACATGTTGAAGCATACAATACCATGGACTGAAAAGCCATCGTGTCCACAATCATGTGCGAAAACCATCCATAAAACCATAGGTAGGTCTTCCCAACCTAATATACGGTCCAATTTTTTTTTCCTTTGGGCGCTGCCCTAGACCTCGTAGAGGGGGGCTACCTGTTAGAGCCTAGATTTGGCTCAGGCTGAAAAGACAAGGTTCTAGGTCCACATCAAACCACACTCAGCCTCGTAGCTAGCCTTACGAGGACAGGAGAGGGCTCTCTGCGGGTCAATATCAGCGAAAGATAATCAATGGGGCTGGAGATGACTGATTTAGCAACTGATTTTAGGCTAGGTATTAAGTGAAAAGGATTTGATTTGAGTTTTTGAGGGTTTTGTGTTGGAAACAGGGAAAGGCAAATTGGGCTCGGGGATGAGGCACAGTTTCTGCAGAGTTCTGATTGGGGCAAGGAAGGCAATCGTTTTGATGCTTTAAATTGAGTGAATGGATAGATCAAACTGGTGAGGAGCTAAGGAGAGCAAGAGAGTCTCAAGAATTCTCCTTAAACAGATGAAAACATGGAAATTTAAACAAATTCAAAGGCAGAGCATAACAGTTAATGGATTCCACCTTAATCACTCATTTGTTCAAATTCAGAAGAAAAGAGAGGAAAATGATACACATAACACTAATGAACTTACAATTACTTAGAGAAGCACACCATCAAAACATAAAGCCACATGGATCCAAAATAGTGCTGCAAAACCCTGGTCTTTCCTTAGCAAAAAATGCAGAGATAGAATGTACAATGATATGCCAAAGCAATCCCAAGTGTCCAACCCTAAAAATGACTTAGGAATTACATGATATAGACTAGCCCAACCCATTCCCTTGCCTCTAGGGGTCGAGCTCATCATTCTAGGAGATGTTTCAACCAATTCTAAACAAAGCATTAAAATCCAGGCAATCAAAACAACTTGCCTCTATAAGGTAGGATACTGATTCATTCATTAAATTTTCACTTTTTAGTGAATGAATCCTCTAGAACAATTAAATAAGTGCCAAAATTACATCATGTTTATCCAATTACATCAAGATAGATCAAAAATTACATCACAAAGCAAAACTAGTCAAACTGGCCGAATTTCTGAGCTGGAAGGTGAAAAATTGAGCAAAAATCCTCTGTGCGCCGTGCCAAAATCTGTATGCATCGCGCCACTTTGAGGCTAAGTTTGAGGCACTTTCTAAAGTCCAAATTGAGCCCAAGTGTGCTTTTTGGAAAGCCCTTCCTATCTACTTTCCAACCCAAGTGGAATTTCTGAATTTGGATGTCATTTTCCCCTCCAAAACGTCAATCTCCCAAGACTTCTTTTTGTGTGTCAAAATAGGGGCAGAGAGGTCATTTTTTGAGTGTTTTTGACCTCCTAGGGACTCAAAACTTGCCCAAACTTCTTGGCCATGCACCAGAAGTCATGATTTTTCATGAAAAATCCAAAAATATAAACTTTTTGCAGTTTGGAGCTCCCTAGAAAAAGCGCGCGCCAGGTGGCGTGGCGCACAGGGAGAAAAACCCTTTTTTTTGTACCAAAATTTGCCAAAATGCCAAAAATGCCCCAAATTTCTTGAAATTTTGGCTGGAGCTTCTTCATTAAGTGTTATGCTGGGCTAAATAGGCTTCAGCCAATATCTGAAGATGATCAAGCTCCCTTTGCCTCTTTTGCTTCTTTATTGTCTTTCTCAATTTTGCCTTTAAATTCCTGATTCGTGCCTTGCAGACCTTGTTTCGTGCCATGTAGTGGATAGCCATGTGTCTCATCAATGCATGATCCTTATCAGCCTTGTCCAACATCCTCTCTAAGTGCATGTCAACTCTCTCGAGATTAGCCTCTCGATCCTCATTAATCTCTTGCTCTAATGACGTGAGCTCAATTCTTCTCCTTTGTGCAGCCTGGCGATTCTCATGGATGTTCTGTAGCTCCATGATTGCTTGCTAATATTCAAGCTGTTTGTTCCTCTGCTCCAAATATTTCATGGTCCACTTAGCTCTCTCAAAGTCAAGGGATAAGGCTTGAATCTCTGTTTGCTGCTCCTGGATGATCTCCCTAAGCTTGGCACTTTGTGGGCCCGTATCTGTATCATCATCATGAATGAGAATGAAGTCAGTCTCTCTTTCACCTAAAGGTCCCTCATCCCGCATTGGCCTCTTACCTTTGTCCTGTACTTGTGATGCTGATGGAGGAAGCGAGGCCCCTTCCACCCCGGGTGGAGATAACACTCGCTTTGCTGCTGCAAACAAATGTCTGGTACCTCTCTGATATGTGATGAATATCGGCACACTAGCGGTCTCATGGTGCTCATACTGATGAGAAGGCCCACCTTCATGCTTAACCTCTGATAATCCCTGTGAAGCTCTGAAGAAGTCACGAGAGATGAAATCATCCCAAGTGATGCCCTATAATTCAAGCTGATGAACCACCAAAATCTTAATAAGAGAAAAATGATAGACACTGTTAAGTTGCTGCTGAGGGGTTTTATGCTGCACAAGGGTGGTCATCCTCTCTATGTTCCAGCAAATGAAATACGAAATGTTCATCATCCGTACCCTGGTGAAATGCATGAGCAACCTAATGTGATAAGCATAGAGACGAGAGAACCGTCCCTCACAGCTGAAATATTTCATGATCAATTTCATTAGTGGATCATATTCATCTTTCAGATATCGGAATGGAAATACTCTCTTGAGCTGCCTCAAGAAACCAGTTTTAATGTATGGATCATAATGCTACCGGTCAATCTTCTGCTTCTTGTTCCATGGTTCACCAATGTTTGGTATGCTGGTTGCTAATGAGACAGATTCTGGTGTAAGTGTGAAGGTGACACCAGCTAAGATAGCTTGATCTCCATGTAAGTGCAGCACAAAAAGACGAGCCAGCTCATGATGAAATTGAACACTAGCCACCTTTTGACAAAACTCATAGCACGATTGATGCTGAAAACAAAACATGGAAAGAGGGTAGGCCTGCAATTCTGTAACGGTGGTCGGTTCCTCTCTAACATGTCTACCACCTTTATGAGGCCTCCGGGGTGCCTATTCTTCCAAGGGTGAGTCACTTTGGGTTTCCACTTCATAGTCAGATGAATGCTCAGATGTCATGACTGCTGTTTTTCAAACTGCCTTGAAGATGAAGATGCTGGTGTATGAAAACTGTTTAGACTGCTCTTTTAGTAATGTGTGCCAACTCTGCCACCAAAGGGGAAAACCAATGAAACAGGGACTGTTAGGAAAGGGAGATAATATCAAGGGATTAGGAATTATTGGGAGAGATTTATTTGGGAAATATGGGAGGGGGTTTAGGATTTAGGTGTGGGAATAGGGTTTTAGGGTTTTTCACATTTGACAGTTTTGGGAAAGGGAATTTTAGGATAGGGGTTTAGTAACTTTTGGGGATAGGGAAGAATGAAATCTAGGAGAAATGGAATAAGGGAGAAGGGAATGATGGAGAAATGACTTTGGTAGCAAAACAGTGAATTGTGGAAACCACAACAATTTCCTTTGAGGCACGTTTGAAGTAGGGTTTGGTTTTTTATTTCAAACATTAACATCCATAAACCACCATCCCTTATCACAAAAATGGATGAAGCATTGAGATGTCGACCCTACCTGGCGAATCCACGCAAATGAATGGCAATTTGGAGAAATTTGAAATGTTTTCGGGCTTTCAGGTGTATGCGCCGCGCCACATACCCAACGCGCCGCGTCGTGCCAGTGCGCCGCGCCCATTCAGATTTACACTGGAAATTTTCTCCCAGTGCGCTGCGCCTCCCCAGTGCGCCGCACCGGCCAAATTTCCTCTAACTTTCCCCAAATCGCACACCAACTCAACCAATTTGCTTTGAGTGGCTTTCTCCTTGGTCTTGGCATGCAAATAACATTGATCTTCATGAGAATGTCTTTATAAAGGCATGGATTTAATTTTTGACTCTCCAAGACCCATCTTTATAATGTTTTGACATTGGCACTTTTTCTATTTTAATACAACTCTGTTTTTGAATTTCCTTTTGATTTTTTGACTGAAACAATGAAATTCTTGGCAAATTCTTGTAGGGATAGCTGACATGGAATTTGGAAAAGGAGACCAGGGCTGCGCTTGAAGATTTCAAAAACTAAAAACTTTTGAAAATTATTACAAAGGACAAAATTTTGACTTTTATTCAAAACAGAGTTTTGAAGAACAGTCGTAATCCATCGATATAATGATGAAACTCGCGAAATAGAAAACATGTGTAGAACCTCCCTCTGGCCTGCTGGCATTTGAACACTTTAACGACTCAATTTTCGAAACCCTAGACCTATGATTGACATGACTCGTTGCATCTAGAGATCAAACATTGACTGTCATGGACTTTAATAGACATCGATGAAAAAACCTAAGCCAGCAGGTATAAGACATGAGGGGAATGAATGACAAAGCCCTTCCGTCAGATTTATGGCATGCTCCTAGCGGAATGCAAGTGAGCGAGCAGGATGGGACACCTAAAAATGAAATGCAAAAAGAGTTTTGATCTCTGACGGAGGACTGACAAGACCGACTCTAACATTGGCTCCAATGGGGATGGTAGCTCCTTGGAGGTGCCAAGAACGGCAGACCTCTGGGAGAGCTAGACAGTGCCTTCGTCCATTGGGCTATGGAGTCATTATTTCGACAAACAACACAAGACTCTAACTCAATTTATGTGACTAAAACTTGACACAAAATGACTCGATTATGAAGCTGAAATGACTGAAAAACTGACTCGACAAACTGAACTCAAAACTGAAATCTTTCTTCAGAATTATAGCCTTCACTTCGGGCCCCAGACTGAAGAAAAGATCACAGCACACACTTGCAATGAAACTGAAATAAAATGGTATTTACAATGACAATGATAACAGCAGAAATAACTCAGAAAAGGTACCACTTGAGCAGCCGACCATTGACCGGCCCTCCGGGACAATCTTCCCCGTTCATCTCCTTCAGAAGAAAGGCATTCTGACCCCGATATGCTGCAATCTTAAAAGGACTTTTCCAGAGATTTTCAAACTTACCGTGCTTGCCCTTTTCCTCATTCCTTGCATCCCACTTTAACACCACATCATCCAACTGAAATGTGTCCGTCTTTTCTTTTCTGTCATAAATCTTTTTAATTCTCTCCTGCAGCTTGAATGTGTTTTGAAAAACATCTTCCCTTGTCCACTGCAAGTGGATCATTTGATTTAGTCTTCTCTGCATTGGGTCATCTTCACTACCAGCCTCCTAAAGAAGTTTGACTACTGGAGCTGCAAGAGAGGTAGGGAACATGGTATCAACTCCATAAACTAGCTCAAAGGGGGACATACCAATGGATTTCTTTTGACTCACTCGATCTGCCCAAAGTGCATGAACCAACTTCTTATGCCAACTTTTCTTGTTTATTTCCAGCATCTTCTTAATGATATTAACCAAATATTTGTTGGAAGACTCCACCAATCCATTGCCTTGTGGATGATAGGTGGTTGAGTGCCCCAAAGTAATGCGATATTTATTACAAAACTCAACCATCCTTTTTGACTTGAAAGCTGCTGCGTTATCAGTGATTAACTTACTCGGGCAACCAAAACGAGACAAAATATTATTCTCAAGGAATGAAATTATTACCGCATCTATAACTTGCTTAGTAGGAATTGCTTCGATCCACTTTGTGAAATAATCTGTTGCCGTGAGGATCCATCGATGCTGACCTGAAGAAGAAGGATGAATTTCACCAATGAAATCCAACCCCCACTGCTGAAAAGGAGCACTCACCTCAATGGGCTTAAGCAGAAAGGGCTGTAATTTCTGCTTTCCTTCAAAAATCTGACAGTTATGATAGCTCTTGACAGTTTTGAACACATCAGCAAACAATGTCGGCCAATAGTATCCAGCCCTAAGAATTTTATTTGCCGTTGTTTTCCAAAAAAGGTGACCGCCACAATCTCCTTTATGGAAATCCTCCATGACCTGCTTCGCTTCTTCTTCCACCAAACAATTTAACAAAATGCCACCGGGATCTTTCCAATAAAGTGCAAAATTCAAAATACAAAACTTAGCAGCCTTTAACTTAAGAGTTCTAGCTTTGTTTCTAGCCATACCAGGCGGTGCGGACAAATTCTGAAGTACATATATGATATCTGAATACCATGGAGAAAGAACAAAGATTTCAGCTACCTAAATGGACTAACTTTCCTCATTCTCATCGGACATAGCAACAATTAGATTTATGTCTAAGACGTGCAGATTTGATTCAGCCATTAACTTTGCCAATCCCTATCCTTTAACAAGCTTCGTGGGCCTTATCTCCACATCATACTCCAGCAAAGCTGCAATCCACTTGCCACGTCTTCCTTCAGGATCTGTTTGGACCAAAACATCTTTGACAACAGCATTAGGAACATAAGCTAAAATATGGGAATGCAAAATATACACGCGGAAATCTTTCAGTGCTTTTACAAGTGCTAGAGCTTGCTTCTCAATAATGTTGTATTTCAAAGCAACATCTCTTATAGTTCGGCTGAAGAAAGCAATGGGTCTTTCATGCTCATCTTTTTTCTGCATTAATACAACTGCCATAGTATGCTCCGAAGCAAATGAAAACAATATAAAATCCTGAGTATAATCCGGGCTAATTAGAACTGGGGCTGAAGAAAGAGCCAATTTTACTAAATTGAAAGATTTTACAGCCTCTTCTGTCCACGTCACTTGGTTGTCCTTTTTAAGCATGTTTGTAATCTCCCTTAGATGTTCAGCAAGATTAGGAACAAAGTGGCGCAGAAAATTCATCTTACCATTAAACAATTGAATCTCCTTCTTATTCCGGGGCAGGTCAATTTGCTGAATCGCTTCCACACATGCTGGATCAATACGAATGCCATCCTTTGAGATAATGTGCCCAAGTAATTTTCCTTCATCCATGGAAAACAAGCTCTTCTTAGGATTTAGCGACACACCATATTTTCTGCACTTTTGAAAGACAATTTTTAAATGATACAAGTGTTCTTCATCTAATTTGGAAAACACGGTCAAATCATCAAGGTACACAACCAAGAAGACATCCTTCTCATTTGCGAAAGCCAAGTCCATTGCCCATTGAAAAGTGGCACCCGCGTTCTTCAAACCTAAAGGCATTTTGGCGTAATGAAAGGTTCCCCACGGAGTGGTGAACGCTGTTTTGTTTCGGTCATCTTCATGGACTAAAATTTGGTTATATCCAGAATAACCATTGAGTAGTGACATGCGAGATGCTCCAACTACTTGCTGAAGTATGTGATCCATTTTTGGCAGCGGATAATTATCTTTCAATGAAACTTTGTTGAGATTTCGAAAATCAATGCACAAACGAATCTCACCTGTCTTCTTTCGTACGGGCACCAAATTAGATATCCAATCAGAAAAACGGATGGGAACAATGATTCCTGATTTGTACAACCGATTGATCTCCTTCTCAATTGATGGCAGCAATTTTGGATTAAGCCTCCTTAACTTCTGTCTGAAAGGTTTCTGATTAGGCTTAATAGGAATTGTGTGCTGAATTATATTGGTGTCATATGTCTTCAGATCAGAATAGTCCCAAGCAAACACATCGGCAAAGGATGACAACAAACTGATATATTTGGCTTTTACCTTTGGTGGCAATGTTTTGGACAGCTTTACCATCTTCGGATGTTCAGCTGTTCCAATGTTCACCTCTTCGACTCCCTTCTCTGTTGGCTACAATGTTGGTTTGCGGGCTACGTCATCATGATCAAAGAGTTCTTCCAAAGGTATCAAGCCTTTAGGAATCACATTATCCTTGAGCTGCAACACTTCCATTTGATTGATCTACACATCATCCTTTCCGTCATCATGTTGTACATCAATTGAGGTATCTTTGAACTTACCTTTGTTTTGCAGAAAATCATCAATCTCCTCATCATCTTGGAAAACTTGCCAATATCTCTGATTGTCCGGGACAGTCGGACGATGTTTCACATGGATTTCAAATTTATTACTTGAATTCATAGGAATCTTCAAATTACTTGCTGCCTTAGCAAGTGCATCAGCAATACTATTTTGAATACGAGGCACACACGTCAAGGTGTAATCTGAAAACAACTTCAAAATGTCTAGAACAGCATTCCGGTATGCCCGCATCCGAGGATGCTTTGCTTGATATTTGCCTTTAACTTGCTTAATCACCAATTTGGAGTCGCCATATACAACAATCCTCTTAGCATTCAGCTTTCTTAGGATCTTTAGGCCAGTGATCAAAGCCTCATACTCAGCTTCATTGTTTGAGCAATCAAAAGCAAGTTTGTAAGAACATACCCGCACATTACTCGGCACTTTATTTGGAGTAGAAAAAGGACTATGTACCCAAATTCCAATTCCAGCACCATCATTTCCCACTACTCCATCGAAATCCATAGTCCACAGGCCATCTTCCTCTTCTTCTAAGTGCTGAAACTCTATTTGCTGTATTTTTTCTGCTTGCTGTCCATTACCCTTTTCTGATCGTTGAATGGTATTGCCATGTTCTTGACTTTCTTTCTTCAAAACTTCTCTGAAATTCTCTGCTATTTCTGGAATATCATCTGCTGCAACTAACTAACTCTCAATCTCATTGAAACTATCTGAATACAAAACAAAAGACTCTAAATCTGTATGTACATAATTAATCGGATGATTAATTGGTTTCTCCTTGCTTGTAATCATGTATTTCATTTTCTGCTCCCGATAAAGTTTTCTCATTTGACCAAACACAGGAATCGTTGCATAGGAGAAATCAAGTTGCATAGTTCCTTTAATCTTTTCTCCCCAAGATCGGGAAAGGAGCATTCCAAATCTAGGAGGTATATCCGCCACCACCACATCCATCAAAACGTTCTTTGCCGGAATCTGATCCAAACTGACCACCAAGTCTTTAATAAGCCCAATACATCTCACCCTACTGGAATCAAATGAATAGAGATCATGGTACTTCCTGGTAATGTCCAAACCCAACTTTTCCATGATAGCCTTTGGCATAAGATTGTGGGAGGCGCCGGAATCAAACATAGCATTATGCAACACAAACTCATGCACTCTCAAACTGATATAAAAAGGAGGCACATCACTGTCTGGAGACTCACCATTCAATGCTGGTCCAAAAATCAGTTCAGGTTGATCATCTTCTACACTCACCATATCAGACATTGGATCAAAATTCAAAATTTTGGAAACCTGACCTCTATAACTGTTGTTCCTCATCAGCTCTGTCAAGGGAATGGATACCTTCAATTTAGAAATTTCATTTTCTAAACTAAAAGCGGAAGTCTTCTGTACCTCTTTTGCTGGAACCTCTTTCTTCTTAGCTTTATCTTTTGATACAATTGGCTAATTGACTATTTCATTTGTTGATGGAGATTTCCTAGGAGTTGGATCAACAACTTCTTTTCCTTTATTTGGTGCAACAAGTGGCTCATTCTTAGATGCTGGACCTGTTATCACCCCAAGAAACTTACCTAGGTTGTATATCAGTGATGCTCGGGAACATTACAAATTCAACAAAATAGATGGATAAATGGTGGATGAATGAAACAAATGTTGCATATTCAAGCCAGATAACCACTTCTACTATGATTGAACCCAGACATGGGTGAACACCCCCAGACTACAAGGCTTTTAACAACCAATTACTCACAGTTTGAGGATAAGGTGATAATGGAGAAGACTGACCACACCAGCAGATGCACAGGACCCTGTGATGGCCGGCTGCAACTAGTTAAAAGGTCTGTAAATATAGTTTCTAATACACAGACAGGATGACAACTCTCTATGCATTAAACAATAGAAACCTGCATACATGTTCAATGATACATGCTAAATCCTAACACAGAGGTGGGATGACAGCCCCTCTAATGCTAAACATTAACAGAACATGAATCAATGCAAACAGGCACAACCTGGAACAAGAAAGAGAAGTGGAAAGTGAGCAATTAATAGCAAAAGAAGCTTGTATTAGCTGGAAATGAAGACCAGATGCTGCAGGTTACAAAGTAGTTACAGTCTCCAGAAGTTGAACCTTACAACAGAGTCACCTTCATCTAACACTCATCCCCCCACTACATAGGTTTTTTCAGTATATATGGTGTCTCATTACACAATCTCCCTGTTAGCTATGTGTGGAGGGGCCCATAAATGGCCACCAACCACATTTACATTCAGAAATGGGGCTGCTGATACAACTCTGGCTATGTTGTAAATGGATTTGACCCTCTCTGGTGCTCTACGGTCCTGCTTGGGTAGGTGGCATGAAATACAAATGAAACCATAACCATTGAATGCTCTGAACTCCCCAGAGGTGTCCTGCTTCCTCCTCGGCCATACTGCTGATTAATTTCTGCTGCTGATCATTAAAAACGGCTCCATTATGATTGTGCTGCTTTAAAACAGTGAAACGTTGCCCAAACTGTTCATTCCCACCCATCATTGCTTCAATTTTGGCTTTGAAAAGGTTCAGGCATGGTTTATTTACTATCGGGTCCGCCTCTCGGGTCGCAATACATATTTAAACAGGCCAATCCTTTGTTTTTTAATATTTGAGAAATACACGCAAAACTGCTGCAAAACCATGAAAAATGGCTTTGGCGGATTTGAATCATATATATATTTTGTTTCTGAACCCTTTCGGATCCGAAAACCCATCGCAATCGGCACTTGCCCAAGGCCTCCTTTGTATTTTCTTTATACATTGAAAATACACAAAAAACATTGAAAACGCGACGGGTGTGGACTTGAAATTTTATAAAATGGAGCGTTGTACATCCATCAGGTCCGGCCCATCGCATCGCAACATAACTTATGTTAAAGCCCCGCCCCTTTGATATCACCGATAGCGATACGTCGATACGATATCGGCGATCACTGCGGACCCGATAATATATCAGAAATAACTTATAACACCATCGGGTCCGGCTTATTGGGTCGGAAATATATATATGCGCGAAAGGCCCTGCCCTCTTTGAAAGCGCCGATGCGATATCGGCGATCGCTCATCGGCGAAGTCTTGTGCCCCAATCCTTGGTGAAGTGCCGATAGCGATATTGCTGCGGACCCGATAATCTATCAAAAGTAATTAACACCGTCGTCGAGTCCGGCCCATCGGCGATCGCAAATCGCAAAACATAAAAGCCCCGATTTCTTTGATATTGCTAATAGCGATATTGCCGCGGACCCGAACATCTATCAAAAAGAATTCATAACGCCATCGGGTCCGGCCCATCGGCGATCGCTCATATATATGCAAAAGGCCATGCTCCATTGGAAACGCCGATAGCGATACGCCGATGCGATATCGGCGATCGCTCATCGCACAATAATAAAGCCCCTTTTGTAAGTCCTCCATTGCGATACGCCGATGCGATATCGGCGATGTCTCATGTCGCTGCCTCCCCCGACTTGTGATATGCCGACGCGATCTGGACCGTTGATCGGCTAGATCCAACAGCTGAGATTAATGCGGATCCTTAAGCCTGTAATTTGATTTTTACATGGTTTTTGGGGTATTTTCGCCTCCCGATAGTGTATTTCTGCCCTCCAAAGGGCTATCCTCTTGCAAATTTTTTGATCGGTGGAAGACTTTTAGCCAAAATTTGAGGATTTCGACAGCATCAATGGATCCTTTGGCATAATTATAAGTGTATTCGCAGCCTTTGAGAGTGTTTGAATCCATTTTTGATGCTTTTGCACAACAAAGCTAACACTGGCTCCTTCTGGGGATGAGATCCTCCCTGTGAGGTCTCAAGAACCTGCAGACCAATGCCTTCATACAATAACAGCTATAAAAAAACACTTGCCCAGTGTCCATTGGGCATGGAGTCAACTAAGCATACAACATAAAACTGTAAAAGAACTTAATTACAAACATAAAAGCCTGAAAACTTAAACTTCAAAATTTGCCCATTTGCAGGGCAACCAAACTGTTTCTCTTGCTCTCAGCCCAGTTCATCATAGATAAGCAGGATTAGATTGATTTGATCCTCTACCTCAAAGAGTTTAGGAAATTTGAGCTTGACAGGTAGGTAGGGATCAAATTTCACTCCCTTTCTATGTATTTTCCTCCTTGGATGTTCTTCATGGGAGCCTCTATATACCTGTTGAATACTCATTTCTGGTGTATACTTGTCTGCGTTATCTTTGGTCTGCACAACTAATATGAATGGTGAACCACAGTGTTCTTGTGCAGGGGACACAAAGACATCATCTGCTCTAGCATCTTTCATAGAACAATCCTCATCCAAGGAGGAATCCCAAAATTGTGCATCCTCCTCCTTTGTCATTTGGCAAGCTGCCCTTTCAATTTGTGTGGGGACCCACTGAGCAGGTATTAAAACATCAAAACTGAGGTGATCAGTCTCAGCCTTGAGCAATGAATTACGTTCTGCCTCAGTGTTCAAGGGGCAGCAATGAGGGCTTTCCTTTTGAGCAGACAAGGAAACAAAAGATGGTGGGGGAAATTCTTCTCCCTTCTTGATTACTGGGCTGGGAACCACAACAGGCTGTAAAATTGGAAGATCTACATAGTCATGGGAACTTAAGCTAGCTTCGGGCTCAAATTCTTTGAGGATGAAGGGATCTGCTACCATCTGCTACTGCTGATCAGCTTGTTGTTCTGCAGCTACAACAAGCTCACGAGCAGTTCCTCTAGCTATTGCTTCTTCATATGCAGCTCTGGTTAGGAAAGGAGCACCTCCCAAACCATGGACCTCCTCCTCTTCTTCAAACAGATCTTCCTTCATGACTATATTCTGACAAAGGGTCTTCACCCTTTGATCCTCGTTTGCATCCCTGTTTCTCTGCAAAATCTGCAATTGCTCCTGTGCTCCTTTATATAGATTTGGAGCTGGAAGAGAAATGGAACAAGGAGCTCCTGCTTCCTTAGAATACTGCTCAGCCTTTAATTTGGAAACTTCAGAGGTCAAAATCTCGATCATCCTAGCTAATTTATCAATCTCAGGCTCTGAGGATGATGAGGATTCACCTCCCTGACTTTTGCATTCATCATCATCTTCAAGTCTTTCTGTAGCCATAATATTTGCTTCTACTTCAAAGGCTGCAACTTGCATATCAGCCAAAGAAGTACATCTTCGTTCTCTTAATAGTAGGCAAAACCTAGAATCGAAGGCATTAGAATAAGTTATCATGGTAGAAGTAGGGGTGGGTTTTATTTCTGCTGGCATTCTGCTGTACAAATGATTGAATCTGATATTGAAATCAGACAACAGCTCACCATCCTCTCTCTGCAAGTTCCCAAATTCATCATGACAGAAGAGCAGATATTTATTATTTCCCCAGTGCTTTAAAAATACATCATCTAAAGCATCAATGTCTGCAATGGACCTAGGGGGTAAATCTCTAAACCATTTTCTAGCCTCCCCATCTAGGCTTTGAACAAAAACCCTCATCCAAACATCCTATTCATTGATATCCAAGTTATCAGCATAAAAATAAAATGACTCGAGGTGCTCTTCAGCTGATACTCCTTCTGCACCAGTAAACTTTGGCATAAATTCTTGATAGTCTCCTACAGGCATGGCATTTAAAGGTGTAGGCAAGACTAAGGGTCCATACCTAGCAAAAATTATTCGTTCTATCTTTGAAAGGGCTTGCTGGCCTGCCATGACTGAGGTATTCTAAAGGGATACTGGTAAACTAAGTGATATGAATCAATGAAAAGGATAGCAGAGACCGAGGAGAATGATGGACAACATAGAATGCTTTTATGGATAGAGATCCGAAAGGGAAATGAATAAATGGGAGCTGTATGAATCTCCGAAGGTGAACTTCACTAACAGAGACACATAAAATTCTTTAAGGCTTACCTGATCCTGATGGTCCCGTCTGCAAATTTTTCTTCGATTAACAATCTTTTCAGGATCAGGCACTAGCTAGCTAGTGATTTTTGAAGATTTCTCCGAGCATGCTTCACGAACTGCACCAGAACTTCAATGTGGAGTCGCCAAAGGATGGCCTTCCTCCAGTGGAGTCACCAGACAGATGATTACAACCAGAATCTGTGTTCAAACCTTGTCTGTCATCACAGCTTGAAGCTGTGTCGTCTCCCAGGGAAGCTGAGCTCCGATTCTCTTCTCCCCGGTAACGGCGCCAATTAATGTTATCACCCCAAGAAACTCACCTAGGTTGCATATCGGTGATGCTCAGGAACATTACAAATTCAACAAAATAGTTGGATAAATGGTGGATGAATCAAACAAATGTTGCATATTCAAGCCAGATAACCACTTCTACTACGATTGACCCCAGAAATGGGTGAACACCCCTAGACTACAAGGCTTTTAATCACCAATTACTCACAGTTTGAGGATAAGGTGATAATGGAGAAGACTGACCACACCAGCAGATGCACAGGACCTTGTGATGGCCGGCTACAACCAGTTAAAAGGTCTGTAAATATAGTTTCTAATATACAGATAGGATGACAGCTCTCTATGCATTAAACAACAGAAACCTGCATACACGTTCAGTGATACATGCTAAATCCTAACACAGAGGTGGGATGGCAGCCCCTCTAATGCTAAACATTAACAGAACATGAATCAATGCAAACAGGCACAACCTAGAACAAGAAAGAGAAGTGGAAAGTGAGCAATTAACAGCAAAAGAAGCTTGTATTAGCTGGAAATGAAGACCAGACGCTGCAGGTTACAAAGTAGTTACAGTCTCCAGAAGTTGAACCTTACAACAGAGTCACCTTCATCTAACACTCATCCCCCCACTACATAGGTTTTTTTAGTATATATGGTGTCTCATTACACAATCTCCCTATTAGCTATGCGTGGAGGAGCCCATAAATGGCCACCAACCACATTTACATTTAGAAATGGGGCTGCTGATACAACTCTGGCTGTGTTGTAAATGGATTTGACCCTCTTTGGTGCTCTGCGGTCCTGCTTGGGCAGGTGGTGTGAAATACAAATGAAACCATAACCATTGAATGCTCTGAACTCCCCAGAGGTGTCCTGATTCCTTCTCGGCCATACTGATGATTAATTTCTGCTGTTGATCATTAAAAACGGCTCCATTATGACTGTGCTGCTTTAAAACAGTGAAACGCTGCCCAAACTGTTCATTCCCGCCCATCATTGCTTCAATTTTGGCTTTGAAAAGGTTCAGGCATGGTTTATTTACTATTGGGTCCGCCTCTCGGGTCGTAATACATATTTAAACAGGCCAATCCTTTGTTTTTTAATATTTGAGAAATACACGCAAAACTGTTGCAAAAACATGAAAAATGGCTTTGGCGGATTTGAATCACATATATATTTTGTTTCTGAACCCTTTCGGATCTGAAAACCCATCGCAATCGGCACTTGCCCAAGGCCTCCTTTGTATTTTCTTTATACATTGAAAATACACAAAAAACATTGAAAACGTGACGGGCGCGGACTTGAAATTTTATAAAATGGAGCGTTGTACATCCATCGGGTCCGACCCATCGCATCGCAACATAACTTATGTTAAAGCCCCGCCCCTTTGAAATCGCCGATAGCGATACGCCGATGCGATATCGGCGATCACTGCGGACCTGATAATCTATCAGAAATAACTTATAATGCCATCGGGTCCGGCTTATCGGGTCGGAAATATATATATGCGCGAAAGGCCCTGCCCTCTTTGAAAGCGCCGATGCGATATCGGCGATCGCTCATCGGCAATGTCTTGTGCCCCAATCCTTGGTGAAGCGCCGATAGCGATATTGCTGCGGACCCGATAATCTATCAAAAGGAATTAACACCGCCGTCGGGTCCGGCCCATCGGCGATCGCAAATCGCAAAACATAAAAGCCCCGATTTCTTTGATATTGCCGATAGTGATATTGTCGTGGACCCGAACATCTATCAAAAAGAATTCATAACACCATCGAGTCCGGCCCATTAACGATCGCTCATATATATGCAAAAGGCCATGCTCCATTGGAAACGCCGATAGTGATACGCCGATGCGATATCGGCGATCGCTCATCGCACAATAATAAAGCCCCTTTTGTAAGTCCTCCATTGCGATACGCCGATGCGATATCGGCGATCGCTCATCGACGATGTCTCATGTCGTTGCCGCTGCCTCCCCCGACTTGCGATATGCCGACGTGATCTGGACCGTTGATCGGCCAGATCCAACAGCTGAAATTAAAGCGGATCCTTAAGCCTGTAATTTGATTTTTACATGGTTTTTGGGGTATTTTTGCCTCCCGATAGTGTATTTCTGCCCTCCATAGGGCTATCCTCTTGCAAATTTTTTGATCGGTGGAAGAATTTTAGCCAAAATTTGAGGATTTCAACAACATCAATGGATCCTTTGGCATAATTATAAGTGTATTCGCAGCCTTTGATGGGGACATTTCTGTTTCTTAATGAATACTGATGCTGCTGGGCAGACAAGGCATGCATATACCCTCTCTGATACTCATCTGACTCCTCTTCAAGAGCTGTGTCATTCACCAAGATAAAATCTGCATCTTGCTGTACAACTGAACTTTCTGCATACTCATCATCTTCAGTGATAAAAGTGGGCATATCATCAGGGCTAAAGAAGTGATTTTCTTCCCCTATTACATGGTCTTCATCAACAGATTTAGGACCAACAAAATTCCGCTGAAGAGGTGTCTTTACTTGCTGCTGTTGTGATGCCGGTTCTTGTGCTCACTACTCACGCTGTTTGATCCTGAATTGAGGTTGCTGTTGTCCACGGAAATTAGGATTCCGGATCTGTGTTTCAGGCTTATCAAGTGTCAACCTTTCAATCATCTTTTCTACCTTGTGGAGCACCTGATCTGAGGTAGAATCTTCTTCCTTTATTGAAACACTCTTCTCGGTTTTCAATCTAGCTCTCTTATCATTCAAATTTGCCTCAACACTAACGGTGATTTTCTGCATTTCTTCTAAGGTAGCTGGATCTCTCTCTCTTAATTGATAAGCCATTTCCAGATCAAAACCATCGGGGAACTTTAGAAAAGCTGACTTTCTAGTTGGCCTTAAATCATCAGGAATTGCATTATAAACCGCATTGAATCTAGTACAATAGTCTTGCACGGACTCACCAACATTCCACTTCATCTTGGTATATTCAGAAGTGATCTGAAGAGGATCTTTCTTGACTTCCCAGTGATCCAAAAACTGTCTTTGAATCTCTTCTAATGTGGGAATACTTCTGGTTGTCAAAGCTCTGAACCATTTTCTCACCTCACCTACAAAATTCTGCACGAATAATCTCATGGTCACGTTTTCTGCATCAATCTCATGAAGCTCAAAGAAATCTGTCATCTTATCCACGTGTTGCTGTGTTGTGGTACTTTGAGGAGTGCCATCAAAAAAGGAATTTTACTTTGATAATCTGCGGGCATGTCACCCAAAACTTGAGGTAGCGCAAGAGGTGAAAACCGAGCAGCCATTGCTCTTGGTGGATTTGCAATCGGCCTTGGAGATGTTGGGGGAGAAGGTGCAGCTGATGTGTGAGGTGAATGAGGAGGTGTATGTGGAGGTGAAGCAATTTTGGATGTAGAAGGAGTAGATGGAGTTGAATTTGCAACAGACTTTTGATCAGCAATAGGAGGCTGCGGGGGAAGGGTGGGAATGAAAGGCGGCTCTGTGGGAACCCTTGAGCTAGATGGAGTTGCGGAAGCTCCAAGAGTTGCAGATGTAGCTTCTAGGAAATCAATGATATTTGTAGCCTCAATGTCAGTTTGAAGCTCTCTTAGAATGAAATTTTCAATGGACTTATTAGACTTTTCAATTTCTAGAGCAGCAAGAAAGTTCGGATTTAGGACGATAGACTCAAGAGCATTTTCAGATTTGGTTTTAAACAATGACAATTCAAACTTTTCATCAAAATCAAGCTCTTCAAGATACTTGAAAATTGTAGGGCAAGAACGGGATTTGAACACGGGAGTCACAGAGCTCTCTTGACGAACAATTCTTGAAATCAGATTGGGATTTTTGTAAAACGGGGGAGGATTTGGATCTGGATTAGCTCTGGTATATCTCTTTGAAGCCAACATGTTAATTTCAAGAAACCAAAGGAACACAAACAACTTGCTCAACCTTTCAAATTCTAAACTTATCATCCAAAAGCTTAGAATTCTCAAAGGTATTGGGGCGATTTACAGGTCAAGTGTCATGATTACAAGCTAGACCGGAGATTGACTGAAGCAACATTTATCTACTTGTGCTAATGCAAAGCAAAAGCATTCTGAAGGTTACCTGGCATAACTTCAGGCTCTGTCTGTAGCTTATAAAACCAATGAAATCAACAAGCAAACCATTTTCTTCCCCAGTATGGTCGCCACTATGTTAGAACCTAGATTTGCCTCAGGCTGAAAAGACAAGGTTCTAGGTCCATATCAAACCATGCTCAACCTCGTAGCTAGCCCTACGAGGACAGGAGAGGGCTCTCTCCGGGTCAATCTCAGGGAAAGATAATCAATGGGGTTGGAGATTTAGCAACTGATTTTAGGCCAGGTATTAAGTGCAAAGGATTTGATTTGATTTTTTGAGGGTTTTGTGTTGGAAACAGGGAAAGGCAAATTAGGCTCGGGGATGAGGCACAGTTTCTGCAGAGTTCTGATTGGGGCAATGAAGGAAATTGTTTTGATGCTTTAAATTGAGTGAATGGATAGAT
Source organism: Pinus tabuliformis (assembly GCA_031772625.1). Classification (NCBI taxonomy): domain Eukaryota; kingdom Viridiplantae; phylum Streptophyta; class Pinopsida; order Pinales; family Pinaceae; genus Pinus; species Pinus tabuliformis. Next base: position 601,543,404 of record CM062813.1, on the reverse strand, counting down.
CACACTGGTGAGGAGCTAAAGAGAGCAAGAGAGTCTCAAGAATTCTCCTTAAATAGATGAAAACATGGAAATTTAAACAAATTCAAAGGCAGAGCATAGCAGTTAATGGATTCCACCTTAATCACTCATTTGTTCAAATTCAGAAGAAAAGAGAGGAAAATGATTCACATAACACTAATGAACTTACAATTACTTAGAGAAGCACACCATCAAAACATAAAGACACATGGATCCCAAACAGTGCTGCAAAACCGTGGTCTTTCCTTAGCCAAAAATGTAGAGATAGAATGTACAATGATATGCCAAAGTAATACCAAGTGTCCAACCCTGAAAATGACTTAGGAATTACATGATATAGACTATCCCAACCCATTCCCTTGCCTCTAGGGGTCGAGCTTATCATTCTAGGAGCCGTTTTAACCAATTCTAAACAAAGCACTAAAATCTAGGCAATCAAAACAACAAGCCTCTATAAGGTAGGAAACTGATTCATTCATTAAATTTTCACTTTTTAGTGAATGAATCCTCTAGAACAAGTAAATAAGTGCCAAAATTACATCATGTTTATCCAATTACATCAAGATAGATCAAAAATTACATCACAAAGCAAAACTAGTCAAATTGGCTGAATTTCTGAGCTAGAAGGTGAAAAATTGAGCAAAAATCCTCTGTGCGCCGCGCCAAAATCTGTATGCGTCGTACCACTTTGAGGCTGAGTTTGAGGCACTTTATGAAGTCCAAATTGAGCCCAAGTGTATTTTTTAGAAAGCCCTACCTGTATACTTTCCAACCCAAGTGGAATTTCTAAATTTGGATGTCATTTGCCCCTCCAAAACGTCAATCTCCCAAGACTGCTTTCTGTGTGTCAAAATAGGGGCAAAGAGGTCATTTTTTGAGTGTTTTTGACCTCCTGGGGACTCAAAACTTGCCAAAACTTCTTGGACATGCATCAGAAGTCATGATTTTTCATGCCAAATCCAAAAATATAAACTTTTTGCAGTTTGGAGCTCCCTAGAAAAAGAGCGCGCCAGGTGGTGTGGCGCACAGGGAGAAAAACCCTGTTTTTTGTACCAAAATTTGCCAGAATGCCAAAAATGCCCCAAATTTCTTGAAATTTTGGCTGGAGCTTCTTCATTAAGTGTTATGCTAGGCTAAAGAGGCTTTGGCCAATATCTGAAGACGATCAAGCTCCCTTTGCCTCTTTTTCTTCCTTATTTCCTTTCTCAATTTTGCCTTTAAATTCCTGATTCGTGCCTTGCAGACCTTGTTTCGTGCCATGTAGTGGAAAGCCATGTGTCTTAGCAATGCATGATCCTTATCAGCCTTGTCCAATAGACTCTCTAAGTGCATGTTAACTCTCTCGAGATTAGTGTCCCGATCCTCATTAATCTCTTGCTCCAATGACGTGAGCTCAATTCTTCTCCTTTGTGCAGCCTGGCGATTCTTGCGGATGTTCTGTAGCTCCATGATTGCTTGCTGATCTTCAAGCTGTTTGTTCCTCCGCTCCAAATATTTCATGGTCCACTTAGCTCTCTCCAAGTCAAGGGATAAGGCTTGGATCTCTGTTTGCTGCTCGTGGATGATCTCCCTAAGCTTGGCACTTTGTGGATCCGTATCTGTATCATCATCATGAATGAGAATGAAGTCGATCTCTCTTTCACCTAAAGGTCCCTCATCCCGAATTGGCCTCTTACCTTCATCCTGTACCTGTGATGCTGATGAGGAAGTGAGGCCCCTTCCACCCCGGGTGGAGATAACACTCGCTTTGTTGCTGCAAACAAATGTCTGGTACCTCTCTGATATGTGATGAATATCGGCACACTAGCGGTCTCATGGCGGTCATACTGAAGAGAAGGTCCACCTTCATGCTTAACCTCTAATAATCCCTGTGAGGCTCTGAAGAAGCCACGGGAGATGAAATCATCCCAAGTGATGCCCTGTAATTCACGCTGATGAACCACCAAAAACTTAATAAGAGAAAAATGATAGACACTGTTAAGTTGCTGCTGAGGGGTTTTATGCTACACAAGGGTGGTCATCCTCTCTATGTTACAGCAAATGAAATACAAAATGTTCATCATCCGTACCCTGGTGAAATGCATGAGCAACCTGATGTGATAAGCATAGAGACGAGAGAACCATCCCTCACAGCTGAAATATTTCATGATCAATTTCATTAGTGGAGCATATTCATCTTTCAGATATCGGAATGGGAATACTCTCTTGAGCTTCCTCAAGAAATCGGTTTTAATATATGGCTCATAATGCTGCCAGTCAATCTTCTACTTCTTCTTCCATGGTTCACCAATGTTCGGTATGCCGGTTGCTAATGAGACAGATTCTGGTGTAAGTGTGAAGGTGACACCAGCTAAGATAGCTTGATATCCATTTAAGTGCAACACAAAAACATGAGCCATCTCATGATGAAATTGAACACTAGCCACCTTTTGACAAAAATCATAGCATGACTGATGCTGAAAACAAAACATGGCAAGAGGGCAGGCCTGCAATTCTGTAAGGGTGATCGGTTCCTCTCTAACATGTCTACCACCTTTATGAGGCCTCCGGGGTGCCTGTTCTTCCAAGGGTGAGTCACTTTGGGTTTCCACTTCATATTCGGATGAATGCTCAGATGTCATGACTGTTGTTTTCCAAACTGCCTTGAAGATGAAGATGCTGGTGTATGAAAACTGTTTAGACTGCTCTTTTAGTAATGTGTGCAAACTCTGCCACCAAAGGGGAAAACCAATGAAACAGGGACTGTTAGGAAAGGGATATAATATCAAGGGATTAGGAATTATTGGGAGAGATTTATTTGGGAAATATGGGAGGGGGTTTAGGATTTAGGTGTGGGAATAGGGTTTTAGGGTTTTTCACATTTGACAGTTTTTGGAAAGGGAATTTTAGGATAGGGGTTTAGTAACTTTTGGGGATAGGGAAGAATGAAATCTAGGAGAAATGGAATAAGGGAGAAAGGAATGATGGAGAAATGACTTTGGTAGCAAAACAATGAATTGTGGAAACCACAACAATTTCCTTTTAGGCACATTTGAAGTAGGGTTTGGTTTTTTATTTCAAAAATTAACATCCATAAACCGCCATACCTTATCACAAAAATGGATGAAGCATTGAGATGTCGACCCTACCTGGAAAATCCACGCAAATGACTAGCAATTTGGAGAAATTTGAAACGTTTTCGGGCTTTCAGGTGTATGCACCGCGCCGCATACCCAAAGCGCCGCGTCGTGCCAGTGCACCGTGCCCGTTCAGATTTACACTGGAAATTTTCTCCCAGTGCGTCGTGCCTCCCCAGTGCGCCGCGCCACTTTCTCTGTGCGCTGCGCCAACCAAATTTCCTCTAACTTCCCCAAATCACACACCAACTCAACCAATTTTCTTTGAGTGGCTTTCTCCTTGGTCTTGGCATGCAAATAACACTGATCTTCATGGGAATGTCTTTATAAAGGCATGGATTTAATTTTTGACTCTCCAAGACTCATCTTTATAATGTTTTGACATTGACACTTTTTCTATTTTAATACAACTCTGTTTTTGAATTTCCTTTTGATTTTTTGATTGAAACAATGAAATTTTTGGAAAATTCTTGCAGGGATAACTGACATGGAATTTGGCAAAGGAGACCAGGGCTGCGCCTGAAGATTTCAAAAACTGAAAACTTTTGAAAATTATTACAAAGGACAAAATGTTGACTTTTCTTCAAAACAGAGTTTTGAAGAACAATCGTAATCCATCGATATAATGATGAAACTCGCGAAATAGAAAACATGTGTAGAACCCCCCTCTGGCCTACTGGCATTTGAACACTTTAACGACTCAATTTTCAAAACCCTAGACCTATGATTGACATGACTCATTGCATCCAGAGATCAAACATTGACTGTCATGGACTTTAATAGACATCGATGAAAAAACCTAAGCCAGCAAGTATAAGACATGAGGGGAATGAATAACAAAGCCCTTCTGTCAGATTTATGGCATGCTCCTAGCAGAATGCAAGTGAGCGAGCAAAATGGGAAACCTAAAAATGAAATGAAAAAAGAGTTTTGATCTCTGACAGAGGACTGAGAAGACCGACTCTAACACTACCTACCCCCTTCAAACACCCTGGATAGGGGGGATGCCGCCCCGCCACTAGGCAACGAAGGGGGGGATTTGCCCCCCCTCTAACCCTCGGTTAGCTAGGGGGCTAGTCCTGGAAAGAATATAACATAGCCCAAAATTCTCACACTTGTTGTTTTCTTTCCACAGGGGGCCACAAGAGAGCTTAATCATTTATCTAGCCCTGGAATGCCCATTGTTTATCTACACCAAGAGAACGTCTTAGAGCTCACAGATTTTCTCAATGCATCTGCAGTATTCTTCAAAGTGTCCACCTTTACCAGCAACACCTTTTTGTCTTCTATCATATCCCTCACAAAGTGACACTGAACATCAATGTGCTTTGTTTTTGAATGGTAAGAAGGGTTTTTGCCAAGAAAATTGCACTTTGGCTGTCACAGTCTATCCTTATAGCTCCCTATACTAACCCCATGCTTGAACACAATCTCTGCAACCAAACTGCTTCCTTGCTTGCATGAGTGGCTGCCATGTATTCTGCCTCTGTAGTTGATAGTGCCACTAGTGATTATTTCTTACTCATCCAACTGACTGCACCTCCAAATATGTTAAACACATACCCACTTGTAGATCTTCTTTGAACCAGATCCCAGCCTAGTTTGCATCAACAAAGCCATGGATATCCAAAAATCTATCAAATCCTGGTCTTCCTTGGTAGCACAAACCATAATCACTAGTGCCACGCAAATACCTGAAAACCCACTTCACTATTGTCCAATGCTCCTTCCCTGGTTTTGACATAAACCTGCTCAATACTCCCACTGCATGTGCAATGTATGGTCTATTACAAACCATCGCATACATCAGGATAATGACTGCACTTGCATATGGAACATGAGACATGTCCTCTTCCTCTTCTTGTGTTTTGGGACACTGTTTAGCAGATAACTTCACACCTACAGGAATGGGAACCTTCACCGGTTTACTATCCCGCATATTAAACCTTTGCAATATTGTCTCTACATACTTCCTCTAGTTTAACCAGAGCTTCCTATTTGCCTGATATCTTTTAATTTCCATGCCCAAAATATAGTTTGCAGCACCAAGATCTTTCATGTCGAATAGGACAATTGGGTATTCAAATCCTAGATAATTTCTTTGTCATTTCCAACCAGCAACATATCATCCACATACAAGACCAGATAAATAACACAGTCACCAATTAATTTAAAATACACAAAGTGATTTGCTTTACTTCTGGTGAAGCCAAGTCCCCATATAAGTGTATCAAATTTCTAATCCTTGATGACTGTTTTAACCCATACAAAGACTTTTTTAACTTGCATATCAACTCTTTCTTACCCTTCACCACAATTCCCTCAGGTTTCTTCATGAAGATCTCCTCTTCTAGATCCCCATGAAGAAATGTTGTCTTCACATCCTTCTGTTCTACCTCAAAATCAAAAGCAACAACAATAGATAAAATTAATCTAATCAAAGCTACCTTGGCAATAGGAGAAAAAATACCACCAAAATCAATTCTTGGCACCTGGGAATAACCTTTCGCTACCAACCGAGCTTTGTATCTCTCCACCTTTCCTTTTGCATTTTCCTTCTTCTTGAACACCCTTTTGTTGCCAATGGATTTCCTTCCAGCCAACAACTCCACCAAATCCCAAGCCTCATTTTTGTGCAAAGATGCCATTCCATCAACCATGGCATATTTCTAGAGTTTTCCATGCTCTGAATCTACTGCTTCCTTCACGGTTCTGGGATCATCATCAGTAATAGATAAAGAAAAATTTGAATAGAAAGTAGATGGACTATACCTTTCTGGCTGCCTTCTTTCTCAAACTGATCTTCTCACAACCGGAGTTTGTGGCTCTTCATCTTCTGATTTCTCTTTTATTGTAGAATCTGATTCTTCCTCCTTAAGCTCAAACTCTAGCTTCTCAGGTTCCTTTGATGGGATTTCATGTTTAATAACATATTTCACCTCTCTGAACACCACATCTAGGCTATACACAACCTTCCTTGTTACTGGGTTCCAAAGCTTATAACCCTTTAAACCATCCTTATACCCAATAAATATGCACATTTCAGATTTACTATCCAACTTTGTTCTTTTCTCCTTTGGAACATGTACATATGCATCACATCCAAATACCCTCAGATGTGAAAGAGAGGGTTTCTTACCAGTCCATACCTCTTGTGGAGTCTTATCCTCCAATGCTGATGAAGGTGATCTGTTGACCAGGTAACATGTTGTCTCCACCGCCTCTACCTAGAATTCCTATCCTAACCTGGCACCATTGAGCATGCTTCTTTCCCTTTCCATCAATGTCTTGTTCATTCTTTCTACAGCTCCATTTTGCTCAGGTGTGTATGGAGTAGTCTTCTATCATGCTATACCACACTTCTTACAGAATTCTTCAAATTCCTTGCTGCAAAATGCTCCACCGTTATCTGTTCTCAGCACCTTTATCTTCTTCTCTGTCTGGTTTTCCACTAGAGCCTTAAATTATTTAAACTTGTCAAAGACTTCAGATTTCTTCTTGAGGAAATATATCCATGTATTCCTTGAGAAGTCATCTATAAATGATACACAGTACATAGACTTACCTAGTGATGGAACCTTCACAGGTTCAAACACATCACTGTGCACAAGCTCTAATATCTATTTTTCCCTCTTACCATTAGAGGGGAAACTCACTCGATTCTACTTCGAATATACACAATTTTCATAGAAATCAAAATCTAGATAGCTATTAGTCATACCTTCTACCATACCTTTACCATGAAGTATCTGAAGTCCCTTCTCTCCAATATGTTCAAGCCTTAGATGCCATAACGTGGTCTTCTCTCTAGAGACCACTATATTTTTTGCTCCACTTTCAGGAACCACACAATTATTGCACCCATCAACAACAGTGCTACCTTGCAGCTTGTACAGAGTTCCAATCCAAACTCCCTGTATCAATAGTAGTGCTCCCCAAACCATCTTGCAGGTATCCTTCTTGAACACTGTTTTTACACCTGCATCATCCATCTTGCTTACATAAATCAGATTTCTGGCCAATGCATGAATATGCAGAACACCCAAAAGTGTTCTAACCCTTCCACCTTGCAATTTCAACTTTACTTTTCCGCGACCAATGATTCTAGGCTTCCTGTCATCCCCCAAGAAGACATTACCACCGTCATACTTCTCATACTCATAAAACCACTCTCTATGGGGAGTGAAGTGACAGGATGTGCCTAAGTCAATCAACCATGCCTCATGATCTACATGTGTACTTGAAGAAGCCAAGTACACATCCCCACCTTCATCTGAGGTGGTTTTCGCCTCTGTAGAAGGAGCATCATCAGACCCCTTTCCTTTGTCAGGAGCTTTAGATTTACAGTCCCTTTTGTAGTGCCCTTCCTTTCCGCATTTCCAGCACACCACCTTTATAGGTTTTTCTGAAGATTTAGATCTCCCTCTAGATTTGGATCTCCCACTCAATGACTTATTTTTGTTTCTATTCTGGGACCATCCTTGTACAGACAAGGCATCACCATTCTAGCTCTCCATATTTTTCCATCTCATCTCCTCTGTCAGCAAGGATGGGACTATTTCATCAAACTGCAAGATAGTTGCATTGCTACCTATTGCAGTAACCAGACTATCCCACGAATTTGGTAGAGAACAAAAAAAACTGATGCACTTATCTTCATCTAAAATTTTAATATCAACAAAAAATAACTGACTTACCACAACATTAAATGCGTTATGATGCTCTATCACCGAGTCTCCATCTTTCATCCTCAGGTTATACAATTTTTTCCATAGGAACAGTTTATTCACTATAGACTTAGATTGGTACAAAGTCCCTAACTTGTCCCACAAAGCCTTCGCGGTAGCTTCCCTTGATACATTCAACAATATCGAATCTGAGACACACAATCGTATTGTGCTCTTTGCCTTCCGATCCAAATTCTTCCATTCTTCATCGGACACACCCATTGGTTTAGTACCCGGATCTACCACAATCCACCAATCTGTATCCACCAACGGATCCCCCATCTTGAGTTTCCACAACTCAAAACTCTGACCATTAAATTTCTCGATCTTTATCTTTCCACTACTCGCCATCTTCTTTCACCCTTAGAATCAATCCTGCAGATCTCCCACTGAACAGGGTCTACCACAGGCCCGAGCGAAATCCCTTAGCAATAAAAGCATCCCCTTCAAGCCAAAACAACTCCGATACCAAATGTAGGTTTTAACCCCATACAAAAATTACCTACATACGAATTATAAAACTCAGAAAATAAACAATGTGAGAGCATAACACATAAAACACATATACACAGAGATTTTCCCCTAGATCCAAAAACCGGGACTACCAGATTGATTTTTCGTTATGTTCCTTTCAATGTTTCAATACATATATATACATGTCGAAGCATCCAATACCATGGACCGAAAAACCATCGCGTCCAAAACCATGTGCGAAAACCATGCAAAAAGCCATAGGTAGGTCTACCCAACCTAATATAGGGTCCAAATTTTTTTTCCCTTGGGTGCTACCGCGGACCCCACAGAGGGGGGCTACCTACCCCCCTCAAACCTCATGGATAGGGGGGGATGCCGCCCACCTACTGTGCAATCGGCGTACTGAAGGGGGGGCTCTGCCCCCCCTCTAACCCCATGATTAACTAGGGGGGCTAATCATGGAAAGAATATAACACAACCCAACACGCTAGAGGAACCAGTTATCTCGCTACATGCTTTGGCAGGAATTTTTGTGCCCCAAACTCTCAAAATAAGAGGCTTTATTAAACATTGCCTTGTAGTATTGATTGATAGTGGCAACACTCATAACTTTATCCATCAACGAGTCGTCGAAGTTGTTCATTATTTTGTGAGGGCAGTCTCTAATTTCCAGGTCCAAATTTCTAATGGGGGGATAATGAAATGTGAAGGCCACTGCGAAAATATCAAACATTAGATGGGAGACTACCACCTCATGACCCACATGTTTGCGATTAACATGGGTGATTGTGACATTATCTTGGGGGCTGAATGGCTTCGCACACTAGGCCAATCACCATGGATTTACAGGAGTTATATATGAGCTTTAAGCAGAATGACCACACGCATACCCTTTGTGGACTCCAGGCAAGTGCTCATTCTATCATCATCTCACATCGCATGGAAAATTTGTTGAAAAAGGGCCATCATGGAGTTATCGCCCATTTTAATGCCATCTAGGCCATCGAGCCCACTACTCTTCATATTCATCCTGACATGCAACAGGCCTTGAATTGACGCCAGCAGGTATTTGACAAACCTAAAGAGCTTCCACCCTCCAGAGGGGAACGTGATCATAGCATCACTTTGGTTCCAGGGGCATAACTGCCGAATGTGCGTTCATATCAATATCCTTTTGCCCAAAAGAATGAAATTAAAAAAATCATTAAGGAACTCCTTGAAGCCGATGTCATTCGTCCTAGCATGAGTCCTTACTCATCACTAGTGGTCATGGTGCTCAAGAAATATGGGAAATAGCGCATGTGTCCAAACTTCAAGGCCCTTAACAAGTTCACGGTCAAATACAAATTCCCTATCCCAATTGTTGATGATTTGCTGGATGAACTAAATGGTGCTCAATTCTTTACTAAGCTAGATCTTTGCTCAGGCTATCACCAAATACTTATGAAAGAAGTAGACATTCACAAGAGTGATTTCCAAACTCATTGAAGGCAATTATGAATTCTTGGTCATGCCATTTGGTCTCTGTAATGCCCCATCCACTTTTCAAAGCCTCATGAATCACCCGCTGAAACCATATCTCAGAAAATTTGTCCTCATTTTCTTTGATGACATTCTCATCTACAACCGCACCTGTGAAAAACATCTTCAGCATGTAGACCTGCTCTTGCAACTGCTCCAAAATCATAGATTATTTGTCAAATTGTCCTAGTGCTCATTTGGCATGGAAGAAGTCGAGTATTTGGGCCACATTGTGGGTTCTGAAGGTGTCCGGGTGGATCCCAAAAAGATACAAGCAATGCAAGATTGGCCCCAACCAAAAACCTTAAAGAGTTTGAGGGGATTCTTGGGTCTCACTGGCTACTATCGCAAATGTGTTTGCAATTATGGTTGCATTGCTAGACCCCTCACTAACCTTCTCAAGAAAAATTCATTCCTCTGGACTGATGCAACACAACAGGCATTTATGGCTCTCAAATAGGCCATTTGTTCCACTCCCATATTGGCACTACCCAACTTCACCAAATATTTTGTGATTGAATGTGATGCTTCAGGTATTGGTATTGGTGTTTTCTTAATGCAAGAAGGTCGACCCTTGGCTTTCACCAGCCAACAACTAAGTGGGAAACATTTGGGACAATCTACTTATGAGAAGGAGATGATGGCCATCTTACATGCAGTAGATACCTGGTGACCATACTTATTGGGGCGGTGTTTCCAAATTCAAACAAACCATCAAATCCTCAGATATTATTTGGAGTAATGTCTATCCTCACCCCAACAAAATAAATGGCTGGCCAAAATTCTAGGATATGATTATGAGATAATTTACAAGAAAGGACATGAAAATGTAGTAGCAGATGCTTTATCATGCCAATTTGAGGATGAAATCACCTTGCTATCAATCTCTCTTCCTATACCAGATTGGATTGAAGAAGCCCACAAAGAATGGTTTTCACATCCCTCTCTCTCCCAAATCATTAATAACTTGAGATAAGATCCTAATTCCTTAGCTAGCTACTCTTGGAAGGATGATATTCTTCGCTATAAGGATAGAGTAGTTATATCGCCGACATCCGCCCTCTAAACATGCATTTTGGCATAATTTCACTCATCTCCCACTACAGGCCATGAAGACTTTCAGAAGAATTATGCTCACACTTGTCGTTCTTTCTTTTGGACAGGAATGAAAACTGACATTCTTAATTTTGTAGCTGAGTTTGATTTGTGTCAATGCCGCAAAGGAGAAACAGTCAAGTCACCAGGCACCTTAAAACCATTGCACATCCCTGCCTCAATCTAGACAGATCTTTCTATGGATTTCATTATTGGTCTTTCGAAGTCAGGCAACAAGTCAGTCATCATGGTGGTTGTGGATAGACTTTCTAAATATGCTCGTTTTTGCGCTCTACCCCACCCATTTACACCCAGTTTGGTGGCTCAAACTTTCAAGGACCAGATCTTCAAACAGCATGGCATGCCCACTTCCATTGTGTCTGATCGTGACTCGACTTTCACCAGTAACTTTTGGCAAGAACTTTTCAAGCTACAAGGCACCCAACTCCAACTAAGTACTTCCTATCATCCCCAAATTGATGGTCAAACTAAAGCAATCAACAAATGTTTAGAGACATACCTAAGGTTCTTCACTTCATAAAAGCAACATCAATGGGTACAGTGACTACCTCTAGCTGAATGGTGGTATAATACTAAATATCGTGCAGCCATCAAGATGACTCCATATGAAGAAGTGTATGGTCAACTCCCACCTTCACCTACTTCTTATATCCCTGGATGCTCTAAGGTGCAAGCAATGGATCAACTCCTACATAACCGTGCAACCATGCTAGCCCATCTCAAAGATAATATCCATCAAGCTCAGAATCGCATGAAGCAATAGGTAGACCAACATCATTCAGGGCACACATTTCAATAAGGGCATCAGGTATTCCTGACGCTGCAACCATATAAGAAAACATCACTCAAAGACAAGGGATGTCAAAAATTAGCTCCAAAATTCTACAGACCTTATCAAATACTTCAATGCATTGGAGCAATAGCCTACAAGCTAGCATTTCCACCAACTTCCAAAATCCATCCAGTCTTCCATGTATCATGCCTCAAGAAAGTGGTGGGGAACAATTGCAGAATTCAAACCAGTCTACCTGAGTTGGATGAAGAAGGTTCACTCTGGCTCCAACCTGAACATGCCCTTGATACGTGAGAATGACATCTGCGTGGTTGCACAACCAAGGAAGTCCTCGTCAAATGGAAAGACACCTCTCCAGAAGATGTGACTTGGGAACCAACCACTATTCTTCAATAGTTTATGCAACTTCAAGCTTGAGGACAAGGCTGCTTTTTATGGGGGAGGGAATGTTAGGGTCCTGTTATCACTGAAAAGATTTCAAAGGAAAAAGGTAAGGTAAGAAAGATTTGGTCTTGGTTATTCTCATGCTCCTTTCATGCATAAGAAGCACTTGACAAACCTCAGGTCTGGGATCAAAGTAATGAAGAAACAAATTGAAGACTTAAAGATACAGTTGAGCCAGCAAAAAGAATCTCCATAAAGAAATCTCACTTCAAGTAAGGTTATGATGGTTTTGCTTGGTATAATATTTATTGAAGAATCAAACATTCCCATTCAGTTTTGAAAGGTCTTGGAGCTGTTGAAAAAATGCTTAAATAGTAAAAGGCTCAAAATGGCAAAATTATGGTTGAAACTGTGTTTTTGAAATTACATAGCAGTTTCGTAGCGTGCTACGAAACTACTGTAGCTGCATGTTATAATTCAGTTGATCAATTGTGAGTGACAAAGGGCAAATCACTAACAAAGTATGAGCATCCAGCAAAGGCAGAACAAGTAGAGGAAGGACATATATGAACTCTAAAGCTGTGCGTTATAAAATGGTCATTATTCATAGCTAGTTTTGTTCATGATGCATCAGACAGCATTAAAGGGTTTTGTCTTCACATGTATATATGGAAAAGGTCTGAAGTGTATGTAAAACATGATAATCCAATGCAATTTTATGAAAAACAACAAGGATAATTGATTTCGAAGATCCTTGTGGAGACCAAAAACCAAAAAGGGAGGAACTCTGTCTTCTTGTTTTTACCAGTCAACTTCTAGAAGAGTTTCTGAGTAGTTGAAAACTCATCTCTGAAAATTGAAAGAGGTTTTCATTCCTAAGATACTAAACTACATAAACCTCTTTCAGTTTCTTCAATTCCATTCTGAGGTGGGAGAAATTTATGGTTAAACTTGCGCTACGAAACTGCTGAAAGTCAAGCTTTGTCTTCTGGTTTTAGCAGTCTTTTTCAAGATCCGTTTCTGGTTACAAGAAGATGTATTTTGGAATTATGAGGGAGGTTTCTCTTCATAAACTCTCCAGATACAATAAACTATCTCACTTTATTCATAAGTGTTTTCAGTTGGGAGATACTAAGATTTCATTGAGACCCTACTTTCAGAAAACGGATTTTTCTTGTTTTTCACGTGTTTTTCAAGGACAGTTTCTGGACAGCTGGAGAAATGTTTTAAAAAACCAGGAGAGGTTTTTGTTCTAGACAACATGGGCTACAAAAACCTCCTTCAGTTTAGTAAAATGTGTCATGGATGAAGAGATAAAGGCTCTGTCCCACGTGCCAATTTTCAAGGATCTAAACCTAAAAACAGGGAAACATGTTCCCTAATTTCTAGGGTTTGTCTTCAGCAGTAAGATGACCACGTGGGAGGCTTCATCAAATTCGACTTCTTGAGGTTGCAAGTTGTCAAATAATGCTTTAAATGCTTAGATAAGGTTGTTGAATCATGATAAGGAGTTACACTCCTAGTTGCATTAGGTCTCTAGGACTGCTAGTTAGGTGTCATTTGCATTTAATAATTAGTTTTATGTATCAATAGGTGTCATAGTAGGATGAATTCGAATTCCCCTCATGCTGGAGGAGGAATCTCAGTTATGTAAAGATCTCTATATATAGAAGAAGATCTGATGTACAAAGGGTTGGAAATTTTATGGAAAATCTTGTATTTGGCCTATGTAAGACTCATTTTCAGGAATACATGCTTGACTTTACTTCTCAGGATTCATGAAGGATTTTTTATGTTCAGAATATGTGATGTTGTCCTTTTCTTAATTCTTACAGTGGTATGGATGTATAATCACTCAGAATTCACTGAATGTGCTCTGACTTCCTGTATACATTTATGAACTGTGTAGTCCCATATGAGTTTATGTTCTGAATGTTTAAATGCTGAATGCCCTGACTTCCATGTAAGGTTGAGTTCATTGTTATATTGAGGTGTTGTTGACTCCATAAGCCCAATGGATGTTTATTGATCATGTTCAACCATTCATATTTTTCACTTGTTTCATAGAGTTAGCCATCTAATCTTTATCAAAATCATTAACCTTTGAGAGAGCCCTCTCAAGTTGAGGAGGCTAAGCCTCAGCCAAAAGTTGGTTTGAAATAGTTACACTAAGATAGTTTGATTAGCAGCCTATCAGGGTCCTATTTTGGTGATAACATTTTGGTGCGTCTGCCGGGAGCCTGAAGTCTATTCATTCCCGAAATTAAGAGGTTGAACTTCTGAAGGTAGCAGGAGCTCATACATCTATTTGAGGCTGCAAAACTACCTTGGCGACTCCAACATCGAATCAGAAGTTGGAAGGTGACTCCATTGCTAGAAGATCAGTAGCTTGATGAAGTTTCAAGATGAGTTCCACTGCAAGAATGAATGCCAGGTATGCTCCTATGAATCGGTCTCATATCCCTGGTTTTCCAAATCCTATGCCAAAGGTTGATTGGTTAGATGATCTTCCAATATTCAAAGATGAAAAGAAGGACAATGCTGCTCTTCATTTGGTTAGGTTCCATATGCATGTACGCAGTCTTAAGGTTCATTTCCCTGAAGATTGTCTCATGAAGATGTTTATGACCACTTTAGAAGGAAAAGCATGGTCTTGGTATAAAAGTTTGGAAAATGGTTCAATATATTCGCTTGCTAGTTTTCATGATGAATTCTATGAGATGTATAAAGAATGTCATCCTTCCTTATTGTTGCTCAAAGATTGCTGTAGACATTCTTTAAGTCTTATTCAGTACTTGGAGGATTGTTATGATGATGATGAATTTATGGATGAAGAAATTTTAGAGGCTCTTCATAACAATGCATTTCAACACCAAGAAGAAAGTATAACATCTCATGAAATGCAGCATGAAGATCAGCAGGGGTTTACTTATGAAAATCATATTACATCCTCTAAGATTGATGTAGAGATGCAGCAGATTTGTCAGGCTTCAGATCATTATGAGTATGAAATTGATTACAAACAGCAAGAAGAAGTACTGGAAAATAGCTTTTATAGCCCTCAGGCAGAGGAAAAGGTTGTTCAATTTTGTAATTCCTTGCAGCAGCTTACTTCAAATAATGATCACAATAGTGAGGAAAATTACATTGTCTATGAGAATCATGCAGAAAGGCAGTTGGATAGCACATCAAAGGAATTTTGTGTGGCTAAGGATCAGTTGTCTAAAGAGATAGAATGTTATGATGATGATCAAAATAACCATGTTTTCTTTGACCCTATAAATGAATACATGGCAAAGTTTTGCACATCAGTATTTCAATTTCATTTGCATTATGAAGATCATATACATTATAGGTTGATTTGGTCATCTCACTACCATGGTTATTTTGAGGTTGAATGCAGTCAAGAGCCTCCAATATCAGAAAGGACAATTGATTGGCTTTATTGGAAATATCATGTTGCTTGACCTAAAGTGGAGCTTGCAGCTGATAGGGTAGGTAGGTAGGAAAATGCAAATAAGCTCAAGGTTGACTGAGCATTTTTTTTTAGTAGTGGTAGATTTATTTCTCTCACAGTAATCATCAAGCTTAAGCCTGAGGTGAAGGCCCAAGAAGTTGGAAAGGAATGCTCGTCAAGCAAGCAAATCTAGGTTTTTCATAAAATGGATAAGGCACTGGACCTGCGAGTTCTTAGTGTACCACAAGGGCACACTATCCCAAGTGGAGCCACTGTTATCACTGAAAAGATTTCAAAGGAAAAAGGTAAGGTAAGAAAGATTTGGTCTTGGTTATTCTCATGCTCCTTTCATGCATAAGAAGCACTTGACAAACCTCAGGTCTGGGATCAAAGTAATGAAGAAACAAATTGAAGACTTAAAGATACAGTTGAGCCAGCAAAAAGAATCTCCATAAAGAAATCTCACTTCAAGTAAGGTTATGATGGTTTTGCTTGGTATAATCTTTATTGAAGAATCAAACATTCCCATTCAGTTTTGAAAGGTCTTGGAGCTGTTGAAAAAATGCTTAAATAGTAAAAGGCTCAAAATGGCAAAATTATGGTTGAAACTGTGTTTTTGAAATTACACAGCAGTTTCGTAGCGCGCTACGAAACTGCTGTAGCTGCATGTTATAATTCAGTTGATCAATTGTGAGTGACAAAGGGCAAATCACTAACAAAGTATGAGCATCCAGCAAAGGCAGAACAAGTAGAGGAAGGACATATATGAACTCTAAAGCTGTGTGTTATAAAATGGTCATTATTCATAGCTAGTTTTGTTCATGATGCATCAGGCAGCATTAAAGGGTTTTGTCTTCACATGTATATATGGAAAAGGTCTGAAGTGTATGTAAAACATGATAATCCAATGCAATTTTATGAAAAACAACAAGGATAATTGATTTCAAAGATCCTTGTGGAGACCAAAAACCAAAAAGGGAGGAACTCTATCTTCTTGTTTTTACCAGTCAACTTCTAGAAGAGTTTCTAAGCAGTTGAAAACTCATCTCTGAAAATTGAAAGAGGTTTTCATTCCTAAGATACTAAACTACATAAACCTCTTTCAGTTTCTTCAATTCCATTCTGAGGTGGGAGAAATTTATGGTTAAACTTGCGCTACGAAACTGCTGAAAGTCAAGCTTTGTCTTCTGGTTTTAGCAGTCTTTTTCAAGATCCGTTTCTGGTTACAAGAAGATGTATTTTGGAATTCTGAGGGAGGTTTCTCTTCATAAAATCTCCAGATACAATAACCTATCTCACTTTATTCATACGTTTTTTCCGTTGGGAGATACTAAGCTTTCATTGAGACCCTACTTTCAGAAAACGGATTTTTCCTGTTTGTCACGTGTTTTTCAAGGACAGTTTCTGGACAACTGGAGAAATGTTTTAAAAACCCAGGAGAGGTTTTTGTTCTGGACAATATGGGCTACAAAAACCTCCTTCAGTTTCATAAAATGTGTCATGGATGAAGAGATAAAGGCTCTGTCCCACGTGCCAATTTTCAAGGATCTAAACCTAAAAACAGAGAAACATGTTCCCTAATTTCTAGGGTTTGTCTTCAGCAGTCAGATGACCACGTGGGAGGCTTCATCAAATTCGACTTCTTGAGGTTGAAAGTTGTCAAATAATGATTTAAATGCTTAGATAAGGTTGTTGAATCATGATAAGGAGTTACACTCCTAGTTGCATTAGGTCTTTAGGACTGCTAGTTAGGTGTCATTTGCATTTAATAATTAGTTTTATGTATCAATAGGTGTCATAGTAGGATGAATTCGAATTCCCCTCATGCTGGAGGAGGAATCTCAGTTATGTAAAGATCTCTATATATAGAAGAAGATCTGATGTACAAAGGGTTGGAAATTTTATGGAAAAGCTTGTATTTGGCCTATGTAAGACTCATTTTCAGTAATACATGCTTGACTTTACTTCTCAGGATTCATGAAGGATTTTTTATGTTCAGAATATGTGATGTTGTCCTTTTCTTAATTCTTACAGTGGTATGGATGTATAATCACTCAGAATTCACTGAATGTGCTCTGACTTCCTGTATACATTTATGAACTGTGTAGTCCCATATGAGTTTATCTTCTGAATGTTTAAATGCTGAATGCCCTGACTTCCATGTAAGGTTGAGTTCATTGTTATATTGAGGTGTTTTTGACTCCATAAGCCCAATGGATGTTTACTGATCATGTTCAACCATTCATATTTTTCACTTGTTTCATAGAGTTAGCCATCTAATCTTTATCAAAATCATTAACCTTTGAGAGAGCCCTCTCAGGTTGAGGAGGCTAAGCCTCAGCCAAAAGTTGGTTTGAAATAGTTACACTAAGATAGTCTGATCAGCAGCCTATCAGGGTCCTATTTTGGTGATAACATTTTGGTGCGTCTGCCGGGAGCCTGAAGTCTATTCATTCCCGAAATTAAGAGGTTGAACTTCTGAAGGTAGCAGGAGCTCAGACATCTATTTGAGGCTGCAAAACTACCTTGGCAACTCCAACATCGAATAAGAAATTGGAAGGTGACTCCACTGCTAGAAGATCAGTAGCTTGATGAAGTTTCAAGATGAGTTCCACTGCAAGAATGAATGCCAGGTATGCTCCTATGAATCGGTCTCATATCCCTGGTTTTCCAAATCCTATGCCAAAGGTTGATTGGTTAGATGATCTTCCAATATTCAAAGATGAAAAGAAGGACAATGTTGCTCTTCATTTGGTTAGGTTCCATATGCATGTACGCAGTCTTAAGGTTCATTTCCCTGAAGATTGTCTCATGAAGATGTTTATGACCACTTTAGAAGGAAAAGCATGGTCTTGGTATAAAAGTTTGGAAAATGGTTCAATATATTCGCTTGCTAGTTTTCATGATGAATTCTATGAGATGTATAAAGAATGTCATCCTTCCTTATTGTTGCTCAAAGATTGCTGTAGACATTCTTTAAGTCTTATTCAGTACTTGGAGGATTGTTATGATGATGATGAATTTATGGATGAAGAAATTTTAGAGGCTCTTCATAACAATGCATTTCAACACCAAGAAGAAAGTATAACATCTCATGAAATGCTGCATGAAGATCAGCAGGGGTTTACTTATGAAAATCATATTACATCCTCTGAGATTGATGTAGAGATGCAGCAGATTTGTCAGGCTTCAGATCATTATGAGTATGAAATTGATTGCAAACAGCAAGAAGAAGTACTGGAAAATAGCTTTTATAGCCCTCAGGCAGAGGAAAAGGTTGTTCAATTTTGTAATTCCTTGCAGCAGCTTACTTCAAATAATGATCACAATAGCGAGGAAAATTACATTGTCTATGAGAATCATGCAGAAAGGAAGTTGGATAGCACATCAAAGGAATTTTGTGTGGCTAAGGATCAGTTGTCTAAAGAGATAGAATGTTATGATGATGATCAAAATAACCATGTTTTCTTTGACCCTATAAATGAATACATGGCAAAGTTTTGCACATCAGTATTTCAATTTCATTTGCATTATGAAGATCATATACATTATAGGTTGATTTGGTCATCTAACTACCATGGTTATTTTGAGGTTGAATGCAGTCAAGAGCCTCCAATATCAGAAAGGACAATTGATTGGCTTTATTGGAAATATCATGTTGCTTGACCTAAAGTGGAGCTTGCAGCTGATAGGGTAGGTAGGTAGGAAAATGCAAATAAGCTCAAGGTTGACAGAGCATTTTTTTTTTTTAGTAGTGGTAGATTTATTTCTCTCACAGTAATCATCAAGCTTAATCAGTAATTAGTTGCAAAAGGGCCATGGTATTAGATAGAAGGTATTGAGAGAACCATGGTACTGGCCCATGGTATTGTATGTATGAATCCTATATAAAGTATAGAGACTCCCCATTGAGGAATGTCATGTCTTATTTTGTAATTGAGCTCTACTCTACTGAAGGTTTCCCCCTTGAAGAGGAAAGTGAACATTGCTTTCTTCTCTGAATAATAAAATACTTGTTGTTTTTCTCATTTGGTTCTGTGTTCTAGGATGTATTTCTTCACATATTTAGTATTCTAGAATCTTTTCGCAGGTCAAGAGCATAACACTCCACCAATATGGAGGAAGGTACACCAATCGATGTAATCAGTGACAGAGGTTGGGGAAACCTACTCCCAAGGATGAAATTCCATTTCAATCTTAGGTGGATTTAGAGCCATTTGACAAGTGAGGCATGGATTTCATTTTGTTAATTGATCCACCATCAGGGCAGAAAAATTACATAATTGTATGCACTAATTATTTGGCAAAGTGGGCTAAGACCAAGGTTGTTAAGGTAGCAACAAAGGTGAAAGTGGATGATTTCTTGAGGGAAAATGTGTTTTACAAATTTGGGTGCCCTAGAGAGCTAGTCATTGATCAAGGAGCTCAATTCACATCACATCTGATCAAAAATTTGTTAAGACAACATGGGATAAATCACAAAACATCTATTGCCTATCATCCTTAGGCCAATGGACAAGTAGAGGTCACCAACAGGGCATTAGAAGGCATCCTCACCAAGGTTGTGAACAACAATAGAAAGGATTGGTTAGACAGACTAGTGGAGGCCACTTGGGCCTACAATACAACTTGGAAGACAACTATTGGTTTCACTCCTTATGACTTGGTCTATGGAAAGAAGGCTTTGCTCTCCATTGAGTTTGAGTACAACACCTTGAGAATGGCAGCACAGTTGGATTTGGATGTTACAAAGGCACAACAAGAGAGGTTACTCTAGCTGAATGACCTAGATGAATTCAGGATGCAGGCCCTCCTACACACTGAAGTTATCCAAGTACAAAGGAAGGTTTGGCATGACAAGAACATCAAGGACAAGGCCTTTCAAGAAGGGGATTGGGATCTTCTATATGACTCCAAGTTCAAGGACTTCAAAGGAAAATTGATGACAAGGTGGTTAG
This sequence comes from Pinus tabuliformis, assembly GCA_031772625.1. Classification (NCBI taxonomy): domain Eukaryota; kingdom Viridiplantae; phylum Streptophyta; class Pinopsida; order Pinales; family Pinaceae; genus Pinus; species Pinus tabuliformis. Next base: position 601,522,840 of record CM062813.1, on the reverse strand, counting down.
GCCCATACCTGATAGAGAAGTTCCATGATAATGGATTTTTTCAAATTAGGACCATTGATGAGGAAGGTATTCCCTTGATTTTCAATGGATACAGGTTGAAGGCTTAAAAATACCCCTATCTGGGGAAGAGTTCATTAGCACCAATATAAAGGAGGTAAATGTGATTGGAAGTGTCCTATATTCCAAGTCACCGAATTTTTGAAAGTTGTTTTTAATTGTGAAAAAAAAGAGAAAAAAGAAAAAAAATGCAATAGGAGGCTTGGATGAAAACCTCCATGAGGCATCTAAGGCCAACTCTTGGGTTGAAAACCTCCTTGAGGCAGCCTAGGAGTGGAAAAAAGAGAAAAAAGGAAAAATAAATATCCTTGGGTGAAAACCTCCCTTGAGGTGCCCAGGATAGGCAGGCAAGTTGAAAACCTCTCTTGAGGTAGCCTCTATGTCCCTCAAAAAAATAGATAAGAAAAAGAAAAAAAAGAAGAAAAAAATACCATGACAGGGAACTCCAACCTGTCCATTAATAAATTCTGTCATTTTGTAGGTTTTTGAAGACAATGGAAATTACAGAGATATAGGGACAACATGCTCAGTTTCATTCCATTTCTCCCTCCATCCACTCCATCTCATCCATGCTAACCATGTATCTTTAACTCATATCCATTATTGGGACTCAAAAATAAGTTTTTTTTAGCATTTTCTAGTGTGCTACAAGATGTCCTATAGCTACTATAGGAAGATCCTGTAGCACTAGAGGATGTCCTGAAATGCTACATGAAAGGGGGACCTAATAAGGAAAACATCCTGCATGCCTATTTTAGGTTAATTAGGAACCCTACAATTGATCACACCACTCACTTATCACCCATACACCCCTGATTCAAATCACCATACCCATATCTAGCTTTGCCTCATTCAAAATAAAATAAAAAAACACAGGAAAATGTCAAAAAATATAAAAAAAAAGGAGACATGTCCTCCATTGCCACAACCCTTCACCACTCCATCAGAGCTTGACTATCATCCTCCAACCCCTACACCACTTTCCAGTATCCCCATGAAGAAAAATCCTTGAAAATGAAGAAAAATCGGTTGCTACATGATTTCCTGTAGGAAATATAGGATCTCTTGTAGCTGCTTCTGCCACTGCTGAAAACAACTTGAAGCTCAGTTTGCCTACCCAACCAGATTAAGGAATAGTACCATCATTTATGGGAACCTTGTTATTTCTATCAAGATTCCACAACAACAGCAACAACAAAAGCATATCAAGCACCTGCACACATGAACAAGACAAGGAGTCAGCTATACAAGAGCCAAAAGGAAAACATTGAAAGAGAGCAAGGAAGCACTTCCTTGATCAACAACATAGAAGTCAACTACTTCATCATGCATCAATCGAGAAAAGGTAGGCTTAGGTATGGTAACTTAATCAACGCTTCCCTAGGCACGATATGATGAAAAATGTGTAAATGTCAAAGAAAGGTCTTTTTTATAAGCTAGAGGTGGCCACTTAACTTGGCCACCCTCAACACGTTATCAAAAAGTGATCTTTTATTCAGCATGCCATGTAAGGATGTCACATCAGTGAGAATCAATTAGAAAGGTGGTTGAAATCAATTAAGAGGGAGTGGGTGATGATTACGAGGAGTAAGTGAATGATGACCAATAGTGGGCCAATGGTTCAAATTAGGAAATCTCGTACCACTGCCAGCCAGCACAACGCTCTGAGTCCTGACCATAAATAGCATAAAACCCCAAAATTTCATGCATTTTTCACTCATTTCGAAATCAAGGAGATAGGGACCAGCTTGGAAAGCCATCGAAAAAGTTGAACCCTGCTTTGGCCATCCTACAAGAAACAACTACAAGAATCACAGAAGGCTACAAGAAGCTACAGGAAACAGTGAAATTCCACAGGAAGTCTGCAAGGGTGTGCCTAGGGTCAACTTGGTCCTCAATTGTCATAATCCCAGGCATTACAGTGAGAAGTAAGTAACCTATCTCTCCTCTGTTCATGGTTTGCAAAACTGATACACTTTGCACTATCTTAGTAATTATAATCAACTTGGGAGTGAAAAAGGGTTTGGGGATATAAAAGAAAATTTTGTGGCTATAAGGAGTTGCATTAGTTACATTCATCCACTAAGAAGTTTAGTTTTTAGCTATCCTAAAAATCATACTGAAGATATCTTACAAAAACTCCTGCACCTAGCTGAAACCAAAGAAGAAAATGGGAGGGGGATTCAATAGAAGAGATCCCACTGATATGTCAAGAATTCATCTTCATCCTCCTGTGGTAGACATCTTCAGGAGGCATCACTGGTAGGCTTCTTTGATTTGCTCAAGGGATATGATGATGATATAACTTACGAGTTTTCCATGGCACTAAACCCTCAATCAACAAAAAATGCTACCATTGTAGTAAAACGGTAATCCATGACCATTAATCCTAATTTAATCAGCAGAGTGAAAACAATTCCTCAAGGGGTCAATTGGAGAATGGAAGACAAGGCCAACAACACCTTTTCTAAGAAAAAAATGTTCACCAATGATGAGAGACCAATTGAAGACAAAAATGGGGTTAGAAGGGAGAGTGTTCCCCATCCCTGGGATGAGGTAGCCTACGACATCCTTAAATACATTTCTTGCGAAGGGAGATTGAGTGTAGTCAATGGCTACCAGTTCAAGTTGCTCCATGAATTGATATTTCGAACCAGGTTTCCCATAGCCCAAAGATTAAGTGTGCCATATTTTATCCTAAAATAAATCATAGACATGGGAAAGAAGGTGAAAGAGGGAAAGAAACAATAGTTAGCACACCATGGTCTCATGAAGTTGATAGTAGAAGATTCTTTGAGTAGATCAAGAGTCTTTGTCCTCTAGTCCACATTCAGAGATATGGAGAGAGAAGCATTCTTGGAGACCCAAGTCCTTGCACTTGGTGAGAACCCAAATTCAAGTGAAGAAGAAGAAGGAGAAAAAGAAGAAGAAGAGGTAGCAAAAGAAAAAAAAAGAGGAAGAAGAATATGATGAAGAAAAGAGAGAAGAAGAGGAGTATAAGTAGAAAGATACCAACCCTGGGAATACCACTGCACTTGAAGAGGAGGAGATATCCCTAGATCAGGGAAGTCTGTCTCCTGAACCCACTAAAAAGGAGGCAGTTGTTGCCTTATCTACTTTGAGAATACCCATCAAATCCACAAATAAAAGGTAGAGACAAGCTACCTTGTATTTCAAAACAAGAAGAATCACTAGGATTAAGCAGGGGAAGCCACAAGCCCCCAAAATAACCCCTATTGTAATTGAAGAATCACAAAGTAAACAGGAGGAGCTAGAATCCATGGGAATGAAGGTTGAGAAAGTCACATCACCAAGAGAAATCCCAAAGGCTCCCATTACCTATGTCAAGAAGTCTGTCACCAGGTAAACCTCATCCATGCAAGCCAAGGCACCTGTAACACTCCAACAGAAAGGAAAAATCCTGTTGCAGGATTCCAAAACAGTGCTACAGGAAACACTAGCAATGCTACAGGAAAGGAAAAAGTGTTACAGGAAGAGAAGTAGGGGAAAAAAGGAGGTAAAGAAGCAAAACCACAAACACAAGGGAGGGAAACTTCTCCAAAGAAAGTTGAGGGAGATTTTATAGAGCTACAAGAGCCTAGTCCATAACCCAACTTGAGATCCTACTACAAGTTCATTGAAGGAGGAAGAGTGATCCCATAGAAATTTGCAATCCCTCTCTTCTTTGAACTTTAAAAAGACAGAGGAAGGACACATCAGTGGATGAAAATTGCTAAATCAAAGAAAGTATAAGATGTGGGACTTATGGAAGAAAAACTCCTAGAGATGGGTAGGGAGTTGAGTGAATTGAGAGATAGAGAATACACCATGAAAACACAGTTGAGGAGGAAATTGCAAGAAAAGGAGACCCAATTGGCCACCATGGCAAGCCTCTCCATGGAGGCACTTCAATGTAGAGTGCCATCCAAATCCTATGCACTTTACCTCAAGGACCAATGGATGTAATTCCAAATTAAGACATTGGCGCAACAGGGGACCATGCCATTCCAGGATTACATGAAGTTCATTGATTTGTGTGAAAAGAGTACACTTGAGGACAAGGCCAAGTTATCCGAATTCTACCTATAAAACCTTACCTTAACCGACTAGAATTTTTGGGACCCCAATGCAAATTTTGGAGACTTGCAGCTGATGGCCCTTTTATCATGGATGAGTCATGAGGAAGCTTGGGCTCAGGAGGTGAAGAAAATAATAGAAAAAGAGGAAAATGAACCCCTCTACATTAGGGCAGAGCAAATAAATTCAAGTGTTGTAATCAGTAACCACAACATCATTTCCAATGATGCTCAACTTGCACTAAGATACCTAGCTACCCAAGAACAATCCATATCCCATTTTGAGGACACTCTAAGACTATTGGGGACTGAGAGCCAACAAGCATGCCAAAGGAGATGGAATAACCTGCCACACAGTCTTAGGATCAGGGAGTATCACTCTCCTGAGAGATTGAGGAATGCATTAGAGAGAACACCCATGTATAAAAAGGGCATGCAAAGACTAAAGATCAATTGGATTAGACTTAAGCTCAGTCCACCTTTTCTATTGGGTTTTCTGGAAGGTAGGAAGGAAGAAGAGGAAAGAAAGCAGTGGGAAGAGATAGAGAAAAATGCAAGGTTCTATCCTCAAGAAGAGACACCATCCACAAAAGCTTGGGATGTTAGGGAGGTAATGAGGGCTATGAAGGATATGGATATAGATGAATAGGTTCCTCAGAGGATGAGAAACAATTTCAGTAGTGTGGTGATGATGAGGCTCATCAATAGGTAACCTGTATGGGTCACAATGCCACTCTCTAGCTTATTAAATTGTCCTTTATCAAATTTATTTACAGATTTTATTATATTTTGCTTAGTGAGAAGAATAAAAGTGATTTACTATGTCCTATGGCCTAATATTGTTGGGATAACGATTTTCATTACACCAAAACCCGCAGGTGTTAGTAAACGGACGCATCGCCAGAGTTAATGGATCCTCGAGAGGCGGTTAGTCCATGTCAAGAAACACACGGGGAGCGCTGGATTATCCAATGCCCAAAAAATATGTGTTAAATGTAGGAAATTGGAGCAGTTTTGAGTTGACTTGAGTGTATGGACTCGCAGTAGACAAGAAAGCGAGATTATAGGAAGTGGTATCCCTCCGTAACTCCTTAGATCATTCGAAGATTCTCCCACTCTATCTCATCATCTCGGTGTCATGGGTAGCCAAGAAATCCGAGCCCATTTGCAGCCAAGCTAGTGCTAGTCAAGGAAGAGTTATTCTTGAGATAGGGATCCTAGTATCCCTATTTTCTAGGGAGATGTTGGTAGATCCAATTTTGTATAAATAAGAAAGCTAAGGGACTCATTAGGATTTGAAGTTTTATTGTAGCCAAGAGGCCATTAAGCTGAAGCACATTTGAATGTTATTGTTATGATGTATTTGACATTTTTATGATAATGAGAAATTATATTTTGATCCAACATTGAGTTGACTCAGAGGGCTAAATCTCTTGGGTTAAGTCCCAACCCTAGCAGCAGAATCTCCTCTCCTTTGTATATGTATTCTTAGCTTAGAATGTTGATTTACTACTGAAGTTTATTCCTATTTTTGTTTAGCTTAGAAAGTTGATTAATTTATTTATTATCCATGCTTTCATTAGCTTAAAGAGTAGATTAATGTTGTAGTCTACTGATGGAAAATATACCAAAAAATATTTCGACAGTGACTCCTATCCCATCTCCCTTATGGGATCATGATTAGGGGACCCCACTCTCACAGCCCAAAAACAGAGTTTGTATTTTGTTCCTTGATTAGGTTAAGTTTTATTTATAGCCAAATAATTGTTTATGATTCCTTGGAAATATTTGTAGTTGTTAGTTTGCTTCTTAATATTGTTGTAGCTTAGAAGGTAGTCCATTCCATAGATCTAGTCTCTAATAATTGTTAGGTTAAACTTTTTAAATTCAACTCATCTTTTCCATGTTAACATGAAATAATTTGTAAATGAAAAGAGAAATAAGTTTTATTGCAGGGATTGTTGATATACAGGAAAGGACACCTCCAACCAACTCCACCTAGGTCTTCTCCACCTTCTTTTGAAGCATACCAGCCCTTTACTTCGAACCTAGCAAGTTGTCTTGGGAAGATATGGCCTTCTTGAAGTGCTCGGATTGGCCTTGGGTGATGTTCACCTCCCCTACACCTTACACAATTGTGATTCACCTTTCCAACACTTCATATCACCATTATTGTCCTTCAAAACCTCTCAGCCAACTTCCTGTAGTAGTACAATACATCCTATAATAGTTCAAGATTAATTGTAGCATTTTCCTATAGTAAACATGTAGTTTCCTGTTTTGACCCTATCTTGACCTAAAATGGTAATATAGCCTAGTGTAGGAGTAGGTTAACCCTTCAGCTTGGACTCCATGACTAGAAGTACCACCTAGACCAAACGTTTCATTCCCTCTTGCAAGATCAGATAGCATTATCTTTTATGTTTCTGAATTTAGCGATTAGGACTTTTATCTATTTTGCAAGTGTGAATGAGATAATTAAATGCATACATGTTTGGATTTTGAAATGATAGAATAAATTCCTATTTTCAACTAGTTCTAGTAGTTAGATGATCATGTGGAATATTATCATAGTTTCCTTCCTACAAGTGATTTGTGTCATTTCATAGGTAGATGATTTATGTCATATGATAGCATTTACAAGTTAGCATCTTTTATTTCCTGAATTGACAAGAATTTACTTTTCCTAACTGGGTTGATAAAGTAAATTTAGTAGTCCTAGGAGTTGCAACATTCTTGCTCCGATATTGAGGCTCATCAGCGTTAGTGCTAGATTAATGTCTCATTCATGAAGTTCCTCCTAAATTTTGCATTTGACTTGGTGTAAACCTTCAAAAAATCTCAATGTATCACATAGCTTCGCTTAGACCTCTAACATATTCACACAAAGGCCCTTTGTTTTCACATGTGAATCCTATATTCCTTACCCATTCATTGTCAAAGGAAATGGTAAGAAGGAATATAGTTTTAAATGATTTGGGCACCCAACACACTTAACCATGTGAACAGGTTGAGACGCATTGCATAGGAAAAACATTCTCCTAGAGTGGAATTAGTGATGTTGATGAAGAAATTTTTTAGGTTCAGTATGTCATCCATGTTGCAATAGAAAATTGTCAAATCCTTGGTGAAGGGCGTGCTAGATTTAAATAGAGAAGACATTAGAATTTGAATATGAGTTATAGGTCTTAGGGAATGAGAAAAGTTGAAGTACTTCACTAGGTGGAAGACCACAATGAACTATGGATAGTGAGATGCCTTATTTGGGTGCATCTTGGATGATCATTAAGTAGAATCATTCAGTGGTCACAATAGTTAGGTAGTCCATAGCTTGTAAGAAGAAGATAAGTATGTGAAGTGTGAGTTAACACCAAGTGACATGGTCACCTTTATTGGGTTATCAAACCCCAATTTGGAGATAAAAGAATATTCCAGGCCTATTAAGAAAAATAAAGTGAATATTGGCCCTACAAAAAATATGAAATTAGCCATTATAGGATATTATTGGGATGATGAGATAGTGGAAAAAGTGGCTCATTTGTTGAGAAAATACTAGGACTTATTCCCCAAATTTTTTGTAGAAATGAAGGGAATAACATAGGAAATGGGAGAGATGAAAATCCCTTTAAATCTAGATGCCAAACCTATTAAGAAAAGACCTTATAGGTTGAACCCAATATAAAAGTAGGACTGAGTGGCACTAAAAAAAAGAAAAAAATAAGGGAGAATTTTTGTTTGTGTTGTTGAAAAGATAATTTTAAAGTATTTTTAGAGAAGTAGTGGTTGTGTGTTTTATTGCAGGACAATAAAGACACTGTGCAAAGGGAAATACTATGCACATGGAGATGTATTGCATAGATATGTCACAAATGTGTGCAATACATAGTGTTGGGGGTGAACACGATTAAGTGGAAATCAATTGTCACGAATAACTTGGAAAAATTATGAAAATACTTGAGAAATAGGTGACCATTAGCCACTTTGGTAGAGTAATTGGCTGAACTGGATGTGATAGGACACTTCATTAACTGTTAGACATTATTTTATAGCTTAAAAATCCAGGTAGATTGCTAGAATATATTAGAAATTATTGTTGATTATAATTTTACAGGGATGAACTATGAACCAAGGAAAGATACACTGCATAGGGGTTATGATAGGAGACCATGCCATTAAAGAACTAGGGATACCGTGCACAGACCTATAATGATATAAATATGCAATAGATGGCTTGGATTTGTTCACTATGCACTTTTATATTTCTAGTTGGTTGTAAGAAGAAGGGAATGGGTTTTGAAGGAGTTGGTGCACACAACTATGAGGAAGCACTATGATTCATTGCAGTAATAATATAAAAATTAGTAGATCATTAAGATGGTGAGAGTTACATGAGCCACAAAAACATGTAGACCTTGCACAAAGTAACCTTTAGTTGCTGCACAATCTTAGCCAGTGATAGAGGAGGTAGAAATAATAGAAGAATCAGGAGCGACATAGGTCATTAGATCATTGTAGACCATGGGATTTAGGCCTAGAAGGAAATATATCCTGTCCAGGAAACCCATAGTTCGATAGATTAAGTTGACATAAGATCCTAAATACACCATGACTTTGTGATTTATCCCACTTAAGTGTTCTAGTGCAGAGTAGCATGTTGGTCCATGTGGAGCAACTCAAGCATAGAAATCATGATACTAAAGATAAAAAGAAATTCCTAAAGATGAAAATATATCTACGACATGTGCCAGATACAGACTCAAATGTTTTTGAGCTCGAGTAGGAGTGGGAATTGGGATTATAGCGGTTTAGTAGTTTGAATTTATTAGAGATCCCTCATTTCAGGAATAGTCTTGAAATCCACATTGTGATGAAATTATTGTTGAATTGTGTGCATGACGATTATCTAGGCTAGAATATGGAGTTGAAATTACCCCACAGAAGGTAGAGTCTCTCTCCTCTATAACGTATAAAACCCAAAAAACAAAATGTTTGAGCTCAATGAGAACTCAAATGAAAAAGAGGACGGTGTGCGACAGTGATAATAACCAGAGCTGCAAAAGTGGGTGCAACAACGAAAATAATCGAAAGTGAAGAATGAATGTAAAACCCTTGTATTTATAACAAAATATTAGGTTATTCTTGAATAATGGGAAATAATAAAAATATTATTAACCAAATTCTAGAATTAACCATTTGGAATATTTTATATATTTGGCTGGAGGGAAAAAGTATTTAAATTTTTATTTAGAAACAATAAATAAATAAATAATTTATTTATCATTTCAAGAAATATGGTTAAGGAATAATAAACAAATAATGATTTATTTAAGTATTCCTAGGGGATTTAGTCAAACTTGACAAGGAATAATAACTAATTAGTGATTAATTAATTATTCCTAAAGAAAAATAAGCTAATTAATGATTTATCTATTTATTTGTCATAACTTGGTCAAATATGACAAGGAATATTAGTTAAACAATGGTTTAATTATTCCTATAAGATAATTAAATAAATAGTGATGTATTTTATTATTCTTCATGGGTTTAATTATAAATGACTTAACAAATGTGGTTTATTAAGTAATTTCTTATAGTGAAAGCAATTTTACTATGGTAAAATTGGCCTTACATGGTGTACTTCGATCCATCTAGTAAATTATGGTTAGATGATCAATTTTTGGTGATAACACCTACAATACTGGAACTATGGGCAGGTACATCTATTACATATGGAGATCATTGTGCACTCCAAATTTTCCATAAGCTATAGAGTTACCTCCCACAGAAATGCAACAACGTGATCAAGGTTTGACACATATTAATTTAATTTTGTCTCAACTAACATTGGATAATTTACATCAATTGCATAATAATGTCTTTATGAAGTTGTAGTCGCATGTAATAACTAGCACAAGTCAATATAAGTCAATACAATGTACAAGTCAGTACAATGTCCTTGGAAATAGTACAAGTCAATAAAATGTAGGTAGCATTGCAACGTGAAAAGGTACAGTTAGAAGAAGAGACATAACATACCATGAAAAAATAAATGAGCTTGCATGCAATAGTTGAATTGGTAAATAGCTAGATTGTTGAGGATGATATGGAGATTGACACTAAGTCATTAAGATCGGAGAGGATGTTTAGGGGCTCACATCCAAGGTCAAGGAGCTAAAAGTGTAGCGTAAGCCATCAAATCCACTTGAAGAGAGGAGACATTGAGCAGAAGAAGAGAGGGCTATTTCCCATATTGTATATATGAATATTTTGGAAGAGTGGTGTCAAATAACATATGAAGAAGGGTTTAACTTATGGAACAACATATTGCATAAATAGGAATTACATGATATTTCTTAGTGAGTTCAATGTGCTAAAGAGAACATGCAAAATTTTTTCACCAATTTGAGTGGCTTGCCAGTGGCTAAGAAGAATGCTACCTAGAAGAGAAGCTACAGTTAGATAAGAAGATCAAATAGATGAGGATCATATAGTAGTAATTGGTGCAAAACAGTGTAAGCTTTGTAGGAGGAAGCAATGTAGATTACCAACAAAGTTGGGGTAGTACAATAAGAAGTCAAGACCATAGTGAAAAAAGGGGAGAAGTGGATTAGCCCTGCAATGAAAATTAAAGTATCATTAGGATTAATTGTGCACACTGCTCAAACACATTCCAAGTTTGATAGTGTGCGCAATTAACTCAAATAATTAAAGGAGACAACTAAGGAGAAAATTCCCTCATTATAGGTTGACTGACTAGCTTGGGATGAGCCACATGTGAGTGTTGGTGGCCTGATGGGGTTACTTTTGGGTAGGAAGACTTGGAGAAATTTCAAGGAAGTTTAGACAATTTTAGTGAAGTGGCATGTAGAAGTGAAGAGTAGGAAACAACACATAGTACTAGCATGCAAAATTGTTGAAGAAAAATCAACACACATAAATGTTGCAAAAGGAAAGAGCACGTGAAAAATATTAGTGCACATGGTGGAAAAGATAAAGTGGTTAAGTTTGACTACATCTTTTGGAATAGTTACTGATAAGGTCAAGAATGACAATTGTAGATATAATTCTTTCGATTAATCACATTGTTAGGATTTGGTTGACGTTTCAAACCAAGATCTGTATTCTGAGTGAGGAAGAAAGAGGAGATTGAGAGCGAAGAGGGAATTATAGCAGATCTACTATATGTTGTATCTCTTCACTTTGATGGATAATATAAAAGGAAGGACTGGCTATTTCTCTGTGGACGTAGCCCAAACTGGGTGAACCATGTATATCTTTGTCTCTCTTGTTTTATGTGTTTTCTGTGTTTATATTTTTGCAATATTTTATGTGTTCCATTTCTCTGTAATATATAATTTTCTAACAACTGGTATCAGAGCCGAAGATCTATTTGGTTGATAAACTCGCAGGAGAGAAGGGTTCCTGGTTCGAGTGGAAGCAATGGAAGAATATGGTAGGTTTAGGGTCGAAAAATTTAACAGCCAAAACTACCAGTTGTGGAAGATGCAGATGGAAGATTATTTGTATCAGAGAGATCTGTACCAACCATTGAGTAGAAAGGCAAAGAAGCCGACGAGTATGACACAAAATGGGATATTCTCGACAGAAAGGCACTTGGAACAATACGGTTGTGCCTAGCAGCATCGGTAGCATTTAATATTTCAAAGGAAACGACAACAGAGGGTTTAATGTTGACATTGGCCAAATTATATGAAAAACCCTTGGCCTCAAATAAGGTATTTCTAATGAAGCATTTATTTAATATGAAAATGTCAGAAGGTGGATCTATTGTTGATCATTTAAATGAATTTAATATAGTTACCAGTTAGTTAAGCTCTGTAGGGGTAACTATTGATGATGAAGTTAGGGCTCTGTTATTTCTGTGCTCATTTCCAGAAAGTTGGAATGGTTTAGTTATGGCCATTAGTAACTCTGTCTCTGGAACTAGTACTTTAAAGTTTGATGATGTTTTCAGTGCAATCCTTAGCGAGGAAATGCGACGAAAAACCTCCGGTGAGACATCAAGTAATGCTTTGACTGCAGAGGCTAGGGGAAGAAAAATGGAAATAGGAAAGAGCCCTGGATATCACAGTAAGTCACGAAAAGGAAGATACAAGTCCAGATCGGGGATAGTGCGTTGGAAATGCGGGAACAAATCACACTTGAAGAAGGACTACAAGTTTCGGAAGGGAAAAGAAGGAGACACGCAACAAGAAAATAATCATGAAGTGAATGTAATAGGTGAGGTGTTGCAAGATGCTTTGATTCTTTCTTTAGAAAATATTATTGATGCCTGGGTGCTAGATTCAGGGGCCTCATTCCATGCCACAACTAATAGGAAACATTTTCATGATTATGTTCAAGGAGATTTTGTATAGGTTTGATTAGGTGATGATAAACCTTGTAAAATCATTGGAATGGGTACAATTTTTATAAAACAACAAAATGGAAATCAATGGCTATTGAAGGAGGTAAGGTATGTTCTAGATTTGAAGAAAAAATTGATTTCAATAGGGCAGTTGGGAGGTGAAGGCTGTGTTACTACTTTTACAGATAAAACCTAGAAGGTCACTAAAGGGTCCCTGGTAATAGAAAAGGGACAAAATGTTGGTACATTGTATTTATGCAATGGTATTTATAATTTTGTTAATGCTTTAACCTCTACAGGAGAAGATACAACATTGTGGCATAATAGGCTCGGGCACATGAGTGAGAAGGGGATGCAATTTCTTCACTCAAGAAATTTGTTTCCAGGTTTGAAGCATGTTGATTTAAAATTCTGTGAGAATTGTGTTTATGAAAAACATAAGAGAGTCAGATTTCTCAGAGTTGGGAAAGAAAAGAAGAGCGAAAAATTAGAGCTTGTGCATACAGATGTATGGGGACCTACTCAGGTATCATCTCTTGGTGGCTCTCATTATTATGTTACTTTTATTGATGATGCAACCAAAAAAACATGGATTTATTGTATTCGAAATAAATTTGATGTATTTGATAAACTTAAGAAATGGAAGGCTTTGGTTGAAAATGAAATAGGAAAAAGGTTGAAGTGTCTCAGATCAGACAATGGAGGTGAATATTGCAGCAAAGTGTTTGATAGGTAATGTTCAGAGAATGGAATTCACAGAGAATAGATAATTCCAGTAACACCACAAGAAAATGGTGTGTTAGAAAGGATGAACAGGACAATCATGGAGCGTGCAAGGTGCATAAGATTGCATGCAGGATTGCCTTTACAATTTTGGGCAGGTGCTATAGATATTGCTGATTATCTAATAAATAAAGGGCCTTCAAGTTCCTTGGATGAAGGTATTCCAAGGAGGCATGGACAGGTAAAAAGGTAAACTACTCTTTTTTAAAGACTTTTGGTTGTGAAGCCTTTGTCCACATTAATAAAGAAAATAGAACAAAGCTCGAGGCAAAATCAAAGAATGTACCTTTATTGGATATGGTGTTAATGATTTTGGTTATCGCTTTTATGATTATGAAAAACACAAAATCATTAGGAGCAGATATGTCATATTCAATGAAAAGGTTTTGTATAAGGATCAACTGCAGGAAAAGAAACATGAAAAAGGAAATAGAGAATACACAGTGCTTGACGAGATCACAGAAAAAGTGATGGTGCCTGAAAATCATAATGATCAACATCCAGAACAACAACCACAACAGTAAAAAGCACCTCAAACACCTGAAAGTGGTGTTAGAAGATCTACCAGGATAAGTAGATCCCCTGAACGATACTCTCCTTCATAATATTATGTATTTTTGACTGATTCTGGTGAACCACAATGTTATGAAGAAGTAGTACAGGTAGAAACTAGGAAGAAGTGGGAGCAAGCCATGAAAGAAGAGATGGACTCCTTAGCACATAACCAGACTTGGGACTTAGTTAGGTTTCCTGCAGGTAAAACAACATTGCAGAATAAATGGGTTTACAAGTTGAAGGAAGAAGATGGAGGTAGAAAAAGGTATAAAGCTAGACTTGTGGTGAAAGGGTTTGCACAGAAAAAGGGTATAGACTTTTATGAGATATTTTATCCTATTGTTAAAATGACTTCAATCAGAAGTCATTTTAAGTCTAGTAGCAGCTGAAGATTTTCATCTTGATCAGTTAGATGTAAAGACAACCTTTCTCCATGGGGATTTGGAGGAAGAGATACATATGCAACAACCACAAGGATATGAGGTAAAAGGGAAGGAGAAACTAGTGTGCAGGTTGAAGAAGAGCTTGTATGGCTTAAAACAGGCTCCAAGGCAATGGTATCTAAAATTTGACAAGTTTATGTCTGAAGAAGGTTATACTAGATGTCACTCTGATCATTGTGTTTATCTCAAAAGGAAAAATGATGGTAGCTATATTATATTGTTATTGTATGTAGATGACATGCTTGTTGCAGCTTCTAACATGCAAGAAATAAATGTGCTCAGAAGAAAATTAGCAAACTCATTTGCAATGAAGGATTTGGGTGCTACAAAACAAATCCTTGGTATGATAATAACTATATATTGGAAGAATCTCAAATTAACATTGTCTCAAAGTGAGTACATAGAAAAGGCGTTGAAAACGTTTAATATGCAGAATGCAAAACTAGTTAGTATACCTTTGGCTAGCCATTTCAAATTAAGTAAGGAGGAGTGTCCTAAGACTCCAGAAGAAATGGCTCATATGTCTAAAGTTCCATATGCATCATCAGTTGGAAGCTTAATGTATGTAATGGTCTGCACAAGGAGTGATATTGCACATGTAGTGGGAGTTGCAAGTAGGTACATGAAAAATCCAGGAAAATAACATTGGATGGTGGTGAAGTGGATTCTCAGGTATTTGAGAGGTACCACAAATCAAGCATTATGCTTTAGTGGTTCAAACATTGCTCTACAAATATATGTTGATGCAGATATGGTGGGTGATAGAGATAACAGGAGGATCACAACCGGGTATGTGTTTACTGTAGGTGGAGAAACTGTCAGTTGGGTCTCAAAACTACAAAGTGTTGTTGCACTCTCAACAAAAGAAGCAGAGTATGTGTTTATTGTAGGTGGAGCAACTGTCAGTTGGGTCTCAAAACTACAAAGTGTTGTTGCACTCTCAACAACAGAAGCAGAGTATGTTATTTCTACAGAGGCTAGTAAAGAAATGATTTGGCTACAAAGGTTTCTGGATGAATTGGGTAGGAATTAGGAGTTCGGAAGGTTATATAGTGACAGCTAGAGTGCCATACATCTTGCAAAGAACTTTCCATTTCATTCCAAGACTAAACATATACAGCTCAAGTACCATTTCATACGGTCAGCGTTGGAAGATGGACAGTTGAAGTTGGTAAAGATACACACTAGCTAGAATCTTGCAGATATGTTAACAAAAGTTGTAACCAGGGAGAATCTGAGAATTTGCTCAGTTTCAATTGGTCTTCAAGTATGATGAAGAAGATGAGAAATAGCCAGGTCCGAAGTGGAGTCATGGTTTAGAAAATGAAGCAATGGTGGAGTTGCTATAATCAGTCTCCAAGTGGGAGATTATTGGATGTGGAGCGTGATTATCTTCTGTATTCAAAGGTATCACTACATTGGACCCTTGTTCATAATGGGGTGGCAATGCCGCCTGTAAAATATTCGCTGCAGGGGGGATAAGTGGCAGTGCTCCCGAAGCTAAAAATAGATGTAAAATTTCCCTTATAAAATGTTGTAATTTTGTAGTCAATCTGGGCCATTCATTAGGCGAAGATATTATGGTAGAAATTATGTTTAATTTAGGGTTTTTTTTCCTAGAAGGCAACCCCTCACTATATATGAGGGAATTGTATTGCGTCTATGTAGATTTGTATTCTGAGTGAGGAAGTGAGAGGAGATTGAGAGCGAAGAGGGAATTGCATTGGATCTGCTGTAGGTTGTATCTCTTCAGTTTGCTGGATAATATAAAAGGAAGGACTGGTTGTTTCTACATGGACGTAGCCCAAATTGGGTGAACCACGTATATCTGTGTCTCTCTTGTTCTATGCATTTTCTCTGTTTATATTTCTGCAATATTTTATGTGTTCCATTGCTCTGTAATATATAATTTTCTAACACCCTATTTGATAATGGAATTCATTTACAAACAGATTAGGTGAAACAACTTTTTCACACTCTACCTTCCCTTGGAAACTGATCACCACTGTTTTATCTACCTCTTTATCTATAGTGTGCTCATCAACATACCAAATATGAGGAGGAGAATTATCTTTTAGATCAACATGATTCTCTTCAAGTCCTGTTTCCTTCAATGGTGGTGATTTATCAAATACTTTTATTTGTGAAGGTGAAGGAGATGGCTCTGTTACCTTAGAAAGTAAATATTTTCTTGGAGAAGAGGGAATAGGAATTGTTTCATAAGGGTGAGCCTTCTGCTAAGGATGTTGTCATCGTGCCATGATATGTGTAAACCTTCTACCCTACTGCAAATTCAGAACCCTCTGTTGGATTAAGTGTTTCTTTAGGCTGTGAGGGAGAAGAAGAGGTTGTTGGTGGCATAATATCATTTTTCTCTTGAAATATCTCCCTTCATCCCTTATTAACATGTACCTTAATTGTTTCATTCCTTTTTTATTTTCTGTCAAAACACCCGGTTCTGTAACTTGCGCTTGTGGCTTCTTCCCAAAAAAATTGTATAGTTTCCCTAGTATTAGTTCCTTGTCTACCTAGATATCTGTGTCTAAACTTCATTTTCTTAACCGTTTCTTTTCTTTTTCTTGGGATACTAGGGTTCTTTATCTTGAATAGGGTTAGGGTTTCTCAAGGAGAACTATGGAGATTTTGCTACATTCCCTTTAGTCCCCTTCGATTGTGGTTTCTTTACAAGCTCCTCAACATTTTTGTTAACTGATTTAACATTGGCCTTAGACCCTTCACCCAACTTCTTTGATTCCAGACTAATTGTTCTTTTTTTTAGTTTGATTTGATTTTATTCTCTAGGAAAATTTCTAGTCAAAATTTTTTCCCAGGTATCTTTTTGTTGTCCCAATTCATAAACAATAACCATATTAATGAGGTCATAATGGCATGGGCTAGTTTCTTCTCTTTTGGAGGTCAAATGAACATTCCTGTCAACTTTTTGTAGACTTTTTGAAGGAAGAATGGAAATTTATATCAATACCATATATGAAATATAAAAGAATCCTTATATGGTAAAGGAATGTAACTACATACCTTCCTTCGCAATTCAAAAATATTTGCAATGTTGTTAGAAGTGGCCACCATTCTTCTACAATACAACTCCTAGGGACTCCTCTGGTAAAGTTGACATGTTTATATGAAGGCTTAATAAATTTTGAGCACTCCTTCCAATCAACCTGGAAGCCCTTGAAATAATTTTGACCACTCAGAGGTAACCCCATTACCTTGGCCATTAATTCTTTTGTTATTTCAATTTCAAGATCTCTAAATTTCACTTTATTCCCATTGAACTTTTATGCAAATTTGATGACGACCCTATCATTATTCCCTTGAAATTTTTATAATAAATCTATCCACTCTTTCACTTGAAACTTAGCTTTGCATGTGGAATATTTAGTGCTAGTACTAAAATGAGCAAAGGTAGGCTCATGCCTATCTGACCCCATGCTGGCGGTAAAATTGTTTCAAGGTTGAACGAGAAATTAAGAAGCCATTAGGATGAACCCAAAGAGGCTATGAAATTGGGAGTATAAGGCTTCTCATTCTGGTATTTTATGAATTAATAGTAAGAAATGGGATTAAAATAGAAAGATGTGGTCAAATTCTTTATAAATTATGACGAGAACAAAATCTATAAAAAATGATGGGAAAAAACACCAATGCATGTATAATAACAAGAAATTGGTAATCATGATTTGTTGATGGATATGACAATTCAAAATTTCATTTCAGTGGCACAAGGAAAGGAATATATTTAATCATAATGGCACATAATTTAAACAAATGGAGGTCAAGACCACTGGTTATATTATATCATCCACATTCTTTGCATCAACCTAAATAAATGAAAGTTCATACATACCTTCACTTATACTGTGTAATAATGGCTAGAGATTCAAAAATAATGAATGACCAAATACTCTTAGCATTCTCAAAAGTTAATGTCAATGCCTCTCAATTGTTGAATTTGATGTGGAAAAACTTATGCTTCCCAATTTTTGAATTTTATGTTGATACAAACCTAATCAGTGAAACCTAGAGTACTAAATTGGTTCAATACTCAAAACTTGTAGACAATGTTTATGTACCGAATTGAGTACTAGAATACTAGAGTTGTATAGGTACTATAAACGAATTTAGCAATGACAAAGGTACCAAACCACTGAAACTGTGCTAGAACAACAACTATGAAGCACAACTTATTGGATTAAAGAATGTTACATTCAAATTATCTTGGAGTTTATATTGAAAATCAACTACATGAAGAACGTCTAAACTGAGAATTTGGCTTACATTAAGATTTGGTGCTTCAAACCAAATGCTAGAACCACTATTCCATGGATTTTGAAGCAGGACTAGAATAGTTAATGCCTAGTGACATTTCAATATTAGAGAGTCTGGAACACACTAAATAAGACTCTGTTGGGTGTGGAGCCTGATTATCTTCTATATTCAAAGGTATCGCCACATAGGACCCCAGTTCGAAATGGGGGTGGCAACGCCACCCGTAAAATATTCGCTGCAGGGGGGGTCCAGGGGGGTGCGGCTGTGACCTTTGGGAGCCCCCCCCTGGCGGGGGGTTTCAGGGGCAGCGCCCCCGAAGCTAAAAACAATTGTAAAATTGCCTTGTAAAAGTATAGTAATTTCTAGTCAATCTGGGCCATTCATTAGGCGGATGATCTGACGGTAGAACTTATGTTTAGTTTAGGGTTTTTTGCCCTAGAAGGCAACCCCTCTCTTTGTATGAGGGTATTGTATTTGAGGCTATGTGATAGATGTGTATTCGGTGAGCGAGAAACAAAGAGGTGAGACTGTGAGAGAAAACAGAGGATATTACAGCGGATTTGTTGTAGGTTGTGTCTCTTCATTTTGCTAGATAATAGAAAGGAAGGACTGGCTGTTTGGGGTGGACGTAGCCCAAACTGGGTGAACCACGTATATCTGTGTCTCTCTTGTTTTGTGTGTTTTTTGTGTTTATATTTCTGCAATATTTTATGTGTTCCATTGCTCCGTAATATATAATTTTCTAACAACTGGTATCAGAGCTGAAGGTCTATTTGGCTGATAAACTCGTAGGAAAGAAGGGTTCCTGGTTCGAGTGGGAGCAATGGCGGAAGATGGTAAGTTTAGGGTCAAGAAATTTAACGGCCAAAACTTCTCGCTGCAGAAGATGCAGATGGAAGATTATCTGTATCAGAAAGATCTATACCTACCATTGGGTGGAAAAACAAAGATGCCGACGGGTATGAAAGACGAAGAATGGAACCTTCTCGATAGAAAGGCACTCGGAACAATACGGTTGTGCCTTGCTGCGTCAGTCGCCTTCAACATTTCGAAGGAAACCACGACAGACGGTTTGATGGAGAGGTTGTCGAAACTATATGAAAAACCCTCGACCTCAAACAAGGTATTTCTTATGAAACGGTTATTTAATATGAATATGTCGGAAGGTGGATCTGTTGCAAACCATTTAAATGATTTTAATACAGTTACAAGTCAGTTAAGTTCTGTAGGGGTAAACTTTGATGATGAAGTTAGAGCTCTATTATTCTTGTGCTCATTACCAGAAAGTTGGAATGGTTTGGTAATGGCCATTAGTAACTCCGTTTCTGGATCTAGTACTTTAAAGTTTGATGATGTTGTCGGTGCTGTCCTTAGCGAGGAAATGCGACAGAAAAGCTCCGGTGAGACATCGGTAAATGCTTTGAGTGCAGAGTCTAGAGGAAGAAAAATGGAAAGAGGAAAGAGCTCAGGATATCACAGTAAATCAAGGAAAGGTAGATCCAAGTCCAGATTGGGGATAGTGTGCTGGAAATGTGGAAAGAAAGGACACCTAAAGAAAGACTGTAGATCTCGGAAGGGAAAAGAAGGAGATGCACAGCAAGAAAACAATCATGAAGCAAATGTGACAGGTGAGGTGTTGCAAGATGCTTTGATTCTTTCTTTCGAAAATATTACTGATTCCTGGGTGGTAGATTTAGGGGCCTCATTCCATGCCACACCTGATAAGAAATACTTTCATGACTATGTTCAAGGAGATTTTGGACAAGTTCGTTTGGGTGATGATAAATCCTATAAAATTGTTGGAATGGGTAAGGTTCTTGTAAAACAACAGAATGGAAACCAATGGCTACTAAAGGAGGTAAGGCATGTTCCAGATCTAAAGAAAAATTTGATTTCAACAGGGCAGCTAGGCGATGAAGGTTGTGTGACAACTTTCACAGATAAAGCTTGGAAGGTAACCAAAGGATCCCTGGTAATAGAAAAAGGCGAAAAGGTTGGTACATTGTATTTATGCAATGGTATTTCTAACTCTGTTAATGCTTTAACTTCCAAAGGAGCATATGCAGCATTATGGCATCATAGGCTTAGACACATGAGTGAAAAGGGGATGAAGATTCTTCACTCAAGGAATTTGTTGCCAGGTCTGAAGAATGTTGATTTGGACTTCTGTGAGAATTGAATTTATGGAAAACAGAAGAGAGTCAGATTTCTCAGAGTTGGGAAAGAAAAGAAGAATGAAAAATTAGAGCTTGTGCATACAGATGTATGGGGACCTGCTCAGGTATCATCTCTCGGTGGCTCTCGTTATTATGTTACTTTTATTGATGATGCAATTAGAAAAACTTGGATTTATTGTATTAAGAATAAATTTGATGTATTTGATACTTTCAAGAAATGGAAAGCTTTGGTTGAGATTGAGACAGGAAAGAAATTGAAGTGTCTTAGATCAGACAATGGAGGTGAATATTGCAGCAAAGAGTTTGATAGGTACTGTTTAGAGCATGGAATTCGCAGAGAGAAGACAGTTCCAAGAACACCACAAGAAAATGGTGTGTCAGAAAGGATGAACAGAACAATCATGGAGCGTGCAAGGTGCACGAGATTGCATGCGGGATTGCCTTTACAGTTTTGGGCAGATGCTGTAGATACTGCTGTTTATCTAATAAACAGAGGGCCTTCAAGTTCTTTGGATGGTGGTGTTCCAGAGGAAGCATGGACAGGTAAAAAGGTAAACTACTCTATTTTAAAACCTTTTGGTTGTGAGGCCTTTGTCCATATTGATAAAGAAAATAGAACAAAGCTTGAGGCAAAGTCAAAGAAATGTACCTTTATTGGATATGGTGTTAATGATTTTGGTTATCACTTATATGATTACGAAAATCACAAAATCATTAAGAGCAGAGATGTAATATTCAATGAAAAGGTCTTGTATAAGAATCAGTTGCAGGAAAAGAAACAGGAAAAGGAAAACAAGGAATACACAGTTCTTGATGAAATCACTGAAAAAGGAAAGGTGTCTGAAAATAATAATAATCAACAACCACAACAACAGCAACCACCACAACAACAACAGGCACCCCAAACACCTGAAAGTGGTGTTAGAAGATCTACCAGGATAAGTAGACCCCCTGAACGATACTCTCCTTCATTATATTATTTATTGTTGACTGATTCCGGTGAACCCGAATGCTATGAAGAAGCAATGCAGGTCGAAAGCAGG
This sequence comes from Pinus tabuliformis, assembly GCA_031772625.1. Lineage (NCBI taxonomy): Eukaryota > Viridiplantae > Streptophyta > Pinopsida > Pinales > Pinaceae > Pinus > Pinus tabuliformis. The sequence goes on along the minus strand of CM062813.1, from coordinate 601,501,051 downwards.
AAGAAGTGGGAGGTAGCCATGGAAGAAGAGATGGACTCCTTAATGCATAACTCGACTTGGGATTTAGTCGGGTTTCCTGTAGGAAAAACTACATTGAAGAATAAATGGGTTTACAGGCTGAAGGAAGAAGATGGAGGAAAACAGAGGTATAAAGCTAGACTTGTGGTGAAGGGGTTTGCACAGAAGAAAGGTATTGATTTTGATGAAATATTTTCTCCTGTTGTTAAAATGACTTCAATCAGAACCATTTTAAGTCTTGTAGCAGCTGAAGATTTGCATCTTGAGTAGTTAGATGTAAAGACAACCTTTCTCCATGGGGATTTGGAGGAAGAGATATATACGCAGCATCCATAAGGATATGAGGTGAAAGGGAAGGAGAAACTAGTGTGCAGGTTGAAGAAGAGCTTGTATGGCTTAAAACAGGCTCCAAGGCAGTGGTATCTAAAATTTGACAAGTTTATGTCTGAACAAGGTTATACTAGATGTCACTTTGATCATTGTGTTTATTTGAAAAAGCAAAATGATGGCAGCTATATTATATTGTTATTGTATGTAGATGACATGCTTGTTGCAGGATCTAACATGCAGGAAATAAATGTGCTCAAAAGAAAATTGGCAAATTTATTTGCAATGAAGGATTTGGGAGCTGCAAAAAAAATCCTTTGTATGAGAATAACTAGAGACAGGAAAAATCATAAATTAACATTGTCTGAAAATGAGTACATACAAAAGGTGTTGAAAAGATTTAACATGCACAATGAAAAACTAGTTAGTACACCTTTTGCTAGCCATTTCAAACTTAGCAAGGAAATGTGCCCAAAGACCCAAGAAGACATGGATTATATGTCTAAAGTTCCATATGCATCAGCAGTTGGAAGATTAATGTATGCAATGGTCTGCACAAGGCCTGATATTGCACATGCAGTGGGAGTTGTAAGCAGGTACATGAACAATCCAGGAAAGGAACATTGGATGGCAGTGAAATGGATTCTCAGATATTTGAAAGGTACCACAAATCAAGCATTATGCTTTGGTGGTTCAAACATCTCCCTACAAGGATATGTTGATGCAGATATGGCAGGTGACAGAGATAACAGGAGGAGCACTACAGGATATGTATTTACTGTTGGAGGAACAACTGTCAGTTGGGTTTCAAAAATCCAAAGTGTTGTTGCACTTTCAACAACAGAAGCAGAGTATGTTGCTACAACAAAGGCTAGTAAAGAAATGATTTGGTTACAAAGGTTTATGGGTGAATTGGGTAAGGAGCATGATATGGGCACGTTATACAGTGATAGCCAAAGTGCCATTCATCTTGCAAAGAACTCAGCATTTCATTCCAAGACTAAACACATACAGCTCAAGTACCATTTCATACGATCAGTGTTGGAAGATGGAGAGTTGAAGCTAGAAAAGATACACACTAGCCAGAATCCTGCAGATATGCTAACAAAAGTTGTAACCATGGAGAAAATGAGAATATGCTCAGTTTCAGTTGGTCTTCAAGGATGACGATGAAGATGAGAAACAGCCAGGTCCAAAGAGGAGTCATTTTCCAGCAAATGGAGCAGCGATGGAGTTGCTACAATCAGTCTCCAAGTGGGAGATTGTTGGGTGTGGAGCCTGATTATCTTCTATATTCAAAGGTATCGCCACATAGGACCCCAGTTCGAAATGGGGGCGGCAACGCCGCCCTTAAAATATTCGCTACAGGGGGGGTCTGGGGGGGGCGGCTGCGACCTTTGGGAGCCCCCCCCCTGGTGGGGGGTTTCGGGGGCAGTGGCCCCGAAGCTAAAAACATCTGTAAAATTGCCTTGTAAAAGTATAGTAATTTCTAGTCAATCTGGGCCGTTCATTAGGCGGATGATCTGACGGTAAAACTTATGTTTAGTTTAGGGTTTTTTGCCCTAGAAGGAAACCCCTCTCTTTGTATGAGGGTATTGTATTTGAGGCTGTGTGATAGATGTGTATTCGGTAAGCGAGAAACAAAGAGGTGAGACTGTGAGAGAAAACAAAGGATATTACAGCGGATTTGTTGTAGGTTGTGTCTCTTCATTTTGCTGGATAATAGAAAGGAAAGACTGGCTGTTCGGGGTGGACGTAGCCCAAACTGGGTGAACCACGTATATCTGTGTCTCTCTTGTTTTTTGTGTTTTCTGTGTTTATATTTCTGCAATATTTTATGTGTTCCATTGCTCCGTAATATATAATTTTCTAACAGACTCCACAAGTTTCCTTTCTGTAATTATTCTACCAAGCCCGGAAAATAAAATTCTCTACTTGGTAGATACCTAACTATCATTATCCCATCCAAGTTTTAATGAGCTTGGGTTAGTCTCTGCTCAAATTTCTTCAATTTTAGAGAGTCTGAAGATGCTCAAAGTAGACTTCAGGGGGCTTCCTTTCTATAATTATTCTACCAAGCCCGAAAAATAACAATTCTATGCTTGGAAAATCCCTATCTACTACTGCCCCATTTAAGTTTAACGAGCTTGGTTCAATCTACTCTCAGAATATTTCAATTTTAGAGAGTCTGAAATTACTCAAAGAAGACTCCAGAAAGTGTCCTTTTTTGAAAATAACACATTAAGTACGACTAAAGGAATAAACCTACAATTTATAGATTTACTCTTTATTCTATGTGAGCCTAAGGATGAAAAAAGAAAATAATCTCATTGTTATTTATAGTACTATATATATAAAATTAACATGAGGAACCAACAAAATATGGATCCTCCTTATCAGTCAAATTCATCTTAGGATTCTTCAAAACAGTTTGAAAAAGTCTTCCTTAGAAAGTGGTCGATGATAAACTTTTAGTCTGTGACCATTCACCACAATGGAAGTTTGATGATCATCAATGGTCTTAATTTTCACTGAGCCATTGACAAAGATTTCATCAACTTCATAGGGTCCTAGCCATTTGGTTGAAAATTTCCTTTTGATGTGTTTGAATCTATTATCATAAATCAGTGCCCAGTCCCATAGTTGAAAAGTTTTCTTTTTAATATACTTATCATGCCAACGATCCCTTTGGCCCTGCATCAACGTAGTCTTTTAGAAAACATCCTCCCTTTTTTCATCAAGTTTATTCAATTGCTGTAGTCTATGTTTCTGAGCCTCATTCAAATCCATCTCCAATTTCATAATTGTCCTAAAGTTCTTTACCTAAATTTATGTTGGTAGTAAGACCTGTTTCCCATAGACCAATTCATAGGGAGTATTCCTAGTCACATTTCTCCATGTTATTCTATAGGCCCATAGTGATTCTGGCAGTCGATCAACCTATTAGTGTCAGTCAGTTTTTCCTGCCACCAGTGATCAAATGTTCTCTTTCAGAATGTCCATTAGGGTTTAAGGTCAAGTTTTTATCATTTCACTAGGTCTTCCATTCAAAAACTTTGGTCACTGGTTAGTGTGTCTAGGTTGTCAATTACTCCTTTACAAATTGCCATGTTTTGGTCACTGTCATCATACATTTGGATGTGCCATCTCTGAAAAGCTTTATGGTCATCTTAGTTTCATTATCATGGTCTTCATCCAACTCACTATCATCCATTAGGTCACTAGGGTTTCAGTCATTGAATTTCTCATTCCATTCATAAATTTGGCATGTAAAGGAGTAGTGATACAAATTGGTTCAAAAAGGTTTTATTTCAAATGAATATTTTGTAATAAGTTTCAAATAATCTCAAGCTGTATTCAAAGGTTCCTAAGCTACATGGTTTCCAATGCAAAAGTGAGAAAGGCATAGTGTGGGCCACCCCATTACTATGAAAGGAATCAACTTTACAAGCTATATAAGACCATCATTGTTCCATTTATCTCATTTATTTCATTGCTAAAGAAGCTCTCTCTCATCATCAATCACTTCCTCACCATTTATAGGATCAAAGACATTCCAAAAATTGAGTTCCAGCTCTTTCACTACATTTTTAAGCCATTTTGTTGCTCTTTTCACAAGGCACGCTACGCTTTTCCTTACACACTGTGATTTTTGCAATGAACGCTACACTTTTCCCTGTGAACACTGCACTTTTATTCAGGGGTCATCAAGTGAATTTCCAAGGGTTTTAAAGGGAAAATCAAGTCTCCAAAAGGGTTAATCAAGTAAGTTGAAGGCTCACATCCTTTCCAATCAGTTTATTTCATATTTTCTATGGTGTAAACCTCCTCTTTTTCCCCTACACTACACTTTTCTGTAGCACTCTTCATTCCTAGTTTTTAAACCCTCAAACCCCTAGTTTCCTCTCATTTTCATCTCCCTTCCCTCTTACGCGCTCATATCTATTCCCTAAAGGCCTAATACCCCACACTCATACTCGCTAAATCCCTAAAACAAAACCTTGCCCCTATGTTGCATTTCTGGTAGCCTAATACCTTGGGCCTGTGTATAAATTCTACAACCCATATCCAACAATCATTTCACTCCCTATCACTTCCTAACACTCCCTCACACCCTTCCCTATCTCCCCAATTTTTTCCACACTTAATTCCCCTCCCTAACCCCATCATCCTATTTCCTCTTTGCCTTCCCCTATTTTTCCCCTTAAGATTTGTATTCACAGTTTTCTATGGAGGAGGATATTCTGGAGGAGTAGAAGAAAAAATATAACAAGGGTGGAAATGTGTCAAGGTATGAACCTCTAAATACTCAGGACCTAATTTCTTCACCACTTGCAAAGAAGTGTTTTCAGCATGTAGGGTGTCTTGAGTTTTGTGAGTTGGTGCAAAAAGTCCAATATCATGCTGAATTGAATAGACTGTTTGTCAGAAACCTCAAAAAGGATAAAGTCACAATTGCAGGTGTAACTTTTGTCATCTCAGCTGACATCATAGCAGTAGCTACAGGAATACCAAACATTGGTGAAAAGTGGTTTAAGACTCAAGAATTAGATTCTCAACTGTATCAACCCTACCTCAAAGCTCCATACAAAGACATCACCAATACAATATTTCCTTTTGGCCAGCTCCTTAACATGTTTTCACCTTTGATGATGATCACAATGAAATATTTCACTTGCGAATGGAGATTCTCTAGGCTCTACAGCTATCACATCAGACTGCTTATGTATTTTACCTGGGTGAATCTGCTCAACATGCCCTACTACCTGTATAGAAGCCTAGACAATATGACATACAAAGTGAAACATTAAAACAATGAGATACAACAAAACAAACTCTTTCATCACTCCCCCATCAAGATTACTGTCCTTCACCATTTTAAGCAACTAAAAATTGCCTGGGAGATATGCATTGAAGCAGAGGTCTTTTTACCTTCTTTCAACTAGCTTACTACACCTATTTCATCATCAGCACCCCATACTCAAACAAAAATTGTCTCATCTAGTAGATCTACGATGAAGAAGAAGAAAGGTGGGGATAAAGTGGCCAAAATTTAGCAAAGAGGGAGCAGGCTTGTGTTTGCTTCACATATTGTGGAAGGGGCCAAGCCTTCTACATCAGCACAACAGGGATCACCTTTACATCATGAGACACTTTTCCAAGATGATGAATCTTTTCATCTTGATGTTGATGAGACTAATTTGAAGGCTAATGAGGAGCCTAGGACAGTTGAGAAGCCTATGGTGGACAAGGAGAATGAACTCAAAAGGTTGCAGGACAAATTGATAGAGGCAAATGCTTTCATAGCATGCCTACAACAAGAAAACATGCAGCTGAAAGTTGATAGAATGCTTCAAGAGAAACACATTATGAAATTGAAAAAGGAGACTAAAGGTAAATCAGTGATAGAGGTAGAGGACCCAGTTGAAACTCAAGAGCAAGTGGCAAGACAAAAACCAAAGACAAAAGGCCTTAAAAAGGCACTTCAGCAACAAAGGAAGCAGATCATGGTGAATGAGCTTATTGATAGGGAAATCAATGAAGACAAGGAATATTGGCTAGGAAAAGTCAATGATCATTTAGAGAAGCTTCTCAAGAGGGCTAACAGGGACAAGAGGCTTCAAAAACACATGGCTGCCCATTATTACACAAGGAACTTGATTTTGAGAGCAAAGGTCAAACAGTTAAAGAGAAGGCTCAATAAAACCTTAATCAAGCAAAAAGGGAAGGAAAAGTTATATTTTGTTGTTGATGCCTCCCTTATAGCATAGCATACCACTTGGTGACCTTACATACCAATTTTAAAGAATTTTGGAGGAAATTTTGTTTTTTGAGAATTTTTGTAACTTTTGGCACAATCACCCTGCCAAAAGCGTAGCGTGGGCCACGCTGCACTTTTTCTGGAGGGATCTAAATGACATAAACTCTACATGGCTGCATAGCTATTAACTTATACATCATCTTTAGACACTTGGAAGCCCAAATCATCAGCTTTTGTAGGGTGAAAATGGCCAAAAACCACCTAAAAAACACCTTTCTACCTTGTTTTTGGAGGCCATGCTACGCTTTTTGACCATTCTTGCGAGAATTGACTTGTAGGTGGCTATACTTGATAATTTTCAGTGCTTTAGGAGTCCATTGTGTATAAGATAGAAAGATATTTCCAATGAGCTATCATGAGCCCAATTTTGAGTTTAGGAAGATCTCCAAAAGTGGCTTGCAATCTCACACTGCGCTTTTCCTTAGCCACGTCGTGCTTTTTCCAGATTCACTGCACTTTTTCCAGGAGGGCGATTTTCTTCATCAGTTTGACCTAGTTTGACTTTTTACCTATGTAAATGATGTAATTAAGTATGTAAATTATGTAATAGTGGGTAATTAGTATTGTTGAGTTGTTTTGATGTAAATTTGGCCTCATTTATGAGAGTGGTTAGAGTCAAAGTTAAATGGAGAAGTTGTTTTAAACCTCCCTAGACATTAGGGTTTGGTTAGAACACCTCATGGAGCAGTTCCTAGAGTCATGGATTTGACCCTTGAGAGTGGGGAGATGTTTTTTTGTCTTTATGTATCATTTTATCAGTGATGGAACAGGTTGGACATCATGGGAGAGAACTGTTATAGCTTGTCCTTGGATATTTTCTGGAAATCAAAGGACACAATTTGCAACTATTATCTAGGAATTCATGTGTAGTAGTTTTGTGATGTTTTCTTTTCTATATTATAATTTTATATGAAAGATATTCATCTTATATTTCCTTTTATCAATTCTTCAATGGTTTTCCTTACAGTTTATAAACATAATTCTTTGCATAAAGCTTTGTTTTGATGGAAAAATCATTATGTGTTACTTTCTTTCTTGCTTGATGAATTCATGTTTCATGCTCATTAAGACCTTTAGCTTCTTCTGAACAATACACTACACCAACAAACCCTAAGATCCATCACAAAAGTATTTCTACCTTGCTCCTTTATATCTTTGTTGCTAGAATGCTTTGATCTTGTTGATCTAGCTACTTGAATTTTCTCCCTTATCTAGCAACAAAACCCTAAATTTTCCAAAACCTACCTGAGCCTAGATATCTAGCCTAAAATTCTTTACATTCCAGTCATCTCTTGGCTATGGTTTCATAGAGAGAGCCCTCTCTGGTTTGGTAGGGCTAGCTACCAAACTAAAAGCTTGGGTTGTGGTTACCTCCCTACATCTCCTTATCAGCTTGGGACATTGTGGAGGATAAAACAACCCAATATTTATGGTGCAACTAAATTGTTCTAGTGAGGATAACTTCCAAGAATTTGTTGGTAGATTCTACTTGATCATTAGCTTGAGGGTGATACAATGTAGACTTACGATGCTTAATCTAGTACTATTCAGTGATAATCGTCATCAGCTTGGAAGTGAATTGTGTTCCCGATCAGTGAAAATTTCTCTAGGTACCCATGAAGCGAGTAAATATGTCTTCAAAAATAAAATTGACAACATAATTTTCACTAGCAACATACAAGGCCTTAGACTCTACCCACTTTGTCACATAATCGGTGTAGACTAGAATGTACCTCTTCTTTCTAGACGTAGGAGAAATAGGCCTTATGAAATCCAATGCATATCTTTCAAAAGGGTCAATAAATACCTAAGTTTGAAGAGACATCTCGTCAGCTGCAACTGTCTTTCCCATTCTTTGGAAAGCATCACAATGAACAACAAACATTTTTACATCTTTGAAGAGGGTGGGCCAATAATAACCCGAATGCAACCTTTATACATTGTCCTTTTGTCACTAAAATGCTCTTCACATGGCTCATTGTGACATGCTCTCAACACATCGTACATTTCATATTCTCGCACACATATTCTCATAATTAGATCAGGTCTAGTGTGGTATAAATCACCTTCAATCCCAAAACAGTTGGCACTTAACTGATCAATCTTGTGCTTCTCCCTGCCAGATAAATTTTGTGGCAAATTGTCTGACACCAAGAGTTAGCCACATCAACATACCAACGAGTACAAGTAGAGATGGAAAATAATTTCTCATTAGGAAATCATCTAGGATTAGAGTAAAATTTTGTGGATTATTCTTCCTAGATAAGAAATCTACAACTGAGTTATCTCGTCCAGACCTATCAACCACATTAATGTTAAATTCCTGGAGAAAAAATAACCATATCATAACTCTACCATTTGTAATAGGTTTTCTCATAAGGAATCTAATAGGAAAGTGGTCAATATGAACAAAAGGTTCATATCCAGTAATATAATGCCTAAACTTATTAATTGAATGGAATACAACTAGTAACTCCTTTTTAGTAACAATATAATTCAATTTTGCAGGTGACAGATTTTTGCCAATAAATAAATAGCATAAGGAATTTGATTTTCTCTCTAACGCAACACAACTATAAGGACTATATCTGATGCAGTAGTACAAATTTGAAAAGGAATGGACCAATTAGGTCCCCTTAATACTGGTGAAATTGATAACTTTTCTTTCAGTACCTAAAAAGAAGTTTGACAATTAATGTCCAATGAAAACTCAACATCTTTAGCCAATAAATTAAACATAGGAGTAGAAATTTTAGTAAAATTTTCAATAAATATTCGGTAGTAACATGCATGCCCTAGAAATATTTTTTCTTCTTTTTGTGAGGTTGGGATTGGGATTTGTAAAATTACTTCAAAATTTTAAGGATGAAATTTTATCCCTATTTGTGAAACATGATGACCAAGTACAATTCCCTCAGTTTGCATCATTTTACATTTTTCATTACTAATATCTAAATGGGTTTCTTGACAATTAATCAAGACTTTTTCTAAATTACCCAGAACTTCCTGAAACTCATTCCCATAGACTGTGAAATTTTCCATGCAAACCTCCACACAATCATGTATGAGATCAACAAAAATGGCCAAAACAACTATTTGAAAGGTGGTTGGAGCATTGCACAACACAAAAGGGACAACTTTATAGGCATAAGTACCCCAAGGAAAAGTGAAGGTGGTTTTTTCCTTGTCTTCCAAGGTAATTTGAATCTGGTTATAACCATTAAAATCATCTAGAATTTTTTTTTTTTTTTTCCATCTAGAGTATCCAACACTTGGTCAGTAAAGGGTAAAGGAAAGTAACATCTCAAGGTGGATTTACTCACTTTCCTATACTCAACAGAAATTATCCATTTCCTTTTCTTTTTCATAATGAACACTAAGGGAGATATCCATTTACTATCAGGATGGGATATATAAAATTAAAACTTAGTAATTTTTGGAGCTCCTCTTTAATAATTTCCTTGAGTGTTGCGTTCATTCTCCTTTGGGGAAGTACCATTGTTTTGATCTCTTCCTTCATATAAATGTGGTGAGTAAATGTGTCAGGATGAATCATTTTCATATATTAATAGTCCCAAGTAAATTCTCCAGACCGTTTTTGGATCATTTCTATTACCTATTTCTATTGTTCTGTACTTAATTCAACACCAATATATAATATTTTGCTAGGGATAATTTCTATGGGTTGAACCCATAATTCTTTGTTTTCTCCTATAGATGCAATGAAGAAAGATGCACAAGCAACAAGATAATAGGTCTCTTGAAATTCATAATTGAAAGCATGCTTATACCCACTAAAAGAAATAGGATAGTCACTACATCTTACCTCTGATAAAAATTGTTGAAGGACATGTTCTTCTGTTTGTTCCTGAAGTTCTCTTAACTATTCTGAAGTTAATAAATGTAGCATAAATGATTCTTCTCCATAAGGATTTTCGAGTCAAGAAGGAATTTCATTTTCTAATTGGGTAGGTGGTGCTATCACCCCAAGAAACTCTCCTAGGTTGTATCTCGGAGATGCTCGGGAACATTACAAACTCAACATGATGTTGGAAATGGATGAATGGAAGGAATGATGCTTGTTCAAGCCAGATAACCACTTCTACTATGCTTAACTCCATACATGGGTGAACACCCCTAGACTACAAGGCTTTAGACCACCAATTACTCACAGTTTGAGGATTAGGTGAACATGGAGAATACTGACCACACTAGTAGATGCACAAGACCATGTGATGGCTGGCTGCAACCAGTAAAGAGGTCTGCAAATCTATTTCTTAATACACAGACAAGATGATAGCTCTCTGACATTAATTAAGTAAAAACCTGAATAACACATTCAATGATACATACTAGAATTCAACACAGAGGTGGGATGACAGCCCCTCAAATGCTAAATATCAAAAGCACATGAAAAATGAATTAAAGGCACAACCTAGAATATAGAAGAAATGGAAAGTGAGCAATTAACAACAAAAGAAGCTTGTATTAGCTGAAAATGAAGACCAGATGCTGCAAGTATCAAAGTAGTTACAGTATTCAGAAGTTGAGCCTTACATCAAAAACAACAACCATCAACCCTGATTACATTTAGTTTTTAGCCTTTTATAGGCCTTTTACAATGATACTAAGCCTTCTGAGGCTTCAGAGGTCTTGATCTGTCCCCCTGTCTCGTTAACTGTTTGATTCCCTCAATCGGCAAGCCTGGCTCGACAGTTTTCCTCCTCTGACAAAGGAATAACCACATTCAGATATTTTGGGTAGTTGTTGTGCTGTCTGGGAGCTCTCTCGTGCCAGAGATGCCCCATAATCGATTCTGTTTGTTTTGGGCAAGCTGTGCTGTCTGCTCCATGACCATTCTGTTTGTTTGGATGTGTTGTGCATGCTGTGTTGCGTTATGCTGCTCCATGACTGCTTTGTTGGTTTGGGATGTGCTGCGTGTGCTGTGCTGTCGCCTTTCCCCTTCCAGCCTTCTGTCTCTTTCTTGAAATGGCTATTCGGGTTTCTGTTTTCCCTTTAAAATGTTTAATAATGAGCGTTTTCTGTTTTACACAGAAAACACTGTAATACTGTAAATCCTGCCCTTTTCTGCCTCTTTCAGACTTCAAAAGTCCTCAAGTATGGTTTAATTTTCTATCAGGTCCACCCTTGGGTCACTGTCGCATGTCGCACTTGGCCTGTTCCCTTTGTTCCCTTTATTCCTTGAAATACTTGAAAAAACATGGGAAATACATAAAAAGGCCTCCCTCTGGACTTCAAATATTATCAAATAATCTTTTAGAATACCGTCGGGTCTGCATCATCACACCGCTTTTGGAGCTTAGGCGGTAATCATACGTGGGCTCACGATACGAGTCACCGGGCGACACGTGGCGGATGTGACGGGAGGAAAACCGTCGTGCTCGCGAGTTAATGCGCGGGCAGCTTACGAGAGCGGGAGGAGCGAATGCCGTTGGATCAAATGGATGGACGGCAGAGATCTGACGGCAGGAGGTATCGGGAGATGTGAGAGCGAAGCATATCACATCGGACCTCCGCCGATTAACACACAAAATACATTGAAAATGGGCTTTGGCAGACGTGAAAGATTATACATTTTGCTTCTGAAACCCATCAGGTCTGGGTCTTATCGCATCACGCACATACATGTAAAGGCTGTGCCCCTTGGTTTTCTCAATAGCGATACTGCGATGCGATCTGGGCCATCAATCTGCGCGTGCGCGATCGACGGTCCACATTGCATCGCTGATCGCAATCGCAATGCCCCTCCTGTCCACGCCGATTGCCACTGCCTGCCTACCGATTGTGATCCGCCGATTAGATCTGGACCGTTGATCGGCCAGATCGAACGACTGTCATGCATTTGGACTGTTAAGCCTACGATTTGGGTTTTTGACTATTTAAATGCGTTTTTTGCCTCCCGATAGTGTATTTCCGCCCTTCCAAGGGCTCTTGGCATGCGATGGTTTTGACTTTGAATGGTCCTTAAGAGGATCTTGAAGACTTCAAGAGCATATATGGATCCATTGGCATGATTTCAAGCAAATTTGGAGACTTTGGGGCATATTTGGATCCATTTTTTGGGCCATTTTCCAACAAGGCTAACACTGGCTCCTTCTGGGGATGAGATCCTCCCTGTGAGGTCTCAAGAACTACAGACCAATGCCTTCATACAAAACAAGCTTAAAAACATTGCCTAGTATTCCATTGGGCATGGAGTCTAATTAAGTCTACGCTAAAGCCTGTAAAAGAAAATGCTTACAATCATTAAGGCCTGAGAACCTTATACAACATAAATCTTCAAAAACTGTCCATCTACTAGACCATCAAAACTGTTTTCTCCTCCTCTCGACCCGTTCATCATAGATCAGCAAAATTGGGTTTATTTGATCATCTACCTCAAACAGTTTAGGACATTTGACCTTGTCAGGTAGAGATGATCTAAATTTCATCCCCTTTCTGTATACTCTCATCCTTGGATGTTCTTCATGGGAGCCTTTGTACACCTGCTGAATAACAATGAATGCTGTGTACTTCTCTGTGTCATCTGTGGCCTGCACAATTAATATAAATGGCGAACCAATGTATTCTTGTGTGGAGGACACAGAGACATCTTCTGCTCCTGCATCTTTCTTAGAACAATCCACATCCAAGGAGGAGTCCCAAAACTGTGCATCCTCTTCCTCTGTGGTCTGGCAAACTGCCCCTTTAAGCTGTGTGGAGGCCACCTGGGCAGGCATCAGAATATCAAGACTGAGATCATCAATATCAGCCTTGGTCATTGAATCATGGCCTGCCTCAGTGTCTAGGAGGCAACTGTAAGGGATTGTCTCTTGAATAGACAGAGAAACATAAGATGATGGGGAGCTTTCTTCTCCCTTTTTGATCACTGGGCTAGGGACATTTGCAGGCTAGAGAATTTGCAGATCTGCATAGTCACGGGAAGATGGGATGGCTTCAAGCTCAGGGTCTTCAAGGATAGTAGGACCTGCTGCCTGTTGCTTCTGCTGATAGGCTTGTTGTTCTGTGACTATACTCTGAAAAAGGGTCTTCACCCTTTGGTCTTCGTTAGCATCTTTGCTTTTCTGCACAATGTGCAACTGCTCCTGTGCTCCTCTATGTAGACTTGGATTTGGAAGAGAAAAGGCACAAGGAGCTCCTGCTTCCTCAGAATACTGCTCGGCCTCTAATCTGGAAACTTCAGAGGCTAATGCCTCTATCATCCTGGCCAATTTATCGATCTTAGGATCTGAGGATGATGAGGACTCACCCCCCTGTCTTCTCCTTTCAGCACCTCCTTTGAGTCTTTCTGCAGCCATGATGTTTGATTCTACTTCCAGGGCTGCATCTTGCATATCAGCCAAAGAAGTACATCTTCTTTCTCTTAACAGCAGGCATAAATGAGAATCAAAGGCATTGGCATAAGTGATCATAGCAGAAGTAGGGGTGGGTTTGACTTCATATGGTATTCTGCTATACAAATGATTGAATCTCTTGTTGAAATCGGACAACAACTCACCATTCTCCCTCTGCAAGCTCCCAAATTCAGTATAATAGTAGAGCAGATCTTTATTATCCCCCCAATGCTTTAGGAACACATCATCTAAGGCCTCAATATCTGCTATAGACCTAGGGGGTAATTCTCTGAACCATTTTCTAGCCTCCCCATCTAGGCTCTGGACAAAAACCCTCATCCACACATCATCTTCATTGATGTCTAGGTTATCAGCATAGCTATAAAAAGACACAAGGTGCTCTTCAGCTGTTACTCCTTCTGTACCAGTAAACTTAGGCATATATTCTTGATAATCTCCTGCGGGCATGGCATTCAAAGGGACAGGCAAGACCAAGGGTCCATACCTAGCAGCAACGATTCTTTCTATCTTTGTAGGGGCTTGCTGGCCTGCCATGACTGAGGTAGGTGGAAGGATACTGGTAGACTGAGCAGTATGGATCAATGAAATGGATGACAGAGACAGAGGAATATGATAGACAGCATGGGATGCTTTCTTTCGACTGAGATCCGAAAGGGAAATGAATGAATAAGGAGCTTTATGAATCTCTGAAGCTGATTTCTTCACTAGCAGAGATACATGGGATTTTTAAGGCTTACCTGATCCTGATGCTCCTTTCTACGATGCTTTCTTCGACTTGACAATCTTCTCAGGGTCAGGCACTGGGTCAGCTGGTGATTTCTGAGGATTTCTCCGAGCATGCCTCACAAACTGTGCCAAAACTGTAACGTGGAGTCGCCAAAGGTTGGTCTTCCTCCAGTGGAGTCACCAGATAGATGATTACAACCAGAATATGTGTCCAAACTTTGTCTATCATCAAAGCTTGGAACTGTGTCATCTCCCAGGGAAGCTGAGCTTCAATCTCCTCTCCCCGGCAACGGTACCATTTAATGTTATCACCCCAAGAAACTCTCTTAGGTTGTATCTCGGAGATGCTTGGGAACATTACAAACTCAACATGATGTTGAAAATGAAAAAATGGAAGGAATGATGCTTGTTCAAGCCAGATAACCACTTCTACTATGCTTAACTCCAGACATGGGTGAAGACCCCTAGACTACAAGGCTTTAGACCACCAATTACTCATAGTTTGAGGATTAGGTGAACATGGAGAATACTGACCACACCAGCAGATGCACAAGACCATGTGATGGCCGGCTGCAACCAGTAAAGAGGTCTGCAAATCTATTTCTTAATACACAGACAGGATGACAGCTCTCTGGCATTAAGTAAATAAAAACCTGAATAACACATTCAATGATACATACTAGACTTCAACACAGAGGTGGGATGACAGCCCCTCAAATGCTAAATATCAAAAGCACATGAAAAATGCATTACAGGCACAACCTAGAACAGAGAAGAAGTGGAAAGTGAGCAATTAACAACAAAAGAAGCTTGTATTAGCTGAAAATGAAGACCAGATGCTGCAAGTATCAAAGTAGTTACAGTCTCCAGAAGTTGAGCCTTACATAAAAAACAACAACCATCAACCCTGATTACATTTAGTTTTCAGCCTTTTATAGGCCTTTTACAATGATACTAAGCCTTCTGAGGCTTCAGAGGTCTTGATCTATCCCCCTGTCTCATTAACTATTTGATTCCCTCAATCAGCAAGCCTGGCTCGACAGTTTTCCTCCTCTGACAAAGGAATAACCACATTCAGATATTTTGGGTAGTTGTTGCACTGTCTGGGAGCTCTCTCATGCCAGAGATGCCCCATAATCGATTCTGTTTGTTTTGGGCAAGCTGCGTTGTCTGCTCCATGACCATTCTGTTTGTTTGGATGTGTTGTGCATGCTGTGTTGCATTGTGCTACTCCATGACTGCTTTGTCGGTTTGGGATGCGCTGCGTGTGCTGTGCTGTCACCTTTCCCCTTCCAGCCTTCTATCTCTTTCTTGAAATGGCTATTCAGGTTTCTGTTTTCCCTTTAAAATGTTTAATAATGAGCGTTTTCTATTTTACATAGAAAACACTCTAATACTATAAATCCTACCCTTTTCTGCCTCTTTTGGACTTCAAAAGTCCTCAAGTATGGTTTAATTTTCTATCGGGTCCGCCCTTGGGTCGCTGTCGCATGTCACACTTGGCATGTTCCCTTTGTTCCCTTTATTCCTTGAAATACTTGAAAAAACACGGGAAATACATAAAAAGGCCTCCCTCCGGACTTCAAATATTATCAAATAATCTTTTAGAATACCGTCGAGTCCGCATCATCGCACTGCTTTTGGAGCTTAGGCGGTAATCATACACAGGCTCGCGATATGAGTCACTCGGCGACGCGTGGCGGATGTGACGGGAGGAAAACCACCGTGCTCGCGAGTTAATGCGCGGGCAGCTTACGAGAGCGAGAGGAGCGAATGCCGTTGGATCGAATGGATGGACGGCAGAGATCTGACGGCAGGAGGTATCGGGAGATGTGAGAGCGAAGCATATCGCATCGGACCTCCGCCGATTAACACACAAAATACATTGAAAATGGGCTTTGGCGGACGTGAAAGATTATACATTTTGCTTCTGAAACCCATCGGGTCCGGGTCTTATCACATTGCGCACATACATGTAAAGGCCGTGCCCCTTGGTTTTCCCGATAGCGATACTGCGATGCGATCTGGGCCGTTGATTTGTGCGTGCGCGATCGACGGTCCACATTGCATCGCTGATCGCAATCGCAATGCCCCTCCTGTTCGCGCCAATTTCCACTACCTACTAGCCAATTGCGATCCGGTGATTAGATCTGGACCGTTGATCAGCCAAATCGAAAGGCTGTCATGCATTTGGACTGTTAAACCTACGATTTGGGTTTTTGACTGTTTAAATGCGTTTTTTGCCTCCCGATAGTGTATTTCTGCCCTTCCAAGGGCTCTTGGCATGCGATGGTTTTGACTTTGAATGGTCCTTAAGAGGATCTTGAAGACTTCAAGAGCATATATGGATCCATTGGCATGATTTCAAGCAAATTTGGAGACTTCGGGGCATATTTGGATTCATTTTTTGGGCCATTTGCCAACAAGGCTAACAGGTGGAAAGATAGTCAGTTTTTGAACTTGGACTCCATTTGAAAATGTCATCTCTCCAGTCCTAGTTTAGTGTTGTTGGGGCAAATCACTAGAAAACCCATCAAGTACTCCCAAGAGGCCACTGTACCTATCACATATTCTAAGACTCCAATAGGCCTAACAATGGTTTTGTCTACCAATTATATCATAGTAGGTGTAGGTTTAATTTGATTTATTGCAACAAGGTTAGGGTGTGAATTTCCATTACATTAATTTCTACCCCTAGATAAACTAAGGTATTAGGAAAATAAATTTTCCAGGATCACCATATTTTAGTGGAAATCCTGTCAACATCTTGGAAATTTGGCCAACTACTTTAATGATTTGGTTTTCCTTTTCATGTTTTCTTTATACAAAGATCCCTGTTATGCGGTATGATTATGGATAGAATTATCTTTGTTAGACCTAGTCGAATGGTCTATAACAATAGAAAGCAAAGAATATAGTGTTTTTCCTTAGATAAATTGGAATATGGAAAGAGGCCTACTTGGAATCCATTGCAAGCTTCACTTTCCTCCCGACTTGTAGGCTCCAACCCTAGCTCTGATTTTTATAAGTAGAACCTGCACATACAACCAAAACAAGCCAAGGATCTACAACATATACACAACATAATTACATTAATCTATTCAATGAATCAATGAGCCATTGAAATATATGAATGTAAATATAACATAACACATATAGGAAAAAATTATACTCTTTGTATTAATAGAAATAAGAGATATTTTAAAATAAAAGATAGTTTTGATCTTGTAGAGATCTCCCCATGTTGACTTGTCCTTCCTTGTCAGAAAGCACACCTCAATGTCATATTAATGCATGAAGATGATGACTCTCTTAGATTCAAGGCAGAAACATGAGGGCATGCTCACTCTCCAAAATCCAACCCTGATGTTGTGGATGGTAATAAATATATAGGAGAGTGTAGTAGTTTAGAAATTCTTATCCATTTACCAATCTAGGCTTGAGATCCACTTAATATGGGAGGATGAGCTCAAGGGATAAGAGGTGAAATATCCAAGGTAGGATTAAATAGGATTAGAACTTGTTATCCAAGGTAAATGGTTAAAACAACTCTTGGAAGCTTCTGGGAGAGGAAGCTTCAGGATTCTTTTTACTTTTCCCAAATTTTTAAAATCAACACACCCCTACCAAGGGACAAGCTATTGCTGATCAACACTAGTGTAGAAAGGATAAAACTATTGCTGAACACAGAGCTATAAAGGGCTAGGGTGACCTAGGGCTTAAAAGAACTATTTTGGAGTAGTTAGAACCAAAAACTAAGGAATTTGGAAAGATCATGCTTAGGGGTTTGTGTAGGGGTGATGAAAACATGTTCATGGATGATGATTGATCTGGTTTGTATGCTTATTGACCATATGCAACAAAATGGCCTATTAAAAACACCCCCTAAAGCGCAAAGTTAGATACGATAGATGACGACTGAAGTGCTTTACCTTTTGACAAGTTCATATCAAGAACAAATGGTAGATATCATCATTCATTACAATACATTTCATCATGATATTTCTTCTGAGGGAGGGATACCCATGCTCAACACATACACTACCATTACATGTACAATGATCAAGAAGTCAATGCATTGATGAAAGAGAGTGGAATCATGATTGGATGACTGTCTTTATGACCATTTCCATCATGCTTTGTGATCTTGCATTAGTCCTGAAAGCACAACCCAGATGGATGGAACTAGACACCATATGAAGGCTAATGTATGAGTCTAACCATGCAAATAAAGGAGATGGAGTTGAAAATGGTAGACACCATATGCTTACCAGCCAATGATGTAAGTCATTACTAGATGCGAGAGAAATCACTGATGATGTTAATGGCTCTCAAGGTACAACAATACAATCCATATGATGTGAATAGATGAGTTGAAGTCGAACACCAAATAAAATCTTTTGTTCGAAGGTCACTGGTGAAATCCTATCACCGAGAGTGATGAAACTTGCCATTGATGTATGCAAGTTACAAAGTACCAAAGGGAATTTATAGGTCAACTTCCTGGATAATGAGTTGATGTCAACATGAAGTGACCCATCGCAGGATGGCCTTGATGTATCCCCCATCAACAACACAAAATAAGTATCAATATTTGAGATAGAATGATGACAGTGTGGAATTGGTTCAAGAACGAAAGAGATATAATGAAGGCTTAGGAGTATCGTAGCAGATATCAACTGAAGGAATTCTATTGAACATATTGGAAAAACTGAATGGAGTTGGCAACGTTGACTAAAAACCGAAAGTGGAGGCTTTGATATGGTATGATGAACCAAAATACAAGAATATTTCGAATTGAAAAAGCATAGAGATGAAGTGTAAGAGTGTCATGTTCAAGAGTGACTCACTTCCATTAATAGGTAAAGTACCTAGTTTCCCAATTTCCTCGACCATTTCTAGTCAGTATCTCTTTATTTTTTAACAAGTTTGAGGAGGATAACATATGCTTCATCTGTAAGGTCATACTTTGGATGAATCCCTCTAAGTATCTTTAATGAACCCTGAGGGAGTGGTTCAATCTCGTCATGTTTGACGAGTCCATCGTTGTTTGATGTTTTTTTTTATGAGTCCAACAAAGGTGAAACTCAACTCCTTTTTCATGTTTAGGAGTTTGAAAAAGAGGTAGAAAAGAAAAATCCAAGGGTTCCTTTTTGTAAATAGTCTCTTGAGTCTGAAAAGGTAGAAAATTATACTCAGGAGAAGCTCTTAGCCATGTTCAACTAAGGTATTCCTTTTTCATAGTTAGTCTATCTTAGTCTGAAAAAGGGTTAAATTTATGTTGAGTAGATGTCTTTTCGTTTACTTTAAAAGAGTTCAAAAAGACAAGTGCTCAACTATCTTTTCATGTTTAGGGAGTATGAAAAGAGCTAAAATAGGACTCTATGGGGTTCCTTTTTCTTACGTTTATAGAGCCCTAAAAGAGATAAAAGTATGCCTTATGATAAAAATGACCTGTTTCGATCCAAACATCATAAAATCCATCAAATAGTTATTGTCCTATTCAGAACATCACCAAAATATTAAAAATAACTGATTCAAGATAATATTAGGTCATGTTTAAGTCAAAGCATTAAAATAATAAAATAATCACAAAAATGACCATAAAATAGGAAAAAAGTAATTCATTTTCACCATTTTACATTTTACCTCTTAGTGAGTGTGTTTTGAGTGATTTTTTCCCCTGATCTTCTGCAGTTGATTTCAACCAATTTGGTAGGTCATTTAAAGTGTCTTCACTTCCAATTAGGAGATCTCATCTTTCTCTTGCTTTCTACGCTTAGGTTTTCTCATTTCATGCAAGTTTTTTCAGTTGTGGGTGGCCTAGGGCTTCAATTTTTTTCCCTACCTCTAGGGCACCCTAGTAGTTTTAAAAGGTGCACTGGGAAGGCATAATTTACACTGTCCAGGGCACTATAGCACATTGTCTACCCTTGGTAGGGTGCACTGGGCACATTTCACAAAGTTGCTTTGCCTCTTTCACTCAAAATTCTCTCAAATTTTTGCATGAAATTCATCTTAATGATCCTTCTTGTCATGTTTAAGGTTTCCATCAGAATAAAATGGCTCTAATATGGTGAGAAAGAGAGAATGAGGTACAAGATATGGATGCAGCTAATGATACTCCCACTATCCAAGCATTAAGGAATTGTGGGCTTCTGAAATTCTTCTAGCTTCCTCGAATGAGGTAACAGATGGAGTTGCCAGAGTATCTTGTTTCATCATGGGTTGTTTAGGCACAGGATTTTAGGCCTGGAGCACATATGCTTACCATATAGGTGGAATACATATATTTCCTAACTAGTTTATCTAAGAGAGGTTCCTCCATATCATTATTTGGTTCGAGGAGGGTTGGATAAATAATCAAGGATTATATCAATGCACACTATATACCTCCATCCCAACCGACCAAGGATGGGAATATCGACATAAAGAATGTGGTACATTTACCTTTGAGGATGATCCTATTCATTATTGCTAGATTGGATGATAGTGTTACCTTGCATTTAACCAATAAGTCTAATATGCAGTATGCTCTAGAGTGTATAGAGGAAATGGTATTCAACTGGAGTGAGGGAGTACTGGAAAATATTAAAGAACAACTTACCAAGGCAAAGAGTGGACAATTGAAGAAATTTGTGTATGTTTCAATTTTGATTTCATTTTTCTTGGAGTGGGTTTCATTGCTTTGTCCATAACATATATCACTCAATCCCATAGATCTGAGAGTCCCACAAATGAAGAGATGGGTGGATCTCATGTCCATACATGTAGGTCTGTCATCTATGAGCTTCACACCAACATTCTTCTGTTGGTTGTGCATGCAACTCATTATGATTGAGGACTATCCATATGAAGGGATGGACTTTCACGGAGACCCAAAGCTTATGCTTCTCGATGGTGAGTGATGGGGTGTCACAGGTAAATAAGAAAATTTTGATCATTTAAGTTTTACAATTCTTTTTTGCATTTTATATGTATTCGAGACTAAATTATCGATTTTTACATACAGACATTGGACCTGTTCGACTTGTGTGTTCTTCCTATCTTCAATGTGTAGGAGATCCACAGTAGATAGTAGTAGGATCACATGTTGTTGCAAGGGTACAAGAGGTACTACAAAATCTCAATTTAACCGAGACTCTTACAGAGGTCGAGCGTTACATGGAGGGGTTGACCCAAGGCATAGTCGAGACTTGGGTCAATCAGATCTTGATGAGACATCAACGTCATACTATTGGTGTGCCTGGTTGTATTAGCTGACTACTGTGAAACATGGCTCATGCATTTTATTGCTATCATGAGCATTATGATTAGTCTACTAGGAGGCTACATATACAACCATATTTTGACTAGATGTATTTTTTTGATATGATAGGTCATGCAGCCATTTGTGTCTCGGGCACAAATTTTTGTAAACAAAACTTTGATATATATACAACTATTTACCTATCGGTTTTTCTTATACATTCTGATATCTCATTCAATGTATGTGATGTGAATTGAATTTAATTTACATATGTCACAAATGTTTTTCTAAAACATGGTTTTCTAATGCATTTGTAAATGTGTTTAGACTCCTAGAAATGTCTTGATATTGGATATAATCAAAATAGATTTCCAGAAGGTAAACCCTTAAGAACATACGAAGCATATTTGGATTTCTATCCGAATAGACATTAGCCACTTGTAGTAATACAAGTTGTGAGTCGAGTCTAATAACTATATGGCAGATACCATGAGAAATACCATTAGAAAATAGCTCGATCACTGAACTATACTCAACGATATTATTTGTAGAGTGACTGATACCCTGGGTCAAACCCTCGCTATTCAGAGCATATATATCCCATGTTAAACTCACTAACTCGTTATTTAGATCATATATATCCCAAGTTGCAGAAGAAATGTTTTGAGTACTATGACTAGCGCTATCAACATAACCAACATATGGTTGAAGGGATACCGACATCTACAAACCAAATATAAATAGGACTAACATAAGCCATAGGAAACTCCAAAGGGAACACACTGCAAACAAACTCAACACACCTATATATAAGACGTACACAGTGAACTATGCAAAATGACTTAAGCATAATATTTTTTAAGTTACAACCCATTTCTAGGATGCACCAATGGAACTCCATCGAAATCAACAAGCTCGTAGGCTCCTTTATGAAGAACGCGTTTAACAATATATGAGCTTCGCCACATTGTCTCGAGCTTCCATGATCCTAATTTATCATACCCTTGATCATATAATAAGATAAGGTCACCTTCCAAGATGAAACGAGGCTTGACACTCTTGTCGTATTACACCTTAATGTGTTTTTTATGGGGCTCATTAGCCATTGTGGCGTCACATTGTGTTTTATCTAAGCGTGTTAGATGTAAGACACACTCTTCTTCTATAGAAGTGGCAGGAAGGCGCTCGATAGAAAGTTTTAGAGACAAAATTTTGAAACTCAATCAGAAGGATTGCTCCTAGACCATATGCCAATTGGAATGGTGCAAACCAATAGCAGTTTGAATAGAAGTTTGATATTCTCACAAGGTTGCATAAAGTATCAGATGCCAATTTGATTTATGAACCCCTATCATAAATTGAAGCATTATTTTCAAAACTTTATTTATGGCCTCAACTTGCCCATTCACTTGAGGGTAATAGGGAGTTGAAATCTCATGGGAGAGGCCCAACTTGGCAGTCAATTTAGGCATCATGTGGTTACGAAAATGTTTCCCATGGTCTGTAACTACGAACTATTGTACACCAAACCTCACAATAACACGATTGAAGAATAAGAGAGAAGTTGTTTCTATCAATATTATTATATGTAGGTATCGCCTCAGCGCACTTGGTAAAATATTTACCGCTAGAATGATGTAGCCATGCCCTCTGGCCGAGTGAGGGTTACATGCCATGAAATCAATGCCCCATTTCAAGAAAGGTCCAACAACAATAACAGGGGTGAAAAGTAGTAGGTCAAGCAAAGGTTTTATGATCATATATCTAGCAAGCATGACACTTTTGGACCGTGAGAATGTAGTCAGAAAACATAATAGGCCAAAAGTAGCCAGCACGCAAACTATTCTGTTCGGTGGCATAACCAGACATATGTCCACCACATGCCCTAGCATGGAATTCATTCATGAATTTCTCGACCTCCTCATGAGTGAAGCACCTATGAAAAATCGTATCATTACCATGACGATAAAGGGCATCACTAATTATAATATAATTTTTAGCTTGATATTAGATACATCACTGGTTAGAGTGAGAGGTATTAGACCAAAAAATATTGGGTTTGGATATATATGATAATGTCTCCATACCACGGGTCAAATGTCGCAATTAGGAACAACAACTTGTTTGGAAAAGAATTGTCAGATATTGTTTTAGCATCGATAGTGGGAAGGTCGCAAATCATCTCAGCAAAGACTATGCATTTCTTCAACTTGGATTTGATAAACTCCAAATCAAACTCCTAGAGGATGAAAATCTATTTGGAGTACCTTCCCCCATCAATTGGCATGACAAGATGTATGTCATTAGGTTGCAGTTGAAAATGACCATAGTCTTGCGAAGCAGGATATAGTGGTGAAACCTTTCGAAAACCTAGAAAACCACCAAAGCTAACTTTTTGACGTGGGTATGTTTGACCTTGGTATCATTCAAGTTCTGACTCAAATAATAAATAGGATGTTTGGTCCCTACATCGTCCTCTTGGACCCGTACCATAGCGATGGTAGTAGCTACAGTGACAAGATACAAGAAGTAATCGTGTTGGTAAACTAGGGAATACAACAATGATGCCCAAATTAGAACTTATTTGAAGGCATCAAATGCCTTTTAGTTTGTGTTCTCCCAATGGAATCTAATCCCTTTCTTTAAAAGGCGAGTAAATCGTTTAGTCAATTCAACGTAATTTGGAATGAATCTTCATAGAAATTTAACCTTTCCTTGGAGTTGTTGAAGTTGAAGAAGGGAAGAAGGAGAAAGAAGATCTAAGATCACATGGACTTTCAATGGGTCAATACGAATTCCATGTTTAGATACCATGAAACCAAGAATTTGATTGGATCTAACACAAAACACACACTTATATGGATTAAGCCTAATTTTATAGTGCCAAAAAAGTAAAAAAATATACCTAAGATGCATTGGATGATCAACATGATGCTCCAAGTGAGCAGGTAAATCATCCAAATATGATTGTACAATGTGTTTGATGTCATGCAAGGCATAATTCATTGCCCTCTGAAATGTGCCCCCAACATTCTTCAATCTAAAAGGGAGTTTTGAATATGGAAGTGTGCGCCATGGAAATATAAATATTGTTTTATGTTGGTCCGATGGGAGAATTTTGATCTGATTGTAGCCAAAAAAGGCATCCATAAACAAAAATATTTCACAACCAGCACAATCGTCAACAATTTGGTCAATGAATGGGATGGGATAATTTCCTTTAGGACAAGCATGATTAATGTCCCAGTAATCGACACACAGATGAAGTGTTCCCTGTTTCTTCATGATAAGAACAATGTTGGACACTCAATCAGTTAGACATACTGGGTAGACGAAACCAACACGTAGAAGTTTTTCAACTTTGGCATTGATAGCAGTAGCCTTTTTTGGATGGACTGAACAGAGGCACTGCCGAACTAGCTTAGCATCAGGACATGTCTTGATTTCATGTACAATGATGTTTAGATCAATCCATGGCATCTATTCATAAGACTAGGAAAAAAAGTATCTAAATTCTCTGAAAAGGGATTTATAAGTCTTGATCTCATCAAGAGAGTAAGATGCATCGATATGTAAGTTTTCGAAAATGTCTGGTTTGATCAAAATATCAAGTGGAATAACCTCTTCAATATTCAATAAGTTCTTCTTAGAATCGATACCATGGAAGGATATTGAATTCATAGACATCTCAGTGACATTAGGTCAGTAGAGTTCATTAAGAGCATCCTCGAAGGAATTTGGAAAATAAGAATGATGATGATGATCATCCCACGACACATTATCCAACATCATGATTTCCATGATGTTCTCATCAATATAGAATATATGAGAAGGGGTCATAGGATGTGCCATAATATAAGGAATGATAAACCAAATTGATTGAAGAGGAGAGGGTAGAATGCATCACACGGGCTAAATAAATGGCTTCAATATCAAGCTCAATGGGACTAAGCAGCATGCGGTCACCAAAAATGTTAATATTATATGCATATGGAACAAGCCAAATATTAGATGGACTAGTACAAGAAGATATCATGTTGCAATGGGAAACCCGATTAGAATTGTCGGGAGAACGGGGAGGCAGAGAAAAGGTTCCCATGACGGAAGAATCCTTACGAAATCCCACCCCGACATGCTAATATGGGTGTGGGGTTTCTCCAAGAGGGGCACATATAGTAACTTTAGAATTGGTAGTGAAGAAAGTGATTTTATCAATGGCTACTATGCTGCCCTTATGAAGGAATGCAATCATCCTGAAATATGTCAAAAAAATAGAAACAAGCATAGCATAAACCCATGTATGATCCAGTAGAGTATTATAATCTAACGGTCCATCAATAACTTCAACTTCTACTGATACCATCTTACCACTTAATTCTACTTGTAACGAGTTCAGAATTCCACAATATTTGAAGCCTCTTCCATCAAAAGCCTTTAGAGTGGTAGGTGATTGATTTAATTGGGGAGAACCAACATCCTTCCAGCAAGAAAGTGACATGATATAGGCTGAATCTCCTTCGTCCACAATGGAACGGTGAATATTCTTACATTGAATGAAAACCTGAATCATAAACGATAATTGATCCAGAAGTTGAGGCATAAGATTCTCATGGTTAAAAACTACGAGGTTGGAATATGATATGGTTTTCCAGTGAGATATTTCATCATCCTAGCATTAGGAAGGCTAGCTTGTGTCTGTGCCATACCATATACATGGTGAATTATCTTGATTTGAAGGATATACTATGCAATCAGTGAAGATTATAAGAGACCTGGAAGAGGTTGGGTAAGTGGGGTTTGCAAGGCCCTAGATATAGGTGGAGAGGTTGAGTTAAATGTGCAACCTATAAAGGTTAAATTACATGAACTTGAGTTTGAATAGGTTGAGATATAGGTTGACCTGTAGGATTTGAGATGAATATTGAATAGGTTGGGTAGTTTGAACTTGATTCACAAGCAGGCTAGGTTGTATGGACAGAGTAAGTTGCTAAGAATTAAGAATCATTCCTGTATTTGGAGGAATCATATGAGGCTGAGCACTAAGTTGTGATATTCTATGAGGATATGGAAATGTTCCTCCAACAGGTTTTCCCCCTACCGATAGTGGAGGGGAATATAGAGGCAACTGCCCCCAGGAGGAGGGTGCCTAACATAAGATGAATTGAGCTATTGTAAATGTCCATATCCACTAACATATCAACCAGATTTATTCTCAACTCTTGTTTGAGATGGAGGAGAAAGAGAAGACTACGTAAAACTCATCAAATAATTGGCATAAGGTATTCCAAAAAATATGACATGGGAGAGTTCCATGGGTTGGATGATGCACCAAAAAAGGTACCAGAAAATGATTAGTAACTAGGCGGGATGGATGGGCCACCATATTAAAGTGTCTCTGGCGATGTTGCAAACAAGGATGAATTTGCAACATGGGTTGTCTCGGTCATAGTAGTAGATACCAGATGAGAAACCATAGTATATTCAATCATGTTTAACTATCTCAAGGAAGATGGTTGCAGGAAACTCAAGGGTGAGTTAAAAAGAAAAGAAGAAGACAAAGGAGGTTTTGATGGAGTATGAGGAGAAGGAAAAGGATGGGCCCGATAAAGATGAGTTCCTCTCAAATGAATAGGAGAGGAGGGTCAATGCAACTCCCGAGGAATCTCTTCAATACTCACAAGACCAAGTGGAAGGTGTTCACTGTCGGTTCCAAAATATATGGTCTTCGGTTGGGTCCGAGATAGAGGAAGAGAAGAAGAAGGTCCTAAAGTAATAGATTTAGGTAAATGAGGTTCCTCAGGTTTCATAACCTCAAGTTGTACCATCTTTGATTCAATATAGTTAAGTTCAATAAACTCAGGTAATAAAGTCTCAAGTGCTTCTGTTTTGGCTATGTCATACTCTCCAACAAATGAAGAAGTAATATTTAGCTCAGTACTCATACGAAAATATGATTCTAGAGGATCTATTTAAGGTGGAGGACCAGAAGTAGTATCTACCAAAGAACTAGATTTGGTAGTCTATGTCTTTTTGTTCATCTGACGATATCCAAGAGTTTCCTCAGGTGGATGAGGATACAATATTTGCATCCTACGTGACCGACGATTTTGAGGAGGTTGTTCTTCCACGTTAGTTTAGTAAATTTAAAAAATTAACAACAAAAAATAAATAAAACATGTTAATCTAAACAAAAGGGTTTTCCAAGCAACTATGAACTGCAATATACTACCTTGGAGAACCAAGGATTTACGTACGGGAAGGTAATCTCCCTGAATGTTGTGTTCAGGTGTCACATTATACAAGGAGACTGACTTAGTTTCCTAAGGTGCAACTAACAACCTAAGGTGGAATTCCAAAATATACTCAACAATATGGGGAAGTGCAGTCTGTGGTAGTGATATCTAATGCATAACCGTATGATGAGATCATTCCCATATACTTTCCATGCATGGAGTGCCATCCAATATACCTAAAGGTACGTGGGGAATGGTTTGATACACTTATGTACAGGGAATGGTGTATTACTCTCAGAAGGAAATGCTAGCAAAAATGGCAGCTTCTATATTTAAAGATGCCAGAACATGTCTCTAGCCTAGAACTCTAAATTCTTTTCGTTAATGTTTCAAATGCTCAATAATATTTATTTAATAAATTTTAAAGTTTTTCTTGAATTATGTTTCAGTTTTCAAGGCTCACTGTGAATTTCACCTAAATAGCCTAAAGGTGCAATCTAGCATAACAAAATGAAATTTTATTTTCAATGAAAATACATGTACAAGGGGGAAGAGAACAAAGAGTAATGTAGCATAAGGATGCAACAAACAAAATTGTTAAGTCAATTCCCTTAATGCAACTATTCCAATCTCCAATTTCCCACAAAAAACCCTAAATGCAATGCAAAATGCATGTTATTTTTCTTTTTGATTCACTTTATTTTCAAATGAGATGAAAACTAATATTATTTCTAAATCACTGACAAAAGAAACTATACAAAATGATGTCTGTAATATAAATTCTCTCAATCAATCAATGATAAAGAAAAAGTTTTCAAATGACCTAATTGACAAGAACAAAGAAAAATCCAAACAAATTCTTATCAAAGGACACAAAACAAAAAACAAACGAAATGGAGGCTTTTTATAGACCAAAACACACTCAGAGATAGAAGGAAGACTAGCTAGAACAAACTAGATTAGAGAGAAAGAAATAAAATGACAAATTTTTGCATGTAACAAGGATCAACATAGGTGTTGAAAGGGCACCAGTGCTTTGCAGTGCAGGTGCAGTGAAGGTTAGGTTGTGATGAAACACTCTGTCTCCAAACCAAGAGAAGCACTGAAGAATATTTGATGATATTACGACACAAAAAATCAAATCAAGATCAGATAAAGGTATTCCTAGGGTTAATCAAGTTCTAAGTGAGGCAATGAAGGTCGGTTCAAGAGTTGAAACAATTGCTAAGGTTAAGCAAACCACTAAGGGAAAGAAATGATCCCAAGAGAGTCACCAATTTGTTATGCGGGATTTATGATTACAAACAAAAGTATCTCCCCTAGACCTAGTGGACTGGTCTAGAACAACAAAAAGAAAAGAATATAGAGTTTTTCCTTAGATAAAGATGGAAATAGGCGTACTTGGAATCCGTCACAACTTCACTTTCCTTCCGGCTTGTAAGCTCCAACCCTAGGTTCGGTTGTTGTAAGTAGAACCTACACATACAACCAAAATGAGCCAGGGATCTACAACATATATGTAGCATAATTCAATTACTCTATTCAATGAATAAACAAGGCATTGAAATATATGAATGTAAACATAACATAACACATATAGGAAAATCATATACTCTTTGTACTAATAGAAATAGGAGACAGCTTACAACCAAAGATAGTGTTGATCTTGTAGACATCTCCCCAATTTGACATGTCCATCATTGTCACAAATCACACCTCAATGTCACACTAAGGTGTGAAGATGATGACTCTCTTAGATTCAAGGCAGCAACATGAGGGCACGCTCAATCTCCAAAATTCATCCATGATGTTATGGATAGTAGTAAATATATAGGAGAGTGTAGTAGTTTAGGAATTGTTATCCATTTACCAATATAGGCTTGAGATCCACTTAAGATGGGAGGATGAGCTCAAGGGATAAGAGGTGAAATATCCAAGGAAATTATGGATTATATCCTTGCTAATATTGAGAAACATTAGGTGCATATGGTGTATAGGTTGGATATTGTGGCCGACATTGAGGGTATGATGGTGTCAAGAATTGGGGTTGATAGGGATTTCCATAAGTATTTCCCCTCCAAGTTTGATTCCATAGTGTATTGTGAGGTCGTTGAGCTTCCCATGGAGCGAAAGTTGTTTGAGGATTCCATTATCTAAATTGGGAATAGGGTTTCACATTAGGATCTTGAAATAATTTTGGATTTAGTCCTCTCCATCGTTGTTTTTTAGGAAGATAAGAAGATTCATTTGTTTCAACACCTCCCTTATAAATAGCCTGCAAAATAGGTAAGTAGGGGCATTCCTCTATTATATGTTTGTTGGTACAAATACCATAGACTCCTACTAGATTTACATGACACTCTCTTTCAATATGCTTGTTTCTGCACTTGGGATAGAATATGTATAAAGAAACCTTTTCTTCCTCTTGCTTTTTCTTAATCTTAAGAGTGTCTAGTTGATCACTAATGGTGTTCAATATATCCATTTGAAGTTCTCTAAAAGTTTTTCCAATTGTGTTTCAAATCACACCTCCCTTAACAAGTTTAGCGATTTTCGTTACGAGATCCCTTATAGAGTCCCAAATCCTTTTGCTAACCTTATCTTGACTCCTAGAATAAGTCCTTCAAAGTTCAACTATCTCAGCAAAAGTTTTCTTGTAGATGTCTCCTGAGCTTAAGAGGTTTAATGTTTCTATGCAATCCTCCCTTAACCCCTTTAACAAGACATTCTTAATAGTTCGCTCATCCAAATTACCTATTCGAGACTTATGAAAGTTATAAAGGAATCCCTCAAGATACTATTCTAGACTTTCATCTTCCATTTGTTGCATCCTAAAAATTTCATTGATGTCTATGCTTTTACAATAATCTTGGTACTTTTTAAGAAAAGGAGATTTCATTTCATCCCACGGAAAGATGGTATTTTCCCAAAGCTCATGAAATACCTAAGGGATGAATCTTTTAAAGTGTAAGGGAATAGTATGAGTTTATGAGGATAATCATGATAATTGTAACTCCTACAAATAATGTCAAGCTAAAACAAAAAAGAATCAGGTTCCTCTGAAGACATACCATGAAAAAGTGGAAGAGATTCCAAAGGTATGTTCTTCATAGTAATATTCCTTGAGACATCCAAGATGGGGAACTTGAATGTGGTCTATGTTTCCTCTTCATGTTCACTTTCATCAAATCTACCTCAAGGTCCTTCTCTTCCACCACCATTGCCATTAATTCTGTCATTGTTCCTATTCTCTTTTCCTTCCCTGCCAACCATTCCTCAAAAGTATTTGGAAGCAATAGAATCTAGTGTAGTGTCCTAGATGGAAGAAGATTCAACTGAGTTCTGTCTTATATGCACAGGTCCTAAATTTCTCTGAGGTGCTCCCATTGTGGACTCTACTCTTAAAATCCCCACCTCCTGTAGTATTGGTACTTGTTTTGTATCCACAATTGCTCACAATATAGGTTGTTCATGTTGTGATATACCTCCAAAATTTGCAATTTATTCTGTATATGATGCCTCCCTTTTTGAAGCTACTGCTACAGCTAAAGTTTCTACGTTATTTGCATAACAATTAGAAGGGTTAATTGGTGGTGGGGGGGGGGGGGGGGTGGGGGTGTGTGTGTTGATGGTGCTGGACCCACCAACATTTAGGGAATCTCCATGATATGAATTCCCAACTAGACCTCACACCATTTGGAGTATGGGTTCCAACAGTGTGTGGTAGTGTAATGCCTTGAATGCGGTAGTGCGTAGAGGAAAGTATGATGAATTTGGGTGAGAACAAGTGTGTGACCTTGTGGAGAGTCAAGTGTGATGCATGAAGGTTCTAACACATGGTGGGGAAAAGGAATTGCACCCTTTAGAAGCATGTAATAGTATGCAACTTGAAAGGAACACACTAGAGGAATGACATCACAAGATAAAATGAAAAATAGTCCACAAGTTAAAGTGGTGAGTTAATCCAACAACACGCATTCAACTAGATTTGTACAAATGCATAAAAATTAGTTCATAAGCATATGCGTAAGTTAAATAAAATAAATTTCCAATGAAACAAGAATAATCCTACTACATTTACAACATATGCATGAAAGCTCGTTGGCTCTAATTTTATTATTATAAGTGAACGTTTCATCCATACATACACCATTGAAGACCAATAGACCCAATAGTGGAACATTACAGTCAAGAACACCTACTCCTCCAAAGAAGTATACTCGCTCTATGCTATGGAGAAGCCAACGCTCTTCATAATACTCCCAAACCTTCTCTAAGCCTAAGCCTAGCCAACCGCTTGGCTCCCAAAGGCCGGTTCTATGAGTTATGAGGTTCTATTTATAACAAAGGGTTGGGTGACCCTTGACATTCCCCTTTGCGACTATTTGAATTCCCTCAAGACTCTTCAACTTCCTCACTAAATGACACATTACATTACATGATGACTTTTCATATTCCAATATTGACACTTGGAATTTCACTTACAATTGACAAATAATATAACATTTTCCACATGTACCCATATAAGACAAAATAGGTTAGAAACAACTTAACAATAAACAATACTATGATTCTTGAGTTTGGGGAAAGTCTAGCTCATCAACATCCACTTGATTCTTCTCAATCACATACAGTTCCAAGCTTGGTATTGTGTGATGGTGTCCCCAAACTATTTCATAGCGTCTTTCTGGAAGTAGACTCTTGTCTCCATGGCATTTGGGTATATGGTCTTGGAACATGTATTCAACTCATTATAAAGCATGAGAAGCATGGTGTTTACCTTGACATGACCACCGATGTACTTCTACATGTTGTGTGCGTTCATCTCCAAGTCTTCCCTAGTGGCCTCTCATCTTAGCTGCTCCAAGTACTCATCGATATCTAGTCAGACTTGGTTGTTGGGTTTAGCATCGATGAGTGAACCAATAGATGGGATTTAAATGCTTTGTCAGCATGACACCCAAAATATTGTACAATTGCACATATGAGGCCTATATGATGCTGATGAATGAGGCAAGCCACTCGTAGTTCTGGATCAACATTTAGACCTTCGCTTTCTCCATATTTATCTATGGCTTCATCTTATTTTCTAAGTCAAGTGGGGCCCCTTTGTACTACATTTTCCAATCTTATACATGGGCGATGGAAGCATGTATGTTCCTAATATTTTGAACAAACTCATTGCTTCTCTACTATAGGCCATGCACATAGAAAATGTATTTATGCACAATGAAAAATATGTCATAGAGATGCCGCATGGTATAACCAAGTGTTAATAATTCATCCAATATTTTTTTCTTCATTTCCCCCAATACGAAAATTGCATTCTATCCTGATGCTCAAAGTTTTTCTACCTCTTTCTTGGAAACTTGCAAGTTCTTTGCCAGTTTCTCATTCTCAGCCATCAGATACTGAACATTTTAGCTTCTTGCTCCTACATAGGCCAAGATGGCTTGGGAAATGGAAGTTGGATGCTTCTTGGTGTCCAACACTATCACCCTTTCCTTGATGAATGTAGGTGATGCGTGATCATCCAGAAAATTCTTCCTCCACGCTTTTATAATATTCTTCCACAACTCATCAAATGATATATTGTACACATCCATGAATGGATCATCATCAAGGAGAACAACATCTCCTTGCTCGCTCAGGACTGGTTCTGACACAAGAGGTGGTGGAGACTGAGGGATGACCTGTGGTGCTCTCGGCATCAGGTCAATGTCTTCATTCTGTGGCTCTTGTTCCAACTCCATGTCTGTCACTTCAATCAATTGCTTAATTTTCTAAGCAAGCTCCAAATACTGCATTTGTTCACCCTCTTACTCAACTACTGGTTGTTCCATCTCATCAACCTGTATTGATGGTTTTGCTCTGTCATTGCCTCCTGCCTTTGTTCTTCTTCCTACTTCTACTTCTCTTCTCTTTCTCTCCTCCTCAACTCATGTTATTCCTTCAATTTCTTCTTCATCGCCCATAACTTCAGTTATGCTTCCTGCAACCTCCACTTTTCTCTCTTCCTTCGCTTTTCTCTGTTCATTTGTTTCTCTCTTTTTTCTTCCATTACCAAAGATGCCTTCTCCAAGATAGGATCTACCTTCATCACGCAACTTTGCTCTCCTTTTGGGTTCTTGGAAGCCTTCCTCTTTCCCTTGTCCTACACAGGATTGTTGCCTTCTACTACTACTGTTGTTGCTTCCAGACTTACTGTTGTCTGCATAAAAGCTTTCAAGATTTTTCTATATCGATCAACTCCTTGAGTCAGAGGAATTGTAGAAGTACCTCCAAAGGTCCTCCTTTGGCCAATGACATGTCCCATGGATCCAAAAAAATTAAACTCACATACATTGTTCCTTGCAAATATCGTGGGGATCATACGGATTAAAATCCTTGGTGTTGAACTCGAATTTCACTATGTCCTTACCCTTGGCATCTGCGTATTTCAAGCTCTTAATCTCATATAATATGATCCACAAAGAAAGAGAGGGCCATGGTGCTTTCTTCTTCCTATGTAGTCTTGCTAACAACCCTGTAGCGATGTCGTATGAAAATTCTTGTATGATCAGTTTGTTAGTGTCATACCTTAGTAGAAAATGTGGAGGCTTCTCTCTGCCAAACACTCTGAAGAAGGTGCCACCTGATGAGGCATACCAATTTTCAATGTTCATTATCGCCTCCATTGCTTCTTAGAACATGCAAGGTGGATCTTGCTCTTAGATAGTCTTGTACAATGGGATGATAAATTGGTCAGTTAGCCTTGCCATCACTCCTTGATAGTTGCAGTCAAAAAGTAACTTACAATAGATGTTAATGGAAATATCTTTTTGTGTCCATGTCCAGCTCATTCAACATAATTTTTATTGGGAACAGAGTTCATCTAGTAAGTATGTAGACATGTAAAACCTTTCTTACTCATTATTGGGCGGATTCCAAGCGTTATCCAAATGGGACTTCAATTGATGAGCCAACATATTTGACCTATTGAATGGCCTCCCATCATTCACCAAATGGTCCAGTAAGACCACCCACCCTTCAGGAAAGTTTTATGTGTTCTCTTGACCATATAATTTGTAGGCAAAGATGATCCAGAACTGATAAGCCTTCCTAAGGGACTTCGTCTTGTAAACATGGGAGGGTGTTTGTCTAAAATTCGATGACTCTTTCACCTAACGCTTGATAATGTGTCTTGTGTTCACATATCTATGGGTGGCATAGAAGAGTGAGTCCATGCACTTCATCGGTTCGAGAAAGTGATACATCTGCTGAAATTTCTCTGCCCTAAAGGTGGCAAGCTCTCTCCCGCTGGCACTGCTCAATGTCATAGTCTGTTCATTTGTATGTGAGACGATCTAGCTGATGATGTCCACACATGGGAAGGTAGGATACGTGCATGTAACCTTGTATAACCTTGATTTTTGCATGCTAGGGTAAACCTGCTAGTCCTCTAAGTCTGCCTTAAAGTTCTTTCTGTTGGTATGGGGTCCCCTGGTTCAGTTTTGGTTTAGTTAACCCAAATTTTGTATACAATTTTGTAAAAGATGTAAAGTCTCCACGATATGTGGAAGCAGAGCACGTAGATGAATAAGAGTGAAAGGGTCTTAACCCCTTGTTTTGGGTAAAGTTTTGAGTTAGTTTTGAGATTCACCCATGGTCGGCATTGCATTGAAAGTTCTATAAATACTTGGGTCTTAGTGAGTCTTAGAATTAAGTTTTAGACAAGTTTGGAGATAAAATTGGGTATAGAAAAGAGGTTTTGTTGTCTTGAGTGAGAGATAAGGCATGAAATCTCTGCTTCCTATGCTTAGGTGGAGAAGGGAAGGCTCATACAACTGAGTGCGCAGGAGGCCTGGGTAGAGTCCTTAGCTGAGTGCATGGACCCCTGCAGCTGTGTGCACAGGGTAGAGAGTTTGTAATCAGTGAATTGAAGATCAATAAAGAAGACTTTTTGCAGAATTAATATGTATTTTCACTACATCTGTTTATGTTATATGTTTCCAGTTAATGACATGATTTATGGAATAATTATTGAATGCTACGCAACTTTACTGAATATGTCTTAATAATGTATGAAATCAATGCTTAGCCATTTCCATGAAGCTACACACTATTTCTCTTTATGTTATCTGACGAATTAAGTATATCTATGGAAAATCTGATTTAAGGTTACTTGATGATGTGTGAAAGTAGATAAATCAACTGTTTTAGGTCCGTAATTGTTGATTGCAGGCCTTCATGAAGGTCTGGAAACCAGTTGACCTAGTTGCAGGTAAGTATTCCTAGGAGATTATTGTTCTGTGTGGAAGTAGATCTAAGGCACTAAAAGATATCACATTCGTCTCTGGATGCGGAAACTTGGATCTTGCATCCCCTAATACTACTTCGGGTGAGACTGCAGCCTGCGCTACGCGGGTTGTTGCTGAAGGGGCCAATAGTGTAGGGTCTTGTTGGTTGGCACAACTAACTCTGAACCTAGGTCAGGACCCCCTAAGACAAAACTCTGCAAAAGTGTCTTTGATCTCCTACCATGTCAACATTGTTCCTTTCTCAATGAATAATTGAGTATCTACGTATACTGGTAAATCCATTGATATCTACTTAACTTATTCCCTAATACTGCTCTCGATTGTTTCCTTTTATGCATCTCTCTTGGATGCCATGTTAACTGTAACTGCTAGAGAGATTCTCAACAACTATTGTACCTATTAGATAGAGACGACACTTATGAAAATAAAATGTCAGCTAAAATAAAAATAAAAAACTTCAAGACAAGATCAAGTAGCAAGTGAGGCTCATGATCGAAAGGATTACATACTTTTAACTAACATAGGTGATTGACTAACTATGGGAACTATGCATTGTGTATTCCCAACAGTTGGTGTGGGAGCTTGATGAATGGAACTATGGAATGAGCAGTTCAGTTTGGGCGAAGGCTTGGGAGAGACTACGCATTACATAGTATCAGTGCTCAAGCTGGGAGACTAACTCCTGGAAATGCATAGTGCATATTTAGAGCCAGCCTATGCTAGGCTCTGTGTAATTCTAGAAGCCAAGCAAGAGGCTTGAGTCTCCATATTACGCATCACTAGATGCGCACAGTGAGATCTAGGCAAGGGGACCGAGATATGCCCAAGGGGAGTGTGAAAAACAAGCATATTTGAAAGATTGTGTGATGTT
Source organism: Pinus tabuliformis (assembly GCA_031772625.1). NCBI lineage: Eukaryota > Viridiplantae > Streptophyta > Pinopsida > Pinales > Pinaceae > Pinus > Pinus tabuliformis. Next base: position 601,464,130 of record CM062813.1, on the reverse strand, counting down.
GAGTATAGATTTTACTAAGTGTTGATGCATGCATGTGAAACAAGTGTAGCAATTGATTAAACTAAAGGAGAATGAAGATGTGAAGAGATTCGCCACAACGACGACCATTGGTGGAAAAATAGGAAAACACATGTGACACTTGGGAAAGTAATTCTATAACTTGAAAAAACACTTCTACAAGCTAAAAACAAGTTAAAACATCAACAATCATGCAAAGAAACAAGTGAAACAACACTCTCGTAAGCTAAACAACAAAAAACGACAAAAAAGAAGTAAAATACGAGAAAAGAAAAACTCAGTTGGAAAAGTGATGAAAATTGCATCGAAGGCTCCTTGGTCTCCTTGGGAATGCTAGAGCTCCAAGATCTATTGTGAAAATGAGCTCTAGCAACATTGAATAAATAGATTTGGTCAAGTTAGGGTTTATGATGTGCATGCCTAAAATCAAGGAAAAAGTGACACTTGGTGACAATTTCTAAAAATAATGCAAGTGCCTCCTTTGCGTTACTAAAAATAGATTCCTATTTTTCGGGATGATTTTTTCTTTTTTCTTTTTTGCTTTTTTGGGAAAAACTACCATGCATTATCGAAAAGATTGCGCAGTTCATGGAAGGACTAGGCAACTCTCTAGCTCACGCACTATGAATTTTCTTAGCACAATGGGGTCTGCGCAATTTATGGGCTAAGCACTAGGCTTCCCCTCTATGATTGCACATTTCCAAAGCTCAAGGCTCACTGGCATTCAAGACTCTACCATTCCCAACAACAAGGCTAGTTGCCCTTAGGAATTGTGTAGTTCTCTGAGGCAAGCCCATAAATTTTAAGGGACCAAGTCAGGAGATCAACTTGTGGGTTGGAAAATGAACTAAGTGAGAAAACACAAGCCAAGATGAAAATAATAACCCTCATTCGAAGCGCAAGTACCTGTATTAGTGAAAGATGAGCTGCTACAGTTTAAAAGGAAGGCTCCAAAATCAAAGCAGAAGAAAAAATTTGGAGGGTAGTTGTAGCCTCTACAACAAGGGGTCTTTGTAGGATGAAACAAATCTGAAGGAAAATTCTCACCCTAAATAAATCTACCTTTACTATCTCTAGGCCTACCTTTTTCTTTGCGCATAAAAAAGAAAGAAACTAAGAAATTGATCAAAGACAAATAGATTTCAAAGCGACCCAAACCAAAACAAATGCGTGGCTCTTCACTCACATCTTAATTTCTTTATCCGCCCTCTAGTTTTCCTTTAATCCCACTAATGAAAACATTAATCTATTAAAACCCACTCCACCAAAAATAAAAGTTACCTAGACCGTTTGCAACTCCCTGGAAACGATGCAAAAATGTTAGGTATTTTTATTTGTTGAATTAATTTCCTCTCTTTATAGTATCAACCAGAGATAGTAAGCTTTTATTTACGATAAAATATTATCTAGGTACACTTCTATGAACCTAATAAAATTGAGAAATATTTGATTATGGATTCACAACTCATGAAAAACTGAAACTTCGACTTCAAGATTCAAGGTATGGCGCTCGATAACATTTCATTACTAGATGAAATAGACTGCCAACTCAATTATGTAATTCTAATATTAAATATTAAAATAACTTAACTGAGAAACAAACAAATGAAATATTATATGATAAGTATTCAAAGAACCTGATTTTGATGAATAGTTCTAATTAGAAATCCTATGGTACCATTTATGAAAAAGGAATCTATAGTTAACTCTTTGTTCAACAATCTGATTAAGACTTCAATTCGTAATAAGCTCAACACTCAAATCATAAACTTAAATAAATATAATCAACCATTAAATACTGAAACAATATTCTTAAACACTAAGAAGGAAGAGATAACAATCATAAGAAAAGGATGTAATTACTCTATGCCTTAACATGCAATTCTATTCTAACTAAAAATGGTTACAAACTTGACAAAGATCAATGGTGGGCCCTTGCCATGACCTAAGGAAAGTTAAATTATTACAATAAAATTAACTATTCAATAACACACCAACATTAAGGAATAGATGCCAGAAATATTATATTAAAAGTCTTCAATAATACATATACATCATAGTTCCAAACTGTAAATAAAATGAAGTCTTGAAATGTTCCAGTATTGTCACTATTCTCTTGTTTTGTTCTCTCTTTTCTCTCTTGCTAACCTTGGTAGTACTGCTAATCATTCTTTTTAAGGAGATCATAGCCTAAATATAACTCTAACTGAATAAACAAGAAAACAACACAAGATATGATCTGAACTCAACTAAGACAAATCATATCTCGAAGATCACTAATCCAGTCTAACATATCCATAGAGATTTGTCGTAGTACTATTATTGGGAGAGAACGTTATAGATATTGTCAAAAGAAGTATGAGAGGATAACATTGCTGCTTGGAAAAAATTGTCCAGTTTTTTGGTACCAAATTTTTGGAAGGTGATACTGAATCAGGTGCAGAACTAAGTACTAAACAACCGTCATGTGAAAAAAAAGTTTAAATGTTGATCTTCCAATTCCGTTGACTTCTTATCCTCATGCTTAGGAATCCTAGTAAAGTTACAACCAAGTTTAGCAATAGAATATAAATTCACTTAACATCTATCTAGATCAATCAAAGAGATATGAAAATAGGCCTAATTTGTGACTTTACCTCCACTCATTGACTTGGACCATTTGACAAGGATAAGGGAAACTTTTAAGGTGTCAAAAGGGTCAAAATGGAGTAGGGTATCACAAAAGATAACAAAATAAGGTGTCAAAAAGAGACAAAAATAGGCCCCAACAAATGGTGTTCCTCTAAGGTGGTGGGTTCTATAACAACCATTTTTTTCACCGCTAATGTAAGTATTATTACATGAATTGATCATATAAATTGATGTAATTTATAAATTATGACTATATTGAGAGTGGACACGTATTTAGAGTTTGTGGATATTGGATGTGGAGCCTGATTATCTTCTTGATTCAGAGGTCTTGTTTTAGTCGTGTTTGGATCTCAGTTCCTGACAAGGGGGTGTGGGGGGGGGCTTTCTCACCCACTATTACTGCAGGGGGGTCCAGGTGGGGTAGAAACATTCTTTTGATCCCGCACAATAGAGGTTTGGGGGTAGTGCCCTCGAAAGCATATGTTTTGAAAAAATTACCTTTTAAAATATTGTGTTTTCGTAGTCAATATGGATCATTCATTTAGTGGAAGATCCAATAGTATAAGTTATGTCAATTTAGTTTTTTTTTGTTTAATAAGAAAACCCTCAATTTATATGAGGGAGCTTTTTTATGACTCTGTATTATTATATGAGAAAAAGAGAGGAGATTGTGTGAAAGAAAAGAGGAAGTTACAACATATGTGTTGTAGGTTGTCTCCCTTCGGTTTGCTAGATAATATGAAAGGAAGGATTGGTTGTTTCTCCGTGGATGTAGCCCATATCGGGCAAACAACTTATATATGTGTCCCTCTTGTTTTATGTTTTTTTGTGTTTCCAATATTTTCATTTCATTTCTCTGTACTTTAATTTCTAACAATAGAGGTGAAAATGCTTTGGAATGGCTTGGAGAAATAACCAAATTTTGAATGTCACATTTAATCTCCACCAATATTGCTACTACATTAAAAATAAGTTGTACAATCATTAAAAATGGCATATGGGCACCTAAGGAAATGACAAGCTAGTCCTATGGGATGTGTTGGCCCCGGTCAACAGATAATAGAACAAACAAGAAAAAATGGAATTATTTATTATTAGAGAAGAGATGAAAAGTGGTAAGGGAAAGAACATGCATGCTCACTAGTGCATGAGAAGACTTGAGCAGGGTAGCTGCATTACAATAAGAGATATTGCGCATTAGAATAACATGGAAAGAATTGGAATAAGGTCATCATAAGCTTAGGTTTTGGAGGTAGCTGAGGGATATTAAGGAAAGGTGAAGCTGTGATGTTGAGAAGGTAGAGCGATAGTGGAATCTGGACTTTTGATTAGTAGGTGGAGACACTAGGTACTCTGGGAATTCTCTTGCTGTTTACATAGGTGGAGAATGTAAAGATGTAATCTGGATTCCTATGAAAGCTATCAGGTGGAAGCATGGTGTGCTCTATATTTGTACCATATTATAGGTGGAGGCCCTGTGGGCTCTAGATTCATATAGTGTAAATTGGGTGGAGACACTATGGGCACTCGATTCCTATATTGATTGCTGGCTGAAGGATTAAATGATTTACATTGCCTTGACTTATTTTTGGATGGAGACATTGTGCTCTCTAGACGCCTAGGTGTTAGGTGGAGGAAGTGTGTGCTCTATATTCCCATTTGTTTGTTACTTGACTGGTGTGAATTTCCCTTGAGAGGTTCACTCCTTGTGCTCTAAATTTGGATTAGGGGTGTTTAATTACAAAAAAGGATAATAGTGCATTTTCTCTATGGTTGGGAGGAGAGTTGAAGTACCTCTCTTAGTTTCCAGTCATTTAACTACTAAGATAAGTTTCTTAATTGTATATTTATACATGTTTGTGCAATATGAAAGATGAATAAATTTATTGCATGACACTGGGAGTATTAACATTATCAATGAAGAATATGTATTCCTATATGCTTTTCAATGTGTGGGTTTAAGTGAATGATTATGCTAGTTGTAAGGGACATGTATATCCCTATGATGTTGATATGTTCCTGAGTGGTAGAGCTACTTACATGCTTATGTCTTATTGTTTGAAATCACCAAATGACTGTGGTTGTGTGTGATTTCCATTATATGATATGTGTGAATATCTTGAATAGCTTTTGTCTAATGATTTTTGAAGGCATGTGGCCAATGTTATGAATAAATGTTTAATAAATCTCATTAAATTGTTTTTGTTGACAATGAGGTCAACAAGGTATGGTCATGATCACACTCTTCATATGCATGTGTCATGGATGTTGAATTGGTGGTCCTATAGGTTGGCATTGATCTATATATACTGAGATGGTTGTGTTGGCATTGATGTCAACTCTTGAGTTCATGCACTTATGCCAATCGCATGATGATGTAGTTTGATGGACCATGGTGTGTGTTGGTATATGTTGGCATTGATGTTGGTCTTCTTGATGGAAAACTCATTTGATGCCACTGATGGAGCTTGATGGTAGCATGTTGGTCATAGAGGATTTGGCATTTACATTGATGGACATGTCATGATGATGATGGTGCTGCTATAGTTGATCATACAGATCTACATGTGTTAGAGATGGTTGACGACACACTAGTTGATTTGTCAACTAGTATTCATTAGGTCTTCATGTCTATGCATATAAGGAGACTTGTATTAGTGGTGTGATGGATTCATGATGTGCTACGTAGATTTTTGCAATTCTGAAAAAGGTGTTGTAGCTTGTGGTGAAGATTGATGAAGAGTGGAGGACTTGTTAGCATACTTTACAAACTTGTTTGTTGGCCCTTATAGGTCAAATTTGTAGTGACAGTTGGGAGGCTTATTTGATCAACTTGCAAAGGTGTCAGAGGATATGTCAAAGGTTTAGATGCTAGTACAAAATTATGGGAAGGTGATGCAATAGTTGGCAGAGGTCCTGAGTTGAAGGGCTGATGGTTTACCTTAGTTCTAGCTATAGTCATAGGAACATAAGCCTATGGGAGTAGCTATAATCCTATAGTCACATGGATACAATTCTAAGGGAGTTGTTATGTATTCAGGGTTCCAAATTCGCATGAAAAGAGTGTTAAGGGAGATAATATGGGATTTCTTGAGATTTCCTCCACATTCCTCATGCTGTTCAGAAGTAAATTTGCTTGGAAATTCCTAGAGGCTTCAAGAATTAGTGAAAAATGTCATAAATGGTTTGAAAATATCCTCTCATGATGTGAATGAATTTAGTGCACTGGCAGTGACCTTAGTGGATTGATTTGGTCCAATTTCTGCACCTTTGATCCTAGCTCTAAGCTCAATTTTTCCCTACATGTTTTATATTTTTGCATTGTGAGCTTTGTGGTTTTTGATGGTGAGTTGGGGATGTAGAGAGTGCTGGAGAAGGTTTCATTGAGTGCTAATGATTCAGATCTTAGGTAGAGCCTAGATGCTTTAGTCCATGAGTGCTAGTGACTGAATAACGGCTAGATCTGAAGCATGCTGCAAAATAGATCAGAATTGGAGTTGTTGTTGTAGAGATTGATTTGAGAGTGTTGATGTTGCTAAAGTATATGTTGGTGATCCTCTCAGACTTGTTCTACAGGATTTGCTGATGCATTTAATACATATCCATGTGTTTTATGATGTTATTTGTATTATGCAACATTTTATTCTTGTGAGGGTTTGATAACATTTATATTGTGTGGCCATAATTTTCCTATATTGGAGAACATTTTGTTTATTATGTTTATACTTGATTTGATGATGATGTCTTGCTGTTGAGATCATTTATGCATAGATGATTTCTTGTTGAGCATATTGTCTTGGGATTTATTTTGAAAATACATGAAAGGAGGTTTGCATGGTGGTGAGGAGCAATGAGTTCATGGAGGTGAGCAATGAATCCAATGGTGGTTGGATAGTCCAATGGTAGTTATGCGAGGATTAACTAATCGTGGTGGCCTTTAGTGGATGGAAGTCCAATAGAGATATGATAATAGAGTATTTCGAGTTGATATAGTAGTATTGAGTCTCCTAGCTGATTGGTTTTGGTATTACCGATCACAACTAGGAAGAACTCTAGGGTTTTTATGATCTGAAAGGAATTGATGAGTTCTTTTGATGAAGGATAATAACCTCGAGAAAGACTTCCCTCATGGATTCTTGCTCTTGCTTGGGAGTGGATATTTTTAAGAAATATCATAGTGCAACTAAGCCTATGATGTGTTGAAATGTGGCTCACCCTTAAGAAGTTGTAAAGTGTAATGTGTTTATGTGATTTTCTGCATAATGGAAAATATGGCTTGTATGATGTCAATTTATGATGTGAAGTACTAAATCTGTTTGGAATGGATGTATAATTCTCATATGCCCCCATAATTTGTTAACTTGGCAGCTTAGGGAAAAATTTCCTCATTTGGGAAGTCTTCCTCATCAAGAAAGACCCCTCCTAGCCATTGGAAGAATTTAGTTTGGTTAAGGAAAGATGTTTTTTTGATGAGGAAACCAACATGTTCACAAAAGTACCTATCAACTTTAAAGAGAAATTGAGAACCCTTGGAAGCATATAAATAAAAAAACAGGTTAACCTCATTTGGACATCATCATCAAGCATCTTCTTCTCTATATTCTTTGGATTGATTTGTACAGGTTTGATATTGGTTCATGAAATTGGATCATACGAGTCCGAAACTATAAGCGTTAAGCTCACACATGAAAAAATAAGATATTGTTGTAGAGCCACAAGGTTGGTACATGGAAATATCGGTTGTAGTCACTCACTTGATAGGGTATTCCCTACAGATGTAGAGCTTCAACTCCACTCACTGTCACTAAGTCTATGCAGTTGGGATCTTGACCGAAATTCTATTGACCATTGACTACAGAGTTTAGAGATTTTGAATTTGATCAGATTTATCTATAGGGCTCATCTATTGGATATTTTTTGGTTGGTTATGGGATTGAATTTGACTCTTCATTGGTCAATTGGAACATTGTACTCTCTTTGTTGAACATTTTATGTCAATCTAATAAAAAGAAGAATTTGAAAGGGTTTTCCCCATTATGGGTTTTTCCTTGGTCTTTGACCAAATATTTGTGTCTCTTGTTGGTCTTGATTGTATTATATTGTCTATTACATTTACTATTCTATTTATAATTTATATTGATAATTAGAAGATTAAACACTGTTAAAATATTGCTAATTAAAGAAAATAATTGACTAAAGCAATTGTAACGACATAAAAAAGTGGAAAATTAACATTGTTTCAGAGCTAAGGTGAAGACAAGACCAATAATATAGGAGACAAGAGAAATAATTATTGAAAGAAGTTGAAGGAGCATATTTGACTTGGACAAGATGTTTACCTCTTACTTCAAGGATAACGAGAAGCCATGTGATTCATCTAACTTTGTTGCTTGGAAGATCAGGTTGGAAGTTATACTAGATGATAATGAATTTTTGGAATATGTGCAAGGAGAGGTACATGAGCCTCCATAAAATTATTCTATTGCTGTCAAATCCAAGTACAATAAATTTGAGCTCAAAGCAAATAAAATTATCATTGATGGTTTGAAATATCTTTTACTTGTTTATGTTGGTACCTTGAAGAAGTCTAAGGATATTTATGACAAGATGGTTAGGATGTATGAAGTAAACAACTCGAATCAAATACTCTCCTTGAAAAATAAACTCATAGAGATGAATATGAACAAGGGTGAATCCATACAATCCTATATCATGATAGTATCCTGCCTAAGGGATCAATCACAATTTGTTGGTGAAATAATATCTGACAAGGAGTTGGTGGTGGTGACTCTTCAAGGTATTCCTCCTATTTGGGAAACGTTCATTACTACTCTAAGAAAAAATAATGTTCTTCTAAAATTTGATGTTCTCATTAGTAAATTCACTCAAGAAGAGGCCAATATGATTTCCATAGGAAGATTTCGAAAGAATGAAGAAGGAGATCCCTCTACATTTATTACCCAAGATAAGAAGAGGAAAGGAAGAGGAATATTGTTTGGTTCAACAATGCCTCCTATTGAATAAAAAGACTCCAAGAGAAGGGGAAGTAGAATTGAATTCTTTAACAACCACAAGCATGGCCATTATGCTCAAGATTTCCACGAAAAGAGAAAGGTCCAAATACAACAAAAATTGAGGCTTCAACAACAACGAGTTTAATGTTAGGTCCCTATAATACTAGTGATGCCCCCATTAATATTGTAGTTGTATCCCTTATTAATATTGTTGTGCCCCTATTGTCCCCATATTGTTATTACTGTGCCCCATAGAATCTCTCTATTGTTATTTTTGTGTCCTTATATTATTATTGTTAGGTTGGCTTGGTTATATTGTGACCCCTTAGACTCCTATATATAGAAAGGAGGTTTCGTCATTTGAATCATCCAAGAATTGTTCATTTATGTAATGTAAAGGAGGTTGTCCCCTCGAAGAGGCTAAATTCTAAGGTGTTGATCTATCATTTCTATCTTATTGTGAGCTAGTTTCATAACATTTGGTATCAGAGCTTTGGATTCTAGGGTTTCGCTGCTCCAAATAGGTCATCGTGGCACTTTCGCTATAACTTTTTTTCTGCGACGTTTCAGAAGAGAAATAAAAAAACCCATTTGAGTCGAAATCGCACTGAACCTCGATTCCGAATTTCAGAGCTTTTCGTGCTATATTTGCTGAGATATGATCTGAGGATGTTGGTTTTTTTTGTAGACTCCTGAATTACATTCCAAATAGGTAACTTGGGTAAAATCGTCATAACTTTCTCTCTAAGCATCGGATTGAAATTTTGTAAGAACGTATAGAAAGAGGATAGACTGTAGTTTCTTGTGTATATTTTTCAGAGCCAAAGGTCGAAACAATGACACGTGGCACTTCATACAAGTTCACTCTTCTGGAAAGGTCTGTAATCAGGTCATCTTGGGAGATTGTGCATAAATCTTCCTTGGAGAATCCAATTTGGATCAGACTAGTGGCATTGGGAAGAGGATGTAGAGGGCTACTATAGGTCGTAATTTCAAAACTCAATGATCCAAAATTACAGAGATACATCAGATTCAATATCAAGCGCCTACAAAGTGAAAAAAGGTGTGTAGTTTTTTTTAAATTTTTGCATAAGATTGGTTTGAAAAATTAGTTTTAAGGAATTCAAAGGGCATAGTAAAGCATTATTATCGGTAATTGATGCCCTGAGGAAAGAAAATGCAAACACCTAGTAAGCAACCTGAAATCCCTAGCATGACTCATGAAGAAGAGGAAGAAATGTAACATGATATATCAAAATTACGAGACCAAGTGCAACAACTGTCACTTGCACAAAAAGTAACAGAATCTAAGATAGATGGTTTAAAGAAAGATGTAGAAGCTAAGATGGATGGTTTAAAGAAAGGTGTAGAAGTTAAGATGGATTGTTTAAAGAAAGGTGTAGAAGCTAAGATGGATGGCATGGAAGTTAAGATGAATGGCATGGACGCTAAAATAGATGGCATGGATGATAAGATGGAAGAATTGAAGATAATATGAATAAGTTGCTACAAGAAATGGTCACTAATGGTGAAAGGGTAGTAAAGGAAACTCATGATGAAAACAAAAGAAATGTTAATCATGATTCCATAGACTCTAATGTTGGATCGAAGACCCACCATATTCCAAAAATTGATATGAGGAAGTTTGATGGCAAGGATCCCGCAACATGGATATTACAGATGGAGCAATTTTTCGATCTCAATAATGTGCAAAACACACAAAAGGTACGTATTGCAAGTTTATATTTGGAACCAAATTAGTTTGTATGGTATCAATGGATTTTCTCTCATAAAAAAATTATCACTTGGGCAATTTTTGCAGAAGAATTGACAACACATTATGAGGATACAAAAAGAAACACTTTTTTTAGCCAATTGATAAGTCTCAAACAAAAGGGTTCAATAATGGAGCACATTGAGGAGTTCCAAAAATTGAACATAAGGGTAAATAATATTCTAGAGGAGCATAGGATTGATGTGTTCATAGGGACTTTAAAGGATAATATCCAACATGATGTTCGCCTTTGGGAACCTGATTCATTAGAGAAGGCATTCAGGTTAGCAAGGAAAATGGAAAGTAAAATTATGGCAACCAGGAAGCATACCACTCAACCCTATAAAGATGGAAGTGTTGTTGCCCCTAGCCTTCCACAACCTATAAGGTTGACACCACAACAATTGGAAGAAAAAAGAGCAAAAGGGCTTTGTTACAGTTGTGATAGAAAATACACTAAAGGTCATAAGCGTGCCGAGAAGAAATTATTCTACATGGATTGTCAAGAGGAAGAAGAAAAGGAGCAAGAAAGGTCAAAACAAGAGGATATAATCCAGGAACAAAGCCTAGATAAAGAAGAAATGAATCCAACCATATCTTGTAATGCATTGGCTAGAATTACCACTCCTCAAACCATCAAGATAGAAGGAAAAATCAAGAAAAAAAGGTAATAGTCTTAATTGATTCAGCAAGTACCCACAATTTTATTCATTGTAAGATAGCAAAATAATTGAATTGCTTCCTATATCTAGCACCAGAGTGTCAAGCAATGGTTGCAAATGGAGGAACAATAAATTGCTCTGGAAAGTGCCATAATATCAAGCTATCCATGGGAGAATATGTATTGAAAAGCCCAATGCTTTCCATTCCAATGGGAGGTGATGATGTTGTACTAGGAGTCCAATGGCTACAATCCTTCGGTACAATAGCTTTTAACTTCCAAGAAATTTTCATGAAATTTTATGCAGAAGGAAAGGAAGTTGAATTAAGGGGTATTGCAGGGAAACCGGGAAAGATAATAAGTTCTAACTGTATGACAAAGCTTTTAAAAGAGGAACAACTAGGTGTAATTGCACAATTATGTTCACTAGATGTTTCCACATCGAATTCATCTATTGCTTCAGATCTCCAAAAATTCTTGGACAATAATTCCAAGGTATTTGAGACTCTCAAAGGTCTCCCACCTATTCCTGATTGGGATCATGCTATTCATTTGATTCTAGGAAGTGTTCCTCCCAACACCAGGCCGTACAGATACCCCTATGCCCAAAAGAGTGAAATTGAATGTATGGTTACAGAAATGCTTGAGGCTGGTATAATTCAACCTAGCCAAAGTTCTTTCTCTGCTCCAGCAGTATTGGTGCACAAGAAGGATGGATCATGGCGTATGTGTTTGGATTATAGGGAGCTTAATAAGCTCACTATTAAAGATAAGTTTCCCATTCCTGTCATTGATGAATTATTGGATGAATTGCATGGATCAATTTACTTCACCAAGTTAGATCTTCGTTTAGGATATCATCAAATCAGAATGAAGACTCAAGACATTCCGAAAACAACATTTAGAACTCATGAGGGTCACTATGAGGTTTTGGTCATGCCTTTTGGCCTTACCAATGCACCTTCTACATTTCAAGGTTTGATGAATTCCATTTTGAAACCCTTAGAAAATTTATGTTAGTACTTTTTGATGATATACTAATCTACAGCAAGTCTTGGAAGGATCATGTTGAACACATTGACAGAGTGCTACAACTATTGGAGTAGAAACAATTATATGTCAAAAGATCCAAATGTTTATTTGGAGTACAAGAGGTGGAATATTTGGGTCATATTTTATCTCATGAAGGAGTTAAGGTAGACCCTAGCAAAATTAAAGCCATTAAGGAATGGAGGATGCCCACATCCATAAAGCATTTTTGAGGATTTCTCAGGTTGACAAGGTATTATCGCAAGTTTTTTAAGAATTATGGGAAAATAGCAGCACCTCTAACAACATTGTTGAAGAAAGATGCATTTTCATGGACTCCAGAAGCAACAAAGGCCTTCGAAGATCTTAAAGAGGCAATGTGCCAAGCACCTGTCTTAGCTACACCAGACTTCAAAAAAACTTTTATTATGGAATGTGATGCTTTTGGAAATGGAATTGGTGTTGTTTTAATGCAAGATGAAAGACCCATTGCTTTTGAAAGTCGTCTAATCAAGGGAAAGTATTTACACAAAGCTATTTATGAGAAGGAAATGTTGGCAATACTACATGCACTTAAGAAATGGCGACCCTACCTGATGGGAAGACACTTCAAAGTAAAAACGGCTCATGATAGACTTAAATACTTTTTAGAACAAAGATTAGCCTCTGAAGAACAACAAAAATGGGTCACAAAGATGTTGGGTTAAGACTTTGAAATCATATACAAAAAAGGGAAGCAAAATGTTGTGGCAGATGCACTCTCAAGAAAGGATGAGGATGTGGAAGCATTGTTGTGCGCCATTTCTATTATCCAACCAAATTGGATAAACGAAGCAAGGGAGGAATGGAAGAATGATGAAGAAGTGTGGGAACTTATTTGAAAGTTACAACAAGATTCCAATACATCTGATACATTTAGCTAGAAAAATGATTCGTTATGGTACAAAGATCGCTTATACCTCTATAAGAATTCCCATTTCAAACAAAAGATTCTTCTAGAATTGTAGGCTCCTCCCTTAGGAGGGCACCCAGGATTTTTAAAATCTTACCACAAGGTTAAGAAGGAAGTTTTTTGGGATGGCCTTAAATCAGATATTCAAAAGTTTGTGGTAGAATGTTTGGTATTCCAACAAAATAAAGCTGAAACAATTAAGACACTAGGTCTATTACAACCTTTATCCATTCCAAGCCAACGTTGGGAGGAAGTTTCAATGGATTTTATCACAGGTTTACCCAAGTCTCAGGGAAAGAGTGTTATCATGGTGGTAGTTGACAAACTTACCAAGTATGCACACTTTTGTGCATTATCACATCCATTTAAAGCCAGTACAGTTTCTATGGCATTTATGGAAACAATTCAAAAGCTACATGGAAACCCAAAAATTATTGTAAGTGATAGAGATCCCATTTTTACAGGAAATTTTTGGATAGAATTATTTCCTTGTCTTGGTACTTAGTTAGCTCATAGTTGATCTTATCATCCTCAATTTGATGGGCAAACGGACATAGTAAACAAATGTTTGGAAGGATATATTCGTTGCTTTCTATTTGATAAATAGACACAATGGGTCAAATGGTTGCCTCTGGCTGAATGGTGGTATAACACTTCCTTCCATACTGCAACAAAAATGACCCCATTTATGGCACTTTATGGATATCAGCCACCATCCATCACATCATATTTAAGAGAAACTTATAAGGTTCAAGTAGTGGAACATCACATCGAGCATCAACAACAATTTCTCCAACTCTTAAAGGAAAACATCGTGTTGGCGTAGAATAGAATGAAACAACAGGTAGATCAACATCATAGTGAAAGAACTTTTGATGTAGGTTATTGGGTATTCCTATGGCTACAACCATATAAACAAATGTCCCTCAAGCAAGCTAAGAAGGATAACAAATTGTCACAAAAGTATTATGGTCCATACAAGGTGTTGCAAAAGATTGGTACTATGGCATACAAATTGGAGCTTCCTGCAGCTTCTCGAGTGCACCCAGTTTTCCATGTTTCATGTTTAAAGAAGGTTATAGGTGACAAGATCCTAGTTCAAACAATATTTCCAGAACTTGATAAGGATGGAAAAATTATATTGGAACCGGAAGTAATCATAGAAATAAGAACTTGACAACTACAAAATCGATCCATTTCAGAGTATCTCATCAAGTGGAAGAACTTATCCACTGAAGATTCCGCATGGGAGGATGAGAATTTTATACAGAAGCATCCAGAACTACTCAAGCATTGAGGACAACACTTTTTTGAAGGAGAGGGGCATGTTAGGTCCCTATAATACTAGTGATGCCCCCATTAATATTGTAGTTGTATCCCTTATTAATATCGTTGTGCCCCTATTGTCCCCATATTGTTATTACTGTGCCCCATAGAATCCCTCTATTGTTATTTTTGTGCCCTTATATTATTATTGTTAGGTCAGCTTGGTTATATTGTGACCCATTATACTCCTATATATAGAAAGGAGGTTTTTTTGTTTGAATCATCCAAGAATTGTTCATTTATGTAATGTAGAGGAGGTTGCCCCCTCGAAGAGGCTGAATTCTAAGGTGTTGATCTATCTTTTCTATCTTATTGTGATCTGGTTTCATAACATTTAACAATAGAATAATAAGTGAGGGTCGAAGAAGAGGAGATGATAGAAGAAGAATGGATTATATAAGAAGAGAAGATACTCCGAATGACTACAAAGAAGGCCATCATCATTAAAAGAGGTCAAGGAACTCTAGGTATGAAAAAAATGTAGCTACTAGTCAATTTGAATATATACTTATTTATGCTCTTGTAGTTCTTCTCCTCCATATTCACATGATAGTTGGTTGGTTTATAGTGCTGCTTCTAGTCATTTCTATAGATATCAGAAATTCCTCTCGAGTCTAGTTTAGAGGGAAATAAATTTGAAGATTATCCTTGGGGAAAAGTCTACATATCCAGTGAAGGGCTTTGGTTATGTCAAATTTGATTTGGACTCTAGGAATTTGTTCTTATTCATGAAGTAATGTATGTTTTGAGAATAAAGAAAAACTTTGTATTTATTTCTCCTTTAGAAGACGAGGGCATGAGAGTAGCCTTCATAAGAGGAAAAGTCCCCACCTAGCCTATGGAATCTCGCATGAGAGATAATTTCACCATGGGTTCTAGAGTTGAAGGAATCTACAGAGTCAATGGAATACCTCTACTAAAAATGGTCCAAAAAACTAATCATCAAAGTGAGTTATGGCACAAAAGGTTGGCACATCTACCATATGAAACTCTACCGAATTTAAAGAAGTTAGTCTTCGGGATGCCTGATGTTCAAGATAGTCATGATGGATTATGTTTGGGGTATGCCAATGGAAATAATCCAAGGAGAACATTCCCCTCCAGTGGGAAAAAAATCAATGATATTCTTTGACCTATGTGGACTAATGCATGTACACTCTATTGATGGGAATCTCTACTACATGATCTTCATTGATGACTTCTCTAGGAAGAGATGTATGTACTACTTGAAGCATAAGGATGAGGCTTTTGATATGTTCAAGGACTTTTTTGCACCAATAGAAAATCAAACAGGGAAGAAAATCAAAGTATTTAGGTCCGACAATTGTGGACAGTACATTTGAAATGATTTCGTTGACTTTTGCAAGAAAACTCGAATCAAGAAGGAAACTATTGTACCTTACAACCCTAAGTAGAATTGGGTGGATGAAAGAAAGAATAGTTCCATCATGTAAATTGTTTAAGTTATGCTACATGATAAAAAAATTATCAAAATTCGTCTAGGGAGAAGCTACAAATACAAAGTTATATGTTCAAAATTGGGTTTGTCATCAAGCATTGGACAATAAGATTCTTGAAGAAGTATTCGCAAATGTGAAGCCAAACCTTGGACATCTTAGGATATTTGGATGCCCCATATATTTCCATGTGCCAAAGGACAAGAGAAAAAAGTTGGAAGCCACCAGAAATAAAGGTACATTTTTTGGCTATTGTGAAAATTCTAAAGCATTTAGAATATATATTTCTAGTCAAAGGATATCAAGTTTAGCAGGGATGCAACTTTCGATGAAGATGTCTTCCTTGGAAAATCAAGGGACCTTCCTCCTCTTCCTACTAAGAAGAAAGAAGATGATGACATACTTGAAGGTCCTTCTATCTTGGAATCTAAGAAGGACATAGTTGATGATCTCAAGGAGCCTATGGACCCCTTCGATCCTCCTCCAAGTGATCCCCTTTATAGGAATAAACCATTATGGATTCATGATACTTTCTAGGATGTTGAGAACTATATTCTTGCCAAAAGGACCTTTAGAGAAAGTAAGAATCCATGTCAATATCAATGATACATTGTAGTTATGAGTTCTATGCTACAAGTTGAACCTCCAAATTTTGAATAAGTTATGAAATAACGTGTTTGGAAGGATTTCGTGACCGAAGAATATGAATCAATTATGAAGAATGATGTATGGGATCTTGTGCCGAGACCTAAGGAAAAGTCTATTGTAGCTTCAAATTGGCTATATAAAATCAATCGAGGAGCTGATGGAAGCATTGAGAAGTACAAAGTAAGGTTTGTGGCTTGAGGTTTCTCCTAGAAAGAGGGACAAGACTATGATGATATATTTACTCCCATTTCTTGCTACATTATTATTATATTGATTGTTTCCATAACTGCTATTCAAGGATGGGCACTTCACCAAATGGATGTAAAGATGACATTTCTTTATGGCACACTATAGTAAGAAGTATATGTTGAGAAGCCTCAGGGTTTTGAAGTAAAGGACAAGATGACTCATGTTTGTAGATTAAATAGTTCATTATATGGCTTGAATTAAGCTCCCTGAGCCTATATTGACAATTACCTAATGAAGCTTGGATTCACAAAAATCAGTGTCGATCTGAACCTCTATTTCAAAGTGGTCTAAGGTATGCCTTTGATTTTGGTTTTATATGTTGATGATCTATTCTTTATAGGTAGTGAGACCATGATGCTTGAATGTAAGATGGAGTTGGCCTTCGAATTCGAAATGAAGGATCTTGGAATAATGCATTACTTTTTGGGACTAGAGGTGTGGCATAGACCCAGAGAGATTTTCCTTTTTCAAGAATTTATGTGGAGATGCTTCTATCCATGATTTGGAAAATTATTGTAAGTATGGACAATTTATTGGTGCATTGATGTTCCATGTGAACACCCATTTGAATATATGCTTTGCAATAAAAACTTTGATTCAATTTATGATTGAGCCCCTTCATGCACATTTGGTTTCTTCCAAACACATATTGAGATATTCACATGGGATGATTAACCATGGTGTAAGATATTTTTTCGGTGATGTATGATTTCATGGTTACACTGATGGTGACTGGGCTAGAAATTTTATTGATAGAAAGAGTGCATCATGGTGCTTCTTTAGCTTGGGATATGCGATGATATCTTAGATGAGCAGGAAACATAAATCCATACCGTTAAGCATGACTGAGGTAGAATACATTGCTTCTAGCATGGCTAGCTGTAAGGTATTTTGGTTGAGAAATCTCTTTAGAGAGCTATTTTCATAGGTTATGGATACGAAAGTCATATATTGCGACAACAAGAGTGGGATCTGATTGGCACAAAATCCCTTATCTCATCACAAGTCCAGTCATATTAAGATCAATTATCACTACATTCAAGGCATGGTGCAGAGAGGAGTTGTGGGACTCCATCACATTTTGACTAATGAGAAGATAGCAGATATGCTGTCATGTGGAAAGAGTCATTAGTGCGGACACAACCGACCTCCCTAGAAGCCTAAGACTTTCTAGTGACAAACAAGACAAATAAGAGCAATCCTTTTCTAAATATGCATTTACAATATGAGAAATCAAGTGTTTAGATCCTACCTGTAACCCAACGTTGTTGTAGTAGTCCAGCTTCGTTGATCTGGATGAGCTCCTCCTTCTCTTCGAAACCTGCATTCACTAACAATCAAACGATTAAATAGCACCTGAATATCACATACAATAAAACATATTTAACATATAGACCAAGGAGTATATGAAACAACTCATAAATAACAAATTGTTGAGAAGAATGGACTTATTTGTATTAAAAGGTAACAAAAGGAACCATTACAACCTGAGCCTTGGTGTTGTGCAAGTCCCTCCCAGGGTCCACAAGAGTTCTCCTTTACTCTGATCAGCTCACCCACTTCCAAATGAAACAAGCAAAGATGGTAATCTCTCCTCACAAGCTTCTACAAGGAAGTCCTAATTCCAGCAGCATCTACCCTTAGGAATGTTCAGCTTTTTAACCTCTCCTCCCTTTGGCCCAATGCCTGTATTTATAGTGCTCTAGAAGAAGTTATTCAGGTCCACCATCAATGGGATAAGCCCCTCTTTGGATGGGATAGCTCCCCTCTTGATGGGATAAGTTCCTCTTTGGTAGGGATACATGAACCATCTGGAGGCGCTTCATACACGTCAAACAAGCTTCTAGAAGAGTCTAGAAATGACCACAAGTAACTTTTTTAAGATGAATCTTGCGCCTTTTGACCTTTACAGGGGTACGTACCCACTCCTTTACATACAGAGCGTACAACTACGCAGGTATTGTGAACTTGGGTTGCGTACACGTAGGTAAGGCTAAGAGAAACTGCGTACCCAGAGATATATAGATTTTTAATGACTTTTTCTCTTTCTTGGAGTTTGACATGAAGAGCAGAGGTATGAGGCTTGCCAAGGAGGATAGTATGACAGTTGATGGAGCCATACTAACTGCAAATAGTCATGGTGACATTTTTTGGTGTAACAGATTGCCCCCTAAAGTGCGAAGCCTGTAGTAGATTAGGGTTTTATATGATCTAGGAAGGGTGAAGTACTTTATCATTTCAAGGAGTATCTTGCGGAGGGCCCGGTCAGAACCTGCAAATATTCAACACAAAATACATATATAAGATGAGATCATCGCTGAGGTAGGCATTCCCATACTCAGATTGAAAACTTTAACTAACAATCTAACTACTGCTCTGATACAAGAATGATTTTTGCAGTACATCACAATCATAGACTTTTGTAGACACAGTATGGACGCAAACATCTGTTTATGGTTAGTATACTATATAATGAATACAAAACTCCTCGCAGCCTGGATGGTGGAAACTAGATCCAGGGTCTTCATCTCTACTTCCTGAATTGGTACGATTCTATCCATGCGAATAAATGAGTTGATGTCGAACATGGTAGAAACCACTTGATTACCAGTCGATGATGTAAACTGTTAACAAGTGTGAGAGAGACCACCAGTGATGTCAATGGTTCTCAAAGTACCCAGTACAATCCATGAAATGTGAATGAATGGGTTGATGTCGAACACGTCACGGAATCCTTTGATCGAAAGTCAATGATGTAAACTGTCGTCAAAGGCGAGAAACTTGCCATTGATGCATGAAGACTTCAAGGTACTGACGATTTCTAAGTCATCTTTCTAGATAATGTGCTGATGTCGATAGAAAGCGACCCGTTGCAGGCAAGCCCACAACACGAAATCATTGTTCAAGTTGAAGAAATGTTGCTGTAAGGACTGACTCAGGGATGGTCAAAATGGATGACAAGTATTTTGCATATGAATGGTTTATTTGCAGAGACCTCTTGAACACATAACGACACGACAGATGGCTTGGCGACGATTGACCTAAAGTTAATACCCAGAAACGGTTGAAGATTTTCAAAGTGGTTTTATCAGCTTTAAGGCAAAGGATTTCCCAACCCAGGTGAATGAAAAGTGTCGTGTTCAAGAGCGGTGATAAGGTTCTTCTGTAACAAAGGATAAAAAATAGGTTCATTCTTCTCTCTTTTCCCCCACCATTTCTGGCAAGTACCTCTTTATTTTTTACAAGCTTGAGGAGGATAACATATGCTTGATTATAAGCTCATCCTTCGGATGAGTCCAAATTAGTTTAGATTCGGACCCTAAGAAGGAGTGGTCCGTTCCTGTTTGTAATCGAACAGGTCCTTTACTGTGAAATTTTAATGAGTCCAGTATAGGAGAAACTCGGCGTTTTTCAATTTTAGAGAGTCTGAAAAAACTAAAGAAGACTACAAGGTGAACTTTTTCGTAAATTTGTGTCTCTCAAGCCCGAAAAAGTATAAAATAATACCTGAGAGAACTGCTTGATCTTGCAACCAAGGAGTACTTTCATGATTAATGCCTTTGACCTGAAAAGTAAAAAGCGATCAGAGGCATGTCGTTTTATTTCCAGTATCGAATTTGAAATGACAAAAATCCGGCAATCTTTTCGTGTTTTTACGGTCAGAAAAGGGCTGTAAGAGGACCGTCTTTTAATTCCATTTTAACGAGTGTAAAAGAAACGCTCGGCAATCTTTTCATGTTTTAGGAGTCAGAAAAGGGCTTAAAAGATGACTCTGATGTCTTGGTTCGTGAAAAATGATGATTTTACCCTAAAGTCCTTTTGTCCTGCACAAAAACAACACATTACTCATACCTGTTTAAGATGGGCAAAAATACATTGAAAAATATCCTTTCATGGTGAAAAATAAACAAACTTAGCATTCATTTATCCAAAAAACCTATAAAAAGACTTTTTACCATGTCATTTTTAACATTTTACTGTTGAGGGTGAGAAAAGGGCTTTTGACAAGAAACTTCCCATGGACTTTGCGGAGAATCCGACCGTCGGAATTGAGCGCCGTCTCTTTCAGGTATTTCACAACATCCTCCTCTTCAATTTCATCTGTTTAGAATTCCATTTTAAGTTTTAGTTTGATTTTTTGGAGGGTTTGGGGTTTTAGGGTCCGCTTTTCGGGGTACGCAGGTGCCCCATGGGTGACCTGCGTACCCCGACATTTTCGTATATGGGAAAATGGTCAGAGTACGCAGCCCACCTTCAGAACAGCTGCGTACCCATGCTCTGTTTTCTGAACGCGGGGTGCGTACTCCGCGCAAAGCGGATTTTCAAAACCCAAACTCAAAACCTAACCATCAAAATTTGATTTAATGAATTCTAATCAATGTTTTTTGGTGTGTAGATTACCCACCATGCTAGATTGGCGCGAAAGAGAACACGAAGATGTCGATTTGGCCGCAATAGGTCATCAACCTTCCATTGATTCTTTAAAGGCATGCGGTCTCTACAAGTACTGGGCCATACCTGGCATGAGGGCCCAGGTGCCATTCTTAGAGTGGCTGGTTGAAAGGTGGAACATTCAGGATCAATGTTTCTACATCGGAGAACACCAGCTCAAGATAGAGCCCACCGACATATATTTTCTCACTGGCTTGCCTAACAGGGGCGAGCAACTGTCTCTATTCGGGACTAGGCCGGGTGGCCAATCCCTTGCTAGTCTCCGGCTAGAGTGGTGCAACAATAAAAAACCAGGAGAAGGGGATAGAAATCAAATACATATCCCGACCTGAACTTATGGTAATTGCCTTTACAGTTACCATACTTTGCGGTGCTACCGCTTTGCACATAGCCACTGGTTCCCAAATGCGGATGGCTATAGATTGCTTCCGAGGCACCATTTTCAACTGGTGCGATGCTGTGTTGGCCAATATGAAGGGCCAACTGACTAGGGCAAAGAACGGACAATTGAAGACCTTTGGATATGGGCCTTTATTTGTGAGCTTTGCCCTAGAGAAAGTTCCAATGCTGATCCCCCAGCATCTTACTGTTCCAGCTGGGCCTCCTCGGGAGCCTAAGTTGACACGGTGGGTTTCGGTAATGGCCCGGCATCCTGATGAGGGAGCGGGAGTTGTCCGATTTCCTGCGGGTTACTTTCACTGGTTGGAGAGCCAGGTCTTTGCGATTCAAGATTTTCCTTATGCCGGAATGGATTTTCGCAATGATCCGGACATGGTTCTTCCACAGGGAGAACAATGGGATGACAGAGGTACTTCATTTTTCACAAGTTTTTAAATTATATATTTTTTTTGTTTTTTATATATCGTCTCAAAACTGACAGCAAAAATTTTCAAAATGCAGATGTAGGCCCACGGCATCCAGCCAATCTCCGGGCTTTTGAGAGAAGACATCCAGCTGCACCGGCACCGGCCCCACAGGACGCGGCTGCAGAGACACTAGTTGAGTTGGAGCAGGATCTAGAGTGTCTGACGACGGGTATACCAGAGACTACTATAGATGATATTCCTATCAGACTTCAGCGCTACGTAGTCGCAGTCCCAGGACCTTTTAGGAGGTTTTTGTGTAGAGTAGCCCGTGCAGTGGTGTCGTATAGAGAGCACCACCAGTGATTGGATGGTCATTTGTAGACACATGTGACATTTTGGTTTTTGTACTTATCATTTTTGCCGATCATAAAGTGTTTTTCAACCTATGATCGAAGACGATGTATATTTTTTGACACACTCCTATCTATATATATCATTATTATCGGCTTATTTTGTTAAACATGTGTGATGAAATGTTTATAAATTTACATTTATGATCGTTACAAATGTCTATTTAACATTCGAGACACCATTGCATCTGCTAATGTATTTAAAGACCTTGGAATATGCTGATATTCAATGTAATCAAATTCACGTTCCAAGAGACGCACCCTCAAAAACAATCTTAATAACACTGCATTTCTAATGGCATAGACTCTATTAAGCTGTAATACAACGAGTTCAGAATCTAACCTCACTATCAAACTCCGAATCCCAAATGAAATAGATTCAGATAATAATTCAATCACTGCACTGTATTCTGCAATGTTGTTTGTTGTTTGACCGAGGCTCACCCCATGCATAGAAACTAACTCGTCAGAGGGCGAATAGATAACCCAAGCTGCGGAAGAGATATTCCGTGTACTACGACAAGCACCATTAGCAAATCCAATGTACGTTTGGAGAGGCGTCGACATCTGCAATATCAAGAGTAAAACCAAGATAAGCCAGAATAACGACGAAAAACACACTCTCTAAACTAAGCACACTTGTCTAAACCAAGCACACTGGTCTAAACCAAGCACACTGTCTAAACTAAGCAAACATACCAGCTAGAAAGAAAAATTAACCTAACTAACCTAATTGAATCTCCATACCCACCATTTAAGCATAATACCTCTTTAGGTAAAGTCCATTTCTGGGCTTACCCAAAGAGTCCCCATCAAAATCTACCAGCTCATAGGCCCCTTTTGCTAGCTTTCGCATGACAATGTAGGGCCCATGCCACATAGGAACGAATTTTCCAGCACCTAATTTATCGTTAGCTTGATCATATAATAGCACTAGGTCTCCTTCCGAAAAATTACGAGGGGTCACGTTGCGATCATACTGATCTTTCATCCTTTTTGCGTGAGTCTCGATTGCCAATGCAACGTCACGTCGAGTCTCATCTAATTTAGCTAAGTATAATAGATGCTTCTCCTCTTCGGAAGTAGCTGGAAGTAATTCGATAGCCATTTGAAGTGATGGGATTTCGCATTCAATGGGCAACACTGCTTCCAAACCATAAATTAGTTGGAAAGGAGTGAACCCTGTTGATGTTTTCACTAAGGTTCGGTACGCCCAAAGCGCTGAAAATAACATGTTGTGCCAATTCGACCGATGAATACCAATGATTCGTCGGATCATGATAACTAGAACTTTGTTGATGGATTCAACCAAACCGTTTGCTTGAGGATAATAAGGAGTAGAACTATCATGGCGTAAACCAAGCTGGCTTGTAAGTTCTGTCATCATAATGTTTCGAAAATGGCGCCCATGGTCAGTGATTATCGCTTGTGGGACATCAAACCTAGCAATAATATGATTGAATACGAAAATCGCAGCTGTCTTGCCATCTGCCTCAAATGTAGGCATCGCCTCGGCCCACTTAGTAAAATAATCAACCGCAAGGATGATATACGCATGCCCCCCGGCCGAGTGAGGGTTACATGTAATAAAATCGATACCCCATTTAGCAAAAGGACCAACGGCAATTATAGGGTGGAGAGGAGCAGGTGGTGCGCGCATCTTGCGATCAAACACTTGACAGTTGTGGCATTTTCGGACGGCCAGAAATAGCTAGCACGCAACACCTTCTGAGCTGTGGCATACCCAGACATATGACCGCCACATGCTCCAAAATGACAGTCATTCATAACCCTTTCCGCCTCTTCATGAGTTAAGCAACGACGAAAAACCAAGTCCGCCCCTCGACGATAAAGAGTATCTCCAATAATTTTGTACTGCGTGTTAAAAATCACTACAAAGTCACTACAGGACCAGTTAAAAATCAAACCCTAAGGCAAAATCTCTATGAATTCCACCAAAACCCTCGACACTAACGGGACAAGTTCAGGTGAAAATATCTGACAGTAAACCAATGGATCTGGGAAGTAAAACAAATTAAAAACAAAATCTAAAGAGCAAAAAGAGGAAAAATGAAATTTTCTCAAATTTGACAGGGGTACGCAGGTGATTTGTTTACGCAGGTGCGGGTACGCCCTGTGCACAAAGATGCAGTGCGTACAAGTACGCATTGTGCCTAACTCAGAGGCTGCGTACTGCTGGCAAAGCTAAGAAAAATAAAAATCTAATTTAACTCTAAGCTAACCCACCCAAATACACAGTCAGACAGCCAAAAAACAGAAAATAAGCGATTTTTCTCAGACCAAAATATAAAATAAAAAAGAACTCAAACACATTCATGGATTCCCCAGTGGAGTCGCCATTTTGTCATGTGGAAAGAGTCGTTAGTGCGGACACAACCGACCTCCCTAGAAGCCTAAGACTTTCTAGTGACAAACAAGACAAATAAGAGCAATCCTTTTCTAAATATGCATTTACAATATGAGAAATCAAGTGTTTAGATCCTACCTGTAACCCAACACTGTTGTAGTAGTCCAGCTTCGTTGATCCGGATGAGCTCCTCCTTCTCTTCGAAACTTGCATTCACTAACAATCAAACGATTAAATAGCACCTGAATATCACATACAATAAAACATATTTAACATATAGACCAAGGAGTATATGAAACAACTCATAAATAACAAATTGTTGAGAAGAATGGACTTATTTGTATTAAAAGGTAACAAAAGGAACCATTACAACCTGAGCCTTGGTGTTGTGCAAGTCCCTCCCAGGGTCCACAAGAGTTCTCCTTTACTCTGATTAGCTCACCCACTTTCAAATGAAACAAGCAAAGATGGTAATCTCTCCTCACAAGCTTCTACAAGGAAGTCCTAATTCCAGCAGCATCTACCCTTAGGAATGTTCAGCTTTTTAACCTCTCCTGCCTTTGGCCCAATGCCTGTATTTATAGTGCTCTAGAGGAAGTTGTTCAGGTCGACCATCAATGGGATAAGCCCCTCTTTGGATGGGATAGCTCCCCTCTTGATGCGATAAGTTCCTCTTTGGTAGGGATACATTAACCATCTGGAGGCGCTTCATACACGTCAAACAAGCTTCTAGAAGACTCTAGAAATGACCACAAGTAACTTTTTTAAGAT
The DNA here is from genome assembly GCA_031772625.1 of Pinus tabuliformis. Taxonomy (NCBI): domain Eukaryota; kingdom Viridiplantae; phylum Streptophyta; class Pinopsida; order Pinales; family Pinaceae; genus Pinus; species Pinus tabuliformis. Next base: position 601,438,564 of record CM062813.1, on the reverse strand, counting down.
GAAACTCGCGCCTTTTGACCTTTACAGGGGTACGCACCCACCCCTTTACATACAGAGCGTACAAGTACGCAGGTATTGTGAACTTGGGTTGCGTACACGCAGGTAAGGCTAAGAGAAACTGCGTACCTAGAGATATATAGATTTTTAATGACTTTCTCTCTTTCTTGGAGTTTGACATGAAGAGCAGAGGTATGAGGCTTGCCAAGGAGGATAGTATGACAGTTGATGGAGCCATACTAACTGCAAATAGTCATGGTGACATTTTTTGGTGTAACATATGCCTACCAAGGCTTTACCAAAAGCGAAGTTCTTGGCCTTTAGAGATCAACTTGGATAGATGGAAGTGACCCTCTTGGGTAAGGGTCGAGAACACTAAGTGTGATTTCCCCCCATTGAACTCCTAAGGTGGGAATGTAACACTAAGGGATCTTGGGGTTGATCAACCTCTATAAAATAGGATAGGGTGTGTATCCTTATCGCTTTGGTAAGTATATCTCACCTATTGTCACTTTGACAGAGTATACCCTAGTTGGCATCCTACCCACAAGTTGGGCTTGTTGGGATTGGACCTCCCCATTTGGCCAATGGGTTTAGGTGACTTGAGATAGGGTGTGTATCCTTACCCATGTGGTAATTTGATCTCATTCAATTCTTGTATGTAGGTGTTCTACCACTTGACTCTTAAGGCATACAATTTTCTAAAAAGTGAAAAACAAAATAAAAATTTATTTCATGCCTCATAGGAATAGGGATAATCAGGGAAAATTCATACCAAAATCCCCCACGCCCTCAAATAGTCAATGTTCACTCTTTTGTGGTGACTATGAGCTTCCCTCTCTGACTACAGGGGAGTTAGAAGACACTATATGTGAGAAACCTGAAATTTTGAAGAACTTATTGGGGAAGAAGAAGAACCTACTTCACCTACCCAAAATATGGCTAAAAATTGGGGCAATGATGTTTTCCCTATCAAAGAGACCAATGGAGAGGCTAGAATGAAGAAAATAAGCCCTACTTCACTTCCCCACTTCCATGGCTTAATATCTAAGGATCTCGATACCTTCATGTTTTAATTTGTTGTTGTCTATAGGAACTATGCTTATACCTTTGATGAGTAGAAGCTGAAGTTATTCCTCTCTACCCTTAAATATGAATCCTTACAATGGTTTATGGGTATGCCTCAGGGTAGCATCACTCCCTTTGGCCCAAATGCAACAAGCCTTGAATATCAAGTATAAGGACTACTATAGGTCCAAAGAAACCAAGGAATAATTCCTTAGGATGACTCTTCGACCTAATGAATCCCTAGAAGACTATGAGGAGAGATTTCAACTCAGTTATAGGAGGTCCAACTGCACCCTCGATCCTAAATCACTCAAACTAGTTATTCTCCAAGGGATCATGAGAGACATGTTGGAAACCATCATCATGTTATCTGGAGGAGATATATATCAATTATCCTATGTTTACATTAAAATCATGTTCAACAATCACTCTATGGATATGAGGAAGAAGGGTATGGCTAGTCAAGGCTTATATGGCTAAGGTATTCAAAGCCAACCTCTTTAATGATCTTGCTCAAAAAATTTCATTCTTATCAAAATTATCAGGTAATTTGGGAGATCTTGTAATGAAAGATCTAGAAATGCAATTCAAAAGTCTAGATCAAATTTATTGGGTTGATCTTCTGTTTAGAGTTTCAGAAAAGGTTAAATATTTATGTTGGCAGAAGAAAGCACATGACATCACTCCAAGCTCAGATGTCTGCAGAGAAATGCTACCATGGACGCCTTTCAAAAGAAAGAAAACAAAAAGGTATGGTAGATTCAAGCCCAAAAGAATATCAAACCCAAAAAAGCCTTTCAAAAGATTTAAGTTTTTGAAGAAAAGAACACAGCCTCGAAACAACAACTGTTGTTTCATCTGCAAAAAGGAAGGACACTTTGCAAGAAAGTGCCCACAGAAGTCATCTAGCAAACTTAAAGCATGTGTAGATATTCAAGAATTCCAAGATGACTGGTCAGTTGTAGAGTCAGATGATGAAATTTCAGATGTATATATTCTTACTGAAGTTTCAGATGTAGAAGAAGATAGTGTATAGAAAATGAATATATGCTCAGCGTGTACAGATGATGATTTGTTTAGAGAACAACATTATAGTGATGAAGAAAGTTATTCAGACACTGAATTAACAAGTGAGACAGAAGATGATTTAGATGACAACACTGAAAGTGCAATATCAGTCACAACAGACAAAGGTAAGTGCTCAGTATCACCTTTGCCTCATTTGAATTCATTCTGTCCATATGAAAAAAGAACAACAACTTCAACCAGTTCGCCAGAACCAGAGGTTAGCCAAAAAGAACAGAGTACATTGTTGAAAAAGATTGTCAAAACTGATAGTATTATTTATATTCCAGTTCAAGTGCAAGTAAAAAATGAATGGATATCAGTAGATGAATTTGTTGGTACTGGAGGCTCTAACAATTTGGCATGACCATCTTTGTTCAAACCTCTGTGGAAACCTTTAAAAAACATTATGGTTTCAGAAACCATTGGAGGATCTGTAAGCCTCACACATTATGTCGACAATGTTTCTTTAAAAATTTGGGGGAGTATTATAAATATTTCAGCAATTCAGCATTACGATCCCTCAGCAAGCCTAATGTTGGGAATGTCGTTTATAAACTCTGTGCTACCTATTACAATCAGCCAGGATAAGCTGATTATTAATATGAAAAAGAAAGCAATCTCTATACCTAGATTGTCTCTTCCAAATTCAGAAGTTAGGTATGAGAATAGTAAAAAAAGAGCAGAAACTAGAAGGCCATCAAAAGATTCAGATGATTGGCAAGAAGTTCTGCAAAGTTACGAGGCCAGAGCAGAAAACAAGTCAAAACAACTGGCATGTATTAATCCCAACTGGTCGACTGAACATTAGGATATCTATCAAAGACTTCTAAAGAGTTGCTCGGACAATCCACAGCAATTTTGGGAAACCGAGAGTCCAATGCAAGAGATTGTCACCTTACATGACAATGGAGTAAAAGGTAAGTTGATCCCTTGTACACCAGCTGATGAACAAGCATGGAAAATTTTAGGGGCTAATGTTCGCCCAGTGGGCTAATTTTCCATGATTTTTCCACAAAAAAGATTCGCCAATTTCCAATTTTATAAAAGACGATTCGCCCAAATTTTAGAATATAAAATTATTTTACCTTAAAAATCGCCAACATTATAGAGAGACTATATATAAAATAATTATAAATTTGATTAATTTTACAAATATATCAATAAACATTTATAATTTGCATATTAGGGATTAGTGAGATTCGCCAATGTTTTAAACTTCAAGAAAATTTTCCATCCTTAAAATTTTCCTTGTGAACAAGAAATAATGAATCAAATAGAAGAGCTACTAAAAATGCAGTTAATTGAACCAAGTGAATCTCATTATGCTTGTTCTGCATTTCTAGTAAGAAATCATTCTGAGATTGTAAGAGGAAAGCCGAGGATGGTTATAAATTATAAACCTCTTAATGCCATAACTCAGAATTTCAATTATCCATTGCCAAGACCAGAAAAAATTATGGAAAAGATTTAGCATAGTAAGGTGTTCAAAAAATTCGATATGAAGTCAGGATATTATCAAATCCAGATCCAGCCAGAAGACCGGCACAAAACCACATTCATTTGTCCGATAGGATTTTCTCAATGGAAAGTTGTTCCGTTTGGTCTGAAAAATGCCCCAGCATTCTTCCAAAGAAAAATGGACTATATTTTTGCAAACTATGATTTTATTGTCACATACATAGATGATATATTAATTCATAGCCCAGATGTACATACTCATTTAGAACATCTAGAAATTTTTCTTAAGGAGGTTAAACAACACGAGATTGTTGTGTCAGAAAGAAAAATGTCTTTGTTTCAGGATAGTATTGATTTCTTGGGGATTAATGTTGCTAATGGTGCTATTCAGATGCAACCCCATGTGCTAACCAAATTAACACAATTTCCTGATGAATTGAAGGACACAAAGACAATTCAGAGATTTTTGGGAGTGCTAAATTATCTTCACAAATATATTCCAAATTTGTTAGAGAAAACAGCCCCTATCAGAAGACACATCAATCAAGGATGGTCTTAGGAAGCAACTGAAGCAGTAAAGAAGCTAAAAGAAGAATGTCAGCATCTGCCAAAACTTCAGCCCCCAGGTGATGGTTTATTAATTTTACAGACCGATGCTTCACTTGATTTTTGGGCAGTTGTACTTCTAGAACAAAGAAAAAATAGTGAAGGTGAAACTGAAGAGAGACTGTGTGGATATGCTTCTGGAGAATTTACACCAAGTCATTAAAATTACTTCATAGCTGAAAAGGAGACTTTGGCTATATTTAACGGAGTTCAGCGTTTTGAGGTATATCTCAACCCAGTCAATTTTTTAGTCAGAACAGACTCTAGAAATTTCAAATATTTTTTGTCTGCAAAGATTTCATGGCAAATTGCAAAAGGCAGGATTTTAGCCTGGCAAATCTGGTTTCAACAGTTTGATTTTCAGGTTGAGTGGATACCAGGCAATTCTAATTTCTTGACAGACTCCTTGACTAGAGACATGAATAAGATGTTTATAACTTGTAAATATTCAGTTTTTGAAATTCCTGGCAAAACTGCTAAAGATAATAATTTTGCCACTTTTGTAGATAGATTTCGAATTCTTGAAAATCATGTAGAAACTGTTGTGGAAGAAATTAAAAAACTGGTGGGATTGAGATTAAGAAGGAACATGTGGATAAAAAAGTGCCAAGCTTGGCAATCAAAAAATTTGGGTATCTCCCTAGGCTTAGATGAAAATTTGGTAAAAGTTTTCTCTTTACCAAACATGAAAGTAAAACTCTTCTTTAAGAGTCTATGTGATCTATGGTCTAGTGTGTTTACTGAAAAAATGATCTGGACACTTAGAGTTTTAAACTATTATCAGATCATTGGAAGTGTTGATTTTGCATTTAGCATCTATACAGGTGCAAGGATCCTAGATTTCGAAGAAATCCCCATAAAAGAAGAATTAATAAAGTTCCTAGTCTCTTTAAAGATTCCAAATATTTTTGAAGAACTTGAAGCATCCTTCTTATAAAGAATTGATGAAAATTATCATGTTACTGATATGTTCCCTCAGTATGAGATCTTTGAGAATTTTGCAGATTGGGAGATTAGAGGAGGAATGCGTAGAAAGACACAGGTTACCAGAGTATCTCAATGTATTCGAAGATCATTACAATACTTGAGAACATTTGTGTTTCCTTGGGATTTTCATAGCCTAAGGCTGAGAGAAAGCATAGATCCAAATCCATTTGCTCAAGTATTCAGCCATGAATAGATCGGTGAACTGAAAACTGGTAACAATCAGGAATTAATTAAGAAGCATGCTGAATGGTTCCATGAATTTGGGAATCTAAGGTTAGATGAAAAGCTCCAAATTCTCAACAAAATGGATGGTTTACAAGGATAGCTTAAGGTTTTAAAGTTTGCAATTAATCAGAAGGCATTAGTCACTATTTCAGTTCTTTCTCCAAACTGGAATAATAATGTTATCCATATAATCAGTTTAATGATCTCCAAGAGAATATGCACATCCATGATTTTTGAACTAAGTTGGCAGCATAGAGATTTTTAAAATGAAAACTATAGATCATGGATTCAACATGCAAATGAAAGTTCCACCAACATATTCCAAATATTCATATGGGAACTGTTAGATGGCATTGAGCTAGCAGTACAGAGATCACCTACAACCCGGAACGTTTTTAAAGATTCTTTCCTTGACATTGAAATAAGCGCACTACCTTTTTTGAACAAGTGGGAAAAGCGAGAATTGATGCATACACCTCAACCGCTGGGTCTCCATAAGATAAAAACGAATATTGAAAAGGGAGAATCATCATCAAAGGCATCTAGCAGGACAATAATGCCACCGAAAGAAAAAGATGAATTGACAGATGCTCAGGATCTCGAAGAAGGAATCGACGAAGAATACAATTGTTTGATGGACAACCACCTCAAAAGAATAGTTGATGAATATGAACCATCTCCATGATCATCAGAAGAAGACATGTGGGAGAACAGAAGCCCGATGGGACCCTGGTAGAATCTTTGCTAGCAATGTGACAAATAGGTCACATGTTCTAGCAAGAATCTTTGTACCGGAAAAGATTGAGTAGACACCGTCGGTGAAAGAAATATCGACAGGACCCTCAATAATTTCCACTTTTTTGTCATTGCTTAGATAGGATTAGATTCTGTAAAGTTATTTATAAGAAAGGGTCTGCAGAGGTTCAAGGCATCGATCGCTAGAGAGCATTGCCTGAGAGAATTCTGAGAATCCATATTTTAATAAGCTTGTTGTATTATGTTTGCTTTTATTAATATTGAAGCCTACTGGGCCGCCTGTCTGAGGATAGTTTCGCTATCCAAAAGTACCTTGATACTGTAAGGCACTGGAGTTGTGAAGACCCATGAGGTGAGGTCGTGGTACTCGCACATGATTGGTTGAGGAAGGTTGCTTGTGTCAGACCTGTTGTTTGGAAAGCTTCGACTTTAATTAAAAGTAAGTCCGAATGCTTCACTGCTTCATCTTATTATCTCATTGTTTAGAATAATTCTTCTCTGTTGATCGGTCACCCCGTCATCGATCGCAAGAGAGCATTGCCTGAGAGAACTCTAAGAATCCATATTGTAATAAGCTTGTTTTATTCTGTTTTCTTTAATTAATATTGAAGCCTACTGGGCCGCCTGTCTGAGGACAATTCCGTTATCCAAAAGTACCTTCATACTGTAAGGCGCTGGAGTTGTGAGGATCCGTGAGGAGAGGTCGTGGTACTCGCGCATGATCGGTTGAGGAAGGTTTCTTGTCTCAGACCTGTTGTTTGGAAAGCTTCGACTTTAATTAAAAGTAAGTCCGAATGCTTCACTGCTTCATCTTATTATCTCATTGTTTAGAATAATTCTTCTCTGTTGATTGGTCACCCCCCTTTTTGGTATCAGAGCCATATCCCGTTCCTTAGCAAGATATCTTGGACGAAATACATTCTATAGACAGAATCTGAAGAAAGCCAGGAAGCCTTCGAAAAACATATTTGTTTTACATTTTGCTGAGTAGATAAAACATCTTTCCAGCTAACTAATATGGTGCATCCAAAACTGAAACAGCCGGTGTTAAAGGATTGTGTTACAGTAGGGGTAGGAAATGCTCAAATTGAAGGTGTGCATTATGATAAAGAGTCATTACCCAGTGACTGGTATGTTCAATACAAATCTTTGGCTGCAGACAATGCAAATAGTATGATAAGAAGGATCTTTGTTGTAGATGGTTGTGTTAAGATAATTCCTAATCCTAACCAACCTAGAATCCCGAGGCCAATAGTTTTACCAGAAAAGCATGTATTACCAGTTGAAGAACCAATCCATCAAAGTGGGAGAAAGTCTTTTTATAGACAAGTTTCCATACCAGAAGAAGCTTCCACTAGTACACCTCGGTCTGATAATCAGCTGTATATACCAAAGGAGAAACCATTCTTCACAGTAAATAAAATGTTTAGGACTCATGTAAATACTTATCCACCTTTTGAAGAATTTCAGTTTGTAAATAAGAGGTTTGTAAAAGGAGGAAAATGGCCACCTGTTGTGCCCTACAACAAGCCCCCATTTCATATCATTCTTATTTTTCAAAAAATTAACATATGGAATGGGTCCCTTTTAAAATTTTGGCATCAATGCTTGCATGTTAAAAAAAGGCCGCATAATCAAATGAGATTTCATGTACTTAAGCCTTTTTCGGACATTAATGTTTCAAATAACAAACAATATTTTATTATTGCGATAAAGCGATCGCAAGATCGCATATCGCAACAACATGAGAGATGCATTCAAATGGCATTTTGGTTTCCGTCGTTGCGATATCGCTATCGGCGATCGCCAATGTTACATACAGAACAAGTAAAGGCACATAACTCATGTCCCGATGCGACGCGATATCGGCGATCGGTTATCGGCGATACCTCATGTGAAACCGCCTTGTGATTTAAATCCCGACCCGATGCGATATCGCTATCGGCTGTCACGCACTTCGGTAAGGCATTCGGTTCCTACCCCCGATGCGATGCGATATCGCAATCGGTAACCCCAAACCATTGTATATGCGCCTACTTCTGTTTCCATGCGCTAGCCCGATGCGATATCGCTTATCGGCTATCGACACGATCTTTTAGTAATAATTGTGCAGCACCTAATCCCCGAAGCGATGTGGTATCGCTCATCGGTGGTCGGCAGTCTTAAAAGCCATCACTTAAAAGCTTTAATTTTATATTCATATCCGGTTGACAAAGCGCGAATCCCAAAATGCCGTTAATACAAAGGATAAGGTAATGCGTGGGTATTTAAAAGATTTTTCCCCTTCGATTAATGAGCACCTGCGTTTAACTGCCAGAATATCTGTTGCACGCTTAAGTGAGTCATTCACCCGGATAACGGTATAATTATCACATTTAATGAGTAGTAGGCCTCAAATCACCATTAATGCATCTGCAATATACTCTTAGCGATTGGATCCACAGCCACTTTTGAAAATTAATCTTGGCACGCTTCAAATGATATATCTATCTCACTGTGTAGCGTCATTGTTATTATGTTGTTACGATTTCTCTTGCAATTGTGTAGAATTCGTCTTTTGAGAGAAGCTTAAGCATGATGGGGAAAAGATCCAAGAGGGCTACGGGCTCTACTGTTACACCTGTAGTAGGTCAAGCTGCTGCAAATAGCAAGAAAGGCCTCGTTTCAGACACTACATGCACTGGTCTTAACAAGACTACATGGCAGGGCACATATAATCTATTAGAGGCCGAACAACCACAAGTTTCAGTGACAGTAGCTACTGCGGACCCACTCAAAAAGTCCGACGCAACTCTCAAGGAGTTGGCCGATTCCTTTCTTCACAGAATAGTTGCTAGAGAGCAAGTCCTTCCCTACACTGATGTAGTGCGATGGGCAATTGAGGAAATTCCAATCACTGACAGAACGTTCCACACAAGAGACGGACGGATTTTCGGGTCGTTCAAGCCAGAGCACCTGAGGGAAATGTATCATTTGCCTGAGCCAGAGAAAATCTACAACAAAGACTTCGTGGAGAAGTTTGCAGCTGAAAACGATGTACCATCTGAGCCCATTCGGGATTGGAGGCAGAACCCGGCCAAACACAAGCACGAGAGCTCGGGTAAGTATTCTGTCGATTCCTTGGCTTCTCCCTATTGCTATGCGGGAATTATGATGTGTAGGCTATGGGGATTACATGATTCTGCCAATTTCGATATAGAAATGGTTCCCCTAATGGAAGCAGCTGTTAATAGTTTTATCATGGATTGGGCCACCATTCTTTCTGATAAATTGACTGTAGCTATTCGGGATTTTAGAGCTAAATCTGTAGTCACCGAAAGGAAAATCCCCCCATTTTATTATAGCGCCTACATTATGGACACATTGTGTTTTAACTCTGAGTTTCCCATCCTCGGTTGGAGATGGACCACCCAAGACCCTTCGCCCATTCATTTGTATCATCGGAAATTATGGAAGTCCTCTTACAAGGACCATTTGTATCAAATTTGCAATGGTTTTATGGTTCCCATTCATTATTCCATTTTTGATCGGCCTATTCCCAAAATCTCCTATCTCGCTTCCTTCGACTTACCAGCTATCGCAGGATGGTTTGGAGAAGAGCACTTTACCTATATTAGGGTTTATGGAAGCCAAGCCAAACCGCATGTTCTCCCTCTATATGTTCCAGATAAACTGTTAGCCCGAGAGATATCCTACCAAATTATGGCTGAGAGTGTAACCCAAACACTCAAGAAAGAGAAGAAGAGGGGCTGGCCCTCTTTTCCCTTAAGGATGGGTGTTTTTACTCTGCATAATCTCCAACATGCAGAAAAGGAGGCTATAAAGATGCAAGCTTTATCCCTGCCCACTATGCCAGCCAGACTCTATGATCCACATAAAACTGCTTACAATGCCCTAGAACAGGCCAAACTGACTAAGATTGACCATCAAGAGGATGAGTTTGATGACCTGTTCAGAGCTGCCGATTCAATAGGCCAAACCAAGCAGCTTGCCAAGATGAGATATAATGATGAGAGTTTAACTGAGTTCAATAAACTTAGAGAGCAGAGGTTGCAAACTCTGCCTCTAGATTTATTGTCATTAACCTCAGCGTCCTCCTCAAGCGAGCCTGGTCAGAAGCATACAACCCAATCTCCTGTTGTAAATAAAGAACAAAATAAACAACAGGAGGAAAGACAAGAGAAGCAGCAGGCAGAGAAGCAGAAAAAGGAGCAAATGGCTAAGCAGCAGAAAGAGCAGAAGGAACAAGAGCAGAGAAAGCAGAAGCAGATAGAGGAACAGCGGAAGAAGGAAGAGGAAGAAAAACAAAGGAAAGAACTGGCAGATAGGCAGAAAAAGGAATTAGCAGATAAGCAAAGAAGAGAGCAAGAAGAGAAACAGAGAAAGGAGTTAGAAGAACAGCAACAGAAAGAGTTGGAGGAGCAAAAGAGGTTGGAACAAGAAAAGGAGAAGAGTAAATCACAGACCTCCATAGATCCTGAATTGCTGAAACAATGGAATCAATTCGATTCCATTATCAGTGGAAAGGAAGGCTCCAAAGACGCACCAGACACCACTTCTTCTCAGGTTCTATGCGGAACCAGCGGCCCACCCATTTCAAAGGATCTCGAGGTAATCACCAAAGACCCTTCCGATCAGATTGTGCTCCAGGTGGAAGATATTCCTCCCCTGGACGTTTTCTACAGCCCGAGGCTCAAAGCAGTTGTTAAGCGCTCAAGGAAGAGACGAAGGCTTGATCAACCTTCCATCTTTCCTGAGCAGACAGTCACAGGGAATGTAGTCTGGAAGGAAGAATTGGACCCCTCTGATGATCTTACCAAGCTATCGCAGTATGCGGGAGCTTATTCTGCAGCAACTATAGATAAAGCATCAGAGGTAAGTCTTTTGTTAAAGACTAAGGACCAAGAGATTTGTACATTGCAAGCAGAAGTAGCCGAAGCACGAAACAAGACAGCACAGGTAGAAGAGCAGTTGCTGGCGCAACAGCAAGCAAACAATGTATTAACCCAGCAACTGCAGACTGAAAAACAGAGGATTGATCAGAGTGCAATCCAGAAGCAGAAAGAATTAACGGAGGCATTGGCACAATTGAGAGAGGCAAACGAGCTAATGACGAAGTCAAAGGATGAGCAAATCGCTCAATTATTAGCACAGCTCGAAGATATCAAGGGCACTAAGAAAGTCGAGAATTTCAGAGCAGAGGCAGCTCAAATAAATAATGCATTAATCTCTCAGGTTAGACTCTTGTGCCAACAATTAACTGAGGCTGAGCCATTATGTGAAGTATCTACAGCAGTATGTCAGCAGATTGAAAAAGCCAGAAATGAGCTAGATCAGACCGAAGAAACCATAACTTCATATCTTGATTGGCAAGATACTGATATGGGGAAAGAAGCAAAATTGCCTAGGATCTATGAGCCATTCAAAGACATACTCTTCACGGAATGGAACACTCAGATGATGAAAGCGGAAAGGGCAGCTTCAAGGTGTAAAATGATTGCAACAATATGATTGATTTGGTCAACAATACACTCTATTGGGCCAACATGATCTCTCAGTGTACACCTGGAAGCATAACCACGACGAACATAATTGAACAAACAAATTATCATGGACTGGAAGAAAGGAGAAAGTTAATCGCTGGAGTAAATACTTTAACCTCCGACGCATATTGGCACTTTCTAATCAAGCCGCACACTCAAAGGTCGGCTCTTAAGTGTTTAACAGATGCTCTCAAGTGCCTAATCCCCGACTTTCAAGATGCCACATATGATGCCCAGCTCACGTCGCGTCTCAACACTCCACCGGAAGTACAGCCAATGCTTACGATATGTCAGTTGAGGTTTAAAGGCAAAGAGCCCACCGAATGAAGCATTGCTGCCGACTGCCAGATCACCAAGAAAGATGGAAAAACATTTATTGATGCCAATTTCATAGTTGTTCAGTTTTTCTTAGATATTTAGATTAGATTAGTATTTATAGACCCTTTCATTGTTTTGGAAAGGGTCGTAAAATTTTGTAATAGACTTAAAGGCTGAAGTTTGCACTACTGTGCTTCAGCCTATATTCTTTTGTGAAACTCGACCAATAGTCCTTTATTTGACGAGAAGGCTGTTTTATGCATTTGTGCACTATTGTCTCTTGTCTGGAATGCTTTCTAGTTTGAAGAAAGGACTGCGACATAGCGATTTATATAATGGATTGTTGAGCAGCTTACATGGTACTTTTATCTGCATGTCCTCTTTCTTTTCATATGAATTGCTGTGTTATTATCTTTTGCTATTGTTGAATACGTGTATGCGCTGTAACAGCAAATCTTCATTTCATTCCACTATTGGATGTTTTGTGATATGCCTTTCTTTTAATCATGCATGTAGCAATGATATGAATGACAATGTGTAGTAATTCGCTATTATCGCTCTGCATAACTAATTATGCAGAGCAATCTTAAATGGTTTAAACATCTATGCTTTAGTGTTAGAGTCATCTATATGCCTGCCTTAAAGCACAGATTATCAAACGCTACGCTTTGAAAGATTGATAAGTCCCGGGATTAGATTATAGTTAATATATATTTCGCTGATAGTTTTAGTTGTTTATTCATCACTATCATACCTCACAAGTTATTCATCCATCCCACTTTTATCTATTATTGGGAAACTGGTCCCATTATCCCCAGTCGGAGCCACTATCCCAAACGGAAAAGGAGCTGCTTTCAAGGTCCGGACCGGGTGGTTTCCCCTTTGTTGTGGCAGCGATTTTCGAGGCCTCAACAAAATTGGCGCTAGAAGGAGGGCCTCAGCTGTGAATGGAACATAAATCCAAACCTATAAGCCATTCTAAGAGTACTTCGCCCTCCGAATCTCCTCGATCTTCCCATTTGTATACTGGTTCGCCGGTACCCAAACAAGAAGAAGAGGAATCAACTGCCACTGCTCAAACCCATCATACCACAGAACAATTAAGTCTTGAATCACCTGAAGTTCAGTCTCTAATCCATAAACTTCAGAGCTTCTCGATTTCACCACAGAAATCTGAGGTATCAGAAAGCAGTGCGACTTCGCAGTTCAACCTCACTCACCCTCTCACCAGACTTCAGAGCGAAAAACTCGGTATTGAACCCACTGAGTTTCCTTTACCTAAAAGGAAAAGGGCAAAGAAAATTACTGAAGGGTCTGCTAGTGAAGGGCTTTCATCCACGTCCTCCATTTCATTTTCTCCACTGCAAGGTCGACCATCCACTCCCCCATTACAAATTGTCGTTCACCAGGGATCAGAAGCCTCGATATCCCAACCTATTCACTCCTCATCTTTAATCCCTTCCCATACATCCGGAATCCCAGCAGTAGTCTCAACCACTGTTGCTATCATAATGGCAGATCCATGGACTAGGCCAGGAGCAGTCAATATGCCTGCACCCTTGCATGATCTACCCGATTATCCCGAAAAATGGCTGCCTAAATTCAATCCAGATGATGGGACTCAGGCTGAAGAACACATCAACAACTTTATGTTAGCAGTTAACCTAAAAGGAGTGACAGAGCAAGATGTTGTTGTAAGACTTTTCCCTTACACTTTACAAGGATCAGCAGGATCCTGGTATTTTTCCTTACCTTCTGGTTCAATTACCAGTTGGAACACATGCCAAGAGCAGTTTCTCACCAAATATGGAGATGACAGGTCCCTAGCAACTTTAATAAACGACCTCTCCAATTTGAGAATAGAGCACAGGGAACCAATAAAAGAGTTTAATGCCAGATTTAATAAACTACTGAATAAAATCCCTACTGCTTCTAAACCAAGTGAACAAATCCGAAGCGAATGGTATATCACTGCCCTACCTGCCAACATAGCCATTTTTGTAGACAGGGCTGGCAAACCTACCTTAGCTGAAAACATGAGAGAGGCACTTGCTGTTGAAAAGCGCATTAACGCTCTAGAAAAGAAAGCTGCTCTAGAGGATAGAAAAGCTAAAAAAGTCTCGTTTAAAGAAGATTCCAAGAAGAAAACCCCGAAGGACCCGTATGACATGGAAGGTTTACAAAAGGTCCTTAAAACAATGTCTAACGAAATGGTTGAGATAAAGAAGCAGGTGGCCGAAACTTCAAGCAAAAGACCATTTAGAACTTTTAAGAAAACCGAATCAAAGCCGCCCAATGTAATATCTAACGCCGATTCAGACCAAGAAGAAGAGGAAGAGGAAACATCTTCACAGACCGATGATGAAGAAGAAGTAGCTGAATGCCACGGAATGTGGGATTTTATACTCCCAAACTCTGATACGGAGAATGAAGAAGAAGCTTTCCCGGTTACTACAAGAAGTAAAAGCACTCTTGAACCCGCCCAGGCAATTTCAAAGAAGAGGAGCGCAGGCGCTACTACAGCAAAGGAAAAAGTTCCCCCAAAGAAGTCACCTGTAGTAGTTCCTCAAAACCAGCCTTCAACTTCTAGTTCTCCTTCAACATCCAAGACTCTGGTGGTATCGGATTCAATGGAATATAACATTGTTGATGACATGAAGAAGACTAAGGCAAATATAACCATGTTTGAACTCAGTAAACTAAAACATCAACAAAAGCTACTTCTCAAAGAATTAAATGCTGTTCCCTCTACTCCCCTTCCCAGTGCAAGAGCTGCCAACGATTCAGGCCAGCCTCCTGCAGGTATGGTTGAAATTACCGATTCAGTTTTAATCGGAGATAAATCTAATTCTCACACTCCACCCTTCCTGCTCACTTATGAGATTTATAATAGAAACTTGCACAACTGTTTAATTGATTCAGGGGCCTCATCTAATATAATGCCAGCTTCAGTTTGCTCTAAGCTGAACATTGAACCCCAGAAGTCTGCCATTCATATAGTGCAGTTGGATAGGACTAAGGTGCAGGTTGTGGGAGAAATTAATTCTGTAACCATCAGGTTGTCAGCCGACCCCAGAATAGTTCAGAGGATTGACATCTTAATTGCCGACATACCTGAATTTTATGGTTTGATTTTAAGCAGAGATTGGTCCGAAAAACTACATGGGTATATTTCCACAGATTGGTCACATATGTGGCTTCCCTACAAGGGAAAGCCGAATCAAATAAGGATCGATCGGGAGAAGCATATGACCCACACAGTTACTGAATTTGAGCAAGAAAACCAACCTGTGGCATTCAACAACAATATTTTGGGGAACTATTCGTCCGAATCATTCTTTGGCAACTTTGTTGCCCAACCATCTCCTTTTTCAGTTAATCATTTTACATCTCAGATTGAAAATTTTTCACAAACAGATAAGTCCAGATGTTTTAATGATGCTGAGAAAATTGTAGATATGTTTGTTAATACTCCTTTATTTTGGTCTTTATATTTTGATGGCTCTAAGTCCAGTGAAGGCTCAGGAGCAGGTTGCATTTTGGTTAGCCCGCAAGGAGAAAAGACAATGCTGTCTTGTAGGTTAGAATTTGAGTGTACTAATAACACAGCCGAATATGAAGCTTTGGTCCAGGGTTTATATAAAGCGATCGGCCTTGAAGTGCGATATCTAAAAGTGTTCGGCGATTCGGAAATCATTGTTAAACAAGTTAGAAATGCAATTCATTGCCTTTCGACTCACCTTAAGCATTATCAATCGCTAGTGCAGGATCTTACCTCACACTTTTCAGCCTTCAACATTTCTTCTATTCCTAGGTCACAAAATTCAGCAGCCGACCTACTAGCCAATGTAGCCTCCAAACTGCTACCTTCCGAAGACTACAGCCTTGATAGATTTTCTGTAGAATTACTTTTTAGACCTTCAATTCCTGACAATGTCACTAATTGGAGAGTATTTAACCATGATGAAGATATCTTGCAGTTTCTAACTTCGGAAAAATCCTATGACAATCAAGTCATTGAGGAAGATGATCACGATCTACAGATGAAACAAGCGCCTCAAGAAAATTCGATTCCTAAACCCGTGGTGAAGCTTGAAGACCTTTATGATATCAAAGACAGGTTTAAACCTGTAATTAATGCAAAGCTTCAAAGTTCCACCCTTAGGTTTGAATTAATAAATCTAGGCACAGAAGATGCTCCTCAAAACATCAACTTAGGAATAGGACTTTCCCAAGAAGAAAAGGAAGCATTTATTAAACTATTGAGAAAAAACAAACAGGTCTTCGCTTGGAAATATGATGACCTAAAGACATATGATACATCTATTATCCAGCATACCATCCCTATGCTTCCTGATCAGAAACCAATTCAGCAAAAATTAAGAAAAATACATCCAAATTTGGAGACCCAAATAAAGTCGGAGCTTAATAAGCTTTTGAAAGCCAAAATTATCTTTCCGGTCCGACATTCAAGTTGGGTCTCTAATATGGTGCCAGTCAGGAAGAAGAATGGCGACATTCGAATCTGTATTGATTTCAGGAACCTCAATAAAGCGAGCTTGAAAGATAATTTCCCGTTACCTACTATGGAGCAAATTCTTCAATCAGTAGCAGGTTCTGAATTGATGTCCTTTCTTGATGGATTCTCCGGATACAACCAAGTTTTGGTTCATCCTGATGACCAACTCAAAACCACATTCAGAACAAAATGGGGAACTTATGCATATCAGAAAATGCCTTTTGGACTCATAAACGCAGGAGCGACATTCCAGAGAGCCATGGATATAGCCTTCAAAGGGTTGATTAATCGATCAGTAGTCGTCTACTTAGACGATATTACTGTATATTCTAAAAAGAGATATAATCATTTGCATGACTTAAATCAAATCTTTCAGCGATGCAAAAGGTATGGTATTTCTCTAAACCCAAAGAAGTCTTTCTTTGCTCTTGATCAAGGAAAGCTCTTAGGCTTTATAGTATCCAAGGATGGCATTTATATTGATCCTGATCGGATTAAGGAAATTTCTGAAATCCCTTTCCCACACAATAAAAAATCGATGCAGTCATTCTTGGGTCAGATTAATTTTGTCAAACGATTTGTTCCAGATTTCTCTCAAATTGTATTACCACTTCAGACAATGATCAAGAAGAATTCAGTCTTCAAGTGGGGAGCAGAAGAAAAGCAAGCTTTTGATGTTATCAAGCAATCAATAATCAATGCCCCAGCCTTGAATACTCCCAATTTTTCTAATCATTTTACATTGTATACCGTTGCGTCCGATGTATCCTATGCTGCAGTTCTCACGCAGCCAAATGCTCATAACTTGGAAGCACCCATTTCATTTTTTAGCTCAAATCTTCAGGGTGCCGAATTAAATTATTCCGATGTGGAGAAACAAGCCTTTGCTGTGTTCAAAGCAGTTAAACATTACAGGCCCTTTCTTTTGAAAACTCACACGAAAGTTATAGTCCCTTTCCCGGCGGTAAGGCAACTTTTAATTCAAAAAGAACTAGGTGAAAGAAGGGCCAATTGGGTCACAGCACTTCAAGAATATGACCTAGAAATAAAGCCAGCAAAGATTGTTAGGGGCCAAGGTTTTTGCAGGATATTGGCAGGAGCATCAAACATTCCTGAATCAAGCGACATGGATCAGACTCAAACAATCAATCAGATAAGTGTCACTGATTCCGAATCTCAATATGCAGATTTGATATTTTATTTGAAGAATGGTTATGCTCCTCCAAATTTATCTTACAAAAATAAAAGGGCCATTAGGTTAAAAGCAAAGAATTTCACTCTCATTAATGATGTGCTCTTTAGACAAAATTATGATTCTATCCTGTTAAGATGTCTTGAGAGACCTGAAGCTCAAAAAGTTTTACAGGAACTACATGATGGGCCAGCGGGAGGACATTTTGGGGCAGACACGACAGCCCACAAAGTTATTCATGCTGGATATTATTGGCCTACACTGTTTAGAGATGCTCATGAATACGTAAGAAAATGCTTCAATTGCCAAACTGCTAGTGGAAGACAACGGAAATCAGCTTTCCCCCTGCAACCTGTCAACATTGAACAGCCATTTGAACAATGGGGATTAGATATCATTGGAGAGATTACTCCACCATCTTCCAAACAACACAGGTATATCCTCACTGCTACCGATTATTTTACCAAATGGGTAGAGGCTATTCCTTTGAAGGCAGCAAATTCAGAGGCAATCATCGAGTTCATAGACCAATTCATCATTACCAGGTTTGGTGTCCCAAACGCTCTCGTTTTTGATAATGCTTCCTATTTCTCAGGAAATGCTATATATGATTTTGCTATTAAGAGGGGGTTTAAATTGAAATATTTTGCTAATTATTATCCCCAGGGAAATGGTTTAGCAGAATCTACTAATAAAAATCTCATCAAAATCATTAAGCGAACTGTTGAACAGAATCATAGAAACTGGCACAAATCTCTAGTATTTGCATTATGGGCTGATAGGATTACACAAAAGGCTTCTATAGGTTCCTCCCCATTTAATCTAGTTTACGGAAAAGAAGCAGTATTGCCTACCAATCTTGTTCTACCCTCTTTAGCCCTAGTACAGTACATCGAAGAGACTCCTTCTTCCTCTATCCAACTTAGACATGACCAAATTCTCAAATTAGAAGAAGAAAGGGAGAAAGCCAGAATCACTCACGCCAAACATCAACAAATGATCAAAGCATCCTTTGACTTAACCTCATCCGATTCCAAACACTTCCAAGTTGGTGACTTAGTTCTCAAATGGGACAAGGCCCATGAAGATAAAGGTAAGCATACCAAATTTCAGAAAATGTGGCTTGGACCATTTCAGATCTGTGACAAGATAGGCCATTCAACCTTTATATTGCAAGACTTATCAGGGGTGAGAGATTCTCTCCCTGTTAATGGCCTGGTCTTGAAGAAATTCTTTAATTGAGAAGGTGATCCCTTCTCCTCTTTGTAGATTTGTGTAGTTTGTAGGATCGATAGGAAATAAAACTGTAGAGTATCTCCATTGACCTTTAGCTTGGTTTGAAAAAGCTGTCTCACAAAATAATCCAAATATTTGCTTTTAGATAGTAGAACCCTCAACCAAAAGGAATAATTTCTAGGGAACTAGATATCTGTTTGTTCTGAAATCACCACTTAACGTTTTGAAGACTCTTCTCGAAAGGTTAAAGTTCTGTAAATCATTCTCGGTTTTTAAATACTGGTCTCCAAAGGTTATTCATTTTAAGATAAAAACTAACCCATTTTCAGCATCTTCAACTCTTCACCTGTCATCCATTTGCTCTTAAGGAGAAAATTGTTCACCCCATTCACTAAAGTTTATGGTTACTCAGAGTGTAATTCTAAAATATAGAAGATTAAAGATAAGAGGTCTTATTACAAGCCTGCTTACCATGTTCATAGGAAAGTAGTTTGACTGACATTACCAATACTGCCTATCATAACAGGGTAATGGCTTGAAATTTCAAGACAAAGAGGTCTCATCACGAGCCGGCTTGTTCAGTTAAATTATTACCAGTGAATGGCATTGTCAATAGCTGGCCACCAAACCAGGACAATGGCTTTTTATCTTATCAATGACAAAGAATGAAAAAACGGATAAAAAATAAAATATGGCAACATATTTTAGTTTCATTCTGTTAACTACAATCTTATGTGAATGGAAAAGTGAATAATACTATGGTTAAAAGGTATCCCTGTCGAGACTATAAACGTTTGCTGGCAACAGAGGCTCTACCTATGACAGAGGGGTTAATTATAAAAGCTGATTTGGGAAAGTTTTTGTTTTATCATTATAAACCAATAAAGGCCTATTTTCAGACTAAGAATGTATTTATTTTTCTCGAAACCAAAAGGATAGAAGTTAACAGAATTCACTTGGTTCAGAACGCGCGAATATCCAGTTAAATTAGAAGTTTTTCCCTTCTGATTGAGTTTCTAATTTTGAAAAGCTTAAGTGTTTGGATTACTTTCAGAGATAACTGGTTCTTCCAGCGAATCGCCAATTGTTGTGCCCTACAACAACCCCCCATTTCATATCATTCTTATTTTTCAAAAAATTAACATATGGAATGGGTCCCTTTTAAAATTTTGGCATCAATGCTTGCATGTTCAAAAAAGGCCGCATAATCAAATGAGCTTTCATGTACTTAAGCCTTTTTCGGACATTAATGTTTCAAATAACAAACAATCTTTTATTATTGCGATAAAGCGATCGCAAGATCGCATATCGCAACAACATGAGAGATGCATTCAAATGGCATTTTGGTTTCCGCCGATGCGATATCGCTATCGGCGATCGGCAATGTTACATACACACCAAGTAAAGGCACATAACTCATGTCCCGATGCGACACGATATCGGCGATCAGTTATCGGCGATACCTCATGTGAAACCGCCTTGTGATTTAAATCCCGACCCAATGCGATATCGCTATCGGCCGTCACGCACTTCGGTAAGGCATTCGGTTCCTACCCCCGATGCGATGCGATATCGCAATCGGTAACCCCAAACCATTGTATATGCGCCTACTTCTGTTTCCATGCGCTAGCCCGATGCGATATCGCTTATCGGCTATCGGCACGATCTTTTGGTAATAATTGTGCAGCACCTAATCCCCGAAGCGATGTGGTATCGCTCATCGGTGGTCGACAGTCTTAAAAGCCATCACTTAAAAGCTTTAATTTTATATTCATATCCGGTTGACAAAGCGCGAATCCCAAAATGCCGTTAATACAAAGGATAAGGTAATGCGTGGGTATTTAAAAGATTTTGCCCCTTCGATTAATGAGCACCTGCGTTTAACCGCCAGAATATCTGTTGCACGCTTAAGTGAGTCATTCACCCGGATAACGGTATATTTATCACATTTAATGAGTAGTAGGCCTCAAATCACCATTAATGCATCTGCAATATACTCTTAGCGATTGGATCCGCAGCCACTTTTGAAAATTAATCTTGGCACGCTTCAAATGATATATCTATCTCACTGTGTAGCGTCATTGTTATTATGTTGTTACGATTTCTCTTGCAATTGTGTAGAATTCGTCTTTTGAGAGAAGCTTAAGCATGATGGGGAAAAGATCCAAGAGGGCTACGGGCTCTACTGTTACACCTGTAGTAGGTCAAGCTGCTGCAAATAGCAAGAAAGGCCTCGTTTCAGACACTACATGCACTGGTCTTAACAAGACTACATGGCAGGGCACATATAATCTATTAGAGGCCGAACAACCACAAGTTTCAGTGACAGTAGCTACTGCGGACCCACTCAAAAAGTCTGACGCAACTCTCAAGGAGTTGGCCGATTCCTTTCTTCACAGAATAGCTGCTAGAGAGCAAGTCCTTCCCTACACTGATGTAGTGCGATGGGCAATTGAGGAAATTCCAATCACTGACAGAACGTTCCACACAAGAGACGGACGGATTTTCGGGTCGTTCAAGCCAGAGCACCTGAGGGAAATGTATCATTTGCCTGAGCCAGAGAAAATCTACAACAAAGACTTCGTGGAGAAGTTTGCAGCTGAAAACGATGTACCATCTGAGCCCATTCGGGATTGGAGGCAGAACCCGGCCAAACACAAGCACGAGAGCTCGGGTAAGTATTCTGTCGATTCCTTGGCTTCTCCCTATTGCTATGCGGGAATTATGATGTGTAGGCTATGGGGATTACATGATTCTGCCAATTTCGATATAGAAATGGTTCCCCTAATGGAAGCAGCTGTTAATAGTTTTATCATGGATTGGGCCACCATTCTTTCTGATAAATTGACTGTAGCTATTCGGGATTTTAGAGCTAAATCTGTAGTCACCGAAAGGAAAATCCCCCCATTTTATTATAGCGCCTACATTATGGACACATTGTGTTTTAACTCTGAGTTTCCCATCCTCGGTTGGAGATGGACCACCCAAGACCCTTCGCCCATTCATTTGTATCATCGGAAATTATGGAAGTCCTCTTACAAGGACCATTTGTATCAAATTTGCAATGGTTTTATGGTTCCCATTCATTATTCCACTTTTGATCGGCCTATTCCCAAAATCTCCTATCTTGCTTCCTTCGACTTACCAGCTATCGCAGGATGGTTTGGAGAAGAGCACTTTACCTATATTAGGGTTTATGGAAGCCAAGCCAAACCGCATGTTCTCCCTCTATATGTTCCAGATAAACTGTTAGCCCGAGAGATATCCTACCAAATTATGGCTGAGAGTGTAACCCAAACACTCAAGAAAGAGAAGAAGAGGGGCTGGCCCTCTTTTCCCTTAAGGATGGGTGTTTTTACTCTGCATAATCTCCAACATGCAGAAAAGGAGGCTGTAAAGATGCAAGCTTTATCCCTGCCCACTATGCCAGCCAGACTCTATGATCCACATAAAACTGCTTACAATGCCCTAGAACAGGCCAAACTGACTAAGATTGACCATCAAGAGGATGAGTTTGATGACCTGTTCAGAGCTGCCGATTCAATATGCCAAACCAAGCAGCTTGCCAAGATGAGATATAATGATGAGAGTTTAACTGAGTTCAATAAACTTAGAGAGCAGAGGTTGCAAACTCTGCCTCTAGATTTATTGTCATTAACCTCAGCGTCCTCCTCAAGCGAGCCTAGTCAGAAGCATACAACCCAATCTCCTGTTGTAAATAAATAACAAAATAAAAAACAGGAGGAAAGACAAGAGAAGCAGCAGGCAGAGAAGAAGAAAAAGGAGCAAATGGCTAAGCAGCAGAAAGAGCAGAAGGAACAAGAGCAGAGAAAGCAGAAGCAGATAGAGGAACAGCGGAAGAAGGAAGAGGAAGAAAAATAAAGGAAAGAACTGGCAGATAGGTAGAAAAAGGAATTAGCAGATAAGCAAAGAAGAGAGCAAGAAGAGAAACAGAGAAAGGAGTTAGAAGAACAGCAACAGAAAGAGTTGGAGGAGCAAAAGAGGTTGGAACAAGAAAAGGAGAAGAGTAAATCACAGACCTCCATAGATCCTGAATTGCTGAAACAATGGAATCAATTCGATTCCATTATCAGTGGAAAGGAAGGCTCCAAAGACGCACCAGACACCACTTCTTCTCAGGTTCTATGCGGAACCAGCGGCCCACCCATTTCAAAGGATCTCGAGGTAATCACCAAAGACCCTTCCGATCAGATTGTGCTCCAGGTGGAAGATATTCCTCCCCTGGACGTTTTCTACAGCCCGAGGCTCAAAGCAGTTGTTAAGCGCTCAAGGAAGAGACGAAGGCTTGATCAACCTTCCATCTTTCCTGAGCAGACAGTCACAGGGAATGTAGTCTGGAAGGAAGAATTGGACGCCTCTGATGATCTTACCAAGCTATCGCAGTATGCGGGAGCTTATTCTGTAGCAACTATAGATAAAGCATCAGAGGTAAGTCTTTTGTTAAAGACTAAGGACCAAGAGATTTGTACATTGCAAGCAGAAGTAGCCGAAGCACGAAAAAAGACAGCACAGGTAGAAGAGCAGTTGCTGGCGCAACAGCAAGCAAACAATGTATTAACCCAGCAACTGCAGACTGAAAAACAGAGGATTGATCAGAGTGCAATCCAGAAGCAGAAAGAATTAACGGAGGCATTGGCACAATTGAGAGAGGCAAACGAGCTAATGACGAAGTCAAAGGATGAGCAAATCGCTCAATTATTAGCACAACTCGAAGATATCAAGGGCACTAAGAAAGTCGAGAATTTCAGAGGAGAGGCAGCTCAAATAAATAATGCATTAATCTCTCAGGTTAGACTCTTGTGCCAACAATTAACTGAGGCTGAGCCATTATGTGAAGTATCTACAGTAGTATGTCAGCAGATTGAAAAAGCCAGAAATGAGCTAGATCAGACCGAAGAAACCATAACTTCATATCTTGATTGGCAAGATACTGATATGGGTAAAGAAGCAAAATTGCCTAGGATCTATGAGCCATTCAAAGACATACTCTTCACGGAATGGAACACTCAGATGATGAAAGCGGAAAGGGCAGCTTCAAGGTGTAAAATGATTGCCAACAATATGATTGATTTGGTCAACAATACACTCTATTGGGCCAACATGATCTCTCAGTGTACACCTGGAAGCATAACCACGGCGAACATAATTGAACAAACCAATTATCATGGACTGGAAGAGAGGAGAAAGTTAATCGCTGGAGTAAATACTTTAACCTCCGACGCATATTGGCACTTTCTAATCAAGCCGCACACTCAAAGGTCGGCTCTTAAGTGTTTAACAGATGCTCTCAAGTGCCTAATCCCCGACTTTCAAGATGCTACATATGATGCCCAGCTCACGTCGCGTCTCAACACTCCACCGGAAGTACAGCCAATGCTTACGATATGTCAGTTGAGGTTTAAAGGCAAAGAGCCCACCGAATGAAGCATTGCTGCCGACTGCCAGATCACCAAGAAAGATGGAAAAACATTTATTGATGCCAATTTCATAGTTGTTCAGTTTTTCTTAGATATTTAGATTAGATTAGTATTTATAGACCCTTTCATTGTTTTGGAAAGGGTCGTAAAATTTTGTAATAGACTTAAAGGCTGAAGTTTGCACTACTGTGCTTCAGCCTATATTCTTTTGTGAAACTCGACCAATAGTCCTTTATTTGACGAGAAGGCTGTTTTAT
Organism: Pinus tabuliformis; assembly: GCA_031772625.1. Taxonomy (NCBI): domain Eukaryota; kingdom Viridiplantae; phylum Streptophyta; class Pinopsida; order Pinales; family Pinaceae; genus Pinus; species Pinus tabuliformis. The sequence goes on along the minus strand of CM062813.1, from coordinate 601,413,896 downwards.
GCATTTGTGCACTATTGTCTCTTGTCTGGAATGCTTTCTAGTTTGAAGAAAGGACTACGACATAGCGATTTATATAATGGATTGTTGAGCAGCTTACATGGTACTTTTATCTGCATCTGTCCTCTTTCTTTTCATATGAATTGCTGTGTTATTATATTTTGCTATTGTTGAATACGTGTATGCGCTGTAACAACAAATCTTCATTTCATTCCACTATTGGATGTTTTGTGATATGCCTTTCTTTTAATCATGCATGTAGCAATGATATGAATGACAATGTGTAGTAATTCGCTATTATCGCTCTGCATAACTAATTATGCAGAGCAATCTTAAATGGTTTAACATCTATGCTTTAGTGTTAGAGTCATCTATATGCCTGCCTTAAAGCACAGATTATCAAACGCTACGCTTTGAAAGATTGATGAGTCCCGGGATTAGATTATAGTTAATATATATTTCGCTGATAGTTTTAGTTGTTTATTCATCACTATCATACTTCACAAGTTATTCATCCATCCCACTTTTATCTATTATTGGGAAACTGGTCCCATTATCCCCAGTCGGAGCCACTATCCCAAACGGAAAAGGAGCTGCTTTCAAGGTCCGGACCGGGTGGTTTCCCCTTTGTTGTGGCAGCGATTTTCGAGGCCTCAACACCACCCAAGACAAAGTTCTGTGTTTCTTCATCTCAATCTAGGCAGCCCTCTACAAGAGCAGACTGTGCTCCACTGCTAGAACAAAACTCTCAGAACCCGAATGATATGGATCAAGTCTATCAAGTAGGAAACTATTTGACTACTTGGTGTTCACATGCAGAGAGTGTTCTAGATGATCTAGGACAACAAGCATTTCTGATCAATGAAAACTTAAAGTTGCTATATGAAGAAAAACAAGCAGAAAAAAGAGAAAGAGAGGAAAGGAGGAGAAGAAAACAGAAAAAGAAGGCCAAGGAAATTCCAAAATTTCATGTAGATATGTCTGCACCAAATTATTGGGATTTGGAAGAAGAAGAAGAAGAAGAACAATATAGAAGAGAAACAGTTGCTTCTAGTGCAGGAGAAGGAACTTCCAGGGACACTGGGAAATTAACCAGTGAGACAAAATCAACAAAAGCATTTAAAGTTGATAAACCTTTCGAGTCTAAGAAGGAAGTTATGACACTAGAACAAGCTACATCTAGATTCCCATCCTTCATTCTACCGTCTATAAAAAATCAGAATAAAGCCCATATTCTGAAAGAGGTCAACGAATATCCTAGAATCGAAGAAGGCCTGTTTGCAACAAACACTAGAGGCTATGTATTAGATCTTGATAATTCTTCAAATCTAGGAGAATCTATCAGAATCTGGAAAGGAGCATTATACTAGATGCAGGTCACGACAAGATTGGATAATATATCTATTATGGTTCTAGCTGAGAAAAGAATGACCGGAATTGTTTATGACTGGTGGATGGGACCATCAAATGAAGAGAGTAGAGCAGTCATGGAAGCTGGACTGTCCACACTGAAAGTATTATTGAAAACACAATTTGTGCCTGAACCAGTAGATGAGAGAAAGAAGATCATAACAGATCTTAGCAGTATGGAACTGAAAGATCTAAAATATTTAGATCAATTTAGTAAAGATTATATGGCTAAGGTATTCAAAGCCAGCCTCTTTAATGACCTTGCTCAAAAAATTTCATTCTTATCAAAATTACCAGGTAATTTGGGAGATCTTGTAATGAAAGATCTAGAAATGAAATTCAAAAGTATAGATCAAATTTATTGGGTTGATCTTCTGTTTAGAGTTTCAGAAAAGGTTAAATATTTATGTTGGAAGAAGAAAGTGCATGACATCACTCCAAGCTCAGATGTCTGCAGAGAAATGCTACCATGGATGCCTTTCAAAAGAAAGAAAATAAAAAGGTATGGTAGATTCAAACCCAAAAGAATATCAAACCCAAAAAAGCCGTTCAAAAGATTTAAGTTTTTGAAGAAAATAACACAGCCTCGAAACAATAACTGTTGTTTCATCTGCAAAAAGGAAGGACACTTTGCAAGAGAGTGCCCACAGAAGTCATCTAGCAAACTTAAAGCATGTGTAGATATTCAAGAATTCCAAGATGACTGGTCAGTTGTAGAGTCAGATGATGAAATTTCAAATGTATATATACTTACTAAAGTTTCAGATGTAGAAGAAGATAGTGTACAAAAAATGAATATATGCTCAACGTGTACAGATGATTTTTTTAGTGAACAACATTATAGTGATGAAGAAAGTTATTCAGACACTGAATTAACAAGCGAGACAGAATATGATTCAGATGACGACACTGAAAGTGCAATTTCAGTCACAACAGAAAAAGGTAAGTGCTCAGTATCACCTTTGCCTCATTTGAATTCGTTCTGTCCATATGAAAAAAGAACAACAACTTCAACCAGTTCGCCACAACCAGAGGTTAGCCAAAAATAACAGAGTACATTGTTGAAAAAGATTGTCAAAACTGATAGTCTTATTTATATTCCAGTTCAAGTGCAAGTAAAAAATGAATGGATATCAGTAGATGCATTTGTTTATACTGGAGGCTCTAACAATTTGGCAAGACCATATTTGTTCAAACCTCTGTGGAAACCTTTAAAAAACATTCTGGTTTCAGAAACCATTGGAGGATCTGTAAGCCTCACACATTACGTCGACAATGTTTCTTTAAAAATTGGGGGGAGTATTATAAAGATTTCAGCAATTCAGCATTACGATCCCTCAACAAGCCTAATGTTGGGAATTCCGTTTATAAAATCTGTGCTACCTATTACAATAAGCCAGGATAAGCTGATTATTAATCTAAAAAAGAAAGCAATCTCTATACCTAGATTATCTCTTCCAAATTCATAAGCTAGGTATGAGAATAGTCAAAAAAGAGCAGAAACTAGAATGCCATCAAAAGATTCAGATGATTGGCAAGAAGTTCTGCAAATTTATGAGGCTAGAGAAAAAAACAAGTCAAAACAACTGGCATGTATTAATCCCAACTGGTCGACAGAACAACAAGATATCTATCAAAGACTTCTAAAGAGTTGCTCGGACAATCCACAACAATTTTGGGAAACCGAGAGTCCAATGCAAGAGATTGTCACCTTACATGACAATGGAGTAAAAGGTAAGTTGATCCCTTGTACACTAGCTGATGAACAAGAAATAAGGAATCAGATAGAAGAGCTACTAAAAATGCAATTAATTGAACCAAGTGAATCTCATTATTCTTGTTCTGCATTTCTAGTAAGAAATCATTCTGAGATTGTAAGAGGAAAGCCAAGGATGGTTATAAATTATAAACCTCTTAATGCCATAACTCAGAATTTCAATTATCCATTGTCAAGGCCAGAAACAATTATGCAAAAGATTCAGCATAGTAAGGTGTTCAGCGAATTCGATATGAAGTCAGGATATTATCAAATCCAGATCCAGCCATAAGACCAGCACAAAACCGCATTCATTTGTCCGACAGGATTTTTTCAATGGAAAGTTGTTCCGTTTGGTCTGAAAAATGCCCCAACATTCTTCCATAGAAGAATGGACTATATTTTTGCAAAATATGATTTTATTGCAACATACATAGATGATATATTAATTCATAGCCCAGATGTACATACTCATTTAGAACATCTAGAAATTTTTCTTAAGGAGGTTAAACAACACGGGATTGTTCTGTCAGAAAGAAAAATGTCTTTGTTTCAGGATAGTATTGATTTCTTGGGGATTAATGTTGCTAATGGTGCTATTCAGATGCAACCCCATTTGCTAACCAAATTAACACAATTTCCTGATTAATTGAAGGACACAAAGACAATTCAGATATTTTTGGGAGTGCTAAATTATCGTCACAAATACATTCCAAATTTGTCAGAGAAAACAACCCCTATTAGAAGACACGTCAATCAAGGATGGTCTCAGGAAGCAACTGAAGCAGTCAAGAAGCTAAAAGAAGAATGTCAGCATCTGCCGAAACTTCAGTCCCCAGGTGACGATTTATTAATTTTACAGACCGATGCTTCACTTGATTTTTTGGCAGTTGTACTTCTAGAACAAAGAAAAAATAGTGAAGGTGAAACTGAAGAGAGACTGTGTGGATATGCTTCTGGAGAATTTACACCAAGTCAGAAAAATTACTTCATAGCTAAAAAGGAGACTTTGGCTATATTTAACGGAATTCAACATTTTGAGGTATATCTCACCCAGTCAAATTTTTAGTCAGAACAGACTCCAGAAATTTCAAGTATTTTTTGTCTGTAAAGATTTCAAGGCGAATTGCAAAAGGCAGGATTTTAGCCTGGCAAATCTGGTTTTAGTTGTTTGATTTTCAGGTTGAGTGGATACTAGGCAATTCTAATTTCTTAACAGGCTCCTTGACTAGAGACATGAATAAGATGTTTATAACTTGTAAATATTCAGTTTTTGAAATTCCCGGCAAAACTGCTAAAGATGATAATTTTACCACCTTTGTAGATAGATTTCGAATTCTTGAAAATCATGCAGGAACTGTTGTGGAAGAAATTAAAAAATTGGTGGGATTGAGATTAAGAAGGAACATGCGGATAAAAAAGTGCCAAGCTTGGCAATCAAAAAATTTGGGCATCTCCCTAGGCTTAGATGAAAATTTGGTAAAAGTTTTCTCTTTACCAAACATGAAAGTAAATCTCTTCTTTAAGAGTTTATGTGATCTATAGTCTAGTGTGTTTACTGAAAAAATGATCTGGACACTTAGAGTTTTAAACTATTATCAGATCATTGGAAGTGTGGATTTTACATTTAGCATCTATACAGGTGCAAGGATCCTAGATCTCGAAGAAATCCCCATAAAAGAAGAATTAATAAAGTTCCTAGTCTCTTTAAAGATTCTAGATATTTTTGAAGAACTTGAAGCATCCTTCTTACAAAGAATTGATGAAAATTATCATGTTACAGATACGTTCCCTTAGTATGAGACCTTTGAGAATTTTTCAGATTGGGAGATCAGAGGAGGAATGTGTAGAAAGACACAGGTTACCGAAGTATCTCAATGTATTCAAAGATCATTACAATACTTGAGAACATTTGCATTTCCTTGGGATTTTCATAGCCTAAGGCTAAGAGAAAGCATAGATCCAAATCCATTTGCTCAAATATTCAACCATGAAGATATCGACGAACTGAAAACTGGTAACAATCAGGAATTAATTAAGTAGCATGCCGAATGGTTCCATGAATTTGGGAATCTAAGGTTAGATGAAAATCTCCAAATTCTCAACAAAATGGATGGTTTACAAGGACAACCTAAGGTTTTAAAGTTTGCAATTAATCAGAAGGCATTAGTCACTATTTCAGTTCTTTCTCCAAACTGGAATAATAATGTTATCCATATTGTTATAGAAATTTTTGTGCCTTACAACATTGAGCATGAAATGTCCATAAAATAAGGGATCCAAAGTCCCTAAACATGTTGTTCCTACCCCTAGAGGAACAAGGCAAACTAACCACAGCAATTCACAGAAGTTCTCCACCTGAAAACACTCAAAAACAAGCCAATTCTGGATCATGTCAACTGCTCCACTGAGCATCTGCGCTGAATGTCAACTGCTACACTGGCTACCTGCGTTGAATGTCAACTCCAACACTAGCTACCTGCGCTGAGTGAGTTTGGACATGTGGCAGAGTCATTCCTCAAGGTGTCAATGCCCAGGAAGCTTCCAAAATGACACTTGCATCAAGGAATTCGACTGGTGATGAGTAAGAGGTTCCAAATCTCCAAGTGGAAGCAAGAACCTCCAAGTGGACTCAAGAACTGAGAGAGGGAGAGGACACTAGTCAGATCTCAAGCTGACTCATCCTCTCTCCAAAACATCTATATATGGATCTCTCCTCCATGGGATCTAGGGGCTGGAATTTTATTATTGCAAAGAATTGCTATTTGTTTGAGACTGGAATCATTGGGTGCTTAATGCTTTGAAGGGGCTGAAGGTAGGAATTCCATTTGCTGGGAAGGAGATGCTGGATTGGAGCCCTCTGGGTTGTATCTCTTCCTGAACCTTGTTATTCATCAATAAAGATATCTTGGTTTCTCCTATATGCTGATGTATTTTGATGTTTGAATGTATTAGTGTATTTGGTTTATTTCTAATCCTAAATCAGTTATGAATGTGAATATCTGTCTTTGCGTAGTGTTCTTCTCTTGTCTCAAGTAGCTGTTCTCTTGTCGCAAGTAGCTATTCTCTTGTGATCTTGCAGGAAGTTGTAGCTGGACAAGCAAGGAGGCAAGTAGCTGTGAACGCCCAAAGAGAAGGGAGATTGGATCGAGGGACAAACGGAAGACACCGGTGAGTCTATTGATCTCTCTTCTTTCACATTTCATAAAGGAAGAAACCAGTATAGCTGCACTCGTTTGTTGCTAAGGCACTGTCACACCTTAGGTGGATAGGATCGTCCTGCATAGGCATTTTTCCCCACAACAAATTGGCGATTCCACTGGAGAGATCTGTTTTAGTCATTTTATTTTTGTTTACATCATTGTTTGTTTCATAGACTCAACAGCAACAATCGAACTGCTTCTGCAAAGTAGACTGTTGCTGTCTTGATCCTTCACTGGATTTTGTCTATGATCTGAACAATGGACTCACAAATGATAGGATGATCCTTTGTGATAGTCTTTAGTACCCTCTCAAAGCATCCCTTTGATTATACCTTGCTTGTGTTTCTGATTTGGCCTGAAACTGTTGATTTTTGAGCATTTTATGACCCGGAACCCAAGAGAAACGAGAGTTTCTCCTTCAGCGCAGACACTGTGAAGGCAGTCTACATTTCAACGCAGGTCCCGTGAAGGCTACCTGCGCTGAATGTCAAACTCACAGTGTTGAGGTTGCGCTGAACCAGTTTGGCCTTGTGCAGCTGGGGTTCTCTGCTGTCTGTTGCCCTGTTTTGATCTCTGTTTTTGCAGCCTTTAACCAGCATAGGTACCAGTCTGATAACTCCTTTTCTTTGCTTGAATTCCGCCTCCTTTTGTACAAAAATACTGTGAGTGTTTTTATGTGTTTGTGGCATCATTTACAGTTTTCCTTTGCATGAGTAAAATAGTCATCCTATAGGCTTTGATTCAGATCTGATTGTTTGTGATCTTAGAAGAAAGTTCATTGGCTGTTTGCAGATTGATTATACATTTACTTTTGCTTATTGGTTTGAATTTGTCTCTTTTGAAGTATCAAAACAAGTCTTTATTTCACAAATCGTTAAGTGTTGTAATCTCTTCTATCTTCTCTGATTTCGAAAAAGTGAACTTGTTTGTATTGATCATTTTAAAAGCAAATTCAAAGTTGTGCAAAAAGCTTTCTTTGTAGGCATTTATACTAAGAAAGTGGAAAACAAACACCTGCATTGTGCATTTTGCATTTGATAATTTGCATGTTGGATTTAGGGAAAGTGCATTAGAGTGTGTTGATTGCTCTTTGAGAAAAGATAGTGTCTTTCTTTTCCCTTAGTAGCTAGGATTTTCAAAGTTGAAAAGATAATAAAGCTTGCTTATCATCTTAGACTGCATTTAGGAAGTTGTATCATACATCTCGTGGTGAACCTTGAAAGGCAAACTTTAAAAAGATCAACCTAAAATAAACTGAATGAACCTAACAACGCTTTGTAACATAACGCACAACATAGAGGTCTAAGCTAGAGACGTGTTCCGGCGTCGTTAAGCCTAGTGACTGTCGATCTCGTGGAAGGTGGGTGATTCCTCCTGAGGGACGATAGCGCTAGGACGGATTGTGCTCCCACGTACCGTCGCGTATATATTGGGAGACCCCTATAGGAATATATCTTTTATCCTTAGGAAGCCGTGTCAGCTGCCCTACTGATCGCAATGCAGTGAACACAGCATTCACGAAGATTGACCGCCCGTACCTTAAAAAGTATTCTGCGGTTTTGCGAAAAGTTTGGCACACCCTCTGCCTAGATCTCCAGAGCAGTTCCTTTTGGCCTTTTTCAGACTCTATAACGGAAAAAGTCCATCCGAGCATTTGTCACTTCAGGCTCGTTAAAACATCGAAGGAGACTAGAGTCATCTTTAGCTTTTTCTCGACTCTTTAAAATTGGAAAAGCAAGTTGTGTCCAAGCGTCGTTAAAATTTATTTTAAACGGAATAATCATCACCATTCCCTCGTTGATCTTCGAAGTTAGTCTCTTTTCACCGTAAGTTCTTGTAGAATCGCTAGAAAATCTTTTGGATAGACTAGATATGTCTGAACGACCATCGACATCCAGGACTGTGTCATCCGACATAGCAGCGGCAGAGCCTCCTGCCGCTACTCCAACGATGTTCGCTGGTATACCATCTGTCCCGGCAAATTGTCAACAACAAGCTGGAGTCCAATCAGAGACTGTTTCGACGACATGGTTAGTTCCTATTTCTTCATCCGGATTATCATCTGGTATTTCTTATGTTGAAACTCAACAAAGTGATCCAATGTGTCTTCAAAGGCCAATTTACCCTTTAAGTACTGGATTTCCGCCATATGGAGGGCAGTATGCCTTTTCATTGTTCCCCCCCGGAGAACAACCATATGGGAGTTTACAACAAAGTTCAGGTCAAACTGGAATTACATCCAGCGGATGGGTACCGATACTGCCTCAGCAACCAAGGGTTGCATATTCAATGCAACCAGTCCACCCTGTGTCGAATGTTGCCACTATACCTGGTATGGTGATTGCGTCGCAAGTACAAGCGCTACTTGTTGTATGTCAACACAAGTTTCTCAGGTTGCCATACAACAGCCTCTTGTCTCGACAACTCAATCACAACCTCCGGTTAGTGCCTCCTTATCTGGAGCGACTCAGGCTCAAACAAGTACTATGACCCCTCATCTTGGTCAATCATCCAGTATTAGACAACAGCAACTGGTCCAACAACCAGAGCTGGTTCAAACTCATCAACCCCCATTCCAGCAATCATATCGAGGACCTGAGCAACAAGTCTTTGTAAGTAATGGGCAATCGCATTTACAAAGCGGTTACCAACAACCATATTATAATGGTTATGCCCATCAACCTTGTCAAAGTTGCCAGCATCAAATACATTATGCTGGTATGCAAAGACCCACTGCTCAGGCGATTCCATCTTATCCTGGGTATGCTTCGCCTAACCTGACTCAACAGTTGCCCTTTGTAGCAACTCTAGAATTACCAGATCTAAACCGGCTGACGAATGATCCAATTGCTTATGCCCCTTGGTGGCCAGCGATTCCGCATAAACTTCCGTCAGATATTCCTAAATTTAATGGAAATCCGGGTGAAGATCCGTCGAATCATGTCATGACCTTTCATCTGTGGTGTTCATCAAACACCCTAAATGATGATTCGATTAGGCTTCACCTTTTTCAGAGGACGTTAACTGGTCCGGCAGCAAAATGGTATATTGAATTACCTAGAGCCTCGTTCGACAATTTCAGTTCCCTAGCCACGACTTTCTTAACCCATTTTCAATTACCCATAAGGTATGAAACGGGAACGGAACTCCTAACCAACTTCAAACAGACAACGGCCACTCACATAACTGATCATATACATGAGTGGCGACGTCGTCGTAGGATGGTAAAAACGTACGTTCCCGATCAGCTATTAGCTGAATGGTTTATCAAGTCATTACTTCCTGCCATCACGGAAGATGTGGCAAAGGGGGGAGTCGTAACGGAAGAGCAAGTCATCACTCGTGCGCAATATCTGGACTTGGTTTACACTCAGTCCGACACGCTCTACGATAAAATACCTGATGCCCCTAGACCGGAATTCTCAAGTCCTCCTCCTCCTAAATCAAACAATGACTCTCATGCCAGCGATGGCATGATTGGCGCGATTTCCGGTCAAAATGCAAATGAGAAACTTCTTGCCTCAGAAGTAAGTGCCGTGTCGGACGACAAGGGCAAACAACTGAAGCAACCAGGGGGCAAGAAGAAAAAGAAAGGGAGAAAAAGGAAACCCCCTGTGGGGTGTCATATATGCGATGAGGATCATTGGACAGCAGATTGTCCATACAAAGCTGAGCTTAAAAGATTCTTTAAGAGTTCGAAAACCTCAGCTGTGTTGACTGATCCGTTTCCAAGCCCGAGTACCAAACTGGTTGCTAATCAAAATGCTTCCCGATCCCAAGTGCTTATGTTGTCTATTTCAAAGCAGCAAAATGATGCTTTGACAAAGAATAAAGATTACAGGAATCCACAGGTGTCGAATAACAAGGCTAATGAACAACCTAGTAGTTCGACAACAACTTTGACCAAAGTTGTGCCACCCATCATTCCTGAACAAATGATAAAGTCGCCAAAGGGAGTAGTACACAAGTCGACATTTAATCCTCGTGCAAAAATAACACAGAATTATAATATAATAGAGGATCTGGCCCAATCGCCGTCCGCTACATCGACGCTTGAGGTACCGCAAAGTTGCCTCTCCCAAGAGCAAGCTTTATTATCAGCAATAGGTGGGATTGACCCAATGGATTCCAATCTTGTGGCCTTTGATCATAAAGGATATGACCCTCAGTTACCAGCTCAACTAGCTTTCCTTATTCAAGTGAAAGCCCTCAACAAAACTGTTCATCGAACAATTATTGATGAGGGGGCATCTACATGCATTATGTCGATGAGTTGCTGGAAAAATTTAGGATCTCCAACCTTGTCGCGATCTTCGACGACATTAAAAGCATTCGACGGAAGGACATATACCCCATATGGTATCCTAAGTAACTTGAAAGTTGAACTAGGAGGGAAAACAGTAGAAATAGATGTTGAAGTCATCGATGGGAATCTTGATTACAACATCTTACTAGGAAGACCGTGGATCTATGCCATGGCCGCAGTTGTGTCGACCTACTTCAGGAAAATTGCATTTCCCTTCCAAGGAGGAATTACAATCGTCGACCAACAAACTTTTCTCCCCAACAGTTCACAAGTTACGGGAAGCGTTCCAATGATCCATGGAAGCAATCATTCGCTCCAAAATATCGGAGTAGGTCTCCTAAAAGACCCTGCTTTAATGGGTACTTTTGCCCTACCGCCTCCAAGTAATCTGGCGGAAGTGGCCACAGTGGAATATGAAACCTTCTACATCTAATGGATTTGGACTCCGAGGACGGTTCTTATCTCGTGTCAACCTCGTTAAAAAATGAAACAAGGAGTCATGAGGATAGTTCTTTTATTGTGTCAACCTCATTAAAAAATGAAAACAATCCCCTTTCCAAATCTCAAAGGTAAACCTTCATTCCAACCACCAAGTTGAATGCAATGAAGCTTGGGGGGCATGCACCTCGATTTGCGTTATTATGCTGGGGGCATGCAAACTTATCATTGAGCAGTTTTAGCACACAGTTCATGCTCGTTAAAAAATAAACGCAAGATCGAGCAGTTTTAGCACACAGTTCATGCTCGTTAAAAAATAAATGCAAGATTCGAGCAGTTTTAGCACAAAGTTCATGCTCGTTAAAAAATAAATGCAAGATCCGAGCAGTTTTAGCACATAGTTCATGCTCATTAAAAAATAAACATAATATCGAGCAAATTTTTCCACCCGCGTTTAAGCTCGTTAAAAAATGAACTATCCCAGTAAATAACCACTGTGAATGTAATATCATCAGCCGTTAAAGCCTTGGTCGTGTTTGCACCATCACCTCCACTTTTCATTGGCCGATCGTTCACCTCCATATGATTGTTTACCCATTTTGAGGAATAGCTGCGAAGAGTGATTTCACCTAGCCATCCTTGTGACACTGCCGTGATTGGAAAATTCCAACCTATACCTGGAATCTGCTGCTAACCCTGTTTATCACTCGTTCCTCAAAAGACGAGTCTTCTTTAAGCTCTTTTCAATTGACTCGTAAAATATGAAAAGATTGCCGAGTTTTGGCCTTCCAGCTCGTTAAAGGACAGGAAGAGCTATCCCTCCTCTAGATTTTAATCTTTTTGGACCTGAGGGATTATTGTACAAAAAGATCGAGCCCTTGTTTTGTTCGGCTCGTTAAAACTATCGAAAATTCATCCCTTCTGTATTGTTTTATACTTTTTCGGACTTAAGGGATTAGATGACGAAAAAGGAATCTTGGAGTTGACTTTATGTACCTTTTCAGACTCTCTAAAAATGAAAAGGACCGAGTTATCCTTGTCGTTAGACTCGTTAAAATTATTAAATAGCGACAAACTTGTCTTTAGACGAGAACGAGTTTCACTATCGCTAAGCTCGTTAAAACATAGTGATGGGCTTGCCCGAAGGGCAGGTTATAGAACAAGCATATGTTATCCTCCTCAAGCTTGACAAAAATAAAGAGGTACTGGTCAGCAATGACTGGGGAAAAATTGGGAGAAACTAAAGAAAACTTTGATGGTAGCAAGTCGCTCTTGAACATGACACTTTTCCTCCGTACCACAATTGGGTTGGGTTGTTTCATTCACCGGTCACATCACCATGGTCTCGCCCTACCATCCATATTTGGGGTAATGCTACCGATCCATCGCATCAGTGTCGCCATATGTTCAAGAGAAGTCGTTCAGAAAGAGTCAACCGTGTCCCATCCACTGCCATACATTATCCTTCATCCATTCATGACCGCCACCCTGAATCATATGTCACAGATCGTTTTCACCTCCATTAAAATCATTAGCTCCGTTCCGTGTCACTGATGTGGGATTCATTAAGGCCCTCCTGTGACGGATCGCTTCTTGTCGACATCAGCTCATTATCCAAGAAGTTGATCTAGGAACAACCCCTTCAGTACTTTGAAGCTTGCATGCCTCAATGGCAAGTTTCTCACTTCCAGCGACAGGTATACGTCAATGACCTTCGACCAGAAGATTTTGCGTGGTGTTCGACGCCAAGTCCTTTATTCACACCACGTGAATTGTACTGCAGTACCTTGAGGGTCATTATCATTATCGATGATTCCTCTCGCGCTTGTTAACGGTTTACATCATTGACCGGTAATCAAGCGATGTATTTCCATGTTCGACTTCAGCGCAATTCTCACATGGATCGACTTGTACTTAGAGTGAAGATCGAACGAGTTTGAAGACCCCGGATCTAGTTTCATCCATCCGGGCTGTGATATATATATTCAGGGAAGATAAAGACATTTGACATGTACATCATTGCAGCAGATGATCATCCTACTCAAAGGATGATAATTTCGCCAAAATTATCAGTCTACCATCAGACGATCGTCTGTTCTATGTACAAAATGAATTTATAAAGCTGAGCATGGGAATGCCCGCCTCAGCTAGATCATGAAAGCAGTATGAATCATAATGTATTGTATTGTATTTTATTACAGGTCTCCTCCCAGCAGATGGATGAACTTCGGACCCTCCTGGATAAAGCATTTCACCCGATAAACGGCCTCATACTTTAGGGGGAAACTGTTATAGACATTTTTGTGCCTTACAGCATTGAGCATGAAATGTCCATAAACTAAGGGATCCAAAGTCCCTAAACATGTTGTTCCTACCCCTAGAGGAACAAGGCAAACTAACCACAGCAATTCACAGAAGTTCTACACCTGAAAACACTCAAAAACAAGCCAATTCTGGATCATGTCAACTGCTCCACTGAGCATCTGTGCTGAATGTCAACTGCTACACTGGCTACCTGCATTGAATGTCAACTCCAACACTAGCTACCTGCGCTGAGCGAGTTTGGACATGTGGCAGAGTCATTCCTCAAGGTGTCAATGCCCAGGAAGCTTCCAAAATGACACTTGCATCAAGGAATTCGACTGGTGATGAGTAAGAGGTTCCAAATCTCCAAGTGGAAGCAAGAACCTCCAAGTGGACTCAAGAACTGAGAGAGGGAGAGGACACTAGTCAGATCTCAAGCTGACTCATCCTCTCTCCAAAACATCTATATATGGATCTCTCCTCAATGGGATCTAGGGGCTGGAATTTTATTATTGCAAAGAATTGCTGTTGGTTTGAGACTGGAATCATTGGGTGCTTAATGCTTTGAAGGGGCTGAAGATAGGAATTCCATTTGCTGGGAAGGAGATGCTGGATTGGAGCCCTCTGGGTTGTATCTCTTCCTGAACCTTGTTATTCATCAATAAAGCTATCTTGGTTTCTCCTATATGCTGATGTATTTTGATGTTTGAATGTATTAGTGTATTTGGTTTATTTCTAATCCTAAATCAGTTATGAATGTGAATATCTGTCTTTGCGTAGTGTTCTTCTCTTGTCTCAAGTAGATGTTCTCTTGTCGCAAGTAGCTGTTCTCTTGTGATCTTGCAGGAAGTTGTAGCTGGACAAGCAAGGAGGCAAGTAGCTGTGAACGCCCAAAGAGAAGGGAGATTGGATCGAGGGACAAACGGAAGACACCGGTGAGTCTATTGATCTCTCGTCTTTCACATTTCATAAAGGAAGAAACCAGTATAGCTGCACTCGTTTGTTGCTAAGGCACTGTCACACCTTAGGTGGATAGGATCGTCCTGCATAGGCATTTTTCCCCACAACACATATAATCAGTTTAATGATCTCCATGAGAATATGCACATCCATGATTTTTGAACTAGGCTGGCAGCATAGAGATTTTTTAAATGAAAACTGTAGATCATGGATTCAGCATGCAATTGAAAGTTCCACCAACATGTTCCAAATATTCAAATGGGAACTCTTAGATGGCATTGAGCTGGTAGTACAGAGATCACTTGCAACCTGGAACGCTTTTAAAGATTCTTTCCTTGACATTGAAATAAGCACACTACCATTTTTGAACAAGCGGGAAAAGCAAGAATTGATGAATACACCTCAACAGCTGGGTCTCCATAAGGTAAAAACGAATATTGAAAAGGGAGAATCATCATCAAAGGCATCTAGCAGGACAATAATGCCACCGAAAAAAAATATGAATTGACAGATGCTCAGGATCCCGAAGAAGGAATCGATGAAGAGTACAATCGTTTGATGGACAACCACCTCAAAAGAATAGTTGATGAATGTAAACCATCTCCAGGATCATCAGAAGAAGACATGTGGGAGAACAAGAGCCCGATGGGACCCTGGTAGAATCTTTGCTAGCAATGTGACAAATTGGTCACATGTTGTAGCAAGAATATTTGTACCGGAAAAGATTGAGTAGACACCGTCGGTGAAAGAAATACCAACAGGACCCTCAATAATTTCCACTTTTACGTCATTGCTTAGATAGGATTAGATTCTGTAAAGTTCTATATAAGAAAGGGTCTGCAGAGGTTCAAGGCATCGATCGTTAGGGAGCATTGCCTGAGAGAACTCTAAGAATCCATATTGTAATAAGATTGTTGTATTCTGTTTGCTTTTATTAATATTGAAGCCTACTAGACCGCTTGTCTGAGGACAGTTCCGCTATCCAAAAGTACCTTGATACTGTAAGGCGCTGGATTTGTGAAGACCCGTGAGAAAAGGTTGTGGTACCCGCGCATGATCGGTTGAGGAAGGTTGCCTGTCTCAGACCTGTTGTTTGGAAAGCTTTGACTTTAATTATAAGTAGGTCTGAATGCTTCACTGATTCATCTTATTCTCTCATTGTTTAGAATAATTCTTCTCTGTTGATCGGGGGTGGCTAAAGATGATAATTTTGCCACTTTTGTAGATAGATTTCGAATTCTTGAAAATCATGCAGAAACTGTTGTGGAAGAAATTAAAAAACTGGTGGGATTGAGATTAAGAAGGAACATGTGGATAAAAAAGTGCCAAGCTTGGCAATCAAAAAATTTGGGCATCTCCCTAGGCTTAGATGAAAATTTGGTAAAAGTTTTCTCTTTACCAAACATGAAAGTAAAACTCTTCTTTAAGAGTTTATTTGATCTATGGCCTAGTGTGTTTACTGAAAAAATGATCTAGACACTTAGAGTTTTAAACTATTATCAGATCATTAGAAGTGTTGATTTTGCATTTAGCATCTATACAGGTGCAAGGATCCTAGATCTCGAAGAAATCCTCATAAAAGAAGAATTAATAAAGTTCCTAGTCTCTTTAAAGATTCTAGATATTTTTGAAGAACTTGAAGCATCCTTCTTACAAAGAATTGATGAAAATTATCATGTTACTGATACATTCCCTCAGTATGAGATCTTTGAGAATTTTTCAGATTGGGAGATCAGAGGAGGAATTTGTAGAAAGACACAGGTTACCAAAGAATCTCAATGTATTCAAAGATCATTACAATACTTGAGAACATTTGCGTTTTCTTGGGATTTTCATAGCCTAAGGCTGAGAGAAAGCATAGATCCAAATCCATTTGCTCAAATATTCATCCATGAACATACTGGCGAACTGAAAACTGGTAACAATCAGGAATTAATTAAGTAGCATGCCGAATGGTTCCATGAATTTGGGAATCTAAGGTTAGATGAAAAGCTCCAAATTCTCAACAAAATGGATGGTTTACAAGGACAACTTAAGGTTTTAAAGTTAGCAATTAATAATAAGGCATTAGTCACTATTTCAGTTTTTTCTCCAAACTGGAATAATAATGTTATCCATATAATCAATTTAATGATCTCCAAGAGAATATGCACATCCATGATTTTTGAACTAGGTTGGTAGCATAAAGATTTTTTAAATGAAAACTGTAGATCATGGATTCAGCATGCAATTGAAAGTTCCACCAACATGTTCCAAATATTCAAATGGGAATTGTTAGATGGCATTGAGCTGGTAGTACAGAGATCACCTGCCACCCGGAATGCTTCTAAATATTCTTTCCTTGACATTGAAATAAGCGCACTACCTTTTTTGAACAAGTGGGAAAAGCAAGAATTGATGCATATACCTCAACAGCTAGGTCTCGATAAGATTAAAATGAATATTGAAAAGGGAGAATCATCATCAAAGGCATCTAGCAGGACAATAATGCCACCGAAAGAAAAAGATGAATTGACAGATGCTCAGGATCCCGAAGAAGGAATCGACGAAGAGTACAATCGTTTGATGGACAGCCACCTCAAAAGAATAGTTGATGAATATGAACCATCTCCAGGATCATCAGAAGAAGACATGTGGGAGAACGGGAGTCCGATGGGACCCTGGTAGAATCTTTGCTAGCAATGTGACAAATTGGTCACATGTTGTAGCAAGAATCTTTGTACTGGAAAATATTGAGTAGACACCGTCGGTGAAAGAAATACCGACAAGACCCTCAATAATTTCCACTTTTACGTCATTGCTTAGATAGGATTAGATTCTGTAAAGTTCTATATAAGAAAGGGTCTGCAGAGGTTCAAGGCATCGATCGCTAGAGAGCATTGCCTGAGAGAACTCTGAGAATCCATATTGTAATAAGCTTGTTGTATTATGTTTGCTTTTATTAATATTGAAGCCTACTTGGCCGCTTGTATGAGGACAGTTCCGCTATCCAAAAGTACCTTGATACTGTAAGGCGCCGGAGTTGTGAAGACCTGTGAGGAGAGGTCGTGGTACTCGCGCATGATCGGTTGAGGAAGGTTTCTTGTCTCAGACCTGTTGTTTGGAAAGCTTCGACTTTAATTAAAAGTAAGTCTGAATGCTTCACTGCTTCATCTTATTATCTCATTGTTTAGAATAATTCTTCTCTGTTGATCGGGCACCTCCATTTTTTGGTATCAGAGCCATATCCCGTTCCTTAGCAAGATATCTTGGACGAAATATATTCTATAGACAGAATCTGAAGAAAGCCAGGAAGCCTTCGAAAAGCATCTTTGTTTTACATTGTGCTGAGTAGATAAAAGCTCATTCAGTCGACTTCTCGAATAGTTTGTATCAGTCTACTATGGCCAACTTCTTGAGATCCTTTTCTACCATTGATAAAAGATCAATATCTGAATTAGAAAATAGATCACTTGAGTCAGAAGTGAATGAACATGAAAAAGTAGATGACCCTGAGAATTGGAATCCGTCTGCATTGAATACAAAAGAAGTCTATCCAGTTCCTATAATGTTTAAACTGTCAAAGAAATATTATTTTAAAGAAGTTGAGATAAAAGTCAGAATCAAAGGTCCGTCTGTACAAATAGTAGGTCTGAATTTATTTTCAGAAGATGAAATCAAAAAGTTTAGAAAATATGCTGTTGAAGGAAGGTTTTTTGGAGCAATTAGAATTTGTTTAGGTCCATTGTTCAGACATGGGTTGAATACTCCTTGTATAGCAGAATTATTTGACACGGGGCATAATATATATGATCATGCCCGCATAGGAACCATAATGGGAAATTTGTCATCAGGATGCCAGCATGGAACTATCTACCCTGATTATGCTATCAGTCTAACAGATGTTCATCTTAAGGACTGTTGGAAAGCCTTGATAGGAGTACAAGGACTATCCATGGTAGATGATAGTGAGTTTTTATCTATAGTAGTTCAAACATCTTTCCAGCTAACTAATACGGTGCATCCAAAACTGAAACAACCAGTGTTAAAGGATTGTGTTACAGTAGGGGTAGGAAATGCTCAAATTGAAGGTGTGCATTATGATAAAGAATCATTACCCACTGACTGGTATGTTCAATACAAATCTTTGGCCGCAGACAATGCAAATAGTATGATAAGAAGGATGTCTGTCGTAGATGGTTGTGTTAAGATAACTCCTAATCCTAACCAACCTAGAATCTCGAGGCCAATAGTTTTACAAGAAAAGCATGTATTACTAGTTGAAGAACCAATCCATCAAAGTGGGAGAAAGTCTTTTTATAGACAAGTTTCCATACCAGAAGAAGGTTCCACTAGTACACCTAGGTCTGATAATCAGCTGTTTCTTTAGTGTTTCTTCATCTCAATCTAGGCAACCCTCTACAAGAGCAGACTGTGCTCCACTGCTAGAAAAAACTCTCAGAACCCGAATGATATGGATCAAGTCTATCAAGTGGGAAACTATTTGACTACTTGGTGTTCACATGCAGAGAGTGTTCTAGATGATCTAGGACAACAAGCAGATCTGATCAATGAAAACTTAAAGTTGCTATATGAAGAGAAACAAGCAGAAAAAAGAGAAAGAGAGGAAAGGAGGAGAAGAAAACATAAAAATAAGGCCAAGAAAATTCCAAAATTTCATGTAGATATGTCTGCACCAAATTATTGGGATTTGGAAGAAGAAGAAGAAGAAGAACAATATAGAAGAGAAACAGCTGCTTCTAGTGCAGGAGAAGGAACTTCCAGGGACACTGGGAAATTAACCAGTGAGACAAAATCAACAAAAGCATTTAAAGTTGATAAATATTTCGAGTATAATAAGGAAGTTGTGACACTAGAACAAGCTACATCTAGATTCCCATCCTTCATTCTATCGTCTATAAAAAATAAGAATAAAGCCCATATTCTGAAAGAGGTCAACAAATATCCTAGAATCGAAGAAGACCTGTTTGCAGCAAACACTAGTGGCTATGTATTAGATCTTGATAATTCTTCAAATCCAGGAGAATATATCAGAATCTGGATAGGAGCATTATACAAAAAGGTGGGTGACCGATCAACAGAGAAGAATTATTCTAAACAATGAGATAATAAGATGAAGCAGTGAAGCATTCAGACTTACTTTTAATTAAAGTCAAAGCTTTCCAAACAACAGGTCTGAGACAAGCAACCTTCCTCAACCGATCATGCGCGAGTACCACGACCTCTCCTCACGAGTCTTCACAACTCCAGCGCCTTATAGTATCAAGTTAGTTTTGGATAGCGGAACTGTCCTTAGACAGGCGGCCCAGTAGGCTTCAATATTAATAAAAGCAAACAGAATATAACAAGCTTATTACAATATGGATTCTCAGAGTTCTCTCAAGCAATGCTCTCTAGCGATCGATCAACAAAGAAGAATTATTCTAAACAATGAGATAATAAGATGAAGCAGTGAAGCATTATGTTCATTCAATTCTGACTCAAGTGATCTATTTTCTACTTCAGATATTGATCTTTTATCAATGGTAGAAAAAGATCTGAAGAAGTTTGCCATAGTAGACTGATACAAGCTCTTCCAAAAGTCGACTGAAGGAGCTTTTATATACTCAGCACAATGTAAAACAAAGATGATTTTCGAAGGCTTCCTGGATTTCTTCAGATTCTGTCTATAGAATGTATTTCGTCCAAGATCGCTAGAGAAATATCTGAAGTAGAAAATAGATCACTTGAGTCAGAAGTGAATGAACATAATGCTCCACTGCTTCATCTGTCAATTCAGCTTTTTCTTTCGGTGGCATTATTGTCCTGCTAGATGCCTTTGATGATGATTCTCCCTTTTCAATATTTGTTTTTATCTTATGGAGACCCAGCTATTAAGGTATATGCATCAATTCTTTCTTTTCCCACTTGTTCAAAAAAGGTAGTGCGCTTATTTGAATGTCAAGGAAAGAATCTTTAAAAGTGTTCCGGGTTGCAGGTGATCTTTGTACTGCCAGCTCAATGCCATCTAATAGTTCCCATTTGAATATTTGGAACATGTTGTTGGAACTTTCAATTGCATGCTGAATCCATGATCTACAGTTTTCATTTAAAAAATCTCTATGCTGCCAACCTAGCTCAAAAATCATGGATATGCATATTCTCTTGGAGATCATTAAACTGATTATATGGATAACATTATTATTCTAGTTTGGAGAAAGAACTAAAATAGTGACTAATGCCTTCTGATTAATTGTAAACTTTAAAACCTTAGGCTGTCCTTGTAAACCATCCATTTTGTTGAGAAAATCTGCAAAATTCTCAAAGATCTCATACTGAGGGAACGTATCAGTAACATGATAATTTTCATCAATTCTTTGTAAGAAAGATGCTTCAAGTTCTTCAAAAATATCTAGAATCTTTAAAGAGACTAGGAACTTTATTAATTATTCTTTTATGGGGATTTATTCGAGATCTAGGATTGTTGCGCATGTATAGATGCTAAATGCAAAATCAACACTTCCAATGATCTGATAATAGTTTAAAACTCTAAGTGTCCAGATCATTTTTTCAGTAAACACACTAGACCATAGATCACATAGACTCTTAAAGAAGAGTTTTACTTTCATGTTTGGTAAAGAGAAAACTTTTACCAAATTTTCATCTAAGCCTAGAGAGATGCCCAATTTTTTTGATTGCAAAGCTTGGCACTTTTTTATCCACATGTTCCTTCTTAATCTCAATCCCACCAGTTTTTTAATTTCTTCCACAACAGTTTCTGCATGATTTTCAAGAATTCAAAATCTATCTACAAAAGTGGCAAAATTATCTTCTTTAGAAGTTTTGCCAGGAATTTCAAAAATTGAATATTTACAAGCTATAAACATCTTATTCATGTCTCTAGTCAAGGAATCTGTCAAGAAATTAGAAGTGCCTGGTATCCACTCAACCTGAAAATCAAACTGCTGAAACCAGATTTGCCAGGCTAAAATCCTGCCTTTTGCAATTTGCCTTGAAATCTTTGCAAACAAAAAATATTTGAAATTTCAGAAGTCTATTATGACTAAAAATTTGACTGGGGTGAGATATCCCTCAAAATGCTGAATTCCGTTAAATATAGCCAAAGTCTCCTTTTCAGCTATGAAGTAATTTTTCTGACTTGGTGTAAATTCTCCAGAAGCATATCTACACAGTCTCTCTTTAGTTTCACCTTCACTATTTCTTCTTTGTTCTAGAAATACAACTGCCCAAAAATCAAGTGAAGCATCGGTTTGTAAAATTAATAAACCGTCACCTAGGGGTTGAAGTTTCGGCAGATGCTGACATTCTTTTTTTAGCTTCTTTACTACTTCAGTTGCTTCCTGAGACCATCCTTGATTGATGTGTCTTCTGATAGGGGTTGTTTTCTCTGACAAATTTGGAATGTATTTGTGAAGATAATTTAGCACTCCCAAAAATCTATGAATTGTCTTTGTGTCCTTCAATTCATCAGGAAATTGTGTTAATTTGGTTAGCACATGGGGTTGCATCTAAATAGCACCATTAGCAACATTAATCCCCAAGAAATCAATACTATCCTGAAACAAAGACATTTTTCTTTCTGACACAACAATCCCGTGTTGTTTAACCTCCTTAAGAACAATTTCTAGATGTTCTAAATGAGTATGTACATATGGGCTATGAATTAATATATCATCTATGTATGTGACAATAAAATCATATTTTGCAAAAATATAGTCCATTCTTCTTTGGAAGAATGCTGGGGCATTTTTCAGACCAAACGAAACAACTTTCCATTGAAAAAATCCTGCCAGACAGATGAATGCGGTTTTGTGCCGGTCTTCTGGTTGGATCTGGATTTGATAATATCCTGACTTCATATCAAATTTGCTGAACACCTTACTATGTTGAATCTTTTGCATAATTGTTTCTGGCCTTGGCAATAGATAATTGAAATTCTGAGTTATGGCATTAAGAGGTTTATAATTTATAACCATCCTCGGCTTTCCTCTTACAATCTCAGAATGATTTCTTACTAGAAATGTAGAACAAGCATAATGAGATTCACTTGGTTCAATTAATTTCATTTTTAGTAGCTCTTCTATTTGATTCCTTATTTCTTGTTCATCAGCTGGTGTACAAGGGATCAACTTACCTTTTACTTCATTGTCATGTAAGGTGACAATCTCTTGCATTGGACTCTCGGTTTCCCACAATTGCTGTGGATTGTCTGAGCAACTCTTTGGAAGTCTTTGATAGATATCCTGTTGTTCTGTCGACCAGTAGGGATTAATACATGCCAGTTGTTTTGACTTGTTTTCTGCTCTGGCCTCATAAATTTGCAGAACTTCTTGCCAATCATTTGAATCTTTTGATGGCCTTCTAGTTTCTGCTCTTTTTTGACTATTTTCATACCTAGCTTCTGAATTTGCAAGAGACAATGTAGGTATAGAGGTTTCTTTCTTTTTCAGATTAATAATCATCTTATCCTGGCTGATTGTAACAGGTAGCACAGAGTTTATAAACGACATTCCCAACATTAGGCTTGCCGAGGGATCGTAATTCTGAATTGCTGAAATCTTTATAATACTCCCCCCAATTTTTAAAGAAACATTGCCGACGTAATGTGTGAGGCTTACAGATCCTCCAATGGTTTCTGAAACCAGAATGTCCTTTGCCTCATTTGAATTCGTTCTGTCCATATGAAAAAAGAACAACAACTTCAACCAGTTTGCCACAACCAGAGGTTAGCCAAAAAGAAAAGAGTACATTGTTGAAAAAGATTGTTAGAACTGATAGTCTTATTTATATTCCAGTTCAAGTGCAAGTAAAAAATGAATGGATATCAGTAGATGCATTTGTTGATACTGGAGGCTCTAACAATTTGGCAAGACCATCTTTGTTCAAACCTTTGTGGAAACCTTTAAAAAACATTTTGGTTTCAGAAACCATTGGAGGATCTGTAAGCCTCACACATTATGTCGACAATGTTTCTTTAAAAATTGGGGGGAGTATTATAAATATTTCAGCAATTCAGCATTACGATCCCTCAGCAAGCCTAATGTTGGGAATGTCGTTTATAAACTCTGTGCTACCTGTTACAATCAGCCAGGATAAGTTGATTATTAATCTAGAAAAGAAAGCAATCTCTGTAACTAGATTGTCTCTTGCAAATTCAGAAGCTAGGTATGAGAATAGTAAAAAAAGAGCAGAAAATAGAAGGCCATCAAAAGATTCAGATGATTGTCAAGAAGTTATGCAAATTTATGAGGCCAGAGCAAAAAACAAGTCAAAACAACTGGCATGTATTAATCCCAACTGGTCGACAGAACATCAGGATATCTATCAAAGACTTCTAAAGAGTTGCTCGGACAATCCACATCAATTTTGGGAAATCGAGAGTCCAATGCAAGAGATTGTCACCCTACATGACAATGGCGTAAAAGGTAAGTTGATCCCTTGTACACTAGCTAATGAACAAGAAATAAGGAATCAAATAGAAGAGCTACTAAAAATGCAGTTAATTGAACCAAGTGAATCTCATTATGCTTGTTCTGCATTTCTAGTAAGAAACCATTCTGAGATTGTAAGAGGAAAGCCGAGGATGGTTATAAATTATAAACCTCTTAATGCCATAACTCAGAATTTCAATTATCCATTGCGAAGGCCAGAAACAATTATGCAAAAGATTCAGCATAGTAAGGTGTTCAGCCAATTCGATATGAAGTCAGGATATTATCAAATCCAGATCCAGCCAGAAGACCGGCACAAAACTGCATTCATTTGTCCGACAAGATTTTTTCAATGGAAATTTGTTCTGTTTGGTTTGAAAAATGCCCCAACATTCTTCCAAAGAAGAATGGACTATATTTTTGCAAAATATGATTTTATTGTCACATACATAGATGATATATTAATTCATAGCCCAGATGTACATACTCATTTAGAACATTTAGAAATTTTTCTTAAGGAGGTTAAACAACACGGGATTGTTCTGTCATAAAGAAAAATGTCTTTGTTTCAGGATAGTATTGATTTCTTGGGGATTAATGTTGCTAATGGTCCTATTCAGATGCAACCCCATGTGCTAACCAAATTAACACAATTTCCTGATGAATTGAAGGACATAAAGACAATTAAGAGATTTTTGGGAGTGCTAAATTATCTTCACAAATACATTCCAAATTTGTCAGAGAAAACAGCCCCTATCAGAAGACACATCAATCAAGGATGGTCTCAGGAAGCAACTGAAGCAGTAAAGAAGCTAAAAGAAGAATGTCAGCATCTGCCGAAACTTCAGCCCCCAGGTGACGGTTTATTAATTTTACAGACTGATGCTTCACTTGATTTTTGGGCAGCTGTACTTCTAGAACAAAGAAAAAATAGTGAAGGTGAAACTGAAGAGAGACTGTGTGGATATGGTTCTGGAGAATTTACACCAAGTCATAAAAATTACTTCATAGCTGAAAAGGAGACTTTGGCTATATTTAACAGAATTCAGTGTTTTGAGGTATATCTCACCCCAGTCAAATTTTTAGTCAGAATAGACTCCAGAAATTTCAAATATTTTTTGTCTGCAAAGATTTCAAGGCAAATTGCAAAAGGCAGGATTTTAGCCTTGCAAATCTGGTTTCAGCAGTTTGATTTTCAGGTTGAGTGGATACCAGGCAATTCTAATTTCTTGACAGACTCCTTGACTAGAGTCATGAATAAGATGTTTATAACTTGTAAATATTCATTTTTTGAAATTCCTGGAAAAACTGCTAAAGATGATAATTTTGCCACTTTTGTAGATATATTTCGAATTCTTGAAAATCATGCAGAAACTGTTGTGGAAGAAATTAAAAAACTGGTGGGATTGAGATTAAGAAGGAACATGTGGATAAAAAAGTGCCAAGCTTGGCAATCAAAAAATTTGGTCATCTCCCTAGGCTTAGATGAAAATTTGGTAAAAGTTTTCTCTTTACCAAACATGAAGGTAAAACTCTTCTTTTAGAGTCTATGTGATCTATGGTCTAGTGTGTTTACTGAAAAAATGATCTGGACACTTAGAGTTTTAAACTATTATCAGATCATTGGAAGTGTTGATTTTTCATTTAGCATCTATACAGGTGCAAGGATCCTAGATCTCGAAGAAATCCCCATAAAAGAAGAATTAATAAAGTTCCTAGTCTTTTTAAAGATTCCAGATTTTTTTGAAGAACTTGAAGCATCCTTCTTACAAAGAATTGATGAAAATTATCATGTTACTAATACGTTCCCTCAGTATGAGATCTTTGAGAATTTTTCAGATTGGGAGATCAGAGGAGGAATGTGTAGAAAGACATAGGTTACCAGAGTATCTCAATGTATTCAAAGATCATTACAATACTTGAGAACATTTGCATTTCCTTGGGATTTTCATAGCCTAAGGCTGAGAGAAATCATAGATCCAAATCCATTTGCTCAAGTATTCAGCCATGAACAGATCGGTGAACTGAAAACTAGTAACAATCAGGAATTAATTAAGCAGCATGCCGAATGGTTCCATGAATTTGGGAATCTAAGGTTAGATGAAAAGCTCCAAATTCTCAACAAAATGGATGGTTTACAAGGATAGCCTAAGGTTTTAAAGTTTGAAATTAATCAGAAGGCATTAGTCACTATTTCAGTTCTTTCTCCAAACTGGAATAATAATGTTATTCATATAATTAGTTTAATGATTTCCAAGAGAATATGCACATCCATGATTTTTGAACTAGGTTGGCAGCATAGAGATTTTTTAAATGAAAACTGTAGATCATGGATTCAACATGCAATTGAAAGTTCCACCAATATGTTCCAAATATTCAAATGGGAACTGTTAGATGGCATTGACCTGGCAGTACAGAGATCACCTGCAAACCAGAACGATTTTAAAGATTCTTTCCTTGACATTGAAATAAGCGCACTAACTTTTTTGAACAAGTGGGAAAAGCAAGAATTAATGCATACACCTCAATAGCTAGGTCTCCATAAGATAAAAACGAATATTGAAAAGGGAGAATCATCATCAAAAGAATCTAGCAGGACAATAATGCCACCGAAAGAAAAAGATGAATTGACAGATGCTCAGGATCCCGAAGAAGGAAACGACGAACAGTACAATCATTTGATGGATAGCCACCTCAAAAAAATAGTTGATGAATATGAACCATCTCCAGGATCATTAGAAGAAGACATGTGGGAGAAAAGGAGCCGGATGGGACCCTGGTAGAATCTTTGCTAGCAATGTGACAAATTGGTCACATGTTGTAGCAAGAATCTTTCTACCAGAAAAGATTGAGTAGACGCCATCAGTGAAAGAAATACCGACAGGACCCTCAATAATTTCCACTTTTACGTCATTGCTTAGATAGGATTAGATTCTGTAAAGTTCCATATAAGAAAGGGTCTGCAGAGGTTCAGGGCATCGATCGCTAGAGAGCATTGTCTGAGAGAACTCTGAGAATCCATATTGTAATAAGCTTGTTGTATTCTTTTTGCTTTTATTAATATTGAAGCCTACTGGGCTTCCTGTCTGAGGACAGTTCCGCTATCCAAAAGTACCTTGATACTGTAAGGCGTTGGAGTTGTGAAGACCCGTGAGGAGAGGTCGTGGTACTCGCACATGATCGGTTGAGGAAGGTTGCTTGTCTCAGACCTGTTGTTTGGAAAGCTTCGACTTTAATTAAAAATAAGTCCAAATGCTTCACTTCTTCATATTATTATCTCATTGTTTAGAATAATTCTACTCTGTTGATTGGTCACCCCTCTTTTTTGTTCACCGCTCCACAACATCCATTAAGAATGAGATAGGTAACATGTTGGAGGATTTCAAAAGTGAAATGTTGCATTCCTTTGCACTGAAAATGAATACCATGCAAATCAAAAGAAAGCAGGAGGAATCAGAAATGGCACTAGCTATTTTTTTCCCTAGATGCACCAAAAGACATCCTAGCAATGAGTTCCCATTGAATGTCACAGAGGTTTTCCTAGTTTGTGAAGAAAATCATGAAACAAGCAAATTCCCTTCTTTGCTAGGACTAAAATTTGTATATCAGGGGGAAGAAGGAGTGTTACACAGTAATTTATCACTGCCTTCCTGTCAGTCACCCTGCTGTGTCCAGAAGTCACAATCACTAAGTGTTTGATCCCTGAACTGGCTTAAAACCCATTTTTCCAAAGTTTTGTGCATCAGCGCGTCTGTTCCTAAAATAACCGCGATGACCAGCGCCCCACAGTGTATTTTGTGCGCTGCCATCGCGGAAGAACATCACTTTTCCGCGATGACGCACAGCGCGGCTTTCCCGTGTTCTTCCGCGCTGACATGACTTGTTCAGTTATTGTTATGTGCTGACAGCGCGGCAGTCTCTATATAATCCGCGCTGATCCAGTTTGGGCGAATTTGTTCAAACAACCAGCCTTCCAGATCTCTCCAGGCTTGGTTGTTAGCTTTGTGAATATCGACTCCCTTCTATGGCATGTCTGTTCGACCCTTTGCAACTACTCCCCTTGAAGATAAGCTCATCCTTCCACCTTTTTAGGAGACTCCTTCTCCTATATAAACTTCCACCATTACCATGAGCAGCTAGTTAGAAACTAGTGGGAACTAGCTAGACTTAGCTTGGATTGTACAGAGCTTGTAGTGCTCAGATTGTTGCTATAGGTTTGGTGTGTTAGGAGTGGAAGTGATTGATTGCTTTGGGAAGTTTGTTTGTGACATTTGTGTGAGAGAGAGAGAGTTGTTTGTCTTGGGAGAACCATCCTCAAAGGTGAATGCTTGAGATACATGCTGACTGATCCCTCCTGAGAAGTTTATCGACGTCAGAACATTTGGTTGTACTCTTCTCTATTCTGATTAATAATAGATGACTGCTATTATTGTTCCATTCTCGTTTGTTTATGCAATGGATAAATGTGAATTATGTCTTTTTTGACTGGCATATAGTTACTTTTACTAGATTTCACGCTTGCGTTTGCCTTCTCTTCGTGTGTGCAGGTGTCCGTTCGCGGGGATCGCGGAGGACTGTGACCAGCCGAAGCGAAGAGGCGAAGGAGACATCTCTTCGTCCAACGACAGCGCAGGAATCCAAGTAGGTGCTCTTTACTTCTTGTTTAATTGTAACTAGGAACATGCGTGGCAGCATTGTGTGATTGTTGCTAGACCCCTATTGGGCTAGTAGGGATCGCCTCTATCCGTAGAGGGGATTTACCTCTCCAACAATTTGGCGACTCCGCTGGGGAGCGCCTGTCATCGCGGTTATTTTAGGAACAGACGCGCTGATGCACAAAACTTTGGAAAAAGTGGGTTTTTAAGCTAGTTCAGGGATCAAACACTTAGTGATGGTGAATTCTGGACACAGCAGGGTGACTGACAGGAAGGCAGTGATAAATTACTGTGTAACAGATGCCCCCTAAAGCATGAAGACCGAGAGAGCGGGAGGGGTGAAATGCTTTACAACACACGCCGAACTGGAACACCACCAGGAAGTACCGACAATCTCTGACAATCAAATGGTAAAAACCCAAAAAATATGGTAATTTAGGAGTTTTTACTATAAATAGGGGGGGGTAATAAGTCATTTTTACCATTTTACTATTTTGAGTGCGAAGAACGTGGAGAAGCCAAAAAGTTGACGGAGCGATTTCCAGCCCATCCGGAGACCATTTTCAGATCTGCTTCTTCCAGGTAGGTTCCCATTCCTTTGCCCTGCATTCTGGTTCATTTTAGGAGTTTTTTAACGGTTGAATGGGCCCAATTGGGCATTTTTTATTTGCATGGGTGCGCCCTCGGTCAGCGCGGAAATTGCCCACGGGGTCGCGCTGACCGAAAAATAGCCAATGTAACCAACTTCGGGTCAGCGCGGAAAAGGCGTGTTCTTCCGCGCTGACCTCGCATTTTTTACACAGAGCCGCCATTGTCATCGCGGCTGTCCCTAAAACAGCCGCGATGGCGCGGAAAAGTTTTGTTTTTTAATAAATGAACGTAAATTTCTCCATGAAAACAATTCTGATTGGTTTTTATTGTTCATGCAGGACATCATGGCCTTTCAATGGCAAGAGAGAGTTCACGATGTAGAGGATGTGGCTGCTTGGGGAGACGTAAATTGCTGCAACGCCATGCGGGCGTGCGGATTCATGAAATTCTTCCTTACGCTGCGTCTGAGGGCCCAACATGATCTGCTGGAGCTGCTGATCAGGGCATGGAACCCGGTGGACCAAAAATTCACCATCCGTGGTCACGACATTGAGTTTGACCACATGGATATCTTTTTCTTGACTGGGTTGTCGCGCCGAGGCGCGAGGCCCATCTTGGAGGGGCAGCGACCTAGCGGTGGTACTCTGGATGACCTGATGGCTGAGGTTTGCCCGGGGGCGGTGAAAACGCGGAGTGGGAAGTGCTCGATCCCCACAGTGAGAGACATAGTGCTGCGCACCATCCTGTTCATGGTGACCCGGGCAGCGGTCAGCATGGCGAACCACGAGGCATCCAAGACCCATCTCCTACTAGCCCTCGAGTGCCTCGAGCCTACCGTGTTTGACTGGTGCACTGCAGTGTGCAACAACATGAAGAGGCAATTGAGCAACTGCCGTCGCGGAGAGACGAAGCAGTTCGGGTATGGATCGATCCTGGTCCCGCTCATTCTGGAGCGAGTACCAGCCATGCGACTGCAGTCTATGGCTGTGGATGCCCCCAGAGATCCTCGAGAGACGAGGGCCTCACGATGGGCTCGGATTATGCCACGTGGGGGTGGCGGCCGACCACATAGCTGGGGGGTATTTTTCAGAGACTGGTTGGACCAACAGGAGATCTTCGTACAGGATTGGCCATATGCGGGGATGGATTTCCGCAATGATCCTGACTTGGTGCTGCCTCCGGGTGAACAGTGGGATGATGCAGGTATGACACTTTTTGTCTTTTGAGTTTTGTATTGTTTTTAAATTTTTTATGTACATGTCCTAATAAATGTCTTGTCATGCAGATGTGGGGCCTACTAGACCGATTGGCCTGGCTGCCACGGCATGGAGAGAGGGCCCGGGAGCCGGAGCTTTGGCCTTAGCCCCTCCAGGGGCCAACACACCAGAGATTGTGGCTCGCAACCTTGAGGGGTTGCTGGAGGGGGTGCCGGACTTCCAGGGGGTTGAGGAGGTTCCTGTGGAGCATCAGATCCACACAGTAATTTATCACTGCCTTCCTGTCAGTCACCCTGCTGTGTCCAGAAGTCACAATCACTAAGTGTTTGATCCCTGAACTGGCTTAAAACCCATTTTTCCAAAGTTTTGTGCATCAGCGCGTCTGTTCCTAAAATAACCGCGATGACCAGCGCCCCACAGTGTATTTCGTGCGCTGCCATCGCGGAAGAACATCACTTTTCCGCGATGACGCACAGCGCGGCGTTCCCGTGTTCTTCCGCGCTGACATGACTTGTTCAGTTATTGTTATGTGCTGACAGCGCGGCAGTCTCTATATAATCCGCGCTGATCCAGTTTGGGCGAATTTGTTCAAACAACCAGCCTTCCAGATCTCTCCAGGCTTGGTTGTTAGCTTTGTGAATATCGACTCCCTTCTATGGCATGTCTGTTCGACCCTTTGCAACTACTCCCCTTGAAGATAAGCTCATCCTTCCACCTTTTTAGGAGACTCTTTCTCCTATATAAACTTCCACCATTACCATGAGCAGCTAGTTAGAAACTAGTGGGAACTAGCTAGACTTAGCTTGGATTGTACAGAGCTTGTAGTGCTCAGATTGCTGCTATAGGTTTGGTGTGTTAGGAGTGGAAGTGATTGATTGCTTTGGGAAGTTTGTTTGTGACATTTGTGTGAGAGAGAGAGAGTTGTTTGTCTTGGGAGAACCATCCTCAAAGGTGAATGCTTGAGATACATGCTGACTGATCCCTCCTGAGAAGTTTATCGACGTCAGAACATTTGGTTGTACTCTTCTCTATTCTGATTAATAATAGATGACTGCTATTATTGTTCCATTCTCGTTTGTTTATGCAATGGATAAATGTGAATTATGTCTTTTCTGACTGGCATATAGTTACTTTTACTAGATTTCACGCTTGCGTTTGCCTTCTCTTCGTGTGTGCAGGTGTCCGTTCGCGGGGATCGCGGAGGACTGTGACCAGCCGAAGCGAAGAGGCGAAGGAGACATCTCTTCGTCCAACGACAGCGCAGGAATCCAAGTAGGTGCTCTTTACTTCTTGTTTAATTGTAACTAGGAACATGCGTGGCAGCATTGTGTGATTGTTGCTAGACCCCTATTGGGCTAGTAGGGATCGCCTCTATCCGTAGAGGGGATTTACCTCTCCAACAAGGAGGGTCAGAGAAACTTTGTTTCATCAATCAAAGAACACATCAAGGACCTTAGCCATATCAAAAATGCATGCAAGGTGCACATTACTCTTATTATAATCCAAATCAGAATCCACCGTTGCAACCTTGGTACTCTTCCACACATCCATCCTGGTCCACAACTCCTTCTTGGCCTTATGCTCCTCCATATCCTCCTCAACCCGTCAACCATCCTTTTCATCCATATCCACCCCAATATTCTCAATTGGGCAACCCGTTACAAGGGGTGAGGCCTCAAGTTAACTAGCCTCCTAGTTTACTACCTCCACCCCAACCTCAACCACAACTCACTCATCCTACTCCTCACAAGAAACCTCAAATTCCTTCTCAACCAAATATGAAGCAAAACAATAAGAAAGCACAACAGATCTATAATGGAGAGACATCTTATCCTACTTATGTTGTGGAAATCTAGGAGATCAACCTTCAGTTTGGGAGAGTGATTCCAAATAGCCATCCACCTTCTCCATCTGAAGAGCTAGAATAAGAGAAGGAAGATAATGTTCCTCAAATCAATGCACCTCAATTTCCTGAGAGGTTGATCCACCCTAGCCAGTACACCCCAGAATAGGTTGAACTTCTGGGAGAATTGAAGAATTTGTGTTTCAAAATACGCCTTCTCCAGGATATTAAATATGTTCCCACATATAATAAGCTCAGCAAGGAGAAATGTTTCAAAAATCTTGGGAGAAGAAAAAGAGACAAACCCACCATAAATATTGCTGGGAAATTATCTGATTTGATGGTTTGGAGGCTAATCTTCCTGAAATATCTAGACCCTAGAAGCCCTTTAATAGATGTGCATATTGATGGCCTTCTAGCCCCTAACACCCTGATGGATCATGGGGCTACAATCAATGTGTTGACTAAGGAAACCATGCTAAAGATAAACCTCCAAGGGGATTTAAGAAAGATCACTACAGTGTTTTAGTTTGCATACAGATCCACATTAGCTCTTGAGGGAGTTGTTGAATATGTTATGGTCTCCATTGACTCTTGGGAGTGTCCTATTGATTTCCTAGTTCTCTAGCCCAAAACTAAGTTAAATGACAATCCTCTCATCTTGGGAAGGCCATATTTTTTTTTTCTCCTAGGCTCCCTAAGAGAGGTTTTCAACCTAGTAGTTGAACTCAGATGCCTCATATATATTTTCATCTAGGATTTTTATTTTTTCTCTTTCTTCTTTTTTTAAACAAAAATATCTAAACGTGTTGTGGATTGGAAGCGATGACACTCCCAATCACATTGAATTCTCTGCTGATTGTATTGATGAATTCTACCTTAGACATAGGTTTCCTATATAACTTTAGCCTATAACCATTGACATGGAAGGTGATCCCTTCCTCATCAATGATTCTGATTTTGACAACTCAATTGCCATGGCATTTTTCTACTATGTATGGGCCTAACTGTCATGTCATTAGTTTTCCTTTAAAATATTTTAACCTAGAATCATATAACAAGGCCCAATCCCCTCCTTGAAAAACCTTTTCCTTGATATGATTATAATGCCAGACCTTCCTTTGAAAATGTATAACTTCAGTGTGTAGGAGGGCCTACATTCTAAACTCATCCAAGCCATTCAATTGGAGTAGCCTTTCTTGTTGTGGTGAGATCTAAGTCCAATTGGGTTGCCATTCTCAAAGTGTTTTATTCAAACTCAATAGAAATTAGAACTTTCTTCAAATAAACTAAATCATATGGAGTGAACCTAGTAGTTGTCTTTCAAGTGGTTTTATAGACCCAAGTGGCCTCAATTAATCTGTCTGCCCAATCTCTCTTGCTGCTACTCAAAAACTTGGTGAAGATTCTCTCCAATGCCCTATTTTTAACCTCTACTTACCCATTTTATTGAGGTTGATAGGCAGTAGATGTTATGTGCTTGATATTATGCCTCCTTAGGATATTCTCAATCAAATGTGACATGAATTAAGCCCCTTGATCGGTGACTATCTCCATTGGATACCCAAACTTGTAGAAAATATTTTCCCTTAAGAACTCAACCACTTTCTCCTCTGTTGTTGCTTTGACATCCTTTGTCTTAGCCCGCTTTGTCAAGTAAACAGTGCACATAATGATGTAGTTTTTCTGCCCTAATCATGGATCAATTGGCAAAATAAATACATGCCCCACTTGTCAAATGGATCTAAGGCCACTTGAGGTTGTAGAGTCATATCATCCCTAGGTGTGGGTTTCCCCATCCTTTGGCACTAATCACATATGTTGGTGTACCTTCTTGCATCTTGATGGAGAGTGGTCGAGTAGTATCCAGCTTGTAAAGCTTTGAAAGTTGTTCTCTTGGTAGCAAAATGAACCCCACAGAGCCCACCATGGTAGGCTAAGAGGATGTCAAAAACCTCATCTTCCCTGACACTTATCCTCAAAATCTAATCTGGTCCCAATTTGAAAAGTTTACCCCCAATCCAAGTGAAAGGGGCACCTTTCCTTATAATTCTTCTCTTCTCTCGGGATGACAAATTTGGAGGAAATCTCCTAGCAACTAGGTAGTTGGCTATGTCAACAAACCAAGGATAGAACATTGAGATAGAAAATAGGTGCTCGTATGGAATTTTATCATCGACCATCCCTTCATCACCTACAGGCAAAGTAGGTCTAGACAAAAAATTGGCAACTACATTTTCTTTTCCTAGATTGTCAATGATAGTCGAATCAAATTGTTGTAACAATAGAAACCATCTAATGATCCTAGCATTCACATCAGGCTTATTCATCAAATATTTAATAGTGTCATGATCAATATGCGCAAAAATTTTGTACCCAATGATATAGTGCATGAATTTGTTTAAGTAGTGTACAAAAACTAAGAGTTTTTTTTTAGTGATAGTGTTGAAATAAGGCAACAAAAATATTCCAATGTAATTTGTCCTTGAATTAAATTGTGAATTAAAATCAAATTTAGTCTTAACAGCTACTTGGAAATAATTAATTAATTAATTTTAAATTAATTAGTTGGATAAATTCAAGTTAGAAGTCTTTTTGAAGTCATGCAAGAGTTATCCCTTAAATTAAGGAGATAAGTTTGAGTTATATTTGAGTTGTAATTAGTTAACTCAGTTTACTGAGTTAAGTCTAGTTAAGTTAGTTCCAAACTATTTGAGGAAATAATAGTGAGTTAACAGTCAGTTGATGCATTAATGCACTCAATTAGTGCTACTCCAGTTAACTGAAGATTCCCTTATCAGAAACACATGCATGTCTATTCTGAGAAAGACCTAGTTGAGATTAATGTTCAAGGACAATGTACTATCAGTTGCATGTGTTTTCTCATGGAGCAAACTCATGCATGCAGTCAAGGATTTATCCTTGAGGATTGCACAGTTTTGAAGGCTTGGTTTTCCACTTGGTAATAGGCTAATCATCCACAAGGAACAACACAAGGAAATAGGAGTTTGGAGGGCAGAGAGGAAGGCTTGAGAGAAGCCAAGATTGCTTGTGAGCATCTGTGAGGATTGTACTGAGAGTTGGCTAGCTGTGAGAGCCAAGGCTTTGTATAATTCCTATGTATTTCCATCATGTATGATAATACAATAGTGTGGGGTTTTATTTGAGACTTTCCCCAAAGTATTTTCATGTGTATTGTGCCATTGATTCTTCTTGTTCTGGTTATATTGTTTAGCTCGATCATTAAGCTTCTGCAAATTGATAGTAGAAGTAGGTTATAGTATTATGCTTTGATTTATATTGCATTATCAGGTTAACCTATCACAGATTTTCTACATGGTATTGAAGCTGTGAACAGTATACTGAGAAGAGAATTTGAAGTTTGAAGTTTGGGGTTGTAGGTGAAAATCGAATTCATATCATACTTCAAGGTTGGCCAATGGCATTTTATGGCTTGAGACTCAAGTATGCCTTGGAAGGTAGCTCGAATTACATAGCATGGAAAGATAGAATGGAGGTTGTATTAGAAGACAATGGCTTGAAGGAATTCATTGATCAAGAAATCCCAAAGCCAGCTTCAACTAATGCACAAGATTTGGCTGAGTAGAAGAAGTGTGGGGCGAAGGCAGGACAGAAGATCCTTAAGGGAGTTTGAAACCATATTATCTCGAGTCTCCATGGGAAGGATACTCCATTTTCAATGTGGAAGACATTGAAGGACCTTTATTAGAACAGTAGAGACTAGAGGAAATTGGCGCTCAAGGATAAGCTTCGAAGAATCAAGATGGAAAAGGGAAATACTATTTCCACATATTTGAATAAGCTCACCACCTACAAAGATGATCTTGGCAGTGTGGAAATAACTACTGCCGATGATGATATGGTGAGATTTTCTCTCCTTGGCCTTCCAAAGAGTTGGAATAGCTACCAGGAATCTGTGAATGGAAAGGAGAAACTATAGGATTGGGAACGACTGTGGTCAGACCTTATGTAGGAGGAGATCAAGGGGAGCACATGAGATGGTTCTTCATCCAAGAATGATGATGAAGAAAATCTGGCCTTAGCAAGTAAGGCAAGGAAAGGGAAGGGGAAGGCTTTCCATTTCAAATCGAATTCTTCTCATGAAGGGAAGAAGGGTGACATGTCTAAAGTAAGATGCTTTAATTGCCACAAGATGGAACATTATGTGGATAATTTCCCATCGATGAAGCCCAAGAAGGGATCCTCAGAAGGACTGGAACGTGAGACATTAGCCTCTCAGTTCGAAATGGACTTTACCCTCATCACTTGCATGGTGTCATTGATGATGGGTTGTGTCTGGTATCTTTATAGTGGAGCCTCATTTCACATGACCAGTGATAAAAATTTATTCAGTGCCTTGGAGGAGAAAGACATCAAGATGTGCATCGAGATGGGTGACGAAAGAAGGTATAGTGTTTCAGGAGTGGGCACGGTTGCTTTTCAGAGGGAGCATGAAGCTCCTCTCACCTTGACAGATGTGATGTATGTGCTTAGACTGAAGAAGAACTTGGTATCGGTCGCGATGTTGAAAGACAAAGGCTACGATGTTATCTTTAGTAAAGGAAAGTCGCTCCTAAGACAGATAGCCACGGGTCAGACCAAGAGGATAGGGATTCGGGTGATGAATATCTATAAACTAGAGGTAGATGATTGTGCAACATTGAGTACGAAAGAAGAATTGGTGCAAAGCCAATACATTGGCAAGTTGTGGCATAGGCGGTTGGGCCATTTGCATCATGGGGCTTTGAAGATATTGTAGCAGATATCTACAAGACTTCCTAAAGGTAAACTTGAGCAAGTTGACACATGCAAAGGTTGTACCTTGGGAAAGTACACGAAGTCTTCCTTTCATGATCGAGTTAGTCGAGCAGAGGCTATCTTAGAGCGACTTCATATTGATTTTTGTGGACCATTCTCGATGGCATCCACAATGAAAAAAAGGTATTATGTGATTTTCAATGATGACTATTCTCGTAAATGCTGGATTTGTTTCATGCAGAAGAAGAACCAAACTTTCACAAAGTTTTGAGAGTTCAAATCTTTGGTCGAGAAAGAGTCAGGGAAGAATATCAAGGCCTTGAGAAGTGACAATGGTGGAGAATATGTCTCTCAAGAGTTTAAGGATTTTTGTGCAGTAGAAGGAATTAAACGAGAGTTGACAACACCTCATAACCCACAATAAAATGGGGTGGCCGAGAGGAAGAACAGAACTATTGTAGGGGTAGCACAGATAATGTTGCATGACCAAGGCATACCACTTCACTTGTGGGCTGAGGCATGCAACACAATGGTCTATTTGCAGAATAGAAGCCCACATCACATACTTGGGATGAAGACAGCAGAGGAAGCTTTCTCTGATAAGAGACCAGATGTGGGTCACTTCAAGATCTTTGGCTCATCAGTATATTGCCATGTGAAAAAGGATGCACGGAAGAAGCTCGAGACAATAGCAGAGTTGGGGATATTTGTGGGGTACACTGATACACCTCACAACTATCGGGTGTACTTGCCTACTAGTAGGAGGATAGTGATTCGCAAAGATCTCAAGTTTGATGAGCAGAAGGCCTTGCGAGTTTCCCTTGAGAGGGAGCTCCAACAACAGGCTGTGGAGGAACTGTTGGTTCCTAAGGAGGAGGAGCCTGAGATTGATGTAGAGCAGCCGCATGTAGAGGTTCTAGGAGTGGAGACATCCACTCAAGCAGAGTCTTCCAGAGATGGACAGAAGTGCACAAGAGAAGCTGACAGATTGTTGGAGGATGTGAGAGAGAATGTGGGAGCACCATCTTCTCAGGGCAGATAGAGGAGGTCACTTGAGAGGTACACTGGATACATGGCCCTTACTGGGGAATGTGTTGATACCGAGCCATCTTCCTTTAAGGAAGCAGTGCAACAGTTGAATTGGGTTGATGCTATGGTGGAGGAGTATGACTCCATAGTTCATAACAGTGCTTGGGACATGGTTTCGAGACCAGATAACAAGTGAGTTGTGATTTCCCGTTGGTTATACAAGGTAAAGCAAGCTGCTGATGGTAGTGTGGAGAAGCATAAGGCAGGATTTGTTGCCCGTGGCTTTTCACAGGTTGAGGGGATTGACTATGATGAGACTTTTTCTCCTGTCGCAAGGTATTCATCTATCAGATCTATGTTGGCACTATCAGCATAGATGGGTTAGAAGATCCATCAGATGGATGTGAAGTCTACATTCCTCAATGGCTAGATTGAGGAAGAGGTGTACATAGACCAGCCAGAAGGTTTTGAGACCTTCGATTGTGAGTCACATGTGTGCCGACTCAAGAGAGTATTGTACGAGTTGAAGCAAGCACCTCGTGCATGGTACACCAGGATAGACAACTCACTGGGTTGGGCTTCAGAAAGAGTGAAGCAGATGCGAACCTGTACCACATCGTGGTGAAAGGTAAGTTGTTGATCATCATACTTTATGTTGATGATCTCATATTGACTAGTGATGATGAGTTGATCATGTCTTGCAAGGAGGACCTTGCAAGAGAATTAGAGATGAAATACATGGGTCTCATGCATTACTTCCTTGGCATGGAAGTGTGGCAGAAGGATGGGGAGTTGTTTGTGTCTCAGGGCAGGTATGCCAACGAGATACTCAAGAGATTCCACATGGAGAAGTGCAAGCCCATGCAGACTTCTCTAATAGGTAACTGGAGGAAGGAGGTTTCTACTTCAAGAGAAGTGGTAAAGGCTACTGTGTATAGGCAGCTTATGGGTTCACTAATGCACTTAATGAACACACTACCAGATTTGTGCTATGTGGTGAACTAGCTGAGTCAAGCGATGGTTCAGCCTACCAAGATGTTTTGGAAGGTGGAAAAGCATGTATTGAGATACCTCAGAGGCACAATTTAGTATGGATTATGGTAGAGACGGACAGAGGGAGTGAAGCTACAGGGCTTCACTGATGCAAATTGGGCAGGGAGTCCATCAGATCAGAAGAGCACATCAGGAGGGATTTTCAACCTTGGGTTAGTGACAACTTCTTGGTACAGCAGGAAACAGAGGTCAGTTGCACTCCGCTCGGCAGAGGAAGAATACATGGCTCCAAGTCAAGCAGCATGTGAGGCCATCTCGATGCAGAAAATCCTATTTGGTTTGTTTGATCAAAGGATGGATCCAATTGTGATCTATTGTGATAATCAGAGTTGTATCAAAATCTCTGAGAATCTAGTATTTCATGATAGGTTCAAGCACATCAACATCCGGTATCATCATCTCAGAGACTGTGTAGCTAGGAGGATCATGTTGCTGTAGTATATTTTGACAGAGGAGCAAGATGCTGACATTTTGACAAAGGCATTGTCAAAGTGTAAATCCAAGTTCCATAGAGACAGGATTGGGGTGGCAGATAATCCCTTTCTTGTTAAGAGGGAGTGTTGAAATATGGAAACAATAATATTCTAATTTATTTTTTCCTTGAATTAAATTGTGAATTAAAATTGAATTTAGTCCTAACAGCTACTTGGAAGTAATTAATTAATTAATTTTAATTAATTAGTTGGAGAAATTCAAGTTAGAAGTCTTTTTGAAGTCAGGCA
Organism: Pinus tabuliformis; assembly: GCA_031772625.1. NCBI lineage: Eukaryota > Viridiplantae > Streptophyta > Pinopsida > Pinales > Pinaceae > Pinus > Pinus tabuliformis. Next base: position 601,374,202 of record CM062813.1, on the reverse strand, counting down.
AGAGTTATCCCTTAAATTAAAGAGATAAGTCTGAGTTATATTTGAGTTGTAATTAGTTAACTCAACTTACTAAGTTAAATCTAGTTAAATTAGTTCGAAACTGTTTGAGGAACTAATAGTGAGTTAATAGTCAGTTGATGCATTAATGCACTCAACTAGTGCTACTCCAGTTAACTAAAGATTCCCTCATCAGAAACTCATGCATGTCTATTCTGAGATTGACCCAATTGAGATTAATGTTCAAGGACAGAGTGCTATTAGTTGCATGTGTTTTCTCATGGAGAAAACTCATGCATGCAGTCAAGGATTTATCCTTGAGGATTGCACAGTTTTGAAGGCTTGGTTTTCCATTTGGTAATACCCTAATCATCCACAAGGAAAAATTCAAGGAAATAGGAGCTTGGAGGGCGGAGAGGAAGGCTGGAGAGAAGCCAAGATTTCTTGTGAGCCTCTGTGAGGATTGTACTGAGAGCTGGCTAGCTGTGAGAGCTAAGGCTTTGTATAATTCCTATGTATTTCCACCATGTATGATAATACAATAGTGTGGGGTTTTATCTGAGACTTTCCCCAAAGTATTTTCATGTGTATTGTGCCATTGATTCTTCTTCTTCTGATTATATTGTTCAGATCGATCTTTAAGCTTCCACAAATTGATAGTAGAAGTAGGTTATAGTATTCTTCTTTGATTTATATTGCATAATCAAGTTAACCTATCACAGATTTTCTATAGATAGTGTAGTTCAATTCAACCTTAGACAAAATTTTACTAATGAAATAAGTGGCATAGGATAACATATCATCTATTTTTCCCAAGGCTTGCCCCACAACTTTTTCTTATGCATTAATATGGATATGGAAATGCAGAGCCCAATTAGGACCCCTAAGTATAGGTGCATTGGTCAATTTCTCTTTTAATATTTTAAGGGCCTCCTGGCAGCTACTTGTCCAATATAATTCTAATTCCTTGGCTAGAAATCCAAACAGTGGTGAAGCCACTTTAATAAAATCCTTGATAAACCTTCTATAGTAACCATCTAAGCCCAAGAAAATCATAACATCCCTCTTCTTTTGAGGAGTATGGACCCTTTTGATGATGTAAATCTTGTTTAGGTCCACCTGTATCCCCTCCTAAGATATGGAATGGCTAAGGACAGTCCTTGCATTGATTAAGAATTCACATTTCTCAAGACTTAGTGAGAGGTTCAATTCAATGGATTTTCTTAGGAATTTACCTTGATCAAAGAGAGCTTCCAAGAAATCACATCCATAGGGAGTGAAGTCATCCATGTAGATCTCCACAAAGTCATGAACAATCTCAACAAAGATGCTCAAAACTTCCCTTTGAAAAGTGGTAGGAGAATTTCATGGACTTAAAGGAAGGACTCTATACGAAAAGGTACGCCAAGGACATGTGAATGTATTCTTGTCATGGTCTTCAGGGTTGATCTGGATTTGATTGTAACCACTAAATCCATCCAAGAAAGAGAGGAACTTCTTCCGTGAAAGACCATCTAAAACTTGGTCAATGAAAGGCAAAGGGATATGGTCTTTCTTTTTGGCCTTTTTCAGTTCTCTGTAATCCACACAGATCCTCCACTTCCCATTCTTCTTTGTGACTAAGACTAGATGGGACACCCATTCACTATATAAGATGGGGTATATGAACCATGCATCTAGCAACTTTTGTAATTCTTCCTTTACTGTGTCCTTAAGGGATGGTTTCATTTTCCTCTAAGATTGGCACATAGGTTTTCATCCCTCTTTGATGTAAATGTGATGAGTACAAACCAAGGGATGCATCCCTTTCATTTCTTTATAGTCCCAATAAAATGCTTCTATGTGTTCTATCAGTATCTTGAACAATTTCTCTTCTTGTTTGGCCGAGAGAGGGGTTAATATTTAAGCTTCTAGATGGGCCAAACTCTAAAAACTTGACATGTTCAGGACTTGGTTCAACTGAGCATAACTCAACCGAAGGACTACTCTCAGTTTCTTTCACTAAATTATCAAGAGAAGTGGTATTTTGGGGTTGGTTTTGAATGATATAGTTAAGGAGGTCATCTTCATCAAGTTCCCCCCCTCCTATAACAACATATAGGGTATATATTTGGTAGAGTGTTATATTTTTAGAAAATGATATATTACAAAGAAATGGAACACATAGAGTATTGCATAAATATAAACACAGAAAACGCATAAAACCAGAGAGACACAGATATACGTGGTTCACCCAGTTTGGGTTACGTCTGCCCTGAATAGCCAGTCCTTCCTTTCTATTATCTAGCAAAATGAAGAGACACAACCTACAGTAGATCTGCTATGATATCATATGTTTTCTCTCACAGTCTCACCTCTCTATTTCTTGCTCGGAGAATACACATCTATTACATAGCCTCAATACATTTCCCTCATACAAAGAGAGGGGTTTCCTTCTAGGGAAAAAAACCCTAAACTAAACATAAGTTCTACGGTCAGATCATATGCCTAATGAACAACCCAGATTGACTAGAAATTACTATACTTTTACAAGACAATTTTACAACTGTTTTTAGCTTCGGGGGCGCTGCCCTCGAAACCCCCACTGGGGGACTGCTGGCCCCCAGACCCCCCAGCCGGGGGGGATGGGCCCCCTCGAACCCCCATAGGGGGGACAAGTGCCCCTCACACCCCCCCCATGTGGAGGGGTGTACAAACTTCCTAGTGTATACATCCGGCTGACACAAAGACCTCTAAATAATCATGCTCCACACCCAACAATCTCCCACTTGGAGAATGATTGTAGCAACTCCACCGCTGCTTCATTTGCTAAACAATTATTCCTCTTTGGAGCTGTCTGTTTCTCATCTTCGTCATCATCCTTGAAGACCAATTGAAACTGAGCATATTCTCAGTTTCTCCCTGGTTACAAATTTTGTTAGCATATCTGTAGGATTATGGCTAGTGTGTATCTTTTCCAGTTTCAACTCTCCATCTTCCAACACTGATTGTATCAAATGGTACTTGAGCTATATGTGTTTAGTCCTGGAATGAAATGTTGAGTCATTTGCAAGATGAATGGAACTTTGGCTATCACTGTATAACGTGCCCATATCATGCTCCTTACCCAATTCACCCATAAACCTTTGTAACCAAATCATTTCTTTACTAGCCTCTATAGCAGCAACATACTCTGCTTTTGTTGTTGGAAGTGCAACAACACTTTGGATTTTTGAAACCCAACTGACAGCTATTCCACCTACAGAAAATACATATCTTGCAGTGCTCCTCCTGTTATCTCTGTCACCTACCATATCCCTGTAGAGAAAAGTTTGAACCACCAAAGAATAATTCTTGATTTGTGGTACCCTTTAAATATCTGAGAATCCATTTCACTGCATCCAATGTTCATTTCCTGGATTGTTCATGTACCTGCTTACAACTCCCACTGCATGTGCAATATCAGGCCTTGTGCAGACCATTGCATACACTAAGATTCCAACTGCTAATGCATATGGAACTTTAGACATATAATCCATGTCTTCTTGGGTCTTTGGGCACATTTCCTTACTAAGTTTGAAATTGCTAGCAAAATGTGTACTAAATGGTTTTGCATTGTGCATATTAAATATTTTCAACACCTTTTGTATGTACTCATTTTGAGACAATGTTAATTTGCGATTTTTCCTGTCTCTAGTTATTATCATACCAAGGATTTGTTTTGCAGCTCCCAAATCCTTCATTGCAAATGAATTTGCCAATTTTCTTTTGAGCACATTTATTTCCTGCATGTTAGACCCTGCAAAAAGCATGTCATCTACATACAATAACAATATAATATAGCTACCATCATTTTGCTTTTTTAGATAAACACAATGATCAGAGTGACATCTAGTATAACCTTGTTCAGACATAAACTTGTCAAATTTTAGATACCACTGCCTTGGAGCATATTTTAAGCCATACAAGCTCTTATTCAACTTGCACACTAGTTTCTCCTTCCCTTTTACCTCATATCCTTGTGGCTACTGCATATATATCTCTTCCTCCAAATACCCATGGAGAAAGGATGTCTTTACATCTAACTGCTCAAGATGCAAATCTTCAACTGCTACTAGACTTAAAATAGTTCTGATTGAAGTCATTTTAACAATAGGAGAAAATATTTCATCAAAATAAATACCTTTCTTTTGTGCAAACCCCTTCATTACAAGTCTAGCTTTGTACCTTTGTTTTCCTCCATCTTCTTCCTTCAGCCTGTAAACCCATTTATTATTTAGTGTAGTTTTTCCTACAGGCAACCTCACTAAGTCCCAAGTCTGGTTATGCATTAAGGAGTCCATCTCTTCTTCCATGGCTACCTCCCACTTCTTCCTGCTTTCATCCTGCATTTCTTCTTCATAACATTCGGGTTCACCAGAATCAATCAACAATAAATAATATAATGAAGGAGAGTATTTTTAAGGGGGTATACTTATCCTGGTAGATCTTCTAACATCACTTTCAGGTGTTTGGGGTGCCTGTTGCTGTTGTGGTGGTTGCTGTTGTTGTGGTTGTAGATTATTATTATTTTCAAGAACCTTTACTTTTTCAACGATCTCATCAAGAATTGTGTATTCCTTGCTTTCTTTTTCCTGTTTCTTTTCCTGCAACTGATTCTTATACAATACCTTTTCATTGAATATTACATCTCTGCTCCTAATGATTTTGTGATTTTCATAATCATATAAGTGATAACCAAAATCATTAACACCATATCCAATAAAGGTACATTTCTTTGATTTTGCCTCAAGCTTTGTTCTATTTTCTTTATTAATATGGACAAAGGCCTCACAACTAAAAGGCTTTAAAAAGGAGTAGTTTACCTTTTTACCTGTCCATGCTTCCTCTGGAACATCACCATCCAAGGAACTTGAAGGCCCTCTGTTTATTAGATAAACAGTAGTATCTACAACATCTGCCCAAAATTGTAAATGCAATCCTGCATGCAATCTCATGCACCTTGCACACTCCATGATTGTTCTATTCATCCTTTCTAACACACCATCTTCTTGTGGTGTTCTTGGAACTGTCTTCTCTCTGTGAATTCCATGCTCTGAACAGTATCTATCAAACTCTTTGTTGCAATATTCACCTCCATTGTCTCATCTGAGACACTTCAATTTCTTTCCTGTCTCAATCTCAACCAAAGCTTTCCATTTCTTGAAAATATCAAATACATCAGATTTATTCTTAATACAATAAATCCAAGATTTTCTAGTTGCATCATCAATAAAAGTAACATAATAATGAGAGCCAGCAAGAGATGATACCTGACTAGGTCCCCATACATCTTTATGCACAAGCTCTAATTTTTTGCTCTTCTTTTCTTTCCCAACTCTGAGAAATCTGACTCTCTTTTGTTTTCCATAAATGTAATTCTCACATAAGTCCAAATCAACATTCTTCAAACCCGGCAACAAATTCCTTGAGTGAAAAATCTTCATCCCCTTCTCACTCATGTGTTTGAGCCTATGATGCCATAATGCTGCATCTACTCCTTTGGAAGTTAAAGCATTAACAGAGTTAGAAATACCATTGCATAAATACAATGTACCAACCTTTTCGCCTTTTTCTATTACCAGGGCTCCTTTGGTGACCTTCCAAGCTTTATCTGTGAAAGTTGTCACACAAACTTCATCGCCTAACTGCCCTGTTGAAATCAGATTTTTCTTCAGATCTGGAACATGCCTTACCTCCTTTAGTAGCCATTGGTTTCCATTCTGTTGTTTTACAAAAACCTTACCCATTCCAACAATTTTACAGGGTTTATCATCACCCAAACGGACTTGTCCTAAATCTCCTTGAACATAGTCATGAAAATATTTCTTATGAGGTGTGGCATGGAATGAGGCCCTTGAATCTACCACCTAAGAATCAGTAATATTTTCTAAAGAAAGAATCAAAGCATCTTGTAACACCTCACCTGTCACATTTGCTTCATGATTGTTTTCTTGTTGTGCATCTCCTTCTTTTCCCTTCCTAGATCTATAGTCTTTCTTTAGGTGTCCTTTCTTTCAGCATTTCTAGCACACTATCCCCGATCTGGACTTGGATCTGGCTTTCCTTGATTTACTGCGATATCTTAAGCTCTTTCCTCTTTCCATTTTTCTTCCCCTAGACTCTGCACTTAAAGCATTATCTGATGTCTCACCGGAGCTTTTCCATCGCATTTCATCGCTAAGGATAGCATTGACAACATCATGAAACTTTAAAGTACTAGATCCAGAAACAGAGTTACTAATAGCCATTACTAAACCATTCCAACTTTAGAGCAATGAGCACAAGAATAACAGAGCTCGAACTTCATCATCAAAGTTTACACCTATATAACTTAACTAACCTGTAACAGTATTAAAATCATTTAAATGGTCTGCAACAGATCCACCTTTCGACATCTTCATATTAAATAACCTTTTCATAAAAATACCTTGTTTGAGGCCGAGGGTTTTCATATAGTTTCGCCAATTCCTTAATCAAACCCTCTATCATTGTTTCCTTCGAAATGTTGAAGGCGACCGATGCTGCGAGGCATAACCGTACTGTTCCGAGTGCCTTTCTATCGATAAGGTTCCATTATTCATCTATCATACCCGTCAGCATCTTTGTTTTTCCACCCAATGGTAGGTACAAATCTTTCTGATACAAATAATCTTCCATCTACATCTTCCATAACGAGAAGTTTTGGCCGTTAAATTTCTTAACCCTAAACTTACCATCTTATACCATTGCTCCCACTCGAACGAGGAACCCTTTTTTCCTACGAGTTTATCAACCAAATAGACCTTCGGCTCTGAGACCAGTTGTTAGAAAATTATATATTACAGAGAAATGGAACACGTAGAATATTGCAGAAATATAAAAACAGAAAACATATAAAACCAGAGAGACACAGATATACGTGGTTCACCCAGTTTGGGCTATGTTCGCCTCGAACAGCCATTCCTTCCATTCTATTATCCAGCAAAATGAAGAGACACAACCTACAGCAGATCTGCTGTAATATCCTATGTTTTCTCTCACAGTCTCACCTCTTTGTTTCTCGCTCGGAGAATACACATCTATTACACAACCTCAATACAATTCCCTCATACAAAGAGAGGGGTTTCCTTCTAGGGAAAAAAAACCCTAAACTAAACATGAGTTCTACCATCAGATCATCCGCCTAATGAATGGCCCAGATTGACTAGAAATTACTATACTTTTACAAGGCAATTTTACATCTATTTCTAGCTTCGAGGGCACTGTCCCCGAAACCCCCGCCGGGGGACCGCTGGCCCCCGGACCCCCTAGCTGGGGGGGATGGGCTCCCCCAACCCCCGCGAGGGGGACAACTCCCCCCTGCACCCCTCTGCGTGGAGGGGTGTACAAACTTCCTGGGGTATACATCCAGCTAAAACAAAGACCTCTAAATAATCATGCTCCACACCCAACATATATGATACATTTCATCTTCTTCCTCCTCTTCTAGACACAATGGTAAGTTATGCTCAATGTATGAATGAGAAGGAGGATACAATACTAATTGTTTAGGAAAATTTTCATTCTTAATGGTCATGTTCCCAGCCTTATAACTAATGTAAGCATCAATAATGGCTAACCATGGAATTCCCAAGATGAGAGGATGGCCATTTAACTTGTTTTTGGGATGGAGAACTAGGAAGTCAATAGTATACTCCAAAGAGTCAATGGAGACCACGACATCCTCAACAACTCCCTCAGGACCTACTATGGATCTATCTACAAGTTGCATCGCTATTGTAGTCTTTCTCAAAGACCCTTGGAGGTTTAGTTTTAGCATGGTTTCTTTAGTCACCACATTGATGGAAACCCCAAGATCAATCAGGGTATGATGGACAATGATGCCATCAATGTGCACATCCACTAATTTACTTCTAGGGTCTAAGTATTTTGGAAAAAATACTCTCCCCAACATCAAATCAAATAATTGACCAACAACATTGATGATGGGGTTGTATCTTTTTCTTCTCTCACAATGTTTGAAATGTTTCTCCATAATATTCCTATTATAGATGGGAACATCCTTAATAGCCTAGAGAAGGGGTATTTTAACACACCAATTATTCAATTCTCTCAAGAGTTTAACCTCCTCTAGGATATGTTGGATAGGGTCAATTAATCTCTTAGTAAAACGAGGTGGATTTACTTGATGGTTGGGCTTCCTTTATAGGAAAAAAATTCATCCAACTGATAGTACACTGTCCCTTCTTTGATCTCAACTAGGTCTCTGTCTGAACTGACATGCATGAGTTATTCATGAGAGAATATTTAGTTATCTGAAGTGCAACAGTTGCATGTAAGCATGCATTAACTAACTGAACTCACATTATTTTAAACAAACTGTTTAAATCAATCTAACTGGACTTGACTCTGTTAATTGAGCCAACTAATTACAACACAAATTAAAACTCATCCTTATGTCTTTAACTAATGGATAAATTCCTCAATTAATTGAGAAACTGTTGCATGTCCTCACATAGACTTCATGTTTGATTTTTCACAACTAATTAACTCATGGAGAATTAATTAATTTATTTTCAAATAGTTGTTAAGTTTAATTCCTACATTTAGTCGAGGGACTAACTAAAATAAGAATCCATCCTGAACCACTAAAAATAGAAATTCTATTTTTAGCACTTCCATTTTTCATTCTCTATTGCTCAATCTAGCACTGGTACCCAAACTTCTATTTATAGTAGTGCTATTTTTAGCACTTCTATTTTTAGCATTTCTTGTTGCTATTTTCAACAAACTACTTGCAGAAAGGAAACTACAATATCTATTATGCAACTAGCTAACGAAATAGAAGAAAAGATAGATCAATGAATTCAAAATCAGCCTCTTCGAGGGGGCAACCTCCCTTACCTTACACAAAGGAACAATTCTTCAATGATATAAATGATAAGACCTCCTTTCTATATATAGGAGTCTAAGGGGTCACAATATAATCAGAGCCTACATAACAATAATATTGTAAGGGAACAACAATAACAATATTGGGCTTCTATGGGGCACAATAATAACAATATGGGGACTACATGGGCACAGAAATACAATAAGGGGGTTGCACTAATAACAATAAGGGGCTACACTAGTACTATAGGGACCTAAAATGCCCCTCTCAAAAAAAAGTGTTGTCCTCAATGCTTGAGTAGTTATGGATGCTTATGTATAAAATTCTCATCCTCCCATGTGGAATATTCAATGGGTAAGTTCTTCCACTTGATGAGATACTATGAAATTGATTGGTTCCAGAGCTATTAGATTCTTGTTTCCTTGACTTCTTTAGGTTCCAATATGATTTTTCCTTCCTTGTCAAGTTCAGACAATATTGTTTGACCTGGGAGCTTGTCACCTATAACATTCTTTAAGAATGAAACATGGAGAGTTTGGTGCAATCGGGAAGATGCAGGAAGATCCAATTTGTCTGCCATAGTACCAATCTTTTGGAACACCTTGTAAGGATCATATTACTTTGGTGATAGTTTATTATCCTTCTTAGCTTTCTTGAGGGACATTTGTTTGTATGGTTGTAGCTATAAAAACACCTAGTCACCTACATCAAAACTTCTTTTGCTGTAATGTTGATTTTCTTGTTGTTTCCTTTGATTTTGCAGCAAAGTGAGGTTATCCTTTAAGATTTTGAGAACTTGTTGTTGATGCTTCATGTGGTATTCCATTTCTTGAACCTTAGAATGATTGTCTAAGAATTTTTGGAGATTTGTAGAAACAGATGATTTCGTTGTTTGAACCTCTAGTGAACATAATTGTTAAATTACACATCATTGTTCTTTCTTTAGAAGCTTTGTCATGCCATTATATTTGATTATATTTCTTGGTTTCCTTGCGATACCCCTTAATTCAACTTCCTTTCCTTCCAAAAAAAAATCAAGAAAAGTTCTTGAAAATTAAAAGCTATCATATCCAAAGATTGTAACCACTAGACTCCTAGAACAACATCAACACCACCCATTAGATTAGAAAGAATTGACTATTCAATACATATTCTCCCATGGATAGCTTGATATTATAACACTTTCCAGAGCAATTTGTGGTTCCTCCATTTGCAACCATCACTTGACACTTTGGTGTTGGATATAAGAAGAAATTCAATTCCTTGGCTATCTTACAATGAATAAAATTATGGGCACTACCCAAATCAATCAACACTATTACCTTTTTCTTCTTGATATGTCCTTATTTATTGACAAAAATGAAACAAATAGTAGCGGAAAAAATGAGTTGAATATAAATGTTATCTAATCTATGCCATAAATCTAATCTAATCAATAAACCAACTCCTAAGCTACAACAAGCACGTGCAAACTAAGATTACTAACACAAATCGTCCTCCAAGAAATCCTAAACATAATGCTTGACCAAATCCTATGCTACAACAAGCATATGAAAAATGAGATGGCTAACACAAATCTTCATCCAAGAAATCATAAACATAATACTTTTGGGTTGTGGTTGTAAATCCTACTATTCATGCCCCCATGAGATAGTTGAGGTAGAGGTTGCAATCACATATTTTTATGGATTATCGTCTACTAAAATGCAAGAAACTAAGAAGTACTCTAAAGCTAAAAGAGATACAAACACACCAGAGGGACCTAAGCCACTGGGTTGGGAAAAAACCCAAGAGCCTCGTCCCTATGGAACTAACTCAGTGATGAATCAATAAGAATCTTCTCATTATCATTGAATCGATGTATAATACATCAAATGATAGTCAAAATAATAGTGCCAAGTTCTTGAGATCAATAGCTACCTAGCTGAAAACAAAACTCGAATCCTAATGAGCTCTTCTACATGGTTATTTATACAAGAGGGTAGCTACTAGAAGCTCCCTAGAAAATAGGAATATTTGCCTCCCACAACTTGAGAATGGTGGATCTTGTTCCTCATTACTTTCATTTGCTTGGCTACCAATGTCATTGAGCTGATTCGAGAGAGACAGTGTTGTGATCTTGGGTTGATTGAGGGAGTTAAAGAGGTGGACAACCTCCTAGATTCTCTCCTTGTTATTTACTCTGAGCCTCGGAATAGAAATCATCTTAAAATTTTCTCCATTTCCTACAATTAAAGCATATTAGGCCACATGACATGACAAACATATTTTATCTTTCTCACTAAGAATAATATAACAAAAAATGTAAATAAATGTGAGAAAGAGATAGTTCTAAAGTTGGAGGATGGCATCATGACCCTTATAATGTACCTATTGATGAGCCTCATCAGCAATGTACTTGAAAAATATGTCCTTGATGTCAAATTTCTTATAATATGCTGGTTATGGAACTAATGCAGATATCACGAATATTAGTACAGATGTTACAGAGGATATGGAAAGTAAATGGCAGTTTAGTTACAAAATTCATGGAAATTGTGAAAACGGAAAAAAATATGCAACCCTTATGAATCATAGTCACATACATACATAGGTTCCATGAACAAAAGTTGCGTACATAATCGGAACCATGGAAAAATAGATACCAAGGGATGTTACCATGGTAATTTCCCATAATATTGTGTCGACAATGTATATTTGATCCCATCAACAAATAATAACAACATTATGAAGGGATTTTTCTAAGGTATTCGCAAAGACAAAAGCTATACAAGGAGATGAATATTAAGGTGTTTTGTGTGCAAGTGAATGGTTTGTTCATGTGTGATTTGATCTGGAACAAGTGTGCACCTGCGAGCAAGGAGATGGCTCAGATCTAATAGATATGAAGTGTAGTGAAGACTAATGAATATATTTGCTTAATCTATTTATGTTTGTGTAACTAACCATGTTATATCGATGGTTATAGTGATGGTATGATCTGATTATGCAATAATATGTGATGATTAACAATATGTGTGCAGAGATATGGTTTTTTTCACAGGTTATGAATTTTAGTGAATATCTTGATTCAGTAATTTAAGATCTCTACACATGTTTACTTTTGGATAGTCACATACACATGCAGATATGCTTCACAATAGTCGTGTATATACTCTAAAATAATTTTCCTTTAGATTGCTGCTTGATCTTGGTTGTTTACAGATGTTTAGATGTCGATTATATTTATGAAGTATGTATTATTTACTATTGTTTGTCAATGAAGTCTTGATATGTTTGGTTGTGGATTGGTATATTGATTAGTTATAATGTTGCAGAAGTGTGATTGGGTATGGTTCAATGATCTGTGATTGGTTCAGTACTTGATTCAGTGGTTGGTTTAGTGTTATAGTGATTCAGTTAGTTAAATGGTTCAATGTTCATTAATATGAGATCTGTACGCAGGTTGTATGTAGACGAAGCACGTATATATGTAGTTTTTCTTCAGGATGATCATGTATACATTTTGAAGTAAATATGATTAGGTTTTGCACTATTATCTTTATTCATGACTGGTTACTTAGTGGATTGATTTATGGCTTGGTATATTGATGATTGGTTGTTCATTCGTATGATCTGGTTATGGTGATTTAGTATTGATTCAATATTATATGATTCTTGGTTTGTTCAGTGATTAGATGATTTGATTCAGTATTTGTTTTTACAGTGGTTAATTGGTTTTGAGCATAATGTTGGTTGTGGGTCCAGTGTGAAATTTTCATGAACGGTGGCCTACATGTTTGATTGGATCGAGTATGAGATATTATGAAACATGGTCCATGAGGGGTGTTGATAGTTGGATCCTTCAGTAAGGGATTTAGAGCTTCTTTCCAGTGCTAGTTGGTAAACTTGTTCAGGGGGTAGGATCTCCCTTATGGTAGGAGCTAGTAAATGAGACCAGGGGGTTGTATCTCCCTTCCAGTGGGTGCTAGAGAACTAGTGGAGGTTGTAGCCTCCTACAGGTGGGTGTCTACAAGTTGGTAAGACTCTACAACAGTACAATATGTAATGAATTTTTTCTTTATAATAAAAGAAGAAGACAAAGATGACAACAATGATGGTTTTTTCCCACATTGGGTTTCCACCTAAAATTTCGGTGTTCATATGTGTTTATATGTTTCTTGTGCATTGATGATCTATTTACTCCTTACTTCTCATGATTATTGCTTAATAAATGGATAATGAAGTAATGATGCACTGGTTAAAGATAAACATCTGAAGAAACACATGAAAAATTAATTATTTGAATATACATAGTTTCCATTCACTAAGTTGTTTCTTTGGGTCGTAGAGTAGGAGAACGCTATGCAACTGAGTGCGCAGAGGCCTAGTAATCCGCAGCTGAGTGCACAGGGCGAGTCGAGTCTGTAACCATTTGGAGAATTAATAAAGGGAAGTTTCTTATCATTCTGTGTATCTTTTCCTATTTTGTGCATTAAAGTAAATTGGGTATGAATTGCAATTTTACTGTTTATATGTTGCACGAACTTATATGAATGTGTTGAATAAGTGAACATAAGATAAGTATCTGTTTATGCGAAGTTAACTAACTCTTATAAGGAAGATAAGTAAGATCTGTGGTATAACTTAGGGAAGTAGCACAAATTGTTACCTTAGCAGCGTGAAAGCACCGCAGTCCGTGGCTAGGGCTATGCAAAGATAATTATAACCAATTATGAAGGTATCTCAGGCCAAAAGGGTGCGCAAAGTAACCTGTGTGAAGCTGATTCACAGTTGGACTAAAGTGACACATCAGAAATCTCAAGGGTGCGGAAACTTGGTTCCAACATCCCACCATACTGCTTTGGGTGAGACCTCGGTCCACACTCCACGAGCTGTTGTTGAAAGGGCCAGTAGTACAGGGATTTGTTTGGCTAATTAACTCCGAACCTGGGTCAGGCCCCACCAAGCCAACATTGGCAGCACAGGGCCTTGGTCTTTCAGGGAGTGTTGAATTGTTGTGTGGGTTACTTAGGCTTCCCCACTTACCCCATGGACAAACATGGTTAACCTTTTTCCAACTCAGTCAAACACAACAAAATTTCAGCTTGATAATAGTGTTTCGAAATCGGGAAGGGTAGTTTGGCTCGTGAGTTGAAGGTTTTCATAGTATAAATTTTCATCTCTGGTGTTGCTCCGTTGCCAGAAGGAGTGGACAGTACCCCGACAGAGTTACGTAAGAACACACGCATTGCTCCACTGCCAACGAGCCTGGTCTATACCCTGGTGGAGTTGCATGCTTCACCTCTCTACGTAGGAAGCCTTTCTCTTCTTTCGGCTTTGTATTTCTTAAGAGGACTGTGCATAGGAACTTATTTATTTTTGGGGTGGAAGAGGGATCCTGACTTATTGAGAGAAGAAGAGGTTGTTCCTTCAGAGAGGCATGTAAGACCTATGACATAGATTTTCTTGTTTAGATTTTCCCCTTCTTCGTTTCTACTAGTTGGATGAGCTTGAACCCATGGAGCAAAAGGCCAAGTACAGGTAAGGGGCTTCCTAGTATGGACACAGGTTCATGGTTGGACTAAAGTTCTCCTTGAAAACGGCTCGTATTTTCCGTAAAAACTTCATAGGCTGAAGGTTATAACCAAGCATAAAGAAGATGGACACAATACTGGCCAAGTGCTGTAGTGTCACAAGTCTCTTCATATCTCAGCCACATACTCATTCAAAAGCTAGAACTCAGTAGATGGCAGCACTTATTTCCAGAGAAAAAAAAATAGTAAGGTATTAAGAAAATCAAACAAAACGACAACAAAAATAGTAAGCAAAGAAAATGAAGTGAAAACAACAAGAAGTAAGTAGACTATGTACATGGCATGGGGCACGGCTCGACGTATTGGAAATATTGTTTGAGATCTTGGTCGTTGAAAGGAAGGTTGTCAATATTCCCATCAAATGATTGCAGACAGTACGTGTGTGGGCCAAGCTTCTCATGGACTGTGTATGGACCAATCCACAAGGATTGGAACTTTGTATGCTTGGCTTTTTCTTCAAGGGATTTACCCCATTTCAAGATCAGGTCACCAACACCAAAGTTAGCTTTCCTTGTAGACTTCTTATCAAACTATCTCTTGATATGATTCTGGAGGAGTGTAAATTTTTCTTTTTTTTTCATCCTTTCTTCCTGCAGCTTACAGAGTGTATCCATCCTACGTTGGAATAGCTGGCAAGGGTTGCCTTGGGATTAGTGGGATAGTTGAAGTGTAGGCAAGTAGATATTGGGTGGAAAGATGGATTCTTTACAATAGACCAGGAATTATGGTGAGGTATTTAGAGAGGGTTTAGGTGTCACATGGTTAAACCATACTGCATTCATCAGGGAAAAATGCCAGTTGGGTTGTTCAGAGTAAACAGTCTTTTTGATTATGCAAATAAGTTTTTTATTCGTGGATTCTGTGAGACCATTTCCATGTGGGTAGTAGTTAGATGAGTGTTTCAACACAATAGCATTTTTTAATGCAAAATCATAAAGTTTCAAATATGAAAAGTACGCTACATTATAAAAACTAGTGATATCAAAACGTTGAAGCGTGAGATGATATTCTATTGGAGGAAGCTGATGACCTCCTGGTCGTTCACTTTCTTGAGCGGAACTACTTCTGTCCACCGCGTGAAGTAATCAGTTGCTATCAGAATGTGGCGATGCTAGTTTGATGAATGTGGCAAAATATCCCCAATGATGTCCAATCCCCATTGTTGGAATAGTTCGGTCACTGCAACAGGGTGCAGTGGGGCTGTTGACCTTCATGTTCTGTTGGTGTAACAAATCGGGCACTTGTAGGCGTAGGCATGTGCATCGTTGAATAATTTGGGCCAGTAAAAACTGGCCTGCATAACTTTGTGTGTAGTGTTGTTTCCCGCAAAGTGACCCCCGGCAGGTATGTCATTCAAATCTTGTAGTACCTTCTCTGTTTCTTGTGCCTCCAGAAATATGATCAAAACTCTGTTGCTATTCTTCCTATAAAGCACTCCATGCACCGACTGATATGCTAAATCTTTGAGACGCAAAGCCCTCTTCTAATTGATGGATAAGTGACAGGGTATGGTGTCATGCTCAAGGTACTGGCACACATCTGCGTACTAAGAGGTTTCCTCTTCAGTGGGTGTTTCCCGCACTACATCATACATTTTGACTTCCTGCTCCCAGCTGATGAGCTCTTCTTCCTCCTCCTGCACGTGTAGTGCTTCAGCTGTGAGTCTGGAAATCCCATATCCTTTGACTGTGTGAACTAGCTTAATGTCAAGATCATATTCTTGTAAGCCTATCATCCAGTTTTCATGTCATTCACCCAGTTCTTGTTGTACAAGCAGTGTGCGGACTGCGACGTGAGGGACATAGACTATGCAGTGGTTCTTGAACAAGTAGGGTCTGAAATGTTTAATCACCTTGTAAACTGCATATGCTTGTTTGTTAATAGCAGGGTAGTTGAGTTTGGGTCCCTGCATGCTTGCGCTCATGAAGGAGATGGGCGTTCTTCGATCATCTTGTCCTTCTGAGTGAGTACTACAACGAGTGAATTATCAGAGGCGAAGGTGTATAACATGAAGTCCTTTTTGAGGTCTTGGTTTTAGAGTGAAGGCACTTCTGCAATATCCTACTTGATACAGGTGAATCCATACTTTTCCCTCTTTCCCTAGCTGTAGACTACATCCTTCTTGGTCATGTCTTGCATAAGTTTGACTATCTGCGCAGAATCCAAGATGAACTTCTAGAGGACGTTTATCTTGCCCAAGAAGGACTGCATCACTTTCTTGCTGGCTAGGTGAGGGATCTGTGTGATAGTCCAGACCTGATCCATATCAACCTTGATCCTGCTTTTGGAAACGATGTTTCCGAGAAGGTTCCTCTCACACACTCCAAATATGCTCTTTTGGAGATTCAAGGAAATCCCATATTTCCGACATTGCTCAAAAATTTTCTTCAGATGGCGTATGTGGTCCTGAGATTTCCTTGAGAACACAGTCACATCATCGAGGTATACCACTATGTTCTGTCTGATGAGTCCACGAAAAGTGATTTCCATGGCGCACTGAAAGGTTTTTCCTGCATTCACAAGCCCAAGAAACATTTACCTGGATGTGAACACACCCCACTTAGTAAGGAAGGTAGTTTTGAGTCTGTCAGGTTCTGCAACCAAAACCTGATTGTATCTTGAAAAACTGCCAAGCAAGGAGAACAACTTTTCCATAGATACTATTTGCAAAATGTGGTCCATAGACAACACAGGGTAGTTGTCTTTGTCCGAGGTGCGGTTCACATTCAGGAAATCAACACATAAGAAGATTTCCCTAGAATTCTTACGTACATGAACAAGGTTTGAAACCCAAGTGGAATGATGAACTTTGTATATGATCCATGCATCCAATAGCTTGGTGAGATCTTTTTGTATGAGGGGTTCAAGTGACGGATGTACTTTCCTCAGCTTCTATTGATATGGCTTGACCCCTTCTTTAATCGAAATGATGTGTTGGATTATTCGTGTGTCATAAGTTTTCGGATCATCGTACTTCCATGAGAACACATCTTGGTACTGTTTGAACAAGTGGATAAAGGCTTACCACTCTTGCTTTGTGAAACACGTACCGAAATTGCCGAACTTAGGATCTTGTTCTGTTCCCAAGTTGATCAGCTCGTGCATCATGGTGGAACTGTGGGTTTTTCTATTCCTCGGCCCCTGAAAGCATTCTTGCAAGCCATAAAGATTTTCCAATGATGCCACTCCCTTCAGGATGAGGTGGCCTTTCTTACTACCAGCTTCTGCTTGCAGAGATCGTTCGTGCTCATCTTCATCTATCGCTACATCCTTGAAGGTGTCAGCGTTGGCCATGAAATGCAGTATCTATTGATCGTCATCAAAAGAACATAAGTTAATTATGTTATCCGGGGTAGATGGTCTGTATAAAATTTCAATATTAAATCTATCCCTAATCAGTGACATCCTAGAGGCTACGTTTGCCAAAGCATTGGAAGCTACATTACGCGTACATGGTACAATAGTGATCTTAAATGTTTGAAAGTTAGAGATCCGTTGCCATACCTCTTGCTAGTAAATTTTGAGATGCGGTAATAAACAGTGAATGGTGTTATGTACCTATTGTACCACTATCTCTGAATCACCTACCACTTTGAGCATGACAACGTTAAGGCTGATGGCTTTCTACAAGCCCAACATGAGTTCTTCACACTCAGAAACATTGTTCGTGCAGTCAAACTCCAAGCGAATCAAAATCAGATGTTTCCTATAGTTTGGGTCAATCAAGACTCACCCGAATCCTGAGTCGTCCTATGTCTTTGATCCGTCAAAACACATGGTCCACAACTCTTCTGCACACGGGTCGTTCGACGTGCTTGCACTACTACTACTACTACTACTATTGGTACAATGTATTGTACATGCTTCATTCCCATCAGTTGGGAAAGGAAAGAGACCTAACTGTGTGTCTAGTGGGTTTGGAGCTGGTTGTGCAGGATAACACCCCAGCATTGTTTCCAGGAGGCAATTTCTAAACATGAGTTCTGTGAAGGCCAACAGTTCTTTTCACCATTAATGGGAGTGACATTGTGCCTCATATACCTCTTGGGTAACACCTGGATTTGATTGTTTTTACCCTTGTATAGAAGCCAGATGTGTGACCAGTTCATGGAAAAATATTCGTTCAGCTTGCTGGACCAGTCTCTGCTGAGTAGTAAGCCATATGCTTCCGGTATGTCCACAACAACCATGTTGATGCATTGGTGGACCCGACCATAGTGATATAGTCAAATGATCACATCTTGAAGTTCACCAATGGCTAGAACAAATTCTCGATCAAGTTGGATGATTTGCGCGGATATCTTGCTCCACTGTGCATTAATATTTTTGGAAATGGAGAGTGGCATAACGTTGGCTATCGTGCCAGAATCAACCAAGCAGTTGTGAACATTACAGTTGAAGGTTTCGAATGAGAGTAGGAATGGAGGGAAACCTAAATTTTATTCTTCCATACGAAGTCTATTTAGCACAGTTGAAAGTGTTTTAGGAGGTGTGCTTGCTCCCATACTGGTATAGGTTGCGCTGTCTATTGTTGTCTGTCCCAATGTGCACAACAGGATGTCCCGTTGACTATGGATCTTAGCTAACTTGAACAAAATGATGTTCACACGATTTTTCTTCATGTAATCCACAATGTTGTAATCTAGAGGGGGTAGACTCACCGATGTGTCTGGCGTAAGACTAATGATCATGTTGTCTGACGGAGTATTCTGCAGTTTGCTTCTCATGCACGTACTCTTGTCTGCCGCTGTCTTCCTGGGCTTGATTTTTGTTTTCTGCTTTTGGATGGCTGGTGGATCAACCTTCCTCATCAGTAGTCTCATCTTTTCTTGCACTTCCCCAACTATAAGGGGATCCCCCTTACTACTGAGATTGTAACGGTCATTTTTCTTTTGGGGTTGTTTCTCGGTTTTCATCTACATCACTGCTTGCGAGCGTTGATACATTTTTACCACATCCCCAAAACTTGATGCCTCATCAGGTGCAATATCTTCATCATTATCCGTATCTCTCGGTTTTTCTTGCATACTGTTGTCCATGTCAAATGTGTGACTGTGTACTGAGTCTGCAACTTGCTTCCAGTCTGAAAAAAAATTCTCAGAGTGACCATCTTCATGAAACAAACAAAATTCGGGGTTCATGCACCATTCGAGCTAGAACACAGAGTGTTACATAGTTTTCATCAAGAGATGGTTGCTGTCTAATGACATGCTTCCGTGTCTTTATCTGGGAAGATGGTTTCTTGTACACATGTCTGTTTTCCACTATTTAAGCTCAGAAACTTATGATGTCAAGTTCTTCACAAGGAAAGTGGGGGTTTCAATATCACTTGTTTCCTTGTCTCTGCCTCTACTCGCCACCACCTAGGACTTCCTGCTCACATCCTTGGAGTTCTTTTTTGGCTCATCATCCTTGATGACTGCAATCGTGTGTAGGTATTTCTCGATAGCAATTGCCTCTTCGCATTTTTCCAGTAATTTTGGTTTCACAGCTCGCTTGATGAACTATGCAATGTTGGTCGACAATGCAGACGTGTAGTAATCAACAGTGATGGAGTCATGAGGTTTCGTGTCTACTGAAAACTTGTTCAATATGTGCATAAACCTCTAATTGAAGTATTTTACCTTTTCTTTCCCCTCCATCTTCAGGCTTCCCGATTATTTGAGTAACATGGTTGGGGTCTTGTCATGAGAAATTTTTTCCAGAAACATGCATTTGAACGCACCCCAGTTCTGTATGGAGTTGCTTGTAAGGTTGTGATACCATGCAGTTGCACGACCATCCAAGGTACATGGAAACAATATACATGCTATCTCATCATACTGTACCTCAAGGGTCTGCATCTGTAGCTAGAAGTTGTTCAAATGGTCTTCTGCCTTCACTGTGATGTCAGGGTTGAACTTGATGCTCATTCTCTCCACCCACTTTGGCATCGTGCAAAGCACCCAGGAGAGCCAATGGTCGCTAAGTCATCCATTCCAGATATTGGTCAGCCATCTCTTCTTCTTCTTCGTCCTCCTCCTCTTCTTTCAAAATCTGACAGTTCCAGCTCTGAGTCTGTCAGTTCGTCTTTGCCTTCACCTCCTTCGCTACCTTCCCCTTCACCTCCTGTACTAGAGTCTGAGCCCAAGATTACGATGGTGTCTCTCTCTCCCTATCAGAAGATCAGAGGCTTCTCTTTGTCTTCAACAGTTTCTGCTAGAACTTCGAGTGTGGAAAGAACTTCTTCTTCCACTGATGATACAACAACCCCTGTGGGAGTGGTTTTTTGCTTCCTTGATGCGTATGGAAGATGTTGTATTCTTGGGATCATTCTGACTACTTTCACGAACTGGCGGGTGATCAGACAGAGGGAGTGAAGGTGGTGATATGGAATTTCGTGTTCAATCCTGGGAGGTGAGGAGTAACCAAATGCAAAGTCGCATGTAGGTGAGAGGGAGTGTGAGTTACTGGCTTGAACAAATGGTTGATGAGTGAGTGTGAAAGGAAATTCATCCATAATAAACTGGTGACCCTCCTTGTAGCACCAGAAATGTTGAAGGTGCTGGACCTGCCAACATTCAGGGGATCACCACGGTATGAAGTCCCAACTAGACCTCACACTATTTGGTGTGGGAGTCCCATCCGGTATGATGGACCGGTTGCCATTATCTTAAATGTTTGCCTTAGCTCTTGCTTATCACCACAAGGGAGTGGTTTGAATTGTCTTCGAGTAGTGAGTTTTGTGTGCCTAGTGATTGATAGTGTTACTTGTGTCAAGGTTCTTTCACCGGAGAGAGGAAGGGTGGGAGTGTGTCCCATGTTGGATGGGAGAAAACCCAACTCTGTTAGGAACACACAACATGTGCACAACTTCTGGAGGAGGAATCCACATGAATGCACCAGTCACAACATACAAGGTAAGATAGCACGTAAAACACTTAGCAGGTAATCTGCGTGAGTGCGACGGTCCTTATAGCAAGTTTACATGAAAGGTTATGTCTGATGTCCAGGAGGTGACCAACACAGGTAGGACAACATTCACAACTTATACAACACATTTTCTTTAATATATATGTATAAGAACAGTTGAATGAATCCAAGTGTTAAACATAGGTTAAAGAAACATGCATTACAAGTGTTCAAGACGAATCTTACAAACAGTTACAACACATGTGTGAAAACATGTTGGCTTGTTAGCAGGCTTCTGAATTAAGCGAAAGTTCCAAGACACATCGATACACCATACATCACTAACCCCATGGACAAGGCATTGGAGCCACTACTTACTCCTCAAAGAAAATATTACAAACTCTCAAGGATATGTGGGAGGAGCCAAGGTGAAAAGTCCTTTACATGTACAAATGAGGGGGTATTTATAGCCAAGGATGAAACTGACCCTTGTGACTGTTCAACTTCCCTCATGACTATTTGACTTCCATGACCTTTCAACTTTACATGACTCTTCATATGAAAATTGGGTCTCTTGGACTTCCACGTTCCATTATATTGATCAAGAACATGGCCCACAGTAGGGACGTGGATGACATGACTCATGATAAGACTCAACATGATAGTGTTTGTACATTCATGATGTTGTTGGTGTGCATGTCGAGTTGCAGTGATGCTAGGTTATGGATGTCCCGATCGTGTGTCATAGCTTAACCTCAGCATGGCAAGGTGGGAGGAGGCTATGATGGTCGTTGGGTTCGCTTGATGTTGCATTCGCACATTACTCTTTGCTTGTATGATGGCATGCTTGATAGGTTCCTCCTTTTGCAAAAAGTGTATGTTCATTCGTTGATCTGGAATTTATCTAGGACAAAGAATTAAAGGTATTATAGACTCATGTGCATGGATGTGCCTATGTTACTTTATGCAACGGATCGATAAGATTGTGAAATACATAGACATTGAAGTAGTTATGGAAAACACAACAGGAAAACATGTAATACAACAAGTTTAATAAGGGGTTCACCCAATGCTACTGGGCTAAGTCTCCTGGTCCAGCCTTTAGTGGGGGCCCCTCTATTATGTTTCCAAAGCAGAGTTTTTACAACAATGAGCTTAATTTGAGTCTCACTCAATAGATATTAATCAATAGGACTGGAGTACATAGACTCTCCTTACTGAAACTTGACATCTACTGGTCACAGTAGTATGAGCCCAATATGAGACTCGTACATGACAGGCATATACAGAGGAGTTCGCTTGAACCTCTCAAGACTTCTCTGGAGTGCACAGACTCTCTGACACTCTCTGGCTCTGTCTCGATGCTTCCTTTTCTTTGCAGGTCAGCTCGACTTACTTTCTCTGTTCTCTACTCTTAGCTTTCTTACTTGCTTGTCTCACTGCTCTCTAGCTGCTTGCTAGCTACTTTTGTTAGTTTGTGGCTTTAAAGCCAATATGCTTTCTGACGGTTTGTTTCCACTTCCTGGTGTTCTGGTTCTTCTGCCTTTGTCCGTTTGAATTCCCCTGTTCTACATCATCATCACGATGTAACACTTCACAGCGAGGTGGCCACCTGTTTCATAACGAACTAAGTGTCAATTCTCTTGGAAATGTTTGAACAATTGTTATTTCCATTTAACTCCTAGACTACCCGTGAACATGATTCTTCTGCCAACTCATAGTTCATTCCGGACTTCAAACTTTATATAACTCGTCCTATTTACCCCATTGAATCTGGTCATCTGTCGGATCGCATGTCTGCCGCCAATCTAGATCCTCCTTATCCTACAGTCTCCGTCCATATCGGGTGGGTAAGTTGCATGAAATTTACCCATTCGTTGTGAGTGGTTTTATCTCTCTTCCACAGAACGCGTGGCACCTAGTGTGTGGCATTGGGCGGGACTCAATTGAAACCGCTTACTGCTTGAAGCCCTTCTAATATCCTACCAGTTTTTGTGTGGGACCCGCCTCTGACGAAATCAAAAAATTTCATATAGTTTTTGACTTTCCCATTCCAGTCGCTCGGGGCTTTTCCTTCTCTGAGGGGTTTGCCCGGCGATATGCAATTAGTGACTTCATAAACCTCCCCAGTTTCTCCAAAAGACATCCCTCATTTCGCTAATCGCATATCAGAAACCTCCCTCGTTTCTCCAAAAGACCTCCCTTTTCGCTGTTTCGTGGTAGCGTGTGTTACCATGGGCCAATGGTCTACGTGCTTGACTGAGGGTTCTCGTTGCTCTGCGTTGCTCAAAAATTACAACTGTTCTGGGGGTATTCCTGATAAGCTTGAACTTTGCAAGTCTTTGAAACTTTGGCATGAATTTTAGAGAGTTATAAAAACTTATAGAGTGTTTTAGGATCTGATTTGGATCACAGCCTTCCCACTGAAAAATCTTTTGGACCACCAAAAGTTGGTTTTTAAGCATCCATCAAGTGAGGGTATAGATTCCTCTCTTGTCCAATTCCTATCCATTTCATATTGTTTGGTTTTGAACCTTTGAGTCCAATCCTAAGGTACTCAACATCCCCTTTGTGCGTAGTTCTCACCTTCCAGTCCAGAACTGTATCTTCCTGCATTTCGTTAAGATATTTAGGCAATAGATCATCAATAGAAGGCAATTGACTCTACTCTTCAGGATCTTCAATCAATGAAGGTTCAAATAGTCTCAAGCTGTTTGCATTAACAACTGAGTAGATGTGCATGTAAGCTGGTAAATCAAGGCGAAAAGCATTCTCACCAATTTTCTCAAGTGTCTCGAAAGGTCCATACCTTATTGGCTTCAACGTCTTACCTTCACCTTGCATTCTGTCTTTGCTGATATACAGCCAAACTTGATCACCAACTTGGAAACTATGCT
Organism: Pinus tabuliformis; assembly: GCA_031772625.1. Classification (NCBI taxonomy): domain Eukaryota; kingdom Viridiplantae; phylum Streptophyta; class Pinopsida; order Pinales; family Pinaceae; genus Pinus; species Pinus tabuliformis. The sequence continues at coordinate 601,349,948 of CM062813.1, read as the reverse complement.
CCATCCGATGCTTATCATGCCTTTCCTTGTACTTGGCTTGGGTCTTTTCCAGCTATTCCTGTACTGCCTGGTGAATCTCTTGGATTTGTTCGATGAACTTAGCTTCCTTGTCCACATCACTGTGTCCATCAACCGCTATGTCTTTACCAAAGACAAAATCCAAGGGTGTGAAACCAAAACAGGTCTCAAAAAGAGATCTTTGTGTAGAAGAATGTTTAGCTCGGTTGTAAGCATGCTGCACATAACATAAATGTTCATCCCAAAGTTTGGGATGCTTGCTGCAATAGCCTCTAAGCAACTGGATCACTGGCCTATTGACCACTTCTGTTTGGCCATTTGTTTGCGGATGAAAAGTTGTGCTCTTCTTCAGTCTGGTGTCCATCAATTCCCATAAACTCGACCAAAATTTCCCAACAAAGCGGGTATCGCGATCAGATATAATGGAGGTGGGTAATCCAAAATGAACCCATACATGCTGAAAGAATAAATTTGTAGTTTGCTCAGTTGTAATCTATTTGTTACAAGGTATTAAAATACACATTTTGCTGAACCCATCCATAACAACATATAAATAGTCATGACCTTTTCTAGATTTAGGCAGTCCCCCAACAAAGTCCATGGAAACACTTTCCCAAGGATGAGAAGTAACTGGTAGTGGAGTGTACAAGCCTAGTTTTCTATAGCCAGGCTTTCTTTTGGCACACATGGTACATCCTCTTACATATCTAGAAACTGCCTCATTCATTTTTGGCCAATAACAAAATCTTTGCAGTTGTGCAACTGTTTTACTTACACCAAAGTGACCTAATATTAGAGAAGTGTGTGCTTGTCGAATTATCTTTACTCTTTCAGTTTGTGGAATTCATAACTTTCCAAAATGATACAAGAGTTGGTCCTTAACATGATAATCCAATTCTTATACTTGTTTTCCATGACTTAAAGTTGCATATACATCTTTAAAATCTATATCTTGAGCATACTGTTCAATGTAGCTTTCATGCAATACTGAATTATTCTTAAGTATAGTGGATGCATTTATGATTGGTCTGGACAACATATCTGCAACTTTATTGTGTATGCCCGTTTTATATCTGATGACTAGATGAAACTGTTGTAGAAAACCCATCCACCTATAGTGTCTTGATTGTTGCAACTTAGTTTGGGAGTGTAAATATTGAAGTGGTTGATGATCAGTAGTATAATTGTCTCTTTGCCCATTAAATAATGTTTCCACTTTTTCACACTCTATACTAATGCATAAAATTCTTTATCATATGTGGGATAGTTAACTACTGCAGAATAAATGTCTTAGAATGATAACATATGGGGTTACCGTGCTGCATCAACACTGCTCCCATGGCATAGTCACTGGCATCCATTTCAATCTCAAACGGTCTTTGAAGGTCAGGCAGTGCTAGTACTGGTGTTGTACTAATATTTTCTTTTAAGGTGTCGAAGGCTTTCTACTATTTTCCTCCCAATTGAAACACCTTGTTCAATCCTGTTAAAGCATGTAAGGGAGCTGCAATTAAGGAAACGTTAGAAATAATATTTCTCCAATATTGTGCTGCTCCTAAGAAGCTTCTAACTTCTGTAGCAGATTTGGGTTTAGGCCAGTTTACAACGACTGCAACCTTAGAGGGATCTATCTTCAATTCACCACCCCCTACAATATGAACCAAATAATTCAAATATGTTTTGCCAAATTCACATTTTGAGAACTTAAAATAAAGATTTTCTCTTTTCAAAACATCTAGAGTCTGGTTGACATGGTTTAAATGTTCTTCCCATGTTTTACCGAATATAGGAATGTCATCAAAATATACAATGACAAAATCATCAAGAAAAGGTCTAAGTACACCATTCATTACTCTCATGAAAGTGGCAGGAGCATTAGTTAAGCCAAAAGGCATAACCAACCACTCATACAATCCTTGCTTTGTTTTCAAAGCAGTATTCCATGCATCTTTCTCTTCAACTCTGACCTGATGATAGCCACTATGCAAGTCCAACTTGGAAAAAGTAAATAGCTTCTTTTAACTGACCTAATAGATCATCTATGCGAGGAAGGGGATAATGATTTTTGATCGTTAACTTATTCAATGCTCGGTAATCAATGCACATTCTCCATGAGACATCTTTCTTTCTCACCAAGACAATTGGAGACCCACATGGTGGTGTGCTAGGTCTGATTAACCCCTTCTCGAGTAGCTCCTGTACCTGCTTCTTTATTTATGCATTCTCTAAAGCAGACAACCTGTAAATTTCGATGTTAGGAAATGGAGCATCTTGCTGCAAATTAATATCATGTACTATTTCCTTTTTGGGTGGCAGACCTTTAGGTTCTTGAAATAGTATATCATATTCTGAAACAACTTTTTCTAAATCAGCTTGTTGTTTAGCATCATAGCCCTCAAATACATTGGTTTTATCAAGTTTCTTTTCTTGTACAACTATTAGTAAAAATTGTTTGCATGAATTTACAATTCTTTTCATATGCCCTGAGTTTATGAGAGTATAATTATTCTTGAGTTTATGAGCTCTTACAATATATTCAATTCCATCTTTAATGAGTTGATACTTGTTCTTAGCTCTATAGAAAATAGCTTTCCTATCATAAAAGTAAGGACTTCCTAAAAAATTTCCACATATATCCAAAGGAACTATATCTAACTCAACCTCATCTAAAAATGTTGAACCAAAAGAAAACCTAAGTTTACATTGTCTAGTCACTTGTAGCTGTGCTTTATCACATAACCAACCTAATGGATATGGCTTTTTGTGAGGTGTGGTTAGTAATCCCAACTTCTTTACAATTGCTTCAGAAATTAAATTTACTTGTGAGCCACTATCAAACAAAGTATCAATCTTTTGATGCTTGGAAATAACTCGAATATGAAAAAGCTCATGTCTTTTCCTCTCATTTTCTTCATTATCAGTAGATTGTGCAGAATTACTAGTAGATGCTTCAGAATTTTTACCTTTTATACCTGTGGCTGTGATTGTTGTTTCATCTCCTGAGTCTGATTCCAAATCCTTTTGAATAGCTGCAGCAATCTTCTTCTTTTTTCCCTCGAAATTCTTGGGTCTCAGCTCTGGATGTAGGATCCAACAGTGTTCATCATCATGCCCATCCTTCTTACAGTGAGTGCATGAAGACTTCGTCTTTTGTACAGTATTTTCCTTCCTCTCTTTCCATTTCTGTTTTCTCTTTTCCTTGCTTTTTCTTGCAGTGGGTTTTGATGATCCCCCAGCTTTTGGGTTCACATTCTTGCCTCTAGCCTCTAGATGTGTAGCCTGGACAGATACCTCATCTATGCTAGTGTGATTAAACATGAGAATAGTGTGCCTTAAGTAGCTGTATAGACCACCTATATACTTCAGCAGAGTTTCAAGTGAGTCTAAAGAAATTCATAGAATCAAAGCTCTTTTCCTAAATTCTTGAGTGTAACCTTGTAGACTTTGCCCTTTTAATTGGTGAAGAGTTTATGAGCTCATCATGGCTTGCTGCATATAGGCTAGTGGATATAATTTCTTTTTAATTGCAGAAACAGATTCACTCTAGACAAAAAGAATTTTACCATGCTTCTTCATGTCAGCTTGTGTCCTGCCTTCCCACCATACCAAAGCAATGCCTCCAAGGCATAGGCTGGCCAGCTGAATCTTACTCTTGTCTGAATCGATGCTCTGCACTCTGAAATAAACATCAATCTGTCTAATCCAACTATCTAGCTTTTCTGCATTCAACTCTCCATCATATATTGGCAAATCAAATTTAACATCTAATTTAATCAAAGATGTTTTCTGTTTGTTTTTAGGGCTACTAGGAGGTGTGGGAAGTTTTTCTTCTTTCCCTTTGCCTTTAGAGTGCTCATGGAGGAGAGATTCTTCTGCTCCTTTATCTTGTTTGAAGTTTGATGGATCTCCTTCTCTACCTTTCTTAAATTATCTATACATTTCCTCTACCATGGCTTTCATGGTCATGAAACCATCCATGAACTGGGAGTCTGATTTCAAGGGACTTTCTTCTGACATTTTCCTCCTAGGATACTCTTCCAATTTCAGGGTTAGCTTCAGCCAATTCTTCTTCTCCTAATTTAAGCTTTGATCTAGTTAGCATTCAACAACAAAATCCAGCACAATCTTGTCTAACCTTAGTAACCTAGAGCTTTGATACCACTTCATCTGGAGTTTATCCATTACAAAGAATTAAAGGTATTATAGACTCATCTGCATGGATGTGCCAATGTTACTTTATGCAACGGATCGATAAGATTGTGAAATACATAGACATTGAAGCAGTTAGGGAAAACACAACATGAAAACATGTAATACAACAAGTTTAATAAGGAGTTCACCCAATGCTCCTGGGCTACGTCTCCTGGTCCAGTCTTCAGTGGGGGCCTCTCTATTATGTTTCCAAAGCAGAGTTTTTACAACAGTGAGCTCAATTTGAGTCTCAACAGATATGAATCAGTAGGACTAGAGTACACAAACTCTCCTTACTGAAACTTGACATCTACTAGTCACAGTAGTATGAGCCCAATATGAGACTCATACATGACAGGAATATACAGAGGAGTTTGCTTGAACCTCCCAAGCCTTCTCTAGAGTGCACATACTCTCTGACTCTCTTTGGCTCTATCTCGATGCTGCCTTTTCTCTGCAGGTCAGCTTGACATACTTTCTTTGTTCTATGCTCTTATCTTTCTTACTCGCTTGTCTCACTGCTCTCTAGCTACTTCTGTCAATTTATGGCTTTAAAGCCAATATTCTTTCTAACGTTTCATTTGTGCTTCCCAGGGTTCTGGTTTTTCTGCCTCTGTCCGTTTGAATTCCCCTGTTCTGCGTCATCATCCCTGTGTAACGCTTCACAGGGAGGTGGCCACCTGTTTCATAACGAACTGAGTGTTAGTTCTCTTGGAAATGTTTGAACAGTCGTTATTTCTGTTTAACTCCCAGACTGCCTGCAAACATGATTCTTCTACCAACTCATCATTCATGTCGAACTTCAAACTTTATATAACTCGCCCTGTTTACATTGTTGAATCTAGTCATCCGTCGGATCGCATGTCCACCGTCGATCTGGAACCTCTAGATCCTACGGTCTCTGTCCATATCGAGCGGGTAAGTTGCATGACATTTACCCATTCGATGTAAGTGGTTTTCTCTCTCTTCCTCAGGACACGTGGAACCCAGTGTGTGGCATTGGGCGGGACTCGATTGAAACCGCTTACCACTCGAAGCCCTTCCGATATCCTGCGAGTTTTCGTGTGGGACCCGCCTCTAATGGAATCGCGAAATTATGTATGGTTTTTGACTTTCCTGTTCCGATCACTCGCGACTTTTCCTTCTCTGAGGGGTTTTCTCGAAAATATGCGATTAGCAACTTGTCACTAATCGCATATAAGAAACCTCCCTCATTTCTCCGAAAGGCCTCTCATTTCGTTGTTTCGTGGCAGCGCACGTTACCATGGGCCAACGGTCTGCGCACTTGACTGAGGGTCCTCATTGCTCCGCACTACTCACAAATTACAACTGTTCCGAGGGTATTCTTGATAAGCTCAACCTTTGCAAGTCTTTGAAACTTTGGCATGAATTTTACAGAGTTATAAAAACTTAGAGCGTGTTTTAGGATCCGATTCAGATCATTCGTCCATCTATCTGCAAACACATCTTTGCATGTTCTTCTATCCGTCCGTCTACGAATAGATCTTTGCATGATATTCCATTCACGAGCACATCTCTTTGCATGCATCATTGTTCGTTCATACGTGAACATGTACTTCTGCATGTACTCCCTTCGTTCATCACATCTGTCATCGCACCATGTTTGTTTGTGTAGATGTATCTGCAGTCACTCATGGCGAGATGACATCAAATCCATAAACCTCCTAGTCTACCATGATGCATGATTGTTTTGGATGTAGGTGACGGGATAGAAGACAAGGCTACGAAACTCCGCGAGGCAAGCTTCGATCTGGGATGGAGGCTCGGGCAGTACTGGTGAAAACTACGTAGAAGTCATTGGGAAATGGTGACGGGTAATCTGGATCGACAGTGACTGTCTACGAGACCTGGCTCAGCTAGAAGACAAATCTGTGCAATTTTTTGGAGGAGCAGTTCAGGCTACAGGAAGGCTGGGCAGGCACAATCTATGCAATTTTTGGAGGGAGTGGGCAACGCGAGCCTGGTAGCAAAAACTGTGCAGTTCTTGGAGGGAGTTGGCAGTGGGCTGCAGGAAGCTTGCCAACAAAAATTGCGCAATTCCTGGAGGGAGATGGTAGTGGGATGTTGGGAACTACTGACGGGAAAAACTACGCTGATGCTGGGAGGCTTGTCTGCTGACTCGCTTTGCGCAGATTTTGAGCTGAGCGAACTGCTGGGCAGTGAAAGGCTTTCTCATGAAATCTGCGCAGTTTTCCAGATGAGCAGTCGACCGACTGACTGATGGGATGGTTGGGAAAAGTGTGTAATTTTCTGAGGGAGACAAGGACAAGCACTGGTGTCTGTCTGACCTATCTACGCAAGTTTCTCAGTCAGTGAATTGGGCATGGTTTACATCCTCTGCGCAATTTCTTAGGGGAGTCAGTCCTGGGGTGGTTGTTGGGTCAAACTTGTTAGGTGTGGAGCCTGATTATCTTCTGTATTCAAAGGTATCACCGCATTAGACCCCAGTTTGTAATGGGGCAGCAACATCGCCCGTAAATATTTGTTGCAGGGGGGGTCCAGGGGGGTGGTTGGGACCTTTGGGAGTGCCCCCTTGGCTGGGGGATCGGGGACAACACCCCTGAAGCTAAAAATAGATGTAAAATTTCCTTGTAAAATGTTGTAATTTAGTAGTCAATCTGGGTCGTTCATTAGTCGGAGATCTGACGGTATAAGTTATGTTTAATTTAGGTTTTTTTGTCCCTAGAAGGCAACCCCTCGCTCTATATGAGGGAATTGTATTGCGTCTATGTAGATCTGTATTCTATGTGAGGAAGAGAGAGGAGATTGAGAGTGAAGAGGGAATTACAACAGATCTGCTTTAGGTTGTATCTCTTCAGTTTGATGGATAATATAAAAGAAAGGAGTGGCTATTTCTCCATGGATGTAGCCCAAACTGGGTGAACCACGTATATCTATGTCTCTCTTGTTTTATGAGTTTTCTGCAATATTTTATGTGTTCCATTGCTCTGTAATATATAATTTTCTAACAAAACTCTCTAGTTGTCTAGTGGGAGGGTTGAGTGATCATCTTGTGTGTAGTGCAGCTTGAAATGGCTTGCTAGGTGCTTTGGCACTATTCTAGGTGACAGTTGATGGATTTGATGGCGAGGTGAAGGTTTGGCTGTCAGAAGGTGGTTTGGTCATTAGAACTTGAACAAAACAACTAAGTGTGTAAGTGAGTGAAAATGTGCATACGTGATCTTGCAAACACACACTTACAAGGCTTGACGACGAGGCGAATCAAACCATCCAAACACACATGCTCAACATGACCGACCAACAGTGCAATTCGACAGGCATGACGCTTGTGATTTATCATTGGACAACCGCAACAATGCTTGCATGACAGTGCATATGACTCCATGTGTGAGTGTGAAAAATGTTTACATAGCAAATCATAACATGTGCGCACGAAGCAGAGACTTTGTGTAGGACTAGAACATGGTCACAAGCATGACATTGTTACCAACATGCAAAAGATGTATGTTGAACAATCAAGCAAGGTGGGTGCAAAGGCTCACACAAACTCATAGGGTGGACCCAAGTGTGTGCAAACATCAAGTAAAACTCTCAAAGGAGGCTCCGAAATTGGATGCTAGCCAAAATTTTGGAGGGTGTTGTAGCCGCTACAACACATTCCTTCTTACACTTCATGCTATGTGTTTTCTTATTAGTTTATGTAGTCTATCTCCTTCTCCAAAGTTATACAATTGTTATCATTGGTCATTTAAGTCCTTAAACCTTTTTCTCAGTCTATCATTAGCCAATTGTAAGTGTTGTTAGTTCTAATTACCTATATTGACACATTAAATTATATAGATCATCACTTTGACCCTTACTAATCATGTTACTCAATCCAGTCATCAACATCCTTAAAATAATTTTCTTCTTGACAAAAACACTACTTTACTTCCTCATACTAGATCTATTTTTCGTCTTTTCAAAGATGGAAACTTCCTCACTTTGTTCAGTTTCAGAAACATATTATTAAATTGACTTGACTTCACACACTCTCCCCCAACTCATATTGAGTGTCTATCTAGTATTCTTTTATGGTCCCCTCATCCTTTTAATTTGGTTATGGTTACGAGGACCAACACTCATTATCATAAAAATATGAAAGTTCATACTTTGTTCTTCCTGCATAAGGTATTCTTATCTAACATATATGGTTAGTATTGTAAATTAGATTTTAAACTTCTCTCCCTTCATGTAATTATTCGATCTTTATAATAATCTTCAATCACCACATTCTAATAATAGTTTTACTACCCTTTTAGGGTAGTTTCATAGTATCTTAAAGTATATTTCTTCTAGCTTCAAGTTAATTTGATGTATACTTTTAAGGAATTGTGCTACCATTCTCTCAATTTTCTCAAGTATGCTTTTCCACTCCTTGTTTGAACATGTCACCTTGACCAGTTTAGCATATTATTAGGGTAGTATGTTACTTCATATTAGATGGTCTCTTCTTAATGTCCATAGTTAGGTATCTATCATAAGGCATGAAAAATTTAAGTTTAATCATTACATATTTATTATTTTAATTATTTATTTATTTATCACCCCACATTTTGTGGAAACCCTATGCTAAACTAGTATACCTATAGGCATTGAAAGTTACATCACAACACCCAGGAAATCTAGAGGAATCTCAAGCCTCTTTCACATTCTTCGAAACTAGGAGAAAAGCCTCATCAGTCTATACCACAACCCCAAGGCTCGCCCAAAGTATCAGACCTCATTTTACCTAAAGCATGCATTTGGCCCTAGTACTCAATCACTCTGGGCATCTCACAAGGCCAATTAATCAAATATTGGCAGGTGTGTTCCCTATTGAACCCCCATTTTTCTTGACGAGGTGAGAAAACATACTCACAAGGATATACGAAAACAACACTATAAAAGAAAATTAGGGTGATATTAAAATAAATAAATGGTATTGTTGGTAGTAGAAGATATGTTGAGGCCATGTCTTTTATTAAAAAGAAAAAGGTAGTTTTAGTAGTCTCAAAATAGAGAAGAGTCCACACGCAAATTTTCTAGAACGATCTACATGCACATCCTCATTGGAAAAAACGTCATGGATTGCTAAAAGATAGAAAAACAAATAGCATGTGAGCCCCTTAGTCACATAATTAGCTTTGACTGAGAAAGTCCATCCACAAAATTTTATTTCAGAGTTACAACCAACTTATACAAAAAAATGCATATTTTAGCCTTGACCTAAAATAAGAAGCTTCAAACCCTTAGCCAAAAATGTAATCACATAAGATAAATAAAAATACCTCAGTTCAGCTTCTGATTCATCAAAAAAAAAAAATTCTTGTTCGCTGAGGAGAGGAAGCCTAATCACCAAATGAAGTATTACAAGAAAAATAAATTGTACAACATGTAAACAAAAAGAATCAAAGAATATGGTTCACATGCACAATTTAGGAGGAAATGTATTCAATTTGATGATGCACAAATTTTCAACAATTCAGGGGTATTAATTAACATAATTTCTTTTGTCTGTCTCTTTTTTAAAAGAATATTTAGTTTTCTTGGGAAGGTCCATAGGTCCTAAGTGAAGAACCTAAGCTATGATACCATATGTATGGACTCAGAATCAAAACATACAAATAATTACATTAAGTCAAACTATTAATAATTAACAAAAATATTCAACTGATTAACACAAAAAAAATTTAAAACCATGAACAAAAAAGAATTACATGTAGAGTGAAGATAGATCTTATGTTGAAAATAGCGACAAGAAATGTTAAAAATAACATCTAGAAAGTCCAATTTAATTTGTCGTTGAATTAAACTGTGAAATAAATTGAAATTCTATTCTCATAGCAACTTGTAATAGTTAATTAAGTTAAGTTGACTTAATTGACTTAGGAAATTTGAGTTGGAAGTTTGTCCAGAGTCATGTAGAGTGATCCCTAAATTTTAGAGGCCCAAGTTGAGTTCTTTTGAGTTGTAATTAGATAACTCAGTCTAATTGAGTTATAGCTAGTTAAATTAGTTCTAATTGTTGGAGGAACTAGTAGAGGTCTAGTATTGGAGTAGTGCACCAGTGCATCACTAGTACCACACCAACGAATTGGAGACTCACTTATAATAACTTGTGCATGTTAGTTCAGAGGAAGACCCAGTTGAGATTAGAGTTCAGGGATAGTGTACTATAAGTTGTATGATTTTCCGAGTTGTACATATGGTGCATGCAATTAGTTGAGGGCCTATGGATGGATTGCGTAGTTATGGAGAGTGGATTTCCTAATTAAATATGGGCTAATTCTCTCAGGAATTGTGCAAGGAAGTAAGGTCTTGGAAGGCTAGTAAATTGGCTAAGTGTTGGCTAGAGTCAACCTAAGAAGCAAAGAGCTAGATTGTACTAGTGCAGGAATTGTTCAGGATGAACAAGCATTTTATTTTCTTCTCAAATCTTCTAGTTAATGCAATATAGATAGTCGGGGTTTTTAGTAGTTTCTTTCCCCAGAGAAATATTCTGTTATGTGCAAATGCTATTGTTCCTATTTTTGCGTATTGTTTTCATCGATCATTTTTTGTTTTCGCTGAGAAGAGTAGAGTACATTCTTGTCTTGTGTTTTAGCAAATCACATAAGCTATTGAATCTACCGTAAAAATCTACATGCTATTAGAGCTAGATTTGTAGAAATTTATACATGCTATTGGAGCTGAAGATAGTATAGAAGAGGAGAATTTGAGTTTGTTGTTAAGGTGAAAATCGCATTTGCAAGTTCATACTTCAGAGCAGCAATATGTCATTCCATGGTTTGCGACTAAAGTATGCCTTGGAGGGTAGCTCAAATTACAAGCTTGGAAGGAAAGGATGGAGGTAGCATTGAGGACAATGGCCTCAAGAAATTCATAGATCATGCCATTCCTAAGCCTTCAACATCGGATGCTAAAGATCTGGCTGAATGGAGAAAGTGTGTGGCAAAAGCGAGAAGAATTTTCTTGGAAGGAGTTCAAGACCACATTGTCTTCAATCTCCATGGTAAGGATACTCCATACTCAATATGGAAGTAATTGATGAACCTATTTCAAATTAGAAGTGACCATAGGAAGTTGGCACTGAAGGACAAGCTCATAAAGGTCAATATGGAGAAGGGCAAATCAATTCTGATGTACTTTACCTAGTTCACTCATTGTTGGGATGAGTTTGGAAGTCTCAGGATTACTGTTCCCAAAGATGATATGTTAATATTAGCCTGTCTAGGACTTCCCAAGAGATCGCATAGTTACGAAGGTTGTGTTAATGGGAGGGAGAAGATACCATATTGCAAATGGTTGTGGTCAGATTTGGTATAGGAAGAGATTCAGCAGAACACCAGAGATGAAACCTCTTCCAAAGAAGTGGAAGAGGACTTTACATTAGTTAGCAAAGAAAGGAAATCCAAGGGAAATAAGTCCCAAAGAGAGGAGGGTGGCAAGAAGAAGGACTTGATGAAAGTCAAGTGTTTTCACTGTCACGAGTACGGGCACTTTACCACAAATTTCCCACAGAAGAAATCAAGAAGGAAGGAACCTGTAGTTGCAGCAGTAGGTGAAGCTTTAGCTTTACAATTTGAACTTGATTTCACTCTCATTGCATGCATGACCAACATTGTAATGGGAAGTGTGCGGTGTCTCGACAACGATGCCTCGTTCCATATGACAGGGAATAGAGATCTCTTCAGTGAGTTTGAGGAGAAAGACCTCAAGCAAAACATAGAGTTTGGAGATGACGGGAGGTATAGTGCTATCGGGATCGATGCAGTTACCTTTCAAAGGGAGTCTAGCTCCCCTCTTAGAATCACATATGTGATGTATGCTCCAAGGATAAAGAAGACTATTGTTTTCGTTGCGGTATTGGAAGATTGTGTCTATGATGTGATTTTTAGTAATGGAAATGTTTTCCTTAGACACATCGCCACAGGACAGGTAAAACAAATTGGTGTGTGAGTCAAGAACCTATATGCTCTCAAGGTCGAAGATGCATGCAAAGCCTTGAGGAGCAAGGCAAATGTTAGAGACTTGTCAGTTGAGAGGGAGCGTGAATTACCTCTCAAAATGCAGCCCCAGAAGTAGCCTCAGAAGCAGTCTTAGAAAGTTGTGGAGCAACCAAAATTAGAGAAGCAGAGAGGAGACCGAGTGGAGAGATCCACTCAAGCAGAGAAGAAGCAACCACAGAAGAAGCATTAGAAATTTGTGGAGAGGAGACCTTGTGGAGACATCCACACAAGCAGAGTCCTCCAGTAGGGGGGAATTTCGAGCCAAGTGGGCAGAGGGAGCACATGCAGCCATACCTCTAGATGAGAGATGGGGCAATGTGAAGTAATAGTCCCAAGAGTGAAAAAATTTTGGGAGGGTCCATTGAGAGGTTTTGTCTCATCGATCATCACCTTGCTACGAGAGCCCACAATACATAGTAGTAGGATGGATCAGTGGCGGTTGATGCAGTCAGATGTTAGAGTGACAGAGGCAGAGTCTAGGATCAACTAGATACTGGGGAGTGCAGAGAAGAGTTGACAACAATGCAAATGGCATAGAGGCAAAGTCAGCAAAAGCGTAGAGTTTTCAGTCAATAGAGGCAGAGCTAGTAGCAGTCAGAGAATTTGGTAACAGAAGCATCATACTGATTCCGTTTGGATGATTTTTTTCAGTTTTAGAAGTTGCAGTAGCAACAACACTAGAGAGAAGTTTTGCATGCAGAATATTCCAAAGGTACCGGATTGGGATAGAGTTGAATTCCTTACTTGTTGCGAGGGAGTGTTGAAAATAACAACAAGAAATGTTCAAAATAACATCTAGAAATTCCAATTTAAATTGTCCTTGAATTAAATTATGAATTAAATCGAAATTCTATTCTCATAGCAACTTGTAATAGTTAATTAAGTTAAATTGACTTAATTGACTTAGGAAATCCAAGTTGGAACTCTATCTAGATTCATGTAGAGTGGTCCCCAAAATTTTAGGGGCCTAGGTTGTGTTCTTTTGAGTTGTAAGTAGCTAACTCAATCTAACTGAATTATAGTTAATTAAACTAGTTTAAATTGTTGGAGGAACTAGTAGAGGTCTAGTAATGCAGTGGTGCACTGGTGCATCACCAGTACCACACCAGTTAACTGAAGACTCACTCATAAATAACTCATGCACGTCAGTTCAAAGGAAGACCCAATTGAGATTAGAGTTCACGGATAGTGTACTATCAGTTGTATAATTTTCTGAGTTGTACAGACGGTGCACGCAATTAGTTGAGGACCTATGGATGGATTGCACAGTTATGAAGAGTGGATTTCCCAATTAAATATGGGATAATTATCTCAGGCATTTCGCAAGGAAGTAGGGGCTTGGAAGGCTAGTAAATTGGCTAATTGTTGGCCTGAGTCAGCCTAGGAAGAAGGTAGTTAGATTGTACTAGTGTAGGAATTGTTCAAGATGAACAAGCATTTCATTTTTGTCTCAGATCTTCTCATTAATGCAATATAGATAGTCGAGGTTTTTAGCAGTTTATTTCCCCTGGGAAATATTGTGTTATGTGCGATTGGTATTCTTCCTCTTTCTGCTTATTGTTTTCATCGATCATTTTTGGTTTCTGCTGAGAAGGGTAGAGTAGATTCATGTCTTGCGTTTTAGAAAATCACATAAGTTGTTGAATCTATAGTAAAAAATTACATCTTGCTAGTGGTTTTAAAGTTGTAATGCTATCTGGATCTTGTGCAACGAGAACATCTAAGTATGAGACCTTTGTGTGCTCATCCAATAGTTCTTGTTCGATGTATGATCATTTATGTTGAATGAAAACTAGGGCATCCTCTTGACAATGCTCACTAGACGCTTTGGCTTAGGCTCGAGTCGTTGAATTTCCATGCAGGCCACAACTTCCTCCTCCTCTCCACACATGGACACATTCTCTCGGCATCATGGAGAGTGTAGCCAAATACAAGGGGGAAAACAAACACAAAGAAAAGGAGATACAAAGAGCATGATATTTAGAACGAAGGTGGGGTGAAATAAAGCACTCAATGCGAAAAAAAGTGAGGCTTCATTAGGGAGCGCGAGGTGGAACCACAAAGAATAGAGTAAGGAAAAATAGTGCCAAAAAGGAGATGAAACAGACAAGGATGAAACATGAAGCAACTGCGAATGAAGGAGCCATTATTATAAGGGATTAGACCCTATTCACTCTAAGCATGGTAGCATGGACTAAGGCTCTAATAGTATTTATGATGAGGAAATGCACAAGGACTAGGTTAAGGGGGCCTTGTCCATCAACTTTCAAGGTTGTAATTACAAAGTGAGCAATGTTGTTTCCCTTGACAGTGTGGTGCCATTCCATCTGTGATTTATAACTGTTATGCAAGAAAGGTAACCTTGTCGAATTCTAGTCATGAGCTCAACGCATTGAAAGCAAGCCTTCAAAGCTATGATCTCAGAGTAAATTCACATGACCCTGCATGAAGTCCCCTATCAACAACATTGTCATTCCTCCTCCCTTCATTGTGTCATTCCTCATCCCTTCATTGTGTCATATATAGGTGGACGTTGTGTGATCCTCTGCTGCCTATTGGCTCCCCATCCATTTACGTTATACAAGTTGTAGTCTTTGCGTTGTGGCATGATCGAGGGATCACTTGTGCTATATATCCCATGGTGACGTGATCTAGGGATCACTTGCACTATATATCCCTTTTCCTTAATAGCTATCCTAGGATCGAGTAAGTCACCCCATCATAGGTCCTTTTCTATTTTTTAATTAAATATTTATATTTGTAATAAATATTATACAACAAATAATTAATTAAGTAATTAATTTTAAGGTAGAAGAATCCATAAAGTGGTTGTGTTTGTGCTTGCTGAGATATGTACAAAACCTAAGCTTTTATTAATTTTACATTGAATATAATGTTATCTAACTATAAAATATTAATACATTTTAAATTTTATATTTATATAAAAGATGCCTCGCAAGTTCTCGAGTCGAATATCATGACTTTGCTTTAAACATTCTTATGTTTTAATGCTAGACACATTAGCGCAATCCATTCTTGTAGCCAGTGGCTCGCTCCAAAACAAAACAAGTATGAATATTATTACGTCTACGCTGAAGAATATTTGACGAATCTTTGTTTAGTTGAAGACTTCATTTTATGTTTGGTCTTTAGGTGTTATCAAGAATTCTGGTTTTTTTCCCCTTCTTTTTGCCATATACTATGGCAGTGGGTCTTAATCTTTTGGGGAATCTTTTTTTAATTTGATAGTTCTTGTTCTTTATTTTTTTTTTTTCCTGGGAGCAATACAGGAATGGTGGTGGGTCTTGACTTTTCGTGACCCACTTTTTTGTATACTTGAATATATTGAAATGTTTTGAATTATATTAGAATTGCAACTTTTAAGATATTGTTTTAAATTGAATTGGATTTAAATTAAAGTTTTTTATGATAAGTTTTTTTTAATGTGTTGTTCAAATATTTATATATAATTAAATTAATTAATTGAGTTTATAATGGGTAGTTAAAAAAATGATGGTTATATTTTTACTTAAATTTAAGTTTTTCGTGTTAATTTTGATAATGCATAAATATTTAAGAAATAAGATAAGGAAATTATTACACATGAAACCATTTATCTTATATTTATGTTTTGAATAAGTAATCTGAAGTCAATTTTATTTAGTCTATCTATTTATCTTTATGATATACTTATTTCTCTTAATTGTTATTTTGTTCAATCTATTTAGTTTTTTAGTTTCTTTGTTGGCTTTTTCTTAAGGGACACCTAAACTTTGTATTCTTTAAGTGCTTTTTTCCTCAATTCATTCTTGGATTAATGACAACTATTATTTTTTCTTGTATGTTAAGGTTGTATTGTCTCACAAAATTATCTCAACCAAATATATCATATATCCAACCAATTTAAACATGTTTTATCGTAGGTGGTATTTATCTGTTTTGTGGGAAATGAAATGTTTTTGACCACCTACCAATATACTAATTTATCCAAAATTCAAACAGTTTTAAGAGCTTCAACATATTTTTTGGTTTTACTTGGAATGGAAGAATGAGAAACCTCAGATTACTTCCCCACATTTCGTGGATGGTAAACCGGGTAAATCGCCAGCCTTGATTATCGAAGCCTCGCCCCAAGGGAATAAAAAAGAGTCGAAATTGTGATCAACGAGAATGCACTGCTTCACATTTGGCTCTCGACCACTTGAGATAACCCTTTGGGCTTAAGAGCTTCAACATAATTAAAGTATCTACTCTTGAATTATAAAGATAAAAAAATACCAACTATCATGCAAGAAATTGAGAGTCTGACGAGGTAACATGGGCAATATCTCTATCATTGGATCTTGAACAATATGAGGGAGCAAGAATACATTGGATATAATTTCAACATATTTGTTTTTACTTGGAAAGGAAGAATGAGAAACTCCATAGTACTTCCCCAGATTTCATCGATGGTAAATCGGGTAAACCGTCAGCCTTGATTATTGAAGCCTCACCCCAAGGGAATGAAAGAGGGTCGAAATTATGATTAGAAACAACTAGCTACTTCACATTTGGCTCTTGACCACTTGAACAAACCCATGTGGATTAAGAGATTCAACACAATTAAAGTATCTTCTACTGGATTATAAAGAAAAAAACTACCAACTGTCATGCAAGAAGTTAAGAGTTTGACGAGGTAACAGGAGCCAGATCTCTATCTTTAGATCCTAGAGGAGTTAAGGGGGCAATAACACATTGTATATAGTGTATACTATGACATAGTCTAGCATGCATTCTTTATAAGCACACCCACTGACTCCTCTGTCCACATTTGATGTCTCCTAGGTTTGCAAAGACATTATATATTTCCTCTTGTGTTTCTATGATAAGGAGGAGGAATCAATATTTCAAGCTATATCACTACACTGGAAAATGAAAACCATACCCAACATGGTTTTCATTTTCTAGTATAGTGATATAGCACTGAAATACTGCTTCCTCCTCCCACTTCTTACATAATCTCAAAGTCCAAGGAAGCATGCTTGCCCCTAGTAGCGAGGGTTTCCAACTAACGGACTTGATTTCAGGTTTAAGGGGGGATGTTTGAATGATAAGTTTATTCAACCCCTTGGGCCTATTGCTAGGCTCAATTTCACCCATGGGGACTGCAACCTCCACCCACATCAGTTTCTCATCCTTTGGCATTGCATATTGACTGTCAAGTTTCTATAATAAGTGTCAACATAGGTGTGAATTATAATAGAGGGTTGAATGAAAAGTTTAAACAAGAGCAAGGCTAGTGTGTGGTAGCACAAGAGAATTAGAACCCACCCCAAGAATAGTTGCATCTAATAGTAGGTGAAAAGGTAGCACTAATATATGCAGGGTATAGTAGTTTGAGACTGAAAACACCACAACACAGGGACACCACCCCACTGTTTAGACTAAGAAAAAGATACAAAATTATCACTAGACCTCTTAGTGGTACCATACTACAGCCATACCAAACTCTGGGCAGAATGCATGCACATAAATGATCAAGATTGCAAGAGGAGTTCAGGGTTACACATGTAGTGATAGCCATTGCACACTAAGGTTGTGTTACTGGAGAAGACACCTACACATAATTTTCTTTAAGATTGCTCAAGAAACTATTGTTTTTAATGGGAGAGCTTCCAATTTCTCTTGTAGGCTTCCATATCCTCGAATACCTAAGCTCCAATTCCAAACTCTCACCCAAGTAGCTTACTAATAGGGTCAATCTTATTGAAATTCTATCCAAAATATCTCCCATAGGTTCCAGAAAGAAGTTTCCGATCTCTCCAAACTCTCACTAGTGCCAACCTAGACCACCTTCGCTAGGGCCCCAAGTTATTTCTCTTCATAATTTCCTTGCAGCAAGAAGCATTTTCCTCCTTCAATTATCTAAATGCTACAACCCATGATAATTGGGTTATCAAAAACTCACATGTTTATTCATGCATGGGGGCGGCCACACCACCCCACCCATTTAATGTGATCCTCTCCACAGTGTGGCAAAAACAATCCCCAAAGACACTACATTCCTCAAGTTGCACCCCCATTGGGGAGACAATTGTAATTTTTTGAATTATCAATAAAAATTGTAATTTAAAAATATTTTGTTATTTAATTTATTTTTTTCATTTTTTAATGTTAAAAATGAAATATCATTTCATAATGTTTTGGAATAAACTCATAAACGTTTGTAGGAAGAAATTCAAAATTAAATTAATAAATATTTTAGTTTTCTGTTTTTTTAACAATTTTACAATTTAAAAATTATTATTGTTTTCCATTTCTATAAAAAAGGCCTCACAAGTTCATGATTTGAATATCATGACTTGGCTTTGAACATTCTTATGTTTTAATGCTAAATAATAGATGTTGTAGTAAGAGATGGTGGCTTACTCTTGTTGCTCATTTTTTCCTGTCAAATGCAATGTAAAGTTTGTGAATATAAATAGGGTAACTTTGATGTATTTAACAAAAAAATTCAAAAGAAGAATGTTGCTCGGAATAGTTGGCATCAATGTGTACCCCTGCAGGAGAAATATTCAAGTTAAAACTATTGTTGTGGCAATCCACATATTTTCTATGAAAACATTTAACTTTTAGGATATACAAAAAAATTGGTTATGTCCATCTAGAATTATTCATTCCAGGTAGACAACCATAATGGAAAGAATGAATGATATGAGAAAACACTTGAGTCTTTTTCAAATCAGGAAAAAATAAAATAATAATAATAATAATAATAAATAAATAAATAAATAAATAAATAAATACTTTCGTTAATTTTGGAAAGAAAGTACATGGTTCAAAAAATTGATCTTCTCGCTATCGATAGAGAAAGAAAAACATGTAATACATATTCCAAAAATACCTCTACTATGAGTTGTATCATATGGGGATACAACTTCTCAAAAAACAAAGGTCATGGAAAAAGGCAACTTCTCAAAAAATAGAGGTCATGGATAAAATAAATAGAGGAGATACTGAGCCCTATAATAAACAAATCTTTCTCCCATACAAACTAATGAAAACCATATGAATGGTCTATGAATTCAATGGAGTGGAAACTTCCAAGTTGTACAAATACACTGGGTATGTTAACATCTCTAGGCCCAGCTTCCAATGGTGGCCCTTTTTATTATATGATCAAATGATTAAATAAATCATCATACAATGCTCAACTCGCAAAAAAACCAATACCATTACATCCATAATGCCAAAAAACCCTTGTGTAGGCTCTTCTTGGGCTCAAAAGGCTGCAAAATGGCCAAGATAGGCCTCCTTCTTCAATTTTCCTGCAAAATGCTCTACAAAACTAATTCCTCTACAAAAATTGGCAACAAAATGGTTGGTTGGTCTATTGGTTCAGTGCTCAGTTGAAATCTTAGAGGTCCTAGGTTCGATCCCCGTTCTCTAGTGGGTTTGGCATTTCAATTTATTTATTTTTATTTTTATTTTCTATTTTTTAAATTCGTGGGCCTTAGGCCCCTTTTAAACCCTATGCTCCCGGTTATGTGTTACAGGGAAAAGTGTTTACTCAGAACTGCTTATCCCACTAAGGTGTGACAGCTTCCTTAGAAACAAACAGAGTAAAGCTACTTTTGTTTTTTCTTTATGAATTATAGATAGAGAGGAACAAAAAGACCAACCTCTGTCTTGCGCTAATCTCCTGATTTGATTCTTCTCTTCCTTGATAGTCTTTCGCTACTTGTTCCCTTGCACACCCAGCTTCACAAAGTACCTGTAAGATCACAGTAGCATAACACTATACAAAGACATGGATCTATAATCATAAACGATCTAGGATCAAATGTAAATCGACCATACAAATGCAACAAACATGAATGACACAAAAGTATGGAGGAAAACTTGAATAGCTTTTATTGATAAACAAGAAAGAGCCAAGAGGAGTTACAACCAGTTGTTCTAACCCAACATCAACCTCTCAGCAAAGAAGCCCCTCTTCACCTCATACAAAGCTTAGATCACCCAACAATCCGATGTTTGTCTCAAGAAACCAACAACAATTCCTTACAATATGCAAAATTCTAGCCTCTGGATCTCTGGGATGAGGGATCCAGATATAGATATCTGTAATGGAGATGAGTCAGCTTATGGTTTGATTAGTGTCTTCCCTCTGATAGTTCTTGCTTCCACTTGGAGATTGATGATCTCTTACTCATCCTTGGTCGAATTCAGAGAGGCAAGTGTCACAGGAGAAGTTTCTGGAAGCTTCCATTGCCTCTCCACCTCGCGGAATGACACTGCCATTTGTCATTTCTCACCCATCGCACCCCATAGAAGGGATTTTTGAAATGCAACGCACCCACACAGTGTACTTAGGTGAGATGCAACGCACTTGGCCAGTAGAGCAGCTGAAATGATCCTGTTTTGACCAATTCTAAGCAGTTTTTTCATGGAGAACTTCTGGGAGAAGCTGTAATCTATTGACCTTGTTCCTTTAGGGGTAAGAACAATAATTTTAGGGACTTAGGAGCCCTTGGTTTATGGACATTTCATGCTTGGGGTTGTAGTGCCCAAAAATGTCTATAACATCATGTGGTCCCATATGGCCTAGGCATGAGCAGTCAGGGTGCCACACACTCACAATCCTTACCTATCTGTCAGTGGTCACAACTCTCAACATAACTGTGGGCCAACTCTTAACTACCACGACCTTCTCCTATGCCCCCATTGTAACCTCTGCCCATGGTCACCTCGACCATAATGAAACCTAGGGTTGGGGCGTGGGCAGGGTGCCACGCGCCCTGCTCCTCCCAACACTCTGCCATTGGTCATGGGACTTGGCATAGACCCTGGGGCTAGGGCAGTCGAGCGTGCCTTCTAGCCTGACGCTCTCCCCCAACAACAGACCCATATGTTGATAAATATAAATCTGCCACCCACGTTTAACAAGAACTACACATGGTCTAATGGGGCATTGATAGATTGTTAGGCATGAGGTTTGGAGTTAAAATCCAATGGAGGTTTTTCGATCCCTTGAACAAAATTTTGGCCTCATACATAGTGTCATGTGGTGCCCTAGGATTGGTCATGTGCCACTTTGTGATTGGTCAACCCCAAAACCTTCAACCAATACTAGTGTGTAGAGTGTCATCACCAAACTAGCCCAACTGGTGAATTTTGAATGGATCCCATGCTTCCTAGTCAATAAATGATGTCAGCATGACATCATCATATCGAATGCCATGTGGCATCTATACACTTCCTAGTCAACCCTGCAAGTTTACTTTTTAGTTGTTTGCTAAAAAATTCAAAACTCAATAACTTTCTCATACAATATCAAATTGAGGCGATTCAAGCATCATTGAAATTAGAATGACGATATCTATGATTTGGTGTTGGTTTTGGGAGATTGTCATCACTTTCATATTTGAGAATATTTTTGATGCCCTAGATCATTCCTCCTCATTGGAAGCCTTTTGATCACATAAGTCTATTTTTTCTCAACAAGTGAGGGTACAACTCCCTCACTTTCCCATTCTTTATCTAAATTCCTTTGCTTGGATTGGTACTTTTGAGCCCCACTCGAAGATACTCCACATTTCCTCTATGTGAAGTCCTCATTCTTGCATCAAGAATTGAGTGTTCTTGCAACTCATTTAAATATTCAAGATAAAAATATTCTATATATGGAATCTGAACGTTCTCTTCTTGATCAAAAATCATAGGAGGCTTATACAATCTTAATTTTTCCACATTCACACAGAATAAATTTGGATATAAGGTGGAAAATCTAATAAGAAAGTGTTGTTACCAATCTTCTCCAAGATTCTGACTTGAGCTTTTCACCTTCACCCTGTAGTATTTCGTTACTGGTGTACAACCAATATTGATCTCCTACTAGGAAATCATGATCAACTTGATGCTTATCATGTCTTGATTTGTACTTGGCTTGGATTTTCTCTAGCTTTTCTTCTACAATACAAGAAAAAAGGACATTGGTGAGGGTCGAAAAATGTCACCATAATCTCATTGGTTATGGTCAAAAGAGCCTCGGTCACCAAAAAATGAACGTCACAAAAGGTGGTGTTGCCAAAATTATAGGTGTTGTGGTGACATTTAATTTCTGTCACTAATAATGATTTATAATTACAAATAGTGACCATCACTATTTCATATGAGCAATGGTGACAGACCTTAGCCTTCGTAAAAAAAAATGAACATCACCAAAGGTGGTGTCACCAAAAGTATAAGTGTTGTGGTGACATTGAAGGTTTGTCACGAATAATGATTATAATGACAAATAGTGACCATCACCATTTCATATAAACAATGATTTATTGTGATGGACCTTTCATGCCTGTCACTATTGATGCATATATATGGTGACATTTGTTGACTGTCACCATTTCATATTTTGATGAGGGTCGAAAAATGTCACCATAAGCTCATCGGTGACAACAAAAAGACCCTCTATCACAAAAAAACGAACATCACCAAAGGTTGCATTGTCAAAAATATAGGTGTTGTGGTAATGTTTAAGGTCCGTCATGAATCATAATTATAATGACAAATGGTGACTGTCACCATTTAATATGAACAACAATGATCTATGGTGATGGACCTTTAATGACCATCACTATTTATGTATATATATGGTGGTATTAATTGACCGTCGTCATTTCATATTTTTGTGAGGGTTGAAAAATGTCACCATAAGCTCATTGACGATGGCCAAAAGAGCCTTTCTCACCAAAAATTGATCGTTTCCATTCCATATGAATATCAAGGTGCGATGGAATCGAATGACCAACCTTTTGCTTGTAAAGCAGGTGCTCTTCCATTGAGCTAGCACCCTTTAAAGAATTAGACTTAAAAAATTAGACCTTGAAATTTCATAAATTTTAAATTCTACAACTTTCAATAAATTATAAAACTTTATAAATCCTTCAAAAACATTTTACTAAAAAAGAAAAATAACATCAAAGTTGTAGGTCTCTTCTCTACCTCTTGATGATAACTATTTCCTCCCACAAGTACTTCAAATAGCAAAGGGGTGTGAAGACCAGAACCTCAAAGAAGAAAGAGCTACACAAAACAAAATACACTTCATCCCCCCTCTACCTTTATAGAATAGATCTAGGGGAAAAGAAACAATATCCATAGAGAATAGAATTAGAGTGGGAAAATAAATATGATAAACAAAAAGAAATTATCCAACAACGAAAACTACTAATTTGAACATGTCCACATGTACTCAAACATTAGAGGAAACAAAAGAAACCAACATGATTAATTATGCGTGTTATAGACATTTTTGTGCCTCGCGTCAAGGAGCAGGAAATGTCGATAATTACAGGGATCCTCAGTCCCTAAACATGTTGTTCTTACCCCTAAAAGAACAAGGTCATCAATCAACAGCACTTCCAATCAGTTCTCCACCTGAAAACACTTCAGAACAGGCTTATTTTGGATCATGTCAGCTGCTTAACTGAGCTTCTGCGCTGTATTGCAACTGTCCCACTCTGTACCTGCGCTGGAAGTCAAAAACAATGAAGGCTACCTGCGCTGGGCGAGATTGGCCAAGTGGCACAGTCCTCCTGCAAGGTGTCAATTGCCTAGGAAGCTTCCAAACTGACACTTGGGTCATGAGATTCGCCCTGTGATGAGTAAGAGGTACTTGATCACCATGTGTAAGCAAGGATCTCCAAGTGGACACAGGAACTGAAGATTAACTGGAGATGGAGAGGACACAAGGCAGCTTCATGTCAGTCTCAAGCTGACTCATCCTTTTCTCTTCTCTCCTATATATAGAGCTCTTCTATGAGGTCTATAGAGGCTGGAATTTTGGTATAAGCAAGGAGGTGCTGTTGGTATACTGCCAGGATTATTGGGTGATTGTTTTACTAGAGGTGAAGAAGAGAGTTCTTGCTGCCGAGGAGGTGCTGCTGGATTGGGGCCAACATCATTGGTTGTAACTTCCTCTGGAACCCTGTTACTTTCTATCAATAAAGTTTGCATGTTCTTCTATATACTTGTTTTACATAGATGCTTTTGTGTTTACATGTATATTTGATGCAACCTAATCCATGCTTCAATTATGATCGCTTGTATCTCGTAGTTTGCTCCCTTTTGTTGTGCAGATTATGTGTGTAGCTGGATCGGCTTGGAGAGTAAAGAGCTGGGAACGGGATACAAAGCGAGAAGGACAAGGATCGACTAAGCGCAAGACACCAGGTTGGTTGATCCTCTTTCTATTCTCTCTGTGCTTTCATAAAGATGAACATGAAAACTTTGTCATTCAGTTGTTGCTAAAGTCTGTCACCTTTAGAAAGGGTTAGTGTCATCCGCATCGGATACTTTTCCCCACAACAATGCGTCTGATAAAATGACATTTAATTCTTTAGTAAAAAGGAAGAAAATATCAGTATTTTTTCTATTGTCGTCTAGATAAATATTCTTATGGCATTGGGGTTTTTTGTTGCACTCTATGCTTACTCTTCAACATTAAAATAAGAGTTCTCAAATTTGTTTCTAAATATGTCTAATTTGTTTGAGTTTGGGCCAAACATAGTCAAATCTTGGGGTTTTGTGCTACACTCTATGCTTACTCTCCAACATTAAAATAAGAGTTCCCAAATTTGCTTATAAATATGTTTGATTTGTTTGAGTTTGGAACAAACCTACTCAAATCTTGTCAAGTTCGACCAAGATGCAATGAGCTTAATTAAGTTTGTGTAAGCTAGTCAACAATCTTGACCTAGGATTTTGAAAAGGAAGTTCAATAGAGATGGTTGCTCTAACATATTTTAACAAAATTTCCCTTCTTATATGTTTCAAAGAGAGAATTTGAACTACCCTCCCCTTACCACAATGTGGCTATATAAGCGAGACAAATCATAACCAATAGTATCCACTAAGAGATTGTGACTTAGGGGCATTTATTCTGCTAGAATATGCTCAACACTTGCATCTTACTCTAGCCATTATTTTTTACATTGTTGTATCCATAAGTACAATAATGATTTTGTCATCAAAGAGTCTTGAACATTGATATGGGAAATTTTAGCACCTCACTCTTACCATCTAGGAAAACCACTATTTCAGAATTTATTTTAATTGTAAAGTTTTATGCCAATTTTCTATTGGCAAATCCAAATAAGTCTTCTTTTTTATACTTTTTTCCCAATGTTTCCTAGTTCCATGTCTTGTCACTGTGCTCTCCACCAAAATATAAAATTTTTAAAACTCATCTCTTTGAATCAAAAACTTGTACCTTAATATAAATAAACAAATTGTGTCTTCCAATTAAGAGGTTACCCTAATTGAAGATCGCTCTCCACATTTTACCCTAGATTTGAAGTTGTGCATGTTAACTAGGATTTTCATAGAGTTTGAGCAATTTTATAGACTTTTAAATGACAGTCCCAATTTGAATTCATAGGGAATATATTTTAGTTAGTTCGACACTAAAAAATAACATTTATGGCATGTAAATCAACCAATGCTAAATCATTTTTTAAAATTTGACACATGTTCAAGAAAGTAGTAACTTCTGTGAATACTAAATATCATGTACTACATTCTATCCAATTTCATGTATGTTGCATCAAGCAATTTAAATTAGAGGAAATGCACTCAAGAAATTTAATTTATCATAAGAGTGATGAGATAGGTACCATGGAAAATTTGTGGTTGCTTCACAAATTCAAATGGGCATGCTTAAGACCAAAGAATTTAATCGAATATGATGCTCCTCTCTGCCATGCATGTTAACATGAAGTTATTGTACTGAGGTCCTCTTCACAAACAAACCAACATCCATGGAAGTGAAACCTTGGTTTGTTCAAACAGTCACCTTACACATTGCTGCTACTCTCTCTTTCCAAAGTTCATTTTCTACATGATTGGCTTCTTTCCCGTGTGCAATTTCGAAACCAGTCCAAAAAAACTCTAACAGGATATCAGTTTTGTTGATACAACTTCAATACCTCCACTTGCAAGATCCCCAATTATAGCTACATCATTCTAACATGTAACAATGTGTCCAATGGGATATCCATGGTAGTTTATAGATCATCCACGGAATAATATAACCTAATAAATGTGACAACCAAGCGACATCATGTTAAAAAATATTCACAAAGGTTCCAAAGGAATTGAATGTCTAGTTCTAGTGCTACACATATTCATTTATTGTCCATTTGAAATAAGAATCAAATTGAGGATAATATATATTTGTTCTAATTTTCCATATAAACCATAAGTTGGAAGCATTCCCTAGTTTTCTGCAAAGAAATAAGGGGCATCATGCACCAAAATAACAATGTAAATGGCATCTACGTATAGGATTTATCAAACATAAAGCAAGAATTGAAGGTCCGGCAAGTATGACAATAATTCCTTTCTAGATGCATTTCAAACAAGTGTTGTGTGAAGAAGATTCCAGAAAGAACTATTGTCCTTCCTGCATTATAAGAACAACTATTGGTTCAAAACGATTTGTGGTCTATATACTGTTCTTTAAGAAACTAATCGAATTGATAACTTATACCACAATATGAGTTCTTAAAATACTATTTTTTTACTTCTGGAAGAGGTTTGCTCACTCTCAACATAAGAATACCTATAATTCAAGATCCACATTATACAACATTTTTCTACTACAATACTTTGCCATATACTAATATCTGTTAAAAAACTGAAATGAAAAGAAACTTTGTACATGCTCTAAGAAGCACATAAAACATGGATACAACATTGTTAAATATGATGTAGACATACTTAAAAGTTAAAACAAGTAAAGTGAAAACTATAACTGAAAAAAAAAAAAAAAAAAAAAAAACAAAATCAATGCTGGAAACAACAGGGAACCATATGAGAGTACAATGAAATGAAAAATTATATAATGCAAGTAACTCACCTGTGCTATAGTTGCTTGTTCTGTGCCATAACCCTGTAAAATTCTGCAGTTCCACGCTAAAAATTCATCTCAAGAATAGCTTGCAATATGTTTCAAAGTTTTTATACCATTAGTTTATAGTCTATCCCCCATTCTTAATTCCTCGCATATTCTTCATAATTAAAACCTCTTTGACATATT
Organism: Pinus tabuliformis; assembly: GCA_031772625.1. Classification (NCBI taxonomy): domain Eukaryota; kingdom Viridiplantae; phylum Streptophyta; class Pinopsida; order Pinales; family Pinaceae; genus Pinus; species Pinus tabuliformis. The sequence continues at coordinate 601,322,645 of CM062813.1, read as the reverse complement.
TTCTTTTACCCTCACCCAATACTATGTGTATCTCCTTAACACACCAGAGATGAATGCAAGACAAACAAATTTCAGCAATGGTCTGAATTCAAAATACAAGGTTTATAGTAATAACGCCAAATTTAGAAAAATAAGAATAAAAAAATTTCCTTTAGTTACAAAGCTTATAGATTGCATTAATATTTAATAGGTCTAAATAAATTTTTTCATGGGAAAGACATACAACAAAATAAAATAAAAATCGATGGGGATATGGGAGAAGAAAATCCTGTCACATTTGGAAAACAAAGAAACAAATGTCCAAAGAGAAATTTTCAAGATCACCCACCCACGCAATGGATGTAGACTCTTAACCCAACATATCAACCAGAAAACAATCCAACATCAGATCATTTCTGGCAGATAAACATGAACATATAGATAGTAACATACTCAAGAACAAACCCATACAACAAACTCACACGGGCATGCAAATCAAGAAATATCTCTAACCATCCTCAAGTGGTAGAAAAATGTTCAAAACATCGTATATACTCACAAGCAATGAATTAAATTACTAACAGTGCAACAAAAAAGAGAACACAGAAACTTGTCAGTGTAGTGGATCCATGCTCTGAAATATTTCTATAACAACAAGAATGAGACACAAGTTTTATCTACAGGGAAGAATTATTTGTTGGCATGCACAATTTTGCAATCGGAAATTTTGACCAAGAAGAAATGGAACTATTTTTTTAGCATAATTAATATTTACAACGGATGGGCATAAATTTGAGCTTTGACTACAGACCATATTTCAGCATACTGAGCGAATGCATACAAACCATGGCAGTAACATACTAATATATTTATAAAAGCATAAAAGTAAGACAATAGAAGATGTAATATTTTTTTAATTTGCAAAAGCCCTTCAAAGACATGACGTTTTTCCTCCAAGCACCAATTTTGTAATAAATTCCTCTTTGAACGTAAAGGAGATATAAGTAATTTGAATGTCTGCAATTCTATGTTTGTTGACGTGGAATAAGGAGTCGTGCTCTATGTTCTGGAGGAATATAGTTTTAAGAACTCTGATCATGGGTAATAAGTAGACTTGAATTTTGGAACCATAAGAAGATATATAATCTTTTTGGAATAAAATGATGATTTTGGAGGCATAAGAACTTTTTAAGATATTTGGTTGGGAGTGATAATGAATATAGATTTTCTACATAAATACAAGGAAATATTTCTAGCGTTAAAAGAAAATTGATGTCAGACTCCCATAAATTGAATGGGAGAGCTTTTCTAGGTTGGAAATAGAGGATGGAGTGGATTATTTCATACAATGACCAGTGGGAGATTGTTAGTGGAGAAACACCAATAGAGATGGGGCAATGATTAAGCAATTATAAGAACGCAAATGCCGTGCTTCTCGTAACTGTTGAACCCCATGATGAAATTATTCAAAACATTACATGATAAATTGTGTTGTCCAACCTGGTGTAAATTAAGAAGCTTATATGAAACACCAAATGAACTTATGGTTTTATGACAAATTTAAATATTTCTGAAAAAAATAAGAACATGTCCAAAAAATGCATGAACTTGGAAATGCATTGTCAATGTTTAACACCACCATTGAAGACATGGAGTTTCCAACCATTTTATTAAACAACCAACCATACATGTACCATAATTTTGTGACATTGTTGTCACATTGTTATGTATTTCTTCTAGAATGTAAGTGCCATCACTTATAGAGGTAGTAAGATTTCTTATCCAATAAGATAAAACATTAAATAAAGATGAAGGTTAAGGACAAAACAAACATTCACATGAAAGTAAGTAATTCCCGAAATACCAAAGGTTATTATAAAACCAACTAACCTAAATATTGTAATCATTGTGGAAAGAATAATATATAGAAAATGAATGCTTTCTAACAAAATAGAGGAATAAAGCTAGAGGAAAATGTAAAGGAATAAAGGTGGTAGACATACTGGAAATTTTGCGACGAGTAATAAAACTACCAAGTTGAATGAGCCTAAAACATACTAAAAAGAACTAGATGCTTTTCAATGTGTCAAAAGGGATGAAACAAAGAGGAATAAAACTAGAGCTAGATGTAAAGGAAAAGGTGATAGACATAGGAGATATTTTTTAGAGTGATGAAACTACATAGTTGAATGAACCTAGAACAAATAATCTTCTTATGTTGTCAAATAAGGAAGTAAAAGCTTGTTAGTGTCTGTGGTTACTGGTATCTTAATTTTGGAGTTTCCAAGCATGTCACTGGGAGGAAAGTTTTCAAAACTCGATAAATGTGAAAATAAAGATAATAATCATGTTAGGTGATAATATAATATTTCATGTATGTGGTAAAGGAGAAATACCAATGAGAATTTAAGGGATAGTCATAAAAACATTAAAAGTATCCTTTGTGTCCTTTTTCTCAACAACAATTTTTCTTTTCGTCAACAAGTTTGCAGATGAGAATTTATTTTCTTTTTCTAGAAGAAGCAATGTTTGATCAAAGATGAGTTATAATATTGTGGCCATAGGTCTACACAACTGCTAGTAATTTTTTTGTGAACAAGAAGTGGAAAATTTTATTATAATATAAAAGTTATGAAGTCAACAGGGGAAATACAATGAAAGAGACAATTGGTGTCCTTCTCTTGAGGAGACATTAAATAAAATATTCTTCTTACTAGACCAGAAATTTCTCATTTTGACCCAAACACATGGTTCTAGAATGTTTTGACAGTTCTCATATCCATCTACCATTACCCCAATTTTTCACATGTTCCAAGATTGCTTGTGTGTCCACCTGTTCATTTTTAACATGTAGGACATGAAACCATTGCACCATACAAACCTTCATTTGAGGGTTCTCATTTGAAAAAACCATGAGATAACTTATTGTCCTTTGGACTTGTACCATGAATAATATGTTTGATGATGATCATGGAATCCAAAAATACGAATAACTTTCATATGCCCCATTAGTGTGCTAATGACAGACCTTGGAGTTGATAATATAATATGTCATGTATGTGGTAAAGGAGAAATACCAACGAGAATTTAAGGGATAGTCATAAAAACATTAAAAATATCCTTTGTGTCCTTTTTCTCAACAACAAATTTTCTTTTCATCAACAAGTTTGCAGATGAGAATTTATTTTCTTTTTCTAGAAGAAGCAATGTTTGATCAAAGATGAGTTATAATATTGTGGCCATAGGTATACACAACTGCTAGTAATTTTTTTGTGAACAAGAAGTGGAAAATTTTATTATAATATAAAAGTTATGAAGTCAATAGGGGAAATACAATGAAAGAGACAATTGGTGTCCTTCTCTTGAGGAGACATTAAATAAAATATTCTTCTTACTAGACCAGAAATTTCTCATTTTGACCCAAACACATGGTTCTAGAATGTTTTGACAGTTTTCATATCCATCTACCATTACCCCAATTTTTCACATGTTCCAAGATTGCTTGTGTGTCCACCTTTTCATTGTTAACACGTAGGACATGAAACCGTTGCACCATACAAACCTTCATTTAAGGGTTCCCATTTGAAAAAACCATGAGATAACTAATTGTCCTTTGGACTTGTACCATGAATAATATGTTTGATGATGATCGTGGAATCCAAAAATACCAATAACTTTCATATGCCCCATTAGTGTGCTAATGACAGACCTTGGAGCATAGAACTGCTTCTCCCTAGTTATGTTATATGACCAAACTCCATGAAAAAATATGCTCTAGGATTCTTCCTGTATTATGTTAGGTGAGAGTAGGCCTCAACGCTCTGCACAGGAAAGGCCAGCAAGCCTTTGTATTTTTGGCCTTACTCGATAATCGATGGACAGTTTTCACTAAAGCCTTGATAGGTGGAATGGAAACCAGTCTCTCTGATGGTCCGATTCAATATGATGTATATCCTGATTTCTCAGTAGCCCCTGATGACCCTCATATTTTGCATTGCCTTACCTTAGGTGTACAGACTCAGGGTTATGAAGATTTCAAGGTGAGAGTAGGCCTCTCCTGCTCTGCATCTACGAACATTGTGTCTGATCTGCTTGCAACACGAGAAGAACTCAAGTCCTTAGGTGATTTGGGAGCCTGCGCATCAGTGTTCTCAGCACTGGTGAGAACCTAAAGTGGCCGAATAATTTAGAGAGTCAACTATGTTCTAAATCTTTCTAGACTCAGCCTGCTTGTATGCTAGGTAGTCTATGGAGGTCTTAAGCTTTTGCTGAGATATCTCTGTTAAATGTTGCAGTAGTCAATCTGAGGTAGAGAGAATGAATTTGAATCTCTATTATGTAATACTTCTTTTGACAATATAATAAAGGCCTTCTTCATATATCATCCATATTTGTTTCTGCCATATGTGTTGGCTATGTGTTCACTGTATATGTTGATCATGTGTTGGCTATGTGTTCGTTGTATATGTTGATCCTGTAAATGTATATATTTGAAATAATTTCATGCAAGAAACAACATTCCAATTTGAAGAACCAACTTTGGCATGAAAAGAATGGTCATCTAAATTATTTCTACCTTGATTTGGTCAACAAGCATAATGTGGTGAATGGCGTACCACAAATACAAGAGTAGAAAGGTGTCTATGAGGCATGCTTGGCAAGAAATATTGAATTGAATTTGAAGATGGAAACTAAGAGGAACAAAGGGACTTGAATTAATTCACACTGATCTTTGTGCTCAAATGAGAACTCAGTCCCTTTGGGGTGCAAAATATCTTTTTACTTTTATTAATGATTTTCCAAGAAAAATTTGGATTTACTTTCTAAAAAACAAATCACAAGTTTTGAAGACATTTAACAATTTGAAAACGTTGATGAAAAATACTAGTGGTATAATTATTAATGTGTTGCAAATAGACCAAGTAGGTGAGGAGTCATCAAATGAATTTCATTATTTTGGAAGATAGAAATCCTAAAACCCCAGTTTGTAGTATGATACCCGAGGAGCCCTAATTAGGATATAAGTAAAATTTCATAATTTTTGGATTTTTGGTATATAATCATAGTCCAAATAAGACACAAAATAAGTGAGAAGAAAAGAGAAAATTGTATTCATTGGTTATAACATAGCACAGACTTGAAAGAATTCAAATTATATGATATTTCGATAAGAAACTCATGTTTGTAAAATGTAATTTTTCATGGAAAACCTCCACAAGAGTAGACAATTGGTTTCAAGATGGAAGTTTGTAGGTACAGGAACAACCAGAAACTAAAAATATTTTAGTAGAGTTGCTTAGTTGTACTTGGAAATTTATTAGAGATGCCACTGAATAAAAAATCGATAGGTTTCAAATGGGTGTATAGAACAAAGTTCAAAGAAGATGGTTTGGTTGATAAGTACAAAATCATGCTTGTTGAAAAAGGATATTCACAACATGATGGAATAGACTATAAAGATACTTTTAAACTTCTTCTCCTATAGCAAAGTTGATCACTATAAGATTGTTGGTGGACATATTGATAACTAAAAGTGTGTTCTTGAATGGAGATGTGGAAGAACAAGTAATTATGGAGGAGGAACAAGGATTTGTCATCAAAGTAAAGAAAATTCAATATCCATGTGTGTTAAATAATTACACAATTTGAAGAAAGCAACTAAGAATTCAATAAAAATATTGACCAACATCTTAGATCCTAAAGATTTAAAATAAGTGATTAGATTTTAATCTTGATATTAAAGCGAAAGAAGGTGAAATAGATTAAAGCAAAATAGGGTGCAATAAATGTTATGGTCATTTATGTTGATTATTTAATAATCACAAGTAATAGTATCAGTGGTTGATTGAAAAAAAGATACCCCTTTATATAATATTCTACATGATAGATTTAGAATTATTCCATTATTTTGTAGGAAACGAAGTTTGGTAGCAAAAAGAAAAGATATTTATATCACAAGTAAAGCATGTAATAAACTTTCTTCAAAAGTTTAGGATATAAAATTATAATCCAACCAGGACACCAACAAAGGTAAAATGGAATATTTCAAAAGATGACATATGAGTGATTGTTAATAAACAATATATACTCAACTTGTATTTGGCTTGATTTATCTTACAACAACCAACCCAAATATTTATGATTGGTATGTTGTCAATGTTTTTTCCACGACATTTTAGCTACAAGTCTATGCCTAAAATCATGATCACAAACACATTGAGATAACACAACAATAGCACTTTGCACAACAAAAAAAGTATAACGGTGAATTAATATAGTACACAATACAATTTTTAACTCAAAACTTGATATTTACAAAATTTAATACAAAAGACATAGGGCTCCTATACCAAGGATCATGGCCCTTACAATCAACCCTGATACAAGGACAACTAGGGCTTGGGATTAACAACTTATGATCACCAATCTTTCCCTGAGCAAAGTACAATTGACTTACTTGTTGAAGGGGTGCTCACACAACCCTTTCAATCCACGTACCTTGAACACATGTGACAAGTATTTGACCACCTCCTCTACTTCTCACAAGTACATTTTCTACTCCATATATGCTTTCATCTTTAGCCACCCAAACATCCACTATCAATCTTCTAGATGATTGTAGAATGATTGAACATAGATTCAATAATTTGCCCTCTAGAAACCCTCTTGCTCGACCAATATGGAATGCTCATAGGGATTTCAAAAAAATGCCCTCTAACATACAAAAGGATGCTCCGCTATCTCTTCTCTTAGGGTCTTCCTACTAAACCTTCTTATCACTAATTTGTCACACTTCAAATCACTGAACTAGGGCTTGAAGGATTCGCCCACTAACCATTTCCTTGATTCTCATAGGATGACATAAATTAGGGATTTACAATCTTCCCTCCAATAATAATTCTCCCACTCCAAAATATATTATTCAAAGGGTCTTCTAGGGCTTCCCTTACACATTGAAAAGGCTTCTCCTTTGTTACACAACTTAGGGCATCATCATCAACACACACAAAACTGAATAATCTCCTTATTCATTGTACTTAAGGAATCCACACATCTGCCCATAAAATAGTGATTAACCTCCAATATTCATTGTCCTTATGGCTTCATACCAACCACTAATAGCTTACAAAGAATATTATTCTTAGGCTACCAAACTCTTTCCTAAACTACCACGTAGGACAAACTTCAAACACTTCTCTTCACGAATCAGTTCCAAACTTCTTCACTTCAGGACAATCATCTTATCCACACTTATTTTTAGCACCTTGAGAATTATCTTTGGCCTAATACACCAGAGAACAACTCTCATACCCTAACGCACTGCAGCCTTAACACATTCAATGGATCTATGCTTTTAGGCTTCCCTTGGATGAATTTTCATCCATTACTCCATGAGTTGAATAGATATATATAACTAGACTTCTGTGCTATCTTTAACTTGGTTATCCTACATAGAAGATGCCCTAAATAGGGCACATAAACTATTATCGTAAACCCTTAATAATAAACCCTACCACCATAGAAAATTCATCAACATAAAACCACTCAACATAGCTCCTTAGAGACATGCCGTAGCCTTCAAAGCTCCACATTCCTGGTCACACTTTTGACTAAAGTTTTCACTTGATTACTAGATCTCTATGGTCTCCACAACTAGGGTTACCTCAATCACTTTTAAGCCTATGATCACTTCTCTTCTTGCCCTAAACTCCTACACATAACCTTGTCCCTTTATCATAGCCTTGCCATGAGACTTGCAACCACCTTTCCAACATAAAATAGGGTATCGACCCTCTCTACATCTTCAAAAAGTGTTATGTCCTGTGCACAAAGATGCCACAAAAAAAACATGCCCAGAACCTCATGAACAACCCCACATGAATTTGATTTGCCAAAACTTAAGAAAAGAGAAACCATCCATTTGTCTTTATTCCTCCTAACTCAACTTCCTTGAGGTCTATGGCTACTTGAAAATTCTCCTTTTGATGAAGTGCTCTTGTGGTATGTACAAATGAGCTTCTTCTCTTCCTTCTTATAGTGTTCCATGAGGGTAAACATTATGCCCCAAAGGTCATGACATAAATCCAAGCCAACTTTAGTTTTCTTCATGAAACCCCAACTAACATTAGAAAAAATATTTCTTTCATTTGATAAAGACACTTCATGGTTGTCTTAGATCCCCCTTACTCCATTAAGGGTGGCCTCATGCAAACAATAAATAAACAATTATTTCTCGACTTGGTTTCGTGCCCACAACTTTGAGTGCAAAGGTCACTGCTTGTATACACTACCCAAAAATCCCTTTTGTGGGTCAACTCCTCCCCAAACCCAATACCCTAGGGTTGTGGGAGTGCCTCCCAAGCTATCCAAATCAATAGTCAATATTTTTAAATAGTGTCATAATGGTGAATTGGAATGCAAGAAAGAGAATTTTGTGGTATATGATTCTTCATACTTCCTATGGTTGTGTGGTCTAACAATAAGAAACGAAGTGATAGGGATTGTATTAATGCAGAGACCTAGGTTCAAAAACCCCAAGTGTTGTAGATGAGGCTAGGCACAAGTCCTAGGTGACCTTGACAACATATGTAAACAACCCACAACATGGAACCTTAATGAAGAGACTATATAAAACATATTTCCTAAAAAGAAAAATTTCTGGTTAAACTCTTTTTCATATGTACATTGGGAAAGATAAGTTGATGGCAGAAAGGCAACACCAACTTATGATTTTAACCTTGGATAGTGTAGGAATAATAGTGTGTCTCCCCCTTACAACTATTTATGTATGACGTGGATGAATAAATACAATACACGATTGATTATTTTGGATATCTACTTCATGCATGTTTATTGTTAAAGCGACTTTTAGCAAAAACCCTACCCATCAATAACTTTCGTATTAAAGAACCTTGTTATCTCATTTTTGTCCAAGTTTTTTTATAGGTAAATCTCTCCACCATCGCTTGATATCTAAGACCTATTTTTTGTTATCATTACAATTTTAGTGAAGTATATTACAGCGACAGACTCCCTTTGTCGCGAAGTATGGGTATTACAGTCATAATTTTGTATAGGATAGGCAAAGAAATCTTGAATTGCTCAAACCTCCAAATTAGGTGATTCAAGAGAAGTTTGGAAGATACTTGAGACAAGCCTTTGTAGGAAATTTGTCACTCTAGCTAGACTAGTAGTTGCAAAGATATGAAGATTTTAAGTTGGGCCTCAGAAGCACTAATTATTGAACTTTCAATAGGTTAGAATAAAATCATAGCTCTGATATTTAAAGTTTAAATTTTCATTTAATCATGGAGTTACTAGAGTTTTATGGAGATGGATATGGTAAATACCCTGGAGAATGGTTAAAAGTTTGAAGAAGAATCAATTTTGAGAATTATTCATATTATCCCTTCATATTTCTGAAGGATGAAACAAAGAAATGGTGGGGTAGTATGAAAAATCAAAATTCATTTGGAAGGAATCTGAAAAACAGAAAATACTTAGATAGATTGAAGACAAAACTAAAAACTCAAACAGGTAAACCTTTTTTGTTTCCATCCAAATAATCTTCGATGTTGCAAATACCAAGAAGTATTTAGGAGGAGACCAATTTTGTCCCTATAGACCCAAGCTAGCAGATATAACTTTGTCAATGTTAATTTTCCAAAACATCTACAAATGCTAGAAAAGAACATAAAGAAAACACATGCATATTGTGAGAAGGCTAAAGTGAATGAAGACTTAGAACTCATTATGGAAAAATACTAATTTTATGATATTTGATGTTTGGGATGGTTTTGGCATTGTCCTTAGGGCTCTTTGGTTACATTGAGATATTTTTTATTTAATTTGCAAAAGAAATTGATGAAGTTGTGGTACAAGAAAATAAGATAACCTTATAAGTTATTGGGAATTTCAAATAAGAAGAATGATTATGAAAATGAAGAGTAGTGATACTAAAAAAGGTAAAGGAAACTTTTAAATATGAAGATGAGATAGGATATGATAACTTTATTAAAGTCCACAAGTCACCAAAGTAGGTCAATGCGATTGGAGAGAATAGGTCACAATAGTACTACAAGAGAAAAAGAAACTCCTAAGTGCCAAGAGAAAAAAATAACAATGAATATAAATAATAGAGTGATATGGGGTACCCTGACAAGGAGAAAGGTATTACAACGTACTGGAATTAGAAGTAGGTGTCAAGGTGAAAGAAAGAACAACCATGTCATCATCAATAATTGTGAATGTGCTAATGAAAACACTAACAATGTCCTTTGGGGATTGCCCTATGATGATAAAACCCAATTGGGTGATCCTAAGTGGAGCTTAGGAACAACTAGTTGGAGATTGCCTAACATCCGAAGTGAAAAAGAAAAATATTTTGGTGTGAAATTGATCACTCCATCTAGAATGGGATACATTCTCACATTGAAACAAACTAGAGCAAGTATATCTCTGTGTCCATGTGCAAGTAATATGTCTCCTAAGAGAGTTAGGGTGTACATTGTCTCACGAACCTAATTTCCTGAAACACCTGGGGTATGTGAGAAAATAAGTGAAAAACCTTGTGGAACTAGGTCTAGATATGAACCATGACGTCTACAATTTATGATTCACAATTTCCTGAATATAGAAAGCCAAATGCCTCTGACCTAGATAATGAAAAAGGGTAGCAAGGGAGCAAGGTAATTCTCAACATAAAAATGGCATATCTCTCCAATCTCATAATATATGGGACACATAGAGATGAGAGGTCCTCTATCTTAGTCTCCTAAGGGTGACTTTGGAATAGAAACACAATGTAATCTCAATTCTCATCAAGATTTTGGATTCTATATTATATCTCCTCTGTATCTTGATACTTCTATTTTTTCCTAGATTTTATCATTTATATTTTATGGTAGTGTACATTTGTAGTTCAAGGGCACTACAAAATAGGTTATTTTCCTAGTTACACAAGAATGCATCCCTGTACCTTGGGGACTCATTCTTTAGTCCTAAGTGCCTTAGGGAAGCGGTGAGGATTCCCTATGAGATCTTGAGGAACTTTCCCTGGTCCCTAGATAGTCTCATGCCAAAATCAAGGATGCCTCAAGGATTCCCCATAAATCCTTCAATTTATCAAGGGATGTGTGGAGTCTGGAAATACCCAAGATTGATGGGCCGAAAAGGGTGCCAAAATAAACATGTTTTGACACAGTTGGAAAATTGTCGTCCCATTATGGCCCAACTTGGCCAACAACACAAAAAGAATTAAAATTAAATTACCAACTAAAAAAACCTAACTTAAATATTTATAACAAAATTCACCCCACCCCCTATGCCAACTATTTTCATTCATCATTTAATCTTTATGAGTTTAGACACTTTTAGGACATGAAAAACTATTGTTTGGAGTTGAGATTGTTGTTTGGAGACCCTCCCACCATTTATAATCATTCTTACATCTACTGAATCAGAGACAATGTTATTTGTAGTTGAGACAAGTGTCTTTTGGAGCTGAGACAACATTATTTGGAGGCAGAGAGTGTATTATTTGAAGGAATAAAGTGTGCCATTCTGCGTTACATCTCTTGGAGGTAGACAAAGTTTTTTTTGGAAGCAAAAAGGGTGTTGTTTGGAGGAACTTTCCTGATTTGAAGACTATTGTTTGGTTGCATCGTTCTGGATTGGAGTATTAAGTGACTTCCAAATCAAGAATGGAATGGTATTTAGTCCATAAAAAAATGGATTTTTTTGGTTCATCGTTCATGTCTAATATGTAGAATTCCCATAAAGAATTTATTGGACATTTTGAATAGGTTTTGGATTTCTTTTAAAATTTTCACTTTATTAGAAGTTTTATCATCCCTAGAAAGTTGGATTTCCTTCTAGCCATCCTCTAGCCCAATCTCCCTATTCCCCCATGATGGGCCTCTAAATAAGACATAAATTAAGGCCCATGCCTCTAAATTAAACATAAATTAAGGCCTATGACCATCCTTCAGCACATTAAACCTCTCTTATTACATTAGATAATGTATTTTTAACTTTAATATATCCATTAGGAAGGTTTATGAATAATTTCATATTTGTGCCTAATATTATTTACGTTTGTGGAATATTATTAGAATATTGGGTAGATTATGAAAATTTGGAGGAAGAGATAATTTAGGGACTTGTTCCCTACTATAGGAGGATCAATAATAAATAATAAATAAATAAGATATTATGGAATTATGGCACAAATTGTGTAACTCCAATGATTGAGAAAATCTAGGAATGTGTTTCGTGCCATTTACTGCAGATTCCTAGTATTGGGGACTAGATCCACTAATCAAGGGATCTTGGTGGGGAAAACTTCCTCCATTCATGGGAAATGATTCATAATCATTTTTTATAAGTACCAAGTTGAATTTGCCTCTAGGGATAGATTTTCATTAGTGTTCTTGTGGAGAGAACTTGTATTTTTGCAGCTCCATTGTATTTTCTCGCAGGCATGTAATTCTACCGATGGAAATAATGAAGATTGGTGTTATGTTCTGTTATCACTCAGGTTGTTCCCTTTGACTCCTAAGGGAATACGGCTGAGGTAACCACAAACCAATCTTTGGATTGCAGGTCCTAGCCTACCTGCAATCAAAGAGGGCTCTCTCTTTCTCATTTAGCTTTATTTTGGGAATTTTAGGCTAGCTATGAAATACTGAATTTTGTTTGAAGTTTGGTTGAATGATAGGCTCTAAAGAGGGGCATGCAATGTTTAGATAGTTTTATTCCATTGGGCAATGGGAGTCCATGATTGTATGTTGCTTGGGGTATGTGAGAAGGATAGTGTTACTGTAGATCCAGACAGGTATTCATGAAACAAACTTTTGATTTAAAGGAAAAACAGTAAGAACCGACACAATGAAAGGCAATGAATATTTCTTTCACTGTGAAAACGAGTATAAAGGGTTGAATATTTATTCAAGAGCAGTTAAGAATTCCTGAATAGATTTCACCATGTAAATTTAGAGAAAATGGGAGCATTTAAGAATTCCACATTTATAACTGTTGGGCAATTTATTGGGCTTAAGTTGTTGCATTAAATTATCGACCAGGGAAACTCGTAAGCTTGTGATGATGCCATCAAAATATAGGCAGGAATAGGAAACTAACACTATGTCTAACTAAATGATTTATGATTCAATATAATATGCAAGGGAAAAGGCTCCTAACTAAGGAGGTCCTGGTTGTCCTTCCCTACAGTATCATAGAGAAATCATTGATTACATAAAACTAGAAACTTGAAATGAAAACAAGAGAATGAACTTTAATTGTTGTTCAGATTCAAAGAGAGAGAAAGACTAACTTAGTCTCTTGATTGTCCTCTCATGTACTAATCCAAACTAAACTAAGATTCATTCATAAGCATAAGAAATGAAATGACTTGAAACATAAAAGCAAAAGAATGAATTTCAATTATCATACAAATCAAATGGAGAGAGAGCCTAACTTAGACCCTTGGTTGTTCTCTCATATGCTGATAAGATTCTAATTTAAAACTCATTCATCAATCATAAACAAATCCTCAAACATCAAACATCTAAGCAATTAAATGAAATAAGATCTAATATGAAATAACATGCTCCTTTGATCCTTCTAGAGTGAGCTCAATTCTCCTAAGAACAAAGTGACAAGCTATTCCATATACTACATTAAGGCAACTTATATCTAAAACTACATAATGGAAATATATGTACAACTTATATCTAAAACTACATAATGAAAATATATGTAAAATGAAGCTTTATTCTATTCCATCATAAGTTGGATACAATGCTCCAAGAGTCCTCCTTTCGGAATGGAGGAGGTACTCCTATTTATACAATGAGATGAGATAACAAACTCATAATGATGATCCACTAATCTCTCTTTAGTTCCATACATTTCTCAACCATCTAGACACATAACCCTATCCTCCATGATCTTCTCCATGAGGTCCATGATCTTCTCCATGAGATCATGATCTTTTCCATGAGGTTTATCTTATCAAATTCGAATTTGATCATTCAAGGCCACATAAAGATGCCCTGGAAGCTTCCTTTGTACCTACACATGTCAACAAACTCATTCTAATTGTTACGTATAAGTATAAGCATATTATTTTCTAAAGTTTAGCCATAAATCCACTTAAAAATGTTAATAATTAATAAACTTTGGAAAAGCATTGTTATAACCCAATAATGAGGTAAATGTAATGATATGGAGGTGGAATGGAGGTGACATGAAAGTAAAATGTGAAGAAATTGGTGAATAATGGAGTGAAAATAGGGACTATTTTGAGACCCAACAATAACTAGTTCTGAAGAAAACATAATTAGCAACAAAGATTGAGTTTAGGGTGCCTCAATGGACAAATCCTAAACTATTCTTTTTCCTTACTGCTAAGAGTATTAAACATATAATATAGATGGTTTCAGCAAACAGAGAAAATACAAAACACAGTTCAGAAGAAACTTATTGTATCACGAGATAACACGGGAATCCTGCAGTAGCCAGCAATCTCATCACAACATGTCCAAGCAATGCCAAATTGAAAACACCAATAGCTTCTTGTATTCAACTCTGAGAAGATACAGTGGAGCTCTCCAGAATAAAATCAACAACCCCAAATAAGTTATTCGTGGGGATATATATACAAAAGTGTTTCACAAAATATCTGAAAGATGAGTCATTAACTCATAACTTTCTTACCAACTTTCAAAAATAGTAGATACAACAGTTATTGCCATTAAAATAGACAAACAACAGCTGTTCATTTCTGTCAGAGTTCTTTGACTTTGCAGCCAACTGGGCCGGCCGAGTGCTTTGCATCCATTTCGAGGAATTTCGCCTTTTGCTGCTTTATCACGGCGTGACTGCTTTAGCCCCGTCATCCACACTCGTTTATTTGTGCCAAGTCATTATCCTTGTTATCCAGCTGCTCTTTCTATTGCCGCCCAGGTAGATTGAACATGTGAGTCTTTTGAAAATGCTGACTCGAGATTGATCAAAAAGACTACAAACAAAATTTGATTTATCAGAGCAACGTTTCTATCATGCCTCTCCACCAATCTTCAGTAGGCAATTGGTGTCTCTGTATTTTAATCAGAGTTTCATCAGCTTCAGTATATTTGTAGTAATTTGGAGGCACTTCAAAAAGGTGCTTGATCTCATGCTCAATAAAAAACAAATTTTCCAACTTTTCATAGAGAGTCTGCCCAGATGGGGGTCCTGTTTCCTCTAGAATACTTGCAGATGCTGTTATTTGATTTGCTGCATAATTGTTGACCCTCTTGGCATAATGTTCATGTGATAATAATCTTCCTGCACTAGTTACCAAGCTAGGAAGACCTCTGTTATGCAATGCTGTGATTTTTGCAATAAATTCATTTACCTCTGTCTGCATTTCTTGACACCTTCTGTCCAATGTCTGCACATAGTTCCTCAAGGTGAGCACCCTCTTTATTAGTAAAATGGTATCAGTTCTATCTCTGATACCCATTCCTGCTAGCTGAAGGCCAGTGCGATTGTTGAGGACTTGAATCATTCTGTTGGCTATTTCAGGCATATTCCCCAGGGATGCCCGGGCTCTTTGATTTTCTGCTTTTGCCCTGCTCAGGAGATCCATTTTCTCATGGATTGTTTCAATGGACTGCCATTGGTCTGTAATGGATTGACCAATGTTAGCCCATAGAATCTTCTTGATTTCACCTATAGTTTTATCCAGAGTAAGTTCTTTTTCTAACTCCTTTATCCTTTTCTCAAGAGCTCTTATCTCCCTTACTCTTTCAGCCAAATTCTGCTTGGATTTGTCATATTTCTCTTCAAGCTTGGCTAACTTTTCTTTAGCCTCTTTCAGTTCAGCCATCTGTACTTCTAGAGCTTCAAGCTCCTTCATCATATTCTGCATGCTGAGGCTGGGTACCTGTTCTGATGCTGCTACCTGTGTTGTCCCTTCTGATGCTGGTGCTGAGCCTGAAGGGCCTGCCTCCGATGTTTGCCCGGTGGGCGGAGCTGGTGGAGCTATTATTTGAGGAGTATCCTCAATATTTATGATTGCTGGTGGTGGCCGAGTTGCTTGCTCTTCCTGTCTTTGCTTTAGGCTCGCCTCCAAAGCACTCTCTGTTTCCACCAATCTCTTATGTAAGGTCAAGAGTAGAGCAACCACATCTTGGTCTTTCTTTTGTTCTGCAACCCCTTCAGTCTGAGGGTGATGGGTAGGTGGTATCTTGATCTGCTTTCTCAAAGCTGCTATATCCTCATCCTTTTTCTTCATCAAGGCCTGCACACCCTTAGGATCATTTGGATCATGTCCTAGTTCTATAATAATTTCTTCCAAGGACTTGATTCTGTTGTCCTTGGCTTGAGATGATGCCTTTTCTAGTTCCAGCTGAGCAGCAATATTGTGTAGAGAATTTTGTAACCTGTGTGCCAACAGAGTTTTATCAGCCAAGGTTGAGTAGACCATCTCCCCGGTTTGCTTGTGTAGCTCAATCTGATCCATGGGATGAATGTCTTTGGCAAACACTTCCAAGTTAGTTCTGATGTAGTCTGCCGCTTATTGAGGATGCTGCATGGTAGGTCTAAAATGACTGAGAGTCATTTTCCCTTCTTGAATATCATAGGCTGACATGAGCTTCTCCTAATTCGTTGGTGCCATTTTGAGCAGTTGGTTATAGAGTTGGTATCTAACCGGCTCATTTCTTTCTTTTATGTCTGTGAACTGCTTTTTGATACTAGATTCTGCCTTGGTTCGCTGCCTTGAAGAACTTACTTCTGCTCCTCCTTGCATTTCTTGCTCTTGCTGTAAGGAGCTGGCCGATGTTTCGATGCTAGGAGGGAGCATAGTATCAGTTGGTCTTTCAGGCATTTCCTCCTCAGAGAAGGGATTTAGCCTCTGTCGCTTTTCCCCTGGTTGATCCGTTGAAGTAGTGAGAGGAGTTTCTTCTTGCCTATCTCTTTTCCTCATTCTTTCTTCATTTGCAGGTGTCTGTAAAATTGTAGTTTCAACTGTTACCTCCTGCCTTGGAGGGATTTGCTCTTGGGTTTGCTGCTTTGTGGAGGCAGGTGCCTTAGACATTTCTTCTTGCTACTCTACTTGCTGCTCCAAATTTGGAAGTGACTCCTCTTGTTGTACCTCTTTGCCTTTAGCTATGTTTGCTGCTTGACCAGTTGCTTGGGCAAACTGCTGGGGAATAGTGGAAGATGAGGCACTTCCTCCAAGATGCCGAGTGGCTGGAGACCAAACCTGTCCAAAATGTTCCAAGTCAACTGCTTTTTCTAAATTCTTAATTGCTCTTTCTGCTAGTTCTTCTTCAGAATAATTCTCCATTAATGTGCCTTCTTTCCATTCTAGTTGATTAGCATATTATTCAAATTGTAGAATGCTAAAATGATCATAGGTAGTAAGCCTATACTTGATTCTTCTGAGGCTTATGAAATGATTAGGGTCATATGGTGCCCAATAGAAGCTTGTTTTGAGCTGGAGGCTTTTTAGGATCTTGTCTGCCTCTCCCCAAGCTTCTTCCCTCTTATTCAAAATGAATGGACTCAGTTGGTGCTTAATTTTCAGCTGTCCTTTCTTATTTTTGCTATGAAAGTGTACCATGTCTGAATTGCCAAATTGCCGAAAGTACTCTAGGGGAAAAAGTCTCATGGGAACGTACTTTGGCAGTTTGTATGGGGCTAGCTCACAGCCATATACTCTGATTACTGTGTGGTCTTGGTAGAAGTACCAATCTCCAATGCTATAGTTCTTTGACAGCTGGAGGATCTTCTGCATTTCATCGGTGAGTCTAGGAGGAGGAGAACTCTGTAGCAGGGACAAGGCTCGATGAATGAATAGATCAATGAACTCATAGTAGTTGTATGGAGAGTAAAAGATATGGTGACAGACTGGTGTCCAGTATATCACTGACCTCCTGTTTCCTTTTGCACCCAGCTTTTTGAGAAAAATAGGGAAACTGTCAGGCTGATTGTATAATATCAAGTGATATATGTATGAAGTAAATTTAAATACCCTCTCTCTCTCCAGATTCATGAATTGCTCATGAATTCTATCAGCAATGAATGTGGCATAATCATACTGGACAGCAGGGGGCTGTCCTGGAGCGAACATGGATAGCATTACCAAGATTGTTTCATCCACATACTCACTGGTATTGTAACCCAGGATGTAGGATATCATATCCACTAGCAGCCTCCCTGTTTCATTGAACCAAACATGCAGATAAGGAGGAGGTTGCCGGGGCTGGTAATCTGGCTGCATGAACAACTGGCCAATCCTTGTGACCTCTGAGCTGGGCAGCTTGGCACCTTGTTTGAGCAGAAAATTCATAGAAAGGGGCACCAGGGGTTTAGTTGGCTCAAAGCTTAGCATCTCATTTATGGATTGAGGAGTGATGTGAAATAAAACAGTCCCAGATGGAGCCAAAACTGCTCTTTGAGTGGGTTCATAGTGTTCACAACACTGATGGATGAAGTCTGAGAACACATTCACTTGTGGAAGGGGGCAAGTTGGACTCCCAGATACCTATGTCATCAACACCACTTATGTGTTTCTTCTTCAGCTCACAAATGGTTTCTATGTGATATTTGTTGCTTATTTCAACCGTTTCTTTCATTTGATAATCCCGGTCAGCAAGGGCCAACCATTCTAGGTTCTTATGTGGAGCATTCAGAGGTGCAATGTTTAATGCCACAGGGGCCTCCATTGCTTAGTTGTCACTTGGAGTTGAATTGTACTTCACTTTTGAACAAAAGTAACACTGAACAGTGAATTTTGCTGGATAAAGTAATTTGCAAAGCGGAAAAGGGGTAGATTGGGTGAAACAGAGGTAAAATGCTGTTGAGAGAGGCGAAAAGGATGAATTATAATGCAGTGGTTCGCCTTGCGAAGTGAGGAATGCTTGACAAAGGGTCTGAGTCAAAATGGTGCAGTGAGTGCGGGAATTGAAAGGGTTTAGAGCCGGGACGCTCCTCTGATAAATTTTTAGTTTAGTTTTGCAGTTACAGGGAAATTGACTGGTTAATTTTTGAATTTTTTAACAGTGGAGGACTGAAAACCAGGTTGCGCAGAGGAATGGTAAATACCTGGCAATTACGCAGCCGGTGGGGTGCTGACAGTGGTGAATCCGCGGCGGCAGCAGCTCAGGGTTGGAATTTCCGGAGGTTGGCGAAAACGACGTAGAATGGCATGCAGGCGGCAGAAAACACTTTCGATAAAAAATGAGGAAAAAACATGACTTTTGTGCGCAATATGGAAAAAATAGATTTTTGGCGCCTTTTATGAATGACGTCAGCATGACGTCATTGGTCAGGTCTGGGTACGGCGGGATGACGTGGTGACGCATGACTGGGCTGAGGTGGACGAGTGACGGGGCGGCCATGTCGGATTGATAGGTAATATAGGCGCTGACATGACCCACTGATGTAACGCTGACGTGATGCTGGCATGGGCTGGAAAGGGACAACGGTAAGCGGTTTTATCGGACTGCTTTTGGTACGGGCCCGATATTTGTTGGAAGTTGCCCGATACAATTAGAAACTGACACGCGCCCCAGGGAATACGTCAGCCGATTGACAATTTCGGGCGCTAAAGGCCGGACGTCGGGGGTGGTCCGAAATCGCCGAGGACCGTCGGATGGGAGGGCTTGGATCCGACGGATGACGGACAGTGAAAATGCCAGCGTGATACGGCGGGACCCGACGACTTTTTAATTATTTTTATTTTTTTGTTTTTTGGTAAAATGCGCCGAGATATAAAACATTGGGTAAATGGCTAGAGTGGGTTTTTGCAAAATTTTTTTAAAACAAATCGGGAGGAACATGAATTTACAACTTTGTAAGGTGGGTTAGGGCTATTAAATCAACCAGATGTTAATTTAATCCCCAAATACAGCATGTACATCAATTTACATTAGAATTCAACTTTATTATACTTTCACACTTTAGGGTATATGGCTAAATTGCCCAAGGGGAGGATATATACATATTTTGGGATTGTTTGCATAAAAATGCTATAATACTAGGGGAAGGGGACAAGTTAGGGAGTTATATAGTAAGATTAGAGGTTAATATGGATTTAAAGTGTGAAAAGAAGAACTGAAGGCTAATTTTAAGAAGTAAACTTAGGTTTGGAAGCATATGAGAGTGGGGAATGATTTTACACAGGAAATGTGGCTTTCTTGTGTGATGGAGACCAACACCTTGGCTTGATGTTGCTGCAATGTTAGAGTGATGTTAGGACTGGATGAGGAAATCCCACTGGTCCACTGAGGGGATGTTAGAAAGAAGTTTTGTGGGGAATGATGGGGAAGTTAGACATGCTTCCATGCTTTGTTATCAAGATGCTGAGTAGATATCTCTATTCTTGGCAATATATGCTTTCTTTGTCAAGGCCAGCAACATGAAGGAAGTCAAGCTTCTGCAACCCCTGTCTACCTACCCATCTTAGTACCTAGCATTTTTTATTACTTCAAGGAGGGTGCATTTGGACTTGCAAACCCTCAATTGCTCTTTTTCTTTTTCTTTTTCAAAGGCCTTTCTATCTAAGACTACCCTTATTACTTCCAAGGGCCTAGATTAAGCAGTTGGGCACCTTTATTCTCTACCTAACTATTAATCTGCCAAGATTAAACTGTTTGGACAGATTCTCATTCTCTATTCTACAACATCAATTTAAACATGGCATGACCCAGATTACACTGTTGGATCACCCATCAACAAGTAGGACATGAACAAAATTGTTTACAGATGTGTTTTACACACAAATATGAAATCTTTGCATCATCAAAGCAGAACATATTTGGAATTTCCCCTGCCAATCATGATATATGAAACCTATTGGTATAGGAGGCTAACATGTTCAACTTCTAATTCTTGTTCTCCTCCATAGGTCTTTGAGTTTCCTTGGGCTTGGCCATCCCAGGAGCCTTAGAGACATTTTGTATAGTTTTCTTTCCTTCTTTTCACTTCTTATTCACATGCATCTCTTGTTTTTATTTCTTTCTATTTCTGCATTTAGTATTACTGATTTCTTGTTGTATGATTGAGTTAAATGGTTGATGTAAGTTATTTTGCAGTATCACAAGCATTATTTCATTCTTGGAAATGCTTTGGAAGTTCATAGTTATCATTGAGCTTCTTGGACTAGTCTTTTTATTCCCAATTCTAGATTTCAAGAACTCCTTTGTGGCAAAGAACAATAACTTTATGCTATTTTTTAGACCATGCTAATGAGCTTCAATCAAGTTTGTTCCACTTGCATTAGATCAAAAAAACATTCTAGTTCATAACAAAAATTACCCCATTTCATTTGCACTTGATTAGGCTAGGTATTTTTTAGATTTACTAGCTCACTAATTCTCGGATTTTCGACTAGTAACGTTTTTCTATTTTTTAGCATTGGTTAACAGAGGTATTTTTGAGTGATTCCACTTGGAATGGGGACCTAACACATCCTAGTTAATAAAAAAATCTGTCCCATCTAGTTTTGATTTGATTTTCTTGGTAATTAGATGAATTATAATTTTTTATACTAAATCTGTAACATCCTATAGTAAATCAGGGGATCTTGTAGGAAATCACTGTAGCATCTTGTAGGAAAGCCTATTTAGAGCCTAAATTGAGAAAAATCATCATTGAAGCTGGGATTAGGCCTCTACTTTACCTCCATTCCATCAAGAGCATTTTAACCCTCTTTCTCCACACTTGTCTCCCCTACCAAAGATCAAGGAAAGATTAGCATTTGCATTCATAAAGCAAAAATATTTAAAAAAATGAGTTCTTTTATATTTACACATGCACACAGTAGTTAGTACTCTCTAGATCAGATTTCATGCTCAGTTAATTTAAATCATCACATGTGATAAATAGGATTAAGTAGGTTTCTTTTACATTTAGTTCATGATCTTTATGTAATTAGAATAAGTTTCTTTCCTTGTACTTTCTTTCTTGCAATAGGTTAAGGTTCCATTTCGAACATGTCATTTTCTACAATTAGTTTAGGATTTGGCTTTAGTACATGCACTTCATTACATCGTGACAACAAAGGAATGACACATTGTATGCCGCACATATAGTGTTGATACCTCTTAGGTTTGTACGAACCTCGGGTTGATAATTAAAGTTGGTAGCCTTAGGAGTTGTAGCATTCTTGTTGCAATACTGAGGTTCATCACTTTTTGGTGTCGTTTCTAGGGAGGTGTCAAAGTATGCATTTTTTTCTTCCCAGTTGATTCATTTCTTTTTAATTTTTTCAAAAACGAAAAAATATTTTCATTAGGCATATTTAATTTCAAAAATAGAAAAGTGCATTTCTTTATTGTTTTCATTCAATCATAAAAACAAAGAAATCTCCAACACCAAACCACCACCCATTTGATTAAATGGTGTAGTAAGAGCCATATCACCATACACTTTTTCAGGTAGAAGAAGAAGAAGAGATGGAAAGGAATTGTGGTGAAGTAAAATTATAAGTGCGGACACAAACGAATTCCTCTAGCTCAATAATGGGTCTAGCCACAACAGATATATTCTATGAAAAGATTCCTTAGTTTAGAATCAATAAAGAGGGCATACCTCTTAGTCGCTTATCCTTCTTGATGATGTCCTCGCTTTCTTGCTCTAGAAATCTCTCACTTCCTTCTTCAAGCTCCTGAAACAAGTAAACGGCAACAACACACAAACATAATAATAGACAAATTTCTATTCAACCTACTTAATAGGTCAAGAAACATTAATACATGGATATGTAATAGTAAAAAACATGTAGGAAATCAATTGATATTTGATATATTAATATGAAAGATAGATTACAACCATTCGTCTTGACGTTGCAGTCTTCCTCTGACAAGACTAGGTTCCCACACACTTCTGCTAGCATTCGAGGATGGCTTCAAACAACAATAGTTTTAAAGCTCTTCCCTTTAGAATTCACTCCAAACCAAAATGCACTTCTCCCTCACACAACTAGATAGCTACAACTAGTAATAGCTTGGTTGTCCAACTAGATAGCTACAACTAGTAATAGCTTGCTTGTCTACTCCAAAATAGCATCAACACTTTGCAACTATAACACTCACACTCAGCCAAAACTCTAACTGCAACTAGTTTGTGCTTGGGAAGAAGGGAGGTTTATATTGGAAATATGGATGGGAGATGGATCCTATTCTCATGGGAGAAGGACTTATCCCTTGAGGTAGTTCCATCATTATAGGGGAAAAGAGCCCAAACTGTCATCCTCAACCCCATCCGACCAAACGATTTACCAAACTTCTGTTACGGAGATTTTAGTGCTGGAAGCTTTGGCTCTAATTTAAAAAACATTCCATAACAGGACTGATGCCACTGAAACACAGCTCAGACACTCCGGTTGGCATGAGGAGTAGTGGTAATCTCTGAACATCGGTGCAGGGGAGACAAAGGCTGTTAGTTTGGGTCTTGTAAACTAGGCAAGACAGAAGTTTTAGGAGAAATGGTGCAAAAGGGAAATGATATACTCATGAAGAGGGACACAATGGAAATTTCTTCATGAAGGAAAAGCATGTAGGGTTCACTATAGAGGTCCTCTAGGATCAAGGAATGGGGAATACAGGGATAGTGACAAAATGCTGTGTAACAGATGCCCCTAAAGCATGAAGGCCGGGCTAGAGTGAGGGATGAAATTATTTATAAATTAGTGAGGGGAACCAGTCTGCCATCGGAAACCCTGCAAGCAAGTAGAAATACATATACATAAAATGAGATATCTGTTAAATGATACATGAATCATGGCGTGGATGCAACCATCCAGAGAATGATCATGTAAATGGATCTAGGTATGGGCACAACCATCTGTCAAAGAGGGTCATAATGAAACTGAGGTATGGTCGCAGCCATCCAATAATGATAAGGATCACATATGATAACTCATGGTCTGGTCGCAACCAGCCATCTGAAACAGACATGCATATCATCATAATCATGTCACACCACTTCATAACTTGGAGTTTTTGTGATTTGAGTCCAGGGTCTTGCGGTCCAACACAAGATGATCAAAGTACAAATCCTAGCATGCGAATAGATGTGTTGACATCGAGCATGCTATAAAGTCACTTGATTACTAGTCAATGATGTAAACTATTAACAAGCACAAGATAAACCACCGATAATGAAAATGGTCCTCAAGGTACTATCAGCACAATTCACGAAATGTGAATATAGGAACTGAAGTTGAACAACTGTGAAATCACTCGATCAAAAGCCAGATGCGAACTTGTCATCGAGTGTGAAGAACTTGCCATTAAGGTGTGCAAGCTCTAAGGTACTGGAAGGGAGTCTCTAAGTCAACTTCCTGAACAATGAGTTGAAGTTGATGGAAATGGACCATGTCAAAGTAGGGCCATAATGAATCCCACATCATCGATGCAAGACGAGAGGATGCAAAATGATTTTGGATGATACAAAGAATCAAAGGTAAGTTTAGCTGCAGAAGGGCAACTATTTGAACATATCATTGACACAACTGGAAGTTTGGTAGCTTTAGGATCCATAGTATTGGTGGTCATGATGACATAGCAGAGATTAGATGGGAGGCAAAAGTAAACGGCCCAAACCCAGGAAGGTAAACGATGCAAAGGAGGATATCACAACCCAACACAAAGAAAAGAGTGTCATGTTCAAGAGTGAGCTTTCGACATGACTAATAGATTTCCAAATTCCTCCCCACCATTTCTGGAAAGTACCCCAATTATTTTTTAATCGCAAGCTTGAAGGGGATAGCATATGCTTGCACTGTAAGTTCATCCTTCAGACGAATCTGACCTAGCAAGTTTAACAAGCCCTCGGAAGGAGAAGCTCATGTTCGTCATGATGACGAATCCGATATCATTTAATAGTTTAACGAGTCCGACAAAGGTGTAACTTAGTACCTTTTCATGTTTAGAGAGTTTGAAAAAGATAAGTAAAAGAAAACTCCACATGGTCCCTTTTCGTACATTTGTGTCTCTCAAGCCCAAAAAGGTAGAAAACAATACTTGAGAGAACTGCTCGACCATTTCAGTCAAGGAGTACCTTTTTTCGTAAATAGTGCCTCCTAGCCCGAAAAGGGGTAAACTTATATTGGGCACATGATGTTTCGCATCCATTAATGAGTTCGAAACGACAAGGGCTCGACCATATTTTCACTTTTAAAGGGTTGGAAAAGAGCTGAAAGTAGACCCCCCATTTTTATTCTCTTTAACGAGTCAAAAAGGGAAAAAATACTTGGAAATCTTTTCATATAAGTTTAACGAGTCGAGAAAAGAGCTGAAACGTGACTCATCGCCATCGTCGAACATCCATCACCTATTGCTGCACAAGTAAGGTAAAGTGTATTATCGAGTCCTTGAGGCAAAATAGGTTAAAATATTTACAAAACTTGATATTTTCATGAAAAAACGAATAGAAAGGGGAAATGTAAATATATTTTTACCATTTACAACTTTACCTTTGTTTTGAAGACTTTTTACCCACTTTTTCCCTAATTGTTCTGGAGTAGATTACGGGAGATCTGGGAGGTCAATCGACGAGCCATCAGTTCCAGGTAACAGTCGAAGCCTTGAGCTCCATTTTCATGCTATTTATTTATTCTTTTAGCCATTTTTTTGGATTTTTAGGGAGGTTTTTGAAAATATTTTTCTCCCTCGGTTGGTGCGATTTCTAGTAACAGTATCGTGCCAGCTGAGGGTGATCAACAAAGTCATCCACACCGATTGGTGCAACCATTTTTAAAATACATGCACCGATGCCATGGATAGGGAAAAACCCTATGCTCTCAAAAACCGACCGTTTAATCTTGAATTTTATGTGCCAAGGATGACTATTGACTCAAATTAATGGCTTTTGTAGGAGAGAATCACCAAAAAATGGTGGATTGGAAGGAAAGAGAACATGAAGATGTTGACACCTAGGCAATGAATGACCCAAATCGCCTGGAGGCTTTCAGGGCTTTTGGGTTCCTCAAATTTTTCCTTACACCAGGGATGTAGGACTAGCCCGAGTTGCTTCGATACCTGATAAGCCTTTAGGACATTAATAAGGATATTTTTGTCATTGGTGACCAGGAGATGGAGTTGACAACTTTAGATATTTACTTCATCACTGGACTGTCTCACAGAGGTGAGCCAGTGAACTTGTATGGGTCGCATCTGATCGGGGCAAGGATCTCTTCCCTGACTTCTGAACACTGCCCTGAGGCCCTGAAATACAAGAGTGGGAAGATAGAGATTTCGAGTGTGTGGGATTTTGACAATGAGGGTGCTTTTATTGACTATCAATAAAGTGGTGGGGTCCCAGGAGGAACATGAGACTAACAAGTTGAAGTTCCTTTATGATATTAACTGCACATCTCCTACGATCTTCAACTGGGAAGAGGCCATGAAGATATATATATATATATATATATATATATATATATATATATATATATATATCTATATATATATATATATATATATATATATATATATGTAATTAGCTGATGCATCCGTCAATGTATTCATGCATCTAGGAATATGATCATATGTAATATAATAAAAATGCCTTTTAAATAGATGGATACAGAGATACATTCATAATATTTGAGGGTTCTTTATGGAATATTTCCCATTGATTTGAAGGATGACAAGCTACAAATCGAGGTTGACAACCAATTCTTTGATGCCCAGAGTGATGGCTTCTGACAACAGTTTGATGATCGCATTGTATTCAACAATGTTGTTGGTTGTACGACCTAGGAAGATACCTTGAAGTTCAATCAAATCAATAGTAGGGTCATATATAGCACATGTCATGGATGATAAGTTCCAGGTACTATAGAAAACACCAGCAACGAAACTAACGTGAGGAGTTGCATATATCTGCAAAGAAAGAAAAGCATAGTAAACAGGAAATTTGTTTGAAAACTATCACACAAAACCACGCTGTAAAAAAATGAATCACACACTAATGTACACAAGTAACCATGCAAGATGACCTAAGCATAGTACTTCGTGAGGGAGTCCATGCTAGGACTCGGGTAATCAATCAACACAGAAGGACACTGGAGTTTTACCATTGTCATGACGAGTAAGCATTGACTCGGCCAAATAATGGAGTGGAACTCATATAACGCTTTCCCCCATGCCCCCTAAGCGAGGGAGGGTTACGAGTTAGATGGAAACCCCATTGCAATAATGGGCAATCGATGAAAACTCGGGGAGGGTGAAAAATCCTGAATCCATGAAGGGATAAAGGTGCCCTTAGTTGAAAGATCTTGATCATGTCAGGGTAAACTGACACATCAATGAGTAGTGGAGAAGAGAATTCTTCGAAAAAGGTAGACATGACCACCGGGCGAGGAAGGAACGAGGAGCGATGATGAGTATCGATCCAAGGTGGTTCCTCGAGAGACATGATTTCCATGATACCTTCGTCAGTGAGGAAGGTCTCAGCTAAGGGATCAGATTATTCCAAAGTG
This sequence comes from Pinus tabuliformis, assembly GCA_031772625.1. NCBI lineage: Eukaryota > Viridiplantae > Streptophyta > Pinopsida > Pinales > Pinaceae > Pinus > Pinus tabuliformis. The sequence goes on along the minus strand of CM062813.1, from coordinate 601,295,182 downwards.
CCAAGCTAGGGGGATTGAGAGTACATATTGAGAGAGGCCTTTGACATATGTGAATTAGAGGATCAAGAGTTTGAAGCCGAAACAATTTCCACATAATTGAATTTAGTGGGACTAAGCGACATAACCTCACCCCAAGTATCAACAAGATCTGGTGCAGGTATGACCCAGGGATAAGATTTGACTAAGATCATGTTGATAGAGGCAACATGCGGAGGTGGGAGTGGAAAAATTCCCATTAAGGCAAAATCTTTAAAGAGACCTGCCCCCATACTCTTAAAGGGATCACGAGAGTGCTTGACATACGAAAAATTGTCATCTGATGAGGAATATGAAAAGAAAGACCACTGATCGATAGTGATAATTTTCCCTTGATGGGGAAAATGAATCACGTGGAACAAGGAGGAGGCCATGACATGCATGGCATGAGTCCAACTTCGGCTGAGTAGAAGATTATAACTGAGATTGGCGTCAACAACTTCTACTTCGTCCTACACTGTCTTGCCTTCCAGGGTTATGACAAGGTTAGGTAAGACACTGAAGGGGCATGAATCGTGCCCATTGAAAGCTTCCAAAGTGCTCGGATACTGGTTCAGTGGAGGGGAACCAATAGCCTTCCAACATGTAGTTGACATGATCTAGGTGGAAGCGCCTTAATTGATGATAATGCGGTGGATGGTATTCTCATTTATGATTACCTGAATAAGAAAGGAAATCTAATGAGAGAGTTGTGGAACATCATTCTCTAGATCGAAACATATCAAATTGGAATGGGTGGGATCGATGCCCCTGATAGCTAACAGCAAGGATTTTCGCTGCGATGTGCATCTTTGGAGTAGATCGAGAGCCGACATGGCTGACAGTGCCTGAGCCAAATCCTAAACAAAATTGTAGTGCTAAGCAGCTCTGGCATTGGGATTATACGAGGATTTCAGTAGCACACCTCAAGAGGGTGGCCGCGTAGCGAAATCAAGGTTAGGGCACTCAATTTGCAGAGGGCAAGAACTTGGGGTAGAAGAAGAAGGTGCATCTTCTTTTTCTTTCCTAGTTACTGGAGCTGGAGTTTGATAATATTTGGATCGGGTAGCCACATTAATGGGCGTGCTCATCATGAATGTTACAGGGAAAAGTGTCTATTTAGAACTACTCTATCCCACTAAGGTGTGACAGCTGCCTTAGAAACAAATAGAGAAAAGCTACTTTTGTTTTTCCTTTATGAATTATAGATAGAGAGGAACAGAAAGACCAACCTTTGTCTTGCGCCAATCTCCTGATTTGATCCCTCTCTTCTTTGATAGTCCTCAGCTACCTGCTCCCTTGCACGCCCAGCTTCACAAAGTACCTGTAAGATCACAGAAGCATAGCACTATACAAAGACATGGATCTATAATCATAAACAATCTAGGGTCAGACGTAAATTGACCATACAAATGTAACAAACATCAATGACACAAAAGCTGAGGCGGGCATTCCCATGCTCAGCTTTATAAATTCATTTTCATGTACATAGGACAGACAATCGTCTGAGTGTAGACTGATGATTCTGATAGAGCCATCATCCTTTTGAGTGGATAATTATCTGTGCAGCAATGATGTACATTTAATGTCTTTATTTCCCTGAATATATATCGTAGCCCGGATGGATGAAACTAGATCCGGGGTCTTCAATCTCGTCCGATCTTCACTCGAAGTACAAGTCGATCCATGTGAGAAATGTTCTGAAGTCGAACACGGAAAGACATCGCTTGATTACCAGTCAATGATGTAAACTGTTAACAAGCGCGAGAGGAATCACCGATAATGATAATGACCCTCAAGCTACTGCAGTACAATTCACTTGGTGTGAATAAAGGACTTGGCGTCGAACACCACACAAAATCTTTCGGTCGAAGGCCATTGATGTAAACCTGTCGCCGGAAGTGAGAAACTTGCCATTGAGGCATGCAAGCTTCAAAGTACTGAATGGGGTGTTCCTAGATCAACTTCTTGGATAATGAGCTGATGTCGACAAGAAGTGATCCGTCACAGGAGGGCCTTAACGAATCCCACATCAATGACACGGAATGGAGCAAATGATTTTAATGGAGGTGAAAACGATCTGGTGATATAAGGTTCAGGGTGGCGTTCATGAAAGAATGGAGTATAATGTATGGTAGTGGGTGAGACACAGGTGAATTCTCTGAATGACTTCTCTTGAACATATCGACGACACTGATGTGATGGATTGGTAGCATTAACCCCAAATGTGGATGGTATGGCATGACCATGGTGATGTGACCGGTGAATGAAACAACCCAACCCGACTCGGACATGGAGTGGAAGTGTCATGTTCAAGAGCGACTTGCTACAAACAAAGTTTCTTTAAGTTTTCTTCCCAATTTTTCCCCAGTCATTGCTGACCAGTACCTCTTTATTTTTGTCAAGCTTGAGGAGGATAACATATGCTTCTTCTATAATTTTCCCTTCGGGCAAACCCATCGCTATGTTTTAACGAGCCTAGCGATAGTGAAACTCGTTCTCGTCTATAGACAAGTTTGTCGCTATTAATCTTTTTAACGAGTTTAATGACAAAGATAACTCGGTCCTTTTCAATTTTAGAGAGTCTGAAAAGGAACGTAAAGGTAACTCCAAAATTCATTTTTCGTCATCTAATCCCTTAAGTCCGAAAATGTATAAAACAATACAGAAGGGATGGATTTTCGATACTTTTAACGAGCCGAACAAAACAAGTGCTCGATATTTTTGTGTAATAATCCCTCAGGTCCAAAAAGATTAAAATCTAGAGGAGGGATAGCACTTCCTGTCCCTTTAATGAGCTGGAGAGGCCAATGGCTCGGCAATCTTTTCATATTTTACGAGTCAGTTGAAAAGAGCTTAAAGGAGACTCGTCTTTTGAGGAACGAGTGATAAAACGGGTAGCAGTTGATTCCAGGTAAGGTTTGGAATTTTCCAATCACGGCAATGTCACAAGGATGGCTAGTGAAATCACTCTTCGCAGCTGTTCCTCAAAATGGGTAAACAATCAAGTGGAGGTGAATGATCGGCCAATGAAAAAGTGGAGGTGACGGTGCAAACACAACCAAGGCTTTAACGGATAAAGTACTACATTCACGATGGTTATTTACCAGGGAATAGTTCATTTTTTAACGAGCTTAAATGTGGGGGGAAACATTTGCTCATGTCTTATGTTTATTTTTTAACGAGCTTGAACTATGTGCTAAAACTGCTCGATGCGGGTTTATTTTTTAATGAGCTTGAACCCTATAGTAACATTGCTCGTGGCAGGTTTATTTTTTAACGAGCTTGAACCGTGCAGTAACACTGCTCGTGGCGGGTTTATTTTTTAATGAGCTTGAACCCTGCGGTAACACTGCTCGTGATAAGTTTGCATGCCCCCAGCATAATAACGCAAATCGAGGTGCATGCCCCCCAAGCTTCATTGCATTCAACTTGGTGGTTGGAATGAAGGTTTACCTTTGAGATTTGGAAAGGGGATTTGTTTCATTTTTTAATGAAGTTGACACAGTAAAAGAACTATCCTCATGACTCCTTGTTTCATTTTTTAACGAGGTCGACATGAGATAAGAAACATCCTCGAAATCCGCCGTATTTACAGTATTTGATAGAAAATCAAAAACTGATGGATGATTAAGGTTGCTGGAATAATCTTCGTGGTAATCCGGAAGATCGGAGCGATGGTGGTAATCGTCCCATGGTGCCTCTTCTATCATCATTGATTGAATGATTCCTTCGTCTGTAGAATGTACATGCGACCAAGGATCTGAAGAGGTACCATATTCCTTAGACCTATCTATCCAAACACTCGATGAGCATTGATTTGGGTTTGCCTCCCATGCTAGGAACATTGATTGCTACAATATTTCCATTGGGCTTGGGGGCAAAACCATTGCATGATCCATGTCGATATCATTTTCTGAGATCTTTTTAGAAGATATCATATTGTAGGTTCCTATCGACGCTACTTCTGCCAGGTTGATTGGAGGTGGAAGGGCAAAAGTTCCCATTAGTATAGGATCTTTTAGTAGGCCTACTCTGATATTTTGAAGCGAATGGGGGCTTCCATGGATCATGGGAATGCTTCCTGTAACTTGAGAACAATTGGGGAGGAAGTTTTGTTGATCGACGATTGTAATCCCTCCTTGAAAGGGAAATGAAATCTTCCTAAAATAGGTTGACACAATAGCAGCCATAGCATATATCCATGGTCTTCCTAGTAGGATGTTGTAATCAAGATTGCCATCGATTACTTCAACATCTATTTCTACTGTTTTACCTCCTAGTTCAACTTTCAAGTTACTTAGAATACCATATGGGGTATATGTCCTTTCGTCGAATACTTTTAATGTCGTCGAAGATCGCGACAAGGTTGGAGATCCTAAAGTTTTCCAGCAACTCATCGACCTAATGCATGTAGATGCCCCTTCATCAATAATTGTTCGATGAACAGTTTTGTTGAGGGCTTTTGCTTGAACAAGGAAAGCTATTTGAGCTGGTAATTGAGGATCGTATCCTTTATGATCGAAGGATACAAGATTGGAATCCTTTGGGTCTATCCCACCAATGGCTGATAATAAAGCCTGCCTTTGGGATGGGCAATTTTGTAGTACTTCAAGAGTTTACATAGCGGATGGCAATTGGGCCAAATCTTCCACTATATTACAATGCTGTGCCGCTCTAGCACGGGGATTAAATGTCGACTTGTGTACTACTCCCTTTGGTGGTTTCATTGTCAATTCAGGAATGATGGGTGGCGCAACTTCTGTCGAAGTTGTTGTCGAACTACTAGGTTGATCTTTATCCTTGTTGTTCGACAGCTGTGGATTCCCATAATCTTTGTTCCTTGTCGATATCAAAGCATCATTTTGCTGTTTTGAAACCGATAACATTAGCACTTGAGATGGGGAAGCATTTCCACTTTCAACCAGATTTGCTCCTGGATTTGGAAACGGATCAGTTAACACTGCGGAGGTTTTCGAATTCTTGAAGAATTTTTTAACCTCAGCTCTGTGTGGACAACTTGCGGTCCAATGATCCTCATCGCATATGAGGCATGGATTTTTTGGTTTCCTGTCTCCAGGAGGGTTTGAAGAAGATTTTTCAGGTGATGATTCCTCCTGTTTCTTATTCTTCCCTTTGCCTTTCTTCTTGCTCCCTGGTTGTTTGGTTTCTTTGCCTTTATATGTCGATACGACATTTACTTCCGAAGAAAGAAGTTCATCTTTTGCATTTTGACTTGAAATCTTACAGGCCTTTTTGGATGTAGCCTTTGTCGATTTCGTGTCTGTTGTGCCAATCACGCCATCGCTGGCATGAGAGTCATTGTTCGATTTAGGAGGAGGAGGAATTGAGAATTCCGGTCTAGGGGCATCAAGTATTTTATCGTAGAGCGTGCCGGACTGAGTGTAAATCAAGTCCAGATATTGTGCACGAGCGATAACTTGCTCTTCTGTTACGACTCCCCCCTTTGCCACATCTTTCGTGATGGAAAGCAGTAATGACTTGATAAACCATTCAGCTAAGAGCTGATCGAGGACATACGTTTTTACCATTCTACGACGACGTCGCTACTCATGTATATGATCAGACATGTGAGTGGCTATTGTCTGTTTGAAGTTGGTAAGAAGTTTTGTTCCAGTTTCTTACCTTATTGGTAACTGAAAATGGGTTAAAAAGGTTGTGGCTAAGGTACTGAAGTTGTCGAACGAAGCTCTAGGCAATTCGATGTACCATTTTTCTGCTGGACCTGTTAACGTCCTCTAAAAGAGGTGAAGTCTTATCGAATCATCATTTAGGGTGTTTGATGAACACCATAGATAAAAGGTCATCACATGATTCGACGGATCTTCACCCAGATTTCCATTAAATTTAGGAATATCTGATGGAAGTTTATGCGGAATTGCTGGCCACCAAGGGGCGTAAGCGATTGGATCGTTTGTTAACCGATTTAAATCAGGTAACTCTAAAGTTGCCACAAAGGGTAACTGTTGATTCAGGTTAGGTGAAGCATACCCAGGATAAGATGGGATTGTCTGAGTAGTTGGTCTTTGCATACCGGCATAATGCATTTGATGCTGGTAACTTTGGTAAGGTTGGTGGGCATGACCATTGTAAAATGGTTGATTTTGACCGTTTTGAATATACGACTGTCCCCTATTTGCAAAGATTTGTTGCTCAGAACCTTGGTATACTTGTTGGAATTGTGGTTGTTGGTATTGTACTAGCCATGGTTGTGAAGACATGTGTTGTTGACCGATACTAACAGTTTGACCAAGATGAGGGGTGATTGTACCCGTCTGAACCTGTGTCATTCCACCAGTCGGCGATTGTGGTTGAGTTGCAGGGTCAAGGGGTTGTTGCATTACAACCTGAGAAACCTGAGGTTGGCATACAACAGGCAGCGCTTGAACTTGCGACACCATCACAATAGCTGGCGTAGTTGGTATATTTGACATAGGTAAGCATTGTTGCATCAAATATACAACTCTTGGTTGTTGAGGTAGTATTGGTACCCAACCGCTTGAGGTAATTCCAGTATAACCTGAATGTTGTTGTGAACTCCTGTATGGATATCCTCTATGAGGGGATAATGAAAGGGTATACTGCCCCCCATATGGTGGTAATCCAGAACTCAAGGGAATTGTTTGCCCTTGGGAGCCGGACTGCCCAAATTGACCTCCAAATGGATCAATTTGTTGAGACTCAACATAAGAGTTTCCGGATATTATTCCGGATGAACAAATAGGAACAGACCATACTGTCGAAATAGCCCCTGAGTGGGCTCCTTCTAGCGGTTGAGAGCTAGTCGGGACAGATGGTATACCGGCGAACATTGTCGGAGTGATAGCAGGGAGTTCTGCCGTCAATGTGTCAGACGACACAATCCTAGATGTTGACGGTTGTTCAGACATTTGTAGTCTATCCAAAATATTACCTAGCGATTCTACAGGAGCTTTCGCTGGTGTAGACTGACTTCTGATGAAGAAGGATATAGAGTGATCCCGACTCCAAATTGCGATGGAGTACTTGTTGGAGGATCTTCTACAATTTCTTCTATGGCAATCAGACCAGGTGAAAGGGGAAGACCGTCAGGTCCGTAGAATATTTCTGGTGCCAAAGAAGGTATGGAATCGGCAGCGGCAGATGTTTGAAGAGCAAGACTCTCCGAACAGGTTGTAGATGGAACTGGTTCGGTAACACAAGTGTTTACTCTCAGACTAGGATCAGTATCATTGTCCTTCTGTGGCTATTGAACTTTTTCTGTAGAGGCAGGGATTCCAGAAATGTTTGGAGTAACCGGAGTCTCTGATGTCGTTGGAAGTTGGAACACTTGTTCTAACTTTAATAGGAGATTTGGAACCGGTTAAACGAGTTCGCTTTGTCCGTACTGGCTTCGATTCCAGAGACAAAGATGGTTGACTCGTAAGCCTCCGTGAACGACGGGGTTTCAATTGACTTTCTTCCACGATTGCGGATTACTCGATCAACTAAAATAAAGGGGAAGTATGTTTCCGAATTAAATGAATTTTAGACGCTTTGACACAACTTGTTTTTTCAGTTTTTAAGAGTCGAGAAAAAACAAAAGATGACTCTAGTCTCCTTTGATTTTTAATGAGCCTGAACTGACAAGTGCTCAGATGGACCTTTTCTGTTAAGGAGTCTGAAAAGGAACGAAAGGGACTGCTCTGGAAATCTAGGTAGAGGGAGTACCAAACCAATCGCAAAACTGCAGAATACTTTTTATGGTATGGCAGTCAATCTTCTCGAATGTTGTGTTCAGTGCATTGCGATCGATAGGGCGGCAGACACGGCTTCCTATGGATAAAGGATTAATCCTATTGGGGTCTCCCAAAATATACTGGACGATACGTGGGAGCACAAGTCCGTACTGGCACTTATCGTCTCAAAGTGGAGGAATCACCCAACCATCAGTGAGAACAACAGTTACCAGGCTTTACGATGCTGGAATACATCTCTAGCCTAGACTTCTAAATGTTGTGCATTAAGTTCCAAAGCGTTGTTAGATTCATTGAATTTATTTTAAGTTGATCTTGTTTATGAAGTTTGCCTTTCGGGTTCACCACGAGATGTAGATGTAATTCCTAAAATGCAATCTAAGATGATAAACAAACTTTTTATCTCCTTTATGCAATGAAAATCCTAGCTACTAGGGAAAAGAAAGACAGAATCTTTTCACAAAGAGCAAAGAGAACACTCTAAATGCACTTTCCTAAATCAAGCCAATCAGACTGTCTATATGCAAATGCACATGCATGTATTTGTTTTCGACTTTCTTAGTATATGAATGCTAAAAAGAAAGTTGATGCACAAATCTGAATTTCTTTTCAAGTGACAAATATCAACAAGCTTCTTTTCGAAATCAAAAAATGGAGACGATTACAACACCTTACGATTTTGAAATGAATACTTGTTCTTGACTCTAGAAAATTACAAATTCAAACCAAAAGCAATAGTAACAGGATAATCGACCATCAACAGCAATTAAACTTTTTCCTACGATTGAAATCGACACTTGCGACAGTTTCAAATCAAAGGGCGACAGTACGATTACGCTACTTTTGCAAAGGAGAACTGTAAATGACTCAACAAACACACAAAAACATCTACAGTTCTTTTGTACAAAGGAGGTGGAATATCAGTAAGGAAAAGGGGTTTCAAACTGACATATACTGATCATAGGCAGCAAAACTCAAGAATAGAACTGGAAAGAATGAACCACAGAAGCTACAACTGCACAGAGCTAGTCTGATAAGCGCACCTGTAACACAAAGAATCTGAAATGCAGTGCAGGTTGTCCACTCAGGAAGTGCGCTGAAATTCAGAATCTCTGAATAGTACCTGCGCTGGGCCAGAAACGAGACTCTGTTCGGGTTCTGGGTCACAGTTTGCAGTTCAGTTCTTGGGTTTTGGCCGAGAAAAAATCAATCAGTACTGCAACAATCACGGGTAGATCTAAGGAGGATCTAAGAGCTATCACAAGGGCAATCAGATAGTTTGTGAATTAGTTGTTTAAATCATAAACAGATCCAGTAGATGGATTGAAGTAGCAATTGCCTACTTTGCATTTGTTATGGCAAATGCAATTCGAATGCTACTTGTAAGTTTATGAAACAAACAACAAAGAATGATAAACAAACAAACTAATTATCTCCCGAGCGGAGTCGCCATTTTGTTACATGGAAAAGTGTCTATTTAGAACTGCTCTATCCCACTAAGGTGTGATAGCTACCTTAGAAACAAACAGAGAAAAGCTACTTTTGTTTTTCCTTTATGAATTATAGATAGAGAGGAATAGAAAGACCAACCTCTGTCTTGCGCCAATCTCCTGATTTGATCCCTCTCTTCTTTGATAGTCCTCAGCTACCTGCTCCCTTGCACGCCCAGCTTCACAAAGTACCTATAAGATCACATAAGCATAGCACTATACAAAGAAATGGATCTATAATCATAAACAATCTAGGGTCAGACGTAAATTGACCATACAAATGTAACAAACATCAATGACACAAAAGCATGGAGGAAAACTCAAATAGCTTTTGTTGATAAACAAGAAAAGAGCCAAGAGGAGTTACAACCGGTTGTTCTAACCCAGCATCAACCTCCCAGCAAAGAAGCCCCTCTTCACCTCAAACAAAGCTTAGATCACCCAAAAATCTAATGTTTATCTCAGAAAACCAACAACAATTCCTTACAATATGCAAAATTCCAGCCTCTGGATCTCCGGGATGAGGGATCCATATATAGATATCTGTAAGGGGGATGAGTCAGCTCATGATTTGATTAGTGTCTTCTCTCTGATAGTTCTTGCTTCCACTTGGATACTGACGGCCTCTTACTCATCCTTGGTCAAATTCAGTGAGGCAAGTGTCACAGGAGAAGATTCTGGAAGCTTCCATTGCCTCTCCACCTCACGGAATGACACTGCCATTTGTCATTTCTCGCCCATCGCACCCCACAAAAGGGACTTTTGAAATGCAACACACCCTCACAGTGTATTTGGGTGAGATGCAACGCACTTAGCTAGTGGAGCAGCTGCAATGATCCTGTTTTGACCAATTTTGAGCAGTTTCTCATGGAGAACTTCTGGGAGAAGCTGTAATCTGTTGACCTTGTTCCTTTAGGGGTTAGAACAACACTTTTAGGGACTTAGGAGCCCTTGGTTTATGGACATTTCATGCTTGGGGTTGTAGGGCCCAAAAATGTCTCTAACAATGAATGCTTGAGATCTGAAGGAAGTAGATCGGGGTTGGTCTACCATTTGAGTCTGTTGAGATGGAAATGGATGTTTGAGGACAACAGGGGTCCCTTTGATTAGGCGACTAACTTCGTATTGTCGAGGACAATCCTTAGTGTAGTGTTCCTCCTCGCAAATGAGGCAAGGATAATTAGGTTTACATTGCAAATATTCGCTAGCATATGATTTGGTAGGACCCTATTTCAGGGCATCCACTTTAGCTTTGCCTTTCCCTTTCTTTTTCCCTTTCAAGGATTTGTCCGCTGCGGTAAACTAAACAACATGGACCTCTGATGTTTTTCTAGGGCCAGGTGGATTCTAAGATGAATCGTTAAGAGTAGCATTTGAGCTTGACCTCTATTTGGAAGAAGTTTTAGCAAGGGTATGGGACACTGAACCAATAACTCCATCAACGGGAGGAACAACTGGTGACTTTGATGTTGCGGGATCAAATGATGGCTGCAGAGCATTGGGTAATAACTAGTATAAAGTGCCAGACTGAGAGTAAACTAGATCCAAGATCTGGGCACGAGCGATGGCTTGCTCTTTAGTTATGAATCCACGCATAGCTATATCATGAGCAATTGGGGCTACGAATGATTTTGTAAACAATTAAGTGAGCAACTGATTAGCTATCTCGAATTTGATTAGGCGGTGTCTACGTCTCCATTCAAGGATGTGATCGGAGATGTGTTTCGTAGTATCTTGCTTAAGCGATGTGAGAAAATAGGTGCCAGTTTCATAGGGAACCAACAACTAAAAATGTGTGAGGAAGGCGATAGCTAAAGAGTTAAAGTCATGGTAAGTACTTCGAGGTAGCTTGATGTACCATTTCACTTCAGCACCCATGAGGGTTCGTTGGAAAAGACGAAGACGAATGGAATCATCCAAGTACAAGTTCAACGAGCAGTAGAGCTGATATGTCATCACATGGGCCTGAGGATCTTCTTTAGCTTTTCCATTGAACTTTGGGAAATCACTTGGAATCTTGTATGGCACTAAAGGCCAGTACAATGAATGAAGGATCGGATCATTCGTAAGGTGCGATACATTCAGCAACTCGAGTGTAGCCAAGAAAGGTAATTGAGTGTTAAAAGGCATGGGAGGCTGATAAGTGGACCCATATGGAGGAGCCCATCCCTGTTGGTGTTGGCTTGATGGGGCCTGACCCAGGTTCAAAGTTAACTAGCCAAACAAATCCCTACACCACTGGTTGTTTTGGCATTAGCCCGTGGAGCACGGACTGAAGTCTCACCCGAAGTAGTATGGGGGGATGCTGGAACCAAGTTTCCACACCCTTGAGATTTATGAGGTGTCGATTTAGTCCAACTATGCCTACCTTCATGTAGGTCACTTTGTGCACTGTGCTGACTTGTGAGACCTTTGCAATCTTTTATAATTATCCTTCGCGCAACCCTAACCAAGGGCTGGGGTGATTTCACGCTGCCATGGTAGCGATCGATGCTATTTCCCCAAGTTACACCATGTATCTTACTTATCCTCTTATAGATGTTAGTCAAATTTGCGTAAATAGATACTTTAACTCAAATTCACTTAAACTACATAGTTATATATGTTCGCGCATCATATAAACAACAGGAATGCAATTTATACGCAATATATTCGATGTAAAAGGAAGGAAATATATACACATAATTGATGTAAAAATTATCTTTATTAATGCTTCAACAGTTACAGACTCGACTCGCCCTACGCACTCAGCTGCAGGGGTTCGCGCACTCAGTTGTAGACTACTAGGCCTCTGCGCACTCAGCTGCAAAGCCTTCTCCTACTCTATGACCCAAAGACTCGAACTTACCTTCAGATCTTCCTCTATGCTTCTATTCCATGATAATCAATTTCATTTTTTTACAACTTAGAGCCTTGCTCTATTTATACAATTGCATGGTTTGCGGACCATGGGTAGATCCCTATAGCCAACATTACATAACAAAATTGAAGGTGGAAAACCCTATGAATCTTTTACAACTTCGTGCTCCGCGCCCACAAAATGCGGAGTCTTTACATCAGATTTACAAATTTCAACGAAACTTTGGGCTTTAAGCCCCAAAACTTTCCTTGGGGGATCCCGTGCCCAACAGGCCCCCAACACAAACATCGTGACTCGCCCTCGAGTCACTCTGTCAGTGTGGAGATCTTTGCGCGAAGACCTCCGAACTATGCTTGAGCTTCTGTAAGATCGGTAGCACACTGAGCAGCTGCCTACTGCACTTCCTGGATGCGTTGTTCAGAGACCACGGTAGCTGAACTACTTCCATAAATCTATTCTTGTGTCCCTTGCATTTTCACAAGCTTTGCTTCAATAGAGGCTGTAATGACGAACACCTCATCAATCCATGGTTGTACACGTGCCTTCAAAATGGCTTCCTTGTGTTGATCAACATCTACCTATTTGTTGAGCACTTTTATCGGCTACATCCATGCGAGCCTTTGTGTAAGGGCCACTGTCTGTGCAGTCCCTTTTGCTTCATAATATTTCTGTTGCAGCTCACGTGCCTCTGTTTCTAAGCATTGTATGTTCAAGTCCTCTTGCAGAGTGGTGAGAACCTTGAACAAATGTTTAAATAGCTTGGTACAATCCTTCACTACATTGTTGATCTTCGCTATTCTTGCTGTAATGGCGTTGGCGTGCTGTTCCTTAACCTTCGGTGGTGTAGAAGGCTCTGCCTTCAATTGTATCTTGGCTATCTGAAGGTTCAGCTCCAGCTAAACCTTGGACATCTCTTCCTTATCCTCGTGCACCCCTATTGCTAGTTTCTGAATGCACGCCTCCGCTGGTTCCTTTTCTTGGATGGCTAGCTCCGGGACCATCTAGCAGGCTTCGTCGACCACCAGCACAATCTATCGGTTTTGTGCCACTACTTTGTCACACTATAAGCTCAACTGTTTAATGTTGATGCGCTTCTCATTCATGACCTATAGCACGTGACCCTCCCTGGTTCGTAGTTCTGCAGTCACTCCGTCCTGCAAAACTTAGAGAGTCTCCTGAGGGAGCGCAACCATGTTTATCTCAACTCCCTTCAGCACACTGACCATAGGCCTATCAGCCTCATTTTCTATAACCAATACTCCTTATCGCAACACTATAGTGTTGATTAGTGTTGGTCATGTAGGCGCGCAACATTTCCTCAGCCATGACAATACCTATTGCGAGGCTAGTTGATAGAGTACTAGCCTGTGGAGTGCACACCTGCAACTCCTATATTTGTACCCAGAGGGCCCCCAACGCCATCTGGTTTTCATCTGCAAACTGCTGGAGAGCCTCCGCGGTGATGTTGTGCACCATCTCCCCAATGTCATGGAGATCCCCCTCAGTGAGAGTGATCGGGTTGAAAGAAATCTTTGAGGCCTTCGACTTCTTCCTTGGCCCCACCTACTCTCTCAGGTGCTATTGCTTTAGCTGTGTGGACGCTGTCTGTGGGTCCACACCACCTTCCTCTATTTCTCTCTCCTCTTCGGGCGAAGGTGAATTTTCTCCATTGTGATCCTTCTCAACTTCCCTCTGCTGCTCTTCTGCTGCCTTCAGAGTGTCCTACGCCTCATGCGCCTTGGCTACTACTGCTTCATTCCTTCTCTTCTCTGCCAACTATGCCATCCGCAGTTTTTCCTCCTCCTTCTTCCTCTGTCCAACATACTTCTTTTCTTCCATCGCAGAGCTGGCTAGAGCGCACAACTCCAGTGGCCACGACTCAAGGATGGTGAATATGACATCATCTATCACCAGATAAGGGAGCTCGTTCCAATTCTTTGCGAGGTCCTGGCGTGCCTTGATGTATACATGATGAATATCTATATTGAACTCTGCGAAGCTCTATAGACTATTATAAACCGTGGGTGATAACCATGGCTTGCATTTAATCCCCATTCTACCTCCGATGTGTTTTTCTTTTGGCACATTAGTTGCGTGGTTGCCAAATGTGGGAATTTCTTGTGGTCCACGAGATCCCAATCTTCAAATTTTAGAACCGAAACTCACCCCAAGTGCGCTCCATCAAAAATGATGCTGTTGGGGAGAATTGATGTCTATAGAGAGCTTTTTCTTTCATCTAGGTCTTTGAGCACCCTTTCTTTCCCCTTCTGCGGAGGAATACACAGGCAACCTGGTCAGAGGGTCTGCACCCTGGGTTTCCACCTCCATCTCTACATCTTCCTCCTCTTCTATAAGGTTTTCTTCAAAGTCTTCCTTCTCCTCATCAACTTCCAAGTTGATAGCCTTCCCCTTTTCTTCCATAGTAAGACTCATTCTCAATGGGTTTCTATGGGACACGTGCGTTGTACCATATGTTGCTTGTCTTTCTTGGGTCTCAGCATGCACGATGATTTAGGGATTTTTGCAACTACCCTGACACTTTCTGGGGCTTCCCCTACTATTATGGCCTGTGCGGCCTCCTCAGCAGTCATTTATTGGGTATTCATGGCTTCCTCAGGTGCTTCCATACTACTATTCCATAATTCTCTCAACAGCTCAGGTAAGTGCTCAAACAATGCCTTCGACTTCAAAAGATCAAACAAATCTGGGTTCATGAATCTCTGGGAGTGCAACAGCTCAATTCTCAAATGGCCAAGTATTGTTTTTTGGGCTACCCTTTACAATAGCACATTTTGAATTCGAATTTGACCATTCCCCCCATTTTCAGTCCATTAATGCTCCGTTGGCAGCAGATTTTCCCAAATCTAGCCCATAAATTTCACCTTAAATGCCTACCACCCACTCCATTTGGTCTCAAACCAAGCATCACATCATGAATAGTGACTATAATGGTCACTTTCCATCCAACCCACGTGGCAGTATAGCTACCCTCGCGTTGTCGTGGACCATGTGACACTTTGCTACAGCACACAATCCTCACATAGCATAACTCTCGGGTAGAGTAGTTTATAGTCCCACGCATCCTTTCAACTACTTGGAGCACTAAGACTATACTTCATGTTTCTAGTCAGTTGGCTGGGCCACCTATATATGGCTTCAAACGACTACCATTTACTTTCCCTGGGAAAAGTTTGCCATTGAATTTTACCAACTACACCGTGCCACCATCTGTTATCTCCTTAATAACATATGGTCCCATCGAATGCATTTGGAGCTTCCTCAGGAATTTATCAAATTTACTACCATATAAAAACACCAAATCATTCACCTTAAAGGTGTGTAACTTGATATTTTCATCGTACCAAGCCTTTTCACGCTACTTTTGTACCTATTGGTGGAATCCAAACAAAAACCATTCTTCTTTGAGCTCTTCCAACTGTGCAAGCCTCTCCTCCGGGGCTATGAGGTCCATCATACCTTGAGCACCACTACCACAGGCTATGCACGATGTATTCCATAGGCATTACAACTTCCACTCCATAGAAAATTTGGAAAGGTGTCTGTCCCGTCAGTTTCTTGCCTGTCGTCCTATAAGCCCATCATACTATGGGTATGCGCAGATCCCAATCACTTCGTTGCGCATTACATACCTTCATCAGCACGTTGCACACCATATTAAATGCTTTCACATGGATAACCTTCTACATGAGTGTCCTTCCTATGTAATGTCTTTCCAAAATTAAGATCCATTTGCACATTTGCCCCCCCAACACATGCTTATTGACCATATCTTTCAGTGCAAAGTTCATGTTCATCTATGCAGGTTGTTTCCATATGCCTGCATCCACTTGGACCGACTCACCCATGGACCATTTCATCCATTGTACTTGACTGTCAATCACACCCTACGCTTCCCAAATCATGTGCACATCATCCTTCTACATTCGCACCAGTCATCAAAGCTCCTTTTGTGCGTACCCCACCACCTCACGGGCATAATGTGCAGTACCCAATCCAAGGCCTAGAAATGTTGCTTCTCTGGCACTTCTCTTTCAAATCTATCCAAGAAGGTATCTACCTCACTTAACCCATCATAAGTAGGAAGATCTCTCACTTCTATCGATACATAGCGTAGTGACCTTGTCATCATATTAAAGTCAAGCGTGGTTACCTCATGTAACCGGTTCTACCATTGCTCTATATCCTCATTAGAATACAAAGTATAGGAGCTTTCACAATCCCATGAAATCCACCCATCCATTGTGGGATTTACCCAATCTTTCTCTCATGTTGTTATCTTGAAGATGCAATCCAAATCATCATCACTTTCATATTCATGCACCGGATCTGTATAGGGGTGATCCTTTAGCAGGGTCTAGGGGTATAACTACGCGTAGAGACATCTTCTCAAAAATCATCTTACGCTTCAGATTAATCATCCCATTCATGTCAGTGGCCCAATCAATTCCTAAGAGCGCAGGGTTGGGATTGTTGTCATCAAAAATATCTATCACTTCAAAGTCTGCTAGCGCGCTTGCTCCCTCAATGTCCACAGTGATTCCCTGCAATCACCCCATGGGTATTATCTTCTGCTGGTTTTCCATACACAACTGACTAGGAGACCACTACAGCATAGGTCTCCCCATTTTCTCCCATGTCTGGTTCGGAAGAACATTTGCATCTGATCCTAAATCCAGAATTACTTGGTCCATTTCATATTCTCCAATCTCCATGGTTAACCTCATTTCTCTTCCCATCTTCTTCTTATGCTTTCCGATCTTCTGGACTATGTGTGGTTCTCCTGGCACAGTCCAAGCACATCTGTTAATGAGTTGATGTAATCCTTTTATAGCCTTACTGTCGTGTAGTAACTTCATGCATGTCTCAAGGAACGTCATGAGCATAGATGCATCCGTCTCTGGCTTTGGTCTATCTCTGCATCCTGAATTTCCACGAAGCTCTTCTTAGCTTCCATGAAGGTTTCTCAAGCTTGCTCCAAATCAAACTTTGCTTCTTTTGCTGGAGCTTTTCAAACCTAAGTACTATCTTGTGGTTGTTTTCCTTTGTCATCTCCCATCACGATTCCACTTCGGAGCACAATTTTCACATTTGGATCTTCCTCACACGGCTCAGACCTCATCATTTGCAGGTTTTGAGTCGGGGGAGGTGGTAGTGCTCCTTTTTCGCGTATCCTAGCTATCAGTGTAGGACAATCTTCTGTCTCATGATCAAACAAGGTACAATACAGACACAATGGACACATTAGGTTCGTATAATCATGGGCATAATATCGTGGCCCTCCACAATTGTAGCATATCAACTATCCACGACCTCTTCTAGGTCCTCCTCCACCTCAGCCTCATCTACGCCCCTGAAACCCTGTTCACGTCACTCATGCGTTCTGATCTAGGGGCCGCGTTTCAGCCTACACTCTATAGGTGGGAGTTCTATCCATCATCAACTCATAGCTTCTATAAGTGCACTCATCATTTCCCACCAAACTACGAAAGTTACAAAACAATTTCTGTGAATTTTGTGTATACTTCTATAACAAATAGCAGTTGTCCGTAGCATGTTTTCCACCTATTTGACAAATCACGCACCACAAAGCAGGCACCATGCTTGTTCCTCCTTGAGCTTCTGGCCTTAGTGGCATCGGTCCTCCTCCCGCGAGGTAATTTGCAAACACTGGGTAGTGGTCCTTATCATGACCCTGACCCTTGCATTCTATGCACCACACCTCTTTGTGCACTTCTAGTCAAGTTGTCATGTCTTGTTTCAGACTCTGCATCTTAAGGCATAAGTTCTTCAACTGCATGTGGATCTATTGAACTCCTAGGTTAGGATCCTCCATTGGGGTTTCATGCATCCTCATCGCGATCTCTAAGGCCTCTGCATGAGTCATTAACTTCTGTTGCAATAGCGCTCTCCTTAAATGTGGTGTTAGCGATGCTACAAACCATTCACGATGTTGCCCATATGTCAAATTCATATTAGCTTCATGAATCATACACTTTAGTCTCTGGTCCATCTCTTAAGGAGTCATGCCTGGTAGCATTGTGATCTCTTTGAATCCAATGATCGACTGTGCTTCAGACTTCAGCCTGCTAAATTCTCTGTTTAGCGCTACTTGGATATCTATGATTCCTGCATTTGGATTATCATTGGAGTGCTTAATATACTAGGTCAGTGCACGATCCTATAGGGCGCAAACCAATGTCACTTTCTTTATATTGCCATATGTAACTCCTTGTGCTTGCCATATGTCTCTTACGGCGAACTGAAATTGGTCCCGATCCTCATTTCCCACTCCCTTGAACACATGAAACTTTATCATGCTTTCCATATTGAATTGCGGTTGTGGCGGAGGTGGTACAAGTGAAGATGGAGGTGATGGCAGCGAAGCTAGTGGCAGTGTGGGTTGGGGTGGTATTCGCAGAATTCTTTCCCTTATCAGATGGATCGTACTTCGTGGCGAAACCTTCGCGAGCTCTTCCTCGTCCCCTCATGGAGGTGAAATCAAGGGGCTATTTTCTGGTCACTTACTTCTTTTGTTCCTGTAAGTCATTCCACTTCACGTAGCCCCGAACATCAAGGTAACTGCATAACCCTCTTTTTGCACAATAGCATTTTAATCCAAGTATTCAAATACTTTACGTACTTACTTCATGGTCCTTTGAGAAAGTGTCACTCTACCTCCTTGTAGCTAACTGAGATGTCAACCACAAGCTCAGTAATGAATCCTCCTATAATCCGATCAAGCCAATGATCAATGGCCCGTGTGGTCTTACCCTCCGATGCTTCCAACCTATGCACTAACTCTGGGGTCCACATAATAGAACCGTTGATTTTCCACCTTCCTTGGCTATCTGCTAGCTCCATGATCCACTCGTACAGGTCAATAGGGAAGGACGCAAAGAAGATTTTGTGGATCTCTATGTATAGGTAGCAATCTAACCACTCTTATTTTGACAGTCACAGGTTCCTTTTCTCCTGCACTGTGAACTTGTGAAGTCTTTTGTCCAACCAACCTTCAATTTCCTTCTTAGTTGGATTCCAATGATACGACATCATACATCTCTATGCAAATTCCGGTCTCGGAAACTGAACCATTTTTTGGCTTGATGCGGCCTAACTCAAGTTCGGATTTAATTAGCCAAACAAATCCCTACACTACTGGCCCTTTTAGCACCAGCCCATGGAGCATGGATTGAAGTCTTACCCGAAGCAGTATGGGGGGCTACTGGAAACAAGTTTCCCCACCCTTGAGATGTCTGAGGTGTTGCTTTAGTCCAACTGTGCCTACCATCACACAGGTCACTTCATGCATTGTGTTGACCTGCGAGACCTTCACGATTTGCTATAATTTTCCTTCGCGAAGCCCTAACCAAGGGTTTTGGTGATTTCACACTGCTATGGTAGCAATCGACACTATTTCCCCAAGTTACACCATGTGTCTTTCTTATCCTATTATAGATGTTAGTCAACTTCACGTAAGCAGATACTTTAACTCACATTCACTTAATCTACACAGTTATATATGTTTGCACATCATATAAACAACAGAATTGCAATTTATACCCAATATATTTGATGCAGAAAGTAGGAAATAAATACACAGAATTGATGTAAAACTTCTCTTTATTAATGCTTCAACAGTTACAAACTTGACTCACCCTGCACACTCAGCTATAAGGGTCCATGCACTCAAATGTGGACTACTAGGCCTCTGCGCACTTAGCTATAGAGCCTTCTCCTACTCTATGACCCAAAGAATTGACCTTACCTTTAGATCTTCCTCTATGCTTCTATTCCATGATCATCAATTTCATTTATTTATAACTTAGAGCCTCGCTCTATTTGTACAATGCCATGGTCGACGGACAATGGGTATATCTCTATAGCCGACATTACATTACAAAATTGAGGGAAAAAAACCCTATGACTTTTTTACAACTTCACTCTCTGTGCCCACAAAATGCAGATTCTTTACATTGTATTTACAACTTTTAACCAAAATCTGGGCTCTAAGCCCAAAAAATTTCCTTGGGGGATTCCGCACCCAACAGTTGGTAAGGATTTTGGCCATATGGCTTCTAAGGCTACCCCCATTGTGCATTACCTTCACCATAGGGAGGATTTTGACCTTGAATACCTTGAAACTATCCAAGCATAGGTTGTTGATAAGCAATGTATGGGTTAAAAGGTTGTTGAGCATGTTGTCATTAAACATATGGGTATGGGACTTGTTGTCCCTGAACAAAAGGATT
This sequence comes from Pinus tabuliformis, assembly GCA_031772625.1. NCBI lineage: Eukaryota > Viridiplantae > Streptophyta > Pinopsida > Pinales > Pinaceae > Pinus > Pinus tabuliformis. The sequence continues at coordinate 601,274,811 of CM062813.1, read as the reverse complement.
CTAGACTTACAGTCCTTGGGCATAAGGTTGATACACTTGTTGCCCTTGGACATAGGGGTTTTGTACTTGGTTCCCTTGGTTGGCAGGATTCTGAACCTGTTGACTTAGGACAAGAGGGTTTTGGGCCTGCTTCTGCAGGACTTGACCTTGACCTTTCCCCTGCAAGGGTGACCTTGTTGATATGTATACAAGGGTTGCTACTGCCCTGGTTGGTTTTGTTATTGCAAGGGTTGACCTTGTAGTTGCAAAATTTGTCCCTGAGTTTGCAGAGGTTGGCCCTATAAGGGTATGGGTTGAGAGGTGTGCAGAGCATATTGCATCTCCTCCTGTGCAGCTTGTTGTAGCTATTTTAAGGATTGACCTTGCAGTTGTTGCAAATGACGTTGCTGTAGGATAATTTTCCCTTGCTGTTGCATGGAGAGCCCTTGCTACAACAAAGGTTGCCCTTGCAGTAACAAAGGCGACCCTGGTTATTGTAAAGGTTGTCCTTGTTGTTGCAAGGGTACTTGGATAGTGCTTAGGAAATTACCGAACTGAATCCGGCCATAGCCAGGCTGGATGTACTGCCCAGATTGGAGGGTGTAAGGTTGATTAACCAATCCTTGAGAACCATATGGAATGTAAGTATTTTGGTATTGGACCTAAGCCCCATAGGGCTGCTGATACTGAACATTTCTTGTTCCAGACGGACTAATAGGATTCTGAACCTATTCGTACTGGATCTTTCTTGATCCATTAGGATCAACACAGTCATAAATAATACCAGAGAGGGTTGGTTTATACCAAGCATGTGATTTTGTGAGTCATTCACTTTAGTGGCACTTGACACCATAGAGACATTCAAGTTCTGCCCAACAGGTGGTGGCACAATCCGGCCACTGACTAATGGGACAAAGGAACTGACAAAGACAATCATTGAAACTGCTGGTTGTGACTAATGTGTAACTAGGATCGATGATACAAGAGTATTCAGAACGATGGGTTACACCAGGACTAAAGTAACAGCCTGTTGGGAAGTTGTGTTCATGATAAATGGACCTAACCCTTGATGCTCATACAAGATTATGGTAGAGCAGTGAGGCACTAGGTGTGCCTGAAACTACGTGCCCCAAAGACACATAGTTGGGTGGAAAACTAGTGGGAATACCTTCAAAAAAAGGGAAACCCTTGGGAGGAATCTGTAATTGCAATTCTTCCCCCTCAAGAGTGTGTGGAGTAGAAACTTTGGACCCATCCAAAGATGTGACTGGAGCATTGCCTTCAGGTTCCATGTTTGAAAACAAATGACGATGAATGGTCGAACGTGTACTGGGGGATAGTTCCAAAGGAACACCCGACTAGTCGTACGAACTGTAAGGACACTATGTTGATATCTCAACAACATCAAACAGATGGTTCAGAGGATAGATAACTAGTCCAAGTTGGTTGTCAGTGATTGGCGAGTTCTCTGGAGTTCGAATGGGATTGTCTGGAGATTCCAGGCTAAGATCAGTAGATAACACTGTATCAAAAGTAGGTGGAGGATGAGATGAAAAAGGTTGAACACTCAAAACAATTACGAGTTCAAAATTTTCATCCTCGAGTGATTCTGATAACTCAGGAAACAAATCCTCAGACAATCTATCCAACGAATGAGAGGAACAAGAATTGGATGAACCAAATGGTTTAGCCATGATGAACTTGTCTTATTCAACGGAACAAATAACTTCAAGGCTTTAAAATGTCCTTTTAAGGGAACTCACAATTTGGTCAAAAAGACTAGTAGGATGTTTTGGATCATGGGCAGTCAATTATTAAGATGCATAAAAGACCGATGATCTTTCATTTTTTAAGAGTCAAGAAAGAAAAAAAGCTAACCCTATCACTTTTGATTGGAAACGAGCTCGAAAGGACAAGTGCTCGAATGATATTTTAAGTTTAATGAGTCAAAAAGATCAGATGACTGCTCTAGATGATCTAGGTAAACAAGATTACCAGGCAACCATGAACTGTAGAATACCTCTTGGTGAACGAAAAAGTACGAGCAGGCATTCTCCTCGAATGCTTTGTTCGGTCTGTCACATTCGCAAGGCGGCTGACTCTGCTTTCTAAGGATAAAAGGGTTGCAACCTAGTGGGGTCTCCCATTATATACTCAATGCTACAGGGGGCACAAGTCCGTAATAGCACTATCTAATGCCGAAGCTAACAGCAACTACTAGGTTTAAAGACGTCGGAACACGTCTCTAGCCTATACCTTCTAGATATGATCGTTAATGTCAAATGTGCTTGAGGTTAATTGAATTCATTTTAGAGTTGATCTTGAGTTAAGTTTTAGTTTTAAGGTCTTAGCGATGTTACTTGGAAAAGCATCAAATTCAACTAAATGAGACAAGACCCTTTCAATTCGACGAAATTCCTACACTAGAGAGGGTAGAAACTACTCAATCAAATGTGAACAATGAAGCAACTGAAAATGAAATGATTTTCACTACCTTACTTTTTCAAATCAAAAAATAAACTAATGAAAAGTGCATTCCAATTCCTAATTTCCTGACAAACACTTGTCTATTAGTCCTTTCAAAAACAAAAATTCTCTTCTTTTTTCAAATGTTGATGCAATTCTAGTCTTTTAAAAGATGCAAATTATTGTACCATAATGATGCAACAAGCTAGAATTTCATACTTTTTCATGAAACAACGAAACAAACTTTTCCCATACAATTTTTTAGTGAAATTTTTTTCGAGACAATAAGCTCTTCAAGCAGGTGAAAACATGAAAAGAGATGTTCACTCAGATCAATTGAACACTGACTTTACCAAACACAAGGCCAACAATGTAATCTATGCTGGAAAATAAACGTTCAAGCTAGTAAATGAAACTTTTTCAAACTCGTGCAAAAATAGGTCAAAGTCATAAAAAGGACCAAAAACAAATGCAAAGAGTAAACACACCTACAACCCAACTTAGTGAGTTCACAAACTATTGAAGGGGCGACCAACTAGATGCCCTACTGTCACTGGCCATTCAATGACTCAATCAATCAACTAGAAAGATGACAAACCAATAAGCAAGAAAAACCAAATGAAAAGTAGCTTTCTAATCAGGGGGAAAACAATCCAAAAAGCTTACAGGGTCAAAACCACAAGAGCAGAACACATTGGCCAAGATTGGGGTCAAGCCCTAATCTTTAGTTACAGGCATTGGTGCGACTGCCTAACTGACAACAAGCACCAGAGGCTGGTCGACGTGACTATTCCTAAGCAATTCATGCTAGTCGGTGCGGAAGCAGATTAGGCATGCTGGCTAAGGTAGCTAAGGAAAAATAAAAATAAAAAAATCAAAACAGGGACCAAATATGCTACTATGAATTTTAGACATAGGCCAGTAAGCAAGAAAAAAGGAACAAAACCAAAGGGAAACGTGAAACTAGAAAATTTGTCATGAAATCATGAAATCCAAGACAAATGAAATGATTGGGATCCCCAGCAGAGTCGCCAATTTGTGGTGAAGTAAAATTATTAGTGCGAACACAAACAAATTCCTCTATCCCGATAATGAGTCTAGCCACAACAGATACATTCTATGGAAGATTTCCTTAGGTTAGAATCAATCAAGAGGGCCTACCTCTTGGTTGCTTATCCTTCTTGATGATTTCCTAGTTTGCTCACTCCAGAAATCTCCTGCTTCCTTCTTCAAGCTCCTGAAACAAGTAAACAACAACAACACACAAACATAATAATAAACAAATTGCAATTCAACCTACTTAACAGGTCAAGAAACATTAATACATGGATATGTAATATTACAAAACATGTGGGAAATCAATCAATAGTTTCATATATTAATATCAAAGAGAGATTACAACCATTCATCTTGACATTGCAGTCTTCCGCTGACAAGACCAAGTTCCCACACACTTCTGCTAGCATTCCAGGATGGCTTCAAACAATAATAGTTTTAAAGCTCTTCCCTTTAGACTTCACTCCAAACCAAATCACACTTCTCCCTCACACAACTAGATAGCTACAACTAGTAATATATTGCTTGTATACTCCAAAATAGCATCAACACTTTTCAATTATAGCACTCACACTCAGCCAAAACACTGACTGCAACTAGTTTGTGCTTGGGAAGAAGGAGGTTTATATAGGAAATATGGATGGGAGATGGATCCTCTTCTCATGGGAGAAGGACTTATCCCTTGAGGTATTTCCATCATTATAGGGGAAAGGAGCCCAAACTACCATCCTCGACCCCATTCGGCCAAATCATTTACCAGAATTTCGTTATAGAGCTTCTAGAGCTGGAATCTTCGACTCTAATTTAAAAAAATTTCCATAACAGGACCAGCGTGACTAAAACACAGCTCAGTTTCTTTGGTCAGCGTGACGGGTAGTGATAATCTTTACAAATTGGCATGGGGAAGACAAAGGCCATTAGCGTCGGTCTTGTAAACTGGGAAAAACAGAAGTTTAAGGGGAACTGGTGCAAAAGGGAAATGATTTGCTCATGAAGAGGGACACAATGGGAGTTTCTTCATGAAGGAAAATCATGCGGAGTTCACTGTATAAGTCCTCCAGGATCAAGGAACGAGGAGTATAGGAATAATGAAAGAATGTTGTGTAACAAGAATGTAGAAGAAATGGATGTAGATGATGCCAATGAGGAAGATCCTCTTGGATTTCCCATTCAAGATACTAATATCAATGTGAACATGAAGAACATCCCTCCATCTTTTCTTCCAAAATTTTATGGTCTAAGGTTAGAGGATCCGGAAAGCTTTCTCTTTGAATTTGAGAATATTTGTAGATCTTATGGTTACTTACTAAAAACTCAAAAACTAAGATTGTTTCTGGCAACTTTGAAGGATATAGCTCTTAAAAGGTTCATGAGTTTAGGAACTAATTTAATAATATCACGGAATGATATGCAAAAGATATTTATAGGAAAATATAAAGATCATGATCTTAAATAAGAAATATTTAGAATGAATCAAAGAGAAGATGAGAGCCTTGAGGATCTAATAGAGAGGTTCATGTACAATGTTAAGAGGGGAAAACTACATCATTTAGGATCCGAAACACTAAAAACCCTCTTACTTAGAACAATTAGGGATGAGTGGATTGATCTCCTTAATCTCATGATTAGAGGTGATGTATATCAATTATCATTTGAGGAATTTTGTGAAACACGCAAACACATATCAAGAGGAAAAGAAAGAGTAGGTAAATCAACATAAAGATCAATAAGTCAAGCTAAACTTGGAAATTTGTTTGATGATTTAAAAAAAAAATCTTAGCAATCTAACAAAACAAGTAGAAATGTTAAGAATCCAAGATGAAGGAAAATAAAATGCTGATATTTGTGTTACAAAATCACATGATGTTAAACATTTTCCATCATTATCAAGGTTCAAGGAAGTTTACCAGGAGGACAATGGAGAAATTCAATCGCCAATGCAACTTTGTTATGTAGCTCCAAGAGGACCATGGTAGCATATTCAGCCTGATATGATGCAAGAGCCTAATTAAAAATTTCAAGGTTATGCGTATCCACGTTAAAGTAATTGGAACACACCTTTTCCTTGGCAACATTGGCCATCTCAACCCAATCCTAGCAACAAGGTTGGTAAGGAACTTGTGGGAGCCATCCACAATATCCTCAATATTTTCCTTAATATCCTCCATACCCAACTCCATCTTATCCCTACCATTCATCTCCACCTCAACCACAACCCCATCCACATCCATATCAAATATACACTCCCACTCAACTACTTGTACCACCATTTCAAAACCCACACATTGAAGTAGCTCAACCCACTTACAATGCTGATGCATAACCCATCCAAACATCTCCTCTTGAGCTCAATGGTATTCACCATAGCTCATGAAGAGTATTGCAAAAAATAGATTCTTTTGATATGTTTGAAGGACTACATCCAGAAGAAGAATATTTGAAAGAGAAGATCAAAGAATCATGGGTTGCACTTGATAAAGAGCAGATATCAAAATCAGAAGTTGAGAAAGATCCCTCATGGTTACCATCAAATCCTCCATGTATTCAAGAGAACAATAAGCAAAACGAGGAATATTTTAAGGTCATGGTAGAAGAAGACATGAAGAATGATCCAAACAAGCAAAAAAACCATGGACATCAAAGTTATATTGAGGTTTAGTTCCACAAAATCAACAAGATGGAGCATCACTCTCTTCTTCAACTATGCTTGATCCTTTCAAGGTCAAATCATTTGGTCTCTAAAATCCAGGTACATGTCAAAGCATACATCTCAAACCTACACATTATTTTCTCTGTCATCTTGATGTGAAAATGGCTCCATTAGAAGTATTCTTATACTTGAAGGTGATTTTGTTTTTCAAGTAGGGTAGGGTACAAGAAAATGAGAAATAAGAGAAAAAATAAAAATCTCAGGTGAAAAACTCCTTTGAGGCACCTGAGATTGGCTCATTGATTGAAAACCTCAATGAGGTGGTAAATGGGCTAGAAAAAAGAGGAAAAAAGAGAAAAAAGAAAAGATCCTTGGTGAAAATCTCATTTGAGGTGCCTATGCAAACCTACTAGTTGAAAACCTCATTGAGATGGCTAGTGGGCCTAGAAGAAAAAAAAAAGGAAAAAATAAAAAATGTTTGGTTCATGTATCTCTCTGATGAATGCATGTACTCTCCAACCTCTACAAGGAACAAAAACAAGTTGGCACCAAAGAAAATAAAAAATAGGTCAAACCTAGTCAAAAGAAGTCAAATTTTGACTTTCTCCTCTTTGATCAAATGCTCCAACAAGACCAAGGCCATTCCAATCTATCACCCTCACTTATATCGACCATCTACCTATCATTCTCAAGATTCTACCATTCAATTTGTTTGTTGTCCTAAAAAACTACACGATGCTCTATTTTACTACAGGAAACAAAAATACATAGAGCAGAAATTTGTTTTTACCATAACTTGAAAACCATGAATCCATTTGTCAAGATGTTTCAAGAGGAGATTCATATGGATGATGGTAACATTCTCAAACAATTTCAACAAACTCCAGTGCGCAGTTTTCGAGAAATCAGCCTCCATCACCTACAACATTTTTTGCATTTTTTTGATATCCGTGCATCCATTTAAAAAGTTGTTTCATGGGGAGATGCATATGGATGATGGTAACATGCTCAAGAAATTTCATTAAATCCTAATGCACAGTTTCCAAGAAATCAACCTCCATCACCTTCAACCATTTTTAGTGTTTCTCAAGATCTATGCATCCATTGACCATTTTTTTTTCTATAGAGGTGCATAACTATGATGGCAACATGCTCAGAAAGTTTCTGGTCAATCCATTATACATATTGGGAGTTATGGAAAAAAATAAGTAGGCTACAAAAGGCTCTCTTGTAAACCTACATGACCCTACAAGATATAAAACATCGCCTACAGTATTGGCAGTGAGAAGTTTTAAAGGGAAAACTATAGGTTGGATTCATCAGACAGTGATAAGGAGACATATACAACCCTCCAAATCCATCATAGAAACATGACAAGGGGATTTAACAAGAGGGAACCCACCAGCACAGTGAAAATAATATAGAAAATTCTTCTATTGTGTTGAAAAAGATTGCAGTCTAGGGGAATGGTATACACATAATTTTCATATAAAATTCCTCATCCATTAAATTTGATAATGAGATATATACAACCCTCCACATCCATCAAAGAAACATGACAGGGGGATTTAACAAGAGGGAACCCACTAGCATAGTGATGATTCATCAACATCATCATCCAGTACTCACACATCAAAGAACAACATCAGAGAAAAAAAGAGAAAACACATGCAACAAATACAAGAAAGAATTTCACTCTCCAACAAACAACATCTACATGAAGGCCATCAGGTAGGTACAGGTATGCAATATTCTTGACTTCTTCTCTTGAGCATATTATAGTTAGAAATTTGTTGTCAATGCATGAGAGATGAGGTTTTATAAGGTAACAATGGGTCAGAAGTCTCAGCTACCTTCAACTAGTTAATTGTAGCTCAATCCTTCACTCATGCAATGTTGAAAAGTCAAATTATGAAGGGTGATGATTTCAAGGAATGAGATAGAAATAAAAAGAAGAAATTTTGCAAAGGCCAACTCACCACAACTCTCCAAGCCCTCCATCTACTTCATATTCACTCTCTATTCATCATTCATCCATCCCATTTCATTATTAAAAAATAACAAACAGAGCATCCTCTCCATTTTCACAAACTGACACTACTCCCTTTGAGCCCTAGCATCATCATTCAATCCCTATTCAACATTTATCATCACTCCCATATAGTTAGAAGACCCTGAAAGAGAGGAATGACTACTATAGGAAGGCAGAATGTTGCTACAAGAAGGAAGAAATGAACAAATTATGCTATACCCCAAGATGGCAGAGCTTAAGAGAGACCAAATAAAAACAGAGAACTCCAAGGCCATTAGGCAATCATCTAGGCCACAAGAGAGAAGAAGAAGGCAAAGAAAGGAAATGAGGCATTCACCATCAAAACAAAACACAAACTGCAATGATAAAAAGATGTTTTCCAAGAGGTCTCCAATCTCTTTCTAGATTTTGTCCAGATCTAAAAATGGGAAAAATGCATGGGAGTCAAGTTGAGGGCCTGTCTTAGGCTCAGAATATCATTTACGCTCAAAAAGGGTTTCTTGTAGTTTTAACAGGGTTTCTTGTAGTTTTGACAGGCATTACTACATGATGTCCTAGTTCTCATCTAAAGGCAGTTTGAAGGTTTTAGAGGTTTCCAAATGGTGGAACAAGGTAGCAAAAGGTTGATAAGGACATGGAAGGCCTTGTTAAGCTGAAAAATATTCAAGAACCCATCTTGAATGAGGGGAAGAAGGCAAGCTAATGTTCTTAAGAAACAATGATTTTTCTCTGCACAATTATGTTTTTGGGCTTGTCCTTGTAGAACTTACAACCAAGATTCTTAATGCACAAGAGAGAGGCCACTAGGGCCATGGATGAGGCACAATGAGGTCACTAAGTTTCTCAGAGGATGAGCAACAATTTCAGCAGGGGCTATGATGGGCCTCTAAATTAGACATAAATTATGGCCCATGCCTCTAAATTAAACATAAATTAAGGCCTATGACCATCGTTCAGCACATTAAACCTCTCTTATTACATTAGGTAATGTATTTTTTAACTTTAATATATTCATTATGAAGGTTTATGCATAATTCCATATTTGTGCCTAATATTATTTATTTATGTGGAATATTATGAGATTATTACGCAGGTTATGAAGATTTGGAGGAGGATATAATTTAGGGACTTGCTTCATACTATAGGAGGATCAATAATAAATAATAAATCAACAATATATTATGAAATTATGGAACAGATTTTGCAACTCTGATGATTGAGAAAATCTAGGAATGTGTTCCGTGCCATTTAATGTAGTTTCCTAGTATTGGGGACTAGATCCACTAATCAAGAGATTTTGATGGGGAAAACTTCATCCATTCATGGGAAATGATTCCTAATAATTTTTCATAAGTACCAAGTCGAATTTGCCTCTAGGGAAAGATTTTCATTAGTGTTCTTGTGGAGATAACTTGTATTTTTGCAGTTCCATTGTATTTTCTTGCAAGGATGTAATTCTATTGACGAAAATAATGAAGATTGGTGTCATGTTCAGCTTATAAATATTGTTATCCTCCATTGGTCTCTAATTTTCCTTGGGCTTGGTCATCCCAGGAGCCTCAGAGCCGTTTTGTATAATTTTCTTTCCTTCTTTTCACTTCTTATTCACATGCATCTATTGTTTTTATTTCTTTCTATTTCTGCATTTAGTATTAATGATTTCTTGTTGTAGGATTGAGTTAAATGGTTGATTTAAGTTCTTTTTTAGGATCAAAACCATTATTTAATCCTTGGAAAAGATTTTGAAGTTCATAGTAATCATTGAGCTGCTTGGATTAGTCTTCTTATTCCCAAATCTAGGTTTTTGGAACTCCTTTGTGGTAAAGAACAATAAATTTCTGCTATTTTTTGGATCATGCTAATGAGCTTCAATCAAGTTGGTTCCACTTGCATTAGATACAAAAAATTCTAGTTCATAACAAAAATTACCCCATTGCATTTGCACTTGAATAGGTTAGGCATTTTTTAGATTTACAAGCTCACTAGTTCTCAAATTTCTAGTTTTTTGACTAGTAATGTTTTTCTATTTTTTAGCATGAGTTAACAAGGTATTTTGAGTGATTCCACTTACAATGAGGACCTAAGACATCCTAGTTAATAAAAAAATTGTCTCATCCAATTTTGATTTGATTTGCTTGGTCATTTGATGAATTATAATTTCGTATAGTAAATATGTAACATGCTGTAGTAAATCAGGGGATCTTGTAGGAAATCACTATAGCATCCTGTAGGAAAGCCTGTTTTGAGCTCAAATTGAGAAAAATCATCATTGAAGCTGAGATTAGGCCTCTACTTGACCTCCATGCCATCAAGACCATTTTAACCCTCTTGCTCCATACTTGTCTCCCCTGCCAAATATTAAGGAAAGATTAGCATTTGCATTCATAAAGAAAAAAGTTTTAAAAACATGAGTTCTTTTATATTTACACATGCACATAATAGTTAGTACTCTCTAGATAATATTTCATGCTCAGTTAGTTTAAATAATAACATGTGACAAATAGGGTTAAGCTAGGTTTCTCTTACATTTAGTTCATGATATTTATGAAATTAGAATAGGTTTCTTCCTTGTACCTTCTTTCTTGCAATAGGTTAAGGTTCCATTTCGAACATTTCATTTTATGCAATTAGTTTAGGATTTGGCTTTAGTACATGCACTCCATTACATCAGGAAAAAAAAGGAAGGATGCATTGTATTCTGCACATATGGTGCCGATACCTCTTAAGTTTGTACGAACCCCAAGTTGATAATTAAAGTTGGTAGCCTTTGGAGTTGAAGGATTCTTGTTGCAATACTGAGGCTTATCACCCCATTCCAAAAACTTGTGCAGCTTAGGGTTAATGCCACTCCAATCGTATCTCACATGCACTTCAAAGTAGCAGATATTGGTGATAACTGTCATTTCCTGAATTCTTGGAGAAAACAATGTTTAGCATATTATTATCTAAACCAATCTCAACCTCAGATCAAGAGAATGGAAAAAGGCATTATTACAGTAACTGTGAATGAAATTTCCCATCAACTTGATTGCTACTCATTTCATACAAGGGATTTGAGAAAAATATAAAGCTACTAACATGATTAAGATATATGAAATATATCTACAAATTTTTGGTCTTGTGGAGATGGATATGGCATACCCTAGAAGATAGTTAATAAATATTTGTAAGAATCAATTTTTTCATTATTCATATTATCTCTATTCCTCAATGATGAAGAAAATGAATAGTTAGGTGGTAATGACAAATCGAAAACTCATTTGGGAATAATTTGGAAAGTCGAAAATGCTTTGATAGATGGGAGAGGAAATCACAAAGTGGAAGAGTAAAAAAATAATTTTTTTATTTCCAACCACAAAATCTCCCATATTGCAGGTACTAGGGAGTAGTCAAAATGAGACCTCTGTTATCCCAATAGATCTAATCATCAAATATAACTTTGTCAATGCTTATTTCCAAGACATCTAAAAGAGAAAACACTAATCCTAAAGCAAACACATGTATATCCCATGTAATGAGAAAGCTCAAGTGTATGCAAATTAAAAAATCTTTATGGACAAATATTTTTTTCTTTTTAATATGAAACATTTATCCATTATTCTTGGGGCACTATAGTTGGAACTGTTGGTATCTTTTTCTTTTAAATTACAAAGGAAATTATGAAGTTGTGGTACAAGAAAATAAGCTAACCTTATAAGGAATTGAAAATAAGAAGAATGATTATGAAAATGAAGAGAAATAAGAGGAAAGTGAAAATACAATCTTGGAGAGGAGGATAATACATGATCATTAATAATTTTACTAACGTTCATAAATCATCAAAATAGGTCAACATGACTAGAGTAAACTAGTCAAAATAGTAGTGTGGGAGTGCCTTGGCACTCCTGAAAAGTGCAAAAGGAAAAGAAATACAATTGAAAATAAAGATAAAAGTGATGAGTGAGGGGGTTAAATGCTAATAGAGACAAAGATACTGCATTGTGGTTGAAATAAAAGTACATGTAGAGGAGAAAGAGAAATACCTATCATCGACAATAATTTAATGTACCAATGCAATATCATATATTGTCTTATGTAATGCCATGGAATAATAAAGCATAGTCGAGTTATCCTTTGAAGAGGCTAGGAACAAACATGTGATGCTCTCCTAACATCAGAGGAAAAAGAGAAAAATATCGTGATGAGCAACTGACCACTTGCTCTGAAATGAGATACGTCTATGCATTAGAACGAACTGGGGCACATACATCTATGTGATTATGTGCATGTGGGTGTGCACTATCTCACTGAGCTAATGTCATCTATATCACTGGATGGAGTATGCAAATGAAATAAGCAATCAACCTAGTGAAACTATGCCTAGGTATGGCCTATAAGTTCTATCGTCTATAAGAGATCACTACTAACATGGTCAAGATATACGAAATTCATCTACAAATTTCTGGTTTTTGTCTCCTCAATGTTCTTTAAAAACACATTTTAGATGAAAAAAAAATTAATATAGCCCCAAAAAGAGATGGATACTTTTGTAATATATTTTAAAGAGAAAACCAATTCTTGTGCTAAAATACATCTAGAAACAATGAGAATATGAGGCTCTAAAACATCTCATTTTTGGCTCAAGAAAACATTCCATGCATCAAATTTTTCAGAACCAGAACAAGCCTAGCGTCAGACTGGGTCTAGCCAAAAACCAAGTTGAAAAACAGGTCGACTAAAACCATATATATGCAAATTTTAGTAATTATTATTTTTATTCAAATTTAATAAAAATATTATTATGTCCCCAATAGAAAACAAATATCTTCCTTAAAATATTTTCTCCACGAACTTGATCTAAAAATGAAGCTCTTCCCTTGATGTGCCCAAACAAAGATAGAAACGATGTCGATAGGCCCTTCGACTAGTTGAAGAGTAGCGAGGCCTCAGGTCCATTCTAAATTTTCCCTTCTCATTGAAGTACACCGACCTCAGCTGCCTAGCCATGCCAATTGAACCCGTGACTATAGGAGTATAAGGATTTGCAAGACAAATCAGATTCCTTCTACTTACCCAATGCTATGGATGTTTAGAGCCTTAGCATATACATCATCTTTTCCACTGAGGACACAGATATAGTGCACCTTCTTTGTTAGGATCCTCTACAATCAAATATGAGACTATTTGAGTATGGTGAATATAGAGCGACGAATTTTAGTTGTTGGGTTTAGATAAAAAGGAATGCATGACTTGGAGTTTCCCTAAATGTGGGGGTAGAGAAAAACTATAATTGCATAAACAAAGGGTTTGAAAGTAGGTAATAGGAGGGAAACAAATGTCGATGTCATGAATTGGACCAAAGATGTGAAGGTTTCAAAAAGTGAGATAGTTCATTAAAAATAAAAGATAAGGGGATGCTTTTCTCTCCTAATGGGATATAATTTTTTGTCCTTCAATGTGATTCAATGTCAAAAACATTGTTATATCACTCACCTTTCTAATCTTTTAACTTATTAAAACTAGCAATTGCATCAAAAGGTTCAAAGGAAAGCTAATAAGAGTAGATGGAGGAGATGTTGTAGGTGAAAGCAATGCATATATCACCACTACTCTTGGCCTTTTCCCCATTAGAAGCAATCATATATCACCTTCACTTATGTTTTCTTTTTCTACTTTTCATCCAAATGTATCCTTCATAGCAGAGATACTTACATACTATTTTTCATGCATGAAAGTTTGCTCTTTCTCCATATAGATATAACATTAAAAAATCTATGGGTGGTTAAATTTTTAATCTCTATTCTATAGAGGGTAATTGGTACACCATTTCTGAAAGTGACATCAATATGTTAAAGTGAACTTGCTCGATAAACATATGGATCCTTGTGGATGGTGGGCCTATGCCAAATGTTTCCCATTTATTTCTCCTGACATGGCTTGTTTGAATAGTAATGAGAACATTTGTCTTTATCGAGATATACCTAACCATAGAGTTCTCTTTACATGGGTTCGCATAGATATTGATGGATAAATAACCTAGGGATGCATGTGATAGAATGAAATTCATGTAATATTAATGTCTTTTTTACTTTATATATATTTAAAAAAAATAAAAATATTTAATCTTTGAAATTTTAATCTAAATAATAAGAGAGTGAACATATTTTATCCACCAAATTGTGTGTGTTCTGTTATCACCCAGGTTGTTCCCTATGACTCCCAAGGGAATACGGCCGGGGTAACCACTAACCAATCTTTGGATTACAGCTTCTAGCCAAACTGTAATCAGAGAGGGCTCTCTCTTTATAATTTGTCTCTGTTCTGATAGTATTTTAGGCTAGCTATGTTGTTCAAACTTTTGTTTTGTGTTTGGTTGGGAATGTTTCAGTCAAGATATATATGCTCTCATTAGAATGTTATATGTCATTGGGCAATGGAGTCAGTGGTCCTTTAACTGTTTTGAGGTGCTGTGTGATGCTGTAGTGATGCTGCAGAGCAAGGTTAGTGTCTGAGAAACAAACGTTCATAAAGTGATTGGGTGGGTTGTGTCCAGTTTATGCAAGGCACTCAAGAATCTTACAGTAAACTGCTAGAGAAAGACAGTGAGAATATTGACCTAGGAGCATTTGAGAATTTCTAGGTAATATTCATACATATAGAATTAACAGCTACATGAGCAATTAAGAATTCATGTTCGTGGTTAATTCTGAAGACAAACATTCACAGCAGTAAAAATTGAGTACAAGGTGTAGTAAACAAATCCTGCACTATTCTTTTTCTTTACTGCTAGTTTAGTGTAACATGAATATGATTTGATAAACATAAGAAAGACAAGAACAGAGATTAAGGAAAAAACTTGTTATTTCATCAGACAGCACAGGAATTCTGCATCAACACATGAATCCTCAGCAAAACACCATAGTTCCAGGAAATCACTGAGCTGATCTAGCTCTTTGTATTAAACAATTCTGAAATACAGTCTACATGCCTCAGAGTGAAAAATTACCAACCCCTTATGCGTTACTAAGGGGAGTATATATACAAAGTTTACATAAGAAAATATCTGAATGGAGAGTAAATGCTTCATTAATAGCATGCCAACCGCTGGAGTGTAGCAGCTGAGAAAGTTAATGCTGTAATAACTTTTGTTCCCTTAGCTATCAAAAATGGTCAGAGCCTGTTGACTTGCTGGCATTTGGAGTCGGCTGAGGGTATGCTGTCAAAATTTGCGCATTTCTTTACCTTTTGGGCTAGCCGTCGTTGGCTATGTGCTGAGTCACATTTCAGCTGCTTTTAATGCTGACTTTATCATGCTATTTGTCTTGTAGTGACCTGGAGCTGGCAGTGACCGAATAGCTGAGGCTACCGTGGCAGGATTTGAAGCATTGCTTGCCACCAATCCTCTTTTGGCATTTGATGCCTCCTAATCTTTATCAAGGTCTCATCGGCCTCTGTATATCTGTAGAAATTAGGAGGAGTCTCAAAAAGATGATTCACTTCATTCTCAATAAAGAACAGGCCTTCCAATTTGTCATACAAGCTCTATCCTGAGGGAGGTCCTGTTTGTTCAGATGTACTGCCAGATGTAGTAATCTGATTCTCAATGTATGTTGCCATTCTGTTGGAAAATTGATCCTGGGAGACTAGTTTTCCTGCACTAGTTAGGAGGCTGGGCAGGCGTTTTTCTTGCAGCACTGCCAACTTGACTTTGAATTCCTCCACATCTGCTGTGATCTCATAGCACTTCCTCTCCACAATTTGTACATAGTTTCTAAGAGTTAGCACCTTCTTGGCAGTGAGGACAGCCTTTGTTCTGTTGGGAATGCCTATGGCTACAAGTTCCTCCTTTTCCTGCCTGTTCAGGAAGTCTATCATTCTGTTGGCCTGCTCTGGTCTGTTTTGCAGCAGTGTTTTGGCCTTATTGATTTCTGTTTGAGCTTGGCCCAACAAGTCCATCTGTTCATGCATTGTTTTTATTGATCTCCATTGTTGAGTGATGGATTGGCCTATTTTGGCCCATAGAATCCTTTTTATGTCGGCCATGTCTGTTTCTAGATTCAGCTCTTTTTCTAAGGCCTTTATCTTGTCCTTGAGGGCCTTTATCTCTCTGCCCTGTTCAGCCACAGTTACCTTCGACTTGTCATGTTTGGCATCCAGTTCTGCCAATTTTTCCTTGGCCTTATTTATTTCATTGGCCTGGAGCTCCATTTCTTTGATGGCCTTGGTCAATTCCTCTACACTTTTGCTGGCTTCTGGAGTTGTTTTTGATCCTGCTGCTTTCGTTGTGGGGGCCACTGCTGCCCCTGAAGTTGCTGCCGTTGTTGAAGTAGTTGGAGGAGCTTGGGAAGTGGATTCTCCCTGTTTATCTTGTAGTGCTCCTTCCAGCTCTTTCTCCAATTCCCTGATCCTCTGGTCTTGCTGCATTAGGAGGTCTAATTGGTCATCAGCCTGTTTTTGCTTTTGAAGTTCTGCTGTTTGAGGGTGCTCTGTGGGCTGCAGCTTCAACCTCTTCTTTAACGCATTCAGGTCATCATCTTTCTTCTTCATAAGGGCCTTCACACCCTTTGGATCACTAGGATCATGTCCTAGATCAATGATGATCTCCTCAAGAGACTTTATTCTATTGTCTTTGGCCAGAGAGGACATTCTCTCAAAGTCCAACTGTGTATTGGTGTTTTTTAGGGACTCTTTCAGCTCATGTGCCATGGTGGCCTTCTCCACCAAGGTTGCATAGACCATCTCCCCAGCTTGCTTGTGGAGTTCAATCTGGTCCATGGGATGTATATCTCTGGCTAGGACCTCCACCCTTGTCTTTACAACATCTGTAGCTGACTTAGGCTGCGGCCCTTTGGGCTTAAAATGGCTGAGGAGCAATTTTTCCTCCTGAATGTCATATACCGACATTAGCCTTTCTTGCTCAGCTAGCGTTGCATCTATGAATTTCTTGTAGACCTCAGCCCTTAGCAGATCATTCTGAGCTTTTATTTGTTTGAAAGAAGCCTTAGTGCTCTTAGGCTTCTTGTTCTGCTGGGAGGAGGAAGACATCTCCAAACCAAGCTGCAATCCTTGCTCCTGCTGAAAGGAGCTTGTTCCTGTGTGCTGGCTGCCCTCCCTGTTTTTCCTTGAGCTGTCAAGGAATTCTTCAGTGATGTCTTCCACCTTTGGGCAGTCTAGCCTTTGCCTTTTGGCTTCTGGTTGCTGGGAGGATCCACTAAGAGGGGTGGACTCTTCTCTATCTCTTTTTGTGCCCCTTTCCTCATGTGCTGGGGTCTGCAAACAAGGAGCAGTCAATGGCTCAGTCTGTGGTGGTGGCGTTTGCATTATTGGGGCTGCTGGCAGCCCAGTTTGTGGTAGGACAGTTTGCCCTTGCTGTTGTTCTGGCTGCTACTCTGTTACAGGGGCAGACTTTTCCTTCACTGTTTTCTCCTTTGCACCCATTATGCCTTTGTCTGTCGCCAGTGCTGATGTAGAGGGTGCCTGTGGTGCAGTCCTTGTGGCCGAGGTCCCTTCTCCTGTTGAGTGAGGCCGCGTGAGGGGTACCTGCTGCACAGAGTCTAGGTCAAAGGTCTTTTCAAGCTCCTTCATATTCTTTAGCATTATTTCTTCTTCAGTTAGCTTTTCAACTAAAGTACCCTGTAGCCATTCTTGCTGGTTGGCATATTTCTCAATATGTGAGTATTGACAATGCCTATAACCTAGAAGTCTGTATTTGGTTCTTCTTGCAGTGATGAAGCCCTCAGGGTCATAAGGGACCCACCGGAAATTGTATGACAGTTTGTATTTGTCCTTGAGGATGAGGTCAACATCTTCCCATCCTTCTTTTTTATTCATGATGAATGGGCCCAACTGGTGTTTGAACTTGAGGTGAGCCTTCTTCCTGGAGCTGTGGAAATGGGTGAGGTCAGACTGAATCAATTGCCTATAATATTCTAAGGCAAAAATCCTCATGGGCACATACTTTGGGAGTCTGAAAGGACAGAGCTCACAGCCATAGACCCTGATGACTATGTGTTCCTCATATAGGTACCAATCACCTATTTCACATTTTTTAGAACGCTGCAGAGCCTTCTGTATCTCTGTTGACATTCTGGGAGGAGGGGACCTCATTAATAGGCAAGAGACTGGATACACAAATTGGTCGACAAACTCACAATAGGAATAGGGCGAGTTTGTGACATTGTGATAGACAGAGGTCCAGAAGATGACAGATCTTCTTTCCCCTCTATAATCCAGCTTTTTGATATAGTATGGAAAAGCCTCAGACTGATAATACATAAAGAGATGATAAATATAGGCTGAGTACCTGAAGACACCCTGCCTGTCCACTTTGCTCAGCTGATCATGAATCTTATTAGCAATGAACTTGGCAAAGTTGTATTTGCGGGCAGGGGGTTGGCCTAGGCTGTAAACAACCAGCAATACTAGCATGGTTTGATCCACATGCTCACTGGTGCTGTATCCCAGCACATAAGCAATCATGTCCAGGAGTAATCTGCCTACTTCAGTGAAGTGGATATTTAAATAAGGAGGTGGCCCTGTAGGCTGGAACTCAGGTCTCATGAATGTCCTGGTGACCCTTTGAATCTCCTCACTGGTCATTTTGGTACCAGTGTCTAGCAGATAGTTCATAGAGAATGGGAACAACAGCTCTGTCTGGTCAAAATGTAGCATTTTGTTGATGGTCTCAGGATTAATGTAGAAAAGGACCCTCCCAGATGGGGTGCTGATGGCCCTGTGGTGCACATCATAGTTCTCAGCACATAGGCGAATGATTTCAGGAAACACATTTACAGAGGGGAGACAATAGTATGGCAGGTTTGACTCCCAGATGCCATATGTGTCATGACCCATCAGATAGTCCTCTCTCAACTGTCTGAAGGTCTGCAGAAAGTCTCTGTTTCCCACATAGTCTTCAATAAGGTAGTCCTGGTCAGCAAGAGATAAAGACTGCAGGTCTTTATTGGGTGGATTTAGTGGAGCAACACTGAGAGCTGTGGGTGCAGGGGCAGCCATTGTATGGTTTGATTTTGAGTGATATGAGTGCACTGGTTTGCAAAGCTTTTAAGAGCTTAAGTGATAGGCCAACTATGGACAAAGTCTGAAATGCTTTTTTTATAGTGAAAAACAGGCTTGTTTCTGCAGTCTTGGTAGGTTCACAGAGATTGTGAATTGCTAGGGGTGAATTGCAGAGGGTATGAGGTTTTCTTTAGTGAAAAAATTGTTGTTGGTCTACACCCGGCAAAAGGGAACAATGCCGGGCACCTCGAAGATAATTTCACTGTTTTGGCTCGCGAATTGCCTGTTTGAATGCTGAATTTATGGTCGTGGGGGTAAGCAGGTTAGCTTGGTTCACTTTAGGTAGTAGGTGCAGAGTTTATATGGAATTCAACAGGTATTTTGATGGCAATTTAGAGAGAAATGGTATGCATGGGCCAAATAGAGGAATTACGGTGAATACCTAGATGAAACGCTTGAAAAGCCTGCAGGCCGAACTCTGGAGGTTGAATTGATGAATTGGAACGGTTGGAATTTGAATTTGGAGGTCTGGAGGCGCTTTGGCAGCTGCAACGGCTATCTCTTCCTTTCCGCGAAAATGACATAAAAACTGCCCAAAACATGACTTTAACGACCAAATTCGGAAAAATGGGTAATTGGCGCCTTTCCGCCGATGACGTCAGCATGATGTCATGGCGGGCCTGGGTACGGAGGATGATGTGGCTGCTGAGGTGTAGGCCAGGGTGGCAGGACACGGTGGCGGGTGGATGAGGTGGCAGGGCTACGTGGAGGGCCATACGGCGCGGGGGCGGGGGAGGGCGCTACGTCATGCTGACGTATTGATGACGTAAGGGAAGGCGGTAACGGGATGGTGGTAAGCGGGTTCCCCGCACCACCTTTGGGCAAAGGCGGTATCAGGGAGGGGGGCTCCGAACAACCCCACCGCCTGCCACGCGTCCCTTGTACGGGGCGGAAAACCACTTTCCCTGGACGCTAAAGGTCGGCAGGTCGGGGAGCGAAAATGACCGCCCACCGTTAGATCTTGGGCGGCGGGGATCGGACGGCTGGCGGGTCATCCGACGGATCGTGCAGGTTGGGGGGGTCCTGCTGGCCTATTAAAATATTCAATTAAATATTTTTGGCGGAGAACCTTAGGGTTAAGGGTTTTTCTGTGTTTTTTCGGGATTTTTGGGTTTTTCAAGGGTTTTATAAGCGTTTTATAAGGAAAAAGAGGTTTAGGAGTGGGTTTAGCAGGGGGAAAGGGGTTTGTGGCGTTTTTTGAGCAGAGGGAAGGTGAGGGTTTAGGGGAAAGGTTGTTGCTCATAACCAGAGGTTGGAGCAGCCCCAAGACAGGGTTGACCACAGCCCCTGGTGGACTGAAGTCTCCCTACACAACTTATTTAGCTATAGTGCCAAGGGGAGGGATATTTATACCATGTTTGGGGTTTATACACTGTGGTGTTATACTAGTAGGGAAAGGGCAGTTTAGGGGATTTAGATAATAGAAGTTAGGGGTTAATGTGAATGAGGAAAGTGAATGAGGAGTGATTTCATCAAGTGTATTTGAAAGTTACTTAGTTTAGGGAGTAGATCAAAATGAAAAGATTTTTAGACAAGAAATGTGGCTTTTTAAATCAACAAGAACCACCATAAAACCTCAGATCTTCTCACCAATCTTAATAGATGAAGGGATGTTAGAAATGAGAGAGAAAGGTGAGATTTGGGAAGTTAGACATGCTTACTTTCTTTGCTGCTACCTGATGGAGAAGAGAAGCTTCTCAACCATTGATTTTCCTTTGTGGACATTTTAGCACACATTTATTTGCAAGGAATGATATTTCTGCAACCCCAACTGCCTACCCATCTATTTTCCTAGCATTTTTTGTTTCTTCTTGGAGGGTGCACTTGGATTTGCAGACCCTTATTTTGCCTTTTCTTTTCTCTGGCTTTTTCCTTTTTATTTTCTATCTACTGCTGCCCTTATTGGTTCCAAGGTCCCAGATTAAGCAGTTGGGAGCCTTACTTCTCTACCTAAGCTACTTGTCTGACAAGATTAAACAGTTTGGACAGACTTCTTTCTCTATTCTACAACTGAAAATTTAAAACATGGCATGATCCAGATTAGGCTGTTGGACCATCCATCAAAATTGAGACAACATCAAGCTATATACACAGATTGTTTTCTCTTGGAAATATGTGATCTTTGCATGATCAAAGCAGAGCATATTTGGAACTTTTCATTGCCAATCATGAAATATGAAACCTATTGGTATAGGTAGCTAACAGTGGATCCACATGGGGATGGTTTTTCATTTGAAAGACCAAGAACAACAGGTCAGATTGCCTTGCCCCTTGACTGCTTTTATCAAAATTTTGAAGTTTGCTGCTTTGAAATGCCAAAATTGTGTACTTTCCTTCTTGGTAGACCTCTGATCCTATTTACCTTTTGCTGATAGTCAATAAAACTTTGAGAAACTGCATTTTTACATCTTAACAGAAAGTAATATATACATCTGGATATGTACAAGGGAAAACTCAGGCTGCACTTATGGGTGGTAGTCAAAATAGTGCTTGAGCATCCTGCCATTCACAGGACCTTCATCCAAATCAGTTTCATTAAGACTTTTAAGGAAATAAGTGTTGTTTCCTTGTACTGCTTGGACAACAAATGGTCCTCTCCAAAGGGAATCAAATTTTCCATGTTTTCCTTTATCTTCCCTTCTTGAATCCCACCTGAGGACTTTGTCACCAATGTTGAAGTCTTCTGCCTTAGTTCTCCTATCAAAGGCCTTCTTTAATTTTTCTTGTAGAACTTGGACTCTGCTGAAAAATTGCTCTCTAGTTTGCTGTAAACATATGATTTGGTTGATCCTTCTTTGCATATCATTTGGTTCAGCTTGGCTTTCTTAAAGAAGTTTCATAACAGGCACCCCTAGTGTTGAAGGAAATTTAGCTTCTAATCCATAAACTAACTCATATGGGCTGGTCCCAATTGATCTCTTGGTTGTTAGTCTATCTGCCCATAGAGCATTCACAAGCTTCTTATGCCAATTCTTTTTGTTCTCTTCTAGCACTTTCTTTATAATGTTTACCAGGCTTTTATTTGATGACTCAGCAAGGCCATTTCCTTGGGGATAGTATGCAGTAGAATGGCCTAAGGTAATGTGAAATTTGTGGCAGAAATTCACCATTTTCTTGGATCTGAAAGCAGCAGCATTGTCTGTTATTATTTTGTCAGGACAACCAAATCTAGCCAATATGTTATTCTCCAAAAATTGAATGATTGTTGAATCATTTTCTTGTCTGCATGGAGCAGCTTCAATCCACTTGGTGAAGTAGTCTGTGGCTGTTAAGATCCATCTATATTGGCCTGAAGATGAGGGATGAATTTCCCCAATGAAATCCAAGCCCCATTGTTGAAAAGGTCTCTCTGTTGCAATAGGCTTTAAGGGAAGTGGCAGTAACTGTCTCTTTCCCTCAAACACTTGACATTTATGACATGAGATGGTGAATTTCTTGACATCAGAGAACATGGTGGGCCAGTAGTAACCAGCCCTTAGTATTTTATCCACAGTGGACTTCCAGTACAAGTGTCCACCACAGTCACCTGCATGAAATTCTTTTATGATATTGTTAGTTTCATTCTCAATTAAGCAGTTTAACAGTATCCCTTCATGGTTTTTCCAAAGTAAATTTCCATCCATAACACAGAATTTAGAAGCTTTCATTTTTAGGAACCTACATTTAGTTCTGGACAGCCCTGGGGGAGCACACAGGTTTTGTAACACATAACATATATCAGAGTACCAAAGGGATTGTTCAAAGGCTACATTGATCTTTGGAGTCGCCAGCTCCGGTTCACTGTCCAGCTGGTTGATGTCTAAGGCTTGGAAGTTTTCTTCTGTCATTAGTTTGACTAAACCTTGCCCTTTTATTAGTTTTGTAGGTTTTATCTCAATATCAAATTCCAAAATGTTGGCAATCCACTTTCCTCTTCTGCCCTCTAAATTTTCTTGGGTGAGAATGTCTTTAACAATAGGACTTGGTACATAAGCTATAACATGTGAATAGAGGATGTAGATCCTAAAGTCTTTGATGGCCTTAACCAAAGCATAAGCTTGTTTCTCCATGATTTGGTATTTTAGGGGAGCATCTCTAAGAGCTCTACTAAAGAAAGCAATGGGTTTCTCATTTCCTTGGTCATCTTTCTGTAACAAAACAGCAACAATAGTATGTTGGGAGGCAAAAGAGAAAATGATAAATTCTCTGTCAAATTGAGGATTGGTCAAGACTGGGGTTTGGGTAAGGGCCAACTTTATACCTTCAAAGGCTTGGTTTGCTTCAAATGTCCATTTTACTTTTGAATCTTTCTTTAGCATGTTATTTAGTAATCTGATTAGTTCTGCTAAGTTTGGGATAAACCTTCTCAAGAAATTGATTTTTCCCAAAAATCCCTGCAATTCTTTGATATTTCTTGGGTGGGGCACTTGTAAGATGGCTTGTATCCTATCTGGATCAATTCTTATGCCATCCTTTGAAATGATATGTCCTAACAGCTTACCTTCTTCCAAACCAAATAGAGACTTCTTGGGATTCAAGGAAATTCCATATTTCCTACATGTTAAGAAAATCTGCCTTAAGTGTTTCAAATGTTCTTGGTCAGATTTTGAAAAAGGTGTGAGTTCATCTAAGTAAATGACTAAAAAGTCATGAATCTCCTTAGCAAAAGCAATATCCATTGCTCTTTGAAAAGTTGCCCCTGCATTTTTCAATCCAAAAGGCATTTTTACATATTTGAAAGTTCCCCATGGGGTTGTAAATGTTGTTTTGTCTTGATCATCAGGGTGCACCAGGATTTGATTGAAGCCTGAGAATCCATCAAGTAATGAGATCCTTGAGGCCCCTACCACTCTTTGGAGAATTTGATCCATCTTTGGTATGGGATAATTACTTTGAGGGATACTTGATTCAAGTTCCTAAGATCCACACACAGCCTTATTTCACCAGTTTTGTTTTTTGTAGGGACTAAGTTTGAAATCCACTCAGATAATCTGATAGGTGCTATGATGCCTGCCTTGAACATTTTCTGGACCTCTTGTTCCATTGCTGGGAGAAGCATAGGATTGATTCTCCTCAGTTTTTGTTTAAAGGGTTTTTGATCAGGCTTGAGAGGGATAGTATGCTGGATAACAGAGGTATCATAGGACTTTAGGTCCTCATAACTCCATGCAAAGACATCCTGGAACTCTTTAAAGAGGTCAATGTATTTAGGCTTTTGATCAGGAGGTAAAGATGCAGACAATTTTATTATTTTGGGCTTGTCAATGGTACCAATGTTGCATTCTTCAATGGCTGCATTTAAGGGCTGCATTTTTGGTTTTCTGGGAATATCATTTGAATCAAAGATGTCCTCTAGTGGAGTTAGGCCTGTTGGCAGAAAATTGTCTCTCAGCTCTATGATTTCGGTTTCAGCATTGGCCACTTCTTCACAACTGATTGGTTGAATTTGCTGAATGTTTTCCTTGTTGAAGATAGTTGGGTTTAGCATTTGTTTTGTTGTTCTAGGTGATATTGTGTGGTTAATTTGTTCAAACTGTATTTGTGATTGACTTGCTCTGTCAAGTATTTGTGATTGACTTGCTCTGTCGCTGTCAATATTTAATCCTGCAAACTCTTGTTGCAGCGTTAAAAAATTGTTTATTTGCATATCATCCTCAAATACTTGCCAATCCTTAACATTGTTTGGAATGGAGGGTCTGTGTTTTATCTCAGCTGTGAAACAATTGTTAGGTTCCAATGGTAATTTGCAAGTACTAGCAAATGTGGCCAAACTATGAGCATGCAGATTGTGGGTTCTAGGAATTTTAGTGATTTGGAACTCAGAGAAAAAGTTTAGTACCTCAGCAACAGCAGACCTATAAGACCTAAGTCTTTTGTCATTGGTGACAAAATTTCCCTTCACTTGTTGGATAACTAAATCTGAATCTCCCATGATTGTAACCCTGGCTGCTTGCAAGAACTTTACTAACCTGAGGCCTAGTAAAAGAGCTTCATATTCTGCCATGTTATTAGTACATCTGAAGTTTAATCTATAGGCTCTGCCTTCTGCATGACTGTTTTCTTTATTGTGTACCCAAACTCTAGCTCCTGCCCCTAATTTGTTGACTGAGCCATCAAATTCAAGGAACCATAGAATATCTTGTTGTGAAGGAGATTTAATAATCTGTTCATGGGCTGGTAATGTAAGTTGAAGTTCTGGTTTTCCATCTGGCTTGTCTTCTAGGACAATCTCATCATTTGATTGAACATGCTTGACAACTAGAGCAACAGTAGTGTCTAGTGATTGATTGACTATTGTTTCATGGGTAGTAGTTCCTTCACTAGTGTCTTCCTCTTGTATGAGTATCTTGGTTTCAATATCATTTTTCAGGAGAGTTGTGCTGTCATTGAAGAGAATGTATGAGTCTATGTCTGAATGGACAACATATATGGGAAAGTTTTGAGGCTTTTCTTCACTGCTGACCATGTATTTCATGAGTGTTTCTCTGTATAGTCTTTTTGGTTGCCCAAAAACAGAGATGGTGGCATATGACATGTCTAATTGTAGGGAACCTTGGAGTTTAGCTCCCCATGATCTTGATAACAGCATCCCATACTTAGGTGGGATATCAGCAACTACTACATCCATTAGAATTGTTTTGTTTGGGTATTGAACCAGAGACACACATAAATCTTTTATGAGACCTAAGCACTTGACATGGCTGGAATCAAAGTAAAATAGGTCCTTGTATGGTCTTGTAATATCTAGATTCAATCTCTCCATGACTGCTTTTGGCATGAGATTGTGAGAGGCACCTGAGTCAAACATTGCATTGTGTAATATTT
Source organism: Pinus tabuliformis (assembly GCA_031772625.1). Taxonomy (NCBI): domain Eukaryota; kingdom Viridiplantae; phylum Streptophyta; class Pinopsida; order Pinales; family Pinaceae; genus Pinus; species Pinus tabuliformis. Next base: position 601,248,769 of record CM062813.1, on the reverse strand, counting down.
TATCATGAATATGTAAGCTGACATAAAAAGGTAATATCCCTGTGACTACTGTTTTTCCATCCACTTCTAGGCCAAACAGTAATTCTGGGGTGTCATCCAACACATTGACATCATCTTTGATGCTGGTGAGTTGAAGGGACTTCTTGATCTGTTGTTTATAAATGTCATACTTGGCTAGTTCTGAGAGAGGAATTGCTATCTTTAGTTTGCCAATTTCAGTTTCTAGGTCAAAGGGTTTTTCAAATTGGGTCTTGGGGTTATGGATAACAGTCCTTTCCTTGTTCACTAAATCTTCTTCTTGATTCTTATCTTGATTTTGGGACTTGTCTTTTCTACTCATCTCTTGAGGAGTAACATTTAAATTAGGGTGAAAGGATGAAGTAGCCATAGGCTGCTGTTTTAAGGACAATGGTTCAATGATCTCTTCAATAATTACTTCTTCTGTAGGTGAGTTCGTTTTGTCATTAGGCTCTGTGACTATGGCTCCTTTAGGCTGCTGATTATCCTTTATCTTTTCAGGCTGATTTACATTCACAGTTCTGCTCCTTAGCTTGTATTGTTTATGGACTTCATAAACAGCAGTGTCATAGCCTTGTTTAAAGTCAAAGGATTCACCTGATTTAGTTTGGAACAGTTTGATTTCATCATCCTCATGATCTTCTTGTGTTAAGAAAACTTGACTTTCACCATCTAGACCCATTAAATTAATTTGAGAATCTTCATTGGGTTCAGTTGATGTGGAAGTCTCTGCATAATTTTCTTGGAAAGGGGGTCTTATGTCTTGGTCAGCACTGGGCTTGCCAATGCCTGGGTTTTGAGTTCTCCTAAAATTTGGATTCCTAGGAGGGTTGTTTTGTGGTGCTTCCCATGATGATTTTCTCTCAACCGATTCCACTCTATCACCCAATCTTTTCATTCCATTGAGTATTGCATCCAGCTTTTGATCAAAAGCAGAGGGTTCTTCTTTGAAGGCTGTTCTCTTTTCCAACCTTGCTCTGTTTCTTTTGGCAATCAGGTTAGCTTCCACTGTGACAGCAACCTTTTGGGCATCTGCAAGGGTTTGAGGGTCTCTCTCCTTCAACTGATAGGCCATATCAGGGTCAAAACCATCAGGAAATTTGTACAAGGCCAAATCAGGGGGAGGTCTTAAATTTTGTGGGATTGCGTTATATACATTGTTGAATCTTGCACAATACTCCAAAACAGTCTCTTGGGGACCTCTTTTGATAGTGTCATATTCCCCAAGTATGTGCAGAGGATCCTTCTTCTTCTCCCATCTGCTAGTAAAGGCTTGATAAAGCTCATCAGGAGTTGTGATGGAATTTGCATTCAGGGATCTAAACCAAGTTCTTACATCCCCTGTCAGACTTTGAACAAACATCCTCATTCTCACACTGTCATCATCTATTTCATAGGTCTCAAAATGGTCTTGCATCCTTTTGGCATGCTGAGTAGCTGTGAGATGACCAGTGGAGTCAAAATATGAGATTTTAGTTTGGTAGTCTTGGGGTAGAGCTGCAGCATTAGCTGGTAACTGCAAGGGTGCATATCTGTTAGCCATATTCACAAGGTTTGGGGGATTTACAGGGGCAACTGGGATAAAAGCAACAGTGTGCACTACAGGGGTAACAGGTGTAGCAGTACCTAGGGTATTTTTCAAGGGGATATTTGCAGTGGGTGAAGATGTGAAAGGAGGGCTTTGAGATCTAGATGGTGAACTGGGGGAAACAGGAGTAGATCGAAATAAAACCTTGATAGGAGTTGGAACTAGTTCAGGGTGAGCTGTCTCAGGACTCAAATCACTAGGCTTTTCCTGCCTTTGCTGTTTCCTGATTATTTTGGGAATTGTATTTGGATTTTCAAAAACGGCTGGTGGGTTTGGGTCAGGGTTTGACCTAGTGTGTCTGGTTTCCCTTTTGGGAGCCAGCTTCTGAACCTCTTTTGAGTATTTTCTAGGATATTTTTAGGATTTGTTTAAGGGACTACTGAAGCTTTTTAAAACCACTGTCTTGGCAAACAACAGTCGAAAAAAACAATATGTTCGGTCCCCAGTGGAGTCGCCAATTATGTTATCACCCAGGTTGTTCCCTATGACTCCCAAGGGAATACGGCTGGGGTAACCACTAACCAATCTTTGGATTACAGCTTCTAGCCAAACTGTAATCAGAGAGGGCTCTCTCTTTATAATTAGTCTCTATTCTGATAGTATTTTAGGCTAGCTATGTTGTTCAAACTTTTTTTTTGTGTTTGGTTGGGAATGTTTCAGTCAAGATATATATGCTCTCATTAGAATGTTATATGTCATTGGGAAATGGAGTCAGTGGTCCTTTAACTGTTTTGAGGTGCTGTGTGATGCTGTAGTGATGCTGCAGAGCAGGGTTAGTGTCTGAGAAACAAACATTCATAAAGTGATTGGGTGGGTTGTGTCCAGTTTATGCAAGGCACTCAAGAATCTTACAGTAAACTGCTAGAGAAAGACAGTGGGAATATTGACCTAGGAGCATTTGAGGATTTCTAGGTAATATTCATACATATAGAGTTAACAGCTACATGAGCAATTAAGAATTCATGTTCGTGGTTAATTCTGAAGACCAACATTCACAACAGTAAAAATTGAGTACAAGGTGTAATAAACAAATCCTGCACTATTCTTTTTCTTTACTGCTAGTTTAGTGTAACATGAATATGATTTGATAAACATAAGAAAGACAAGAACAGATATTAAGGAAAAAACTTGTTATTTCATCAGACAGCACAGGAATTCTGCATCAACACATGAATCCTCAGCAAAACACCATAGTTCCAGGAAATCACTGAGCTGATCTAGCTCTTTGTATTAAACAATTCTAAAATACAGTCTACATGCCTCAGAGTGAAAAATTACCAACCCCTTATGCGTTACTAAGGGGAGTATATATACAAAGTTTACATAAGAAAATATCTGAGTGGAGAGTAAATGCTTCTTTAATAGCATGCCAACCGCTGGAGTGTAGTAGCTGAGAAAGTTAATGCTGTAATAACTTTTGTTCCCTTAGCTGTCAAAAATGGTCAGAGCCTGTTGACTTGCTGGCAGTTGGAGTCGGCTGAGGGTATGCTGTCAAAATTTGCGCATTTCTTTACCTTTTGGGCTAGCCGTCGTTGTCTATGTGCTAAGTCACATTTCAGCTGCTTTTAATGCTGACTTTATCATGCTATTTGTCTTGTAGTGACCTGGAGCTGTCAGTGACCGAACAGCTGAGGCTACCATGGCAGGATTTGAAGCATTGCTTGCCACCAATCCTCTTTTGGCATTTGATGCCTCCTAATCTTTATCAAGGTCTCATCGACCTCTGTATATCTATAGAAATTAGGAGGAGTCTCAAAAAGATGATTCACTTCATTCTCAATAAAGAACAGGCCT